>JAECWM010000265.1:0-2400000 GCA_018150695.1 Drosophila oshimai | reverse complement strand
TGGGGAAGCGTGCTTTATATTCGCCATTTACGTGTTGAACATGGAATTTAATTTCTTCGGTAATTAATTGCAATCGTGTTGGCATTAGGTTTAATGCTCTAATTGGGCAGATGTTTGTCCGCTCTCCCTCATGTGTGTGTGTGTGTGTGTCCTCTTGTGTGTGTTTAATGGGGTGTCCGTGGTTCCATATCAAATAGTTTGACTTTGGGTTCGTCGCCATTTTATTAGTCAAGTCGGTGGACATCAAGACAAAATGCAGTGCTCGCCTAATTGATTTTATGATTTGCTTAATTGCGTTGGCGCTGAGCACATTACAATGTTTGTCTCTGCTGGAATTTAATTAAATTAAAAAAAAAAAACAGGATCACAGCGGGAAATCATTAACGGAAATTGTAATTTAATTACGGTCTGGCTGGGAAAATTGGTTTATTTGTTTTTTATTAATATTAATGTTTGTAAAACAGGCACACAGAAAAAAAATATTGTATTATAATCTCACCACTTTAACAACACAGTTAAATGAAAACTCGTCGCTTACCTGCAAAGACAAACAAAGAAAAAAATTCACAATTAGTGAAAAATATTTGCAATCATTAAATCTGGTTTATGTATTTTCAACATAAACAAGAAAGAACGCTATAGTCGGGTTTCCCGACTATAAGATTTGCGATACTCATGGCCCTCTTTAAAAATCAGCTAGCTTGCCCTCTTCAAAAAAGTGTAGCCTACTTTCGAGCGCAATTAAAATTTTGAACGCACTTGTGTACACAATTTCTTAAAAATGGCCCGATTTTCAAAATAAAGATATAGATATTTGGGTAGATATTTTCAATACAAACAACATTTATAAAGGCCACTTTTCTCTTGCATTATAAATGTGGACACCACAGAGTTTTTTCCGGTTTGTGGGCGTAAAAAGGGGCGTGGTCAGGTTTTGAAACAAACTTGATCTGCGCCTTGCTTATAGAAGTCTGTGTGCAAAATTTGGTGGTTCTAGCTCTTATAGTTCCCGAGATCTCGATGTTCGGACAGACAGACATTTGCGCGTTTACAGTATTTGCTTACTCTTCGAGTATCGCAAATAAAAATGTATGTATATTCCGGCTGGCTTATTTTGTATAACCAGCCCAAAGGCGAGTAAAGTGAGACCAACACAAAAGCCTATTAAAACCCACACAAATACACACCCAAAAAAAGGACACCCGACAGGAAGAAAAAGAAAATGAGATTGAGAAAAAGTTGGCGAAACAAATACTGGCGAAAACGACCAAAGAGAAGACCCTTATTATTTTTCCTCATCTTTTTTTAGCAGGCGCCAAAACGTTAGCACACGTTTGTCCAAGAAAATACCAGGGGTTGCCACTCATTTAGGTCCACAAAGTAAATTTTAAGTATCAGCATTTCCCTGGCTCAGAGTTCGTAAGAAGATTCAGCTTGGGTCAAAGGACGAAAGCGAGGAAACCTTTTTAGGTTCCTTCTTTAATTATAAGGTAATTACGAAGTGCAATAGAATTTATTCAAGTACAACGTCTTGTACTCTTAGTCAATAATAGGGTAACTACAAGTACACAGTTGCAAAAACTTATTAAAAATTACTTCACAAGTGCCCATCAAGTATTCAGTAGTTTTTAAGTATGTTACCATTAAGTAGCCTTCAAAGTCAGTAGTATTTATTACCAATTTAATAATTGCCCCTTAACAAAATACATATAAAACAAGAGAAAGCTTTTAAAAAAAATGCGATTTTAAGAAATATTGGTTCTAATGTTGCATAGAAGAGTTTTCAGCTGCCTATGAAATCAAACTCACCTCAAAGGTAGACAACAATGTCGCTCGTGCCGTGTCATTAATGCAAAAATAGAGTGTCAAAACACACAAAGACCTTCCAAAGACCCCAAAGTCCCCCAGAAACCCTTGAGCAAGACAAGCGTGAAAGAAAAGCAAAATGTTGCCCCTACACGTGCCAACATCTGCGGAAACGTCAACGCGAACTTTGACTGAAATGTTTGCAAATGCTGTAAAATGGCTGCAATGTGTATTCTGGGATATGTACACCAAAACAAAAAGTTATAAGTCCTATCAAATAATATGATATAATATTGTACTTAGGGCATGTATTCTTATTAATAACTAAAATTCGAACAGTAAGCATTTCCTTTTTAAATATATTATATCATTCAAAAATGTGTAGGCTTTAAAAAGATGTAATTAAATAAAAACAACCAACTATATACGTTCCTTGAAGAAGTACCTAACTAGTAATTTTTAGAACAACGTAATAGAATAGTTATTTTTTATCATATTTCTTAGCTAATCATTTTATTAGTAGAGATCAAAATAAAAAAAAACCTTTTCCCGAGTGCATCAGGACAAAAATCAGGATCCAAAGCAGGCACGGCATGAAATTAGAGGAAAGCAGCTAGAAAAGGATGCTCTGCGGCGATGGCCTGCGGTTTGGGCTGCCAGCTAGCTACTTTATGCCTTCCGTGCTTCCTGTGTCATGTCGGTTGACCGCAAAATTAAATTACAAGAAAACCCCAAACGAACAACGTGGCCAAAAAGAACGAGTTGTGCCCGAAAACAACCAACGAGCAATAACAGCCAACTAGAGAGGAAGAAGAAACGGATTTAAAACGATGAAGTAGGACAGCCAAAGTCGAAACAATAACCAAAACTAGAGGGAATGGAAGCGGAAGAGACAGGACAGGACAGACCAAAGTTGGGAACTGTTTCCGCTTTGGCCGAACATGGTAATTACGTGTGTCCATGCTGCTGACTACTGACCCCTTACACGTCATCGCAACTGTCGGCTTTGGGCCATTACCCCAATTTTGGTTCCGTTTCGATCCCATTCCCCCCCCTTCCACCTCCACGCCGCTCAATTAGCAATTAGTTTTATTTCAATTCAGTTTACTTAAGTACGCAATCCCCTAGCCCCGACAGACCAGAAAAATAGGGATTTGTCTAACTTTTCCAAGTACTTAAGAGCTTAAGGTAAAAAAAGTTTTTTTGGGTCTTCAGTTTTTGCTTTTCATTAACGTTTTTGGGTCACAGCTTTGTCAAATGGCTTGTAAGGGTTGTCGGCCAGGTTAGGTAAGCAGCAAACAAGTTCAAAGGTATTTTCGCTCTCAGGCTCACAAACCTTAATTAGAAAATAAAATGGACAAAATAAAGTAAATAATTGGGTGAGTTCAAAGCCGTCTTTTCAACATTTGGGTCACAAAATGTATTAAAGCCTTTAGTTTTTAAAAACAGAGAGCCTAGATCAAAAGTTTATAAGCTTAAACTAAATGTAACCTAAAAAAGCGAAATACTTTTAATTGCATATTTAATTATTAAACTGGGGTAACTAAACACTCCTTAATTAAGTGGCTCCTTTTAAATGGATCCAAATGCAAGTCATCGGGAGCCAACACCCTAAACACAATTCCACAAACTCATGCATATGTAGATATATACTATATAGAGGAGGACGCACAAAAGATATAAGTTAGCCTTTGTCATTGTCAGAATTGGAGCTGGAGAACCGGGAGTGTCGGCGCCATCATCGGAAAAAAGCTGCCACATTGTCGCCAATAATTCAACGACAACGTCGGCGGTCATAAACGAAATGATTTATTATCCAGCGAAGGCGAGAGATATCAGAGCCGAAACCAACTGAAACTCAACAAGCCGCTTAACGCGTCCCCATGCCCCTCCATCATCCCGTCCCACATGAATGGCTCAATGCTATCAATGCATATCGCAGAGATATATTATCATTTGCAATCAGCAAAGCATAAAATAAAATTGAAAGAAATATATGGAATATAATTAATGACATTTGGCAATGTTCTCAGATGATGTTTTGTTAAGTTATCTTATAACTGCCTCCTTTTTTTTGTGGCTGAGTGTGTCAACCCGTCAGTTTTTCTTTCCGTCTGTCTAGTTTTGCGGCGACGTTTTTATCGCCTCGACAGTTTGCATATGCTTAGCACATTTTCGCATTGCGGTCGCTGTTATTTGAGATTTTCTAGTCAACTTTTATTCGATTTTAATGAGTGCCCCCCGCTCGCTCGCTAATGGAAACGAAACTCTGGCGCCAACATAAATTTTATACGGATGTTTGATTTTTTGTTATCCGCCTTTTTATTGTTTTAGGCAGTTGGCGCCGCCAATGTTCACAATATTAAATAATGAAAAGCCAAAGCTTTGTTGCTGACTTTCAATGGCTATTGCAGGGTGTATCTATTGCTATTCAAATATGTTTTCTATTTGTTAGAGAACTTTTCCGGGAGTTTGGGGAGTACAAAGTTGTGATTACATCTGCTTAGCATAAGTAAATACAGAATTTGAGTATCAATTATTTTTGCAAACAGTCCTTGTTCATTTCACTAATTTAATCAAAATATTTGTAAATTATTTAAATTTGTTAGAGAACTTTCACAGAAGTTTTAAAAGTGCAGAAAACATTTCTTTCCATAAAAAAACATTATTTGGCTATCAAATAAATTATCAAAAAATTCCCCAAATTTCTTATTTGAAGAAGAATGAAAAGAAGGTAGGTCTACAATTTGTTTCTTTTATTTAATTTGAATGTTTCTCTATAATTCGTGAAAAGTACACAATTGACGCCTTTCTTATCGTCAATTATCTAATAATAACTGAACGCTGTTTTACCAATTTGCGTTTGTACCCAAAACGAATTTGCACATTTATCGAGTGCATAATTTACGAGCCGCCTAATTAACCCAACTCGCAACTAAAATTTGCACCCGAAAAGAATGTAAATAAGCCGCAATTATGGCTGCTGTTAATTGGAGTTAAAAGGCGGAGGAGCAGACTCAGTTTACGAGGGAATATTAAAGCCCGATGCGGAAACTGTGGCGCGTTCCACCTTTCCACAGAGTGGCGCATTGTAAAGTCAGCAAATAACTGGCACACACACACAGGCCCATGAATATTCCTGGGCCATTATAACAATTACTTGCACTTGCCCCTTTGCTGGCATGGCCCCAAAAAAATACTGAAAATATGGACAACTGAAATTAACCGAAAAAAAGAGGAGAAAAGAGTGAAGTGGAGTGCACAAGTGAGTGAGGCAAGTCAAACACTCGAGTTTTGGAGGCAAGGCGAAGGCGCTAAAAACCCGAACACACTTTTGTGGGTAATGGGCTTTGGCCAAAGACTGCCTGCCTTTCGCCTGTCGCCCCATTTTTCTCACCCTGCTTGCCGTACCATGCGGCGTATGTGTAATATCGTGCGGTGCAAGTGCATGTTGACTTTGCCACCCAGTGTTTGCGTGTGTGAGTGTATGAACAAACAATATACACGTATATGTATACACTGACCCACATAGATCCTTCAGTTGAAGCCCGCATTTCCTACAAACAAATTTTCCTTACGCAATTCCTTTTTCCCCATTTTATTTGGAATTTTCCAGCCTGATGGAGGTCAGGGTAAAACAAGGAAAAGACCAAACCAAACAACAATTTTCAGGCCTCAACGAGTATTTAGTTAATGGAAATTATTAAAAATGAAAACTTTCGCCACAATAACTCAGATGAACGGAGCCCAGTGCTGCAATTGCAATTTGTTTTCACTTTTCTGTATTTTTTTTAGCCTTTTGGTTTGACTGCTGGATTCAGTGACTTGTAACAAAAAAGATGAATTTTTCATTGCTGTTATAAAATGAAGAGAGGGATTATATTGAAAACGGGGTTTTTATTTAAATGGAAAAACTTTGGGTTTTTCGCCTATTTTATTTTAGGGATTTCAAAGTGGAAATTGCAGTTTAAATTTGAATAAAAAAGGTGTTTTGGGAGGTGTTCTTGTAGGAGGGGTTTTTAAAAATAACGTTTATTTCTGTTCAAAAGTGTAAAAAAAAAATTTTAAGTTGTACATGGGTTATAAATTATTGTTTCCTAGTACAATTGTAGAACCATCTTTAAACTAAGGTTCAAACTGATTTTATAGGTTCCAAAAATACAGTTTTTACCCCATACTAAGTTCCATCTGAGCATATTTCCTTAAATTTTCCCATTTTGCTACAATCTGGTGGCAGCATTCCGCCTAAACAGAATCTGTTCCATGGATGGCAGTTAACATTTTTGTTGCTGCTGTCACTTCAACCAACTAAATTAGCCACATGCCATAGTCATGGCCTATCCATGGCTATCGTGAACATATTTTAGCCGAAATTACTTTGAATATTTTCGTGTCTGCCTCGCCATGAAATGAAGCTTCGTGATTGCCATCAAAGGGATGGCGGGGGCTCGAGCAGAAGACTGACAAAGACTGAAGGACTAAAAATTATCCCCCAAAAAAGCTTTTTGAACATTTTTCGAGGCAATTGCTACTTTTTTTTTGTAATTTTTGTTCGTTCGTTGGCGTCGTCTGTGTCGGCTGTCGTAAACCAGGCGTAGGCTATTAATTTTATCACCGGGCCAGGTAGAAAAGTCCAGGACCAGAGTTGGGCTGCCGCATGCCAGTTTTACAGGATCCTGGTTCCAGAATGGGGTGGGTAATTTTAATAAAATTTTCGTACTCGAAGCGTGGAGCTAAAGCTTTTCATAATGTAGATTTTATGCTGATTCAATGTTTTCTTCATTTCTTTCTGTTTTTTGGTATGTGGGTGGGTGGGTGAGTGAGTGGCCCAGATTGAAGTTGAAGGCGTGGCGTTAAATTAAAGGAGGCGTGGCGGGCAAAATTGTTTGAGGCTTATGTGCCGCAGTCAATTTGTGTTAAATTTTATCAATCGTCGGGGGAGTGCAGAACTTAAAGCATAAATCTCCTTAAGTACCGCTCTTCTCGAAAATATCTCACAGATACAAACATCCCCCGACCGGCAGAAGTTATGAATATTGATAAGGTCGAGAAAGGTGAACTTCTGTTCCATAAAGCGCCTTGCCAAGATTGAGTTTTCGCCTCATTTGGGATTACACACTCACCAGCAGCAGCAACAGCAAACCCATCTTATCTTAGGCTGAAAATTGCGTTTAATATTCAGTCGTAGAAAATTAGTTTTATGTGCGAAATGTTTCAGAAAAGGTGAAAGGTAAACGAAACAACCAGCTCTCCTCCTTGTAATGAAAAGCAGCCGACGAAAAAGGTCGGTCGTCTAAGCAAATTACTAGATGTCGTAGGGGTTAATTGAATTGCCCCACGGACGACGACACGTGTGCCACTTGTGCGACATTTCAGGAAAGTGCGTAGAATTCCCAAACAGAAAATCCGTTGGGTTTGGCGATTAAAAAAGTCGAATGTGACTTCGTCAACACAAAATGTTTAATTAGTTTTTAAAGTGTGTAAGTTTTGATTTTAAAAATGTATTTAAAAATACTTAAGTTTAAGACTATATTTTTAAATTATTTTAGAATATATCCTGTCAAGTGTTTAAACTTTTATAAAGTACAAAGATTGTTTTAAAGTCATCAAAAAGTGTGAAATCGACACTTACATTTTAATTACAATTCTCCTCTCGTAGCAGAACTTCTCCAACTTTAGTAACTCTGGCTGTTAAACGGTCTCAATAAAATGTGTAAAATCATTATAAACTATGCAAAACACTCAATTGCGATTCCTGCACTTGGTAATTACTTGGATCCATTCCAGATTTCCCTTCGTCGGTCGGGGCACTTGGAGTCGTCAGTTGAAGCAGCTGCAGCTGCACTTCAACACTTCTCAGGCATGCAAATAATAAACGAACTAGGGAACAAACAAAAGAGGAGGAAATTGGGAAGGAAAAGCAAACAAACATAAAGAACAATTACAGAGAAGCTTATCGGCAATTAAAGAAACGCGCCCCACGGAAGCAAATGCAAATTGTGCAAGTGCAAACTCTTCACTTTGCCCCAGGTCAGTTCCCCTGAATTGAGTGGAGTTGAGTTGGGTTCTTGGTGGAGTGGCTCTAATCACTTGCTGGCCATTAATTGTCGAACAAAATGCCTCCATGGGCAGGCAGGCATGCAACACATGCGATAATTGTTGCAGTTTTTATGCAGTTTAACGCACTGTGCAACTTTTCAATTGTTGACGACAATTTGCAGCTTTATGGCATAATTTATGCAACGTTTATGGGGCGGTGAAAAGCGGGAAAACGTGGAGTTGTGATGTGGAAATGTCTGCTGGCAATTTGAATTAAGTGTAGTTAATGTTGACAAACGTCGCCTGTCCGGCCTGAGAACAATGACTCCCACCGCCGGCCCCATCACTCGAAGTTCACTGGGGCGATTCAGTTGGGACGCAAGTAATATATATGTGTATATATCATCCACCCGCAACCCCCATATCTCACCCCCTTCCTGCAATTCGAGCTGACAACAAGATGGGGACATGCCGAAGTGGCATTTGGCCAGCGCAGGCAGCCAAACATGATTGATGAGTGCCCTGCAAGGCGGGAGCGAGATTAAGATAATCGACATTTGTATAATATAATTTCCCCGCCCTGACTATCTGCGGGTTAAGTGAATTTGGAGCGCAGGAATGGCCACACAAATTGAATAAATATTAATAAACTCAAGAGCTAACGGATGTGTGTCCAAACTAAGTGTAATACTCAAGAATAGCTGATTGATGAATTCAGAATACAATCATTTGGACTTCGAATTTTGTTGAAGGAACTAAATAAATTTTAACCTTAATGTCTTGGTAGTGGAGTTTAATAATTTTCCTTAAGAATCATCTTTTTTTTTTGTAGATATAATAATTTTACAAAGTTTCAATTTGGTTTAACTTATAGTTGATCAATGATTTCTTTTACTATGACAGTGATTTATTAAGAGCTCTTAAATAAAGTATCTTTAGTAGTTAGAAAAGTCACACTTTCCATATTTAATGAAGCCAATCCTGAGCCCATTTAAAGTTTATAGCCACATCCACTTTAATCACTTCAATTAGCTCCACTTCATTAGAGATTTAGTTCAACTAATTGCAAGTTAATAAAAAAAACGAAGGTCCAATAACGTTCTGCCCCAGTAAAGCATTTTATTAATGTGTTAAACAGAATAAAGACTACAACGCCTGCTTCACTTTGAATCGTTTTATTTTGAATTCCACAGCCAATTAATTTAGTTTGACTAAATAAATAAATTGAATTGGCTTGAAACATAAAATAGTAGATGTAGATTAAAATATATTATTTAGGGGTTGAAAAATAAAGTCACAGCTTTAACCTTTGTTTTAAACTTTGTCTTAATTTTTACAAAGTTTTCTGTCAGATTTTCCATAAAACAGGACAACTATAGCCTCTTAGGGTACACTGTGCACACCCCTTTCGGCCCCAGGACGATGATGGATAACAATAAATCGATACTTCCTTCCTGATTTGACACCTTTCCGTTGCCATTGTGGCAGCTGTTGTCATTCTTGGTTGCACTCTCAGGTAGATGTACTCTGCACACAATTGTCCAGCCCAAACACAAGATATCACCACAAAGAAGGTTCGGGAAAATCAATAGAAACAAAGCCTAAGCCCCGCCAGGGTGTGTGTGTGCGTGTGTGTGCAAGTGTTTTGTGGGGAGTGCAAACAATGGCCACGTACCAAAGGACTCAGGACATAGGACACAGGACTCAGGCAGATCTTATCTGAACTCAGGCCAGGCGTAAAGGAACGAAACGGAAAAGAACGTGTTAATAGATATTAGGTTGGTTGTTTGTTGTTTCTCTGTTTCGAGGACAGGAAATCGGGGCGTGACTGAAATTTTAAATACTGATTTCAATTCCACCGAAATTTTCAAAGCATATTAACCTGTGGATTTTTTTTTTTTTGTGAATCAAAGTTGTTAATTTCATTGAACATTTTCGTATGTCGATGGCATACCAATTTTTGGTTTCTTGGTTATGAATTCCCAAAAAGGGTCAAAGTTTCGGTAGGGGCTTGAATTTCTAATGTTCTTAGCATGTTGTCAATTGAGTTCGGCCTCTGCTCAATTTAAAATGCGCCACTTAAATGGAGTTCCTCTTCAAACGGGTTAGCACACAGCCATCTCCGGGTTGTCTATTTTCGTAGGCCACCAAAAGTGCATTGACATTGCCACATTGCTAAATTCATTGGCAGTCCATGCCAATTTTAATTCTTTTTTTTGCCTTTGTTGTTGAGTTTTCTCATTTCTTTTTTATTTTTTGTTTTCTTTTTTTTTAAACCCGCATTCGCTTAGCTCTCAAGTGACGACAAACGACCGAATGCCGAATGCCAAATGCCAGGCCGTAGTCGGAATCGACGGAGTCAACGGAGTCAGCTTCACTCTTCGTTCCACTAAACTGCCTCAAATGCCGCGTGACGCATAGAGACGATTTAATTCTTCTGCCCCTCGTTGAAATACTCTATCAAGGGGAACATTTTGAGTCTGTAGGGACTTTAAGACTCACAATAATTGCCAATGCCAGCTTATCTGTTTTTAATTGACATTTTGGCTTCGAAGTACTTGATTTCTTATCATCATTTTGAGTCTGCAGGGATTAGCAGCACTTTGAGCGAGTGCAAATCAAAGAATTTTGGATTTATAAATAAATACTTATACTTACTGCTTTGGACGTTTCTTTTTCATATTATGTTGTTGTTTTTTTTTACATTTTTTTTGAAAATAAAAGTTTTAAGGCAATGAAAATAAGTTTGAGTGACTGATATTAAAACATATGACTTATTCATAAAAATATTTCCTTGAACAACCCAAGCCAACAGCATATAATATAGGTCACAAAAATCTTGATAAAATTCGTTACCATAAATGTAATAATCTTTCCTTAGGGTATCTGGCTTGATGGTTCTCTCTCAAAACTTTCTTTTCCCCTTGCTTTTTTGTATATATTTTACATATTTTGCATGTCTCCTGCGGGGCCTCGACGCCTCGTTGGTCGCCCATTTGTCCAGCTCTCGTCTCCTTCGTTCCCGTCCCCTGACCCCAGGCCCAGCCCCATCACCATTTCCATCTCCATTTCCAGTTCCAGTAACCCCAGCACGCATGTTAAGCTGCAGCAGCAACAAACACAGCGGAATTGCATTCATATTCATGTGACAATTTGCATGAAATACAATGAGGCCATAATACGAGTAAAAGTCACCATAGAACACTTTTCTCTATGCTGAAAAAGCACTTTTTTTCTAATTTATGTCCGCATTTAAATAAAACGAAAAAGGAGAATCAACTTTGCTGAATGGGCAAAGTTTTTGGCACCAATACAAAAGTTGGTTTTCTTTTTGTTTGCGGATTAAGAAGATATTTGTTTCATCACCACATTCAGTTGGTTGAACTTGATGGCTGATATCAAGAATTATAATTATAGCAGAGAACTGGAAAACAATAACGTAGCATTGTGAATCATAATTTATTTAAAATAAACAAAGAGATTTCTTATGTCAAACTATGGCACAAAACCATTTAAAAGAGTTTTTTTATTTGTATGTAAATTAGAAAATAAAAACCCAGTACACTCTACTTTCTAATGCAGTGAAAAACTAACCGTGAACGATTTGCCATAAGCATAACCATAATGTATTCTTCAGTTGAAAAGGAAAAATAAGAGAATAAAGAATGAGGACAGAGAAGCTGGCTTCCGTTTGGTCTCAATTGCATTTCTGTGTTCTCATGTGCGGTCCATGTCGGCTTCCCTTGCCTCCGATTTTGTCAACATGTGTTCAACATAATCACAAACAAGCTAGGGTATTACTCTAACACAAACATCATCGAAGGAGGAAGGAAAAAATCCGAAAAGGAGTGGGGCCCAAAAATTCAATTTGCTGCATTTGGAATTTAATTTGAGTAGATTCGATGAGTCGGATTGAATCTCTTTCATTTTGTGTAGTGTCTTTTGTTTTCGTATTGTTGTCGACCACTTGAGCGGCTTATGCTAAATAGGCAAACACATTTTTGTAACAATTCCCGGCAGCCAGTCCCTCGAAACTCTGGTGAATGTGTGGCATCGGGGGCATCTCGGAGCTGTCTAAGTGGCCATTCGTTATGGGGCGTTGAAAGTTGGCTGCACTTCTTGAAGTTGCGATGATGAATTGTTTGAAGCAGTGGCAGACGGCAGCTGCTGATGGCTTATGGCTGATGGCCTGTCGGTCAAGATGAAAAGATGAGTGGCAAATGCTATTGAACCATAACAGATAGTCAGATTCCCGTTCGGTTTCTTGGGATCCATTAATGGGATGGGCCTATAAATACACTTGCGTTTCGGTATCTATCTGGGGAAAAGGGAATCGTTTGATATTTCCATATAAATAGCCTTCGCTTCACACTATTGACATTTGCACCGCTCCCTCAAAGTACTCAGTCCTCGGTCAGCTCGATTTCTTGAGACGATTTACGACTTCCGTGAAGCACTTTCAGTGGCCAGTATGCAATCGGCATTCACGGAGTGCCTTCGATTTAAATATACAAATCCTCAGACATACTATACACCTAAACCTCCAGAGGACTGTGCGTGTTTGATATGCAGTTCATGTCTCGGATGTCTGCAATGATGGAAATTGCAAGAAGAATCCAATACGGCGGAAAGTAATACAGTGGAGCTTGCCTTTTTTCCGTAGAAAATTTAAGCAACTAAACTTGGAGGAGTATAAGAATCCGCTTCATTTACAATTTAGAATTTCTTTTTAACGTTTTAACACAAATCATTAAACAAAAGCTCTTTCAGGAAATTGGAGATATGAAGGTAATTTTTTTTGAACAGGTAATGACTGATTCGTGTTATTGAAGTTTTACTGTACGCTCAAACATATCGCAAACAACTCGCATTCACTTGAAATGTGAGTTTAAGGGAAGACTTTGGGGTGAACAAAATAGTAAAGTGAAATGAGGAGACGTGTTGGTGATGGAAGCCCACTTAAATCTGTATGGGAGGTCCAAGGAGAGGCTAATCTGATTTATCAGTCTTTAAATAGATTTTGTGCGAAAAGGAAATCCAAAGAGGCTAAAGATATGTGTGTGGAATATGTAAGAAGTAAGCAGTGCAGCAACTGAAAGTATTTATATCAAGAAAACCGCCAAGTATCCTGCAATAAAACATCATAATTACAAATTCCTCGGCACCTCCCCCACGAACACCTCTACTAATTAAATTACTTCAACACTTCAGGCACAATACAGGCATTATTTCAGCTAATTTGTTATGCTTATGCCCTCTCCCAAGGCACGCCCAATTAATCACCCACAGAAACCCTTCATAAATCAAAAAAAAAAACTCCCATTAAGGATACCCATATTACATACGAGCATACATATACTAAGTATTCCTTGGTTACAAGTGCTGGGAAACATCAAAAACATGCTTCGGTCAATAGCAATTTTCTTTTTTTTTTTGTATACTGCTGCTGTTTTAATTTTTTTTCACTTTGCTTGTCGCTTCCACTTGAGCAATTAATACGTGAGCAAACTGAAAAATATGTCAGGGATGTGGTGGAGTGAACCTCAGTGAGGGGGTGGACTATAGAAAGAGAAACAGCGTCTGAGCCAAGTGCAAAACAATGTTCAAGTGTTGTATTGTTACCAAAAAAACATTAAGCAAGATCGAGAGCATCGATTGTAAGATACCTTGTAATATAATGCTGTTATAAACTATGCTATATTTGCTCTGTTATAAACAACCAAAAGGCTTCCCTCAAAGTGGTCATAGAATGATATAAATTATAAATAAATATAATAAATTCGCCACCAGATACTTTAGAACTACAGATACAACAGCGTCTTTTCTCAAAATGTTAATGGTTTCCGAAATCCTGATCAAAAATTTGTGTACAATTTTGTTATGGAATATTTAGAGCTTGAAATTTATGGAGAAATTTTTCTAAAACTCGAAAGCTAGTTACAGAAAGAAGTTGAACTCTGTTTGAACATACCCTTTACTTTTAAGAGTGATGGGTATTAAAAGCGAAGCAACCATCATAACATTTAGAGTGTGCAAAAAACTTCAGAGTGTTCTTCATCTTTGGGCTTCGGCTTCTGTTTCCAACGTCTGCCAATGGATTATTTTTATCACAGAGCTCGAAACCCCCCACATAAAGAATCAAACAAGAAGTTAAACAAGAAACGGGAGGGAAACATACATAGACAGAAACCATAAAGCGAAACATTTTGCAATTGCGAAACCCAAACACGCCTCTCACATTGTCACACAACTTGATCTATAAATGTATATAGTATGTTGGGAAGACAATAACAATGATTGTAATTATCACTGTCATTATCGCGATGACGATGATTGAGTTTAGTGTCTAGAATGAGATATAAAGCATTTCACGCAGAATAATGAATTGTTGGTTTTACTTTTCGCAATGTGCCCGTGTGGAGATGTACTTAGAAGAGTATGGCATTGTCGAAAATCTGCTCATATTTCAGTCAACCAAGCGGAAATCCTTTATGCCCCACCGCTCACTCATCGTAGCCACCCAGCCCAACCTTCCCCCGTAGTAAGTATAATAAATACTAACGGCTTTTGCAGCCGACTCACATTTTTGCAGCTCGTTAAATAGGCGACAGTCGAGAGCAAAGTTCCCATCTCTTTCTCCGGCCGTCGTCCCGTCTCTTTCACACTGTTAGACACTCTGCATTCATTGTTAGTCCGTAGACTTTTTAGTTGCTCGGGTTGGGTTGCATTGTGTGAAAAAGTTTTAATTGGATGCTTATTACACAAATTTGCTCGTTTTCTTTTCTGCTCCACACATTTTTATTTTTTACGAGTTTTGGTATTTGTTAGTTAAAAGTCAAATGGCCAAAAAAAAAAAGGTGAAAAAGTTAGTGTTTTAATAGTTTATTGGGGTTAATAAAGTTTCTAAGAATGGCTGTTTAACATTTTCAGTTGTTCAAAGTTCACCGTAAATAAATATAGAATTTACATTTGATGTTAACTATAACGCAAAGTGTTAACAATTTATTCATTCATTTTAATGTTGAAAAGTTTGAATAAATTTAAAATCACAGATGTTTATTTTTGATTTTTTGTTACAATACAAAATGTATAAAATCAAACCAATAAACTGCGCTCAATAAACAACAAAAGCGATTTATGGTGTTTTGAAAATGTAACTTATTTCAGTTAGGTGTAGCAAATCCGTAAATTATAACATATTAGGTAATTTATTAAAATTATAATATATTTACAAATAGACCCAAAAGCATTTTAAACCCCTTTCAGCAGTGCTCCCAAAATCCGAATTACATTCCATTGTCCTGTGTAAACCTGCAATGAAATGATAAGTTACCTTGCCCCTCCAACACACCCAGAATTTCATAATGCTGGCCCAAAAATAATCCAATTAGCCAGGGCTTAAATGCACATTCTGTTGCAACAACGCACGCCGAAATGATTCGAATTAGAATTACAAAACACTAATTGCATTTTACAAAGCGTTTGAATTGAATTTCTAATTGCCAATTGCTGCGGCACAATGATTCTGCACATAAATGAATAATTCTAAATGGATTTTGAAATGCCAAGAGTGGAAAAACAGACGAATGGAAATTTTGTAAACGCTAACGTCGCACATCTGTTACCAATGCTGATGGCCAGTCGGCAACAATTCGCCAAAAATATTGCGATTTCATTGAAACAAATCAATATGCAGTTTAAGGCATCCGAAAATTTGGTTTTACGTGACTTTTGGGAGTTGAAAATGGGAAATTTAAAACGTTTATTTAATTTCGTTTATGGCTATATTGCAGCAATGCCAAATGCAAACGTTTGATCCGCTTTGATGAACTGCCCTAAACGCATTAAAAACTACACACAAGGGCCAGTCTTCTATCTACCTGCTTTGCCATTTAGGATCATAAACGGCTATCAGTTTACAGCGCTTTCAAAACATCAGACCCTGCTATAGAGACTCAATAAAAGATACAAAAGGAGATAATAAATGATGACTACAGAATGCTCTTTTGTGGGTATTAAGGATGGTTTATGATATTTAGATTAAACTGAAATGATTAATTTAAATATAATACCACATCAACGATGTTTTCTATTAAATATCAAAAATTCCTTATTAAGTTACTTATGTTTTGAGGTCCCGTAACTTAAGATAAGTAATAATTATTGTATTTAGGAATATTAAAAATTCTCTTAGGTACGAAATTAAATTGTTTAGCTAATCTTAGTTTCTTGCAGAATAATAATGTTTACTTTAAATAATAGCACTCTCAACGAACCACTCCTTCTTTAAAAAACACCTTACCCAAACACATGCACCAAATTATAAGTTGTCGAGACAAAAACCAAACCAGTTTCTCACCAGAGAAAAAGAGGGAGAAAGACGGTGAGACTTCAGCAAGCTGGGCTATCAAAAAACTTTTATCACAAAGAAAAGCTAAACCAGTCAACGGGTTTTATTTTGGGCTTTTGTTGTTGGCTAATTTGTCGAGGGGTTTCGATATTCAAGACATTGCATCCTTTCGGTATATTTTTTTTTGTGGGTAGACTAAGAACCGATATCTGAGCATCTAATTTGCAGGCTGACCATTTTTTTGATCTTTTGCGCACGAATTAACTTCAAACAGGCGTGAATAATGCCCTGCTGATCTTTTGTCTTTTGCTTTTGGGGAATCTGGAAATTCATTTGCCCCAGAGAGGCCACATTAAAGAGCCGCCTGACACACTTCCCCCTGATTGTGCCCTTCGACAAGCTTTATGACATGTGCGGTTTGAGTTATGACCGGGCTCTTGCTTTTTTGCGGCATGTGCGGTGCTTGAATTTCTTTATGTCCCTCCCTTTCCGCACATATTTCAGATGGCTGATAGTTTAATTGGTCTGGACTTTATGTATTTTGCGGTTTTTGTTTGCCTTCGTCTTTTTTCTTGGCAGCTTTTGTGCTTTTTTCTTCCAGTCGCTACTGGTCTTTGACTCGGACGTAATGAAGACGTCACATGGCAGGCACATTAATGCTAATTGATTATGCCAAAATTCCTGAAATAGTAGTTAAGGCAACTCTGAAAATAATCTTGATCGCACAGCCAAAACAATTAGGAGAATTATCCGAGGGTTTATTGGCATTTGACACAAGAACCGATGGAAAATATAGAGAAAGCCCACGCAACGTGCAAGTTACACCATTTAAAACAATAAATTGTTAGACTTTGGTATTAAATCACACAATAAATCGTTTACACGATCACAAGTAAAGAGTAAAAGGTAATTGAGACATTTAAGTCACAGCGGGGCCTCCATTTCCCCAGAAAGATTTAAGGTCTTTTGTGATTTATAAATCTTGTGGTGCCCTCTCCAAATTTATGGTGACAAATCAGATAGAACGTTGTACCAAATTCCCTATAAAAATCTGTAAAAATCTATAAATCCCACACTCAATTAAATTGATTAACGCAGCCATAAAATGACGACAATAAAATGCAGGCTTAACAAAACAAATCTTTGCTAATAAAAGGCATAAACAAAAACCAAAAATATATTCACGGAGTAAACTTTTTATGGCCCAAAAGCTGAAGCCAAAGTTTGGCACGATCTAGTTGGTAACGACAAGTGTTTTGCAGTTTTAATAGAGACATAAAAACAGTTATAAATACAGGAATTTCATATACTGTTGATTCCCCTGTAATTTCGTGTATTTAACCCACAAAAAAGTATAGATATGTGGAAAAGGAGTCATAAAAACCGAAAACAAAACATTTCCATTGTGGATTGCGGGCACGAGTATAAATTTCGGAAAAACAATCGGCCAGACAACACCGAAAAAGTCATAAATAGTTTTCATTTCATTAGCTACGCTTTGTGAATTGGTCAAAAATTCAGGCGGTTGCCTGCGAATATGAAAGCTGAAAGTGTAAACGTACAGAAATAATAAACATTGGTTTTGTTTATTCAGTGAGGTGAACCAGAGTGCCGAAGAACAATACATAAACGAAAACACACCTGTAATTGAACTTTGGACCCTATTCCAATATTGCGTAAACAATTACGGATCGGACGTCACAACAATCACAAAATCCTCTTACCACAATTTATTTACAAATCAAACATACTCAAACGGCTCGAGCCACTCAAACAGCGGCATTTAATTAATGACTTTTTATCAAGACTGAATAAATATTCAGTGATTTAAAATTTGCATAGATTGAAATAAATAAAACCAAATTAGAAAAAAACAAAAAAAAAACACAATATTTAAACAAGAGTGGCTGGCAGCCACGAAAAGCTGAAGCATTGAATATTCAGAGTAAAAGTCAACGATTTTGTTTATGTTTAAGTGCCAGATAGTGTTTACACATTTGTGGCTACCTTAGGCAAGAAAAAGGTATTGGCAGATAAAGTTTACACATTTATTAGCATTTTGTGTGCCAAAGGTGATTAAATTACGAGCTGGCGTTTGAAGTTGAAATTAGATAAAAAGAGGTTGATTTGTGATATAAGATAATAAAGTGCTGCACTTTATTGAAAAAAAAACAAGCTACTAATTGCAATTATTTTTTCACCTATTAAATTGTTAAACCAATTTGGACTATATATTCCCATTTAAATCTTTTTTAGAAAATTCTACTCATTTTACATTTTGTTACCTATTCGTAAAGTTATAAATAAAGCCCCAATTTTTAGTTGTAAAATTTATGACTTAATGTAACCAAAATATACAAAATATTACAATTTAAAATAGCTTTTAATTAATCAAACCAAGTACTAAGTGTTCCGAAAACTCCCCCAAATCAACTCCCCGATATGCAGTGTCCGTATAATTTATGTTCAACTTGGCCCATTAAGAAAACAAATCTGAGTACACCCGAAATGGGCCGCCCTCGCATCCGAAATAATAGAATATAATGTCTATTTTTCATTGGACACGCAACGCATGAGTATAATTTTCATGTTTGGCTTTCGCCACACTTTTCATTTAAGCATGTTTTCCCCATATGCCGCATACAACTAATTAAGCTATTTTTGAAGAAGGCGAATTTTCCAACGCACGCACAGGGCTCGTCGCTGTGTCTGGCAAGATCGCGTGCGGAAAATGAGGGAGAGGCAGCTGTGCTCGATTAATGTCATTTTGCCAGCCATTTCAATTTGAAAAATATTTAATACATACTGCAAGCAGTCTTAAAAATTGAAAAAAACAACAGCAAAAAATCTAAATTAGTGGCATCTGCAAACATATCTACATTAAAACACAAACATTTGACATTGAACTCAATCTAAAAGTCACGCCCACCCGTTTTTTCCGGGGGAGCAACAAAACGAATTGGTTTCTTGTTTAATTAAAAATCGCCAAATTAAAATTGAAACATATTTCAACAGACACAGACATAGAACTCATCAAATACAGAGAGATATATAGAATTTTTCCGGCTGCCTTGCATTGGGAAATTTATGACCTTCTTTAACGAATTTATCGAGGCTAATATTAGAGATGACTGGGCACGGACTGGATTAATGGTTAAATCTACATATCCGCAGCTATATGCGCAGAGCAATATACCCAAGTAGACTGTCTGTCTTGGGTTTATGTGTCCCCGGGGAGGAATTTAATGCGCTGTTTTGCCTCCATTGTCAGCTCTCGGTTTGGTTTTATGGCCGACGAATGCACTTTACACCTCGACCATTAAATCATTCATTAGAAGAGGGAAGGCAGCCTTATTAGTCCGACAGATTAGACAAATTTCAATCAAGCGCGTGTCAAAGATTTATGGGTTAGACTGATTATGACTGGTACACTTAAAATAAAAACCAACTCATGCGCAAGATTTAACAATGTTACAGATTTCCCAACCGAAATTTCATTCAGGGCAAATTTCTTTAACACCTTTGCGTAAACAATTTCCGAGTTTCGAAGGCGCCAACCGAAAGCTTGTAAACAAAACATTCTGTTTTGTCTAATTAAAGCTCACAAAAATAGAAAAAACAAGCAGACGGATTCCTATATATTATAAAGCTGAATGTAATCCGCTGGGAAACATTCCAACGCATATTTATAAACCAATATATATGCGAACCTCGAGCTAATAAATTCATTGATGCGCCGTGCAAAAACGGGTTTCGTCTCCCAAAAAGAATAATAAAAACACCAACGGCAAATATAAATTATTAAATTTAGCATTTTGCCATTGCTGCCTAATTTGCATTGGCGCCAAGGGGCAAACCGAAAAGAAAAAACAAGGGAATAGTAATTTATGTTTCACGCAATGAGAATTAATCGAGGGTTTTTGGGGCTTACCTGATCTTGACAAAAGTATCCGAATCCGATGATGCCGGCGATGGCCAGAAAGAGACAAAACACAATGATTGTTCGTATTTTGGAGCGCGGTTCCATTTTCTTGATTTCATAAACTCCACTGGGTAGCAGTAAGGCAAAATCACTATCGACTTGAACTGATACGTTCTTATGCATATCCACGGGCATGTTCCATTCCCTGGCCCTCCACCGAATCCGAATCGCACTAGACCATCAGAATCAGACGCGAATCGGAGGCGAGGCCAACTCAATCATGCTTCAGTCGTTGCCCGATAAGAATTCTGGAAATGGGAACACCTTCGCCCATCATTGTCAGCGCGGAAATGAGGCTCCTTTTTTTGTTTTATTTTTCCAGTGGCTGCAAGTAGGGCGAAGCAAGTGAAAAATTGTTATTTTATTTATTTGGAAGCGCTTCAATTATGGGCAAACTAATTCCGTTTAGTTACCACTTGACCGGGCTGATAAGGAGTCTGTCAAATTGTCTAGCCGTTATCGGGCCACTCACTCAATAAGTGAAACTTTTATGAAGTAAACAAAAATAATTCAAGAGACCCTAATAACAGGCTTGACTGATAACCATTTGATATTTATAAAGTAGTTTTAATTAGACTCTTTTGTATCTGCTAATGGTGATATTATAATATAATAAAACTTAAATCGGTTTGCTTAATTTTTTTGCTGTTTTAATTGGTAAATCAATAAATCAATTTCAATATTTAATTGAACGCAAGGCGTTAAGGTTCCGTCGGTGCAATACAAATTGATCTTTTTATTTGTGTGGGAAATCTTGAAATAGACGAACCAACGCGATCTGCACAATAAATAGCGAAAAGATAAAAACCATAAATCAGAAAATAATGACGGAATAGTACAAGTGAGAAAGCAAACCGAAAATCAATGAATTCTCTATACCCTACACAAAATTAGTTTTGTAAAGTTCCAATATTACAAAAGTTTGATCTATTGTATAGGGAAGTATAAATTAGAAGAGTTCAATTGATTACAAAAAGTTCGTATACATTTAATATATAATGTCAAAGACTAGATAAAAAGGTTTTTTTATTACAATCGTTACATTGATCACGATCTATATAGTGTTCCCTTTGTTTTGTTAGTTCTTTTAGATAACAATTTTTATCATTATGATGTATCACTTTATCACACTATAATACAAGTATAGGTACCTACTCGATATTTACAACAACAAAATATGCAATTCTTATATAAACAACAGCTTGTAAAGTAAACGAGTTATCAAGGGAAAATCGCATTAAAAGTGGACTAAAATAATAGAATATGGTTTATTTATACATAATTCGCCAAATCTATTTATCAGTCATAAAGCACAAACAGAATCTCACGTGGGTATGCCTATATTTTAGCGATTTAACACCTGATGGCGTAGTGATTCCACCCACTTGGCCAGGAAGTGTATCCCAAATGTAAAAACACCCAACTGGCCGGCGATCGGCAGTCAGTGTGACGCCCAAGCCTCTGCTTTCCTGCTGCTGCTGTTTTTATGTAGGCGCTTTTAATAAATATTGCGAACGTTGCTTTTTGGCGAGAACGCAATTGTTGTAAACAAATTAAAGTCGCTTTGCGGCACAATAACAAAAAAAAAAAAGGAAATACAAGATCAAAACGCTTGCTACATTACTTTACCGTTTTGTTGTAAACTGTGGCTAAACATGTTGCCAAGGCAACAATAACAAACGCATGCTGTGGACACATGGCCATTTCAATTGCTTTCCTGCACTCCCAACTACACTTGACTTCACAACATGCTAGTTGCTTAACTAAATTATCAGTTCTGCCTCGCAGTGACGTCAGTGCAAAGAGAATAATTATAATTATAGAACCAAACGATTTAGCAACATTGCAGAACAAAAACACGGGCAAAGAGGAACAACAAAAACAGAGAGGGAGAGAGAAGGAGCCCAACCAGACAGAGCGAGAAGGGGAATCACAGCTGTTCTGCAGCAGGGCAAATGTAAATTGTCAAATTGGCCAATTTAACCAAGATTTCACTCACTTTTCACTGGCCAATTGGCGGGTTTGTTGACTTTTCACAGTTATCGCGGCGGCACACGTTTATTTATTTACATTTCTCTGCGTTTTAGGCGCTCGCACGCTCGTTTAGCGCGCTTTCCGCTTTGTGCCACACATTCTGCGCCACCAGCGACGGCCACAAAAAAGCCCGCAAATTGCACTTGCGGCGGTTTGGAACTATTTTAACAATAGTTTTCATGCACTTGGCACTCTTCACTAGCTATTGTTTGATAATTTGTCACTTATTTTGCGTTTGGCGTGTGTTTCTACCGGATTTTTTGGGGCTAAACAACGCGGACTAAACAACGTCTGTTTTAGTCAAAATTTGCGGATAGACTGAACAAAACGGAATTGAAAGAAGTCTGTTGGCCAGCCGAAACAGCTGACTGGTTTGTGCGGCGGTGTGACCAAATTCGCATTTATCGTTACTATCGATACCTTACTAGTTTATTTATATAATTTAATTATTTAATATAAACTAATAATTTTTGAAACAACAAGTTGTGCAGCCATATCTTGTTAAACAAAATGTAATGGGTGTACGGAAAATAGCTAGTATAACACAAAACTTTGACAAAAGTTATACTTTTGGTATTATTATGAAACCAAATTAAGCTTTTTTTAAATAAATAAATTAATAAAAAAAAAACAAAACTAAAATAGCGTAGTCCCTGCTAATTCTGTAAAAATTCGTTTTAAATAAAGAATTGGAGCTTTAATAAACAAATGGTCCAAAAAAAAGGCAAAACAAAAGTGTATACCTTAATTGAGCCCATGATTTTGAAAGTGGTATAGGTCATATTTTTTTTGTTTCGAGATACTTAGAGTTTTGCATTTTAAAGGATTTAAAAATAATCTTGCATTATGGATTATGATTTTTCGACATTAAAGTAGTCCCAACAAACAAGTATTTATTATGATTGTGAAATTTATAGCCATTTTTAAAAGAAAATGTGGTTTTGAAAGGTTTAAATGACTTGTACCACTTTCAAAATTAACTGCATGACTTTATAAATGACTTATACACCAATGAAACAATTTTAATAGTAATTAATTAATTATTAATCCATCATATCTTAACGTTTTTCTTTTGTTATTGGTCTAATGGTTTGTGCATAATGGAAGTAAATCAACAATTCCGTATATTCTAGGTCTTCCTTTTTTAGGTGAGAGGTCTTATACTTTGAATTCGGAGTTGTCATCCAAGGAAGTCTTATAAAACATCTTATTTGGGGCAATTTTTAGAAGTTTGATCCATTGTATTTTTAACCAAGGCACAGCTTCTCTTCAGATTATGGTATTTTATTAAGATTTGATAAGTAGATTTTTAAAATTTTTGAATTATACCACTTTCAAAATCAAGGGCTCAATTGTCAAATAAACACATAAAAGTCTTGAATTTTAAAAATAACAGCTTGATAACTTAATTTATTTTTCGAAAAACGCAAATAAAGAATAGGTGGGCAGCACTGACTTCCTATCGATGGTTGCCCATCGAACTATCGGTAGATCCATACCGATAGCAATAACAAACTGCAAAAGAAGAAGAGCGGTGAAAAACACAAAATTTGCTTTTTTTGCCACAATATTTTTCGCATTTAAAGCCAAGCTCCACTCTCCGGGTCAACCATGGAGGTGGACCAGATGCCCCTGGCCGACGTGGTCTTCCTCATCGAGGGCAGCGCCATTAACGGCGCCTACATCAACGAGCTGAAGACGAACTACATCCTGCCGACACTAGAGCACTTCACCACAGGCTCCATCGACGAGCGGGAGTACTTGATTGCGGAGCGGTTTGCCACTCTGTATGGGATTGTGGTCTACAGGACAGCCGCCAATCTGCTGGAGCCCGTGTGCGCCACCTACGGACCCTTCCTGCAACCGCAGAAGGTGATGGAGACGATCGAGCGTTTGCCGCTGGTCGGAGGCGGAATGGAGTCCTGTGCCCACATGGCCGAGGGCTTTGCCGCAGCCCACGGCTGCTTCGATGACATCAGCGAGCGACGACAGTTGCTGGACCAGACCACCGTCCAGCGGCACTGCATCCTCATCTGCAACAGCCCGCCGTACCAGATGCCTACAACTGAGTCCTGGAAGTATCCGGGCAAGTCCTGCGAGCAGCTGGCTGCTCTGTTCAACGAGCGGAAGATCAATCTCTCCATCATTGCCCCTCGCAAGATGCCGGTGCTGTTCAAGCTGTTTATGAAAGCGGATGGAGATCAGCCGATTACCAGCAAGAACTACGCCAAAAACATCCGTCACCTGGTGCTGCTCAAGGGCTACAGTTTGAAGGAGCGGGCTCCGAGTCCCAACAGCATGGCGGCCCAGATGGCCGCCCCCAACACAGCTCAGGCTGCAGTGCAGCAGCAGCAGCAGCAACAACAGAATCCAGCGGGTCAGCAGCAACCGGGTCAGGGCATTCCCATGGACACCACACCCGCCCAGCAGCAGCAACAGCAGCAGCAACAGCAGCAGCAGCAGGGCAACCCGCAGCAGGTGATGAACATGAATTCCATGCAACAACAGCAGCCGGGTCCCAATCCCCAGGCAGGTCTACTCAATCCCCAGCAGCAGCAACAACTCCTGCAGCAGCAGCAGCAGAATCAGTTCGTGCCCAACCAAATGCAGAATCCCAACTTCCAGCAGAACGTGGTGCCCGGCCAGAACCGCTGGATGTATCCAAATCAGCCGGGACAGGCACGACCGCCCTTCATGCAGGGTGCAGGAAACGTGGGCGGAGTCGGCCAAGGCGGAGGCATGCAACAGAATCCCAACTCTGCGCTTATCTCGCGCATAAATGCTCCACCACCCAACCAAACTGTGACCTCGCTGCAGCAGCAACAGCAGGCACAGCAGCAACAGCAACAGGCCCAGCAGCAGCAGCAACAGCGGATGCAAATGCTCAACCAGCAGCAGATGCTCAACCACCAGCAGCTGCAACAGCAGCAACAACTGGCCCAGCAACAGCAGCAGCAGCAAGGTCAGCAGCAGCAGCAACAGGGCAACCCCAATGCCAGCAACAACATGATGCCGGCCGGCAACCCCCAGCAGCAGCAGCAGCAGGTGGGACAGCAAGCGAATCCTCAGCAGCAGGGCAATCCCCAGCAGCAGCAACAGCAGGCAAATCCGCAGCAGGAGCAGGCCTCCCTGAGAGAAAAGATCTGGACCGGAGTGCTGGAGTGGTCGGAGAAGCCAAAATCGGATCAGCAGAAGATTCCACACACGCTGCAGTGCACTGTGTGCACCAATATAAAGGACGGCGAGCCAGAGATCAAGGCTGAGAACTGGCCACCCAAGCTGCTGATGCAGTTGATGCCCAAACACCTGGTGGGCAACATCGGCGGGCAGTTCCTCAAAGACTCGAAAATGGTTGTTTTTCGTCCCACTCCAGGCGAAGCACTCGATTCTCTGGCGAAGATGATGACCTCCGGCTACGCTGGCTGCGTACACTTCTCTTCCATCCCCAACTCGCCCGCCTGCGAGCTCAAGGTGCTCATTCTGCTCTATACGCCCGATCGCAACGCCTTCCTGGGCTTCATTCCCAACAACCAGGCGATGTTTGTGGAGCGGCTACGCAAGGTCATCCAGCAGAAGCAGCACGGCAACATGCAGCAGCAGCAGCAACAGCAGCAGATGATGCAGCAGCAGGGCAAGTCGCCCATGGAGATGCAGCAGCAACAACAGCAGCAGCAGATGCAGCAGGACAACTCACAGCAGCAGCAGCAGCACTACAACCAGTATCAGCTCAACATGCAAATGGGCGGGGGTGGTCCAGGCGGAGGACCTGGTCCCGGTCCCGGTGGCATGCCCATGCAGCAGAACCAGATGCAGATGAACATGATGCAGCAGCAGCGGATGCCTCTGGGCGTAGGCGTGGGTGTCGGACCCGGAGGCGTTCCCAATCCTAATCTGCAGCAGCAGCTGCAACAAGTAGCCCCCAACGTGGCTGCCATGCAGCAACAGCAGGCACAGCAGCAGCAGCAGCGCATGGTGCGTCCCATGATGAGCAACAACAATCCGGGACTGCGACAGCTGCTCCAGCATCAGACCACGCCGGGCAACCAGTTCCGGCCGCAAATGGGCGGCCAGAATCCCAACCAAATGGGAGCCGGCGGTCCGATGGTCGGCAATCGCAACTTTGACGACGGCAGCTACGAGTTCATGTAGGCCCCTTTTAAAGGACGCATAACCAACTAGAATTTAGTCACTAAAATATTTCTTACACATGGTCCGAATTAAATAACTTTTCCAACTCAAAGTCTTTCTCTGAATTCTCTCGGAAATAAGAAAAGTTAATTGTATCTTTTAACCTCAATTATTTTCGACCTTTTCATCATAATTCGTTTATTTTATTAGTAATCATCAAGAGTGATGGAATTCCAATTAACGTAAGGCTAATATTAATCACAGAAGTCCAGGGAGCTAACTAATTAGCACCACCTCCGCCACCCGAGGATGCGGAACTGGCATTTCCTGCGCTGGCTGCAAATAGCTTCCGCAGATTCTGCAAAATACCCCATAGCACCGTGCCCGCCGTGCCCAGCGTCTCCAAGAGGTCGAACCCTGTGCTGTCGATGGCCGTCTCCCGATCCTCCTCCGTTTCGATTGCCGGAGAGCTGACATTGCCGGCGGGATGGTGCGTCTCGTGGACGCCGTGGTGTCCGATCAGCCGATGGGTGTTGCTCTTGACATGGGAGTCGTTCACCCCACCGCCGCCCACCGCATTGATCAAGTGCTTAACCGGCTCCAGGACCGGAATAGCCAGCTTGATGCGATGCCATTCGTCCGCTGATTCGGTGGGGCCCTCATGCTGGTCACCAGTGGTCTCCATTTCGTCGTCCAGCATGATGCGTTCACTGACCGGCTCGTCGTCCGTCTCTAAAGCCAGCTCCAGACTCATGTTACCTTTACCCGGCAATTGCAGCAAACTACCAAAAAGCTGATGCAAATGGGCCGAATTGGTGGCCTCCGCCTCGTTCCGCTCGAAATCAAACTCCTCGCGGGGTCCCGATTTCGGTTTCTGGTTCACAAAGCTGGTCACATGCTGCATAGAGTCGGAGTCGGTTGGCTTGGCGGACGACGTCGTCAGGAGCAGCAGCCACAAAAACTATAGATAAACACAGGAGAAATGGATTCTTAAATTGGCGCTTAATGACCGGCTCCACGTACGTTTATGAATATTGAATGCGATCGGTAATGAGGCTTTCTATATTCAAATCCTAACGCACACGCGTCGCTGGACCTTGAAATCGTTCTATAAGATATGACAGTACTGCAAATCAAAGATGATTTTTTGGAGCTATGATATGTGACCGTCTGTAATGAGCTCGATAAAAAATCAATCTAAAACGTTTCGTCTATTTTCTTTGAACACTAATTCACGGAAGATACACATATTCGCGAACCACCTTTTGTCAAATTTGTGGAAAAAAATTTAATTTCCTAAAACTAAACTGAACATTGACTTAACTATATTGGGTTACTTTTTTGAGAGACATAAACTTTAAAAATATGAGGGGAAAACGTTATCCTGAAATTGAGTATATACATAAAATGGTTCTACTAAATTAAGTTTTGATTAAGAATGTATAAAAAAAAAAACATTAACTTCAACAATACAAATGAAACCGGTGGTTTTAAAAACATTAGGTCACAAAATATTATTTTAAATATAATTTCAGAGAATTATAAAGAAAAGAGAGAGGTCACAAAGAGTTATGTAAGTATTAAAAATAAACTTGTCTCAGAACCCATATTGTTAAAAGACACTAAACAAAAATCAGAAACTTTTTAAGCCGGTCCCAAAATTGTTTATGAGTCACTAAAATACCCGGCACATGAATTAAGCCATTGACAATGCCAAGTGAGCATATGCTTACATTCAAGAAGACAACAAGACATATGGAACTATATGTGGAACTGGCCCAACGCAACATGTTCAATGAAATACACCTCTAGCTCTTGGCTAGAAAACGAAACTGAAACCGAAACCGCTGCCAGCTAAAGCAAAAATCAAACTGAGCTTGAACGAGTGACCAACAAATACTTGGGTGACCAGAGCCCAGCTGAAGGCAGTTCATTAATATTCAGCAACTGTAGGGGCAATTGTGGTACCTAAATTTAATTCAAAATGCATTTAGCGGACCCCGAAAAAAGTCGGTAACCAATATATCATATCTGCATCAAAATACTGGTCTATTGGGTTTTATCAAGGACTTCTGAGATCGATTTGAAATTTAGCGAAATTTCGAGAAACTAGTAGGCTGGCAAATTTATGTTCAAACTTTGAACTATCTTTTTGATTTAGTTTTAGTTTCTACACACAGCTCACAGCTGCAACAACCTTTTTAAACCTTTGTTAAAATTTCGACCAAAATTCAAAATTCTGAAATTTTAGTTCTAGACCGTTCAAGACAACCTGCCTTTTGTTAAGCATGCGGTTGCTTGGTAGAATAAGTCATATTTTACAGGTAAGTACGATTTTTGTTGCACGATCATTTGATAAAGAGAAGTAGAAGTAATTAATTTTTGTTTAAATATTACGTATACGTAAGGTGGCTTATTTGCAATGTTTAATTTTCTTTAAACAGAATGTTAAATACTAGTGGTTTAGTGTCGTTTCTATAAGTGATTACTAAAAATAATCTATAAAACAAAAAAAAAATTCATTTTGGAGTTTACCAGATAACCCATAAATCTATGTACATATTTTAAGAACAGTTATAGAAAATGTCAAAAATGGTAGAATCAGTAGGCTCTATAATTTTATGTTACCCTGTCACTTGATTTTTCCTCACTCCTCTTATTTAAGTCCTACACTCTACACTCTTTTGGCTCCCCTTTTTTTTCCAAAAGTGAAATTCTATCGTGTTTTATTTATGTATTTTTAATCAAGTAATAAAATTCTTAAAATACATAAAACCTAAATGCCTGGGATGCTCCCGATTAATTGCTTTGGGCCGCATCTCCTGCAGATATCGCGATGTCTTAGCTACCATGCTCCGCTCTTCCGACCACGGAGCCTGCTCCATTCCGAGCGGCTGAGGCAGCTGTGCAGGAGTGCTTCCTCAAAAAGTGCATCCACATGTAGTGCTAATCCTGGTCGCGTGCAGAAGTACTCGCAGAAGGGGGCCTTCTCATTCGACAGCGACAATGTGGACATGCTGCGCAAGAGGATGAGCTATTCCGGAGCACAGGGCTCAAGTGCACAGATCTTGCCCATTGGTCTCATTACACCGGAAACGGGTGACGGCAAGGACCTTAAGATTGTAATCGTGCCCCTTGATCTATCGAGAATGGATGCAAACGCGCTAAAGGATACGCTGGACACCATCAACCAGCTGCGCCTGTACGCCAACCAAATCGAGGCCTTCTCCGGCAGCATGGTCGAGGAGTACAATGCGATGAACGAGGCCATCGAGGAGTTGGAATCGGGAAACTTGGATAAACCTGAAGGCCTGAAGCAGGAAAATATCTGGGAGACCCCCATGGGAGATGTAGACGCCGTTGGAACAGCGAATTCGGTTGTGGATGCAGGTCTGGGTGCAAACATGCCCCTGCAACGACAAGCGGCAGTTAGCTGCCTGGGAAATACAAATCCCGGACAACAGCATTCGGGAGTTGCAAGTCCCGCACTAAAGACCACCCAGTCAATGTCGGCGCTGGTCCAACCCGATCCCATCCAAGAATCAGCCATAGAAGCTGAGCTCAAGGAGGATTTCGTGGAGGAGGTACGCGTGGATGTCCCACAAGACTTAAGCAATCAGCTCAACGACATGGCCGTCTCATCCATGGAGCTGTCCTTCGAAATGGACATGACCAGCCTGCGGGATGCGCTTGCCAGCCAGGACTCAAATGCCGTGGCCACTCAGGATCCCATGATCTGCATGCACACCAAGGTGGAACTGGATGCTCCAGGAGCAGCAGAGCATACGGTTCCCCTGAAGTTCAGCGCTCTCGTTTCGGGAGTCGTGGAGATCGATACCCAGAAACTGAATCTCTCCCAGGTGACGGAAGACCAAATGCCCGGCTTCAATGACCACCTTACATCCTTGGCCGCCAACTTGTGCAGCACCGCCTTAGAGAAGGGTTTCTCCGGGAACTCCAAGACCTCAGACACCTACATCGCCGATCTGGAACTGACCAAGGACGAAGAAGCCTTTCCCACCAGGATCATCGACACATCCCACATGTCGGCGGCTACGCAAGTGGGACATCAGCGGGAGGCTCTGCAGAACATCGCAGACTACGCCCTGGAGGTCCCAGTTCCCATGGACAAGGACGGTTGCAAGCATCCCCCCATGAAGCCTAAGCGCAAGTGTCCCGGCAAATGTCCCCTGATCAATGATCCCTGCAAGAAGGAACCCTGCGAGCAACCCGATAAGAAGTCCCCCAAGAAGAAGAAGGCCATGAGCACCATTGAGATTACGGCCAAGGCCAAGGACGCTGGTGGCAAGAAGGAACCTTGTGGCAAGGATGACAAGGGCAAGGACAGCAAGGGCAAGGACAAAAAGGACCCTTGTGCCAAGTTCAAGAAGGGCGGAAAGGGTGACAAGGATGGCGGCAAAAAGGAGGATCCATGTGCCAAGAAAGATGACAAGAAAAAGGATCCATGTGCCAAAAAAGATGACAAGAAAAAAGATCCATGTGCCAAGAAAGATGACAAGAAAAAAGATCCATGTGCCAAAAAAGATGACAAGAAAAAGGATCCATGTGCCAAGAAAGATGACAAGAAAACGGATCCATGTGCCAAAAAAGATGATAAGAAAAAGGATCCGTGTGCAAAAGAGGACGATAAGAAAAAGAAGGATCCGTGTGCCAAATTTAAGTCCGGTGAAAAGAAGGATCCCTGTGCCAAGAAAGATGATAAGAAAAAGGATCCCTGTGCCAAGAAGGATGATAAGAAAAAGGATCCCTGTGCCAAGAAAGACGATAAGAAAAAGGATCCCTGTGCCAAGAAAGACGATAAGAAAAAGGATCCCTGTGCTAAGAAGGACGATAAGAAAAAGGATCCCTGTGCCAAGAAGGACGATAAGAAAAAGGATCCCTGTGCCAAAAAGGACGACAAGAAAAAAGATTCTTGTGCCAAGAAAGACGATAAGAAAAAGGATCCCTGTGCTAAGAAGGACGATAAGAAAAAGGATCCCTGTGCCAAGAAAGACGATAAGAAAAAAGATCCCTGTGCTAAGAAAGATGATAAGAAAAAGGATCCCTGTGCTAAGAAGGACGATAAGAAAAAGGACCCCTGTGCCAAAGGAGGAAAAGGCGACAAGAAGAAGAAGGATCCCTGTGCTAAGTTTAAGAAGGGCGGCAAGGGTGGTGCCAAGTTCTCAACCTTATCTAGGTATCCGGATCCCAGCAAGCGTTACCTGTCCACTGCTTTGAACCAGGCCTTCCAGGAAGCGGGTAGCCCCAATTCAGGTGGTCCCCGCTTCCATGTGTACTCCACTCTAGTGCGTCGTCACTATAGAGTGCCTGTCCCAAATTCCTGCCAGTGTTCGCTGTGCCAGGAACGCTCTTTTCATAAAGCAGTGGCTCCAGCCAGCTTCAAGATCAGCACAAGCATCCTGCGCCGCTCTCCTGGACTCCTGAACAACGCGAACTGGAGAGGCTACGCCAAGAAGTCCAAGATGGGAGGTAAATGCGGCATGATGGCACCCAAGTATCCCAAGAGCCGTGGCAAGGACATTAAGGAGCGGACGGGTCTGCGCGAGGATTGCTTTAGTGATGACGAAGACTCCTGCGCTTTGAAGAGCTGCACCGGCAACTGCGCCGAAGTCAAGTTTCCCAAGAAGAAATGTGATCCCAAGAAGAGCCAGAAGGATAAGAAAAAGAGCAAAAAGGACAAAAAGAAGAGTAAGAAGGGCAAAAAGGACAAAAAAGGTGCGTAAATATCCAGTTTGTGCTTCGCAGTTTCTCCAGGTCGGTTTGTTTCTTCCCAAGACAGAATAGGCATCCTCTTGGCCCAGGACGGTCTTGTCCAGCTGCAGCCGCAGCGAAGATCCTTTAGCACGAAGGCCTGTTGTCATCCATCGCCTTCACCAAGAACCAAGGTCGATAGCCTCATTCTTGATGAACAGGCCTACGCACTACGCATTTCGGATTCCTACAAGATCAACGTCGTTCCAGTTGCCAAACCTTGTCCTAGGGATTTCGGTGAGATCTTCTTTCTAACTACTTTCAAATTAATTCAAATTCAATTCCCTTGTCCCCGCAGACGTCCTAATCCGAACGGGTTCAGTGGCCATCTCGAATTCAGACATTCACATTTATGAAAACGGCAACCGCGACGTGGAGGCCATGTCCCTGGGTCACGATGCCACGGGATTTGTGGAGGAGGTGGGTCGCTGCGTCCACCATCTGCACGTGGGTGACCGCGTGGTCGTGGAGTCGGCGCTGTCCTGCGGCATCTGCGACCTCTGCAAGCGGGGTCTGTACAACATGTGTTCAGGATTGGTGTACAATGGTTTTCTAAGCACCTACCAGACCCACCCAGCGGATCTCTGCCACAGGCTTCCCCCTTCTATCAGCATGGAGGAGGGTTCCTTGACCCAGACGCTTGCCTTGGGCTGTCAGGCGTGCTTCAAGGGCAACATCACCCCCACGAGCAACGTGCTCATTCTGGGATCCTGTCCCACGGCCGTGGCAGCAGCCATATGCGCCAAATCCATCGGAGCCAAGCAAGTGGCCATCGGCGGTAGCATGGGTCCCGCCCTGGACGTGGTGGCCCGGGACTTTGGATTCCAGGCCGTCGAGTTCGACAGCAACGCCCTGTTCGGAGAGGTACTGGAGGCCATCTACAGCAAGTTCCGGGACTGGCCCAGCTGCGTCATCAACTGCTCCATCTCGGCGATGACGATGAACCTGGCTGTCATGGCCTTACAGCCGTGTGGAGTGTGTGTGCTGGCCGAGTGTGAATCCGAGTGTGCCAGCTTCAATGCCCTGGACGTCCTGATGAAGAACATCCGCCTGGTGCCCAGCTTTCGATCGGCTAACATGTAGGTCAACCCGTAACTGCAGAGCTAACTATTCAGTAATCTTATCTTCTGTTTCTTAGGTATCCCACAGCTCTGCAGCTCATGCGATCCGGTCGAGCGCCCATGCACAAGTTCATCACGGCCACATATCCGCTGAGCAGAGCAGAGGAGGCCTTCCAAACTGCCCAGCACGAGTCCAACGTTGGGCTGGGCAAGATTATTGTTAACTGTGCGGAAGAAGCGGGCATCGGGGAAAAGCGAGGGAGTTATTCCAAGTAGGCATCGTTAAAAATTATGGTAGTAATTGCTGTGTAGAGGACCACATCGAGGAATTCTATTACTAATTTTCAGATCACTCTGAGGGTTTTGTTTTCAAGTTTAAAAATAAAACAATAAATTTTAAGTATTGCAACAAAAATCGCTTCGCATTTTACTTGATTCTGCGTGGGCCCATAAAACAATTAATTTGAAAGTGTGCTTAATAAAATGAATTAAATAAATATTCTTCAACAGCATTCTATGATCTATCCTCTCTGGCTCATAAGTAGATTTGTTTATCTGTGTATACATACATTCATATATATATTTATGTAAATATATTTTATAAAATTATTGTACTTCGCTGCTTACAACAAACTATTTTACAATTTTACAAGAACGAAAGTGACTCACTAAGGTGTGTATGCTAAAGGGGGAATTAATGTACACAACAGAAGATGAAAACATAAGCTAATAACAATTATAATAACGCATACATTTTTAATTTTTAAGCATTTGACTACATCGCACACTTTGGAACATTGCTTGGACTGAGTATAAATAATAATTAGAGCTAACTAATAAGAGTTAAAGATATGCCGTTTTATATGTGAGTGTGGAACTAATTAATGGACTGTTTTGTGGTTTCGGTTGCCTATGGTACTGCTGCTTTGCTGGTTCTTTGTTCCCTGGTTGGTTTGGATATAGCTTTCCAATTACTATCGATCGTTTGGCCAATAGTAGTTACATACATATATACTAGTAGAATCGTCAGAGTCTAAAATAAAAACCACTCGCTCTGCCCCCTGGAGCATCCGATCATGAAGGTAGTTTGTCTTTTGGTGTTCATTCTTATTCCAGTCGTATCCATTCCCTTGCTAGTTGTCATGTATCTGCATTTCCAGTTCCACATCCGAGATATTAATCTGTCGCATCGAATTGATGAACATGTAGCGCGATGTGTAGATGTAGAGCCAGCGAAACCACCTCATCTGCGACTCATGCTCTCTCATGGCACTCCTCACAATCGCAGCCTCTTTCCAGTTCAGTATGCACCTGAGTAAAAAAGCATTCAAATTAAAATCAGACTAGTATTGGGGCCACATTTCATACCAGTGCGTAGACATAAAGCACGTGCACAGCAGGTCGAGGATGGACAGATACTTTCTAACCAAATTGATCGAGTCCAAGGTGTAGAACTTGCAATCTGCATTAAGAAGAAGATACATAAAAAATTGCTCTATACTATAACATCTAAGGCTATTATTAGCGACAACGGCAGCGATGGGCACGCCAATTAACATGCACCCATTGTTTGCATCCGTCGCCGCCCGCGTGACTCACACGCCCCCTCACCTTTGGGCAAAAGGTTGGCCAAGCAGAGCGAGGCGGCCGCGTAGTACACGGCACAATGGTTCGGATGCGAGCTGACGCCATCGCGATCGAACGTGAATATCGCCTGGATGTCGAGGCTTTCGACGGTGTGGAGTATCAGGCTGGCCACCGCATCCGGGCGCCAGTCCACATAGGGGTCGTCCGGCAGATTGGTGGCATTCATTAGCACGATGTTGGACTCGGGAACTCCCAGCTTGGAGCATGAGCGCCACAGTTCCTGGCGCCTCACCTTCGCCTTGTTCTCGAAGTTGCCTGTGCGGTGAATTTAGAGGATTAGTTGGATTTATTCCATTAATATTGGCAAGAATAAACAAAAAAACCTTTTGGGTTAAGGTTCTTGGATGTAAACTGAATTGGTTTCTGGCTTTGAAAATGCACAAGATCTATTAATAGGTAGTGGGAAAAATATTGACCCAAAAACCTTACCGGTTTTATATACCCTGTGGGATTTTACTATAAGAATTACAAAATTAAAATTCGTTAAATTTAATACCAAACCTTCCAGTAACCTTTTAAAGATCTTAATCCTGCCTATGTAAAAATAAAATAATCCCTACCTTCCTGTGATTCTGGTTTTGGAAATGCACAAGGTATATTAATAGGTAGTGAAAAAAGTTGACCGGTGCAACCCTTTTGGCTCTAAAACAAGAACAATTATCGATTGTGCATAAAAATAAATATACCTTATGGGATTGCACTACAGGGGATCTATTGATTGCTATTTGAAATAAAAGCTGTGCCAAAACGGAAACAGTTAAGCTAAATACAGATTCGTGGCTGACTTCGGGACGTGTGGCTTCGCTTAATGGTCGCGAATCTACTGACGGTTAAGGTGATGTCATGGCTGGTAAGCTCTCACCGTTGGACAGGCAGAGTATGTACACCTGGCAGCCTTGGCGCTGCGTCAGCGAGTAGATCAGCGGGCCGAAGAACATGCACTCGTCATCCGGATGGGCGGTTATCAGCAGGACGCGCTCCATGTGCGACGTCTTGGGCAGCCGGACGCTACGCAGCCGTAGTCCGGATTGCAGGGCCTGCTTGAGACCGCCGCCAGTCTCCTGAATCTGATCCCCTGATCCGGGCTCTGCATTGTTGTTGTCTTCGGCTCCACCTTCTCCCGCCGCCGTCGTCGTCGTCGTAGTCGAGAGCCAGAAGGTGAGCTTGTAGAGGCCCAGGCATACTAGCAAGTACACCGCACAGGCGATCAGTACGTGCTCCAGTGCTTCGGCGGATGAGGACCTGATACGGCAGTAGATGGCCTGCGGTTGGGGGGTGAGCTGCTGCACCTGCTGCTGCAGCTGGGTGACAACCGATGCGATGCTGCTAACGATGCTGGCCACGTACTCGCTCAGCCAGTTAAATCTCATCGCTCATTGCGTCCGCTCCAAGGGCGAGAATTTTGGCGAGAAATTCTTCACCAAAAATGGACATGCAGAGCGCAGAGCCAGGCGGAAAAGCGGAAAAAGCGGCGATGGCGGTGCGCGACGTTCGGTTAGACTATGTCACTAGTGGGATCGTTGCTTAATCGGTAGTTTAATACTTGAAAACGTTTGGTTTCGAGCCCGCGCGCCGCTTAATCTGCTAATCTCTGCATTTTATTCCCTTTACGTGTTTTCGCCTTTCGGGGGCAGCAGCTAGGGATGGGCGACTGGCGAGGTGCGTGGCAGGTGCGTGACTCACGCTGTTTGGCTGGTTATTCGTTCCGGTTTTTACGGTCGTGTCAGGTGCGTCGTTCATCCATAAAGGTGAAATTATCTAATTAGCACTCGAATAAATTGATAAACTCTTTTTTGCCATTCATCGTTCGCTTGCAAGTTGCATGTCGTGAGTGGACATCGGCTCATCTCTAGCGGTCAGCTGTTTGGCAGCAGCAGGGGTATTCTTGTCACCATTTTACACATTATTAAATATTTTAATAAATAAGCTTAGATTGCAAATAATAATTAAACTTAATTGTCTGAATTAAATTGGTTTCATAGTCTTGTTACAAATTTACCAAGTAATTACCGAACTAAATAATTTAATTTGAGTTGTTGCAAAAATTAGTGCGAAGTTTGATGAAGGAATTTTTTTGTTGACATTTTTGAAAATAAAAATAAATTTATTAAATTGAATTTAAAATTTTAAATTGTAACACTTAAATGTGTTTATATATTGTAGTGCTTGAAAAGCTGTGATTTAAATTTATAATGTGATTTATGGGAATACCCCCATGGCTGGCCCGCTCCACGTGAAAAATACAAAAATACCACCACGACAAAAATACCACCGAAAAATACCAAGGGCTGCTCTCTCTCCTCTCTGAATATGCAGTCTGAGGTTTTTTTATTTTGAATAAAATTCAAAGTCATTAATTTCTATGAAATTAAGCATTTAATTAGACATTGACCGAGTGATTCGAGTGCCCCAGCGTAGCCGCCCGTCCCCCCGACCGCCCAAGCACCGCGGGCACCCCAAGAGAGCCGCTAAAAGCGAATTGACAAGGCCACCAATCGAATCGAATCGAAACGGCAGCGTGCCGCAAGCCCCAGAGAGCGAATCTCATCTCAGGAGGAGGAGGCGTGCGAGGTGCATGCAGCACGTTGTAATTAGGTTAGCAGCATAGAGCTAGAGCAGCACCACATAACATGGCACAGCAGCAGGGCATGGACTCGGCCTTGTTCGAGCGGCGACTGCGGCCGGTCTACGGTGAGTGGGTCAGATGCTGAAGTGGGAGCAGCTGGAGGGGGCCTCTATGAAACCTACACTGCGAGCTAGATACTAAGCCGATTCCTCCTCCACAGACAACCTGGAAGTGGGCAACAACCGCAAGGCCCTGCAGGAATCCGAGAAGCTGCTCCGCAAGCATCCCACCCTGCTCTGCGCCCGTGCTCTGAAGGGTCTATCGCTCCTTAGACTGGGTCGCTATGACGAGAGCCACGGATGCCTCCAGGCCGTCGCCGAGGAGAAGCCCACGGACGATTCCACGCTGCAGGTGCTCTCCTTTTGCTACCGGGAAATGGAACAGCGTACGTATAAGTCGGATATCGCTTGAATGTGTAGACCAAAGGGAACCTTTTTGAGGGTAGTTAATTAGAAGATTAGTCAGCTTCGTCACTTGCTAAAAGAAAGATAATTTATAACTTAAACTTAGGTATCTCAACTTTAGGTTCACAATATTTCTGTTTAAAGAACTATGATCATACAGGTATATGATCAAAAATTAATATAAATCATAGGAAAGTTGCCAAGTTTATTGTAATATCTCTGTGGATGGAAAGATAAGCGTGTAAAAATAGGTCAGTTCTTTTAAGAAACTAAAAACAGACCATTTATCTCACAATCAGCCTTTATTGACACAAGTTACTTTCATTAATTTTACTTCTACTGCTAAAAAGGGTAACCCTTTTGTATTTAACCGAGATTAAGTAATGCTATTGATCGGATTATTTAATCTTTATCGCTTAGATTAACGTTAAATCAACTATTCGCGACTATTCCATTATAAGGGAATCTTAACTAGCAAAGATCACATTTCGAATTGGTCGACAATTTTGTTTGTACAAAGTCCGATGAACCAAATACATCTGGATCCGCACATTTACTTTTTCCAAAAAGAAAAACATCCGCCACCGCACATCCGCTGAGTTAATCCCCCAGAGACGCCTCTGCCACGCACACGAAGTGCCCACAATTCATATTTTCGTATTTTTCTTGGCACGCGCACCTCGGCCGACTAATTAAAATCGCATTCTCTTAGTCGGACGACGGCGGCAAGTGCGTGCCAACGATCTGAATATATAGATACCTGTACCTAGCAAAAGCTATGGCTAATTATACATATATTTCCGTCTCTTTGCAGTGGACAAAATTGTGGAGCTGTACCAGCACGCGGTAAAGCAGAATCCCGGCAACGAGGAGCTGCTCGCCCACCTCTTCATCTCGCATGTGCGGGTGGAGGACTACAAGGCACAGCAGGCGGTGGCCCTTCAGCTCTACAAGGCTCAGCCGAAGAATGCCTACTACTTTTGGTCCGTGATCAGCGTAGTCTTTCAGGGAATTCGGGGGCCGGAGTCGGCGCTGCCCGAGAAGCGAAAGATCTACCTGGGACTGGCGCAGCGCATGGTCGACAAGCACATCAAGGAGGGCAAGCTGGAGACGGAGCAGGAGGCCTTCCTCTATCTGCACATCCTCAAGCTACAGAGCAAGTACCAGGAGGCGTGGGAATTCCTCACTGGCGAGCTCTGCGCGAAGCTCTATCCGGGTGCTCCGGTCAGCATGAAGTTCGAGCTGCTCAAGGAGCTGGGTAACTGGCGGGAGCTGAACGAGCTGCTGCAGCAGCTCCTGGACGCAGAGTGAGTCTCATCAGTCGTTATATAAAACCTTGTAGTAATATTTTCATGTTCTCCAGTCGCGATCGCTGGGACTTCTACAAGGAGTACATCCAAAGCTCGTTCGAATTGCGTAAACTTTCATCACAGGCGGACGAGAACGGGGAAAAGGATTCGCTGACCAGGTGTCAGGAGTTTCTCCAGGGCATCATCGATTCCTCGGAGCGAAAGAAACGGGGTCCCTACCTGGCGCGATTGGAGCTCCACCAGCGCATGCGGGCAGATCAGCTGCCGGCGGAAGAGCTCATCGGCGATTTTGACGAGATGGTCATCGAATACTTTACTCTATTCGGCGACAAGTCCTGCTGCACCCATGATATCGCCTTGTTCTTGCCTTCGATCAGCATGAAGCAGCGGCAGGCGCTGGCCAGCAAGCTGCTGTTGGAGAGCGGAGTCACCTCCACGTCGCTTCCGAAGAATGTATGTGAAGTATTTGGTTCATAACGTAAAATCATATTTTAACAAAACCCATTTCAGAAAGAGCAGATGCAAAAGCACCTTTGCGCTCTGCAAATCTCGCGGATGTGCGGCTCCCACATGGAGCTACCTGTGGACCACCTGCTCGCCTTCTACACGGCCCTCAAGCTGCACTACGAGCACGGCCGGAGTGCTTTCGGCAAGAAGCTGCTGTCCACGGAGATGGGACCCTCGGATGCGTACGCACTGCTGGCGGCAAATGTGATGTACGACCTCAGTCGACGGGAACAAAAGTCGGACCACCTGTTCGAGGCGCTGTGCCTGCTGCAGTACGTCCTGCGCAACAGCACGAGCAATTTCCACGTGAAGCTGCTAAGTCTGAAGATCTACCACCTGTTTGGCTGCCAGGTGGGCGCACAGGAGATGTACGAGTACTTGGACATCAAGCAGATCCAGCTGGACTCGATGGGCTATGTGCACTGCCAGCTGCTGCCGCTGGGCGGACGCTTCTCGGGTACACGGACTGTGTACGATGCCACTCTGAAGTTCTTCACCAACAGCTACAAGGAACGGTTAGAGTATATTGCCCTGACCTATCGCTTCTGTACGTTCTCGAAGATGGAGGAGTTCATGAACTTCAAGGAGAGGCTAACAAACAGCCTGCAGTACGTGGCCTGCTCGGTAGAGGCGCAGATCTGCGACCTGGTCAGTTGTTATGGCAACATCCAGCAGAATCTGACGGCATACGCTGCGATGAGTATTGACCCCGCGGAGGATCGGATCGCCTGGCACGAGTTGAGCGACAACCGCGACTTGGAGGCCATCATCCGGTGGGATCCCCTCCACCAGGTGGATGCAGCAGATGAGCGCAAGGAGTCCTTCGACCAGGAAGTAGAGGTGCTGCAGGTCCGCTCGCTGATGCTCCGGCTCTTTGCCTCTTTTATTGATTTATATCACGGTGCCAGCTCAAAAGAATCGCCAGCGGGAAATGAAGCCGCTACCCTGGACCTCCTGCGCGAGTCCTGGACCGGATTGTTCCAGCGACTGCGTCTGATGAACTACAAGCCGTTGGCGCAAAAGTTTCTAGTCAATCTGCTGCCCACACGCCTGCACCTGCTGCTCGATCTGCCCTACGAGCGCTTCTTCGACGACCTGGCCCAGTTGGTCCTCGACCTGCAGAGCGGATCCGGTAAGCTGGCCGAGCACTGCAAGCGGGTAGGCGACAACGTCATTGCAGTCATGGAGCTGTGCGTGCAGACCATCACCGAGAGCAACGAGTGGAACAGCAAGGACGGTCTGTGGAAGCGGCGGGAGCAGCAGCAGAAGGTGGCTGCCAGTCTCGAGGTGCGTTCTTAAATTTAAAAAAAAAATGTATATCTAAAATATATTGATTTCTTAGATGCTATCACTTTACGCCTTCTTGCTGTCTGTGCTGAACGACAAGCTGCAGGTCAGCTCAAAAACAAAGACCAAGAAGAGGCCGGTGGACAACAAGGTGGATGGTCCTCAGCCGGTCAGCGAGAAGGAGCGAAGCCAGATGCTGCAGGAGCTGATGCGACAGCTCAAGCACAAGCTCGAGGCCTGTGATGCAGCCATACGTAAGTTCCTCTATCGTTTTATATTGAAGATTGTCTAAACTCAATTCCTCAATTCTCAGGCACGTGGAAGGCACCGGTGTTGCCACGCGACCTCAGCTCCTTCATGTCGGACATGTCACTGAAACCGGAGGTGGAGGCCACGCTCATCGGCGACGTGTCGGCCACTTTTAAGGACTCCCACGAGCTGATGGTCACCGAGCTACGCAATCTGCTAAAGGACAAGATACGCATGGTGGCCAAGTAGATGCCTCTTTGCTGTGCAAAGGCCATCGGCCAGGCCGGCCATCGTTGCCCAGTCACGATCCAAGTTCATAGTTTGTTATTTAATTTTGTTAACGATTACAACCGACCTTCCACTTTTCCCACTGCGAACACCAGACCTTAGTCAGCACTTTTCAATCAATTTTCGGCATTTCCCTACAACACATAAAAAGTTGTACAATTTGTAAAACAAAACGTAAAAAAGGACAAAACAAAGAAAAAAAAGATTGTGTACCGCTTGCAAGTAAGTTAAATAAAAGAAGAAATTGTAAAAATTAACGGAAGAAGTGTTTTAATTTTAGTATTTTTATCAGCCGTTTTATGAATACCTACAATGTAGGTAAATACATTTTTTTAAAGTCAAGATAGGTAATTTTGCAATCTCAACCAAAATCCTTTAATTATAAAACATTAAAGTTTCAAGGTGGAAAAAAGTAAGAAAAAAGTTTTACTTTTTATTAACTTAAAAATAGTTTTCATTGAAAATCTAATCTTTTTCTATCTAAATTGATATTTTTTCAATCTTTTGATTCTTAGTTTCTACTCCTATCACCACTGGACTATTTCCTACTTTAAGCGAGTTTTGGTAGGCAGGCAATCTTGGGTCGTTTAGATGTTGTTGGGTCTGCAGGTGGGCCACCAGGTTATGAATGCGAGCAAAGCTCTTATTACAAAGTAGGCATCTGTTAGAAGAGAAAATTATGGGTTAAATGGTTACGTTAATGTTAATCCAACTTACATGTGCGGTTTTTCGCCTGTGTGTGTTTTGTAGTGAACTTTTAGGACACTGGTGTAGGTAAACGTTTTGCCGCAAGTCTGACAAGTACCCAGCCGGCCAAAATGTCCGCTTAAGCGGATGGATCCGACAAATGTCCGGAAAAGATATTAAAAACGGACATTGATGCGGACGTTCCGCAATAGGTCCGCAAAATGCTAGAAACGGACTCTAAATCGGACGAAAAGCGAGACTTTGGCGGCACTCGAAATCGTCCGAAAAGGTCCGCTAAATGCTTAGAAACGGACTCTAAATCGGACGAAAAGCGAGACTTTGGCGGCACTCAAAAATCGTCCGCAAAAAGGTCCGCAAAATGCTTAGAAACGGACTCTAAATCGGACGAAAAGCTGGACTTTGGCGGCACTCAAAAATCGTCCGCAAATGGTCCGCAAAATCTTTAAATGCGGACGATTTGCAACCGCGAGAAGAGAGCAGAGCAAATGAAATTTTGTATATGCTCTCGCTCTCGGGTGCTTTTGTTTTCGCAAAGGTTCTTTGTGTTTTTTTGTTGCAAGCGAAGATGACGAAACGATGCGAGAGCCTTAAAGTCAAAGAGGAATGGGAGAATGAGAGAGAAGTTGTTGTTGCATCATGTGCGAAGCAGGTAGAATTTTGACTTTGTCGCGTGCCACTTGCTTCGTTGTAACGGGGAATTTTTGTATTCCTTATGCGGTTTGACCCTTTTCCTTTGTACAAATACCCACTCCGCTCATTCGACTTTGACCGACAAGTAAATTGGACGCACAAAAATTGTGAAATTGTGAAAAATTTGTGTGTGCAAACATATTATTCTTGGTAAGTGATATTATTGTAATAATTATTACAATCGTAAACTTAAGTGTTTATACCCTTGCAGAGGTATTATAATTTTTTTGCCGTGATATTTGATATATTTGATTTTATTTCTATCAGTGTATAAAAAGAGGTTTAGTTATTTTCTTTTCACTAACTAACTTAATATTTCTGATAGGTTAGCGATCTGGAACAGTCGTCTGAGAAGGCGTTTGAAAAATATTTGAGGCATACATGGCACGATATAATGACTGACGAAGTCGCCCGTCAATACTCCTGGCGCGGGACAGAATCAAAGATGTGCATTCGAGGAATGCTTTTGACATCAGCAGTAAGAGGTGCGTACAATTTGTTCCTGGTTTTTTCAACATTGTAATAATAAATTTATATATTTACAGCCGCCTTTAAAAACAAATTTTCGCTCGAAGATGTCGAGTTTGACCGCATAACTCAAAAATATTTTCAATACGCGCAGGACAGAGTTACTAAAACAAACAATAAAAAAGTTAAACAATAATTCCAATAATTAGTATAAGTTAGTTTTAAGCAAAGAAATCACAGAACAAAAAAGAAATGAAAGAACAAAGAAATGAATGTATAATTTAGTCTTAAGAATAAAAAGAATGTAAGAAAGATAAATAACATTAAATCAAGAAATGTACACTTCATTGTATATATTTTGTCACATTTTTAATTTAATAAATAAACATATTTTAATCCTTGCATAGCAATCAAATTATTCATTGATTATACATTTCCTTGGGAGGTTACAACTTTTAAGTATCAAAGAAGTATTTATATTTACAATATTAAAAAAGTACCGCAAATGATCCGAAATCGGTCCGATTTTAATATTAAATCGGTCCGATTTTAATATTAAATAAGTACCGCAAATAATCCGAAATCGGTCCGATTTTAATATTAAATAAGTACCGCAAATGATCCGAAATCGGTCCGTTTTTAACATTAAAAAAGTTCCGCAAATGATCCGAAATCGGTCCGATTTTAATATTAAAAAAGTTCCGCAAATGATCCGAAATCGGTCAGATTTTAATATTAAAAAAGGTCCGAAATCGGTCCGATTTTACTATCCGAAAATGATAGCAAATACTGCCACAAACTGAGCGACGGGTGAGTCGTTTGAGTGTCGTTTTCGGATCCGAAATCGGACGTTTTGTCCGCCTGAAGTCCGCAAAACTATCATTTCTAATATTAATTTCGGATGTCTTGGCCGGCTGGGTATAAGGACGCTCATTTCGATGGGTTCTGTTGTTCCAGAATTATTAGGAGTTTTATGGGATTATATTTACTTCTTTATACAGAGTACTTACCTCTCGTGCTTTACCAGAGAAGTTCTATCAGCGAAGCTTCGCTGGCAATACTGGCAGGTGTATGGTTTTGCTCCCGTGTGCTGACGGATGTGGCGCATCAGTTGGTAGTTCACGTGAAAACACTTGTGGCAGATCCTTTAAACAAACAAAAAAATGTAAGTTAAATAAATGAGCAACAAGGGACTACACCTACTCGCATTCGTAGGGCCGCTCGTTGTTGTGTCTCCGCATGTGAGTGTCCAGGGTGCTCTTCCTGGGATATCCATTACCGCAGATGTCGCACACATGGAGCTTACTGACGACTGCAGGAGCAGGAACCGTCTCCACGGCCAGGACCACTGGTTTTTCCTTCTCCACGGGTGGCGACGTGTCCTCGATTATGTCTTCAGTGGACCAAGCTCCCTCCTCAAGAACCTCCACCTCGAGTTGCTCGTACTGCTCCGTTTCCACAGGTGGCGGCGGAGGTGAGGGAGAAGTTTCTACAAGTGGCGGGGGAGATGAAGGAAAAGTTTCCACAAGTGGCTGTGGAGACGCAGATGTAATCTCCACTTGTTCCACTGCATCCTTTATCACATAGTCCCTGAGAAATTCATTTGAGCGCTGGCAAATCTGACGAAACTTGTGGGCCAATGTAAGAAAGGCCTTGCACTTGAGGCAAATCCTGGTGGGAAGGTCCTCTGTGCGCATTATCTGGAGGTGAGAACCGAGTTTCAGTGATAAAGCTCACCAAAATCAGGATTTCACCACCTGAATTCCACTGAAATTTTCGATTTTCTCGCAAAGAGAAATGCCACCACGCTGCTTATCCTCAGCTCCATCGTAAATAGAGACCATGTGGGCATCGCCATCCTGCAAGCAGGTCCTGCAAACCGTCAACATGTCCAATCTCAGCTCCATTTAAACCAAACAAAATTAACGATAAGAAAACTGCTTCTTCTTTGCTGTTTAGCCGTTCGCCGATAAGTATCTGTTGCTGTATACCCGATAAATATCGGGTGTAAGTTTGCCATTCGCCCCGAGGCCGCACAAATTTTAATTTGTTTTGGCCAAGAAATAGGACTTCGACTGTACCGCAGGATCCTCGGAAATGGCGCACAAGGAGCTCCAGTGTCGCATCTGCTTGCTGCAGCCGAAGGATGAGACCCTCATGCCCACGGAGGTGGATTTCGGGGAGCAAATCAAGCGCTGCACGGGAGTTAAGGTGGGGACAAGTGAGTTTTGTTAAGGTTCCTTCTGTTTGTTAAAAACGTGTTTTTGCATCCACAGCTGAGTGAGAAGCCGAACTGGCCAAGGAAAATATGCACCAGCTGCGCCCTGCTGCTAAGAGCGGCCCTCAAACTGCGAGCACTTTGCCAGAAGGCTGAAAAAGAGCTGCAGCAGCAGGATATCCACATCGATATAGAATGCGATGAGCCTCCATTGAAGAAGATCAGTGAATCCAAAGATCCGCTCGAGACGGAAGCCGAAGGCAGTGACGGTGAAATGGAGTACGAGTACCTACTGTCCTACGATGCTTCGAAACTGGAGAGCAACTCGGATGCAGCCTGTAGTGCCGATGAATTCGTCAGCATTGAACCAACTACCTCAGCGCCTCTTTCACCTCTTAGAGATGAATCCGAATCAATGAGTCCTAATACGGAACCAGAAGAAGAGGAGGATTCCAGCCCAGATCCTTCCTTTGTCTGCAAAATATGCCAGAATGTCTACGCGGAGCGGGTTAAGTTGACCACCCACATGAAGGTCCACAGCAAGGAGAAGCCTCATGAGTGCGAGTAAGTTAAGTTTTTAATTCTTTGGTATCCGGACTAATCGTTTTATCTTGCAGGATCTGCCACAAACGATTCCGGCAGACTCCGCAGCTGGCGAGGCACATGAACACGCACACCGGGAATCGCCCGTACAAATGCGATTACTGCGACTCCAGTTTCGCGGATCCCTCCACGCGCATTAAGCACCAGAGGTCAGTAGGATTACTTCTTACTATTAGAATGTCATAACTCAAACAAGAAAGCGAAGTTCTATATCAGAGTTATTAAATCTGGGAGCTACATACCTTAACTTTAAATCAGTCTTGTGAATTCCTTTCCTATTGAGTTTTAACAGCTTTGTAGTATCACTTATAAGCTTCACACCCTAACCTCTCCCCAAATACCATCTAGAATCCACACCAACGAAAGACCGTACAAATGCAAGTACTGCACCAAGTCGTTTGCATACTCCAACGTGCTCCGAGTTCATATCAAGACCCACACGGGTGAGCGACCCTTCGGCTGCCAGCACTGCCAGAGAACCTTCTCCCAGCTGCACCACAAAAACGCCCATGAGAGATCGCACAAGCCGAAGATCAAAGTGTAGGCTGAGTTATGCGAAATTTCTTAGTACAAATGAAGTGTTGGTTTTTAAGAAAGACAAAATAACAATGAACATTTTTCTGTTATCAGAAAAATATAAAAGGTTACAGCTGAACTTAATATTTTAAGAACAAAATAAACCAATTCATAATTATTAAGACAAAAAAATTATTTCGCTTTTTGTTTATTTATTGGTACACTAAAATTAATTGATTGGGAGTAGCAAAAAGCTGTATTTACATAAAAAAAAAGAAAACTATGGTAAGGATTTTCATCACTTTCATTGCTTTCACTGTTTATGGGAGAGCTACATATATGTATATTTTTTTATCTCTAAAACTAAACTGTCTTATCATATCCTCTTAACAAAACAATTTATCATTTGGTTAAACGTTCTAAAGTATTGGCTAAGAGCTCACGTATTGAGAAACTCTAGGGCCTCGTCCTTGACGGCCTCTCCTTCGGCAGTCATTTTCCAGGGACAGGGACCCCGCCTTTCGTGCGTCACCCGATGCATTCGCATCTTATAGGCCTTCACAAAGCCCTTGCCACACAGATCACAACTAAAAGGAGATGGGTATTACTTAAGCAGGTTTAACAGAGAAGCAAGTGCCACTTACACATGCGGTTTCTCTCCCGTGTGGATCATCTTGTGGAACTTCAGGTTGTCGGAGTAGGTAAAGGTTCTGTTGCACACATCGCACTCGTAGGGACGCTCCTTTGTGTGAATTCTGGAGATGGTTAACATTTTGGATAATTATTTCATCAAGGATTACGAGTTGTATATACGAACCTATGATGTTTGGTTTTGGTGGAGCGATCTGCGAAGGCAGCTGGACAATAGTTGCACTTGTAAGGCCGGTTGCCTGTGTGCGTGTTCATGTGCCGCACCAGCTGTTGATTCTGGAAAAACCCTCGCCCGCAGATCCTGCAAAATGGAGTGTTATTACAATAAGTTACTATTTTATTCAAAATTCAAACTCACTCGCACTCGTGGGGCTTAACACCGGAATGGAACTTCATGTGCTCGGTGAGACGGGCCTGCGTGGGATAGATATTGCCGCACACATCGCAGATGTATGTGCTATGTTTGTCCTTGGATTTTTTGCGAGGTTTCTTTTTGGCGGTCTCGATATCTGAGGTGGTAGTTTTGCTGCCCTGCGCCAACTTCCTGACCGGCCGCTGGCGCGTTCCTGCGGATTTATTGCTTGGCTTTATCTCCGCCACATAACTTTCGTCAGAGCTGAGTATATCGTCGGCCATGTCGTCGTCTTCTTCTTCTTTTTTGGGCACATAACTCCCCCCTGAGCGGGTTCTCTGAGGGATTTCCGTGGCTGCCGTTTCGGGGCTGAGCAGTTCGTATTCCTCATACACCGCATACGGTTCCGCCTCCTCGATCCCAGCCTGCTCCACATCAAAGACCGCCTGCGTTGGCTCTTCCTCATCGTATACAATAGTGTCTCCACATTCGGCGTCCTCCACAATGTAAGTGATCAGCTGCTGGGGCTCCTCCTCCTTTTTGAAACATCCTGTAAGCTGACTGGTGTCCTCCTCCCAAATCTTTACGACGCTCTCTGCGGAGAGGTCCTCGGAGTGGGAAGGGTTATCGCCCTCGCCTTGGGCACTGGAGTTGCTGGCCTCTCTGTCCAGCATGTCCATGACTTGCTGGTGGGACCGCTGGCAGGTGAGCCTGAACTTGTAGGCCAGCCGCAAGCAGCGCACGCACTTGCTGCACATCTTGTCCGGGAAGTTGTCGTCCAAGCTGACCTGTTGGGAAGTGGATCTCTCTGCATAACTGCCTTTATCACTCGCAAGTCCTACTTACTGGGATCCCTGCGCAGATGTGAAGCATTTGGTCCAGGCGTGTGCTCGCGGTTTGGCTAAATATCTCATGGAGCAGCTCCTCGCCATCGCTGGGATTGTTGAGGCATACACGGCACACAATCCACTTCTCGTTTGATTCTGTTTTCATTGCGAATTCTGCGGATTTGGACGTAGTTCCGAAAGTTGCACAAATTCCAACAGCTGAATGCAAGCGTCCGTGCCATTCACAGCGAAGCGGGTGCATTGTTGTACGGTAAAAATCGGCTATCAGCGACAATGTTTGGGATTATAGGAAATGGGAAGGTAAGTAAGTGTATTTAAAACTTAATGGAAGCTTGAAACCACATATGTACATAAATAGTCTAAAATTTTTTTTTACCGAAATCAACTGATGTCAAAGATGTAAATTAATTTAATTTGTTTCGTTTAAATTGGAAGGTTTTATTTCTTTAAGGAAAACCACATATTAATATAAAAAAAATGTGTCCTTAAGATTTCATGTTTTATTTCATATTAATAATTGTATATTCATTAAAAACTTAACAGTAAACCGAAAATAAAAAAGGAAATTTATACAACAAAAGACCACCGCGTGAACACCCCTTATGAAGGAGAACCGCGATGCCGTGGTCACGCTGTGCAGCCGCCATTCGCGTTGCAACGCGACCATCGCTCCAGACTACAATTTTTTTGGCGTCGTCTTCACCAGCGAGCGTGTTCTGCGAAATATCAGAACGAATAATAAGTTTCTGGAGTAGATTTACGTTCCATTCGCGACAATGAGAGACTCGGCGGCACAAGCGAGTCCGGCGGCGGCGGCAGCGACCACGCAGAAGTGGATCGTTTGCCGGGTGTGCCTGCAGCAGCCCAAGGAGCCCATGGCCAGCATTTTCAACGACGATTCGGAGAAGGACCTGACCAACATGATCCGCGAATGCGGTGGAGTGCCCGTAAGTGTGTCTTATCTACCCTGAAACTTTTTTATAGTGTTGCGATTCTTTAACAGATCAAGCAGTTCGATCACTATCCGGACAAGATATGCGAGAAGTGTTTGAGGGTGCTGAAAATGGCCTTCAAGTTTCGGGAGACCTGCCAGCGCTCCTACGGGCATCTGCGCCAGTTCGTGGCCCCCGTGGAGGTAGAGCAGCGGTCGCCTGCTAAGCAAAGTGCAGCAGCGTCCCCAAAAAGGGAGCAGGTGCAAGATGCTGTGCAAGAGCAGGAACAGGAACCGGATGAAGAGGAGGAGGAGGAGGACCTGGACGAGAGCCAGTATGCCGAGGGCGAGGCGGAGGACTCGGTGGAGGCGCAAGGCGGCGTCTTCCAAGACGAGCTCGAGGAGGGCATCCTCGTGGAACTGGAAAAAGAACGCATTGTACACGTCAAGAGCGAGCAGGTGGAGGAGGATGGGATCATCGAGGAGGTGTACGACGTGTACGAGACCTACGAGGGCGACATCATGGACCAGGGTACCTACGATCAGGAAATGGCCGAGCAATCGCTCTCCGGACTGTCAGCGGACATCGAGTACTTGGACCAGGTTGATCAGGATCAGCTAACCGAGAGTGCCCACGAGGACGAGGCGGATGGCGACTTAAACTCCGCCGAAGAGGAGTTCATCCCCACCAAAAGTATGCGATCATCGGCCAATACCCGAGGGGCCAGCAAGCGACGCGCCAACACCCGCAAGGCAGCCGCATCATCAGCTTCAGCAGCTGCATCATCGAGCACCTCGAAGACCGCTGCCCGCGGCAATCCGCTCAAGATCAAGCGGGGAAACAATGAAGGCGCTGCCACCAAGATCGTCATGAACTCCGAGGAGGCCATCTCCATCGGCGAGGTGCTGGCGCGAAAGCATTCTGGAATCAAAACAAAGGGCGGCCACAAGATCCTTGTCGGCGACAAGAAGGAGTTCAAGTATATCTGCGACGTCTGCGGCAACATGTATCCCTCCCAGAGTCGCCTCACCGAGCACATCAAGGTTCACTCCGGCGTGAAGCCACACGAGTGCGAGTAAGTCTTTCAATCCAACAATTTAATCAAGAAAAGTGGTAAAATCTAGTTCAGAATTTTATTTCTTTTCTCAAAATGTAGAATGTACATAATTAAAGCTAAATCTTTGTTTTGTAGAATCTGTGGCCACTGCTTCGCCCAGGCTCAGCAGCTGGCACGTCATATGAACACTCACACTGGAAACCGGCCGTACAAGTGCAGCTACTGCCCGGCGGCCTTTGCGGACTTATCCACCCGCAACAAACACCACAGGTGAGTCAATTAACCCATGAAAGTCTAGAGTTGATTCTACGATAACCTCTTTCAGGATCCACACCAACGAGCGTCCCTATGAGTGCGATGTGTGCCACAAGACATTCACGTACACCAACACCCTGAAGTTCCACAAGATGATTCACACGGGAGAGAAGCCACATGTGTAAGTTCCGCTTTCCCCCTTCAAATACAGTCTAACTTCTCTAGCACGAACTTTCACTACTTTCGACTTTGTTACTGCACAAAATAGTTGCAATAAGAATTTGAGTAGAAAAATGAAATGATCGTTTACAATTTAGTTATATGTTAGTTTAGTTATATTTGAGTTTTTAAATTCTTAATTTTTGCAATAGAATTAAAACTGACATTTCTTTTAAAAAGAGGTTCTAGAAACTACGATAGGTTTTATTAGTAATTAAAAATAATTTTTTGACGTTGATTCTCGGTGATGACCCCTTATTACTGTTTTGTTTAGTTGGATAAAGAGTTATTAATTTACATTACGTTTTCCATAATTAAAAACTACTTCTTTCATAAAGTTCGTTAGTTCCTCTAAGTCATCACTATTAAACCTAATGAAACTTTTGTTCCTCCAGTTGCGAAATCTGCGGCAAGGGCTTCCCACAGGCGTACAAGCTGCGCAACCATCGGGTCATCCACGAGCGGCGCGGTAACTGCGCACTGCGGGACAACGTAGAAGGCCTGATGCCCTACGATACGGCCAACATTGTGGGCCTGGAGATGTAAATTTTAATCGAGGACTCCCTCGTCGTCCCAGGGAGACACTTTAAATATTAAACAGACACACGCGTGTAACTACACATCTAAGTATATTGATGAAATTTAAGCCTAGCCTAATTATGCGGAAATAAATTAAGTATAGCTGCGCAGATGGTCTTGGCGTCGGTCTCCTCGGGATACAGCTGCAGTACGGCGTGCACCTGGTGCGGCGGAAAGAGACTGCCCAGATGATACCGCAGCAGACGACGTTGCTCCTCCCGTGGCAGCTGCTGCGAGGCGTGCAGCTCCTCGTTGATGCGCGAATCGGAGGCGGACAGATGCCCAAAGTGGCGAGCAGCGGGCAGTGGCAGTGCCAATCCCTGATCGGTGACCGGGGCGGAGGGCGTGCGCGTCAGATACTGGTGGTGATAGTTGGAGCTGGAGTTGGACTGCTGATGCACCTGCTGGTGCTGTTGCTGCTGCTGGAGCGGAGCACTGTAGGTGGGCACCAGGAGGCGATAGGCGGGCGGCGGCTGTTGACGCTGCAGCTTCTTGTGGCGATTCGGCTGGCTGGACTCCAAGGAGCCCTCGCCTAGCTCCAGTTGAGCCGAGAAACCCTGGCACACCTGCTCAATGGTATTGGACTTGGTGCGTCCCAAGGGCTCCCGACTAATCAGCGAGTTGATCTTCACACTGTTGTTATTCACACCCGGACTGAGCATCTGCTGGCCCCCATTTGTGTGCAGGGGAGCACTGTGCGAGGCCTGGAGCGGCAGGCGCTGCAGCAAAGGACCCTGATTGTGGTGCCGGAACTTGCACTTCTGCCCGTAGGTGCACTTTTTGCCATACGGACACAGCTGCTGGGCATCTGCCATCTTCTGTTGCGTTTGCGAGCACAAAAACAGATCGAGAGATGGACCCGATCTGCCCAGCGGATCGTCGGGCGGCATGAAGATGTCGTTCACAAACGAGTACATCAGCAGGCGCTCCTGCACTACGCGCCTAAACTCGTTGCTCTCCAGGATGAGGTCCCTGTAATTATCATTGGACACCACAATCCCATCAGTCTCCACTGCCAGCTTGAGGATGAAACGATCGTCGTAGCAGGAGACTCGCTTCCCATCCAGATGACGCGATGGCGTGAACACCAGCACCCGTTCGTGCTCCAGCTCGTAGAGCAGCTCCTGGTCGGCGATGTTGTTATTGGCCAGTTCCTTGCGCCAGTTGGGCACAAAGGCGGTGATGTCGCGATGCCCACGCTGCCGGAACCAGTCCACACAGAATTCGGATGCCGCGGCAGGAGAAGATCAGGTTGTTTCCGTGCGACAGAGCCACATTGCTGCCATCGATGACGATGTGTCGCAGGGCAGTGATGTTGTTGCTGATGTTGATGCTGTTGGTGGTGCTGTTGCTGTTTGAACCTGGATTGTGGGCGGGGCGGGGGGCGTCGGCCGTCAGCTTGATGAGCTCCGCCAGCAGCTCGTTCTGCTTGGCCTCCGAGCCCAGCCGGGTCAACGCAGAGTGGATGGACTGCTCGCTGTAGCCCAGCTTCTTGGCAAACTCCAGATTCTGGCGCTCCGTGCGATTGAGATTTTCATCTTCGTCGGAGCAGCTCTCCTGCTTTCTCACTGGCAACTTGTTGCTGCTCTGATGTTGTTGCTGGTGTTGCTGCTGCTGCTGTTGTTGCTGTTGCTGCTGTGGCTGGTGTTTTTGCTGCTCCTGCACTTCACAGTTCATTTTGATGCGCATTTAGTTGACCAGCGGCTGGCTCTCCTCTGGCTGCTAGCTTCTGCTGATCGGGGACTCCGATTTGTTGTGTTTTTAGGCCGTCTGCAACAAGTTCCGTCTATTTACATTTACAGACTTCCGTGTTGTTGTTGCTTTTGTTGGTGGTTGCTACAGAGCAGTGTGACCGGGAGCTAAATGAATAAATATACCTCCAATCTGCGAATTTAATGATGGTCACATAGCGAATGAAAAATATATTTTTAAATAAAATGTTTTTAAAAACTACTCATCAAGAAAAAAAATATTTTTAATGTTTGTGTTTAATGTAATGTTAATGTTTAATGATTTAAAAGCACACAAAGAATTAAAGTCGATCTAGTTATTTTTAAAAACACGTCTTTGAAAACTACGATTTTGAAAGAAAACCTTTACACTTAAATATTTCAAGCCACCGTTATCAGAGGTTAACAAATGTAACAGAGACAAAAAAATAACCAAAGTATAGACACTTTTTATAAAAAAATAAGCAAAAATTTCGATTTGAATCAACGCTTATTACTCATACGCCAGGTGGGTCGAAAAAGAATTAAAGTTTTGTTTTGACTGTTTTTAAATACAAACAAAACGAATTTAGTGTTTGATGACCTGTTTTTTAGTGACAAACAAACTTACCTGCATATAAGAACGAAAGCCATTCATATCATTTTTGTTTTCCAAATAAGACCACACATGACTTCAGTAACACGCATAAACATATCTTTATTGTATTGTTGTACATTATTATAATTATATTGAATATAGTTTTAACAATTTTCACACTACTATCAACATTTATAGATCTCACTTAGTTAGATTTAATTAGTTAAAATAAAGTACACGTTTTTCGTATTGAATTCTTTGTTTCATTGTACGTTTGGTCCCTCTTTTCATGACAAAAAAGAGTGCACTGCCTTCGAATTAGCTACAAATTCAATGGTTTACTAGGTATAAGTGGTCACATCTATCTTGGTTACATAGATATCTATATGCTACGGTCGAAGTGCAATTGAATAAATGCATATACAACACACACAACATGTCCCTTCCAGCGACACTAAAGTAATTTCATTAATATCGTTTCGTCCCGGAGCAATCCCTCTCATCTTTGGCCAAGTCATGTGGCAATTAGTAAAACAGCCATACATAAAAAAAACTATAAAACTGGACGTAAAGTGTGGACTACGTGTGCTAAAGGAGTTGTGTGGTGTGTCTGTGTATCTGAGTCCGCTTAAAAAGCATCCAGTCATTCTTTTCGCATGCAGCTCCACTGAGAGTTCGCTTCAAAGGATGAGGATGCAATTTGAGTGGCAAACCCTTGCCCTAAATCCAATTTTTTCCCTGACTCAGACAACACGACAAGTGCTAAAATTTGTGCTCCGCGTGTTCTTGTAATCTTTTTTTTTTTTTTTTTATTACGGTCGTCGTTAAATTTATTGTTGCTTTTTGAGCGTGTCTGTGTTTTTATGCTCGGATTTTTCTTGCTTAACGGATAATTAGTAAAGTTCCATTCTATTGTTGACGATGCACTATTAAACTACGTTTCGGTGGTTGAGTGTCAAGTTAACTTTTGTGTTCAGTTTGTGGTCAAAGTTTGCTTTTGTGCTAGGAAAGGATTCTTGAGAAGGTTCTTAAAAAATTTTTTAAATGTGACTTGATAAAGTGTTCTTACAATTTTTTTTATATATTATATCAAAATTAATGGTTTAAATGAGAAAGAAAGAAACTTTAATGCAAACTTGTATTTAAACACAAGCAAATAAGACAAGTTGACCTTTTAAATACCCCAAAATCCAAGAGTTTTTCAACCCCTTAATTAAACTCAACTGAAACTCGTAAACAAAAACACAAGAAAAAAAAAGAAAATAAATACCTTCGCTTACAGCGTATAAATAATATGTCGAGACAGTATTCTAACTGAAGCGTAATTCATCGTAAATCCTTCACGCAAAAACCGTCTTAGAGTTAATTTTCCATGTCAATAGACCCATTTGGTCATAAGTAATTCGTCTGGCTTTGCTGTAAGTGCTCTCTAGCCCCCTGAATCTAAAAGAAGATCTCGGTCTCCACGTGGTTGCCAGGCAATTGATGAGCTCTCATCGTGGCCTGCCAATTTGTCAAACGATAATTTCTGGTCCAACGAACTTTGCCATTTATCAGTTGTTTAATTTTTTAAAAGCATTTTCTGGCCATAAGTCCCTCCCCCACAAGAATCGAGTTATTTGTTTGCTCTTAGGCCTCTTGATGTGCCTTAAAAAAGCAGGAAAAAACAACAACAAAATGCCACATCCGATGACGAAGGTTGTCTAAGCTGATTAACATTGAGCTCCCGACACATTCGCAAAAGGCGGATGTGTGTTGCTTTTTTGGGGATGTGAGCCAAAATACGTTTATATCGACTAGATATTTTTGGGCCATCCGGCCGACAAGAGGCTTAATTTATGCCCACAGCTCCACACAGTTTTTGCCAAGGACCTTTAAATGTGGTCCATTTTGCTCTAATTTAATGGTAACTCTTTCTGGCCTTTATCTCCGGCTCGGAATCGTTTTGCTGTGCGATTTCTTTTATTGTTCCTTGACGCTTTGTTCGCGTGCACTGCACCCAGTTTCCGTTACTGTTTTTATTATTACAGCCTCGAGCTACGGTCTTGAACCTCCTTCCAAAAAAAAACTTATAGAGCAAACAAAAAGGACAACAAAAGGAGGATATATGTAAGAAAAGTCACTCACTAGCTGGGTGTGTCGCTGTCCCTATCCATTGGTTGGTTAAATGCCCCCGCACTGTCAATATTCGGAATTGGAATATGTGTGTCAGCACACGCAGAGAAAAAATGTATACCGAAGTTTAAAAGTAACTAAACGCGAAAAGAGTAACAAAAATCAAAATAGCACACATCGAAAATACACAAGAAAATAAATAGGGGTTTATCTGTGCTTTAAATCTCTTAAAAATAAGTCAAGATTGTATTAGGGAGTGTTATTATTATCTTAAAAACCATAAAAGTTTTGTATTTTTCAAAGTAAACTTTTTTTTAAAAGTATGAAAAAAAACAACAGTTTAAAAATAAAAATAGTTCAAAAATAATTCAATAATAATTAACTAAGTTATTTTCATTTTATTGAAAAGAAATCTGCAGTCATGTTTGGTTTTTCTTTCAACAAATTTACTGTTATTTTAAAACCAGCTTGCTATGCAATTAAATAAAAAATATATTGATAAAAAAAAAATAAAAAATTTCGAAAAAAAATTGACACATTTTTCTCAGTGTACGTATGCACAATGTTTGCGCGATTGGGAGGCAACAATATCGCCACAGCGCACTTGCAAAAGAATCGCTTATATTTCTTTCGTTGGCATTATTTTTTGGTGTGAGGTTTCGGTGCCTTTTTTTATTATTTCTCCCTTCTGGTTTGACAAACAAAAGGTTGCTGCATGGTGGAATCCGAGTGAATTGCATTTTAAATTGAAATGCCTGAGTGCGGCATAAAAACAGGAATTTATGGATGTCTTTAAAAAAATATCGTTCTCTGTGAGGTCTCTCCAAATAGTGCTAAATTTAAAATGTGCTATCCTTTGTTCTGAAGCTGTAAAAGAATTTGAAAATGGCAACCGCCTAATTGGCCAGACAAATGTCAAGTGCCAAGTGGCACCCACTGAGCACAGTGGCCAAACCAAACAATAGAGCCATGTTTCCTGTCACTTGAGAAACTGCAATTGTGTGGCTTAAACCAACAAGAGAATGCGGAACGTTTAAATAGCAAAAATTCCGCTGCCTTCCATCCGATTTGTGTACGTGTCTGGGATGCAGCTGCTCTGGGTTATTTTTGTTGGCCAACTAAATCGTCAGAGTCAACATTGTCGCAGACTCTAGTGCCACTGCTGCAAAAGGAAATGGAAACAAACCCAGAAAACGAGAAACGAAAGGAAGGAAGCCCCATCCTTCTATTCTTGAGATATCCTTTAGGCGTTGATATAATACTCCCGCTTCTTCTGGCATTTCTCATACGCAATGTAGCACAGGGCGATGGTGATGAGGACCAGTATGGTAATACCCATTATAATGCTAACCAGTATAATCTCGTCGTTGATGCTCTTGTACGAGTGACCTGCAAAAAAAGAGGGAAGATTTAGAGGCCGTTCTCTGACAAATTACAGGCAATTATTCTTGTCAGGTGGAAAGTGGAAAGGTTATGGGTCCGTTCGGTTCCCTGCTGTTGTTGTTTGCCAATCAACATTTCAGTTTCCTTTTTTAGAGCTCCATGCATATTCAAACAACACAATACAAAACCAAACACAAAAAAGTGGAAGCCGGACCATGACAAATGCATTGTTTGAAAGAATAAACGATGGCCATATGCCAATAGCAATCTGGATGACAACCCACGCACACACAAAAGAGACATAAAAATTCGCAATAAAACAAAAACCATATGAAAATTGGGTTTGCAATGCGCATTTTTATAACAGCAGATGTTTCAATATTTTATGATGCCGCCACATACAATATGTTTGGATTATTAACGCAATTATCGGCACAACATGTTGGCATGTCAGGGATTAAGTTTTAAGTCCGATTTATGTTTAAAATTAAAGGAACAAATTGGCTTAACGATATGCAAAAATTTCAAACGGAAATTTTAAATACTTTTAAAGGTCAAAAACTGCAGTGTACTTAAATGAATTAGAGTAATTTATGATTCAATAAACAAGTTTATTATTTTAAATTCTTCAATAAATCATGAATTCTGCTATTGTTCACTAAAACATTTATTTTATTGAAATTAAGTTTTAAAATGTACCTACCTAAATTTCTATATTTTATTGTTTTGTTTTTATATATAACATATTGTTATATCTCTGTTGTTAAATTTTCTCATAATAATTGCTGTGAGGCCCTAAACATTTGTCTTTTTTTAAACAAAACCCAGAATCGCCTAGTTCAAAATGCTTTATAAAACTTTTTAAATTAAGAGGAAAGAAGGCAGTGCACAAAATACTGCAATTATGAATAAATAATTTAATTTTCCCCAAATTGAGAATGATTTCTTGGAACAATTTCCACAAAAAGCTGCAATGCGGTTTAATGAATGCGATTGCCATTAATTTTAGAGGTTTGACTTTTATTGTTTGCTCAAAAGGCATTTGCAAATTTAAAGCATCCATTTTAACCGTGGTTGGCAGAATTTTAATTTGGCGTAACCAATTTCATTGCCACTTCCCGGACTTTTTGCAAATAGGCTCTCATTGTTCGGCTCCATTTGGGCCAGATGTTTGCTTTATGGGTAATTTAACACATAATCGATGCCGAGCATTCCACATTCACTTGCCTTCGGCGTCCAACACACATCAAACAAATTAAAATCTTGTTTACAGGCAGCCAAAGCGACGCCGTCGCAGATTTGTTAATTAGAAGGTTCGTATTACGAGGACTCAAAGTCCAATGGTCCATGGCCCCAAGCGATGGTTCACCATAAATCTCCTTTATCCTTTACATATATGTATGTGTGCATACAAACGAGAGTTTGTGTGGTTAAAGTGCTTGATTGTCGGCATCGAGGCGTTGAGTGTTCTTCTTCATGGTTCATGGCTCACGGTCACTCGTCCCAGATAAATAGGCAATCATTTCGATAGCTTTCCCCAACCATAAGCCTCGCACCTGTGCAGGCTATAAAAATCAAATGGACGCAGAAAATGCTGTGCAAAACGCTGGTAAATAAAACAAAATTTATGGGAGAGCTCATTTGAATCTTTCCGAATGGGCTAAAAATGCGAGAAAAAATATTAACCAAACAGATATTTATTTTTATATATATTTTCTCTTTGGAAAAATGTTTTTTGGCAAAAAAAAAAAGAAAATCTATCGATTTCCAGCTATTTTCTTAGGTAAAACTGGATAAAACTTGTAGTTTAAATTATTAAATAACTGACTTACATAAAACCAAAAAGAAGTAGTAGCGAGTGATATTAAAATAATTGTTCTTATTTTGCATAATGCTAATTTTTAAATCAAAAAATTTAAAATTGTTTTCTACCGAACTTTTATGTTTGTTTTTGTATTTGTTTAGTTTTCTTTATTTAGAAGAAGATATAATAAAAAAATTGATAAAAATTAAACAGCCACAATAATGAACCTCTGAAGTTAAATAATTAAAAATCGCATTAACACAAAAGTGTCAGTGCTATAAAATAACAATTAGAATACTTGAAGTCGAGAATTGTATCATTAGCCACTTTAGCATTTACCCCAAAGTTTTCCATGGGATTCAAGTGCGGTCAAAGTTTTGTGGCCCTTTGCCATGTACACACTTCTGGGGAATTGTTCTGCCATTTACAAGTTTTATTCCAAGACCACAAATTTGAGGTTGCTTAAAACATCAAAAGCGCAATAAAACTTGGGCTGGACTCAGAGGAAAACCAGAGCGAGTCGGATATTTGGTTACAATATAATAATTCATAGAGATGCCTATCTGGGAGGGCTGACAAAGTTCAGGCTGTCAAAACGTAAGTTATGAAAGCGTGAAATATGCAAAACGAATGCAAAAGAAAAACGAACGCCTCTGTCACAAATTGAAACCCGAATTGGAAACTGTCTGAGCCCATGGGCACAAACTAAACGGAGCGTAAATTATTAAGGTTCACGAGTGGATGAACGTAACCGTTTTCGGTCGGGCTCCAACCAAGGACACATGTCCTGCTAGTCGATATATATTAAATTTCATTTATTGTTTTCTTCCCCACCGAAAATACAGTCAATAAAGTCATTTGACAGATTATGTGAAAAGACAGAATACAGAAAAAAAATAAGAAACGCATAAAAGTAAGGCATGAAAGTTATGTAATAAATGATGCCAAAGTGTGGTCGTGTGTGTGTGCGATTGTCCTGTGTCTGACATCTTTCCAAATGTTTTGTGGCCACAGGAATTTGGCCAAAAATAAGGAATTTAATTTGGCTCAGATTGAAGCAAGACTTTTGGCCTCTCGAACTGGGATGTTAACGCGTAAAGTAAATATTTAATGTCGCACCGAGAAAAAGTATTCCACATATTTTGTGCTATTTGTCTATTGGAAATGTACAGACAAATATTTGTATGCACTTTAGCAAGTCCATTTCAAGAGAAATTTTACTTCACTGATATATATTTAGTCTTTAACATTACTTAATAAAATGTCTTCAGTGACCCATTTGTCTATTAAATTTTTGATGATACAAAAAATGTATTTTTTTTCTGAATTTTTTGTACGTTTTTTTTTTTTTAATTTAATTTTAACCTTTCTTGATTTTGCGGTGGCGAGAATGCGACAGGAAATTTCCAATTAGATGACATCAAAGTGTGTTCACATTTAAATTTCCCTTTGTGACAAATGCCGTTGATTGCTGGCGACCCTTAACTCCCAGGATACTCGTAGGAAATTGAAAATCTTCCCTTAAAGTCTGTTGAATAACTTAGTGCGCTCTGCTCCTTAGACCCCAATACCCTGTCACAAACACACACTTCATTATCCTTTAGCACGCATTGAAGTGCCAAAAAAATAGGAGAGCTAGTTTTTGAAGAGTTTTTTAATGGTCACCGTAAAAAAACTTTAATTCCTTTTTAACCGAAAAGCGAGCTGTGACAGAATTGTCTCATTAAAATACATGATAAACTTTACACAACTCATAGCAGCCAAGCAAAATGGCCGAGTAAGTAATATATTTTTAAACAAGTTTAAAAAGACCATGTGACTTAAACTTTTTTTAGTCCTGAAAACAAAATAGAAGCTGGCCAGGCGTTGAAGCGCTGTTGCGGTTTCCATTGGAGAGGCAAAGCGACCGTCCTCATACCCCTCTTGACGTTGCCGATTCTGATTTACGGCATTGTCAGTGAGAGTCAGGTGAGTAGTGGACACCGCATCCAAAAATTCTGTGGTCAAACGCATTTTCCGCACCTGCAGGCTTTCGTATGCATGTATCTGGTGGCCAACATGGCACTCTTCTGGATAACAGAGGCCATTCCCCTTTATTTGACTGCTTTGTTTCCAGTTGTTTTTCTGCCACTTTTTGGCATTTTGGTAAGTTACTTTTGAGTAAAGGAAATTATTTATACGCAAGGAGTATTTTGGGTAGCCTAGATTTTAAAATTTTTGTATTTAATGGTAAGCTAGAGTTTTAAATTGACTTTAATCCTTTTTTTACGTTGCTCATCTATTTAAAATATTATCTCCCCACTTTTAAAAGCCCTCGGAAACAGTGTGCCGTTTTTACTTTAGCGACACAGTGGTGATGTTTCTTGGGGGCTTGATGATCGCTTTGGCCATCGAATACAGCAATCTGCATCAGCGCATCGCACTCACCACCATTTTGATAGTGGGTTGCAGTCCCAGGCGGTAAGTCCAAGTCAAAAGTCACGTTATATCTGTGTAAGATACACTCCGATCCCACAGCTTGCACTTTGGCTTGACCATAGTGACCTGCTTCATATCGCTTTGGATCTCAAATTCTGCGGCCACTGCCATGATGTGTCCTATAGTCAAGGCCGTGCTCAACGAAATGGATGCGGTGAGGAAATGTCTCTTTCACTTTAAAGAACATTTTTTTTAAAGATTTAGAGATCCTTTCTTTGTTTTTAGCAAAACATATTTGCCATTTATAAGACTCAGGAAGAGGAGCCGATGGAGGAGGGCGAGTATGTGTCAGAAATGGCCAAATTAGAGATAAATTTAACACAAAATCCTTTTCCCTCCCAGAGCTCCTCATCCCTCGACCATTTCGATGGCCTTTTATTTTGCCATAGCCTACGCTTCGTCAATCGGTGGCTGTGGAACCCTCATCGGAACGGGCACAAATCTGACCTACAAGGGACTATACGATACGTGAGGATGCTTTTAGTTGTTGCTTAAGGTATGATAATGATACTCCACAGACGATTTCCCGACTCTGTTGAGCAAATTGACTTCCCCATCTTCATGGCGTACTCTATTCCCTTTGTGGTCATCGTGCTCATCATCCTCACCTGGCTCTCGCTGCAAGTCACCCACATGGGGCTCTTTCGGCCCAACAGCGCGGTGGGTCAGGAGGTGAAGAAGGGCGGCGAGGGCAAGGACATTGTCAAGGCCGTGATCAAGGAGCGGAAAAAGGAGCTGGGACCAATGACCTGCCACGAAATTCAAGTCGCTATATTATTCATCCTGATGATTGTCCTTCTCTTTACTCGGCAGCCGGGCTTCTTTCCAGGATGGGCTGACTTTCTTAATGCTAAGTGAGTTTTTTGAGATTCTTCTATCACTCTGTCTTTTATTTGTGATTTTTCCAGGGATATAGCCAGTGGCCCGCCGGTGTTCTTCTGTGTTATGCTGCTGTTTGCACTGCCCACTCAGTACACCTTCTTCAAGTACTGCTGCGGAAAAGCTCCCTTCACAGGACAAACGATGGATGCGTGCCTCTCCTGGGTCTACTGTCACAAGTATACACCCTTTGGTCTGTGCTTTCTTCTGGGTACGTATTACTCAAATCCTTCGAAATAGTGTACTGACAGTAAAGTTTTTATTTAATGAGAGTTTCTAAAAAATAATAATGCATAATTTAATTCAAATAGATTTATTTTTTTTCTTAAGAAATCCCTTTAAAATCAAAGCATTATAAGTTTTTCTTTTCTCCTATATTTAAGGAGCGAATATAAATGTATTTTAGTTTGTCATACTTTTAAATACCCCTGAGCAACTTTCATGTTTTCATGAATAAAAGGCCTCTTATTTTCTATATTTGTATTAAACAATATTTTAATACAGTTCATATCAAATGTCAAAATTCTTTAAATGTTTATTGATTATTTAAAGTCTCTTAAATAAGTTCAAATTTGTTACTGATTTATCGGTTTGTTTGGGCAGGAGGAGGATTTGCCTTAGCCGAGGGCAGCCGAGTTAGCGGAATGGCCAAAATGCTGGGTGACTCGTTGGCATTCACCGGAAGTCTGCCCTCTGTCCTGGTAGTGGCCTTGTGCATCATAATTTCGCTGTTCTGCACCGCTTTTGCTTCCAACGTGGCCATATGCAATATTCTGATCCCGATATTTTCCGAAATGGTAATGTGTTTTATCTTTGTGATTGATAACCAAATTTTTTTTAAATTGTTTACATTAATTTATTAATTAGGCTCTAGCCATCAAAGTGCACCCCATTACATTGACCCTTCCATCGGCTCTTGGCTGCAGCTTGGCCTTTCATCTGCCTGTGAGCACTCCACCAAATGCCATTATTTCCGGTTACTCGGGCCTCAAAACCAAGTACATGGCCATGGCCGGCATTTTGCCAACATTCTGGTCCTTCTGGTGTCTGCTCTTAACAGGATCCGTTTGGACATTGGTTATCTATCCTGGCACTGCGGACTTCCCGGAATGGGCCTCCTAAGCTAAATATATGTTTTGGAAACAAAATGTCTATATTTTTAACATCATTTCGACAAATGTGAGTATTTTGTAAACCTTTACGATATAAGGTAAGTCTTCATCTGCCACTTAAATATCTGTAACGACTAAGAGATTTTTGGTATACTCCTTTTTTGATCGTTAAGTTAATTATTACTTTTTAATATTTTTCCCCCAGGTGATTTTAAATTCCCGTCTTATCAGATTGAATGTATACAAGATTTTCGGTGTCCTAAACAAACTTCCTGACAAACCAAATAATTTCCTAAATTAAATTCGAGAGCTTTGAATGTTTTACTAATTTTAATGTGGAATTTTTTCCACTTGACGACGCGAATGCCGAACCTTGCAAAAAAGTAAGCCAAATATTTCGTATTCTTCCTTAATAAATGTTTCTTCAGTTCCAGGTGACAGCCAAATTTATGCTCTTTAGTGTCGCACTTATTCGGTACTTTGTTTTATGGCCAATAAATACGTAACGCACAATTTGTGGCAATAAAAACTACGAAGAACTGTTTCAAAGTACAAAAGTACAAAAGCCTTCTCAATGCAAAAATTGGGAACAAGGGGATGGGTGGAAATCTAGCCAACGGGTGGGCGTTATAAGGGCGTTCAAACTCACTTAGCAGACATTTTTGGGCCAGAGGAAAACAAAAACTTTATGCAAACACAGCACAAAGTCCTTAGACTGTTTTTTTTGCTGGTTCCTCAACCTGAGATCATTCACATTCGAAGCAGTAAGGTGAGATAAAATCAGGCCATTACTGTGAGCAACTGAGCTATATTGCTTTTACATGCGTGAATGATATCCAAGGCTTTCCAGGACCCATTTATAGCCCACGAGTGAATCCCCAGATGACGTACACATAAACAAATAACAAGCACAAGCACAACACAACACACTCACGCAGCGTAAATTCCAATGCGAGTACTCATGTCTATAAGAAACGCAACGAAATAAATGTAATAAAAACCCTGACAAGCGGAATATACATACGTAATCAAGACACGAATAAAAACACGCTTTTCAACACTGATTACGGTGAGGAATGCGGCAGGACTTCATCAGCAAGCATCCCACCCGAAGCTCAGAACGTCAGGACCTCAGGACGACGTCAGAACGACGCAATTGGATGGGAGCTGGGGCCAACATAAGCCCGCCAAATGGGCGACAGTGCGGACAATGGCCCAGCCCATCCACCACCCCAAAAAATCCCTGGAGGGGATCCCTTACAGTGGTTAGGGGATGAAGCAACAATGAGGCTTCTCATTTATTCATAAACCAATAATAATGCCAGATTTAAATAGACATTATCTTTATTATTCTGATTTACATCAGTGGGCTTTTTTCGCATTCTGTCTGGGAGGCAGAATGCTGAATTGAAGTAATAAATTATTTACAAACAATTATTAGCGACAGGTTAAAAAAAAATCATTTAAATTATTTATGCTTTTTGTTTACGGAAAATTAATCATATTTCTGTGCTAAAAAAAATGCATAAAAATGCATACATAAATTCACAATAATAGGTTTATGTACGCGCATAACAAATATTGAATTTTTCCTTATAAAACAAAAAATTTTTTTAATTGAAGTCATTGTTTTCAATGCTGATCCTTTATTGTTAGCAAAAAAACCTTTAAAGCATATATTTACAATTTTTAAGCTAATTGGATAGTATTTATTTCGTTATTTTTTTTTTCATTTCTGAGTTGGTTAAGCTTCACTAATGATTTTATGTGAAAAGATGAAGATTCTAAGGTATATATTTTTGTATCTTAAATAAAAATATTTCAAACATAAGATAGTTATGCGAAAAGCCATGTACATGTATTATACTAAAACATGTTATAATATTTATGACCATGTAGGAACTATTATCCTGGAACATAAATGAATAATACACCCATATTTTATATTTTACACAGTTTTATCTCGGGTTTTCCATCACGATTTCTTTATCTACTCACTACTGTAATAATTGTTGTCCGAATAACCGTATTTGCCGGCTGTCCTGCCCCCGCCGGCCATCTTTATAGATTGCTTTGTTTCCTTGGCTCGTGTTGATACTTCCTGCCGCCTTAAGCCGGTTGTCCGGTCCTGTTGTTCTTGTTAGTTAGTTGTTGGGGCTGTTGCTGTTGCTGCCACTCCGGGACCATAAAACACTCAAAGCTGAATGGTCTGCTGATCGGCTTTTGGTTGTGCTACACTTCCTTATTCTGCTGCCTCTGCTCCTGCTGCTGCTGCTGCTTCCGGAAAAACAACTGAGGGAGAAAAGCGGAAAGGAATGCAAATAAAATCTGAGTAAATCCAGACCAACAAATTGTTAATGACTCTGTCAGAAGCATAATCAACTTGGGTATGAAACAGAGTTCAGGAATCACACACACACAAACTGGGAACACATGCCAACGGCAAATGGGAAACATGATATGGATATAAAACATTAAAAGTGTTCTGGGCTTAAAGAAAACTAAGGGAACAAAAATGTTTGAAAATTGATATTAATATGTTTTAGTTCTCCCTTGATTCAAAACTTAATGTGTGTAGAGTTTTCTCAAAGTATCTGAACAACAAAATATAAACATAATTACTGTTTAATTAAGATAAGATAATTAATCGATTATTTTTCAAAATTTCAAACCGAATTAGGGTTTTGATTTGCTTAGCCAACGGTACTTGTAAGTGATTTCTAACAAGAAACATTTTTAAGTCTACAAAAAAAAAAAAATGTTAATTAAATGGAATGGCCTTTCAAACATTAAAATCTGTTGCCTTTGTTCAGGCAACATTGAATTTCCTTCCAAGAACAGCTTATCCGCGAGTCACGTTACGTATACGCAATGTCAGCATGTTTTAATTACAGCAAACACCCTCGTCTGGTCGTGTAATTATGCATATAATTAATATGCAAGTACTTATTTAATATTAACCAAATTGCTGCCACTTGGAGCGTGTTACCAGCGACAACAGCAACAGCAGCAGGAGCAGCCATCGAGTTTCTGCTCCCATAGCAACAATAAATTGTGTTCAATTTGTGTAATTAGTGTAAGGAGCTTGTGCAGCCAAAGGTGAATGGGCGTGAGAATGTGATTTTGTGTTGGTGGGCGGGGCCAATTTACACACATAAATTGTTCCGCAGCTCAGAGAGAAAGCAATTTCGAAATTGCAGGCTTGCAGGCACTGGAATCCTGATCCCAAAGGGGGGAAAAAGTTGAGGCACTGTGGTTATGCCTGATGCATTTCTCTAGTTAGTCTGCTCCATTTACTGCGCTTGGGGCAACCTAATGCGACCACTTCAACAGGGGAGATTGGGCCAAATGAGCTCTGCGATTTGCCATGCCAAGTGAGCACATTCCAATTTGCTGACGATAAATTTCCAGTTAAAATCTAAGCTTAGCACAAATTGGTTCTCCTTTGTTGCGTATGCAAAGTGGCGCTATAACTTAATTAAAATGTACAAAAAGCTGATATAATCTAGTGGCAGAAAATGTTTTGTCGGATAGTTTAAATGGCTTAACATGCAGAACAATTATTTTATTTTCTTTAAATTACGTTTTCTGAAAGACAGAGTTAAAATTGGATTTTAACACTTCATCCCTTACAATCAACGAGTTATTTTATAAAATATTTTGTGCCATTTAAAACTGTTTTGCCCAGAAATTAAATTACCAAACACTATAGTTTTTTTTTTCAACGAAAGCCGCTTTTATTTGTGTTTTTTTTGGGTGTAGTAAAAATGTGAAAACTCAATAAAGTAAAATTGACAAAAGTTTTCCAGCATTAAACTCTTGTTTGTGTCCCATGACACCAACTCGTTTTTCATGGCTTCATTTGCATATTTATCACGCAATTATACTTTAACAGACACGATGATAAATAAATGAGATAAAAGTGTTTTTCTATTAATTTCGTGAAATGTAAATTAATTTAGTGAAACCAAAAACCCATTTGATACACTTAGGTTTCCACAGCCAACTTATCCCATAAAGCATCATCAATCTAGCCAAGTTTTGTTGTCTTGCTAAATAGCTGGGAAAGTTTGAACGTGGTCCACCTCCTGGGACGGCTAATCTGTGTACCATATCACATCACTCACTTACGAACAATCCATTTACGGCTGAGCTATTAGGTTCCTGCCAATCGAGCCAAAGTTTTGTTTGGCCAAGTTTTCTGTTGGGCAATTTCCCTGTTCTAATGCAATTTATCGACTCCCACGTAATACAATATGTTGTATCCGTAAAGTTATTCCAATTAAAATATACATCCTTTTGCATATTCTTTTGAGGCCGTCTAATTCGATTATGAGCAAAAGTTTTCACGGGATCAGTTTTGGGAATTTCTGGCACGTACTGCGAGCAAACTCAATTACACGATCAAAGAGCCATTCCTTCTTGGAATTGCCTCCTGGTCGTCCTTTTGAGAAAGGTGACAAACGAATAATAATAGAAGTTTTTCCGCCCTTCTGTTTGTGTGTTTTGTATTTTCAGCTGAGATGTTGTTTTACACTAAGAGATAAATAGCTCTTAAAGCCTTGATAAAGATAAAGAAAGGGACTTACAAAAAAAATTATTTTTATTTTTGAAAGTCCGAAAATCAATATATTTTGTATTTATTTATTTTTTGATATTTAAAGATCTAGACATAAAACAGTTAAATCAAAGAAGGGAAATTATAAAAAAATAAGTTTTTTAGTTGTTTCCTTAACAAACACTTTTTAAACAATTTTTCTTGCAGCTAAGTAACTATTCCCTTTATTAAATCCTTAACCATTATACATTATTCTGCGATGCATTTTTAAAAAATAAGACAATCTTAGTTCCATGTTTTTTTAGCTTTATATGAATAAGGGTGTAATATTTCTCTCAGTGTTGTTTTTCTTTGCCTTATTTGTTCTAGCTTTTTAATGTCTGTTTTTCCGTAAGTGTAGTTGCAGCTGTTGAGACAGCACCCAAAGGAACTAGACCGTAGTCTAAATGTGAACATATGTTGGACAGCAGATACACACCATCGCATAAGAAATAATGGGGGTCTGAGGATGGGGAAGAGATAGGGAAATAAGAGGAGAAAGGAGATGGGCTGTCTAGAGTGATGGCTTCCATGTCGACTCCCAATAGGTTCCGTTTCTGGCTCTGACCTCCTCTAAAAAGCCAAGTGATGACCGAAAATGCCACTAAAATTGTCGCCTCTGTTTCTCTGCGTTTTGTCAGCCGTTGTCTGTCTGTGCTTGTGTGTGTGTTTGGTGACGGTTTTATAAGAGTATGAGTGTGTGTGTGGTGTATGCCACATCCTGTTTCCTTGCTTCCTGGGCATGGCGTGTGCGCACGAGTGCCATTGTCTAAATTATTTGGATGGCGTACATTTTCCGTTGAATTTGCCTGTGCCCTGCACCGAGTGCCTGTCTGTCCATGGATCCTTCTTCTCGCTCAGCACTTTCCGGAGAGTTCCCTGATGGCTTTCGATGGCACTTGGAGCACCGAAAACAATACATCACTTTGTACGTTTGCATGGAAAGTGATTCCTCATGATTGGCCTAATTGTCAGTCAGGTCAGAAACACTCAAACCCCTCCGGATGCCAAAACCGATTCAATCTTTCCACTTTCAGTACATTTACCCATATCGCTTTTGAGCTGAGTGTGTTTGTGCTCTGGGGAGGACTTTCATCGACTTTAATGCAATATTAAGCTACTTTTACGTTTTCTTTAAATATATACACAAACAAATGTTTAGGAATATAATTAAAGTCCACCGAAATATATATATTTTTAAATATTTAAACCAATAAGAATTTTTAAAAACCTAATATTTATTTATTTGCTAATGTATAACAAGAGGAAACACCATCTTCTTATAAATTACATATAAAATATACATGTCTGTTTATTCTGTACTGCAGTACCCTTTATTTAAGATGTAGCACGCAATGGAATTTAATAAATGTGTCAACACTGCGTATGCGTGATAAACGTATTAGAGGTCCACCCCAGCACGAAATTGCTGAAAGTGTGAGTTGTGTTCCAGGTAGAATGTGTACACAAGGTTAATTTATGTGCTAATGGATGCTTTATTTTAGAATGGCCTTTATTTTTCTGTGTCGCAGCCATTTAATTGGAAAACGGAGGCAAACACTTTCAATCAAGCTGCTGTATACTCCTGTTGAATAATATAGTATCTGTATTGGTATGTTTCTGGACTGCCTTTAAGTTGAACAAGTTTTAATTTAATATTTAATCAAGGGGAATTTAGAAAAACTTTCAAACGATTGAAAGTTTTCCATCACACGACTCAAGTTTGACAAACAAACGGATATTTTTCTTCAAATGGATAAATCGTATTCGCAAATAAATGGCAACGTTCTGCTTTGCACTTTTCTTATATTAGCTTTTATTGATTTTCCGTTTGCTTTATTGGGATCTCCTTTTCCTTGGAACACTTTCAGAAACAAATCAGTTTTCCCCCCCCCATCCACACAGGTAAACACTTTTATTTACCTATTGCATTTGGCCACCTCAGCACACAACATTTTGATCCATGAGGGATTTGGGAGAATGGTCGAACAGGCTTACTTTTAATTAGACTGGGGAAAATGTTTCGACCAGGATGTTTATTAATTGCACATGTGTGGGCCACAAACTCTCACCAACCGGACTTTAAGAATAATTTCCTGCTCGACTTGCTTCGTATTTCCTCTTCGATTGCAAGGAAGTTGAAAGAAAATCGACGCTTTTAAAGTCTTAACCGGCTTTTTTGCGGCTTTCTTTAGAAAATAAAAATAATAAAAACAGGTTCAAGTGCCTTGAGCATTGGCAAACAGTATATAAATGGAAATATTGCTCAAGATGGATGTTCAACTTTGAATGGAAACTTGGCTTCGGCTTTAAGTGAGTGGATGAGATGCTAATAAAATGTTAAACTACAAGCATTTTATAGTTTTAAGCAGTTGTGAGGCAGCACACCACTGGAGTTTGTTAAAGTTTATAATTTAACAGTCTTGGAAATAAGAGTTGTTCTTTTTAATGCAAATTTTTATTGCCAAGCTGTTTTTAAATTTTAAATATAGTTTAAAACAAGCTTTAATTCAACAGCGAATAAAAACCGACTTGTACTAAAATAAAACCTTACCTAGACTATTAAAACGTATAAAAGCCTGTCATTAATGTTACGCATGTGTTTGACTACAAACTTTTTAGAATTTTAAGCTATGCTGAAGTTTGGTTGAACTTATGTTTTTTATGGTCGTAAAGAATGCGAGAAACTGTTTTTAAATGCAAATTTTTAATGAAGAACCAGCTTGCGCATTAATTTGTTTATTTTCTTTGCAAAAAGTAGGTACTCACATCACTTTAAATGCGTTTTTGATATGTTTGAAAGGATTCTTCACGATTCTCTAAAGTTACCTACATTTATTAATTTAAAACAAAAACTGTTCAAAAATGCTTTGATAAAACTCAATTTGTTTTTCTCACAAACTTTGACGTCTGACATATCAAAGTATTCTAAGCAAAATAATCTGCCAAGAGCACTTTAGAACCTCGTTTGAAACATCAACTTCATTGTCGGTTATCAAAATCTTCAACAAATTGTTGAAAATTTAAATGAAGCTTGGTAATGCGAAACCAAATAGAAGTAGAAGGTTTTCTTTTTTAGCTAAAGGCCAACGTGGGGGTGAGAGATATTTGAAAGAGTAATAAAATACCATTTATAATGAGCAGAAAAACAATTCACAAAAGACCCTTAAGCACTTTTTCAAAGTCCTCTGTGATAATAAAACCCAAAAAATTCAATAGCTAAATCATAATATGCAAATGATGGCCAGTGAAAACAAGGCTTAAATACTTAAAATAAGTTTAAAGCACAGGACCCAGTCCACATGGGCGAGATTGATGGATGGTGATTGGAGATGGCGATACGGACCGTGAACTTGACTCTGGAACTATGAAAAATGGAGTGCTGATGGAAGTGTAAAAATGCGAGCATGCAGTAAAGCGTTGGCCATAAAACAAGTCGTATGGTTGCTCATAAAAGGCAAGGCAAGTAAAAGGTGGGATCCACACCTTCATGGATTTCACAGACTGCCAAGTTCTGCGCGAGGTCTATAATTGATTTACATTGGCCATCTGCCCGTGGCTTACCATCCGCCTTTGTTGTCTGCCAAATGCCATCAAATGGCTAATTAAGATCTCAGTTTGCTGGCAGTCGTCCAGCAGTTCGCCGCAAATCTCACGCCTTTTTAAATCCCTTTTTTTGAGCCCGATTTTCCCGACCCGTTTTGGTTTAAGTCCTCCGGACGGCGGGCGACACAAAAGCGCGCGAAATTACACAAACAAACGGATGCCAAAAAGGACCATATCGCACATACACACTCCTGTAACGTAAATACGGAGCAACCGACTCCGATTGGTCCGAGTAAATATGGCGCCAAACGAGTCGAGAATGTCGCCTTCGCCTGCTGGAGCCTCCGTTCGGTTCCCTTTGTGCGACTAGCACATCTATTCCATCTGACGGCGATTGTTTTACTGATGAATGAACCGAGCGAAGGATGCCAGGATGCGAAAAGTTCCCAGCACGCCGTGGACCAACAGCCGGAGAGCTTTTACTACGATGCGAGCTTTACCCCCATCTCCCAGTTGGGGATAAAGAGATTTAACGCATTAGCGATACCTAGTGTTATTTAAAGAACTTGGGTTCTTTCTAATTTTCAACTTAATTTATCAAGTTAACAATGTTTTAATTATTTAAGCAGAATAATATTACAATGTATCACAGGTCAAAAATCGGAATCGATGATATAATAATGATATATTGTTTCTTATAGAGGTTATAAAACCATGAAATTGATCAAAACATGCAATTTTCAATGTCAAATTTATGCAAAAAATATGTTTTTTTTTAACAAATTAATAGTAAAAATACTTAATAACAATAATGTAATCGGCTCAACTGTATAAATTTAAGCCTTTTCAAACTAATTGAATTTTTTATTTTTATTTAGATTATTATTCGTAACAAATTATCAAGTCAAAATCATTAGATTAGAATTTTAAAGCTCTGTGCAGATTGGTTTCAGTACTTTTGATTTATTCCAGAGTTGAAGTATTTTTAAGACATACAAACAAACCGATGGACAAATACAAGCAACAGGGCATTCACTTCCTAAGGGCACCTTCAAGCACTCAACAGAGCGGCGTGGTAGGCAATGTGATCGGCCACGAAAGTGGCGATGTAGAAGTAGCTGTGGTCGTAGCCTTCGCGCTGCTTGAAGATCGTCTGGATGTGCTCGTTGCCGTCGGCGGCGGCCAGCAGGTTTTCCGGGAGCAGCTGCTTCGCGGCGAGGAAGTTGTCCGACGCACCCTGGTCGATGAACAGCTCCTGAGGCGTGCTCTCGTAGTGCGATACGAGGTGAGTAGCGTCCCACTGGGCCCAGTCGGCCGGATTTGATCCCAGGTAACCTTCGAAGGCCTTCTGTCCCCACGGGCACTCCGTGGGATTGGCGATCGGGGCAAAGGCAGAGACTGACTGGTACAGTCCGGGATTCTTTAGAGCGCAGATCAGTGCTCCATGGCCGCCCATGCTGTGCCCGAAGATTCCCCGCCTGCCGGGAACCACGGGCAGATTGGCATTTACCACATCCACCAGCTCCTGGGTCACATAGCTGTACATTTTGTAGTGTTTGGACCAGGGCTCCTGCTTGGCATCCACATAGAAACCGGCCCCGCTGCCGAAATCGTAGGCATCATCCTGACCGGCAATCTCCACGCCCCGCGGCGAAGTGTCTGGGTTTACGACGATCAGGTTGTGCCGGGCGGCGTGCTGCTGGAAGCCGCTTTTCTGGATGAAGTTCTCGTGGCTGCAGGTCAGTCCGCTGAGGAAGAAGAGCACCGGACATGGCTGTTTCTCGAGGGCCGCCGGTGGCAGGAAGACGCCAAAGGTCATGTCGCAGTCCAGAGTGGCGGAGCGGTGCCGGTAAACCCTCTGCTCGCCCTCGAAGATCTTGGAGGTGGATACCAGTTCCAGCGTCATGTTCTATGAGTAACAAAAGGGGTTGTAACAAGACAGATCAATGAAAAAACTATAAATTTACTTGTTGTTTTTCTAAAAATAAGCGATAATAGACAGTGTGACCGTATGCAGAGCGCCAAAATAAGACAACTTTGTGGGAGAAACATAATAAAAGTTTATTATATCTATTTTTTTATTTTTTTGTGAAAATAAGTAACAATAGTATAGTGTGTAGCTTATTTTTTTAAATGATTTAGCTCTTACAAAGTTTAACCAAAAAGTTTATATAAATAATTTTAAATATCCCGCTCCCGTTCACCTATTTCAGTATGCCCGCACTTTATAAATAAATACCAACCGTTATCGCGCATCGATAACGATAAGTCAAGAAGAAGAAGAATCGGCTCAATTGCCGAAATTTGCTAATGTTATTTGTTTAAACATAAATAAATAGAAAAGTACAAATAGTTAAGGACCGTACAATGTCGGAAGAAGCGGCCAGCACCTCGTCTTTTGGCTTTAAGAAGCGCAACATCAACAGAGGAGCCGCCATGCGCCGAAAAAAGGAAAGCAGCAGCAGCAACGAATCAGGTAAGTTGATAATTAACCGCCAAAACCGAAAACAAATGAATATTAAGACAATTACCAGCAAAAAGCAGCGATGAGGAGGCCAAAGGGAAGGCCAGCGCTTTGGTGCGAGCTGAAAACCGAAGAAAGCGCACGAATCCCAACTTCCAGAGCACCAAGACATTGAATAAAGCAAAGCGCCAAGCGGGGGCACCCGACGAGGATCCCACATCCTCCGCCTCAGAAGACGATAAACTGGGCATGGCCTACAAATCAAAACGCGAGGCGCTGCCCAGTGGCCCGCAAGATCAGGGAGCCACGTCCATCAACGAAATGGACACGGAATTGGACCGGGATGCGCAGGCCATCCACGCGCGTGCATTGAAAATCAACGAGGAGTTGGAGGGAAAGGCGGACGATAAAATCTATCGAGGAATCAACAACTATGCGCAGTACTACAAGAAGCAGGACACGGCAGCGGGAAATGCCAGCTCCGGTATGGTGCGAAGTGGTCCAATTAGGGCTCCTGCTCATCTCAGAGCCACTGTGAGGTGGGATTACCAGCCGGACATCTGCAAGGACTACAAGGAAACGGGATACTGTGGCTTCGGCGACAGCTGCAAGTTCCTTCACGATCGAAGTGACTACAAAGCCGGCTGGCAGTTGGAAATGGATCACGAGAATCAGCGGAAAGGGGATGCCGATTCGGATGGCGATGATGGCAAGTACGAGATTCACTCAGACGAAGAGTCGCTGCCTTTTAAGTGCCACATCTGCCGACAGAGTTTCGTCAATCCCGTGGTGACAAAGTGAGTTGGATTAAAATACACTTAACAAAGAGGATTTCGAAGGAGTTTGTTTGATTTAACAGTTTAGTTAAAAATCAAACAAATACTGCGAAAACGAAAGCCCAAGAATATGTTTATCACGTATTTCCCCTTTTCATTACAGGTGCAAACACTATTTCTGTGAAAAGTGCGCCCTGGCCCAGTACAAAAAGTCTCAGCGGTGCATCGTCTGCTCCCAGCAAACCAATGGCATTTTTAATCCCGCCAAGGAGCTGATAGCGCGCCTCAAGACGAATCCCATGGAGAACTCTGATAGCGATGAGGATGATGTCGGAGCGAAAGCAGAGAAAGCTGGAGCGGAGGCTGAGGAAGCTCAGGAGATTTCCTCCGAAGAAAGCGACTAAAATAAATTTAAATCAAGCGGGTGTAGTTTCATAGCCACCAGTTAAATTGCGGCAACCGAAACCTCAGGGCGATAAAATGGTTATGCAGTCTGCCACTGCCAACTGCTGAGAGAACTTTTATTGTTCGTGTGGTAAGAATACATTAAACACCACTAAACTTGTTGTACGTATTTTAAATAAAAATTAAATTAAAAATAATTTATAAAGAGATTTAATTTTTCAGGCATGTAAAAGTAATGTAAAATATATATTAGAGCCAGGTGGCGCTTAGAGACATGTCGAGAGCAAAAGGAATTTTTGTCAAAAAGGATTCTTTACTTTCTCATAAACTTTGCAATGGTACCGAATCTTTGCTAAATCCCAAAAAGGATTCTGAAAGTTTCATAATTAAAGCTTTATGTTCCGTAAACAGGAAAGTCTATATAAACAGAGTTCTTTGGAAGAACTGTAAGAAATATACTTATTTTTTGATTAAGCAACCAGTTATTGGCATATTTTATTCACAATTACAGTTATCAAAATAAGTTCTAACCTAAGCTGATATTTTAAGTTTTTAAGTAGTAATAAATAAGAATAATTTAAGATATAAAATATATCTATTAGTATCCAGGTAAAATACAAAATACCTGTAGAGCACCTGAGCTGCATCAGTCTTTAAGTTAATCTAAAGCTTTCCGTGCCAATGCATAAACTCATACTCACCTCTGTCATAATGTGGCCAAAATTGAGCACTCCACTTACTCGCCTGGGAGGATTTGTGTACGCGGTTATGGAATAGGCGAACGAACTTCTTCCACTCAGACTTGGCAGGCGCACCAAATATCTTCCCATGCCCAACGGCCACTTGAATGTTTGGCCACTGTTTATGTGACTTTTGCCCAGGGGAGTTGCAAAAAACTTTTAGATTTCGATGGAGTAATGCTTGACGTTTGATCCAAGGCCAACTCTGACCTTTCCTTTGGGGGCAGCCAAGGGAAAAACAATCAAAAGCACACAAATTGAGGCTGGACGAGCAACTAAAACTAGCGCTTCCTTGGAGCGGCGAAAGTCAAGCGCAATTTTATATCCATAATTCAATTGCCAGAACTTTCATTTCCGGTTTCGTGCGCATCAACAAACACAGGCGCAAACGAAATAAAAGGCGATGCTAGAGGGAAAATTCGTTTGACTTTGGTGCCGCTTAAATCAAAAATCTCCTACCAAACTACCAAGCCGCATTGTTCCACAACACAAAGCCAAAATATTGGCCAATTGTAGCAAATCGAAGCTAAGCCACAAATTCCAGCCTCCTTTTCACCCTTTTCCCAATTCTGGGCATGCAAAATATGAGCAAGGGCGCATGAGCTTCTAAAAACAAAGCAGCTGCCCTGGCTAAGCCCAAAAGTTGAAGCTTCCATTCATGATCCGGGCCAAAAATCGGCAGTATGTACATAAGTTTAAGCCACAATGTCGAAGGGATTGTTAGCAAGAAACTAGGGAAGCCGCGGGGTTTTTCGAAAATTTATGTTAAGTTAAGCAGTAAAATATTCCTCAATTTAAAGGTCACGCTTTGGGTTATTAATATCTACAACATTTAAACTGTTAAGCAAAAGGTCTGCATAGTTTTAAAATGTAATACATGTTTTACCACTTTTGAAAAAACTCCTTAAATTATATTTTTTAATTAATACACTATTAAATAATGATTTCTTATCATTTTTATTTAAGCAGCTGCGAGCTCCGATGCTGTTAATTACCTCAATCAATATACAACGCTTTTTTAATAGGGAATTCACCTAATTTGAGGATTTCTCCAAGGATAACAATCAGAGTACATCAACAAACTTTGGAGCGCGTCTGGTGAGTCACGTTCGCATTTTCTCACATTTTATGTGCCTCTCACTTATTGGCAGTGCAATGGTTAATTGAATGACAAAGTCGTGCATGATGTACGAAACTTAATTGAGGGGGCTGAAATGATTGTTGTGGCCAAAAGCGAAGGCGCCCAATAAAACGGGCGCCAAATCAGTTTTAATTATTTCCATAAATGCGAAAGTGAGAGGCATACAGACATATGTACGTGAGCGCTGAAATTGTATAGTTTCTGTCAGTGGCTTTGATTGCCAGAGCGCAATAAGCGTTGGGTGGCAATTGGGTTGGCTTTTTGGCAAAAAGGGCGGGTAATTTTTCCGCCTAATTAGGAAGTATAAATTTGTGTGCGGTTGTTCACACGATTGCCTTTCGGCCTCAATGTAATTAAGCGTTAAATGTGTTTGACGCCTCCAGAAATCCACAATGTACGCACTCTAAGTATCATCCAGTTGTTGTTTACTTTAATATGCTTTTGGGGTGTTGGAATATATCAGAGTAGCGTTGCACTTTAAAAAATGTTTATAGTGTTAAATTTTTTTATTTAAAACAGCGTACAAAAATTGGTGCTATAAAAAAAAGTTCAGTGCGTTTAAATGTTCATTATGTGCTTAATTTACATCGCATATTAGGTAATATAATCATTCAAAATAACCTGTAATGTTTTTCAAGAAACACATTTTCAGATATCAAATGAATGGTGCAAATTTTTTTTAAAGAAATTTTAGAAATAAGGAAAATTAGTATACTGCCTCAATGAATAAAAATGAGTTTGACAAGATTGAAATGACGTTCAAAACAAGTTGAATTACAATTGATATTACAATTATTTAAATTTATATATAATATTATGTAACATTAATAATTTCTAGTATTTATATTTAAATTTGTATCTTACATTTTCTTAATTTACACCAAAAAATTTTACTTGTTATTAATATTTCAAGTTTGCTTGTTTAATTTTAGTGATATTTACCTGCAAGTGTATTTGAATATCCAAGGACAGCTTACTGCACGTTTTGCTATGCTGCACGCTGTTTGTTTTCATTCGCTTTTATTTATTGTCTCCTGATGTCATTGACTATTATCCCACGGGCCGGAGAGTCCAAGGAGAAGCTGCCCTTCCCTTGGATTCGCTGCCTGGACTCGGGCTCAACTTGTCGCTTATTGTGTCAATTATCATTAATTTCTAAATGCTCTCCTGTCCGCACCAAGGTTGTAGCACCTTTTTGAATGATACTGCCCCGCCCTCGGAGCTCAGTCCAACTTCCAGTACGTGTCCATGGCCATGTTGAAATGTCACCCTCGGCCATATAAATTGTTATTGCCTGTGCGTTCTGTATCAACGGGACCAGACCATGGACCGTGTCCTGACATTCTTAAAGTTTTCCAAACTTTGCCATCTGTATTTATGCTTTGACTCCTGATAATTTATTGTCCATTCAATATTAAGTTTCGCTCGTTGACCAGGAGTTATGTTGCAGTTAAAGATTAACTTTAGTTTGAAATCGAACAATTAAGGGCTCGCTTTCGCTGTGTAATTATTGTGCAAATGAGCCCCCAACTGCCGCCCATTAATAATAGACAACAACAATATTATGGCACCGCAAAAACCCCAAGCTCATTAATCTTTCACTTTATAGTCCCGAATAATTAAGCACAACAATTGCACGGGCCCCAGCCGACCAATTAAAAGCCAATTTAAAGAGATACAAATTTATGAAAATCCGCAATTGAAATAATAAAAACCATTTTCTAAGCGGAAACAAACAGAAATGTAAAGTTATGGGCCCACAAATCTGTGTCTCTGATAAAAGTTCATGCCCCCCGCAGACACACGACCGCAGCTTTAATTTATAACAAACATTTTGTTGGGTGGGGTTTACCCAAAGAATCTTTGACACTTGCACTGCGCTGCTGGCAGGAATCCAAAAGGGCCAAAAAAAAGAAAGTTTTCTTCAAAACAAAAACCACTCGACATGTCCGGCCACAAGAATACTTGTCGCTGGTTAGCCGCAATGCAAATAAAGATAAAATGCAAAGTGGGCAAAAACTGGCCAAATGCACCAGTGCTTGATAACCACAATGGCAGCTACAGCATGCAAACAAATCGCTGCCACTTTTGCGCCATTTTTGAATTGATGTTGGTCGATTTCTTCAGACTCGCTACTAACCCCCATGAATCCTCCATCTCCCATCTCCCTCCGGTTTTCTGGTTTACGACTTTGCCCGCTTTTGGCCAGAAACTTTTGCCTGCACTTTATGATTTTTGCGCAAACTTTTGTCAGCTCGGCTTTTTGTTTGTTTGTCGCCCTTTCTTTATTGAAGGCTGAGAGCCAGATGCCTTATGTCTGCTGTTCCCACCATATTGATGTTTATTATACTCGTAACGTTCTATAAAAAATATTCAAAAATAAAAATGAACAAAGCAAAAATAATAATAAGGTAACAAAAGTTTGTGTCATTTCGTCTGACATTTTTTCAATTGGGTAAAAAGTGGTTGCAAATGCCAGAAGTGAAAGCAAAAATCAATATCTCTTTTATTGATGTGTTAAAAGTTTTTTTTTTTAACTTAAAACTGATCTTTATCGAGTATAAAATAAATTGGAATTTTGTGGGCTACAAAAACGTGATACACAAAGGAGGGATATAGTGGTAGGAACATTTATTGGGTTAGCAAATTCAGGAGTAGCTATAAAAAAACTGCAGTATATGCACTTTATATGAATGTACCATAAGGGATATGACAACGATAATTTTTCTTATTTTCAGCTGTTTGATTGTAAATAAATCAGCTTTAAGCCCACAAAATCAAATCTCAGCATAGCAGTCTATATATTTTTTCAGCATAACTCGCATTATTGAAAGATCCCGATAAGTTTGCTTGCTTTACCCATAAGCACTTAACCTAATTCACCAAAATGGATTATCTGAGCTCCGTAGAAAATAGAGGATAATTTTATAACCGCTCCCACGAGCAATTGTCCTAAAAGCAGAAACATTAAAAATCTAGGTCCGATTGTAATGTTTGCACCTTGCCCGTGAATGTCCGGCACGAACGTTGTAGGTCCGGTCATTCTCGTGTGAAATCGGAGCACTCGACGTATCCTGTGCACAGTTACAACTTCCGGCCAAACACACAAATGAGCTACAAAATACATTTGCAGCCACAACAATAATAACAACATGCCTGCAATGAGCAGGGACTAAGACAACAATAGAATGGTTGACTTGTCTCCATGTCCTTTTCAGTCTAAGCAAATGAGGCCATTTACTGGGATAAGCCTGTGAAAGCCTAGGATGGGAGCCAGGATGGGGGGTGTGGTCGGAAGGAAAACCATTGTCCAGTCTAAAAAGTTTCAATAAGGAAATATGGGCAAATAAAATAAATGAAAAGTGTCTAAAAAATGTAACTTTAAAAAGCTTTTGCGATGAAAAGACAAAGAGCAAAGTGTTTTTAAGCGGATGTGTGTATTAGTGGTGGGTTTCAAGGGTTTTTGGTGTTGACAGTTTTGTGAGAGTTTTGAACAACAAGTTGCCATTTGCCAGATTCCGGACTTTCTTTGGCCTTTGCTAGCTAAGCTGAAAATATTTTCATTATAAACTTTGCGACAGGTTTTCCCCTCCAAATGTGTGTGTGTGTGACTGTGGGTCGGTGAACGGAAACGGAAATGCGCCATTAACTGGCAAGTCAAGCTTATTAGCTGCAATAAAAAATAATAAGCTGCAAAGTTATGTTGCAATTGTGGTATACTTTTTATTTTTTTTTACACAACAGACAGTCTAATGCGGCGCCTTTCACACATACAGAAACTTATACTTGGGTTTCCTTGTGCTGGAAATTCTTTGCTACTTACCGACTTGGCTTTTTGCACTTTTCCTCCTCCACCCAAGGAGAAGTTTTCTCTGTCTGCGGGTGATTGTGTGACAGCCAAGGACAACATGCCAAAGGGGACATCCTTTCTTTCAGTCCAGTTCAGCCAGCACAGAGAGCAAATTCAAGTTAATTTTATTTTAAAAATCGTGCTACAATATGTTCCCGGTCTTTGTGGAAAGTGACCGAGGCTTCCTTTCGGGCTCTAACTTGATAGTTGACTCCTAGTCGCCCCCGGCTGTCGGCAATGAGTGCGATTATGGGAATGGGAATGGGTATGGGTATGGCACTGAGCCCGAGAAAGCGAGAATGTGTGGACAAGACACTGAGCACTTGACAAATTGACAATGTGCCAGGCGTTGATAGACGCAGCTTAAAAAGTCCATTGAAAGCTGATGATGAGAGAGTAGCAGAGCCTGGAGAGCCTGAAGGGTGAAAGTTATTAATTAGTTGCCTCAAAGAAGTACAGAGTTTTGACCAAGGAGTATATAGAGTTTAGGTTCTATTGATTTTTTTGTAATGATTAATATTAGTGTGCGTGACAGGTTCTGTTTAATGATTTGTTCTTTTGAATAATAAATTTAAAAGCAATGTGAGCAAGCGAGTAATGAATAATACTTTTAGAGCTTTTATTGCTATTTTATTTAATTTATCATTTAATGTAGCTTTTTGTTTTAAACACTTGACTTGTATTTTTGTTAGTTCACTTAAAAATGGTGTTGTCATTTGTCCAAACTAATACTTTACAATCAATACACAATTACTTAATTAATTTTTCTAACAAATGTATGGATAATCAAACCTTTTTATGTATTTAATTACATTGAAAAACTTTATTCTTCTTTAGTTTACTTTAATCCAATTACATTAACTTTTTGGATTTTATTGTGCAACAATGTTTCCACATTTTAGCTTAATTTCCCACTGAGTTTCCTGTCTCTAAATTATTTTAACAATCATCCAATCAAAACTTATTGTTATCCATTATAATTATAATAATAATAATCATTACTGTGGCTGCCGCTGCCATTAAAAGTTTTGGAATTTAAACACCTGTCAGTCGTTTCAGCGTTCAATGGCCCGGCCTGGGATTAATAACAAAACAATTTATGCAACTTTTCGTCCGAAAGTGGGGGGCAAAAACAAGAGCCAGGGAGAGCCGAGGGGTGGAAATGTAAATAATTTCAATAATGTCCTGCTAATATCAGGCGCTATAACAAAAACAATAACGGGGCGGAAGGTAAATGAGAAAGGAAGTGGACGAGGACGAAGAAGGAAGCACTGACCCTGCGGTCAAAATATTTATACACCCCAACAAAAAGAGGGAGAGACTTTGTGGGCGGATGGGTGTATGTCTGCACCTTTCAATCATGGTTTATGCCCCAGCATTACCGTTAAACAGCAGTCGAAAGCAAAGTTTTCGTTACCTTAATGGAGCCCGAAGTGAAATAAGTGCGATGGCAGTGGTTTCGTATCGTATTAAAAAAGTTTCCGCTGCCAGTTGAACTCCGACAACAGGTTGTACACTGTACACCGTTTTCAACCACAGTCGAAACCCCCGAAAAATAAGAAGACACTTTTATGTATTTTGTTTTAGGTTTTTCTGGAGAAAGTCACCTCTCAGGCATGGAATTAAGCCAGTCTCCTGCTACGACTGCTACGATTCTGATTCTGAGTAAATGAAGTTGAAAAACTTTACTTTTATCTGTTGATACAAAGTAGGTGGTCTCCTAGTGGCCTCCTCGGTGGCTCTAAGTTGGCTCTTTTGCTTTGCGGTTCTTCCACTTCTTGTTTTTTGGCCAAAGGTTTTCTCCTTCCTGCACTTGGTTGACTGCCTTCAACTTTCTGACGAACGGAAAGTGTTTTTCATGCTTATCTGGCTCCTAAAGCGGTGTCTGTTTTTGTTCTTATTTTTAAACATGCTTTTTACTTTTTTAAAGCAAGAAACCATATCGAGAGATTTATGAGAAATTTATTTTAGGTATTAGTGTAATTTCAGCTGAATACCGACAAAAAGAGTCTATTAATATCGCAGATTTCCTGAGCGATTCATGGGAAAATTTTATTACTGAAGGAAAATATGCCAAAATTTTTCTTTTTATAAAATATTAATTTATCTCGAGAATTGTTTATATTTCTTAATTTTTTTTCAACGTTTCTATAAGTCAACTTTAGGTGCTATTTTTGGAAGAATAGGATGCATTTTCGGGCTTGTGTTTTTGCGAACTCGAAAATTTTTAAAGCTGGGCAATGATCCTTGTAAAATAATTGCACGTGCACGTCTGAATGAGGGATCTGCGAGAAGAATGTAAAATAACTACACTAATTCTTTGTTGAATTTAAATTTCTATTCACCTATCGTGTTATTGCACAGTAGCTCATTATTGAACTCCAATTTAATAAGTTTAGGCAGCATATCGACGATGTTAACGAATCGCACAAACATCTGTCCGCTCAACCCGTTTTCAATATTCCTGATGGCCTCATGGTGATTGGGATACGGAGAAATGGGCTCGACCAAGTGCTTTAGAGGATTTAAAGTTAGTAAAACATTTGACTGCAGGATTTTTACTCACCGGATTTGTGCCGTTCCATACGAATGCTGCCTTCCAGTTCAGCTGGTTATGACCTGCTCCCTTCGCTGTAAAAATGCCTATGTAACCTTTACCATCGTCTTCGATGCCGTATGTAAAGAAGTCTCTACAATTGTGTTCGGGAAATATAATTGCCACTGTCCAACTGAGGCAACACAAAATAAAAATCACTGAAGTGGCTGACATTCCGGTGAAATGAAACTGCGTGGACAGAAGCTGGACGAGAACTGAGCAGCACAGCTTTCAGTTTATACTAAGCTAAATATATAAAAATTATGCGAACTGTCAATATAATCATTGTTTTGATAAGCTTATCAGTTAAATTTAAGAATAAAGGAGGGCTTGTTTGCCATGTTTTGGTTTTATATATTTATAAATTAATTTTACCACCGATGAGTTGTTCGTTTTTCTTAGAAGTTGAAACTAACGAAATAAAAATAAATCTGTAAATTTAGTTTTTACAATTCCCAAATAAACCATTTGTTTAACAACTTTTTTTCCCCGACTTACTTTATTTTGAAAAACTAGAGCTTCCTCTGAAACTTCAAATTGTTCGGTTGGATTTTTAAAGAAGACGTAATACATTTATAAGTATTTATAGATTTCTTTCAATTCAGTTTGGTGAAGTCATAAATCCAAATTTAAAATCAGTGCCAAGTGAACGCCTCTAACTTTTCATTGAATTTGTACGAAACAGAGAACATATGACCCCACTCCATCGTCTGTGTGTGTTCTTCGCTGCAAGTGAGCAAAGTGCACGTAGAATGCATTAAAGATAAAAGCCGCCGCAGCTCTAGCAACTTCAAACTGGAAAATATGATACAAAAGGCAACAGTGGATAGGATAGTGAAGATAGGGGGAGAAATAGAAATAGAATGGGTAGTGTATGCAGTGTGGCCATAATTTCCAACAGTGGTTTTTATGCTGAATGTGCATTTTACGACTTTTTAAGTGTCAGGGCAAACAAAACTTTCCGTGGGAGTCCCCAAGCAAACCAGGACCAGAACCAGGACCAGAACCTCGCCATGCAACTGGCAGCTGGTGCTTTGTGCTGCCGGCGGGACACCTTGTATGTATACAAAAGACGCCAGACATATTTTCTTTCAACAAGAATAAACTTTGCTTTTCAAATATATGTATTTTCAAACTTCCAGCAGAGCAAAGCCAGAAAGGGGTGCATTAAGTCCAAGTTTACGAAAAACTTAATTCTATTTTTAAAGAACCAGAACCAAGAGAGGCAGAGCCACGAACGAGCACACCTACGCAACCAAAGGCAAGGAAGGCAGTTCCGCTTCCGGCCGATGTTGCATGCAGTCACGGCTTCCCCTGCACTAAGTTATCGTCTTTATTGTTTGTCACATACATGACCTCACAATTGTGTTCCTGTTTCTTGGCTACCATTGCTTTGCTTTGCGCTGAATGGCGATGCGAGCGGAAACGGAAATGGCATAAGTTGTTGTCGCCTACTAGTTCACACGTAAGTCCGTTCATTCAACAATAAAACGACGTTGCAGCAGCGCTAAAGACGTTACAAAGGGGGAACCTGCGGAGCTCGGCCAACAATGAAATCCCATAAAAGAAAATCAAGGCAGGGGCTTTGTCGGGAATTCAGAGATGGCAATGTGATATACTGAGTGCGGGTGTGTAAATGGATAGTCTTTGTGGTTGCAGGGGTTTCTTTTAGTTGTAGAGTTTCTTTGAGACATTCTTTAAGGGTTCGATATTCTTTTTGTAAACGATATTCGATTTCCTTCTAATTAATTGTAATTTAAAATATAAATATGTACGCTGTGATCCAAAGCAAAAGAATTCAGGTACAGCACTGTAATTAAAATAACTTAGCTTTTATGAATACATATTGCATCTGGTTGGTTTTGTTTAAATTAATACATTTAAATTAGGAATCCTGGTCAGAAAAAAAATGTATTGTATAAAATCAATTATTTTGTTTGTAATTTATTACCTCCTATTAAAAACTGTTCAACTTATTGTATAAATTAAAGTGATCTTCAATTTAATTAAATACATTCTAACGTACTTTTTTATTTTTAACCTTCAGTCTTCAAAATTTCATTTTTATTTATGATATAAGTTAGAGGATTATAATCAATTTTACATCACACTTTAGCACCTCTATTATCCACCTGGTAGACATTTATTCTCTGCAAAAACTAGTACCATCCACCACGTCGTATACGCAATGTGCGCTGTAAAATTAGCAAAAGCTCTCACAGCGCGGCTAAGACGAGAAAGAGGATGAAAAAAATAAGCGGAAGAGGGCTAGAGCGCATTTTATAAAAAAAACTGCTAACTTCCTAAACTGATTCACTCCTCCCTTGATAGAGAAAGCTTCAAGTTGAATGGAAAATTGCAGCTGCAAAAGATTTTTTTCCTGTCGTTTGTTGTCCTTGTATTGGATCAACCTCCAACCTCTATAGTCCGATCCTGATGCGAATATTCCGCCCACACTTTCTGCCTCTCCTTTCTGAAGCGTTGCACGTTTTTCTTATTCAAAAGTTATTGTGCTGCTGTCAGGAAAGTTTCCCTTTTTTTTCTTCCTTTTTTTTCTCCACCTTCAAATGGCCAGTAGCAAGCCAAAATCCAATAATGGCTCAGACTCTTTCGGCCAAAAGCGAAAGAGAGAGAGGGGGATAGGGGAGAAAGTGGGTTAAAAGGCGGATTTACGAACACACAGACACATGCATTGCTTTCAAATACTAATCTACGCGCTATAATTGAAAAACTAACGGTTTTTGTAACGAGTTTTTCGTGCTTTCACTGCAAGTGTGCGCATTTTTAGTTTTCACCATCCCTCCGCCAGTGCGTGAGTGTCGCATACTTTCTCTTTCGCACACATCCAGCCACTTTTCCCAGGCCTTCCGGAAAGCTGGAGCTCGGCTGGAGTTTTTCCCATAAACTGCAACAATCATTCTTTCAGCTCCGCTTTTCCCCACTCTTCCAAAACACGCGCCCATATTTTTGCTGACTTTTCGGTGCGTTTTTCTATTTTTTTTTTTTTTTGGGGAGTCAAGGAAGAGTTTTTCGACTGCTGAAGGTACACTTTTATTTTTCAGGTAGCTTAGGGATTAACCTTCCTTTGAATTGGCTATATATTGGACTGTAGGCAGGAAATTTTTATTGGCTTTTCTAATATCAATTGTTTATATTTTTAATTCTCTTAAATGCAATAAATTTATTGGAATATAATTGTTGAGTTTAAAACATATCTTTAGTTAACATTTAGGTTTAGGAAACGGAGCCAGGGAGATTAAATTTAATGATTATTCGAATCAAAGTTTTATTTTATATATTTTGTAATTTCCATAATATTTTAGGGCATTTTCTTGATGACCCTAACCAAATCAAGTTAGAAAGCATTAAAACCAAAAACCAAACACTTTCATTTGCACATATTTCAGTGGACAGAAAGCAAAGAAAGGCGGAAAAAATAACCATGAAATTGAAAAAATATGATGACACCTTCATTGCAAGTGAAACAATGGCTGCCACTCTGTGTTTGTGTGCGTTGTGTGCTTGGGTGTCATTGTGGGTGTTTTTGTGCCACTGTGTGAGTGGTGGGGTGGGGGAATCCCCTACCCCCCTTGCGGTGATTCGTAGTGCGGGCTTTTGTGTGCACGCTGACTTGAACCATTTTTGCACTGCACTTTTCGACGGATGGATTTTTCTGAGAACGAACGCAAACAAAACCGAATCCACGCAAAAAGTGAAAGATAATTTTTTGAAAATTTCGTCTGAAAACATTTCGCTGCTGTCAGACAGACTGATGGCAGCTTTCAATTCCTCTTTTTTATGACTTAAAAGCCAGAGCAGAGAACACGCATGGTCATGGGGGATTTTGGCTTTTTTGTCACGATCCTAGCCACGGTCCTGTTCCGATTGCCCGATTGCGTTGTGACTCGCATGAATATTGGCATTCTTGGCTTTAGAATTTCGTTCAGAGTTTTTCAGGTCAGTTTTGCTGCCTTTTTTTTGTTTTGATTGCAACATTTTGCCAGTGTACGCCAAGTGCTCATAGCTCAAATTACCTGGCCAAGTGGCGCGGGCATTAAATTAAATACCTTTTGTCTGTGACCATTAAATGAAACGACTTTGGCCCAGAGCCTGGAGGTATTTTCGCTTCCCCGTTCGGGGTCAGAATTTCTGCCAAGGGTTATGGGGCAACGTTGACCAAAAAAGTGTGCGAACGAATCCCAACAAAAGGCGCCCCAGGAAGAAATTCAATCAATTCGCACGTGACATGATTATTTTATGTTTTTATTTATTTATGGTGTATGCATTTTATTTTATTTTTATTTATTCCTCTACCTTCTGCTGGATTTACTGTGCCTCTTAAAAAGTGTCTGCGGCCATAACGTGACGCCTGTCAAATGCTGGCGATCAATAACAGGGTTTGAGGGTTCAGTCTACGATTTCAAATGGGTTCGCCCTATATCACCTGCAAAATTACCTTTTTTTTGTATCAATGTGAAAGATACTTGTTAGTATAACTTGTTTTACCCAACATTTAGAGAGTAACATACTTTTAAAGTTTGTTGAAAAATTAAAATAAACAACAAGATCAAAATGTGATATTTTAATGAAGAGTTTCTAACTTATTAATGAAATATTACAAAACTTTAACGAAAATATGGCTACAGTCAATTTTTTCTTGGTGAACTGGTCAAGAAATGGTTGATAAAAAAATATTTAATTTTATAAGAACTAAGATACTTTTTGAATAAAATGGAGTTTATTGCTCCGGGTTACATGTGTGACACCCAATTTAATTTGCTTTAGATCTCCTACAATAATCACGATTATTATTTTATTTAAGGACCCATTTTATGACCCAAACATATGCCACCGATGGCACATTTAAATTCGACCATCTGCTTTAAATCGTGGACCCTCCAGCAGAAGGCCAATCAATATGCCCTCCCCCAGTTGGCGTAGAACAAGTTTTGGGGGAAAACAAAACAGGAAAACGAGAAAAACAGGAAAAAAAGGAGGCTGAAACAAGAAGGCAAACAATAAAGGCGTCCACAACGATCCAGCGCCGGCAACTTGTTAGTTACACTTAACGAGCCAAAAACCGTATTTAAGTCAAATCGAGGCGGCAAAAAACAAAGCCCAAACCCATGTCTCGGCCATGTTCGAGGAGTTTGGGATCGGCTGGAGGTGTGACCGTTGTGGATGCTGTTGGTTTTGGTGTCAAAGTAAATACAATCAATTTGATTGCGCTGTCCCTTTTTTTCCCGGTCCTCTATTCGGTTGCTGTTGCTGGTCTCGACCCTTGTGCCAGGGCCATCGATTGATAATTTAATTCAATTGTGCTGCGACTGCCATTAAAATTGGCTACTGGATGGCAAATGGCAACCCGGCCGGGGCCACATGGAATGTTAATTTCTGGGATAATGTGAGGCAGGCCACGTCGTTGCTGGAGATTTGTACTCTTTTTGCGGGGGCAGCGGGGGTAAATCATCGACACGTTTTTGATGGATAACAACACAATTTATCTGGAAAAAATATTCTATTCGGTCACGTGTTGTTGTCATATAAAAATCTTATTCAATTGCCCATGCCAGTGCGGAATTTCTGATCAGGCAATCAAAGTTACATCGAATGGTAGGGGGGGTCTTTTTACTTTTATTTCTATGCGCGTGGCTTTTGTCAATATTGTATTTATATTGCTTTGTTTCAGTTACTGTGAGCAATAGTTTTACAACGATAAATATTTTGTAATTGCGAAAAAGGGATTGGGCTTATTGATTGAATTTTAATACCATTTAAATTGGAGCAGAGAAACACAGTCATTTACCTGACTTTTATAAGAACCATTTCTATTTTATTTAATGTTTGTATATATTTTTACTGGTTTTATATTTTATTTGAAAGAACACCTTTTCAAAACAATAAAGAAACTTAGAAAGAAATCCGTAGGTTATGTTGCCTATGTCAATGTTATTCATAATTTATTTTCCCACAGGACCTTCTAATCCCCAATAATTCATTTAAATTTAAAGAACCGCTTAAATTATTCTCGGTCAATTGTTCATCTTTAAATAATGACTTTTGCTATGCTGGGGACCTCTCATTTAGCAGTCACATTTAATCCCAACTGGCCAGATAACGACGAGCCTCGACTATTAAGTATCAAAACAGTTTTATTCCACCCTTTGCCAGCTAAGAAATGTAAATCGAAAGGCTCCGGTCTGGACAGTCAACAAGGACAACTGAAAGGATTCAATTTGCATGAGCCACGTTAACAATAAATTTATAGACTGTTTTTGTTGGGATTGGGGTACAGTCTACGACATTCCAGCACTCCCTTTCATTTGTTGGTGGTCTAAACACGTTCGGCTAACGTATTCGTGTGATTTGCATTTGGGTGATGCTTCTGCAGAGTCCTGTTCTTCGATTGTTATCCTTTCCTCTCCTAGTCCATGCTTTTTTATAAGGCTAAAGCTTATGGAATAGTGTATACGACTTTAAGATCCTCAGTAAGAGTTTATGCTTACCAACACTAGAATTTTAGAAAATAAAAACGATTGTTTGTGCCATGACAGTTTAGTAACTAATTTGAAAACTGATTTTAGACCGCACCCATGTGAAAGTGCTCTCAGTTCTTTTGGTAAAACCTTGCATTAAATAAATTGTAAGAAAATAAAATAAATATTTGTGTTACCGGGTATCTTTCGGTCTTAAAATGGGAAAATTTTTCTCTTTTTTGTGCCCCTGGTGGCTGTCGCTTCATTGACAGGCGTGTGGCTGTAACGGAAGCTGCGTCTTCTATGCCGGCAACATTTGTTGATATGTCGCTTTTGTTTCGCTCCCCCAGAATCCCTATCCCATCCCATCCGTTTCCTTTGCCCCTCTGGCTCTTTGTTATCGCCCCAGACAAGTCCTGTGAGCTGCTGCTGCATTGCTTTGGGGGAAAAGTGAGAAAGGAAGGGGATTTTTTCGCGTCTCAACTTGTCCGCTTGTGTGCTTTTTGTGCCTTTGTCAAATGGCTTTATCATTCGAATGACAGCAAATCCAGATCCGGTTACCAGTCTGACTTACGAGCGACACCATCGCGGAATGGGGCAAGTGTGTATCTCTATGTGGGCACCTCCCAAAGCCGCACTCAAGTGGCTGGCGGCTTAACTAATGATTCTAAACAGCAAGTTATTGAAATCATTTAAATGCGCCATAAGCCAACGCACAGCCACCAAAATCCGTTGACTTTAGACCGACCAGCATTCAGACTGTCTGCTTTACAATCGGCAGCAGACATCACGTAGTCATGTACAGGACTGCATTTCAAGTGCACAGTGGGATGGATATATTTTAGAGTGGTCATTGGGGATGATTTAGTGATTGATAGTGGGATTTTGATTCAGATTAAGTCAGCTTTAAGGACATTTTCTGTGATAAAGAGTTCAAAATTGACAAACTTAGAATACTATTTTGAAATGCAATAAATTTCGAAAACAATATTAAAGTGATTCATTCTGTACATTTTCTTAGCTAACACTTTAAAATTATTCATAAATAAGATAAATTATTGAGTACAATATACAAAAAGCGTTCAATAAAACACATTAAGCATTAAACATTTTAATGAAGTTAATAATAAATAATAATAATAAAATCAAATTAATAAATCATTTTACTTTAAATTAGTTAGAATAATTATTTATATTTTAAGGTAACACTTAAACAAAGCCAAGTCATTTGTAATACAAATTTGTTTGCTTATCTAGTTTTAGCTGCTCCACATAAATATGACATTTTTGTAAAAAACATATTTTCTCGACATATAATATTTAGTAATTTTCTCATTCTGTGAAAACTGTGCCTTATGAATACGTTTGGAAAAGACTAAGTAGGGTTGGCTAGGAACCATCAGATCAGTTGTCACACACTCAGCGGCAAAAGCGTCGCCAAAGCGACTAACTGACAGAGGGACAAACTGAAAAACTGACAGAATGACAAACTGACAGACTGGCAGACAGGCGGCGATTTCAGTTCCCGTCACGATTCTGTGAACTTTTCCACAGCTCAGACTGGGAGATGGCCCAGACTCTGGACCAAAAGCAGAGCCAGGCTGAGCCTCAGCCACTGGTGGGCTATATGCAAATTTTAATTTTATACATAGACACATAAAAATAAATTGTTTTTACTCGACTCTGGCAACACTTGCCAGCATATGCAGTGCTTCGAATAGAAAATATATACCTATGTATATTTAGTATGTAAGTTGTGGGGCTACTTGTCATGCAGGCATTGTGTCTAACCCCCTCACTTTGTCTCATTGCTGGAATTACTGGCCCAACTTTCTCTATGGCACTGCAGCATATTGATTTTCTATTTTGGGGGATTAAAAAGAAAATGTTTTTACCAGAGATTTTGCATATTTATTGATTGTATCTACACTGGGAATTGGTGTACGTTTGTGTTATTGTTAAAACGTGAGTGTATTTTGTACTTGACTTTGTATGTTTTTGTTTTCTGTACATGTACAAAATATGCAAAATAGTTGGAAACAACAGAGTACAGCTTTGTTATGGAAATATGATTTCATAAGCTCTGTAAATTAGTTGTGGTGTTGTGGCCAGGGACAGTGAAGTTACATTGAATTTGAGTTAAAAATAATATTTATTCAATTGTTATACATAGCAAAAAACAGAATCGCCGTTTGTTTTGGAAAATCAAAGCCGAAAATCTGCTTTGGAAGCTCAAAGACAATGGCCATTTCCGGTTTAGGTAGAGCAAACCAAGCAAAACCAAGCTTTTGTCCATAATTTGGGGAATACTCGTAACTCGAATGGCAAAAGTTTCAGTTTCCTTTGTCGTTCGATTTGAGAGTAGCCTGGGGCCCAAATTTTTATACTTCTTGGCATAACAAATCAATTTCGCATTAGACTTGGGGTCCTCTCAATCCAGTCCAATTGGCTTTGCCAGGAAATAACTTTCTGTTATTGTTGCCACAAACTATAACAAGACGCTTTAAATATATAAAATATTGTTTTCGTTTGTGGGATTGCATCGCATAGAAAATTGAAAAGTGCTCGAGGGCTGCGGAAATTCCCCGAACGGCCCAAAAAGGCCAACCAAAGCAGGAAAGTAATAAAAAGTTTGTGAAAGCCGTGCATTAAGAATATAACAAGCTAAAGGTTTTCTGTGTCATCTGTGCAACTTGAACTTGAAATCGAACTGGTTGAAAGTTGAGCGAGCATGAAAGGCAAAACGCAAATCAAAGACCTCCAGCGCGATTCAAAAGCCACATGCGGGCCGTAACTGTGGCTACACCATCCTCTCCTCCATGCTCCGGGCCCACGCTCTGTTTGCCTAATGCAGCTGCCAACATTGTCAACTAAAACTCGATGCTAACAAGCAGAAAATGGCAGGCAACTACATACCAACTTGGGCTCGTAAAACTGCCGCCCAAGGATAACTTTTTAACAACGTGGGAGCCCTGGGAGCCACCGCCTTCCTGCCTAACTAGCTGCCTATGTACCACTATAGCTCCCAAGCAGATTGAGCCCGGCTGACTCTGGCCCGGGCAATTTGATTTTTACGAGGCTGGCTAACGAGTTTCAGTTGCAGTTTGCAGAGGGGAACAAATAAATACAACGTGGCGTATGAGCAATATGACTAGCAGAACGAAGGCAATCACCAGCGGGGCCACGTACACCGGGGCGTATGCGTAACACGGCTCACTCCTAAGTGGCCCTAACACAGGCAATGTTAGTGCATGTGTGTGTGTGTGTGGGCTAATCTGCCATCACTCAGGTGTGTTAATTGCCTCTAATAAAGGGAGATTCAAGTTGGAATGGTTGTTTGGAACAATTCCTAACTCCTCTTACACCTTTATTTAACCGTTTTTGGGTCAAATGCAATTGCTTAATTTTATCTAATTTGAATAAAGCAAGTAATCGACCATCATTATTACAAATCTAAAAAAAAATGAGTTATTTTTTTGTAGCCTTAAAACTTAAAACCATTAAAATAGTAATATAAATAGATTAATATTTAATTTAGTATTGTTTTTGTTTTTGGAGAGATTTACTCTAAGCTTACTTTATTCTACAAAAAGCCAGTATATAAATTAGTTAACATTCTCAAATTTATAAGGTTTAACAGCTGTCAAAAATGGGTTAAGAGACAGCCAATAATTATTCAGGCGACACGTGTCAGTCATTAGTTGCTGGCTTCGTAGAATTTCGTCATCTAGCTAATTGAAAATATTTATGTTGTGCCTGGAAAACAAAGGGGGAAATTATTTTAATGTTCATTTAATTTGTCAAACAAAACAATTTGCATAAATTAGTAGCTTGTATTTGCTGCTCTTTGCTGCTCGTAAATTTATTTATAAAGCGAAAGTTTCCCTGCTTTTGCTGCTCTCTGGATCATGCTCAAAGTTTGACATTTACATGACACGCGGAACGGAACGCTGGGGGGCAGATGAACAGCCCACGCGAAATATGTCAAGCAAGAGCAAATTTTACTTTGAGTCAATTAGGCGCATAAATTAGAAAAGTCTACCACAAGTTTAGTCCGCTCCGCTGCCATGGTTAATGCGATTAGAGGCAGCGGCGAACAATGAACAATTTGCGTATAATTAATGCGCATAGTTCGCATTTTTATGATGCCTGGCGACGTCATTCCCGGAGCTTTAAAGACATCATCATCTTCTTCTTCGCTCTCTTCTCGAAGAGTGCTCCTTTGACTTACTTGGCAGCGGACTTGGATGTGTTTATGTGAGTGTATCCCTTGGATTTGCTTGGCCGCCAGCCAAGTGCCTGCCTCAGACAGGCCAACACTTTTCTTCATTGTTTGCCTCGGCAACAACAACAACTGATTTGGTTTGCGGGGAAAGGGGAAAAGCAACTGGAAAAACAGGAACTAAAACAAACTGTGAATAAGAAGTTCCCAAACGAATACTTTTTGACGCGCCTCGGCCGCAATGCAGTTGGTGTCACTTCCACTTCCTGACCAAAAATGAACTTGGTGGCAGAGGTTAGGCTGTGAAGCCAAGAGGTCATGTCAATTTTGCGAATTTTGACAAACAATAATTTTTAGTGAAATTATAATTTATTTAATTTTATTTAATTTTAATTTATAATGAGGTCAACAAGCCAAAACTTTTTTATAAGTCAATTATTCCCATTTAAGTCTACATTAATTGATATAAAACTTGAACAATCAAGGTCTTTAAAATTAAATTTATTCCCAAAGAGATTTTGCAACTGGTAAATCTGAATATTTAGAAATAGTTGCAAACTTAACTACATATGTATATGTTTCTTAATGACTTTTATGATATATATATATATGTATTAACTTTAATATCCCCATTTAAAGCCCCCACCATGTTGAGTTCGGCGAGTCATTCAAACATTCCCAGTGCTCCAAGGATGACTTGCAAATGCAGGCGCTAACCAGTGGAAAGATTTGCATATTCCCATTTTGAGTCCAGACCATTACCGGCTCCTGCCCTGCCTCCCAACCAACCAGACCCTCCTCTCCTCTCTCCCCTCTCCCCTTTATCCGCAGATGAGGCTCGGGCAATTTTAGAGCTCCACGTAGCAGGGCCTAAATTATGTCCTGTTGGTGGAGTCGCTGTTGGCTGGTTGAGTCGAGTTGAGTTGAGAGTCCGGCCATTGTGAGTCTGTGGCCACATTGCGTATACGCCCGCTAGTCCCTCGTTAATTGCAATGTTTGTCATTTGCCTGTCAATTTGCATTTAAATTACAAAATTTAAGCGCTCCTTTTTTGTAGCCATCCCAGGAACGGAACTTTACGACTGCCAAGATATGGATGAGGCGGTGGATGAGGCTGCAAAGAGGTGGCAACGAGGTGGCATTTGTCATGATGGCCCATGGAGAGTCACTTAGACGTATGGCAGGACCATTTCAGGATCACGCTTTAACCCAATCTTTTGCTTATGTGGAATCGCGTTTCACGTTTTTCGTGCTAATTTTGTTGCAAATTGATCGGCTGTAAAAAATGCGCAGCTAAATTGCCGTGTACCGCCGACTGGCAGCTGACCTCGAACTTTGCTCCCTGACGCTCGGGATGTTTGCCATTTAATTAAAGCAGCGACACCCATCCAAAGGAGGAGCTACCACCCACCCACCGCTCGTCCTTAGTCCTGTGCGTGTTGACCTTATTATGTTGACTTTGTGTGCAGTGCATAAACTGTGATAAAAATCGCATATTCCACGCGGCATTGCCCCGGTTTTCCCCGCTAGATGAACGTGGCTGCCTCCTGCCACCCCGTTTTTAAATGTCTATAATTTATGTTGGCCGTTAAACTCGCTGGCTGACTTTGGCTTTTGCTTTTGCCTTTTGCTTACAACAATTTGATGGCATATAATTATTAGTTCGTATAATTTATGGCTTCATTTTGGCTCACAAAGTTGTGAGCTGCCTTGTGTCTTTCAAGCTTTTCAAGTTGAGCTTGCTTGGCAAAACGGGAAAGGGAAAAGGAGCCACTCCCTGCTGATTTATAACTAATTTAGCTGACATTTTTATGAGCCATCGACAGTGCAGCTGCTGCTGGCTGCAAGTGATTTTAATCAGTGCGGGCAATATGCAAAAATATGAAAAGAAATTGCCTTTTGCCAGTCAACAGGAAATCGAAATTCACTTCATCAAAGCCGAGGAGGAGAGGAGCGAATATAAACATGGCAAAGTGTGCAATGCAAATTGGGGTACTTCAGGGAGCTTTATGCTGCGCTGACTTTGTATATTCCAATATTACTTACACAGGGGCTTATCGGGAAATATTGAGTTCTTTGAGTGCACAAGGCAACATGAAAAATTTGCTGAGATGAAAGTATATTTGCTATATAATTTTGACTTAAAAAATGCCGGAGATGGGGCCTGTTACTTGTAACAAATACGTATAATGCAATTTATGAAATAAAAGTTATTTAACTGTACTCATTAGGCAATATTACACTGAAGGAACTTGGGATTTAATAAGCCATTAAAAATAAAAGTATTGAGTTTAAATTACCCATTCTAGAGCTTTGAAATAAATATTCTATAATAATTTTAATAAGCCAATAAGAAGTAAGGTATTGAAGTTTAAAATACCCATTGTTTGGTTTTGAAATAATCATTTTACGTTTAAACGAGTAAAAGTAGTTTTGAAAGCTTAGATTCTAAATACTAAAATAGTAAAACAGTTCGTAAAAAGTATTGCATACTCATGTGGGCACTCAATTTTACTCCGCTTAGATGCTTGTAATTTTTAGAGCAACTTAAGGGGTTATATACCTTTTTGAGCGAAAAAATTGAGGGAACTTTGGATTTTTTTTTAGGTGTGTAGCAATTATTTTATGGAACTAAAGTTATTATTTATTGAAAGTACATGTTTTTATTAAAACAACAAGCGTTTGTTCTTGAAAAATATAAATAATTTACAAAGTTATGGCAATTCTCTCGGAACCCTTTTTTTATAGAGGCTTGCGTTTCTTTTCAAGAATATTTGGTTATTTCTGCATACAGTAACAATTTTTCCAAAAAATTGATTTTTCGAGTTCTAAAAATTTTATTAAAAAATTTGATCTGGAAAATCAAAATTGGCGCATAAAAATCGAATCGTTCACGAGCTCAGCACAATCATTACGAATAATTTAAAAAAAAATTGAAGAAGATCGATCAAATAGTTCTTGTGCAATCGTGGCCACCGCAAAGTCATTTTTTAAAAAACACCATTTGGAGATATTCGCGTTTAAAGTTTCATGTTTAGCTTGGGGCCGGGACGAGGCGCGCGGCTAGAAGTGCTGTAACTTTTTTCTACTGCTCGGATCTCTATGAAAATTTTCTTAAGGAGTTGTTCTTTAAGATAAAGCAAAAAAAATTTTTAGATTTTTGAAATAAAAAAGGTATGTATATAACCCCTTAAGTCTCTTTTAGAAACAATCTTTTGTCCCATCGTGTTTATATACCTACTTTTCAAAATTAAATATAGTTAAAACTAATACTTTTATTTTAAACTAAATACTAATCCAATGAATTGTTAATTGTTAACAATATAGAAAAACTATCCTAAAGAATATCTTGTTAAAATAAGTCCTGACTCACTGATGACAAATATTTGGGCTTAACCATTAACCGCTGTTTCTATTGCGGTTACATTGCCGCTAAGTTGAGGCTATTTCTCTTCAGGAATGCAAGATGGAGGTCCTTGAGTGAGTGGTTTTGCGACCATTTTGCCTGGCATGTGAGGCAATCAAACGCAAGAACCACTCATTAAAGGGGAATCGAGAGTGGGTCCACGCGATTTATGCAGAATGGCAAATTGTAAAGCCCTTTTTCGCTGACGGGTCCCGAAACATGCGACGCTGAACTTTGAACTGTCACTAAAAGCGCTCACATTTTGTTGTATTTTTGTATTCTGTGGGTTCTGTTCTTTTTTTTTCGCACGTTGAACTTTGAAGGCGTCGAAAAGGCCTAATTATCTTAATTAATGAGAGCCAAAGCGAATTTCGTGGAAGACAAATGTGCCAGGCTGTTGTGCGGTGGGTGGTTTTTGGGTGGTCTGGGTGGTTTTTGGGTGGCTTGTGTGGTGGAACTGCCTGGCGGCATTCACTCAGCGGTGCAAGGACGTTCTGTGGGTGCCATTTTAATTGTCTCTGCCCGCTTCAACCGCTCCGTCTGGCTGCCTGTCTGTCTGTTTTTGTATATCCCTGTGTGTGTGTGATTTTCATTAATTTTACTTCGTTTTTACCATTTGCGAGCGTCGGTGGCTGCGGCCGATTTTGGTTTATGGCCTCGCTACCCGCTCAGCTCAGCTCAGCGCTTTTCCACCGCTTTTCCCCCCGCTTTCCCTTTCGACCTCCTTGCCACCCAATTTTTCCCAGCTCGTTTTCGCTGGCTGGCTGACTGTGTGCGGTTTTTGGGTTCGCCGCAAAACGACGCAGGAAAAAGGCTCTGGCAAATGCCCGCCAGGCAATAAGTGGAAAAGCGTGCTAGGCGCCAAGCTGAAAGAATGAGAGCGTCAAATAAAAAGGGATGCTGGGGTAGAAGAGGGAGTGAAAAGTGCGAAAGATGTGGTAGCGCTGGGAAAACAATAATAATGAGGCGCCATACAAACACAAGGTGCAACACTTTGGGTAACAAAATGGCTAAATGCCATTGTGGAGTGTGTGGAATCCACAAGCAAAGGATAATCCTTGGTGGCCATGTGGATGCTGATTTACAGCTCCTCAAATCTTCCTTATTTTGTTTACTTTGATGGCTGGCAAATAAATGCAAAATTCCCTCGGGTGGCACGTGCTGGTATTTAGTGTGTGTGTGGATCCCAAGTTTGTTATTTATCAAAACTCCTGTAATATTCAGGATTCGGATTCAATCCCTCTTTATGTTTCATTGCCAAATCGTTTCAATGGGAAAACTGCGCAAACTCCTTCCAGCTGGAAAGCTTTCGCTCGCGGGAGAAAGTAAGAGAGTTTAAGAGAGAGCAAGCTTTCCCTTTTGTGGATCCCATTGGAACTAGCACAGCTCGCTGGCCATTTTCCCCATTGTTCTTGGCCAACTCGCTTGTTGTTGGCCATCTCTGCTTGTGGGAGCATGAAGGCGGCCTTTTCGCTTCGTCTGAGTGACCTGCAATGTCCGCGTCAAGTGCCCGATTGACAACTGACAACGGAGCGGAGTTCAAAAAAGGGCTGGGCTGGCTTTTATATTTTTATATCCCCGTGGGTAGAGGATTTTTTCAAATAGAAATCACTTTAACGTGATTTGTTAAGAAGAAAACTTTTATGTTTATAGATGAGTAAAAATTTAGAGTGTTATTAAACGTAGTTTTAGCCAACTTTTAAAATCATATAAATATTTTTACCTAGATGCACTTTTTTGGTTTCTCTTGAGGAGATTTCATAAGTTTTAGAAAAAAACTACTTCTTAACAAAACCCTTTCAAAACGTGCTGATTTTCTAATATTTGTATCAAAAACTTGCCTAGAAAGTCAGACTTCTTAATAGGAATTTCTTGCTACTTTTAGTATTCACCATTCCCAATTTAAAACGCTCCATTTGTTTCTATTGTTTGCAATAATTTGACTATATTTCATTCATTAACACAAAACTGGCTACAAATCATAATGAGAAAACATTTTTTACGTCTTGCACAGTGGCTTAAAATCCGTGAAATATTTATACAATTTTTCCTCGGCATTTTGTATTACGAGTTCGTTGGCGGTTCAGTTCATCATCGTTGTCGGCATATTTTTTGGGTAAGCCCATTAGGCGGCGGTGGTCTGCTGCTGCTCCTGGGTGGTGCTGGTGGAGGCGACAGCCGAGGACTCCGGCGCCTTCTCGTTAAGCGCCAACCAGGGACATCGCTTCTGCAGCTCCATGCGGTATCTGGGATGACTGATGGCATACACGAACGGATCGATGCAGGCCACCATTTTGCAGGTACAGGCAGGAATCATTGTGGCACCCGGAGTCAGCAGAGCCTTATCCCCGAATGCTCCAATGAGGGACATCACACCATATGGCGCCCAGGAACAGAAAAACAGGAAGCAGATGGTAATGGCCGCTTTGGCTATCCGGATTTCCGCTGCCTCCTTACTCTTGTCCACATTCGAGCGCAGCGATTCCACGTTCATCTTCTTGGCCTGATCCCTCAGAGCTTTTTCGTGGCTGAAGACATGGCCCACAATCTGGGAGTAGTAGTAAATGATCATCGTGGTGGGGCACACGAAGCTGAAGAAGAAGATGCAGGCCACAAAGAGGCGGGTATCGAAGTTGTCCGTGAGATAATCGAAGGTGCAGGAGGTGAGATAACCCTCGGGCACAAAACGACCCCACGTCTCCGTATAGCAGGCCACCACCCACGGGGTGGCGTACATGTAGATGAATATTATCATGGCAATGGCCTTGCCGTGGGTCATTTTGCCCTCCATGGGTCGGGTGATCACATTGAATCGATCGTAGGCTATGAAAGCATTCGTGGCACCCGCTGCAATGCCCGTGTAGGAGCCAATGACTCCAAAGATCTGGCAGCCCAGATGACCCAGGGCGTAGCCCTGGTGGAAGCTATTGTAGATGAATATTGGAGTCTTTATCATCATCATGAAGTCGCAGAAGGCCAGATTGATAACCAATATGTTGGAGGGAGTGCGCAGCGATTTGGCCGCCGAAAAGACCCAGATCACCAGTCCATTGCCCAGCATCGACATCAGTGTGAAGAAGATATAGAGCGTTCCCAAAAGGTAGTTCATCGACTCGGGTGGCTCCGGATACGTGAGCCAGTGCTCGGGGATGTGCCTCAGTTCCTCTGGCGGCACATTCCAGCCCAGCAGACGCGACTCGGCTGAGAGTCGCGGCTCCGGCCGCAGCACGGTGGACACGTTGCCAAATAAACTCAACGACACGTTAGCGAACTCCATGCTCCGGTCTCTGGGCCCAGACGAAATCACAGCCAGCACTATCTGTGGCTTTTATACGGCCGTTTGGAATTGGATTAGCACTGCACCGACGGGATTAACCGGTGCGGATTGGTCGCTAATCCGTTAGTGACATTTTCGCTGGCACTGCTTTTTGCATTGATTCTCGTTTGGGGGTTGGGGTGAGGAAGCTCAGCTGAAGGTCAGTTTTGTAGGCTGTTTTCTTTTGGATCATAGCTGATGGAGGTTCTTTGCATTGCCTGTATTTCCACCAAACTAAATTATTGCGTAGGTACTTGGTTTAAAAAAAATTAACCAAAAGATAGAGAAAGATAAATACAACAAGGAAATCAGGAACTATCTTATACAATACCTAAAGCAAAAATAAATGTATGTTAATTTCCTTAACATACGACATTAACTCAGTTACGCGTTCGTGTTTTAAAGTTTCAAAAAGTTCAAAATTAAAAATTCTTGGAAAATTGTAAATTACTATTGTAAGGCTAAAGGGAAAAATTACTTATTAAATGGAATTGACCATTTTTTAATACAATTTTATTTGCTTATTCAAACAAGTATCCCTTCAGTACTGGAGGTGGCGATTGGCCATGTATGAACTACCTACCCCACTAGGTCCTGCATGGGTACTTACTTGAGTAACCCTATGGTAAGCGAACGTTATAGTACCAACTGGCTGGTTCCTACATGGGTACTTATTTGAGTAACCCAATGGTAATCGAACGCCGAACCACCTAGCTTACTTTTGGCTAGTTCCTACATGGGTACTTACTTGAGTGACCCTATGGTAATCGAACGCCAAACCACCTAGCTTACTTTTGGCTAGTTCCTACATGGGTACTTCCTTGAGTGACTTTATAGAAATCGAACGCCGAACCACCTTGTTCCTACATGGGTACTTACTTGAGTGATCCTACGGTAATTGAACGCCGAACCACCTAGCTTACTTTTGGCTAGTTCCTACATGGGTACTTACTTGAGTGACCCTACGGTAATCGAACGCCGAACCACCTAGTAGAATGCGCACGAAAGCGACAAAAAGCGTAGACGAAACAATTTACTGTTATTTCGCGAATAAGGAATACCAAAGCAAGCTGCGACTGTTCTGCTAAAATTGACCGCCTCGAAAAATTGGTTACAGAACTTTCAGAACAAGTTCGATCCTCACGAGGTAAGTGTACTATGATACATTTTTTAAATTGAGCTAATTACTTTTTTTCTATTCTTAGCCGAGACGACTGCAGCTTTTGCTAAATTGGACACCCTTGTTGATGAAATTCACTCGCTAAAGGGAAATGTCGAGGTCCTTGTAGAAGCAAGCTCCGATCAAACTGCCACAATAAAAGGGATGACAAGGCAGCAAGGACAAGGGCAGAAGTTGGCCAGAAAGTTTCCTGTTGAGACGGTCAGTGACCTAATAGATATCAACATGGACATAAACGAAACAAATCGAGAGCTATACATATGTAAGTATTGATACTTTTTAAATTGTTACATTAATTTTAATTGTTATTCTGATTTAAATTGTTTCATTAATTTTAATTCTTATTCTGATTTATTTTATTTTTAGGTTGATGCAATGAAGAGCCTTATTATGCCAGGCGGCATTTTAAAAAATTTAAAAAATATTTTGGGGAATGAAGTTGTTTTAGCATATAACGTCGATGGAGTTCAAGGCAAAAATGCATTAAAAGCTGAAACAAATTTTTATAGAGCCATGCTCGGTACGTAAATTCATTATTACTTAGTTTGTGCACTAAAAAGTTATTTCTTAGTTTAAAAATCAATTGATTTAATATAACTTTAACTGCAATTGAAAATAAATTTCGAGTAAAACATTTCAAAATTTAAAAAGAAATATGTTAAGTTTACATACAATAATCATTTAAACTAATATTTTTAAAATGCCGGTTGTTTTGGTGTTATTAATTTCAACAATTTACATTAAATTTACTAGTTAACCTAAAAATACTATTTGTTTTAAGGACAATATAATGTAATTAAATACTAAACCATTTTTTCTAAATTATATTTTTTTTCAGATGCAATAAATTTGGTCGATGGGACCGGGTCAGCTGAGATGCAGACTAGAAAAGCCCTGCAGCTGCAAAAGAAGCGTCACTTCAAAAACAAATGCGTTGCCAAATCAAAAAACATTGAAAATGATAAAGATTAATAAATAAAAAATAATTTAATTTAAAATTAAATGCTGTAATTTTTTTAATTTACACTACTGACATAAGTACCCCTTTCATGGGTACCCTGGTAACTAGTTATACAAAGGGTACTTAAATAAGTACCCCTTTCATAGGTACCCCGGTAACTAGCTATACCATGGGTATTTATATAAGTACCCTTTTCATAGGTACCCCTGTAACTAGTTATACCATGGGTACTTATATAAGTACCCCTTTCACGGGTACCCATTTCACTAGTTCCGTGGTAATCGATGTGGTGGCGATTGACCCTTTTTGCGGACATTTCATACAAGTTTTGAAATGAAGAAACACATTGCTTAGGGTTAGTAAAGTAAGTAGGGGTGGTTCCCTAGTAAGTAGTGATTTCACTAGCAACGAACTAGTGTCCAGTACTGAAGGGATATCTTAAAGCACTTTTATTTTCGCACGGCTTTAAACAGTAGTCAGCTGTTTAAACTTGAACTCGAAGACTTTCCCATACGGAGCGACGTTCAATCCCATGAGCGAGTGCAGCGCAGTCGAGCGTAAAAATAATTTCGATGCCACCGAGGTACATTTTCTAAATTGCTTGCCCCAAAAGTATACTTGAAAAAGTTTTTGTGCTATCCGATCAGCACATATGTATATGAACATAGGTTGAATACTCCCCATCTGAGAGTCTGATGTTGGAGAGGAGGTGGTGCTGGGTGGTGGGTATCCGGCGCCATAATCAGAGTGTGGCAATTGGGATGGGGCCACGCCTACTTATTAACTCATAAAACAAAAAGTGTAGCATACTTTGGCGCGCGTCCCAAGACGACACACTCACACTCAGCCACAGCGATGTGTGTGTAATTATATGTGAGCGAGCAGCAACAATTTAGGTCATAAATCATATGGAAAAAGTACACAAAGGCATGCAAATATTCCCCAATTCCCTAGCAAACCGACAACCACAGACGCAAACACTCACTCACATACACACACGTTGCACACATATGGGTTTGAATGTGTGTGTGTAGGATAGAGGGGTGAAAAAAGGGGGCGGGGATCATACGTGTGCATATGCTAAAAGTATGTACCAAGATTGATTTCCCTTTGTTTGCCTTTTAGTGTGTGAATGTGCTCTCCGCTTATTCACCTCAATTCCGCAGGCCTACACCATGCTACTCCCCATTTATCACCCATCCCAGTTTCTATCCCAAATCCCCATCCCCAACCCCAGCCCCAGATCCCCCATCGTGAGCTACGTACATCAACTATATACATCACCATGGGTGGTAATATTATATGCTGAATGAGTTGCCTGTTGAAATAATATGTTATATTCACTTGATTTCGATTTTTGCCTGTGCCTTTTGCTTTCCGCCACATTTTGTAGCATGCCCTAACACAGGGTATTATTGTTTTGTTTTGACGTTAGCAACTCAGTAAGGAAAAACCTGTAAATTGTGTCTACTTGTTTAGCTTTGGATTGTGCAAAATGAAGTTTGACAGGATTATAAAAGGAGCAACATTATCTCTATTCAGCATTAGGAAGCCGTAGGTGCTTTATTTTACTATGATTGATTAAACGGGTTTTTGGGAAAATCACAAGAAATCCGATCAGGGTTATTGTTTTGAAAACACAGTAGTGTTCATTTGTTCCTAAAGTCGTTTAACATGGGATGATTATATATTAGGACTGTTATTTAGCTGAAATAATTTCTATGCTAAACAAATTAAACATAAAACATTGAAAAAAATTATAGTGAAGGGTATTTTCAGACTCCCAATCGAACTTTATTTTCAGCTGTTGTTCCTTTTTTTATTTTGGTGGCAAGGTGAATGACTCTGTGGGGACTTTGGTTGCGAAAGCGGTGTGGAGGGTACGAATCTAGTGTGGATTTCCATGTAATTAAGGACAGCTGTCGGCGGCCCACAATTCCCCGGTGTCATTGGAGCAGCCACGAGAGACGTTCAACCAAATAGCACGGAGCTCGCTGTGCCAGCTTGATTAGTGTGGAGCATAAATGGAGCATGTGTTCCAGGCCGAGCAAAAGGTGGAGCTGCCAGTTTCCACTTTGTCGATTGTCGCCGGCACTGATTAAATGATTTCATTAAGTGATTGCTGCCAAGGGTGACAGCGTCAATTAATGACAAATGGAAATAGAAATTGCTGTTGAAAAAAGTAGTGAAACTAAATGTAATTGCAAAGCTGCTAATAGAAATTAAAATTGAAGAATTTTCATTTTCTCTATCCATCTATTTTTCTGGACACAAAACAAATCTAAGCAAAACTATGAGTGAAAAAGCTATTTAAAACTATCAAATAACTTGAACTTTTAAAAATCCTATTTGAACTTTCTGATTCGTTTCAAAAGTGTTGAAACTAAATGAATTTATTTCCTGCATATCAGATTTACGAAATTTTCCATTTTGCCATAAATTCCCGCCTTCCAAATGCGAATAAGATTTGTGGAATTTTTAGCATTTGTGGCTGGCAATCCATTAATTGGTTTAAGACATGCAACGACATGGACATGACCAACGGGCAGCAGCTGCTGAGCAGACACAAACCAATTTGCAGTACGTAATGAAAAATTTCGGGCAAATCTAAGGGAATTTGATTATTTATTTGCATTACCACCTGCAGCTCCCATACTTACCCTCTGCATAGACAATTTCGCATATTACTCATACGTGGCGGTGCACAGCAACGTCGAGTGTATTCGAGGGCATTTACTTGTGTTTTGCGGTTGCCTTCAGTCTGCACTAAATGTGGCCCATATGTGGCTCCAGCAACTCGATCCCTTCCTGCGGCAATGGCACGGTAATTGATTATCAAATTCAGCGTTGCATTTTGCCATGGCTCCAGGCCATAAAAAAGGGGTCGAAGGGGTGAAGTGCAGCATAGCAGTGTGTCCCACAAACTCCTCTCCTCGATTACTTTTCCACATTCACATTTTTTTTCTCCTTCTCCTGGCTGGCATAAAAACTTTGCTCCCCTTTTTTTTTGGCATGCTAAAAATGGGCTCATGGGAGGCTACATGGGTGTGTGTGGAGCCGCTGGAGTAGCGAGCATATTTTTAATGTGCAAGAATCTGTGAAATTTGTGCTATGTCGCTTTGATTGCAGTTTGGTGAACATATTTTATTGTGCGTGTACTAGTGTGTGTGTGTGTGTGTGTCCTGCAGCAAAGCGAATGAAGGGAATTCACTTTGCAAAAGCTTATGCTAGCCAAAAGGAATAAACTTTGCAAAACTGTTTCCTGCATTAGCAAGACTATCAAACGAATAAGCTGAACTCAATTTGTGTTACTTTTAGAAGAAGAATACTACAATATTATTTTAAGATTATTATTAAGATTAAGATTGAAATCTTATTGTTTTTATAGTTTTTTATGAACATCAACAACAGTCTTATACCATTTATCTCTACACTTCAAATTATTGGTTAAATTAAAAATAGTTAATTCTACTTATTTTGTGTGCGAAAAGTAAGGATGTCACGGATGGTATGTGTCTTACTTTATGTTAGTTTCCCATATTTTACATAATTTAAAAAACTTAATTTGAACAAATTTCATATAATGTCAATGTTTAATTGATATATTTTCAAGTTTTGTACATAACACATATTTTGTAAAACCCAGCTTTATATACATATGTTTATCATTAACATGCTTAACCACTTATCTTTAGCATTGCATACCTCAATCATATCAAGAACATGCTCAAACAATTTACTGTGAATTATTCAGTTATCCACATGCTTTGACACAATTACTATTTGGTCGGCATTTAATATAGCTGCAATGTCAATTTCATTCGTTTGGTATCTCGACACATTCAATCAATAATTATTCCGCCCTTCGTTGGTATTCAACTGTGGACCCTCACCCCGATTTTGCAATAGAAACAATTTTGGTTGTAACTTGTTGGTGACCCCATTAAATGATACCTCCCCTTACCGCTGGCTAATACAAATATAAAGCCATTAAGGCATCTATTATTCAGCAAGGGGCAACAAAAAAGTGCATGGAAGCCCGTTATTGTTATCAATTCTAATTAATTAAAATGAAATTTGGCTGCGGCACCAAATGGAACACTTTTGCAATCAATTGAATTTCAATTAAAATACATTGCCAGCTGGCTATGGCATTTGCGGAAAGCCCACAAGTACAAATGCAAAATGGTAAAGGGTTAAGTGAGTGGTTTGGGTATATATATACTATGTATAGGGGAGAGTGGGGATAGGTGAACCATGGGGATAGATGAACCAGTACAAATATTTTACCTTCTGACATGTTTTTGTGCACCATTTATATGTGTGTTGCTTACTTAGTCGTTATCCTAGCCTCACAAGCACGCACAATCGCGTCAAACGATTGGTGTCGTTTTTATCGCTAATCGAAGTTTTATTCCCCGTTTGCAGCTTTAATTGTGACCTTACGTTTTCTAGGAAAAATTCTATCGTTCTTCGTCAGTGGCATTGAACTTCCTAAAATTGTATTTTATCGTAAGTAGACGCAAATTATGATATTTTCATGGATTGCTGACGCAGTTCAAATATTCCATGTTTTCTCCAAATCACTTCCAATTGGCTTATGACTTGTGGGGATACATGAACCAGTACTTGTGGGGATACATGAACCAGTACTTGGGGAAAGGCTAAACCACGAAAACAGACGACTCGAGGAAGAAAACGAGGGAGGAGTATCATTGCCACTGACTCACCGCAGAAAAATTGATCGCCAAAAAGCACAATCAAAAGACTTAAGAAAACCTTCGAAAAAAGAAAAAAAAAAAAAAAATTTAAATAAATATTTTTATTGTTTTATTCCATGCTGTAAATAAGCAATGTTTATATTTGAACAGAAAAAAGGCATAAACAAAGAAATAAATTACACTTTTTTTATACAATTGTAGTTTTTGTGTTAATCTGAAAGGTGGTTCAACTATCCCCAGGGGTGGGGATACTTGAACCATTCGAGACAAAATTTTAAAATGCTCATAAAGTTCAAAAAACGTGACATATAATTTTCACAAAATACTTTAAATGCAAAGGAATGAATGCTCTTTTAAATTCCTATAAACAGCAGACCCTAACGTCGAATTGTTTAGACATAATAATGTTCAACAAAAAAAGTGGTTCACCTATCCCCACTCTCCCCTATGGTGTTTGGAAGCCATTAGGCAAAACACCAACAGTAACATGACGCAAAACGAAATCCATTTAGTTCAATTAAATGTATTCATCAATTAAAAACAAAAGCTAAGCAACAAAAAGCGAATTTCGAATTGATTACGTAAGGCGGAAACGGAAATGCGAGCACGCCATTTAGGCGAGCCTCCAGCCAATATTTTACCCTCCCTTGAAATGCCTTTGTTCCTAAGCATAATAAACTTGGTTATGCCGCAAATTATTCAAGCGAAACGCTTGACTACATGGGGTTTCCAAGCGAGCACTCCGGGTCCTCGAGGCAACTCCAACTCGCGACCTTGAGCACAACTGTACCCGGCCACAAGGACACGTCCCTCAACTGCATGATTGTGTTCATCAATTAGTTATAAATCACACGCCTTTGGTCATGGCTTTGGACTTGGCCAAGTGGACCCATCAAAGGCGATGTGGTTCGCTGAAATTGAAATTCTCCCACAGTTGATTTCGCAGGTACAGTGGGTAGCGAGACTATAAGTCAAGTTAAACCTTTATTATGGGCTCTGATATACAAATGAATTTATTTACTTTTTGCATATTTCGGAACTAAAATAATTTTGTATGTTATTTATCAACAAATGGGTTGTTTTTAAATATTTATAAAGAATTTATGATACAAATTATAAAAAATTATGTTTTTCAATTTTCTTATTCTAATTGATCAGTTTTATTTCTTTAATCACATTTAAAACAATAATTTTATATGTTCTAGTTTTTTTACCTTGGAATTATTTAATAAAAGCGGTAAGTATTGGAATATGTAGTTATGTCACTCACTGTAGGCCACAGAGTTTATATGGCTAGTAACAAATTGCAATGTTTACAGACAATTGTGTGCGGGCCCACGCTGCGTATGCGTCATTTGGCGAGATGACCTCCGCTTATCCGATTACGAATTGGGCGATTTATGGTGATCCTTAAATAACCATGCTGAACATTTTTTGCTCCTGCCTGCCAGCTATCGTCAATAGATGATTAACTTCAACATTGTTGGTCTTGCAAATCCCTTGATGTTTGTATTTACACAAAGTATCTTTAATACATTTTTGCTCTATCCTCTTTGCGACTTGTTGTTTATCTGTCTTGGCCAACTCATCATATGACCATTGTGCCCTGCTTGTTTGTGCCCGTGTGAACGTGGTCAGTGGACTAATCACGGCACAATTATTTGTATAACTCATTTAAGTGCTGGCCCAGATGCAGATGACCATGGTTAGGGTGCTGCTGTTTCTGTTTCTGTTTCTCTGTCCTGCTGCCAGTTTGTTTGTATGCACTTTTGTTATGTAATTACCGTTGTGGACGAGCATTGGATTAGGACTCTGATTTGGATCCTGATGCGAGCAGGGCGGGCTTGTACGGCCAACTGTTACAAATGTTTATGCTGGCGCTGAACAAACAGTCCAAATAGTCGCCCCACACACTTGGCCAAGGACACAGAGCAACAATGTGGACAACATCACTGAAAACACAAACTTTTTGTACATCGATTTGAGTTTTAAAAAAAATTAAAAAAAAAAACAAGTTGAAAAAAAGTAACAAAAAGTATTTTAAACGTTAATGCGTGTTGTTCTTAAGTGATTAAAAGTCACTTTAAAGTGTAATCAGATCAGTGTTTTAAAATACGTTGTATTTATTTGTATGTATTCATTTAATAAATGGTTAAAGATAAATCTTATTAAATTCTTGGGAAAATAAAAAAAGGTTTTATACAAAATAGTGAAGTTTTTCTCGCTGTGGGGAAAGTAGTGTCCTGTTGTTGTCCTTGTTGAATTTCCTTTAATTTGCGCCCACTACACATGCGAAAATGTCAACAGGCAAGTGCACAAATGCATTCCAGTCGCCGAGTCCTAGCGAAGGCTTTGCTGTCACTTCCTGTGGGAACGTTTTCAGTTTGTCACGGATTGCGTTTGCCTTGTGCAGATTTTCCACTGATAAGTCGTGGAAAAGTGCGAAAAGCCCCGGCTTTCTTGATGGGCTCTCGCACAGCAAGGAAGATGATTCTTTCGATTTGCATAATCGTCCACTTAGGAAACAATTTTGCCAGAAAACTTATCGCACTTCCAATTATTCGTACCAATCAACTGCATGCCCGAGCCAGAACTAGAGAACTATTTTAAACTTGTTTTGGCTTGGTTACAGTCAAAATTTATAGTTTGAACTTGGCCAGGGCCCACGGGCAAAAACGAGAGTCAAAGTTGCCTCCTGCTGCTGCCACATAATGTTGTCGTTAATTTTTATGATATTTGCCAAGTTTAATGCATTCTGCCGATGTTTGCGCACAAGTTTAATGATGGTAAGCGCACGGGTTGAATGGAATGGAATGGAATACCCATCTCCTCCGGTTCAACATTCTGCATATTTCTTCGTTAGCCTTCGGGGAGCGGACCGCAAATGTAAAGTTGTTGACGGCACGAAGGGGTAAAGAGGGGGCAGATGGCAAATGCTTATCATGAAATGTTTCCAAAGCACTTTACAGTGCACTGAGTGTGTGGGGCTGACTAGACAACGCTAAGGTTAATGGCATAAAGTTTATCTGCAATTACGATATGGGTTGGCAATCAGCCACGCCCCCCTGTCTGCACAAACTCCCCCCCCACGTAAATATTTATGGCTCTATTTTAAAATGCACTTTAATGCATTGACGACGACGACGGCGCTTGAGAGCAACGATAATGGCCTTGAATGGAGACATTCGTTTTAAGTGCAGCTAACCCTTTCCATCCACCCATCGGGATGATGATGAAATATTCATGGGCAATCTGAGATCGAATATCAAATATGAATCAGTCTTTCGCTGGAATTCAATTTGAAATTTTCTCACCAAAAAGAGACAAACTTGTCACAACAAACAGTCGGGCCCCGCTCAGCAAATAGAAAATGGAAATGAAAATTTCTATTTGTCTCCCAGTGAAATCCAATTAATCAAAAATGCGAATTAGATGGCCTGACGAGGAGATGGCCAAAAAGAGACTTTATATTGCATCAGGACGTAGACAAACGATAATTTATCATTTTTAGGACCAGGAAATACAATTGCCGGGTGGCAGCCGGGGGTTTCGGGTTTCGAGATTTTGAAATTGGAAGCGCAAATGAAAATGTGCAAAAGGGCTTTGCCGGCAGCAGGTGGAAGTGTAGGACTAGGACATGTCCACAGCCCAGGGAGCCTAGGCAAAGCCGAAAATTCTCGTTACATGCAAACTGGCTCAGCCTCGGGGCTTGTCACTTGAGCTGAGGCTGACACAAACATGTCTGCAAAGGATAGTTGACTAAGGGAAACGGACACTCTTTTGGACGGTTGGGTGGGTGGACTGGGTGGTCTGCTGCTGCTGGTGTTTGTCATGCAAACGATTATAAAATCATCATTTATCACATTATGTCACTCTCCCTCTCGCTGGCAACAGTCCGAGAAGACATCCTAGGCTCTGACCCAGGCTGAACTCGACCTGATCCCAGAGTATGCACGAAATAATGACGTCTTTTGATATATGACATGATAGCTCAAGCATGTGCCTTGACAATTTCATAAAGACCGCGCTCTGAAAATATTTGTACATAATTCAATTTGAAGACTTCACTAGCTGCATCTATTGTTCGAAAGCCAAAAAAATGTATACAGGTTGCTTAAGGTCCTTGGTACAAGCCTCAGTAAATGAATATTATATCTTTAAAAATCTAACCGCCAAAGCCGTTTACATTGATGGTTTTTCAAATGCTCAGCTTTAGCCTTTGCCTCAGCATTTGAAATTCCTTAAATTCCTCATGTGCATTCGCCCAACACTGTCACATATGACAAACTTTCGCGAAAGAACAACTTTCGCATGACGTGGGAATATATATCCCATCGCACATGGCCCTCAGCAGACGAGTGGTCCTTGAAACTCGTATTCCAATTCGTATTCACAGCGAAACAATGGCGGAGCGAAACTATTTCACATTGCTGGAGCAGCTTAGGAAATGCAAACGTCGCACTTAAAAACTCTCGAATATCCTTGGGGAACCCTTCAATGACGGTAAGTAAAAGTAATTTTCTAACTGCTCTTTTTTTTTTTGTATTTTGCTCCACCGCTTTTTTTCCCGTTTTCTGTCCATTTTTTTGCTCTGCTTTTCTTTGGCCAAATGCAACTTTCACTTTTGGGTTCGTGTGACATTAAATTTTACGTGAATTGCTTCATCTTCTACGAGTATTTTCTTTGCACCTCGGGCCGACTGCTCGTTTGTCTGTGTTTTCTCAGCTGGAAAACTGAAAATGTTGCCCGCTGGTGGTTGGATAAGTTTTCTGAAAGGGGAAACCAAATTACGTGGGTCGCTTCAACGCCAGTGTTGGTTAGTGACATATAATGGTGAAACACTGTTTGGCTTTTTTGAACTTAATGAAGATGGAAAAGTATAAAAAAGGGGATTGAATTAGAGAACATTAAATAAACATCAGAAAAAAGTAAAAAATAAAAAAGTTACTATAAAAGTGTTGGAAAGGGCTATGACAAGTCGCTTTAAAACCCGTGTGTTTTTAATAAAACTTTAAATTGATATATGATATAAAAGAGAAAAAAATACTGTATATGCTGCAGTGATAGTGTAAGTGTGGAGCCTTTAAGTGACAGTGTTAATTAGGGCTCTTTAAAAAACAGTACGAAAAAATTGTACTTTCAGAAGGTAAATATTATCTGCTATGTTATCTTTATGTAATATCAATTAACCATTTGTTTTGAAGCTTTAAACAGAGAGCCATACTTGAGAGATAAGAAATCGGTGGGGAAGGTGAAGCAGTTGAGTAAGCCCGTCAACATGTCAGTCGTGTCCAAAAGCAATTTGTCAACCAGTTGTGATTGGCAGCTAAAGCGAGGCAGTGAGCCACGAACACACACACACAGACAGATACATACCACACACACAAGGACCTAGGAAGGGAGACACCGGAAATTCGCAGCATAAACAAAATGGTGACACATGAGCCGAAATGCCCAACGGGCTTGTCAGGAGTCAGGGCAACTAACTATGAGAATTTGAGAGAGACCTGTGCCTTCGACATCATAACTCAATTGCCGTTACCTTAATGCAAAAGTTAGCGCAATCGAAGCGAACACTATTCATTCTTATTCAATATTGCACAAATAGATTTAGGGACATTGTCTTATCCATAATGTTATCTTCACAATTGAATAATTTAAGTTATTATAGCAGGCCCATTTTAAATGTAGGTATCTAGGTATCTGCCTGTGTTGATTGATTATGTTGATCGAATGTGCAAAGTAAATTGATTTAATAATCACATTTTGTAACTCCTCAAAAAAAGGGAGCAAAATTAAAAGGAGTAAAAAATAAGGTTAAGGTAATTTTATTTATTTACTTACAACTTCTTCTTCAATAATAGTTATCTAAAAAATCCTGAAATTCCATGAGAAAAAAAAAAAAAACTTTAAAGCTCACTCATGGACATAATAAGTTAGTTACATGCTGGCAAGAAGGTGGAAAATATAAACCATTTGCTAAGCAATTTGTTTTTATGGTAAACGATAAAAGTGACATTATGTCACCTAACCCTGCCCGGTTGTTGTTTGTGGTTGTCATCCTGTATTATCGCTTCATTCTCCGCCAAAGGACTTCCGGTAACGCAACGAAACCAGTGAAAAGAATGGAGCTGTTGAGGTGCAAAGTATGACCATAAAATCAAGTGTTCCGGGGGTCAACTGAAAGTATCGAAAATATAATTAGAAAGGGGGCAGGTCATGATACTGAAACATAGATTGCCTGCGTGGCCATAGAGGAAATTGAAAATCTTTAGAGTGAAACACATTTCAAAAATTAATTTAAACTTTTCCCACATTTACTCATTAGCAGCAAGTTTTCGGTCCCATATATATTAGAAGAGCGCAAACTTGCAGCTCAACAAGTTTGTAACGAGAGTGAGCGGGAGAGCAACTAATTTGCCTGTGATTTGTGTGGGAGGCAGCACCTCCTCCTGGTGCACACTTTCCCCAAGATTTATTCGAGTTGGCCAAAGTAACATAATTTGCGAATACGAATAACGAGAACGCGAACCTAAAACTCCATGGCGGCCGCCATTGTGCAAATGTAAAGTGGCAAACTGGCAAAATGGCGGCCCAGTTAAGTTCGGAAAAAGGAAAAAAAGTCGCAAATGCAAAAGAGAAATGATTTAAAAACTCGGCTAGGTACGAGTGTTAGGCCTCAAGTCAACAATGACCTTTTGGAAGTCTGCCGTAAATAACTTTTTTCCTTTGCCACTTGGAGCAGGAGCAGGGGCCACAACAATGGTGCTCAGTTGCATTAGTTGCATAAACCAAGACCAGGACTTAGGTCCTTACAAAAGTGCCAGCCAAAACCTGCCATTTTCCCTCTTTTTCTCACCAGCTTTCTCCACCCTTTTTTTTGGGTTGCAAGAAGGCCATAAATCATGCACGGACTGCCTTTTGGTGCTTTTGGTCTGCTCTTGTGTGAGATGGAGTAAATTTTAAGCCGATTTCCGCTACATGGCCGAAAGAGCCAGGCCTTAGTGTGTGTCGCATGTTGGCCATCAACGCCATTGCGGTCATAAAGTTCACAATAACAAGGCAAACAAATAAACAGATATCGAGATCCTGTTGTCAAAGTTTATCGGGGTCAAAGTTTATAGTCAAGGGAAGCAGGAAGTAACCGAAGGGTTCAGATTTCTTTAAAATATTGGCAGGGGTAGAAAGTCACACAAATAGTATCAAACTATTATAAAACTTATCTTAAATATTTTTTTAAATTTTAAAAATACTTTCTTTAAATACCCGCACTGGTACTTTAGATGTAATCCATTTAAGTTAAGTATTAAATATAAATTATAATAAATTTTGATTCAAATAAATATCACACATACGCCTGGTTGCCTTGCCAAGTATCATATAATTTTGTCATTTCTACGCCCAATAAAAAGGCTCAGCCAAGGGTCAGAAAGGCCATATCTACAGAATAGGTCATGTGAGGCTAAAGGACAACAAAAATTTTAATAGAGCACTTAATGCATAAAAAGTGAGCGTAAAAATTGCAAAGCCCCCCGCATGACCACAGCATTTCGCGAAAAAAAGCTATAAACCAAAATATGAACGAAAGCAAGTTGCGTGCATCATGGCTTAACCACAGGGTCGAAAGGATGTCGACTGCAGAAGAGAAGGAACGTGGCCGCAACTCCAATTTAATTGCGTTCCAAATAGTGTAAATTGAATTTTTAACACCAAGTTACCCTTCCTTGGGCGCAGACATGCATAGTTACACGCATGTGAACACGGCGAGAGCCGGAGAGTTGGCCTCCGGGGCTCAGGACCCCGGACAGCCGACTGCGGAGTTCTCCCAAGGCGGGGCTAAGCGGAAATTAAGTTGTTTCACACGCAGTCGGTCAAAAAGCCACAGGAGCGACTGCGTCAGCAGCAGCAGCAGATTCTGATTCTGAATCAGAGCTCCAGCCACAGCCGCCATTCCATGGTCACTGACTGAGCCAGGAACAAAGTCTGGACGGGAATCCGTTCGACTCCTTGTTATGTGGCGTGTCGCCTGCCATGTTTCATGCCCGCGGGCCGGCAAACAATTCACTATCTTGGGCCCCAGCACGTTCTGCGTCCGCATGTGACGGTCATGTCCGAGTGCAAATAAAAGAAGTCAAGAATCTTCCGACTTGGACACCGAATCAACAAACACTCTGCATTTTTAATTTTGAAAATATTTAACATTTCTATTAGTTGTTTAGACATTAACATACTAAAAAGTATAAAAGGGTTTTTGTTCATGTTGTTGTTCATGTTGTTCGAAGCTCAACTAATTTAATTATAAATATAAATTAGAGTTCTAAATGTTTTTTAAATAATTTTACAGTCAGAATAGTATTTTTGATAAATTTCAAATTGCAGAGAAAATCAAAATGAGTAGCATATGCCATTTTAACATAGTTTTTGAAAGCGATTCAGTCGTAAAGCTAAAAAATATAACTTTTGGAGTGGCTGACCTCTGAACCAAAATTGAAAACTCTTTCAAAGGGTGTTGAAAAAATGAATTTGTTGAAAAAAGGGTTGGCAGTTCACCCGCTTGACTGGACGCTTCCCCCATCCTATTTTGCTCCTCTCGCTTTATGCAGACAAATGGCCTTTTAAATTGCTTGCGTGTAGCCAGCTGTCTGTCTTGGATGTCTTGGCTGTCTGGAAAAGCCCATCCTGCGTGCCTCACAGCCCCACCCAATCGGCACCCTCTCCAGCTTTGTGGCTTCAACGCATTTACATGATGATTTGATATATGAATCGCTGCCACACTATCAATCAGCGCCTTCATTGCCAGAGTGCCAAATGTCGAGCTCAGCTTAGCGCACATCGATAGCAATGTAATTGTCTTTGACAATTTGGCAGGCAGTGGGGGATAGAGCTGCCAGGATGAGGTGTCAAAGGACGCACAAATTGGACGCACATTTCAGTGGTAAACAGAGACCCGCGAGGATCTTGAAATTATTTGTCATTTGTGGGATAGAGAAATTAAAGTGAATAATTCTTATAATTGCTATAAAAAAATTACTTTTTAGAATACTCAGGAACATAGTCAATATTTGTTTTGTTTCCCTAATTAAACTCATGTAATTATTTCTTCCATTTAATGGTATCCTCTTACTTGTTAACCCCAAGTTAATCGCTGCTTATTCGGTGTCCCCATCAAAATTAAAAGCCACAAACGGATTTGCAGCATATTCGCATTGCGACACACATATAAATGTTGTAAACACATAATTATTCCAATTGTATCGCAAATCAGAGCACGGACAACGGAGATTGCCACTGAAGCGTTACACACACGAGGCGGGATGTGGGAAAATTGCCGTCATCAAATTGGTTGTCAACGGAACCGCAAAATGTTGCACGATTCGGAGGTGGAGGGGCAGGAAGGAAACCTAATGTCAGGACTGCTTCCGTTGGAGCGGCCAGAGGCACAATTCACAATCCGTCCGAGGACACGCAACGCGCTTGATTAATTGCACCCGGTAATGTGAGGCGGAGCGGTATGAAAGGAGGGAGTGGTCCTGGGACTTGGGATTCCCCTAACCCAAGTGAATAACTAATTCCAGTTGAATGAGTTTCACTGGAAATCAATTGATCTGCTACCATCTTTTATTTCATTTTTTCTTTTTGGGGTAATTTAATTTGAGGACCTTGTCCAAGCAAACGTGAAATGCCTGGGGCACTGGGCGTGTCTGTGGGGTGTGATTGCGAACAAGTTAAGGCGTATTAATCGCCTTTTCGACGACCCAAGGACAAACACCCACACTCGAAATTAAAGAAACCAAAAAGAACAAAGTTCTCTGTGCTCTGAAAAATTCCGGAAAACGAAACCAATTTTCCTCTGTGGGCCATATCGCCTCCCACTTCCCAATTCCCCCACCTTTAAACCGTTCACATATATTCGTTCGCAGCAAGACTTTTATTGCACTTGCCGTTGTTGTTAATGGTCAGTTATATGGCATTGTTATATCCAACAATTGCTTCATGTTCAGCGGTTGTAGAAATAAAATAAAGGGCTTCCCGCCCACTGAAGCCAAAGGAAAACAAAAACCAATAAAACAAATAAAACGTTGATAACGCTTATAGTATAAGCCTGCCCTTTACGCGACTATTAAAAAAAGATTAAACTCATAATTTCATTTTTATTTTGTTCAAATACAAATATCAAAGGCAAAAAGAAGATGAGTTCGTTTTTAAAGCTCAATCGAGTTTTTTGCGATTTGTTCTGTGAGTGTATGTAGGTCAAATGCTGCTTTGACTTTAGGCCCTCATAGAAAATATCATTACTGTGGTCTGTTCATACCATATTTAAAATAAAAACAAAATGTGCATAAGCTACAAATATATAAAGATGAAACTTCAGTAGATTTAAAATTAATATCGAACAGCAAGTTTGGTTTGTTTACTGGAAATAAGGCCAGGACTACCAACATTGCACATAAAATTCGCATTTGGAACGTGGTTTGCTAATTAACAACTTCTCTTTCTACAGCCGGCAGCACATCTGTATTGTTTTTTTTCTTTTACCTTTATGAAGACAAAATGCACTCATTTTGCTGAAATTACATTCCAGGTGCAGACTCCATTGTTTCATATGATTCTTTGCTATGTTTCCATGTAGCGGGCTCTCTATTTTGGTATGTGCCTTTGTTGTGAGGCCTTTTATGCCTTTTGTGGCCGGGAGCTTTTTACGTATATCTTTCATTTGGAAACTTCGGCGTATTGTTGTAACACAAAATGGAAAACCAAATTTCCAAATGAGAGTTAGGAAAATGACCACATATGGATGGGCAACATGTCTGTTTTTTTTTTACTTTCAAGAATACTAAGTGCATCCTAATTTTTACCTTAAATTCTTACCATTGTTTTCATGTTTGGGCTGCTTTTGTGGCTTGACTGTGACTGTATATCTTTTTTGGGATTGAATTTAAAGAGATTTTTTCCTTTAAAACTTACCTAAAGGTTTAAAAAATATTATCATTGTCCTCTTTAAAAATAAACAAAACAAGAAAAAACGCTAAAACATAAACGCTAGCCCTCTTAAAAAAAAGCTGCTTTCAAGCGCAATAAATTTGTAACGCACTTGCATACATCATTTTTTAAAACTGGCCAGGTTTTCAAAATTTGTATATATCTGTGTAAAAATTTTCACTACATTAACAATGTGGGTACCACAGAGTTTCGCGGTTAGTGTTTTCAAACAAACTTGATCTGCGCTTTGCTTTTAGAAGTCTGTGTGCAAAATTTGGTGGCTCTAGCTCTTATGGTTCCCGAGATCTCAGAGTTCGTACGGAGGGACGGACGGACGGACAGACAGGCATTTGCAACGTCTACAGTATTTGCTTACTCTTCGAGAATCGCAAAAAGTAACCCCTATTGCTTTTTTTTCGGACGGTCGTGACTCGTTAAAATAATGAAATTAAGCCTTAAATAATTTAATAGGGGTAAAACAGTAACGAAGTTGAACAATTTCTGTGCCAGCCAGAGCCCTCCATTATCCAGTATTATGCAGATATCGAGTTTTATACCCATATACACATACATGCAAACGTATTTATGCATTTTTAATATTGTTTTTCCAAACAAACATTTTCATTTCTCTGAAGGCAAATTTGTCTACCCAATTGGCCGAACAGAAAAAAATTGTTGGAAAAAACTTTTCTTTTATTTGTTTTACAACGCATTTTCCAGCTGAACAAGGCAATCAATAGAAATGCATGGCCACGAAAAATTATTATAAAGAACAACAGCAGAAAAATGGCTGCAGGGCAGGGAAGTTGAGAGCAGACTGGTGAAAAGCATATTACAAAAGCCAAACAGTCTCCGGCCTTTTCAGCCAACATATTAAAAACGCTTTTTGAAATTTCCACTTGACCAAACCAATTAAAATCATAAATTTTCAGCGCCTGTGGTGAAATTTCATTCAAATATAACAAGTCTTTTTGTACTCATCCCCTTTTTTTTTATAACAAAACTGCAATATATGCAGATACGTTGTGGAGGACAACGAGTGGGTGGTTATGACGTTATATTTGTGTTTAATATTTTTCCATTCCGTTGGGCTAGTGGAGAGCCTGTGGGCCTACAACAGGCAGTTTAAAATTTCACACAGCCAAACAAAAATTCGGAGGAAAATATTATTTTTAAACCGAGACTTTATCTCTTTCTAAAAATTCAAGGCAATTTATGTTTTTGTTAAACTTTTTCTTAATAAACATAAAAATTTAGTAACCAATTGGTGGAAATCAATATATTGTAGAGTCTGAACATAAATGAATCCTGTTTTTAATTTCGAGTACCTACTTCGCAATTTTTTTATTTATCGTAATTTGGTTTTAAACAAAAATATTTTTTAAACGAAATGAGTTTTAGGTACATGAAATTTTTGGGTAAGTAGAAAATGTGTTTGTTTGGTAATGGAAATAAAAAGGTAACCGTAATATATTTTTTCACAGTTTTATTTGCACTCAAAATGGATTAAAATATGCGTTTAGTTTTGTATGATTATTGTTAGTTTTTTTCATAATGTCAATAGTTCGAATTGTCTCAAGAGTTTTCCCAATAGAAATGGGACCTTTAACCTTTGAAGATGACCCATTTACACACTGCCTCCAAACATTTTATGACTTCCCTTTCTGGCAGTCAATACAAATTGTAATAATTGTTTGGAAAATTGTAGCTCTTAAAAACACATTCACTCTCTCGTTTCTCCCAGAGGGGAAATAAAGGCCTATGTGTGCGCGTTCGTGTTTGCTACTTCCGGTTTGACCACTAGCACAACACACACATACACACACACACGGGGTGTATTGGTCGCCATATTGTTTTCGACATGTGCATGTTTTTGATGTCAAGTGGCCGTCTACTTGAAAACAATTTTCTCTGCGTATGTGTGTGTTTGCCTTTTTTTGTATTTTTCGCTTCGGCCAACGAATTTCTGTTGTCGTCCTTTTGATTGTTCGATTCAGCCCGTTTCGGTATAAGCCTTAGTTTCAGCTCCTGCTGCTGCCGCTATTATTGTTGTTTTCGGCCCAATTGCGGCCATGGCATCCATTTTGTTGACGTCGTTATCAATTAAGCGACACGTTGCGTAGTAGCCAGGCCACAGTTGGCGTCAATTGACTGAACGAAATGGCCAAAATGGGAAATGGGGAAAGGGAAATGGGAATGGGAAGGGGGTGGCTCACAAGTTGTTGAATTGTGCAGGGTCAATTGTACGAAGGACGATGGGCAAAAACAAGTTGCAGCTTAAATGGACCAGCTTTGTTTTTTTTCCATAAACTTATTGCTCTCAAAACAGCTGTTGGTTGATTTTTGTAATGACTCATTTGTTTGTATCTTAGGCCAATTTTTAACACTGTAAAATGTTTACAGTAACAAGATGCTATAAATTTGACTAAAAAAATTATGATTAACCGAACAAAATTTTAGTAACTAAACTGACTTAGTTTTTAAGTTCGATTGTTACAAAAAATAAAATAATAAAAATAAATCTTGAATGGATTTCTTAAATATTGCGATGTCAATAAGAAAAATCGTGTGTGTAAGTGTTGAGCGTAAAGAAAGTGTCAATAAGGGTCCACTTCAGCATCTTCATTTAAGTTGTTTGCCTGTTAGTTAGAAGTGTATCACCGAACTCACGCACAATTATGCATGTCAAATTAAGTGTAACTACGCCCAAGTAATAGAATCTGCTGGGGGTAATAAAAGACAAGGAAGAAGTGGGAGAGGGAATGGGAGAGGAGGAGGAAAGCGAACACGGCGGGCGGGCCATAAATCTTCAATGTGCTGGCCTGGAGAATCAGCGAGCGGTAACTAATGATGTTCATAATCGGAGTGGCATGAAAAAGGATAATGCTGAAATGCTGATTAACAAGGAAGGCGAGCCACAACTTCATTTAAGCTCTCCCAGCACACTTGTGTGCTATGTGTGTTTGCGGCTGTGTGAGTGAGCCGGAAGTGTCAGTAGTGGACGCCATTAATTTAGCGGAAATAAACAAACAAAATCAACGGAGAAACAGTAAACCGCAAACGGAGTAAGCAAGAGAGGTGAAAGAGGATAAGGATGAGGATGAGAAACAGGCTCGAATCTCAGTACTTGGCATGTGCTTGTGTTTGAACAGGATATGCTCGTGCTCTGCTTATAATTGGAGCATAAAGCGAAGCCGTAAGAGATGTGCAGGGCCGTAAAAAAGGCCAGGAAGTGGCAACAGCAAAAGGAACAGAAACCAAAATCCGAAACTGTAAAAGCTGCAGAAATAAAGAAAGGGCAGTACCAGCTAAGATACATTTACAGCCTGGCCCCGTTGCACACACTCAGCCAAAGAATTCTGGAGTCTCCTTCCATAAATAAAATCCCCTCAGCGACTGTATTCGTATTTTTTTTCCTGCTGCCCGCGTAGAGTTAATTTATGGCCTAAAACAATGCACACATGTAAGTAGAAACACAGATTTTGCCTCCACTTAAGTGTTAGAGCCGAAAAGACTTTCCAATGCCATCCTGTGCCGAGTCATGAATTTTAAGTGATTCTCCTTGCCTGCCCCTGTTTTTGGCCTCTTCCGTTTGCATTCTTTTCACAATTAATGTTAAATTTAATTTGACTTGGCTCCAGCACACGTTGCGTGTGAAAAGGGATTGGCAAAGGGTCTGTACGTGGCTGTCGTAATGAAAAGGCTTTTCATATAAATATTTTACTTGTCTGTCTGGTCGAAAAGATTAAAAGCATATCAGAAATACCGTTTTCGATTAATTTGTACCACAAATACTTGTTCTTATTAATAGCCGTATTTTTCAGAAAGAATCAATTTATGTAAAAATTATAAATAAATGCGCAAGGACGGCAGATTAAATATTATTTTAATTTCGATACAAAACTAATAATAAAATGAATTAAATTTATTTCACTCATATTACATATTGTGGAAATACTTGTTTTGATTTAATTCATTCAATTATTTCATTATGCAATGCAAATACTATTAGCTCTGTCCAGACATATGCATTACAAATTACAGAAACCGAACAGATACAACTGCAAATGTAAACAGAAATCCTGGTCCATATACACAGACACACACTCATAGTAAACTGAATGGGCAATTGTGGTTTTTCTATTAAAAATGAGTGGGCTTCTCACGCAAAGTGCACTGTGTATGGAAACCACAAAAAACAGGTCGACAAACTCTGTTTCTGCGAGAGTGTTAGCCAGCAATTTTATGGCTTTGGCTATTATTTTACCAGTTGGTATTTTGTTGGGTTTATTTGTCTATGTGTCTATAAATATTTATTACAGTTCTGTGAGGGACCAGAAGATTGAATGGGAAAGGCTGCTGCAGCAGCAGGGGCAGTTAGTTAGATGTGGACAGATATATACTTGCCATGACAGCAAAGTTTTCTAGGACCTCACTCACCCGATCGGACCAGACTTCCCATTCAATTAGGCACACATAACTCAGAGTAAAACCCAAACCCACATCAGCGCACCAAATTGCTGATTCAATTGCGAATGCGGGTCAACAATTTTTGGGGTAACGAACGGTTGGTCAGACCCAAGATTTTCATTCAGATTCGTGCCACAAAAACTTTGTACAATTCCTTGGGTAAATAAATTAAGGCCCCACCGGGAGATGGGGAAAATCATTTTTAATTATTTGCAAATAAAAGGCGTCCGAACTCTTGCAATTAAGAACCGAAAAGTACCCACCAAAAAATGAGCAAATCATAATGAATAAATGTCGCACCGGAAGTGAGCGGAAGTCTGGCAAAGTATTCCACCCCTTTCCGCCATTACATTTCCGCTCAAGTAACGGGGATTATCAGGAGGGGTTGAAGGGTTAGCGAAGGGGTTTTCCTAATGGGAAACGCTGCGTGGCATAATAAACTGTTCGTTTCTTTTTCGGAGCTTTTGTTGTTGCGTTCAAAGCGTGTTGACTTTGTTAATAAGTTTCGTAATAAGTTGCCGGGAAGGCTAAAGGATGTCCAAGGATATAAACAAACCGCAAGGGCATAAATAACCCAAGAAAGCGGCTAAAAAAGTGTTGCTGAAATGGAATTTAAAGAGACTGATTAGTGGGGGTTAAGAGAATACCCTAGAAAGGGGGTATATTTGTCTTAGTTTTAAATTGTCCTTAAAAGTTTACTTAAAGCTTTCAAATTAGTATTGTTCACAATATTACCTACTAAAGATTAATTGAAAACCTTACTTTATAAAAACTATACTAAGTACTGTGCAGTTGCAGTCTACAATTGAGTTGCGCTCTTAATAAATTCCCGCTTTTTTTGTGTGGGCTTGAAGAGGGAGATGTCATTCAACTGTCACCAAACCACAAAACCACCCCATCCAAAGCCAAAGTTCTAGGCTAGACAAAAACAAAGGAGAATGAGGAGCAAGGCAAAAAAAGATGATTAATTTACGCGTCCATTGGTATATTCGTTGTCCTTTTGGGGACTCTCCTCCAATGAAACTCCGGCTCATTGTTTGCGTAGATTTACAAAAGCAGCCGAAACTTAATTTGATTAACTTTGAGTAGGTTTTTTTTTGTCGCCTTTGTCTTTCCGGTTTTGGTTCATCAGCAGATGCGAGATGCGAGCGGGAAAACGAGGATTAAAGAGGACTGGAGTGGAATGATGCAGGGAAGTTGGACGCAGGATGAGGCAGGGCAGGGGCCAGAAGGCAACAACGTTGACGTTGATAATGATGTGGCTGGCCATCATCATCGCCCGTCCGTTGGCCATAAAAAGTTACAGACTTTTAAGTGTCCTGCGTTGGCATTTTATTTTAGTTTATTGGTTGGCAATGGCAAATGAGACTGCCAGCTGAGAGATGAGGTGGAGCGTGTTTATGGCTGGGGCGTTCAACATAGATGGGTGCTCGTAAATCGGTATTAGTGTACTTAAATGATGTCCACGGCATTGAGCAGACAATGAATACGAATCGCGGGCGAAGGCAAATTGAATGACAATTTCATTTGAACTTAATTAAATGGCAGAAACTTTTTTAGAAAGCAGAAATAAGCTCGGAAAATAAAGTTTCCCACAGCTGTTGATTTTAACAGCATGGTCACTTTAACTGAGATTTTATATACTTTGATTCTCAAAACAAAAGTTGTTGTTTATAACTAAAAGTACTGAAAACCAATTGTAGTGCAGCATTTTGTTTCCAGCCTTTAAGAGTATGTTCACATATATTATTCACTCAATATTGAACTTTTCATAACTTAATTAAGCCAGAACCAAACTGGAATTGCCTTCATGTATGCATTAGTTGCTGTCGCTGGAACCCAGGCCAAAACTTTTCCTGGGTCTGGGAGGTCTAATGTCTTTGCTTTGGCAATTTGGCTAAGGGCGTTTCTGTTGCTGGGTTCCACTGCATTGTTGCCGGGCTTCCCCGCTGCGCTGATGTTTCTGTTCTCGGTAATGTTTGTTTTCATTAACAACATTATTGTTGCTATTGTTGTTCACACAGCAACAACAGCTACACTTCAATGCATTTTGTGCAACAGCTACAACAACAACACCGCTAGTAACAACAATACTAACAGCAACAACACCAAAAGGGCCCAAAGGTATAATTTCAATTTCAACACTTTACAAACACGCCACAGTTGCGTCATTAACTGAGAAGTTTGCATGCGCGTCTCGTCTGCAGTTTGCAGTTTGTACACTGAAACGTTTGAATATTTGTAGTTCAAGGTAATTAAAATAAACAAGAAAAGAGAAGAGCCACTTTTGATTAAAAAAGTTTTAACCTAATTTTTGGCTCAATTAAGGTTTTCTTGTCTTTTTTTTTTTTGTACAAGCACTCAATACAAACGCTTTCTAAAAGGGTTAAACACACTTTAAATAAAGAAAATATTCAAACATAATACAAAATAATTAAAGGTTGAATTGCTTGTACTAAGTTCTTTAAATCGTCCACTATGGTGTTGTAATCAAACTTTTGATTTTGTTGTGATTAATAGAGTTACAAATGATACATATTAAAAATAGTTTAAGAAACGTTGCAAATAGTTTTAAAGATATAGTCCAAGAATTTCTGTTTACTTTTTGATACAACTCCTTTATTAATAAACATTTAGTAATGGATTGATTTATACTTTCAGTGCATTTGTGTATTCATGTCTGTATCGCTGCGTGGCACTAAGTGCGCTAGCTGACGGAAATGGCCGAAAGCAACGACGGAGATGAGTTCAACGCAACGCAGTGTCAGGTGCAGCAGCAGCAACTGCAGCAACAGCAGCGGCAACAGCAGCAAGAACAACAAGCGAAAGGCACTTTTCCAGTGGTTGCTGTTGTTTCATAAAACTTTATTGTTGCATGCTCGTTGGTGTGCGGCATCGCAGAAGCCAACAACATGGCTATTGGTTGCTTTTGTTGCTGTCGTTGCTGTTGTCGCGGCTGCTGCAATGCTTCAAGCCATACATAAAATCATTCATGCCTCCCCCGCCCTCGAGCATTGACTAATGCTGACACCCCGGCAACACGAGCACAGCAGCAACATCACCAGCCACACCAGCAACATCAGCAACATGGCGAACATTGCGACAGTTGTGGACCATTAAGTTGACGTTTTTCCATTGCATTTGCTGCGACATTGGTCCCAATGCCAGCGAGATGTTCTCGTCTGCCTGTCGAGGGCGTTGATAACCATCTAACTGGGCGAACAGCCGCCAAGCAAAGTGGAAAAGGACCACAGTTCCGCTTGGTTATCTACGGCAACCTTCAAGGTAAGTGGCGGGAAAGTGGAGACGAGAGAAATCCCTCGGTGCACATTAAATGGATTTCTGAGTTTGTCCAGGAAAGAGAAGGAAAATCAATTTCAGTCGTGATAGAATAATCTAATTTTTATTACCGCTGCATAGCTATTCGTCATTCGCGTTTTCCTTTTGCATACACAAGCACAGCTGAGGTTGCAATATTAGATGAACCATACTTACCATTGATTTGAGAAATACTCCCATAAAAATTTATCTTTGATAAAAAAAAACAATATAAAAATAAAGTCTTTAATAAGGTTTTAAATGAAAAATTTCTGCAAAAAACATAACTTATGAAAGTAAAAAGAAATTGGTTTATTTTTGAATTAAGTAAAACAAAACCTTGTTACATTATCAAAAGATATTGAATTTTTTGTTAATTTCTTTAAGTATAACAAAAAGTAATTTTTTAAGTACAAATGTAATCTTATTAACAATTGTTTTTATATTATAAATATTATAATTATATTACATTTTTTTTTTTTTAATATTCTTCTACTGAAACAGTTTTATCTTAGCTTTGCAATGCTATTGTTTTAAGCGCTGTTGTGCACACATAACTTTTATCTTCTTCCACCATTTCTCATAGACTAAATGCTGCCGGATGCACAAGCTGCAAAAACACCGGCAAACAGGATTGCACATTTCTTTTATGCAGTAATCATTTGCGGCACTTTATTGAATTCCAAGCGGGAGCGGTAACCGAAAACAGCCCGCACAACAAGTCCCGCCCACTTCCGCTTTCCGCTGGCAGGTGTTGGCTCTTCCCCTCTTCGCCCTTGGTAGCCACCGTTTGGCGTTTTCCCATGCGCTTTTTCCGCTATCCAACGCTTCGATTTTTCCTCTTGTTATTTTTTCCCACACATCGCCTGCTTGCTTTGGCTTCTTGCTTGCCTTCTGATGTTTTCCTCGCTTTGCCCAAAAAAAAAGAAGAAAAGTGCACGAAAACGTTGCATACTTAAAGGCGAAAGTCAACCGCAAAGTGAATTCCTCCATCGACAGGCGCCATCTTGTTGCAGAAAGTGCGGCCATTTTAGCTTTTTTTGTACAATTGGGGTACATGGAAAAATATTAAAATTATTTTTAATGGAAGTTTTTAAGAAATACTTACTTTAAGCTGAAATTACTCAGAAAACTTACATCCATCTAGATTTTTGGAATTACAAGCTTAACCTTAACTTTAAATTATAACATAGAGGCTGAATAAATTTTAAAAGGTCGATATCAATTATTCAAATTGATTCAATTCAATTATTCAAATATCGTAATCTGCACGATAAATGATTTTTTTTTCAAGCTAAAAATGTAGCAGCACTACAAATGTGTTGACTCGGGGAGCGGTAATCTTGGGCAATCTTAATGCGGATATATTAAACTTATTTTTACAGCATTTCTCTCGGCGATTGCTTGGCCTCCCCAATCTGTATTCTTTATTTTCATATACTTTGTATTACTTGTGCCTTCCACATCCTGCCAGCTCCTCAGATTTTGTAAGCGCGATAAACTAACCGCCTTCATCCCCCTCTCCGAACGCTTTTCAACACTGGCAGACAGACAGTAAGTGGTAGGTCGTGTGTGTATGTATTTCGCAACTTGAGGCGCTTGCCACTTCCGCTGGCGGTCTATAAGAAAACACTAACACACTCGCTGTGAGGATAAAACTTTTCTTTTGCTTTTCATTTATTTTCGGTTTTCCCTTACTTATTTTAGTTTTATTGCTCGCCATTTTATTGCACAAATTTTAATATTTATTTTTGCTGTTGGTTTATTTTGCACTATGCCTGTAAGGCAAAGCCAGAGTGTGTGGGTTGAAGTGTGTTTGTGTTGAATTTTCCACACACACAGGAACACACACTGCCAAACGCTGGATGCTTTGTTTGCTGTCTGCTCGCGTTTAGTTAGCGTTTTTCTATAGCAGCTCCATTTTAATGTTTAACAAACTTGAATAGCGGAGTTGAGAGCTCCAAAACAAACAGAACGAAAATACAAACGATTCTAGCACTTTTTCACTTTTTTCGCTTCTTGTTTGCCCCTTGTTTGTGTGGAAACTTTTGTGGAAATTATTTTAAACGGTTAAAGCTGTTTTTTAATTTTTTTGTTTTTTGTGGGTTTGCTTGTCTTGCTTAGCTTAAAATACAAGATATTTTTAATAGGAATTTGAGACAAACAAACTTATGTTTTAATTATAAAGTAAGTAACAGAAATTCACACTAAAGTTATCCTTTAAAATTTGACAAGAAGATGAATTTGGCCTACATGTATGGCTATAGCCAGGGAAATCTGGGCCCTGGTGGAGGTGGACACATAAAATGCGTGTGATGATGCTCAGCGGAGTGTTGTTTTTCTCCCTGATGTTGGACTCTTAGCTGGTGATGTCTTGAAGGATATTCGGGCTTAAAGTTGTTGAAAGTTGACGACGAACTATAATGGTCACCACGTTCACCATGCGTTGTGTTCCTGGATCTGTGGGGGACTCTGGATAAAAGACCGGTACAAACTAATGCTGTGATTACTTACTGAGCACCATAATGTTGGTTTATTATTATATTTCGCTCCTCAATGAATGATGGACTGTTATAAAACCCGGGTGGGCGGTTTTGCCTCAGTCTCGGCGGTAAACGAATTGGAGTCTGGACGTTATTAGGAAGATTGCACGGATTGGTAGACGCCAGTATCATACTTTTCTCAAAATTATCATTTCCGTAAAGCTGTGCAAACTGCTCAATGCTTTCCTGGCAAATAAAACAAATCTCAATTATCAAATGCTACTTTAAAAAAAATTAACCCTACATCGGGACAAAAAATGCCGGGTAGTCGCATGTCACTGTGAGCCATAATTTATTTTATACAAAAAACAATACTTGGAAATTTTGAAGTTCTTAAAAGAAATTTTGGGGCTGAATTAGCTTTTTAAGATGTAAAGTTAACCCAAATCAATTTGTATGCATATTTGACATACTTTTCATGACTAAGTACGATTTTTTTTATAAAATATAAAAGCTCAATTTAAAATTATATGGTTTCCATGGACCCATAATGGACTTAGCAACATCGATGTACTATATCCAAATTTATACCTTGTTTATAAACACATAAAATAATGTACTGTTTGTTACTACTTACTTTATAAGTACACACATACATTCGCGGCTTATAGTTAAATCTTGGTCAATAAAATAAATTTATTGACCCTGTTTATTTGTCTACCTTTAATAAAATGATTACCGTTAAGCTGACATTTCAGAGCTGCGGGCCAAGTTAAGCGTTAAGCAGTTGACAGGCAATTATTGCACCCATATAAGGTCATCAACTACTCCGCACATTCGTTTAATTCTCCATTTATTAATTTACGCTGGAAATCTTCAACGACAGGTTCATGTTTTTACGGCTGCCACGGCAACCTCATTACCGGCGACTTATTGTAAATAATTATTTGCGGCTTACAAGCATTTTTTGTGCCCTTAGCGTATGCGGAATTTATGAATAAATCATTTGATCCGCATTCGCCAGCGGCTGTCCTGCTTTCGAGTTGATGACCTCTTCGCCGGATAATATGCAAAATGCATTTCTGTGGCGCCCGATTCGCAGGGCAGGTGCTCGTTGTTGAGTTTTAATTAATCGAGAACTCATAAAAATATTAAAATGCAAAAATGCGCAGAGCTTATGCCCCTACGGCAAGGACCACAGGATATCGTATATCGTCAAGAGTCGATGACGAGTGGGAAATGGCAATGCATGTTTTATTGCCCTGGCATGCCACACAAGTGTGAGTGTGAGTGGCCAAAGGGATAAAGCGCTGCCGGGGTCCTTGCTGTCTGCACAATATTAAATTAATACCGCTTTTTATTTTTTTGCGCTCATAATTGGTGGATATTATGGCATGACTCGAATTTTTTATTCAAGAACCCGCCAAATACGGGTTAAAATTTCAAAACGTTCACCATTTAAATTAAGGTAAGACAATAAAAAGCTGAAAACCTAATTTTATGTTAAAGTGACCATACCTATTTAATTTTTTTTTTTTGATTATTAGCGAAATACCTTCCGGATTTTCATAAAATAAAGTTGTTATGTTAAGCAACCCTATGACTAAGGTAAAAAATTGTATATGATGTTGAATAAATTGGTACTTTTATATTTAACCTTTAAAGTTGGCAAAATTATCATATGGTTCTAATTTTTTATTCATGTTACTCATTTTTACAAGTGTTGTAAAATTCAAAGTTGAACTTCTTTAATTTCAGGTGAATACCCTCTGTTTGTTAATCGAATAATCGATTGCTGTCACTAAAGAACTCATATCTAGTGCTTGTCGAAAAATAAATTTTCTTTCAATTAACTTTACTGGAACGTGTAAGAGCTGCAACAATGGTTTATCCTAACAAAAATAGAAAACACCCCAACCCGCAAGGTTTGTATTTATAAATTTAACTCATCTAAAAAACCAATTTATACGTTGTTTTTCACAAAAGATGGCGATGAAAGTGACGTGACTGCGATTGGCTATGATGTCGGGTGAGTTGTTGCGTGGTAAATGAGAATGGTAGGCATTAGTAAACCTTGCTAAATTTTTCAGATACTCTAGGAAGCATGCCGCTTTCAGCGTTAACGAGACCAATCCTCCAAGCCCTCGGAAGCGCAAAAGCCGTTCACGCACTCGTCGACCATTGGACGTTCGCCAACATTTTCCGGTATCAAGTTCCAGTTCCAGTTCAAGCTCTGAAAAAAAGAGAGAAGAAGAATGTACTGGGCTGGAAAACCTGGCCTGTAGTAGTCCTAGTGTAAGTTCTGATTTCGAAGATAATTCAGACGATCAGCAGCCGGTTGGCCAAGTAAGTGGGGAAAACAGGGGAAAGGAATCAGCTGAGGAGGAGATCTCCTTCACCAGTGCGGGAGAAAGTCCCCCACACCCACCCGATCTCCACCCAATCTCCACCAGAAACAAGGAGACAGTGACCATCAATGTCACCCTTCCAGCTGATACTAGCGGACTTCTTGAAGGCACACCGCACTTTCTAAAAGTGCCCCATTTTATACCCGTAGAGTCTGGGCCCTATCATCCTCAGACCATGGAGAATCTCATGACCCCAGACGATTTGAAGGACGAGCAGGCCCGCAAGGATTTCCTGAATCGCCTTAAGACAACAGTGAGATGGCGCGAGAACAAAAACGGGGTCAAGGAATCGAATTCGAAAATTATTCGGTGGTCCGATGGCACCGAGACCTTCCATGTGGGCGCCGCGGTCTTCGATGTGATGCACCATCCGCTGGCCGATGACCAGAGCCAGTTGTATGTCCGCCTGGGGGACTGCTACCAGCCGCAGGGATTGATCAAAGACAAGATGACTCTGAAGCCCAAACTAGATTCCACCTTTGGTAAGAGTCATGTCCAGGGCTTGCGTAATCGGTCAATGAATAAACCGCAAACGGGCTGTGTTAAGGTGGTCATGGACATGGGCATCAATCCCGTGCAGGATCGTGAGCGACGCGTCAAGGAGGAGATGGCTCAGCTCAGACAGCAAACTCGTGAAGAGCGTCGTAAAAGTTTGCAAAGGCTTAGGATTAATCCCTATCGCCACCCTACGGCAGATGGATCGGAGGTAGAGTCGGCAGTAGATGACGGGGAAATGTCCGATGTGCCCAGCTGCAGCACTTCCATGGCACAGAGTATGCAACAAACCGACTCCAGCTCGGACTCCGAAGAGGGTCCCAGGACCAGTTGTTTTAAACGCACAACCAAGCAGTTGGTTTACAGCGGTTCCAGCTCGGACTAAGTGCCAAGTCCCGCTGGACACGAAATTGCAATAAACATAATGCATTAGCCAGCCCACGACAAAGAGCAGCTCCAGCTGATAATTAATTAACAATTTCTCTTGGCCATTGCCGTAATTAGTGGGCGGGGCAACAGCAGCACATATTCGTATATTAGTAGCCGGCACTGAAATTGCTTAAGGTCACAATGGGGTCGTGATTGCAGCGAGGAGCACTCTAACCCGAATGCCATTGTCCGGCTGCCAAACTGGCCGGCATTCCAACGCCCAAAGCAATTAGTGGGTAAATGCACCAGATTGTAGCCTGGTGTTTTTGAGAATTTGAATTGGGTGGGGTGTGTGGGATGGCAGCACCTGCGGCAGGTTAAGTGTCCTCTTTGATCGAAAATTTGTACTTGACATGGGCACAAACGATGGCTGCACCACGGGGTCTCAAATTCTTAAGCTTAGCTACAATAATACTTTAATGGAATGGAACTAAACTTTTATAACAGAGCTGCATAAAAACTTTCCACAATTTTTCAACGGTTTAGGTAAGCTAGTTTTCTATCCTCATTTCAAAGTTATAAAGATTTCAAAACCTAAAACCGATGTTGAGCTGGAGTCATAACCAGAGCTTTTGTACACAACTTCTTTGCAGTTTAATTGAGTCATAACAACGACGTTGATAACCTTCTATAAAGCCCAAGATTATTGATTAATGAAATGCATTCAGTCACTATATGTATATAAAGTGGGATTTGTGTTTGTTCACTTAACCGGTGAAATTTGATCAGAGGCTTTCAAAACTTCTGAGCTTGCGTGTGTAATGGGAGGCATCGTGTTTCCTGACCAGGCTCATTTGGTTCAATGCCACATAAGCTCGTTATTATGCTCCCTGCCAGAGCAATGCATTCGAATGTATCTGAGATATGCCCTAACTTGCTATGGGCCATAAACTAAACTGTCACGGATTTTCGGTTCTGGGTGGAGAATCATCGAGTAAGCCGCACGAAATGCCTGTAGGCCAAATATCTTGCACACATATTTGCCGACAAGTTGCCAAACTGTGCGGGCGAAAGGTGGGAAGTGGCAAGTGGGAAGTGGGTGGTGGCATGTCAGCCTTTGTGCTAATGCAATTTAGTGCCTGCTGCAGCAAATGAACCTTGATTATGTGTTTATTAGACACCAATTTACGCCTGCTGCAATGTGGCAATGTGGCCTCTTCTCCGGCGGCTGCTTCTCATTTAAGCTGGCTGGCGTATTTAAATTCCACGCCATTGTCATAAATATCACTTGTCGGTTTGTTGCACTTATGCAGGTTTATTTTAATCCATAATACCTTAGCCTTTCACAAAGGCAATTTGTTTGACACAATTCGTCTATGAATTGAAACTTGGGATATTAATTATCAATTGATTATTTAGAAGTGATGTCAATTTAGCATAACTGATTAAATTTCAATGAACTAAGATGCCTATTGTGCTTCAATTAAATATATGTTACCATTGAATAGCAGTATGTGTATTATATAAAATGTTTTTTATGTTAGTTAAGTAACTTAGTTTATTGAAAAAATTAATTAACTTAAAGCTAATCACCCAATAAAAACCTTTTATAATGTGATTAAATTTTTATGATTGACCCATGTCAAATTTTTAACTATGACTGATTAACCAAGAGGTATTTCGACCACTAACAACGCTTAACTAGATACACTCATTAACCCGAAGGTCTTGGTTTTATGGTCATTATACATATACACATGCAGGATGGTTATACTTGTTAGCTTAAGCAAACACAATTACACTTACGCACTCAAATTTATTTACAGGACATAAAGTAGACACTCGTTTTCGCACACACATACAAGGACACGCCGTATCCTGTTAGTTTACATACCTCACAGGCATTAATTATTTATGAAGAGACAGGCTACAGAAACGAGAGCGAGAAAGGAATGTAATAAAATTACAAGCAAATGCCGTAAACACGAAAGGTTTTGAAATTCAAGCAAGTGAAAGAGGTATTAAGTTTGCTGGCCGTGACAACTGGCCGACCAGCAACCCAGCAAACTGGCTAACTGGCCATGAGTAATTAAAGGCTATAATAAAGCTAACGTTTCTCCTGAACGAGATGGAGGGGCAGACGGAGGGAGACACATGTCAGTTGTCAACGCAGCAATTTGACGGGGACCGCACTGAAAGGCCCAGATATTTCCATTACCACAAACACAAAAAGGGGAGTCTTACCACAAAAACGAAGCTAAATGCTGACCAAGACAAACCATTACAGCTGGACATCGATAGTACAGTGCTCGACAGCATTTTAAATATAATTTAATATTCATTATTTTGTGCACACAAAAATTTTGGTTCTGTCTTCAATCAGTAACTAAAACACTTTTTAATTAACAGAAAATTAAAATAACTTTTATTGAATATCTTAAATAAACATCTCTTATTAATTTCGAAAAATTGAATAGATATGTGTATTACTTGTTGAAGAGAGTTTTCCAAAAACAAAATAATTTAAGCAGAAAAAATGTTGGTTCTTTTGTTATAAGAATTTATGGCAATAAAACCCTTTACTAGTTTTTAATGTGTCTAATTTATGAAATGCTTTATGAAATTTTTTTTAAAGAATTTAAAATATCCCATGATTCAAACTATTCCATAAATTCAAAAACATGTTAATTTCACAGGTATCTAAAAACTTTTTTCTAATACTGGTCTATAGTTATTAGGTGCACTGTATTTATCGGTGTATGTGCAACACCACAGATACTTGACTTGTATGCTCAAGCACTTTGGCTTTGTAGATTTTATGTCCTGCGGCTAGCATTATAAAATTAGTGACATACTCTAATGTGGCAACTGGTGAGGGGGTTTCCGAGTGCGAAGGGAGAATGTGGAGGGCACTTTGATCCCCTGGGCGACCTCAAGCCATTTCGGTGCCTCTGTCCTTTCAGTTTACGACAGTTGTTGAAACTTCACAGTCTCTCATGAACAATTTGCAATTGTGCCACAAACTCTCATGTATTGAGCTAATATTTGTTTAAATCAATGAACGCTTAGGCAGCGAAACTATTTCATTTAATGTTATGTTATTTTACAGGCGAGATGCTTTTAATGGCATTTCCCTATAAATGTTTGCACACTGTAAAGAGACTTAAAATCGTTTGTTTTAGGGTCATTAGTTGAATATGCGTTAACGTTCATAAATAACGTTACACTTAATGTGAAACAGGCAGACTATCCACCTCACAAACATACAAACACAAACACCCAAAATGCATTTAAGCGGTTTTCGATGATCACATTTGGCATTTAAGCCGCACTCATTGAATAAATAATTCACATAAATACGTAAATGGCAAATCTGCTTGTTTTGACTAATTGTTGAAATTGATAGCAATAATTGATATATTTGCGCTAAGGTTATTTATTAAATCAACTGAAATGCACAGCTAGAATTTCGAAACGCAGTCCTTAGGAGTTTAAAGTCTACCAAAATAGTTAACTAGAAAAAATTTGTGTACTCATTATAAACCTAGTATTTATCTTATATTTATCAATTTATCTAATATAGTTATTGGTTTTAAATTATAAAAAAAAAATATTATTCAATTAATACAACACCTTAGACAATTCCTAATTCTAGGTCAAAGAACGAAAATGGATATCTTGATAGCTTGTCATCCACTTGACACCACAGATGTTGTCGAAGTTAAGGTTAAAATTTTCATTAACGAAATGACCTCTAGCTAAGTTTATGAGCGAAAATAAATTTTCTTTAGTTCAATCGTAGCTACAACCTTTCTGATAATGTTTGGGTTTCTTCGTCAGCTAAGTGTCTCGAAACTTTTCGCGGTAATCCTGCTCTGGATGTTCTACTACGCCAGACTTATGGGTGTTGTCTTGTTCAGATTTAAAAGCGTACCTGCTGACCCAGTGGCGATGGAGGACATTGGCTCCACGTGGAAATGGCCTACTGCGATTATTCGCATGGGATGTCTTGGTGCATATATCTTCGTGTGCTATTTGAGATTCATCACGTCAACTGATTTGGCTCAACATTTTCTTCACCTAATCCGTATTTTTCTAAATATTGCCTGCTGCCTGTGCATTCTGAGATTGCAGTTTTTTCAAGGTCCAAAAATAACTCATCTGGTTAATAGATTTTTAAAACTTACTCAAAGTTGTCGAGCCATTTGCCAGAGGAATGAAGAAACACCAGAGGTGTTGTTTTTACTTCTCGTGCTATACTGCTTAATTCACGAGAAAATCCTTGTGATAATAGTAATTGAGTCGGATTGGAGACCGATTCACATTGCTAGTTGGGTGATCGATTCCTATATTTCCGTTGGCAGTAAAATTGTCATGTACCTTGCCTTATTGTGGTACCTGATTTTGGGACTTCTTATTCGTAATTTGAACAAATATGTTCGCACTCAGTTAGATTTCCAAGAGGAGTGCAAGAAGTTACCGCGCTCTCATCGAAAACTAAAAGAAATCCGAAAGAGTTTGGAAAAGTGTTTGATTATTTATATGGACCTCCATTCCTTGACATCTGAATTCCAGGAAGTTTTCAATCTTCCTCTTTTCTTAGGACTGGGCCAGAATGGCGCTTCCGTTGCCGTTTTCGCATATGTAGTTATCATTCAACTAAAGTACGGTTTCCTTCTGTTGGTATCCAAAACTTTAACTGAGATTTTGAGCATGTTTTTGTTCACCTTGTCGGTCCAAAGGACGCTAGTCCAAGTCGGAGTCATTCGTCACCTTACTCTGGAGAACTGCTACCTCAGCGAAAACCAGGATTGGCACACAACGGTTAGTAAAAAGACAAAATTAAGCCTGAAAATTGTAATAAAATAAAATTGTTTCAATTTCACAGTTGGAGTTGTTCTACACTCATCTGAATCTACACGCTATTCGGGTGCGCCCACTTGGCCTATTTAATGTATCCAACGAACTGTTTCTGGTATTCCTGTCTGCCCTGGTTACCTTTTTTACCTATATAATACAACACGAAATGAAGCTAAAGTCCTTCCAAAGCTCTATTTAAAATGTAAAACTTAAGCCTGTTTTTGCTTAACTTAAATTTTTGTACCAGTAAATAACCATGAAATTTGTTGTTCGATTAGTGTTAAAACATTGCTTTTAAAGCTAGTTTATTACAGAGAAATACACCTATTATCTATTAATTGCCAAAAAACATGAATAATATAAAAAAAATTTGTTCTTTGAATATTCAAAAATAATCATTTTGGATATGTTGCTCTTAGATTCTTACTATTTTAAGCCTTTTCACTTCCTATCCCTGTTTATAGTCATCAACAAAAGTAATAGATAACCGCTTTTATTTTTGAGTTGACCTGTCTCCTGTCATCTTACGATCGATAAGATCCTCAATAACCAAATGCACTGCGAGTTTCGTAATTTAAAGCTATATTTTTTCCATTCAAAACGAAATTTGTAACCAAACAGTTATGTCCGGTCAGATGACTGTTCCGAAACTCTCCGCCGGAATACTGCGCATCATTTTCCGCTACGCCCAATTCATGGGCATTGTCTTTTTTCGGCTAACAAAATGTAAAGAAGGGGACAAAGCTTCAAACGTAAACTGGCTTAAGTGGCTACACGTTACCCATCGCCTGGTGACCTTCTGCGGGTTCATCTATTACTATTCATTGTATATACTCCGGACGGAGAATCTCCTAATGCAATATCTTCATGTTATACGACTTTTACTTATAACACCCTGTGTTATAATTACAGTAGAAAAACAAACTTTACATGGCCCAGAAGTAATTGAGCTGGTCAACAGGTTTCTGCGTTTGTTTTGGCAAGTAAGACATTTGTTTAAATCAAAGAGAATTGGTTTTGGCGACAGACGAGAGCTGGTGTTGATCCTACTCATTTTTGTGTGTTTACTCCATGAGCTTACCTACCTGTGGCTTTTATCGTGGTACACTCTTTCTCCGGACATAATAGTACAATGGTGGTTCAACACTTACGTTGCCATCTGCACCAATGTGTATGTGCACATCAATTTCTTGGCCTACCTAAGTCTGGGTGTTCTTTATTCGGAGGTTAATGAATATGTTCGAACAGATTTGCAAACACAACTACGAAACCTAGATTCTTCGTCTAGCCGTCAAAAAATACGAAAAGTGAAAAATCGGCTTAGAAAGTGTTTCTCCTTCTACAAAGAGATATATAGCATCAGCACTTCGATTCAACAAATTTTTGGACTGCCCCTTTTTTTGTCACTGATATATAAGATACTGATAGTCGCCTTACTCAGTCTTAGTTCCATTGTCGATATGAGGCTTAACAGCACGAGTATTTGGATCTATGTTCACAAATACCTGGACCTATTCCTGTTGACCCTTTCTGTCCAGGGGGCAGTGAACCAGTTCGGGACCATTCGACAGCCCACTTTGGAGATCGATGAACTCAGTGATCCAGCCGAATTTCACACTATGGTTAGCTTAATTTTATTTTCTACTATTATTAAATTGGTATTTATTATATTTACAGCTGGATGTGTTCTTCATCCATCTGAATTTGTGCCCGTTTCGGGTTCGCGTTATGGGCCTTTGTGATGTTTCCAACGAGCTGTTTTTAATGTATTCATCCACACTTATAACTTGGACGGCTTTTATTGTGCAATATAGAATGCAGATGACAAACTTTTAAGCGGATTTCGAACTAATGAACTTATCTTATTTAATAAACAGAAATATGTCCAACACATAACTTTCTGAAGTTTTAAAAGAGAAGAAAAATCAACTACTCACTTTAAAATTTTTTTAATATTTACTTTGAAATTAGCATTCTGAAGTCACCTTTTTAATAACAAAATTACCTTTTAACAAAATTATGCTTTAAAGCTATTATTCTGAAGGTGAGCTGTCACCTGCCAGCTTAAGATCTAATCAATCTTTAGCTTGAGTTGTCATTAACCAAATGCACTGCGAGTTTTATAATTTAAAGCTATAACTTTTCCATTCAAAACGAAATTTGTAACCAAACAGTTATGTCCGGTCAGATGACTGTTCCGAAACTCTCCGCCGGAATTCTGCGCATCATTTTCCGCTACGCCCAATTCATGGGCATTGTCTTTTTTCGGCTAACAAAATGTAAAGAAGGGGACAAAGCTTCAAATGTTAGTTGGCTCAAGTGGCTACACGTTACCCATCGCCTGGTGACCTTCTGCGGGTTCATCTATTACTATTCATTGTATATACTCCGGACGGAGAATCTCCTAATGCAATATCTTCATGTTATACGACTTTTTGTGAGCATTCCCTGTGTTATAATTACAGTGGAAAAGCAAACTTTACATGGCCCAGAACTTATTAGCCTGGTCAACAGATTTCTGCGTTTGTTTTGGCAAGTAAGGCGATTGTTTAAACCGAAGAGAAGTGGTTTTGGTGACAGACGAGAGCTGGTGTTAATTCTACTAATTTTGGTGTGTTTTTTTCATGAGCTTACCTACCTGTGGCTTTTACACTTTTACACTTTTTCTCCGGACCTAATTATACAATGGTGGGTCAACTCTTACGTTGTCATCTGCACCAATGCGTTCGTGCATATCAATTTCTTGGCCTACCTAAGTCTGGGAGTTCTTTATTCGGAGGTAAATGAATATGTATGTACAGACTTGCAAAAACATCTACGAAACCTGGATTCTTCGCATAGCCGTCAAAAATTACGAAAAGTGAAAAATCAGTTTGAAAAGTGCATCTCCTTCTACATGGAATTATATAATATAAATACTTCCATTCAAAGATGCTTTAAGCTGCCCCTTTTTTTGTCATTAATAAATAAGATACTGATAGTCGGCTTACTCAGTTATGGTTCGATTGTCGAAAAGAGGATGAATAGTACGAGTATTTGGATTTGTGTACACAAATACCTTTTGGACCTATTTCTGTTGACCCTTTCTGTCCAGGGGGCAGTGAACCAGTTCAGGACCATTCGACAGCCCACTTTGCAGATCGATGAACTCAGTAATCAAGGCGAATTTCACACTATGGTTAGTTTAATTTTATTTTCTACTATTATTACATTTTGCTCATTAGTGTTTATTATAATTACAGCTGGATTTATTCTTCATCCATCTGAATTTGTGCCCGTTGCGGGTTCGCATTATGGGCCTTTGTGATGTTTCCAACGAGCTATTTTTAATGTATTTATCCGCACTAATAACCTGGTTGGCTTTTATTGCGCAATATAGAATGCAGATGACAAACTTTTAGGCGGATTTCGATCTAATCAACTTATCTTATCTTCGAGGTGACCTTTCATCAGGCAGCTTAAGATCTTATTGATCCAACGAGATGTTTCTTCTCTCTAACAACCTGGTTGGCACATTTTTAAGGGGACTTGGATATACATACATCTACTGTTACCATTTTTATGAACAAATACCACACATCCAAATGTAACTATTTAGTTTTATTCATATTACAAAATATTTGTTTAAATTGTTTTTGGTAGTGTGTTAAAAAAAGACGAATAATAAAGTATTTAATGTATAGACTTGACCTTTTCATAATTTCTGTAGTCACTTGACAAATATAAGTATTAAAGATAGCGATGGTGATGTCTTGATAACTTGTCAAGCACTTGACACAGACGTTGTCGGAGTTGAGGTTCAAGTTTTCATTAGTAAAATGCCCTCGAGCTGGGCTTGTTAGTGAAAATAATTTGTCGTCATTTTAATCGTAGCTAAAACCCTTTTTGCAATGTTAGGGTTTCTTCGTCAGCTAAGTGTTTCAAAACTCTTCGGGGGAATCCTCCTCTGGATGTTTTACTACACCAGACTCTTTGGTGTAGTTTTGTACAGATTTAAAAGCGTACCTGCTGACCAAGTTGCCATGGAGTACATTGATGCAATGTGGATGTGGCTTTTAGCGATTATTCGCTTGGGATGTCTAGGTGTATATGTCTTCATGACCACTTTGTGGTTTATGAATACACCTGATTTAGCCGCACGATTTCTACACTCAAGCCGTCTGTTGATAAATACAGCCTGTTGCCTTTGCACCCTCAGATTACAGTTATATCGAGGCCCAGAGACAACTCACCTGGTAAATAGACTTTTAAAACTTGTTCAAAGTGTTCGAGCCATTTGCCACAAAAATGAACTGGGCTTTGGAGGAAAACCCGAGCTGGTTCTTTTACTCATCATGCTGATCTGTTTAATTCACGAGGAAATTCTTCTGATGGGAATAATAAAGGCGGATTGGGGTCTAGTTCAACTTGTAACTTGGTTGGCCGATACCTATATTTCTATTGGCAGTAAAATTCTCATGTACATAGCGGTTTTGTGGTATCTGAGTTTGGGACTCCTTTTCCGCGACTTAAATGATTATGTTCGCACTCTATTGCAATCACAGCTGGAGTGCTCCAAATTACAGCGCTCTCATCGAAAGCTCAGAAAAATCCGTAACAGGTTAGACAAGTGCTTGGATCTTTATATGGAACTCCATTCCTTGGCATCCGAGTTCCAAAGAGTTTATGATCTTCCCCTTTTTTTGGGACTAACTCAAAATTGCGTTAGCGTTGTCGTTTTCGCATATGTTGTTATCATCACGCTGAAGTACGGATTTTTTTGGTTGACATCCAAGACTGCAATTGAGATTTTAAATATGTTTTTGTTGACCTTTTCGGTCCAAAGGACGCTAGTTCAAGTCGGAAACATTCGTCTTCTTACACTGGAGAACTGCTACCTCAACGGAAACAAGGATTGGCACACAACAGTGAGTAAACAGCATAATTGAGTACTAAAGTAATAATATCATATATAATCTGTATACCTTTCGCAGTTGGATTTGTTCTACACTTATCTCAATTTGCACAAGTTTCAAGTGCGGCCGCTCAGTCTTTTTAATGTATCCAACCAACTGGTTTTGGTTTTCCTATCTGCCCTGGTGACCTTTTTTACCTACATCATACAACACGCAATGAAGCTTAAGACATTCCAAGACTCCACTTAAAAATGTAATGGAAATATAACACAACAAATTTTCTGTGAAACCTTAAAAAAAAAAAAAATTTACGCATTTTACTTGCCTAATACCTATAAATAATTTTGAACGCTGACTTTTGAGTTGGAAGAATGCTCCTAGAGAATTGAATTCAAAATAATTACTTAAGAAAAATATAACCCTTGTATTGTTCTTACTTAAAATAAAAAATAAATAATGTTAATTTATGTACCTATTTTATAGATTAGTTATAGTTTCTCTTTATTTCTGGTTCGAGGGGGCAGTTAACGTCATGTTTTTATCTTTTATTAATTATCATTTTGCTCTAAAGCTCTTATATTGGCACCTGCCACCTCACGATCATATCGAACTCTGTCATGAGTTGTCATTAACCAAGTGCTTCACTATTTTTTTTTTTTATTTAAAGCCAAATTTTTCCATTCAAATCGAACTTTGTAACCAAACAGTCATGTCCGGTCCGATGACTGCTCCGAAAGTCTCCGCCGGCATCCTGCGCTTCATTTTGCGCTACTCCCAATTCATAGGCATTATCTTTTTTCGCGTTACCGAAGTTAAAGGAAGGGAGCAAGTTTGCAATGTTATTTGGCTCAATTGGCTTGGTGTTACCCATAGGCTGGTGACTTTCTGTGGGTTCTCTTATTACTTTTTAACACGAATTCTTTCCACGGAGAACCTCATGGAGCAGTTTCTTCATGGTATTAGACTTGTACTCAGCATTCCCTGTATTATAGCTACATTGCGAATACAGATATTACGTGGCCCAGAAATAATTGAACTATTTAATAAGTTTCTGCGTCTCTTTTGGCAAGTGAGGCATTTGTTTAAGCCGAAAAAAATTGGCTTTGGCGGAAGACGGGAGCTGGTATTAATACTTCTCATTTCAATATGTTTCCTCCAAGAAATCATCTACCTGTCGCTTTTTGTGAAAACAAGTATTTCGCTGAAACTGATAATTGATTGGTGGTGCAACACTCACGTCGTCGTCTGCATCAATATGTTAATACACATAAATTTCCTGGCCTACCTTAGCTTGGGTGTTCTTTATTCGGAGACTAATGAATATTTTCGTACCGATTTCAAAACCCAACTTCAAAAACTGGATTCTTCGGTCAGCCGTCGACAAATAAGAAAAGTGAAAAACCAGCTGGAAAAGTGCCTTTCCATCTACAGGGAGATATATACCATCAGTACTTTATTTCAAAGATATTTCGAGCTGCCCCTTTTTCTGGTACTGATGTAAAAGACGATGATAATCGGCTTGATCAGTCTCAATCTGGTCATTGACTTAAGATTTGCCAACTTATCAGTTTGAAGTGTTATTATCAAGCACCTTTTGGACCTATTTCTGCTGTCCCTTTCTGTCCAGGGTGCACTAAACCAGTTTGGAATCATTCGGCAGCCCAATTTGGAGATGGACAATCTCGTTAATTTCGGGGAATTTCACACCACGGTCAGTAGAGTTTTGTTCTCTCGTTTATTTTAAATGCTTTTGACATCTTGTTGCAGCTGGATATATTCTTCACCCACCAGAACTTGTGTCGGTTCCGAGTTCCCGTATTGGGCCTCTGTGATGTTTCCAACGAGCTATTTTTAACGTATTTATCCGCTATGACAAGTTGGATGGTGTTCATTGCGCAACATATTATTCAGATAAAAAATATAACATATGTTTAATTGTTTTGCGGAAACGTACAAGTATTTTAATCAAAATGTATGTGTAATTAAAATTATATTTAGTCAATTAAAATAATGTTTTATTTGTATTGTTTACATATCAGTGGTAGGTTTTTAAAGAAGCACAAAAAAAATGGCTACCAAATGTTTTTATATTTATTAAGTGGAAGACACCTTTATAAAATCAAACGAATAGCTGGTTGATTTTACTAAATATTTTTTCATTAATGTTAAGCAGTAAACTGTAGTTGAATATTTTCTGCGTTCTCTGTAGTCGGTTAATAAACTGCAATTATGCGAAAGCCACAAAATGATGGAAGAACGCACCGTATGCCCGTGTGTCCAGCTGTCAGGGGGCACATTGGTCATTTTAATGGATGTGGAAATTAACTTTCGCCACGTGATTTGGTCAGAAGTTGGACCCCCGGACCAGTCGCATCAATACATAATTTTTCATAATTACGTGTATATATATACGGTTCGTTTATCTCGGTGAAGTAATCCCAGGGCTCGCTTTGCGTTCATTAGGGGCCATAAAATGTTTCATTTTCATTTCAGGAAACGACTCGTTTTGTGGCGTTGATTGTACACATTTCTCAAGAATTTAAAATAGAAAATGTTGCTCAAGCATGTCATAATTTTCATGCACAATTTACTTTGATTTATTAAATTTCAGTCTGATCCTTCTGGTCAATTTGCATACGTATTTTTAACGTATTAAGCCAATTAAGGCTGACACGCAGACATAACACTACAAAACTGACCCTTGTCCTGTGTCCAGGTTGTCCTGGTGCCGAGATTAATTTAGCTGTAGCTGCTTTGTGTTTCATTAAACAGATTTAGTGTTATTTACTTAAGCACTTAAAATAAATGTGCAAATATCGGCTCGAAGGTTTAATTGAAATTCCTTTGTCATGTCCTGGGCCAACCTTGCTTCCTTAAGGTGATAATTTAAGCACGCTCAATACCATCGTATAATGACGTTGATTGTGGCATCTCCTTGGTCGTTTCTTCCGTCTCATTCTCGTCCTTCGCTGCCATCCATCAATCGCAGGACCTGGCTTCCTGGCCCTCCTGCAAGCCTGTTCTCTGAGTAGCAACAGCAACAAAGGCACATCATGTTGAGATGTTGCCGCTGCTGTCCTCATCCTGCGTCCCCAGATCCTTGTTGCTCGTCCTCCGTTGTTCTTGTTGCACTTTGCTCTGACATTTTGAGTTTATGGCATATTTGCATTATGACTCTGGTGCCTGGCCATTCTCCTCCGTTCTCCTCCCTCGGCTGCCTGCTAGCAGCGTGTGTGTCCTTTTCATGGTGCACTTGAACAATGACGTTGACTTTGTCGTTGGGGTTGCCATGAATGCATGGCCCAGGACTCTGAACTCGACTCCTGCTGACGCAGCTGTTAACAAGGCAAATAACAACGCATGCTTGCATAAAAATTATGCAAGGCTTAACAACCTAAAACTATTTCGACCCCAACACGGCCCACCTCCTTTAATTGGTCAATTTTGTTGCCCTCTCAGAGCCTTTCGACGACCCAAAATGGGATATTCTTGAGCGTTTTTAAAGGCTCAATCTGTGGTCTTTCCCAGGCCATCAATGGGTTGCAGCTGTCAGAGTTGAGTACGAGTTGCATTTTGTCATCCTGACCAGTGGATAGAGGAATAAGAATGAGCTGGTCTAGTAAGGCTCTTGCAAAGGCCATCTATCAAGCATTAGAGTCCGGCTTTTCGCAAAATCTTCTTTGGCTGAAACCAGGCACGCTTTGGTCTTTATTGAGAATAAATCACAGGAAATTGGGTCGTCAGTCTGGCATGTCACCATTGCACTTTTAAAAATCAGTATTCTTAAAAAATAATAAGTTAAAGAATTTATTAGTTTACAACAAAATCAGTCTTTTAGACTTGCTGACCTGGAAAAAAATTTTGTAATATCATTAGTATACTTAAATGTTTTGTAACTAACATTGTTCTACCTACTTATTGCCTTTTTAACGAGGGTCTTGCAATAAAAAATGTTGTGTTAAAGCGCTTTTAAAATATTTTTTAAAATATAAATATGAATTTTAAAGTAAAAAAACACGTGTAGGGATATGAAAAGTGTCCCTTAAGTGAAACACCAAGACAGTTTAATGTCAGTTTTATAGCTTTATTAATTGTTCTTCAACTCCGATCGGAATCACTGCTGGCGTTCGACTGACTCCGCTCTCGTTCCGTGATCTCGATCAACCCTCATTATTTGCTGAGAGCAATGAGAGCGATGAGAGAGCCAGAGAGAGCGAGAATCAGAAGAGCGAGCAACAACTCATTTATGCAACAACAACAACGTAAACACTTATACATACATACATACTACGTAGCAATCCTGCTACAATTCGGCCGTCCTGACATTTCAAGATCCCCTGATCTTACGGTATTTTACAATTGATTATAATTTACATTTTTCTTAATTACTATTATTTATATATTTACAATAGTTTACATTTATGTTTAACTTTTTCTTTTTTGACCTATCCAATGTTTAATATTTTGACTACTCCAAACACCTTGATATGGTTTACGTGACAATTGGAACCCTTCAACATCTTTAATCAAGTATCTATCAAATCTTAAAATTTTATCTATTACAAATGGACCTTTATGCTTTGGTATTAACTTTCGTGCAACTCCAACAGCGTTATCAAAATTTTTGACCATTATATAATCACCTACTTTGTATTCCGAACTTTCTTTCTTTTTCTCATTGTACCTTCTTTCGTTGTCTTTCTGTAATTTTGTTTGAGCTTCTGTTCCCTTTTCTCTAATTTCTTCTAAGTCCCTAACAATATCATAATTATCTAATTCTTCTAACTTTTGTCTTAATTCATCAACAATCTTTCCTTTTTGTTCGATTCCGAACAACATTTTGCTTGGCATTTGATTAACACTCCTCTGTAGCGTATTATTTAATGAAAATTCAACCTCTTCAATAACTGTATCCCAATGCAGTCCTCTTTCTGTATCTGCTAATTTTGCTATCATCGGTCCCACTATTCGATTAATTCTTTCCACCTGCCCATTGGCTTGAGGTGACCCTGTCGCTATTTTAACGTGTTTAATATTATATTCTTCCATAAATTTTTCAAAATCTTCTGATGTAAAACAGCTGCCTCTGTCCGACACTATACAAGTCGGTCTACTATATGATCTAAAATAATCTTTCAATGCTATAATTACTTCCTTTGTGTTTGTCGTTTTAGTCGCATACAACCTAACATATTTGGTAAAACCGTCTATAATGACAAAAAGATGTTTCTTTGACCTTCCCTTATCCACTGGTCCGTAATGATCAATATGTATGATCTCAAATGGTACATTTCCTTTTGGAATACTGTGCAATAATCCCTCTCCCTTGCCTGACTTTGGTGAATACGCCACACATCTCAAACAATTATTAATATGCCTAACAACTTTTTCTTTCATATTTGCAAACCAATACGTTCTAACAATTGCCTCCATAACCTTATCTCTTCCTAAGTGACCTAATTCATCGTGATATTTGTACAGTATCTTTTCTTCCATTTCTGCTGGAACACAAAACAATAACTTTCCATCATTTGCTTTCCTATAAATAACTCCATTTCTCATTTCAAATATTTTGTCTTCTTCTTTTTCTAACTTTATTCTAATCTTCTTCAATTGTTCATCCTTTGCTTGACATATAATTAAATTATCCTCAAAACTAACTGTTTCTATCACACATATATTAGTATTTCTACTTAAAGCATCCACATGTTGCATAAGTTTGCCTGATTTATGAACTAACTCAAAATCATACTCAAGCAATTCTAACGCCCACCTCGCAATACGAGGGTTAAGTTCTATTCTGTTTAATGTTAACGTGAGTGAATTACAATCAGTAACAATTCTAAACCGTTTACCTTGTACATAAATTCTGAATCTTCGTAATGCATAAATAATGGCTAACGTTTCAAGTTCAAAACTATGATACTTCGCTTCGTCTTTTGTTGTGGCTTTCGAAAAATAAAATATGGGGTGTAATTTCTTATCCTCTTTCCTTTGTAATAATACTGCTCCAAAACCATGAGCACTCGCATCTGTATGTAATTCTATCTCATCCTTATAATAATATAAACCTAGTACTGGGGCTTCAACCAACTTTTTCTTGAGCATCTCAAAACAATTTAATTCCTTTTCTTCAAACACGAATTCGCAATCTTTTTTCAATAGATCATATAATGGTTTCGCGAGCATTGAAAAATTTTTTATAAATCTTCTAAAATATGAACACAATCCCAGAAAGCTTCTAACTCCATGAACTTTATTTGGAACTGGAAAATCTCTGATGGCTTCAATTCCCTTATCGTTTGCTTGTATTCCTTTACTCGTCACCAAAAAGCCTAAATATTGAACGCTCGCCTGTAGAAACTCACATTTATCCATTCTTAATTCTAGTTTGTTTCTTGCTAATCTGTCGAAAACTTCTCTAAGTACATCCAAATGTTCATTTACTTCTTTACTAGCAATCATGATATCATCCATATATACCACAACTTTTCCTTCTCTGATCATATCTGCAAAAATTGTATTAATAAACCTTTGAAATACCGCCGGAGCATTTTTCAGGCCCATTGGCATTCGCATAAATTCAAACTGTCCTAACGGTGTCATAAATGAAGTATATTTAATTGATTCATTGTCAACAAACACATGAAAGTATCCATGTTTAAGGTCTAATTTCGAAAATATAGTCTTGTTTACCAATCTATCTAATAAATCATCAATTAAAGGTAAAGGATAGTTATCTTTAGCCATTGTCTTATTAAGTCTTCTATAATCCACACATAATCGCAGGTCACCTGATTTCTTTTTAACTAACACTATTGGCGATGCATATTCTGATTGACTTGGTCTTATAATTCCCTCTTCTAAATATTCGTCTAATATAACCTGTAACTTTTCTTTCTCTGTGTAAGCTAATCGTCTGGGAGAACTGCTAAACGGTTTAGAGTCTTCTAACCTCAATTTTATTTCACACCTAATTTCTGGATCCTTCGGTCTTTGTTTATTAATATAACAATGTTTTACCATTTGTATAAATTGCTGCCTAACATTGAAGTGCACTTGATCACCTATTTTGAATTCTATAGACTCATCATCGATGTTAATATTTAATAATTCCTTTTCCACTACATTTATATCAGACTCCATTAACTTTTCTAACCTATTCGCATTCCTAATGATTTCATTTTTGTAACTAACTATTTCTTCACTAACTAACTGATTTTCATTCTTAACATCATCACTAACTATCTGTCTTTCATAACTAACATTATCACTAACTATCTGTCTTCCATAACTACCATCATTACTAACTATCTGTCTTTCATAACTACCATCATTACTAACTATCTGTCTTCCATTATTACTAACTCTTTCATTATTTTTATCTTCAATAGGATTTTCCACATTTTCTACCGTAATCAATTTCAAGGTGTCGAGGTTCAAATTTAGATTACATGATTCCATAAAATCTCTTCCCAGAATTACATCATGACTCATAGATTCATTTGCCACAACAACTAAATAAAAATGTACTTTATTTAAATTTTTCTTCACATAACATAATATTCTGCCATAAGTTTTCAGATAACTTTTATTTATTCCATGATATGAACTTAAAACTGGCGATTTGCAAATATTTTTGGGTACTTTGGAAATTTTAATAAACGAAATTGGACTCCCTGTATCTATGAGACATTCTGTAATTAATCTGGTATTAATGTTTTCCATAAAAAAAATTTCAAAGTATCTTACATAATTGTTGTTGACCTCGTTCTTGCTCTTGTTTTTCGAGCACTGCGCCACAAAGTGCCCCATCTCGCCACATGCATAACATGATCCTTTCTCCCGTTTTGTCTTCCTGCACTCCTGCGCCCAATGCCCTTTAGCATTGCAATTGTAGCAACGCGTGTCTTTGTTGCTCTTCCCGTCCATCGCTGTCACTTCCGGCTTAGCTCCATAAGGTTTGGGCAACTTAACATCCGCAAATGCCCGTTTGATATGTCCAACGTCCTCAAAGCATTGAATATGCGCTTGATTACGCAATCCTTGATTAGGAATACCCTCGATGATACGACTCAACATTTCCTCTGCATCTATGTTAATGCCCTGAGCGAGCATCACTTTGTCATCTACGTAATTTGTAAAACTTTCGCCTGACATCCATTTACGATTTTCGAATTGACGCCTGGCTTCCATTTTCGAAATTTTATCTCCAAACATTGAGATTAACTCAGCTGTCAACTCTTCCAAAGGTAATAGTATACGTTCAGGATTTAAATGCAGCCAACCGTTTACTTTTCCTTTAATTTTGCTAATCATCAGCATTTTAATAAAATGTCCACTAATTCCATATATGCTTGCAATGTTATGCATTTGCGTGATCCATTTGCGTGCACAAGTTTCTCCCGAAAAGTCGCTTAAAACCTGTGCCGCCATACTCAACGACATGTCGATGCCTGTTGATTCCACCACCTTTGTGTCTGCAACGTTGCCTTTTTTCATTCTTCTCGAAAAATCTCCAACGACGCCACTTTTCGCGCCGTTACTGCCGCTTGCTACATTCTCTTCTTCGTCCTCTTCGTTAATGTCGCCTTCGTCTTTGCTGTTATTGCTGTCTCCGTCTTCGCCGCTGTTTTTGCCTCCGTCTTCGCCTTCGTTATTCTCGCTGTCTCCGTCTATGCCGCCGTTTTTGCCTCCGCCTTTGCTGTTATTTTTGTCTCCGTCTTTGCCGCCGTTTTTGCCTCCGCCTTTGCTGTTATTGTTGTCTTTGTCTTTGCCGCTGTTTTTGCCTCCGTTTTCGCCTTCGTTATTCTCGCTGTCTCCGTCTTCGCCTTCGTTGTTCTCGCTGTCTCCGTCTTCGCCTTCGTTGTTCTCGCTGTCTCCGTCTTCGCCTTCGTTGTTCTCGCTGTCTCCGTCTTCTCCGTTATTCTCATCTTCAAAACTTTGCTGAATTTCATCATTGTCCATGGTTTCCAGCAAACTGCGCATTTCCATTGAAATTTTATTCAACCGCAATATTAGCTCGCGCTTTGTTCCAGTTGTTGGTAATTTTAATACACTTAACCACCTCTTTAATTGTGCAATCGATGCATTGTTAAAATCCATTTTGTTTTGTTATTGGCTCGAGATCGGCCCACTTCTGATTTTGTAGGGATATGAAAAGTGTCCCTTAAGTGAAACACCAAGACAGTTTAATGTCAGTTTTATAGCTTTATTAATTGTTCTTCAACTCCGATCGGAATCACTGCTGGCGTTCGACTGACTCCGCTCTCGTTCCGTGATCTCGATCAACCCTCATTATTTGCTGAGAGCAATGAGAGCGATGAGAGAGCCAGAGAGAGCGAGAATCAGAAGAGCGAGCAACAACTCATTTATGCAACAACAACAACGTAAACACTTATACATACATACATACTACGTAGCAATCCTGCTACACACGTTAATGCTTTAATTAAATGTTGTTCTTTGTGTAGTCCGCAAAAATAAAGTCGTAGAAGTAAAGCTTTGTCTATTCCTTTAAAATATAACCCAAAATTTAAGTCAAGCTTGTTTCAACAAACAACTTTATCCATTTATTCAGTTTAAGCCTTTTGTTATCCCTTTTTTACAGCTGACTTTTATGTGTAGTAACTAGATGTGTTGATATCACTTTTAATTGAAAGTGCAGAGTTTTACAAATGACTGAGAACAACATGTCGCTGTGCAAACCTCAAAGCAATTATAGTTGTTGTTTCACAATTTTGAATGGTTTTCTACTTTCTTCTTTTTTTTTTTGCTTAACAAACGTGTCTGTTAACCAAAAAATGATGCGAAGGAGAAGAAACTTTAACACAGCTGGCATGATGATGATGATGATGATGATAGTGAAGAGAAGGATGTTGCACATACACAAACTCGGGGGTGAAACAAAGTTTAACAAAGCAAGGGGCCACAATGTCTACACTAAACCTGAATGTGTAGCAATTTGCTAAACAAGAAAATAATTGACTTGCCACAATGTGAGGCCTGCACACACACAGACACATTTGTAAAGAGAGCAAATTGAATTTCAACCAAAGGACGAACGGCGCGCGCTTAAGTATGCAACACTTTTTTTTTTATCCAGCCTTCCACTTGAGCGGCTAATGGCGTAGAAAAACGGGTCGCGTGAAAAGCGCATAGCATAAAAATTTATGCCCTCAAATGAAGCTCGTGATGACTGCCAGTCATTGTTGCTGTTAATGCTGCTGCTGCTGCCGCTTTTATTGCTGTTGATGCTGATAAGTGGAACTTGAGCGTCAACAATGCATGATTTGGGCCCTGCTCATGGTCCTGTTTTTGTGCCCACCCATCGTGTCCCACTGCAGCCGGCGATAAGATAAATTAATTCAAGTAGTTGGCCAGACACTAAGCCCATACTAACGCCCACCATTCCACATGACCCTCGCCGGCTCGCAAACGAAATTAGCTTCATTTTCGACCTCCCGATGTCAAAGAGCATGCATAATGACTTGACCTGCGGCTTATGAAATACGAAAAACGGCTACACCATGCGGGTGTCCAACGATGGGGAGGACAACGACGATGGCCATGACGATGATGATGCCATGTCAACAGGCCCGAGACACGCGTCGCCAATTGCCGTCCCGTGATTTAGCATCCCAAAAATTGTCGCCTTAGGCCGCTGGTCCACAAAAACTCAGCCGTCGCTTGTCAAACAACTCAAATTGAAAGCGCGTGGCGAATTTTCAGTTTCATTTCGCATACCAAAAAATGACACTGTTCCACGAGTTGCAAATTGCGATTTGATTGGAGCCGGTCGGTCAGTATGTGATTGCGATTTAACAAACGTCATCCTGAAAAGTCAAATAAATCCTTTCGGTTTAAACGATGATACTGCAAATGCAAATTTTTAATCAATACCGAAGAGATTTGTAATTTGTAATTTGATATTTATAAGCCTAGCGCGGCAAGTTAAAAAACTTATAATTATAGCGCTAGTCACAACAGAGGATACATATGTAAAATAATAATATTAATCCTACTAACTAGTAGGATTTACTAAATGATTAAACTATCGATTTAAAATAATTATTAAAATTATTCATGAAACAAAGCAAAGCTAAAAATGTAAACATGTGCATCCTTATTTTCTAATGAAATGTTAGCTGAATAATAAAGCTGCAAATCATCAAGCCGCTCAAAAGAAAGTTGCATCTGGTTAGTAGGTTTTTCCTCAAACATAAACTCTTTCTATACTTGGCCAGTAAGCCCACCTATGTAAATTTTAGCCAAGTAACTCAGGCTGGGATATCCTATCGGAAAACAGACTTAAAAGCTTTACTGAATTTGAATTAAGCCCAGTCCAGTTAGGACCAAGCCAATAGTTGCCAAATGAGTTTGTGTATGCTTTCAACTGTAATAATTCGGAAATACCTTGAATTTGCTGACGTATCAATAGATAATGTCAGAAATGTTGGGATTTTGAATTCTCGATTAACGAACGAATTCGGAACGAAATTTGAGAAATAGAAACGTACATATGCCCTAAAACCATGACAGCTGAAAATTCAACCAATTTTTGTTGATTTGCCAGTTAGTTTTCCCAGTTGCTTCTCGTCAGTTCAACTCTTTCTGCCTCTTTTTCCCCGATCTGCCAGCCACTTCATGTAAAATGAAGGAAGAGCTGAACCGGACAGGATATCGGAGACCAGAGGCCCCGGAGCCTGCTGACGGATGCAGGAACAAGGAACAGCCCCCCCCAAAAAAAAACCAAAAATCAAGGGCTGCACAATAACAACAAGAATCGAGTGGCTCAATGGCCGAGGAAGTGCTTAACCCATTTCCCGGGAAAAAAAAAATTTAAATAGTGAAATATAAAGTAACCCAAACAATCGAAGTTGAACGTTTGAAGTGGGTTTCTTTATAGAGCTGGGTCATTGAACGAGCTGCTAGATGTTTTCCATGTTTAATAATTGAATGCAGCTATGGCCCGACATTCAGAGTGTCTGGAAATTTCATTAAAAAGTATAATCGAAATGCCAACAGGCAGCAGGAGGGGCAGGAGAAGTTGGCCAAAAAAGAAAAACATAAAATTATATTTTAAGCACTCTCCAAGCAGCAATGCCGGATTCGCTCTCAGCTCGCCTGTCTAAATCGCTCGGATGCTAATGTCTGTGGGCAGCGGCAGCAGCAGCATTCGTTCCCATTTTTTGGAAGCTGTGCATCCTCGCCTTCTGGCCCGGGATCACTTGGCCAGGCCCAGGCCCACTCGAAGACTTCTGCCCTTTGCACATGGCCTGCATAATGAATGGGAATGTGTCTAATGCCTTTTCGACCGGCAAACGCTCTGCGGTTGTTTTTGCAGTTTAATTTTCCTTTTCAACTGCGTTTTCAACTGCTTGTTTTGGCCCCCGCCATGTTGATTACAATGCGAAATAAAAGCGCAATTTGTGGGCATATTGTGGGCAAGCATTATTCGGAAGCATCATGAAAGGCACTTTTGCGTAGAGGAAGGATAGAAGCGAATATATATTTTCTGAATAGGAAATTCCATGAACTGGACTCGAAGCCAAAGCCAGTTAATAAAAGGAAGAAGCTTTATCAATGCCGAGGCTAAGCTCAGATGCTCAGAAAATAAATACAACTAAAATAAGTTAAATTGTAAGTCATCAATAGGGGGTCGATAGTATTTGTTGTGTATTACTGAACTTTGGTTTTCTCGATTAAAAATAAACTACCTTAAAATTGTGGGTTATTATCTAACATTGGATCTCCTAGTTAAAATATAGGCAAGATTGTTACAGTGTAGTTTTTTTTGTAGTCCCATTAGAATTTATTTAATTTCCTTAAGTGTTATTATTTATTTGGTATAATTTAGATAGTCAGTAATTGCTAGAATAACGTTGATTTTAAGTATTTTTCACGTAATGTTCAGCAAGGCAGTTTGAATTGCAATTTATTCTGATTTTCTACAAAAAAAAAGCTGGCTAAAGTAAGGGATATCGTGAAAATTTGCTTAAATTATGGCCCCCAGTCACCCATCTGCATGACAAGTAATGGATAGATTTCGGTATACGAGTTCACATCCCCCTGGTTATCAGTCACAGCTTTGAGCAGTAAATTTGGGCCAAATGAGTTGAGTGTTTTTTGCCTTTTGTATTTTTCTATTTTTCGATTTTTTTATACTTGGCTTATCGGCACAATAAACGCTGGCAGCTGAAGGCCAAGTTCGCTGTTCTGTGTATGTGAGGCTGTGTCAAGGGCATCCGATTTCGCCCCTGGTCACATCCCTCGACTGACCCAACTAATTTTATGCCCATTTGCAGGGCGCTGCCTTGCGGCAAAAGCCCTTTACAATTTGGGGGGAAAAAAACCGAAATGTGTTAACTTTATCTAAATTGTTAAAACATTTACCAAATGACCTCACGTAGCTAAACGTGTGTGTGTGCGAGTGTGTGTAGTGGTATATCTCGATCGTCCTGTGGCCTTTTGCATGTCGCATGTCGTCCTTCCTGAAACGTGACTCCTTCCCTGCCGAATCCCCTATTCTTTTTCATCCCATGCGAAGTTCATTTAGAGGTTCTCCCTTAGTCCTCTGACTTTTCTCCTTCTGTCTACGCTTTATTGGCCGGCCAACATGTTCTTTATGGCATTTTGATGCACGATGCATGGCAACCCTTTAACTTCCTCCTGGCTTTAGGGCTCCTTTGACGGAAGCCTTCCACTCTGGCATTTATTATGCTTATTTCGGAGCAGGCTCACGTATTTTGCGTATTAAGTATACGCCCCGTATGACGTTTCCTGTCAGTCACTTAAAGCAATACAAAAAAAACCTGCCCCATGCCAAAATTAAAGCCGCTTTTCCCTGGATCAGAGAGAAAAAGCTGATTAGAACATAACGGAAAGGGACATGTGGAGGAGGCCTTGGGCTTAATCAAAGCAAAAAAAGGAGCTTAGAATTTTGCTCCAGGTTTTAAAAGTCAATTTTAAATACTCGCATGGGTGGGAATAGATAAAAAGCTTTACGTTTCGTAAATATTTAACATCAAAGAATATATTTTACAAATCTCTGGCTTGCCAACTATGTTGCAACATTTAAACAAATTTCAATAACAAACAAAAGTAGCATTTTGTGGAAAAAAAAAGTTGAAAAAGTCAAAGTCTGGCAAGCATTTGAATTTAACCACATTTGGAATTCGACAAATGTAACTGGCTGACCTTTTTTTTTATCCCTGCCAACCTTTGCATATTTTCTGGCGCAGCAGAGCATATTCATTGACATCTCCAGCACACATGCTACAAATGAGGGCCTCAGAAAGTATGCTGAGCAAAAACCCTGAAAGTTAGCAGATTGGGCTGAGATGACGAATTCATTTTTTGCTATCCCCTCTCGGAAATTATGCTTTGTAAATTGACAAGTTGATTTAATGGACGGGCTAGAAGTTCTTTTTCGTTCACACAACTAAAAAACAGAGCTTAAATTGTTTAAATTTCATTCGTGGTTGCCTTTCATCATGCAAATGCAAATGCCACTACATAAATAACGTTGTGGTTATGTGTGAGTGAGTGAATCTGTGGGCGTTTGCTTAATGCTTCTTCTTGTGCCGAGCATTTACAAAATGTTTGGCCTGCGCCCGAAAGTATGTTATAAAAATATTTTATGACATGTAAAAAGCATCAATAAAAAGGTTTCGGGCTGCTTTATTTTCCTCCCATCCACCGCCCCCATTATTTTATTTTTTTTCGACTCTGTTTATCGCCGGTCTCATTGTTGTTGCCACCGCGCTTTATCCCTTTGGCCAGGCACTGGGGTTATATTTCATGTGTACGCCTGCCCATTTCTGGCTTTTGGCTTTCGGTTTCTTTTTTTTTTGGCCATTTTACGGAAAATTACATTTAAGTATGTGTTAGAATTGACGCCGTAACAGGTTGTAAATAAAGGGAAAAACCGAAATTTGTATTACATTCGACTTTATTTCCGCTGCATATTACATTTATCATTCAAGGATCATGGGAGTTAAAGTTTTGTTGGAAACAGTCAAGAATTTAACAACCTAAGCTTCATTTTATTCTTATTATTAATCCCATTAATCGCAAATGTAATTAATCCCTGCCATTGCTTTGAAAGCAAATAAATGCATTGGCTGGTCTGAATTACAACAAATTTAAAGCCAGTGAAAAACCTCGTTAAAAGTTTTTGAAAATAAATTTTACACACTCGAACGCACAGCTAATATGATAAAACTGAGAGCGGTCCCGGGATGGAAAAAAGTATTTTGATAAGCCGCTTACGACACGCCCCCTTAGCTGATGTCACAAACGGGTATTTGTGACAATATCCCGCCCCCGTATTATTTTTTTCGGTGGGCCAGTAACTTTTCCATGTGCATTTCGAACTTTTGTTTTCGTTTTGCTAATTGCCAGTGCAAAGCCGCAAGCGGCATGAAAACTTTTCCCTCTTTTTGCGAGTTACTTTCTTTTTGGTTTTTTTGTTTTTTTTTTTTTTACCATGTTTGCCAGCAACTGTAAAGTAGAAATTAATTTCACTGTAAATGCACATAATCAAGTGTGTGCGTTGAGGGAGGGGAATGGGAAATTCGGAGCCTTCTGGGGTCACAAAAAAATGATAAAGCGCCTGCTCTTGAGGCAATCAGCAGGACGAGTGCAAAAGCCGTAGACCAACTCCATCAACGCCATGCAAAAACTTTGCCAACGAGCAAACAAGAGCCCCAAAGAGATAGAGTAGCAGACGCACAAAAAGATGAAGCACTTGGGAGCAGACATTCCGCGGCGGAACTGGGATCTTAATGAAAAGGCAATCTCATCTCCTTGTCTGCTCCATGCTCTGCTCTAGACATTCGAAAAACCACTAAAGGATGCAGAACGAAGTGCAGCTCGCAATTCAAGATGGAAGATGTAAGATGGAAGGGCTTAATTGAAAAAAAATTATGCAGACTGCGAAATTAATGTGAATTACTTGATACTCGGGTGAGATTTGTCCAAACCACACAAAAGCAAAGCCGCTGAGTGCAGTTCCGTGCTTTGGTTAATGTCAAGCATACGCCGCGTATGCAGAGGTTTATATCAAGCATACGCCGCGTGTGCAGGGGTTAGTGTCAAGCATATGTTTCGTATGCAGGGTCATGAATAGTTAAGCATTTGTACTTTATGTAGATAGAACAGGAGCAAATCCTAACCACTAGATTTAAAACCTAACTTCTTTTAGGAATTTCAAGACTAAACAGTGAACACGTAGCCTTGGTTGTTGGTTAAGAAATTTTAATTTGGTCTAAGTACTTATTTTAAACTATGAGGAGATTAATATCGCACACACAGTATTTGAAGGGTTATTCTGTTAGGTTATAGGTAACAATGTGTTAACAGTGTAACTGATTGAGTTAAAGATACTCTAAACATGATACAAAATTTTTGTGTGCGATTTTTACTACAAAACTCTTATTAGGGTTTAAAAAAACCAAAAAAACGAAGTAAAAAAAATAAAGTTTCTTAGACCTTTTTCGTCTCGACTTAACATAGTCAATAAACATCAGCTGAAAATCTTTTTTCTGGCAATAAAAAAAACAGCAGCTGTAACCATAACAAGCTCTTCATCATGGTCAACTACTTGACTCCAGAATGCAGTGAGGAAGAGATGAGAATAAAAACCTGACACTAGCTGTTCATAATCTATGCTAATTTTCGCCTTCTCTATGGCCAAGAGATTGTCGGACAGTTTTCATTTCTTTATGCAACACACAAAAAAGACAGCGAAAAAGAAGTGGCATTAAAATTAATGAAGTTGAGACGGCAACAACAATAACAAAAAGGAAAAATTCAAAAAACAAATTTATAGTAATCGACTTCAAAATACCTACCACTCACTTTTTTTCTAAAAAGAATGGCGTTTTTACCTGAACTCGATTTTTAACGAATAAATCTTTAAAGCCGTAGCAATTTATTCTTTCTTAGACCAAATTATATTGTTAAAACTAATAAGGTTGTAATACAAAAAAAATATATAAAAATTTAAAAAAAATTATATGTTTTGAAACATATTTTCTGGAATATAAAAGAAATTTCTATATTTGTTTAAAACAGTCCAAATAAAAGAGAACACCCTAAGTCTCTACGATTCCCTTGGTATAGAAGCAACAGCAGATGAGACAGTGGCCAGGACTTTCGTCCTTTACCAAGCATGTTTCCATTGCTGGCTAAGAGGGAAAATCTTAATCGTGATCTTATTACGCGCGTTAATTACGAAATACAGCAAAAACAAGAAGGAAACTGGGAAGTAAGCGGAATACCGAGGCTTGGCAGGATTTTTCGCTCTGGTTTATGGCCAAAGCGGCAAAATTAAGATGCCAGTCGCTGGAGTCCAGTGATGAGGGATGTGGGAAGCAGGATGGGATGAGGAATATGGCCGGCGCCAAGGGATGGTAAGAAAAATTAAGAAAATAGACGGCGCATAGATAAGCAAGTGCAATCCAGCACATTTTGCGGGCTGTTCATTTATCCATTGTTGCTGCTGCTGTTCCGGTTGTTGCTGCACAAGTTTTATGACCCGCTGAGCAACATTGTTGCCACTGGCCATTTTTCATTAGAACAATGCAATGAAGCTGCAGCATTTTACATGCACAGCGATAGCAAGATGCTAAGGAAAAACAAGGAAAGAACACACAGACTACCAGTAACTTTAATCAAAGTGGAGAAACTGAAAAATTGGGTAGAAAGGGAGTACGAATATTTGGATAAAAGGTATGGGAATAAAATGATCAATGAACCAGGAATTTCTTACAAAATATTTCCTCTTAAAAAATGGGGATGTTTAAAGAACGTAAAAAAGCAAAACAAGGGGGTTAATTTTTGTTATTAATGGTCAATTTAAAGTTAAATTATTACAAACAAATGGGCGAATTTTTGTTTGCTTTTTATTCGCTACGCTAAAAATAATAAAACAATATTTAGCTAAAGCTCATAATCTGTATCACACTAAGTAGTCACCGAATGTAGAACATACACGGAAGAGCAGGAAACAGTTGTGTATTATTAAATGCATATGTTTTGAGCTCAAAGCAAATAAAAATGAAGCAAAAACTCGCGCAAAGCCAAACAATTTGTCAAAAAGGTAAAACCATTGACTGGGTACGTTTTTTACATGTTTTTTGTGACCAAAGCGAACAATAAGCAGGAAGGTGGGTAAATTCAAATAAACCGCTGCCCCGGATTACACATATAAGCGGCTTGGCCGTCACCACTAAAACAAACGATGCAACAATGAACAGGACAACTCAACACAAACAAAACAAGAGTTAAGCCTTGCCAGCCAGCGGTTTGAAATATTTATATGGCCCTTTACTGGAGCGGAACGGATAGATTCAAAGCGACCGAATAACTCACCAGTTGGCCACTTAATGCGAAGCTCAAAGTCCGGGCCAAGGACATAATTATAAATCACGGCCCGTCCTTAGTCGCAGGCTCCGCTCCGCTTGGCCACACTCAAATAACTTAACGCCAAGTTGATGCATTCAACGCAGGATTTAATGCCAAACAGAGTTTGAAAAGCCATCATCAAGTGCATGTAACCGAGCAGGACATGGGCGGCCAGCCAGCCAGCCAGCCAGCCAGGACGAACCGAAGCAGATGAACCAAAGATATACATTGCCTGGACATTGAACGACAAGAATAAATGCTTGACCATCAATACCAGATACTGGGGTGGACATGGACATGGAGATGGAGCTGGAGCTGTAGCTGGAGCTGGAGAAATGGGAAAGGTCCAGGCCCCGAAATGAAATTGGCGTTGACACAACACATACCAACACATGCACCGAAAAAAAGTATGTATTCAATAGTAAAGTCGTGTAAAAAACACTAAATCTATTAAATATTTAATCATGTCAACTCGACACTTTAGTTGTTCAGAAGGAATACTTTTTATATGTATATGTTTATAAGTTTAAAACATCGATTAACAACAAAGCCAAACAGAACACCAAAAAACGCATTGAAAGTAGGGTAAATCCGGGAGAAGTGCCCCGCCGGGACAAGTGCCCCACTTTGTTTATTGTTATCATGCATCGATAAGATTGCAGCGCCATCTCGGGAAAACTTGTGTTTAAGTGTCAAAATGAAAAACTTGTGTGGAAAATTCGTACTTTGGTAAGTTAACTATTCACAATTTATGAAATCCATACGCAGTAGGTCCAAAAACAGGCGAAAATTTTTTTAGCGATTCAAAAATGTTTGTTATTTCATCGTCAAAATGTCAACAGACGTCAGATGAAGTATCATAACCTTCCTATGTAGCTAGATCATTTAGCAGATAACTATTTTTACATTTACTGTTCGCCAATATTTTTTTAATTAATAATTTTCATATGCTATGCAATCGGGACAAGCGCCCCACTTGTTCTCGGGGACAAACGCCCTACTGATAATCTGGTTTGAGCACTTTATGTCGTAAACGTTTGTTATTATTTATTAACAAACATATTCTATATGGTGCTTTTACATAATTTACAATTGTTTATTAATGTTATTTTTGTATAAATAAAATTTTTCGTATTGTGATTCAATTTTGGTACCTCGATCGACAAATTCAGTCTTTTATTTTTATTATCTTTAAAAACCGGATCTGTTATTTTTATCATTATTATTGTGTGTTGATGTGTGTTAGAAAGTACCGTAGAATCAATGTAATGGCTTTTTTTCGCGAGTTGTTGTTTGCAAAATAATTTAAATCCTAAGCATAAAAGCGGGGCGCTTGTCCCTGAAGATGTTTGAACTAGCAAATTTGCTTCTTTTTATTAATCATCCCACAAAAAGCTTGTAACGTAAAATATTGATGAATAAAATGTTGTTCTTACCGCTGGATATACTACTCGACCTACAACAATCACAAAAGCCCTCGTAAACATATTTGTGAAACAACCATTTCGATTTTCAAAAACGTGGGGCACTTGTCCCGGATTTACCCTATATTAAAAATAGAATATATAAAAAACACTAAATCTATTAAATATTTAATTATATCAACACGACACTTTAATTGGATACAAAACAGTAGGAATACTTTTTTATACATGTTAATAAAGGTCAAACATTGATAAACAAAAAGCCGAATAAAACACCATAAACTACATTGCCGCGTCAAAGGATAATTTGTATGAAAAACCGACATCTGTGATTAGTTTTTTATGAATAAGTAGGTATATATTTACTTTAAATTGTCGAAATTGATTTTTTGTAGCTAGCTAGCAAAAAACAGCGTCCCATTTTAGATTACCTATAACGAAAACAATCAATACTAATTAGTTTTTAAGAAAATATTATTAAATTATATTATTAAATAAATATTGCTTAAAGTACGACACATATCAATTTCATATTTCACATGTTTTTTTCGGTGTACCAGGAACTAAAGAAGCAGGACCCTCCCAGGATAAATGGTCACAAAAAGCGCAACAAATGGAGCTGCCATGCAGGGCAATGCGATGATGTGTATCGCCAGCTCGTCTAATGTTTGCGGCTGCGGTCGAAAAATGTTCTTGCGGCCTGGACAACTGGGAAAGGATAGGGTTATTTCCCATCAAACTCCACCTCAACACACATTTCCGGAGCGGACAAAAGTTCATTTTACGTTTATCAAGGAATTCAATTAGCATTTGCTTTATGCATGAAACTGAAACCCCAAAAACATTTTTCCTTTAAAACGAATTCCAATGTCTTGGGTTTCCCCTATTATCCCGCCCTATCCCCCTGGTTTACTGTAATTGCCTTACAAAACTTTGCTATTTGTATTTATCTTTTGGCAACTTTGAGACGCACGTGGAGCCAACGGAGCTCCATATGTGCCAGCTGGTGCACTCCACGGGGCGTATGCGTAATTTTGTTACACACACTTCGTTGTTTTTAAAAACTTCTCCGAGTTTTTCACTGCTCTTTGGGTTTTCCCCACCACTTTAAGCTTGGTGGGTGTGGCCACATTGTAACGAAACGGGGGAGAGTGAAATATGTGATAGTGCAAAGTATCCTTTATTTCCTTGACGCACGTTAAATTGTCTCATTTTAATTGTCAGCCATCTGCTGGTTTCTCCATTTAATTAAATTCTTCATGATTAAAATTGTTACAAAAATAATGATCAAATAGTGAAAGGGAAACTTTAATTTTGTTTGTTTTGTGCAATTTAAATGTATTTTCACAAATGAATTTAATAGTTATTTGTATTTATTTAACACGTCAAACTCCGTAGACAAAAAAATACCTATTGTATACATTTTAATGTACATATTAATGTGCAAGAAAATCACTACAATCACAGTAACTTATACCTATAGAAGCTTCTGATGAAAAATCTCTGCAAAAACATAATCAGAGTTCGTTTTTGCTGCCAATGTCCTGCTGTTAAATTGATGAATGCCTCGCCATCGGCAGAGGCGGCAAATATGCGTCTATGTTTTTATGTGGAGCTGGGAAAAAAATAAAAAAAATTGCCTTGCATGCGATTTGATAATCAAAGATGGAGGCACGATTCTGTTTGTGTGTTGGTGCTTTGCCGATGACAGCAAAAAAGCAGAGAGCAGCAAATGGAAAAGAGAAAACTTTTCCATTTTATATGGGTGAGGGGGTGTGGCCAACAATTGTGATGCATGTAAACAATAAAATGAACAAATCAACATTTTATGGATTATTGACAAGTGATATCAATCATCGTGGCTGCTTTGGTGTACCGCCCTTTTGCTGTACCGCCCCCCATATTGACCATCTCTCTTTCGTTGTCAGTTTGCTTTTGGCTGTTTGCGAAACTGGATTGCATTTTTTGCTGCCATTTTTCTTGTTGTTTTCCACGCTTCGTTTGATTAGCTGTAAAGTTGTTTATAGCCTTTAGGATTTGTTTTTTTTTACTAGTCATGGGCGATTAAGCGACCTTAAACTCGAGCTATTAAAATTGATTGGTACATACCATTAAAAGCCTAACAACTTTTTTGAATAAATGTTCGTCTAAATAAATCATTTGATCCTATGGAAGAGTTTTCGGAGGCCAAATAATGTCATTTAAGTGCAGGTGCTTACAGCTTAGAATTTTAAAAAGTTTAAAAGGCAGCTGCCTGAATATTAAACCAACGAAACAGCTAAAACCGAATTGAGCATGTGTGCAAGTTGGAAAAGTAATTGGAAAAATAATTGCAAAACTAGTGCAATAATAAGAATGCGAACTATGGCAGCTGTGGGAAAGGTAAAATGTAATAACGGTGCAAAGCCAAAAAGACACGGCAAGTATTTTTATAAAACTAAAATTTTCAGAAGTGCGATGTTGTAATGTGGAGAGCTCTTTCGCCAAATGTTTTCTGGCTAATTAAATGGCAGTACACAAAATCTAATCAAATTTAAATACATAAACACACCACGCACACCGGCACTAAAAAGTTTGGCTGGCATTTTCACAAATATAATTGGCAAAAATCATATTACGAATGGGATGGAAAATGTGCACCGCAATTTTGGGCTCATTTGGCACGCACCGAGCAATTTTCTACCACAATGCGCAATTTGAAATTAAAAACACTTTGGTTTCTAACAGCTTTACAAATGTATTCCATGTGCACGCTTTCTATCTTAATAAAATTCAATGAATTTTAGGAATAATTTCCTCACGTTGGCAATATTTGGTTAATTATAATTGCGGCTAAATAATTGCTGGTTAATTAAGGTTCATGGTCAGCAGTGCCGCATTTATTGTTTCCTTCACTAAATAAATACACATAAGTGAGGACGTTGCGAAGGCTGTATTACATTTAAGTTGAAATAGGAAACTAAAATATTATTGCATATTTTCTAAGAGAATCAATCATTATTCAAATTTTCTTACAATAGGCGTTTGTTATTATTTTTGACATTTCAACCCTAGTTGTATTTTGTGGCTTCAGGGTGTCAAACATTCAGTTATTATTGACCAACAATTTTGAATTGTATAGGAAAACTCAACTGGCAAATAATTTAATTTGGGTGAAATTTAAGATGGTGTGGCAATTTGTACGAGCGTGCTAAAAACTTGCTGTATGTTTATGTTGTGCAAATTTCTGTTTTGAATTTACATAGCACTAGCTTAAAGTACACATGTACACACGGCACATATACATACAAATGAATTGCTTCCGCCTGCGCTTTGTTTCCGTTTCCCTGCCGAAAATGGCAAAAATTCTGCCACAGTCTCTGGCTCCACATCCTTGGGGCCACCCACTACCACCCAACCACCCTCTGCTCTCCACTGCACTACCCCCTCGGGGAACCGTTGTCTGTCCCTCACGTTCGCTTCGCTGTCACTTTTGCTTAATTTTATTTGTTTTGGCCGACGGCGCGTATACGCAACGCACTGCAATATTGAAAAATTCCTTTGTTGTCATTTGCTTCTCCCCTCCCTTCCCTTTCCACACTTCCCCCGTGGAGTTTGGTTTGCGCTCCTTGTAACTGGCACCATTCTCAGTTTGTGTTTGTGTCGCTGGCTTTGTTTGCATTTGTTTTCATTGTACAATTTTTTGTGTCAATTGCAATAAAGCCATTTTGTCTGGGCTAGGATGTGTGTGTTTGTATTTTTCCCAATATATATTTTTTGGCAAATATTGGCATTCAAAGCTATAATTAGTTGAGATTTCATATTTTCTTTAACTTTGTGTTTTCAATAACACCTAACTCTTTTTTAGGACTATTGTTATAATTAACAAGAACAATACATTTAGAAATAGTTTGTGTACTACGACAAAAAATTATTTATTTCTAGAAACCGATTCCATTTTTAACTCTACTCTGAAGCAAATTTTCCGATACAGAAGATTACTATCAAAGGCTTTAAAATTTATTTACATTGCTTTAAATATTCTTTGTCCTGGGAACTGGAGAATATTTGTGCAAAATAATTTCTAAACCTATGCTAAGCATCAAGAATTGTACTCAATCAAAGTTCACTTTAATTTTCCACCGCAAGCGCATTAAAGCAATTAAATTTAATTGTCACGGCCACTTCCATGCAATTTCAGGACGATTCCCCAATTCCCCAAAAAGCTGCGCCAGAAAAGTTCTATAAATACCTGTGAGCGAAAGCAAAGTTCATGGGGACAAGGACAGTGGCCCATTTGCGATCATTAATCATGCGGACTTGTAATTTATCTTGGCACTGGCTTTTTATTTTCCCCCGACTTGATGAGTTTGCAGCGGATCCACTTCCACCTGCCGGGAATAAAAACTTTGCTCCCCCAGGCGGCTGCCTCAAAAATTCTTTCTAAATACTTTTTTAATAGCTTAAGCGCATTTCCTGTTTTTATTAAAATGAAGCCGAGCCCGTACCTGAAACATATGCCCAACCATTTTTTTTCTCGGTAAGTAGGGAACTTTGTCACCGTGCAAAGTTTCAGCCTGGGGCATGCCTCACAGTGATGGGGACTTGCACCTGCAGCCACATGGCTGGATAGGCAAGTTTTGGCTGCTTGGCTGGGCACTTTTATGTAAATCTGCTAAATTAAGTGCCAGCCGCTTGTCATCTCCCGTCGTTCTCCCCCCAGTCCCAGTCCACCCACCAGGTGATTGTCGGTCGTCCTTGTGAGTTCTCTGTTCTTTGCCTTTTGCTTCCATTTCGTGCCATTCCATTCCCTTCCTGCCGCTATCACTTTTTTCATTAGTGGAAAAAATTTAAATGAAATATTTTGATGGTCTCCGTCGACTGTGCAAATAGAGGAAAGGACCAGACCAAACCAAACTAAAAGGAAATTTAATATAACATTGCAAAAATATTTTACGTACAGGAAAAACATTGTGGAATGAGCAGGTAAATCCTTCTTTGAGCAGACTCTCAATTATTTCTGTTTGATTGCCTTAATCTTGGGTTTAATGTTAACCAAATTTCCTTTACTTTGCTTTTAATCCCCTTTACAAATTTAGGAGCCGTTTAAATACCCCTCACAATGCCGGCGGGCTAATGACTAAGCCCGGGCAAAGGCAAAGAGCGGAAATGCAACAAATAAATACAAAAAGGCGACTTAATGCCACCAGCCGCAGTGGAAACTGAACTGAAATAAAGTTGTCACAGAGCCGGGAAAGCCTTTGGGCCAGCCAGGACCTCGTCCCAGCCACATGCTCATTTAGTTGGAGGGTTTTTAAAAAAAAACGAAAAACTAAAAAACAAAACAGAGAACAAAACAAACCAGAAGTGAAATAAAATTCTCGGCAAAGAGGAGGAACTGAAACTGGAGGCGTTGCACGTCATTAGGGCAACATGCACGGCCGAGTTGCAAGGCCAGCTGAGGGCCACCTCCCATCCCTTCCCTTGGATGTGGACCAACATGAAACTGTTTGGCTAAAGTGAAAATTTTATTTTGCAATTTTCTGTTTAAGGATTTCTATTTCCGCCGGGCTCTCGGCCAGACATGCTAGCATCTCCCTTCCTAAAAAAAAGAAAAATAACAGAGAAGCTATAAACAAATAAGAGAGGAGATGCAGAGAGTTGGTGGTGGGGGTGGGAGGACGAAAATAAATAATGTATGGTGTCGCCGGCATTTTAATAGTTTTGTTAGCCTTTTTTTCTCGGCCACCAGCGCCAAGCAACGGAAGTAACTTTTATGCACGGCCTTAAAAAGGGTTTCGCCCATGGGGGCGTGCTGCAGTGGGTGGCAGGATGAGGAGGAGCCAGTGCCAGTGCCGCTGGCTGTGTCTTAATGGATTTTGTGGCTCTTTTTATTTGGCACCATGCAGAGAGCTTGAATTTCCTGCGGCCATCCGCCAGCTTAAGGTCTGTTCCACGATATTTCTCTTTAAAGTAGGCTCAAGGGTTGGGCTTAGTTCAATCTGATTGGAAGTATATGGTTGGCTAGTGAATTCGTTGAAAGGATAGAAAAACACAGCGCGAGTCGATTCCCTTTTTTATATTCTATTGCGAAATCAAATGTTCAGCTGTCGTTAAAATAGAGCAACGACAATTTAAGATCTACTCTTATTTTACTATATACAACTTTAACTACTTCTTTAATTTGTTTTTTTTTTGTTTATAAGTATAAGTTAAGTTTTAGTCTAAAAAGTAAATTGTTTTCTTATACAAGTAATATTTTACAGTTTAAGTTCTAAGGCTTGGATTGGGTACAATGCTGAAGTGAGAAAGGAACCCCATTTTCAAAACAATTTACAATGAGACAAAAGGCAAAGCCAAAGATGAATTTAGAAATTCGAAATCAAAGCCTTGGCACTTCAAAAAAGATTTCGTTTTAAAAACAAAATGAATAAGTGAGTGTGCATATATTTATATTGTTCCCAATGGTCGGAACACGCGGGAGGAGAATGTCAACTCGCATGTTTTCCCGTTAATGGCGGAAAATTCTCCAGGCACCAGTTCAAATGACTGACACAACTTTCCCGGCTGATTATTTATTTTGTTGCTAACTTTTTTTGCCAGCAGCAAACATGTAAGTTGTATCTCACATGTCTGCGAGCCAACAAGAGTCAACTCTCATAATTTGAGTAGGTGTCTGAATGGCCGTGGGTGGATGCTTTTGTGTTCGCGTTTGCCGAGAGGAGGCGATAAGATTTCCATTTGAAATGCACAAGGACCGGATGCCACTTAAAAGTTGGCAAGTGCCAGTTTTGTAACGCATTTGGGTGTCACTCGGCGCGGCGACAACTTTTCTAAGCGTCTTTTAATTAACAGCCATCAAGTGCAAGGATTTCAAGGATCTTGCAAGGCAACAGCCACCACACTCAAAAGCAGACACACACACATACACACACACAGTTACGCCGCCTGACGCCATATTGAAATTCATTAACATGTCGTCCTTTTCCCACTTTCGTCCTTCGACGCCGGCTTCTCATTAATATGGCAAGTTAAATATTTATAGCATAATTCTAGGAGCTGCTACATCACCCGCGCATTGTCTCATTCATTGTTGTGGCGTCGCTGGCGCGGAGAGCGTGTTAAAGAAATTAATTAATATTCTGTTCGCCACACTCACACACACACACACACACACTTTCGCAGGGTTTAATAATGGCGCATGTGTGACGCGATTTCCTCTCGCCATTTTCCTCATCTCGTGCGGTTCGCCGAGGTTCCATTGCCGCGCCCCCTTTGCGGATTACTTGCCATTTTTCGTTATAGCGCCTCAAGTCTGCCGTCGCTCATTGTGTTTGTCACTATATGAAGCGCACTAGGGTGTACCTCATTTTAATGAGAAATTTAAGGGCATTTATCTTATGGCTCAACTATACATTCAATTTATCCCATTATATGTCCTTAAGATTTTCTCAAAATGTGACAGCCTGAAGTAAAGCTTGACTTAAGGACAAAACACTCTTTATATTTCTGTTCATTAAAACTCTATCTATTTTCGTGTCAGATAATGGTTTGAGGTATTGAAGTTTTGCTTGATGTCGCGTTAGAAACCCTTTTATATTTATATTTATTTATATTTATACTTAAATTGATTTATTTAAATACCATGTTAGTGTTTTAAAATATATAGCATACCTGCAAATGGTATGGGTATAGAAGTTCCAACTTATGTAAGTAATAATTCAAAATTTGATAAACTAATTTAAAAATGTGTTCCTAACCTTTTTTTAATTTTCTTCCAGTTTTTTAGAAGTATTTTTTTGTGAAAAAAAAAATTGTTTAGTTTTATTTAAATTTTTTAGCAGTGGATTCTGTTTTTAGATGTTAGCTGCCATGAGCCACCCTAATGCACATAAACATACATGTGTGCACATCGGCTTAGGGCGCTTTCGTGCTGTTCGGCTTGTTTTAATCGTGACATGCCCGCAATCCATTTTTATATATCTCATGGCTTCCAAATTAAGTTATAAATTAAAAAAGCACTTTGTCTTGCGTTTGCTTTTGAAGCGAATTAGACGGCGACCCGAAAGGTGGCAGGGAAGGGATTAGCAATTCCGGGAATGGCTTCCTTTTAATGGGCATCATTTCCTGCTAAGATTAAGATGAGAAATCTCTGTGACTTTTGCGTGTCTAATGTGTTTTATTTTGTCCCTGGCTCCCGTGCAAAATTAAACACATTTCGAGTTTTGAATTGACTTTGCCACGTATGCAGCACTTGTGTATCTTCAAGTACAACCAATTCCACTTGAGGGCCTGATCTAGCCTGAAGTATTTGTGAGCAGGCAGCAGCACCACTCGACTCCCCCACTTAGGACCCCTTTGGAAGGGCCAACCTTTCGCTAACCAGACAGTTTAACTCAATTACAGCCTCCGTTAACTGAAGCTCCGCCGTTCGCTCACTCTGTCACATCAGGCGTAAATTAACGGAAGTGAATTCATAAAATGGGAGGCGCAAATGCGTTGCAAACTGCAAAAACTCAACGTGACGCAACGTTGCGCGTTTAAAAGTGTAAATAATATGTATGTGCCCCGCAGCTTGCTTTGTCGCCTTGTTATAGAGAAATGCAGGGGGCCACAGGGCTCAGAATTCCGTGGCTGCAACTGCAGGTGAAGCATTGAAGTTTTCCCGAGTTGGTAGCCTAAAAAAACCTCATCACATTTAAAATAAAGGCAATGAACAAAAAATTCCGCAAAATGGCAGCCTGGGGGCGGGAAAACCAAAGTGGCGGGTCACATGGTGTCACCAAATTAAAACCGAAATGAAAACCGACCGCCCAGGAAGTTGCATTCAAATGCGTTGACATTAAACCAGCAGTGCAGTGTAAATAGTAGAATTTTCACACAGTTAACTTTGTGTGCACAGGGGAGGTGGAAAATGGGAATCCAAATGCATATGGGCATCTGTAAACCAGTTTGGGGCAGTTGGGATTTGTTTACGATTTAAGTGGTAATTTTGTATGAAATTTAAATATTTTGCATTGCCTGTTTTCGACCCATATAGTTTGTAAAACTCCTGCCCAAAATATATTTTTCAAAATTAGTTACGTTTCTTAATCCGTTTAAAGGATCAATTCAATCAAGTGATAACAATTTAAGCTAAAACAAAACAAAGTTTAATGTCTGCCTTTAGTTTATAATAAAATTACTTGACTTATATTAAAATTTTTAATTAATCCTTTTTTTCTTTGATTTTAACTTAGTAAATTCAATGAATTACTCAATTACTATCATAATTATACTTTATTCCGGTACAAAACGTTGCTTCCAAGTATTTACTTACCTTGACCATTACTACCAAAATATTTAAAATAGTTAAAATTAGGTTTGATTTTTGTGAACAAATTTGTAGTTACTTACTGTATACTTTTAAGCAGACGAAATTGAGATTTAATTCATTGAAATTCCCTTCACATGGCACACTGGCTACAATCTTTCATCATTACTTACTCCTGGGAAAGCCGTTTGAGAAAAGGTTTAGCAGTGAAACTTGCAGTTTGCTTATCTCTCGCTTGTTGCCTGTCGTTACGTGAGCCTGTCATCCCGGATTAAGTGCGTATCCTCGAATGCTCATTTGGCCTTTTGTTTGGCATTGGGCGCCCAATGCCGAGAGCCTCGCAAGTTGCCAACGAACTTTGGCCCCCAAAAAAGTTACCTTTCTGGCAAACACACACCTACACACACACATACACTCTTGCGCAGGCTTTTCACACATGTGAGGCGACGACGCGTGTAAAAGTTTTTGTTGCATAAAATTAGGCGCGGCAGCGGGAATCCGGGAATCGAAGGGGATTTTGGAGTGGGAGCAGCTGCCTCATCGTCTTTAATCAGCGGCGTGCGCTCGTTTAACGCAAATTAAATTTCTGTTGTGTAGGAAACACCACTCCACGCTTCTCATGATTAACGCATTTTCCTTTTAATTTCCCTCAAGCCCACAGACACAGGCACTGGCACAGGCACAGGCAAGGGCTTCAAACACAAGCACACATCACGAGCCCCCAACACAGAGCCGCCTGCATTTGTTGATAAGATTTTAACACGCCGCGTAGGTTTCTCGCAACAAGCCCGAAAAACTTTTCCCGTCCGCCGCTGGCTGTTTTCCTCCCAAGAACTTTCCAGGACTCGGGCCCTAATGCGCGCGGAAAGGCGCCAGCAGAAAGGTGAACGGAGACAGGGCCCCGAAATCGGCTAAAGCCTTTGGCGCACTTTGCAACCCGTAACAGAAAGTGAGAGCACCCATGAAGAATACCCTTTTTAAACACTACAACAGCAATTTGTTTGATTTATTAATCACTTTTTGTGCTTTTTACTCCCAAAATGAGTCCTAAAAAGTGTTTTTTAAAAACAAAGTAAAAAAAAAAATTTAAAAATTTAAAATTTTTATTTTCGAGATTTTTTCAACTAATTAGAGTCTAAAATTAGTTAGTACGGCAAAAATGTAGTTCAAAAAGTACTACTATCTATAGCTTTACAAATTAGAAAACTTTTCTTTTACTTTCAGAAAGATTTAATTTAAGACATAAGAGCCTTTTATTATATGACATACAAAAACTTAAATTAAACAAAAACAAAAGCGATTTAAATAAGTAAATAAATATAAGGTTATAAACATCTTAACTTGGTTTAATGAATTTGCTTAGTATTGCAAAGCGTATAAGTCTAGTCATATTCCTTAAAGAAAATTAACTTTCTTTACTTTTTTTTCGTTTTTCCAAGGCTTGTGTGGAAAAAATTCAAAGCTGTCTTAAAATTTCACCAGCAAAGTTGTGTGAAAGTGGGAAAAAAGTTTCTGGTCTCCTTAGGAGCTGGGCTGTCACACGAGCAGATCAACAGATTAAATGAAAGTTTTTCTTTTTCCCCTATCATTCCGGTAGATGTTGTTATGGTTGCTGTTAATTCCCCTGGTAATATTTAGGTATGCACACGAGGCATAAAGCATTTTATATTGTTGCTGTCATTTGGCATAAAATGCTCGCTGATTGCGGTTAATGATGACACCGAAGATAACCCGTAACAAAATGGCAACAATGGAGGTGGGGATCCTGTCAGGTGGAGTCGGATTTCGGTGGCGGAATGCCTGCGATAAGACCTTTGACAAATGTGCACTTTTTAACACCTGGCGGCACCAAGGGACCGTGTTGATGTGACCTGCAGATTGCGCCCGGAGCTTTGCATCGAGCTATTAAGATTTGTTTAAATTGCCTTTAAGCCATCTGCATGAGTTAGTTTTTTTTTAAATCCTGAGTGAGGTTTTTTTGTCTTCCTTTACGTAACGTTATTGTTCTAAAAGGGCTTATAAATTCCCTGAAAAAACGATAATAATAGCTTAAGCGTTTAATAACATAACCTTTTATCGCGTTAAGAAAAAACTGCAAAGTTTTTATTATGTTTAAATCACAGTGGAAATTAGTTCATATTAATTCCGAATAAGTACCTACCCGTTAATAAGAGTTATAATTAATTTTAATTTCATAAAACCCAATATAAAAAAGGACTTTTAAAACCATATTTATAAAAAAAACGATATTTTCATCGCAGAGTATTCTTAATTCGAGGTTTAAAGTTTTCGTTTTGGTTTAAATCGGTTCATGCTGAAATAGTTATCATTAAATATTAATATTCTTTGCTTAAATATAAAATGCTTAAATCACTTCAGTTATATCCTAATCAGGAATATTTGGTTAAGGTTATTAGCACTTGTTTTCTTTATATGCATTCCAAATATTTGATCTGTAAAATAGCAGGAATCGTAGCTCATAGCTCAATTTATCATCTGCCAAAATAAGAGCTGCTTATATGAGAAACAGGGGAAATGGCTTCATCTACTACTATGTAGAGGTAGTAGTACTAAGTATAGTACCACCTATGGAACAGGGGTCGACAAGTGCACTCTGATACTGGCAGAGGGTGGCTTGGAGGGGTGGGGGCGTGGCAGGTTACATGTGAGTTGCGTTTAGCTAACGCCAACTGTCAGTGGCGTGAACAAGTGCCATTGAAGTTCATGCTTCACGTTCATGCCTCCTGCTTTAACCCTCTTACTGGACTACGTGAAATTGTTTCGACGTTTCGGTGTTTGTGTATGCGAGTCCATGTGGAGTGGATTATAATGTTAATGGAGGGATGAGAGTGCAAATGTCTGCTCATGACATTCATTTGAGCAACAAACACACACCGCGCACACTTTCACGAGTCTATATCTATCCGCATGTTCAACAAGCAACATTATTGTCATTATCATAGGGCTTCAAGGACGCAGTGAAATGGAATGATGAAAAAATCCACAAAATCCATATGTGCACAAAAAAAAAATATATATTAATAAAATTGATGCAAAAATAAATACCAGTTAAAGGTAACATTTATTTATAAAATATCTAGTGTAACTGTATTATGTTTTTTGTGTTCTTACATTCGCTGTCATCTTATAAGTCGAATTTGTAAATTAAAATAAATTATTTTGATCTCTGTAGACGAAGAAATATGCCAAGAAATGAAGATAAATTGAACACAAAACATGTCGAATTAATTTAAACATGGATTTTTTTCTGTGCACATACACATAAGCGTATATAATTAAGGAGCCGCTCAAATCCCGTAACCGCAGGAGCCGCACAATCAATCTCAAGTTGTCTGAGTGGATCTCGTCCTCCCGTTTTCGCCTGGGAGCGTAAAATAGATTTATTAGGAGAGTGGTTCAAGCCTGGTCCAAATATAATAACTTCAAAGGCAGCCAAATGGCAGGGAGTCCTTTGTTTGGAGCGACAGCTGGGCCAGGCGCCTGAAATCACGTATACGCCGCGTGCACACCAAAGTTGTCCTGTAATTGAAACTATTTACTTTCTGGCATTTTCATTAAGGGCAATTTTCGTAAAATTTAACGCAAACGCACTTCCTTGCAAATGTTGCCCGTTGCCTGAAATTGGCATCGCCTGAGGTGCGGGGATACTAATTACTTGGAAATCAATTGTCGCAATTCATTTTGAGCTCGGGTTTCCGGTGCGCAGCTGTGTGGGTGAGTGTGCTGTGTAAAATTAAGTATGTTAATTTAAATTTATCGTTCCAATGATTTTCATTTCCTTTTCGCCGTTTCCCTTTTACCCAATCCAACTTGCATATTTCTTCAAACGGACTTTTCTCCCCCCACCTCACCTCACTCGCTGGCTGTGGATGGCAATGATTTTTGCAAATGGTCTTAATGAAGGCGTAGGCAGCAGCTGCTCTACCCTTGCCACCCCACCCTTTCTCTGCTCCTGTCGTGTAATCAACGGCGGCGAAGCCATGGCCATCAAATTAGCAAACGTCGCTAAATTAGTGGGCCAAAAAAAAACGGAGAAATCTCTGCTCCTAAAGGGTGAGAAATGGCCTTGTATAGGGTTACAAATGAAGCCATAATTTGTGGATGCAAAGGAGAATAATTGGATGTGAGATATGTGAGAGATTGGATAATCAGCAAAATCACATGAATCGTTTGCTTTTATTTTTCCTCCCATCAAGTGTTTCCACGTCCCAAAATAAACTTTTTGCACAACTTTTATTTCCATTCGCTAAATGCTTTTTCCTCTTCTAGCGGACTTTTTCTGTGTCCTGGTCGAACCCTGGGGACTCACATACAAAACACATGAATTTAGTTTGATTTCATTTTTCTAGGAAATTTTTTCGTTTATCAATTCCTTTGTGTATAGATTCACATTTTATTTACCAGAGTTTTCCGATTTATTCACATTTTTTTTATTTGCAAATTTTATTTACCGAAATGCTGTTATTTTTTGTTGTCGCTGGGGAAATCATAAACAGTTTTGCTTGTGATTGTTTGAAAATAAAACATAAATTGTGGCTTAATGTAAATTGAAAAAATTAATACATTTTATTATTTTAGTTCTCAAAATGTTTTTATTGAATAAATTTGCTGCTTTGCTACGATTTAAATTTCACACCAAATTGAACAATTTTGCAAGCAATTTCCTGATGAATTTTGAAGCTAGGGGAAACCCTTAAACAAGTGGGGAAAATTCTTTTAAACAAGTTAATGACTGGGTGGAAAATCAATTTTTAATATTTTATGACTCGACTTTCTCCTGGTGTCACATTTTCACGCATAAAAAGACAAAGAAGGGAAACGACGCCGAAGGAAATTGCTGAGAAAGTGAAAGCCGGGCTAAGTGCTTAAGTTGCTGAGGAGGGAAAGTAGGGGATTGTGGTTGCTTATTTTCACCACATATGCTCACCCCCTGCCAGTGGGTTTGTGTGGGCCATATAAATGCAAATGGCTTATGAAAATAATTTGACAGTAAATTACAAATTTATGGTAAATTGCATATTGAGGGATTTTTCTTGTTGCAATCTGCTGCCGCTACTTCTTTTTCTCACTTAAGGGCCCTCATTATTGTGGCGTAATAAAGGGCGCCTCTTACCTGTCGAGGTACCTTTACCTTTGCCTATGCCTCCTGGCAGCTGGGAAATTCGCCTTCATTCTTATCAACTTGATTGCGTTAAATGGAACATTTTCGTTTTCTTTCTTTTTTAAATAATTGGGTGTTTAAGGTGAACAATTTGCGTTCTTCTTTATGTTTCAGGAAACCATTACAAAGTAAAAGAAGATTCCTGAAATGAGTCTGCAAGAGAAGAGTCAGTGGGCAGAAAAGGCTTAAGTGCCATGTGCCTCCTCTACCAAATGTCGTCCGATAATAAGCGAGAATGTTCACTCGACTGATTACTGTATAACTGCAAGGGAATTTTTATTGAAAAGCTGAAGAGAAAATCCATTAAACCCCTTTCTCAGAAAGGCCTTAAGTAATTATGTAATGGCTATGTGAGTAATTTATTATCAAAGATTGCTAAAGGTTGGATTAAATTTCCTTAAATTCGACTAAACAAACCGTTTATTAGTCTGGAATGTATAAAAGTTTATATCAGAAAATAATAATATTAAATTCATTTACTGTTTTCTTGTTACAAAAATTAACAAGGGAAAAAAAATTAATTTTTTTATACCTGCAATTTCTTTTTAAATGATTGAATGAAATATTTTTTTTACATCTTTTTAAATTGAAAACCTTAGCGAAATTAAAGGAATATCATTTTGGATACCTAATGCACCACATCAAAGGAGTCCCTAGTGCAGCCACCTCATCTTTGTTTGCGTTTTACCGGTTGTTTTTTCTCGCATCTAAAAGTCAGAAAGAAAAGTCAATTTCCATTTGAAAAATCCAATTTCTTACGCTCGAATCTGTGCTTGGAAATGTTTCTCGTGTATCAACAACCGCCAGCTGTGAGGTGGCCAGCTCAGAGGATGGAGGATGGAGAATGCAGGCTGTCTTGGCCAATTCCATTGAAAAGCAGCTGCATCGGTCATTCGGTCTGTTTGTCTATCAATCCGGGTGGCCAACAGCTGTTACCATGACTAGCTCTGAACCTGGAACCTGGGGCTCCTCCTCATTGCCCTGATTTATCCAATCCAGGGAAGCACCTTTAACTTTGTGTTTTTGCTGGCCAAAGTTTTGTGCAATTTTCCATGCTGTTTACAGAATGAGTGGAGCAAGAAGCAAACAAAACAAATTGCGAAAGAAAACTTTGTACGTTTTGTTTCGTTTTTTGTTTGGTGGCCCAACGAGAAAAATGCAATTTTGTGCAGGCGCTTTGGGTTTGCAGTAAGATGTTGCAACTGACTTGGCATTGTTTCCCCCATTTCACTTTGGCCAGGTGAAAGTATTCCTTTGTTGGTCATTAAATTACACTTTTCCTCCGCTTTTATTTGGGCGGACCACGTCCGCGCTGCTTTTCAATTGTACTTTTCAAAGTTGTTTAAAATTCAGGACATCTAACTCCGCTGTCTGTGCTGGCAATTGCAATTGAAACCGTCAAGAGTGTACTTAGCCAGGCCAAGAATAATCCTAGAGCTACTGTCACCTTCGGGCTGTCTGTCTGTCCGTCCAACATTCGGATCCTTCTGCCACAATGCACTGGGAATTGGATGTGGCGACAGGCGGAAATGCAGCACCAGCTGCAACAATAAAATACTAAGCTAACCAGGCATAAAAGCGATGCATTGATGTGCGAATAGGTGAACGCTTTCCTGCTAAAAAAGAGTGCAACTTTATTGGCCAGATGTCACCACATAATCGGAAAACAGCTGAACGACACTAAAATGCATTTATTGCGAGAGAATAACAAAGGCCTTGTTCTAACCAGCATTTAAGACGTAATTAAACATTGTTATTTGAAATTTTATTTTTTTTATTTGTCTATAACATTTATTTATGCTCTTAAAAACTTCTAAAAAACTAGGACCGTCTTAATGCTTTTAAAATTGCGGTTGGTCCAAAAGGTGGAACAGAATCTTTATTTGATAACTCTTATTAATTGATGGAACATTATACTTTTAATCAGAGCTCGTTAATAACAGGACCGTTTTTTTTCTCTGATTATAACCGAAAAAAATTGTAATATTTGCTCGTGCTCTGTTACAAAACACTTTGAATTGAACGGGAGAAACAAAATTGGTTCGTCTTACTTTACAGCCGTCTCTCGAACAGAATTTTGCCTGTAAATGGCCAACAGGGATGAAATTGAAGCCATCCTCCCGGCCAAAAGGAATCAGATACCAAAATAAGAGTAACTGGAGTGCTGGGCAGATGGGAATAAGAGCAAGTGGGGCAAGCCAAAATGGCCAGACGTGGCATTCAAATGCGATTGGAAAGCTTTTTGTTGGATATCCCGGAGACCGTCTGCCAGAGCACTTGAAACACTGAATGGCCTCTATTGAGGCGTTAAACTTGGAGCAACGAGTGTATCCAAGTGGCGATGTGTGGGAAACCCAACAGATGGGATGGAAAAATCGAGATGAGCTACGAGCTCTGATTCAAAAACTTTGACACACGCGCCATTCCCGGCACTCGAATCTTAATTGAATTCGCACAGAAATGATTAATTTACCTGGATTTCAATCGAAGGCCGCCACCGCCACCTGTCACTGTCGCCACTTGATGTATCGATGCTAGCGAAAAGTTATTAAGTATAAAGTATCCTCGAGTCGATGGGTAAACAAACGCCTTTCACCATCAACTGCTGCAGATCAACTTTGTTATTGCTCCGACAAATTTCAGCTAATGAAATACGGCGCAGACTTTGTGAGACACGTTTTATTACACAGTTTGCATTTAGCCGGAGACGCAGTAGTCCAATACAAACAGGATACAAAGCAGAGCGCCTGCTCTTTTGCCTCAGGCGACAAAAGACATTGGTTCGCATCGCTCCGTTTGTTTACCTGTTTGCCTGACTTTTTAATGTTTTCTTTATATAGCGTATTTTCGTTTTTTCCGTTTAGCCTGGGTGCCTTTTATTATTATATCCGGTTCACGTGGCGTATGATGAACACGTCTATTGGTTGCCAGGCACTCTCATTCCCATTTCCATTTCCATTGCCACCCAAAAGTGTTTGCCTAACCTCGAGGTGTCAGCCAGTGTTTGAGTCTTGGCTTATTGAGTCTTGGCACACGAAAAGCACACACAAAGCCCAACACACTCGTGTATGTAGGTAGCTTGTTGTTATTGAGTAGCTTGTTATATTCGACAACGCTTTAAAGTGGCATTAAAATCGCACAAAGGCAGCTGTACCAGCAATTGCGTAAACAGAAACGACAGAATCGCCATAGTTACAATTGGAAACTAATATCGCCTTTGACCACCTTTCATGAGTCAGGAAGCTTTGAGTATTGAAGTGAACTTTTGCAGACTATTGATAAAAATTTGTGTGCCCCATTACCTTACGCGTTCATTGTTGGTGTACGTTTAATATACTTCAAAGAAGAGATTTCCATATTGCGTGCTATTTGTTCACGTACAGAATTTTTCATTAAGTGTTGAAAATACCCATTAAAATACATTTTCGCAATGGAAAATGTTGTATTCCTAATAAAAGTATAGGTATGTAGTAAGAAATAATTTTAAAGATGGAAAAACCATGAATTTTTGAATAACTTAGTGCAAACCTTATGCTCACATGTCTCATATAAAGTCCGGGAAGGCTTTATGACCCACTGTTTGCGGTGGTGAATTTTTGATATAATATGTGGCTTTGCCCCATGGGAAGTGTTAAGCCCGTTTCGACAGCCTGCAAGACATGCCTATCTATCGCGTTAACAGCATAGACAACGCGAGGCTTAACAGCTGAGTGTCAAGGGTCACACGGATGAGACCGCGATAAAGCCAAACAGAACAGGAAGCAGCTAAGAAGAATCCTGCCTGACATTGCCATTAATGACACGACGATAACTTTAATTTTTCATTTCGGCAGCAGGGCACATTGTTGCCATTTCCGTTTCCGGCTGACGGTGACACACGTACACTTCCGCGCTGACACTCGACAATTACAACACGTGCTGTGGATTTTTTCTGCGTGTCCTTCGCCTTTTCGTGTCTTTTTTAGGCGCAATTCAGTCGACAAGTTTTCTTCAATGGCGTCTTAAGTCACACACAAGCGCAAGAATTGACACACACCTGCCTGTGTGACGGGGTGTGTGTGTAGGTAACAAAAAAAAAAAAAAGGAAAAATAAGGATGGGAAGGCACCTAAAATGCTGCCGTAAAATATTCAAATTAAAAGGACTTATGTAGGCACTCAATGTTACCGCCATTATGTTACATTGTTGTCTGCTGTCAGGAGGGTGAGCAACGACCAGGACCTCGACCTCTGCCTGCTTCCTTTTCGCAACCCTCAACCCTACATTCAACACCCCACAGCCTCCGCCCCTGACATCTGCTCCACTTGCATTGTGGGTACGGCTTCCGCTTTCAGCGCTCAACTTGCCATTTTTTTACACTTTAGTTGACAGCGGGAGCCATTTGTGGGAAGGGCCACGCCCCAAACTTGCTTCCCCATTTCCCATCCTTTCTCCTTTTTCTGCACTCTGAGAAATGGATCATGAAGTAAATTAATAAAAAAATAAATACGAAACCTAACAAAACATAAAGAGCATTTTTGAATCAGAAACTAAATTTTTAAAGATAAGTGATAAAACAATAAGAAATTATTTTATTTAATTTTAGTTCATGTAAAACAGAATTTTATAGTGTACGTATAACAAACCTTTTCTGAGAAATGTCTTTGTAAATTCAAAAAAAACCGAAATGGAACTCCATTCGTGTTTTTTCTAGCTTTAAAGCTGCCAAATTCAAAAGGACTCGTCCATCAACAAGGCACTTATAAGTTACCATGAAGATAAGAAACCGGAAACAAGTTTTGTTAAATATAGACTTTACTTAACGGTTTTCAGGGCAATTTGAAATCCTTAGTGTAGCCTTGCTAGTTGTCCTTGCCAATGCTGGTGTTGTTGCTGTTGCTGTTAACGTATATATGTCGCATTTTCCGGGTAATTTACATTCTCATCACAACATTGTGGGGGAGCAGTGCTCACCTACCCAAGTCCTGCCGCACCAACAAATGGCAGCGGAAAAATTTCTCCTTGGTTGCTCCCAGTGACTCAGAAGGTTTTAAAATAATAAAACAAGCATAAAGTATGTCAATGTGTTTGGGAAGCGACGCTGAGATGCCCTGTAAGCGGAGATGATGGATGGACTTGAACATAATTCAGACACCTGAAATGAAGACAAGCTCCTAATCAAATGGATAAGAAAATCTGAAAGACAACAACTTACTATAACGAGGGCTACAGGGTAGCAAAATGTAATCGCTTTTTATATGAAGCCCCTGTAATTTGCTTTTATTATTAGTTGCTGTAGTTTCGCATTTGACATTTTTATGATTTTATTACATCTGCTCCAGCTATACCTCAATTCGGTTCCGTCTAGGGAATTTGATGAGTTTATTGAAATGGTTTGCATAAATTGCAGCCGTCGGCTTAAGTTTAAATTGAAGTCTAGGAATGCCAGGGCCATTTTCCTGCTTCAATTCCACGAATGTCAAGTGCCCAGCGTGTAAGCCAGAGAAGTGGAAAATCGGCATATCACATTGGATTCATTATAAATACAATTTCACAGCGCGTAGTCCTCGCAATACAGAATGAAAACGGGGAAAATGGGAAATGCTCGAGCGATTGGTCTGCACTCTGTTTCAGCATTTCATTCGGTTACTTTTTCCGCTCCTTTTCATGCTTTTTTCTCGGGCAAGTGAAGCGCACTCAAAAATTTATTGTCTGCAACTCGAAGTTCGACATGAATTTTATTTATTTGCATGTAAATCGGATTTGTGTGACCCCAAAGACGTTCGAGCGTGAAATATACGAGCAAACAGCCGCTGACCGCCTCTCTGCTGCTTTTCCTTTGGTTTTTCCCAGCTTTTTCTATCTGTCCATGAAAGGTGAAAGGTGCAGCATTCGCCGCTTGAATGAGCCCAAGAATCAGGCCTGCTTTTGTTTTCCATTTGGTCTCTTCTCGGCTTTATTGTTGAGGAACGCCAACCTTTTTTTATTTATTCCCCCCACCACCTGTCTGTTTCGGCCTGCCTTTATCATTTTAAATGTAGTCGGACATGGACACGTCGGTTCTGTTAGGCTTGCATGATTCCGAGGCATTCCTGGACCACTACTGCCACTGCTCCTCGGTCGGCTGGCCACTTTGGTGTGTGTTTTATTAGCTATTATGCCTAAAATATGGCTTACGTCCCGTTTATTGTTATTTATAATGATTCATTTTGCACGTTTTTATGGCTGTCATGGGCTGAGTAGGGATTCCAACGGAGGCCTCTTGGATAATGTTGTGCGGTTTGTCTGCCAGCCGCATTCACTCTACGAAAGTTTATTTGCTTAATGGTTTTCTCCGCCCCCTAAATGTAGGTGAACTTGGGAGTCTGCTTAGGATGGTTATTGATATGTTCTCAAATTATCTCCGTAATTGTTTAAATGGCCCTTTAGAATGTTTTTAACTAAGCAAGTTAATGGTTGTCAGACTGATGTCACTTAAGACTGATTAAAACAATAATTCATAAACCAATATTTAATTGAATAACAGATTTTAGCCCTACAAAATAGTTCTTACCTTTCAAATTAAGAGTTAAGAAAAGTTATGTGAGAAAGTTTAAACTTGATCTGATATTAGCAACCCTTGGCTCACATAGGGGTATAAAGTGCCTGAAAGTATGCAAGAAATGTGATTGTCAATCAAGCTGATTGGCCGTGCAAGCAGTGCAGACTCCAATTTGCAATCATTTTCTTCCAGGCTAAGGTTTAATCCTGCACAATCAATTAGGGAAATAATGTAATCTGCCAGGGACACTGAGCACTCCTTTCCCCCTCAAGCAATTTCGCTTTTAGTTTCTCGTCTTGTGCCATACATCATGGCTTGCTTATGTTTTGAATAATTTAGTTGGATATTCCTGTGTTTTTGTGCTATTTTGTTGGATTTTTTGCATTTTAAAAACGATTTTGCCAATGTAAAACGTGAAATGCAAAACTGCCAGTTCCAGCACATGAGATCCACTCTCATGTTGCAGCTGCTGTTGCCGAGATGTTGCAGGAACAGGAGCAACATCACATCCAGGACGTGGAGGACCGTGGGTGTAAGCAAGAGAAATTGTCGCATAATGATGTCTACGATAAATTTTACAAATCCTTGAGCAAGTTTATGCCGCTCACCGTCTTGTCCCCGAGTTTTCCCCCATTTCCCAGCCGCTCTGCTTTAGTTTTATTTCATTTACAGACAGCCTTCCTCTCTAGGTACACTGTGTTGCCCAAAGAATCTGCAGAGCGACGGGCTGTGGCAACCTTTAAAATATTTTTGCAATTTATTTAGTCGCACACACACGGCGCACATATAGTACGCATACAGCTCGCTCATACACTTAACTCAGTTCACATATGCAAAATAAAGTGATTACAAAGATACACACTGAGTCGCACAAGACGCTGGAGGTGGAAAAGATGGCTCATGCATGTTTTAATGCACTTGCTTGCAGGAAGACAAGAAAATTTCATTTGCATTTACATACATACCAACAAACAAACACATTACTATCCCTCGATTTGTTTGTAAGCTCTCGTGTTAGTTGATTTTCCACCCAAATATTTATACACTTGGCTATGAACACAAACTCACGCACCATCAGAGATATTTATTTTATGAAAAAATTTAATGTTTTCCGATTTTGGAGATAGATCTTTAATGTTACTGAAAAGCCTTAGCAACAAGAATCGTGTTGCAATGAGTAAAATTAAAAAAAAAAACATTCACATACCAGAAAAAAAATTTCTTTAAAAAGAATTAAGTAATTTTCTATCAAATAAAATTTAGTTGGAAAAATAAAAAGTGTGCAAAAATATCTTAGGACTATTTTGAAAGCCCAAAATTACCAAACCAATATTGTTTGCGTTGAATTACTCTTTTAGGTAAACATGTTGAATCAGATGCAAACAGAACATTTAAAACATTTGTTTTTCATAACAAGTTTTACATAACTTTAAAAACATTAGTTCAGTCGAAATTTAGCCTCCAAAAATAACAAACAAATTCGTATTTATTTGTTATTGCCAATTAATGTGCTGCCTTAATTATTTTGATGCGTACTTTTTACGTCAACACCGGAGGAATACAAAATAAAACACCCCTTAAAAATATGATAGAGAAAATAAATTTTCGGAAAACGACAGCAAAAATAAACCGTCACGAAGGAAAACATAAAACAAGTTGTGGAAAAAAATTAGCTACATATCAGATATGCACACAACAAAATCCCATACACACATTCAGAAATAGAACTCATTCAATGAGCTCAAAATCGAGGCGCAACACATGCTTGCTGTCATTAAATTTGTGCCAGAATAACGAAAAATAAGTCCTAGCCAGGCTGACGAAGTCTTTGCGAATTCCATACAAAAACGCCTACCGGAAATGAGTGGCAAATTCGGTGGGAAAAACACTGAACTGAGAATATAGAAATACAAATGTTTACTAATAGGAGAAACAGATATCCAGAAACTGTTTACACGCTGCACACGTTGCACACCAAGTGTGAGCTGAATCTACAATTCAAATCGAGGGAATTTCGTGGGTGGCAGTGGGCTGGCTTATTAGTAAACAGGCCCGAGGTAAAATATGCTACGCAAAGATAGCAGCCGAATGGAAAAAATAATATTAGGTGAACACTGCATCTAGAGCAAATAAACTCCGACTTTTTTACGTATATAAATTTGTGCATTTTTATGAGTTTATATCGCAAATTGTTTGCGTGTTGCCTTTTAATGCCCGCGGCTAGAATATTTTTGCGCGTTGCCTTTCGTCCGTTACCATATTTTCCATTCTGTTTTTTTTCAACTATTCTAGAAGAAGATGGCAAACAGTGTTCAAGATATGCAAAAAAGAATTATTTAAATTGAAAATTGTTTGTTTAGCATTTGTTGGCGCCGGCCAAAGATAAATTTTTAGCTGCACGGACAACGAGGGGAATTTTTAGTTGTAGCATCAACAAAAAAAAACAAGAAAGAACGCTATAGTCGGGTTTCCCGACTATAAAATTTGCGATACTCATTGCCCTCTTTAAAAACAGTTAGCTAGCCCTCTTCAATAATGTGTAGCCTACTTTCATGCGCAATCAGTTTTAAGCGCCCTCTCTTAAAAAAAAAATTGTTTTGCCTACTTTTGAGCGCAATAAAAATTTTCAACGCAGTTGTATACACAATTTCTTGAAAATGGTAAGATTTTAAAATTTTTTAGATATTTGGGTAGATATTTTCAACACGAACAACATTTGTAAGGGCCACTTTTCTCTAGCACTAAAAATGTGGACACCACAGTTTTTTCCGGCTTGTGGGCGTAAAAAGGGGCGTGGTCAGGTTTTGAAACAAACTTGATCTGCGCCTTGCTCATAGAAGTCTGTGTGCAAAATTTGGTGGTTCTAGCTCTAATAGTTCCCGAGATCTCGATGTTTGTGCGGACAGACGGACGGACGGACGGACGGACGGACGGACAGACAGACATTTGATCGTTTACAGTATTTGCTTACTCTTCGAGTATCGCAAATAAAAAATGCACAAGAACCAGCGCTTGGACTTCAACAACTGGAGCATTTAACCTTTGAATCCAAGAATTTATTCGTCGTTTACAGCTGCCAGTCGGTTGAAGCTCATTTATGGCTTATCCATGAAGCTCCGACTCAAAACTTCAATCTTTTAATGGCCTTCATGGCGCATAAAACAGAAATAATCGTTTCTACATGTCTGTTGACTCCTTGTACACAGCAATCTTTGTGGGATAATGGATATGGATAACTGGATACCAAAACCAGCCAAAGCTCACTGGGTAAGCAACAAAAAAAAAAAAACTGCTAAAACAAATGTACATTCCACTTATTTTGCATACAAAATTCATTTACGACCCTGTTCTGAGATAAAGCGAATGGAAAATGCTGAGCTTGGTTAGCATTTTTCAGAGACAAAGAAAAAGTATTTCTTATATATCAGATGGGAATGCAGATTACTAGGAAACTTATTTGATCCATTCCACAAAGCATCGCTGCACCCTAAACGGCAATATGCGTAATTAATTACTCCGTTTTACGCACTCCATGTTTGTTTCTAATTAACGTAAAATTGTTTTAAAATGTTTAAACGAAAGTAAAGCTCGCAGCAGACTAACAACTGCAGTCAGTACTCACAGTAAATTTAATTAAATTGCTCGTTTTTCCGTAATTAATTTTAAAACTGTAATGTATTCAGCGGAAAGCTTTTAATTCCTGGCCGATAAATTGCTTGATGTTTAATACAAAATTTAATATTTGCCTTAACTCAAAGAAAGTCCTTGGCTGTGCAAAAATATCGGAACATTGCGGGAGTAAATAAAATAAAAAAATCCTAACCAAACCAAGCGCAAAGAATTAATTAGCACAGTTAAGTGGTTGGGGGAAAAAAGGCGGAAGTAATGAAAAGTAAGGAAATAGGGCGAGAGCGAGGGCTAAAGTCCAATCTTCGGATTCTACAAATTGCTGAATGTGTCCAGATACACACAATTGACCTCGATTTGTGTGCGGTCTGCCTTGAACATAATTATCGGCAAGTGTTCCTCCAGCCGCACAAAGCTGCTTAGTTTTGTTTCTGTTTCCGATTCGACTGTTGTTCTTTAAAGCCCATTTTCCATTGCTTATTTATGCGCAACAGTTGGCCCGTTGTCTTGGCTAAAAAACACAAAAGTTAGCCGCTTTGTCTTTGATTTTTTGATGCTCTATGCAGTGGCTATAAATGTTTCAAATTATTGACTTGGGACCGCGATGAAAGCCAAAATAATAACGAGATGATTGAAAATATCCAGACAAGTTGCGTAAACAATTTTGTTTAAAAATAAGAAAACTATTTGTTCTTGTTTGTTAAGTAATAAAAACCATTCATTAAAGATTTTTGAATAAGTTTGGTTGGTTAAGAAAATAAACAAAACATATTTATTTAATTAGTAATTTTTTTAACTTTGTAGTATTACTTTAAAGAGCATTTTTAGTTCGTTTTTTTGTGCCGATAATGGATTGTGTCCCACCTCCTCATCGTGTTTTCATAATTCGGATGCTTTTTACACAAAACGATTTCGATTGCCAGATCTTGGCAGCAAATGCTGCGACTCTGGGCCACTTTTTGTAGGTCGCAGTGTGTGGTGGACGGACGCCCACGCCAACGCCTTCACTTTGACATAGACTCACAGTCACATCCACAGCCCCAAATAAATAGAAGTCCACAATCACACGCACGTTCTGACACTGAGCTCCGAGTTGCTCAATTAATTTTGATTGCAGCCTTGGCAGCTGTTTTGGCTTTTTCCCCCGTAGGCGCTCTGTTTTCGTTGCCGCCTTCACACTTTTCATCGAGGATTTGCCACACAGTTCATGGTGAAGTTCGTTTATCCATAAATTTTGTTGTTCAAGTATTTTGTTTTCATTGTGTGTGAAATTAAATAAATATGAAAATTATTCATTTGGTTGGTTGAGAAAAATTCATTGAGCGTTTTCTTAGATGAAGCGTGAATAAACCACAAGGTTGAGGTTTTTCAAAGAATTTAGGTTTTGTTTGATACATGTTTGTAGTTAAATTTATTAAATCAAAGTGCATGTTTGATTTGAATCGAATTGTTGGGAAAGTGTGACTTATCTGACGAATTTTCCTTCCATCTCCTCTTTTTCTGCTGAATAACTGAATAAACAGAGATGGTCACGCCCAGACACAAATGTCAGAAATACTTGGATTTATGAGCTTCAGGTGTGAAAAGATATATATTTGAGCCCCCTGCACTTTGTTTGTATTTATTTTGGCTAGATTTTATGGAGCACCTTGCCTTGGAAACTTAAACTTGAACTTGGTCGAATGTTTGGCTAGTTTATTTAATTACACTTTCGCATAGTGCAAGAAAATAAACAAATTACATTTTTATTTTGTTTTTTTGGAGATTGCTTTTAGTAAAATTATCTGGGACCAAAACTTTGTCATATGAGCAAAAGTTTTAATGGAATTGCAAATTGATTTCGGCTTTGAGCCATATGCGGCTGACATTAAAAATTCAGAAACTCTCAGTTGTAGCTAAAATAAGAGATATATATCCGCACTAATTAACCAGTGGAATTAGTTTGGGTTATGCACACATTCACCACAAATATGTATCTTTGCGATACAAGTATGTGCTCTTGACTTAGCATAATTGCTGGCAAATTGCTTGAAATTTGTTCTGCCAACCGAGAAAGCGAAAGGGAAACGACTTCAATACCAGAAATCTGGCACACTTCTGTCTGAGATTCTTTTCAATATTTTTTTAGTTTTCCCGCTTTTCACCCGGTGACGTCACAAAGAGTTTCCGCCGTTGCTGTTGGCATCTAAATTTGTTTTTTTTTTTCGCCGCCGCCCCCTTTCCTGCTCCTCCCACACTGGCTTTACTTTATTTCGGGCGATTTTGGCATCGGCCAAATCTAAATCTATATCTGCCCGCTGGCGCAGACGTCTGCGTCGACTGAGGCAGTGGCATTAGCCTAACCTAAAAACATTTTCAGCGTTTTCGTAAATTATCTTGCGGCTCTTAGGCTAAATGGAAAACTGTTTCAACAAACTTGCGTCAGTTGAAATTTGTGTTTCAAACGCGCCACACACTAATTTGCATTTCAAATTCAAACCAAACAAAACACAATGGCTGTAAGTCTCACAATCTTTGCAAAGGATGTTAGAGAGTCCTGGAAGGACTTAAAAATAACAAAATATATTGTGTTAAACGTCTCAATATACCTAGTATAGTTTTTTTTTAACGGAAATTCCCTTACATTCCTTCACTCAGGAAATACGAGTATCACTTTTTAATATTGCCAATTTACCAACTTGAGTTGTTCGTTTCGGAATGCATTTTCCAAGTGAGAAAAGCACGATTATAAACCAAAACAATATAAATATTAATACAATAAAATTATTTAATGATTTCAAGTATAAAAGTCACGTACTGATGAATAAACTTACTTAATCAATTAACTTGCACGCTCGCACACAAGGTGGTATCAAATAATGCGAAATAAAACGGAAAATCTACCAACTTAATTAATAAGAAAAAAGTGCCAATACGAAATACATTTTTGAAAAAGTGGTTAAAAGCAGCATATTCATTTAATGTGAAACTGCTTATTAAAACAATAAATTGGCAACTGATTTATGTCTGTCTGTTTGTATTCACAAATGTGCACGAATCAGCATACAAAAATACACAGAGTAATCAATGTTTATATGTATTTATAATTAAATAAGCAATTAAAAGACAAAATATTTAATTGCAAACAGTGTGGGCGATTTAATTAAAAATTTCTTAAATTGATTAAATATTTAAATAGTCAATTAACAGTTGGTAGAAGGGAGTATTGTGTGGATATCCTCCTATAAACACCAGATCCAGCCCGAGGGCCTCCGTAGAATTATCTGGTTGAGTGTTTTCGGCTACGCCCACTCACAGTCACAGCAGCTGCCAGATCATAATTCATTCTCATATATCGCGTATTTGTGCCATTTATTTTGCCGTTTGGTTGCTTCTGTATATTAAAATAAAAAATCACTTAGTTGACAGTCTGGCCGAGGGATGACAAAAAATGCCCTTGGGCCCTGCTCTGCTGCCCAGTTAACCAACCATAAATTTGGACCATTCTCCCCATCAAATCGATGAAAAAAATGATCCCAATTTGAGTGCAAATCACTCGGCACAGGACTTTACAATTTATTGCAAAAAAAAAAACACTTTTAATGCATAAGTTATTTGGCACATTATGTATTCCTCTTGCACTTTCGATTCATAATTAATTTGCAAATTTTACGCTGTTGACATTTGTCTCTCAATAATTCTGACAAGTTTTTTTAACAGACAGTCACAGCCGCCGGTGCATAACTTTGCTTTTAATTGAAGTGAATTATTTGTTGAATTATGGGAGTGAAGGCACAGATGCATAAAAAACATTTGCTGAACTTTGTCTTTGGGGGCATCGTTTTTTTTTTTTTTGTTTGTCGCTTTGCACTTTGTAACATTTCTGTTTTTATAATTAATTCTCGGTGACTTGATCGAAATTTCTGCTTTAAAAACTTTTCAATTTGTGCATACAAATTAACACGTAATAAATTCTCTTAATGGCACTCGCATTTATTATGAATAGTTGGGCTATAACACTTTTTTTTTTAATGAATGCCATATGTTCATAATAAAAAATGTAACGGATATATTTATTTTTTGTGTTGCAAAAAAACGAATGACCTTTTTTGTCTGAAATGGAATGACATATTTTAATTAATGCTGGTTTATTTGCGGGTTTTGATTCATTGCATTTATAATGGGAAAATGTGTCAGGATGACTTCATGCTTTAAGCAGAATTTGGAATATTTCAAACAATTTCAATGTTTATGGCTGCGGAAAAGCAAACTGTTGAGTCAAAATTGCCGCAAAACATTCAGTCGAAAACCCAAACAAATTGTCGACGCGCGTATGCCGTTTTCTTGGCAACAATGCAAAGGCCATAACCATAAAGTCCAAGGAAAGACGCAGAATTTTAATGCACTTTTGCATTGCTTAGCTTGCCTTTTACAATCCACTCAAGGCCACAGGCGGCGTCTGTAAAAAAATAAACTTTATACAAGAAATAAATGATATAAAACACCAAACAAAAAGAACCAACTGATTGTCAGCCCCCTTGTGTTTGGGCAAAATGCTCATTTCACTTGCTTTCGGTTAATGTTGGCCAGCATCCGCCAATTGGCAGCCGGCCAAATGACAAATTGAAATAACAACAGCAAAAATGAGCGTTTATCTTTATGTGCAAATGAACATTTTTATTTATGCCAGCAGCCGGAAAAAGGCAAACAAACTAAAAAGTGGGCGCCATTCAAGCAAACAAAAAATGAAAAAATCACCACCAAAGTTGAGGGTTATTTGAAGGTCAGGGCAACACACAAAAAATATGTTTTCAAATTATTCTGATGAAATGAATTATAGATTTGAATAAAGGGAGGCGGGAATTGAACAGGAAGCAAAAATTAAAAATGCTCTTTAGTAGAACTGAACATTTATTTTTGTTACCGAAAATGTAGATTTAAATTCATTACTGACTTAAGTATAAGAAAGGATTTAAAGCTTTTACTAGTTGATCTGTTTAAATTCAGAAAAAGTATTTTTTTTTTTAATAAAACTACTTTGTCTCAAGTAAGAAAGAATCAATGTAATAACTTTCTTTTGATAACTTGGTGTTGAATTAAATTGTGAAAAATTAAATAATGCTTTCAATTTAACTATCATTAACTGTCGATGGCTTGCCTTTTTTTACTTTAACGTACTGAAATTCAGAATTATTTCGTAGCTGACTTCACTTGCATTCCCAGAGCGTCAGCTCGTAATGAATTGCCAGTAGGTTGGAACTGGCTAACCACAATCGATATCACTTAGCTGTTCATCACCTACAAAATGATTTTTTAATGCAGCAAACTGGGAACTGGTCAGCATACAGAGGGAAAAAACCAACTGTCAAGCGGCCAACCAGATAAACCAATTAATAATGAGAAAACAGGGCCAAGAGCCAAACGTGAAATGCATTTCTATCAGAAGATCAACAACAACAACAATTCCTGGTTTGTTTGTACATTCAATTAAATAAAAAACACCTGAAATAAAAAGGGAAATAAACTCGGCTTCGAAATCGAATTGGAATTGAAGCAATTGCGAATGCAAATTGACGTACAATTCATTAAAATCCCCTCGGCTCATTGGTTGCCATTAAAGCGTGCCGATGGCTCGGCTGCAGCTCCAAGCTCAATTTTTATCCATAAATATACACACATAACATATTTACGCATAAATATGTATGTGCTTTAAATAAATAAATAATTTCCCTCCTGGAAAAATGAAAATGCGGCGGCTTTCATGCAATCGCGGTGAATGTGTGCGTGTGCAACAGACTGTTGTTGTGTATTGCACTTAAACAATAACAATAAATAAACAGCAAATTAAATTGCAAAAGTAGCAAAAATAACGAAAGCGTTATACAAGTTCGATTAGTTTTTACCCAGTGAGCTTCTAAATTTTCAGAGTTACATTATTTTTAAAATTATTATTTGGAAAATTCACTCTTGTACTTGCACTTTTTACTTCAGGACAATATTATTTTTTAGTAATACTTTTCTTATTATTTCAATAAAAACCCATTTTTATCTGTTACCCAATATACCCATGCATTAATGTGGTAAAAACACAAACACAATGTTGGCAAAATTAAATTGTTAAAAATTATATGTTCGGATAGAAAATATAACCACCCATCCTTTGTATTGCTGGTATTGAATGTTATAATTTTTTAATGTTTGCACTTTGTGTGCAATTTGACATTTTGCGGGCATTTCGGTTTTGGGCCAAAAAATATATCCGATCCTGAATAACCGGCCACAAATCAAATGACAACTTAAAATGTACAAACAAACGGCCGCAATTGGCCAGCAAAGCCATAAAAATAAAATAAAAATCACCATGAACAATGCACGATAAATTAGCAGAAATGCGCGAAATATTAATGAGCCTAGATGCATATGAGCATCGGATTTCAATTACGAAAATATGTATTTCAGTGGGTAATTGTTGCGTAAAAGCGGCGCTGGACCCGGGATAAATATTTTATGCGCAGATTTAGCATGGTTTTTAATTAGCAATACTTGTACTGGGGTCAATTAGATTTGTGTGCGGCGCAAAGAGGGGTCAATGAGTCGGAAGTTGGGCGAGATTTCTTTGGCCGTAATCAAATTTAAAGCCCACCAATCAGTTTGGGTGAATGAACTGGGCAACGACGGCAATTGACCCAAGAGTGAATTTATTGCCTTCACGTAAATTCCAATTAAACAGTTAGTGGCTTTCCCTGTCAACTGTCCCATAAAATGCCTGACTGCCCCCGACAGGACAGGACTCACGGTGTCTGAATCAAAATTAATTAATTGGAAAATGAATCTATTTCTGTGCCAGGCTCCATGCTCTGTGCTCCGTGCTCCACCAGGAGTTCAGTTCTTGGAATCCTTCGTTCTGCTTTGATTTGGACATTTTCCAAATGAAATCACACAAACACACGCAGGACACTAAGCCCCTAATGCTGACCTTTGAACTCCGGGCCAATCTGTGCCCGTTTATTTTTGAGACAATTTCATGACCCTCGTCTGGCCTTGTTTGCCCTGCAATTGTCTACGATTACAGCAAATTGATTTGCCTGGCACTTAGCAGCAGCTATCCTGTTTCAACCGCCCACATTCACTTTTCCACTTGATTCACCCACTTTCCCACCCGTAGCCACGCAACAAGGAACAGGAACAGGAAGTGCTCAACTGGGTGTTCGCCGTGATTGGCGAGAAGGTGCCCAGCGGGCAGTACGAGGACATCCTCAAGGACGGCATTTGGCTGTGCAAGCTGGCCAATAAGCTGACCCCCGGATCGGTGAAGAAGATCCAGGAGCGCGGCACCAACTTCCAGCTGATGGAGAACATCCAGCGCTTCCAGGCGGCAGTCAAGAAGTACGGTGTGCCCGAGGAGGAAATCTTCCAGACGGCCGATCTCTTCGAGCGTCGCAACATCCCCCAGGTCACCCTCTCCCTCTACGCCCTTGGACGCATCGTAAGTTTTATTATTGGTCTTGGGATTAGCCTTTTAAATAATTGGTTTCCTCCTCTGCAGACGCAAAAGCACCCCGAATTCACCGGCCCCACCCTGGGCCCCAAGATGTCCGAGAAGAACGAGCGCTCCTTCACAGAGGAGCAGCTGCGCGCCCACGAGGGTGAGCTCAACTTGCAGATGGGCTTCAACAAGGGCGCCTCCCAGTCCGGACACGGCGGCATGGGCAACACTCGTCACATGTAAGACGATAGCCGCTCCACACGCATAACCCAAAGAAAAAACACACAACACAACTCTCACCCACAAACAAAACACCGAAATCTAATTAGTTCAAAAAAAAAATGGATTTTGTATCTCGTGCGTTCTGGCGTATGATTTAAGCAGTGCCAAGCTCTAAATGTAATTTATATAATATGAAACAAATAAATTAATTAATTTTAATATAAATGTCAAGTTGTTGTTTCCTGCCCGCCTACCTGGATTAGCATTATGTTGTTGTTAATTAGCGCGAGAGGGAGACCTGTGCGACTGTCGGCAGTAAGTCGAGCGGTTTAAGTGGTTTTCATTCCCCACCTCCTAAATGGAGCCATTTCCAGCTCACCTCGCATGAGACACCTTTATTTCTCTGCCAGGTGCCAAGACTGAGATGGAGACTGTTGCTTCTCCGTTGCCTGGTCCAGCTGAGATTACACAAATTACAATTTCAACGCCTGCACTGACAGCGATAAGCATAAGAAATGTCAAGGCCATTTGTATTTTCACCTGGGCGAGAGTGTGTGTCCATAGAGACGCAGAGACAAAGAATCAGAACCAGGTGAGCGAAGCAATAGCCTTGGAAGTCTATTTGGTTTTCTGTACACTCGGAAAACTTGGTTTATTTGAAATACAAAGTTTAGGTATTTAAAAGTATTTTCTTAAATATTTTGTTTTGTTTAAAGTACCCATGGGTACTTAATATAATCGTGTTTCAAAGCTAGCTTAATAATATGTTATAAAAGCTTTTATTCTAACTTTAAATATTAAAAACGGAGTGGAGTCAATATTATTCGTTAATGTGACAGCAGTGCCTTTTTATTAAGGTTCTTAAAGAATGCAGCAAAAATTTAAAACCATGTCTCTTACCATACAATAATTCCCAACAGTTTTCTTATTTTTACGCTTAAAAAACATTAAACAAAAATAATAAATTGAGTCCTACCACTTTTCATTTTTACCCAAAATGTTGTATCCACTAAAAAACGTTTTTGCAGTGTAATCGTTACCTACCTTTTACCACCTTGAAGCTGCAACCACGACAAACGTTTATTTTTTCCTACCTATGCTTCTTCGGACAAAAGAGCAGCACAAAATAAAGAAGAAATAAAGTGGGGCAGACGAAAATAGGGGAAAACCACAGGCAACGAACTGCGAATATAATGATGGCGACCGAACAAACATTCGAAGAAAGAAAGCAAGGGCAAAACTATCAGACGGGCTGCCAAAATGGCGAATGGCTTTGTGTGCGCATGTGAATATTTGCGTGTGTGTGTGTTTGCTTATGCCAATGATCAGCCAAAACGGAAATGGAATGTAATGCAGTGTGGGTGTGTGTGTGGGACGTATTGGGTGCGTGTTTAATTTCCACTTGTCGAGGCCACAAAAACAAAAAAACAAAGGGCCAGACAAAGCGCTGCGCCAGTGTGTTTGTATTAAATGAAATGGTCACTTTGACAGTCAACTGACAGCCAGACTGAGCATGAGTGTACATATGTGCGTGTGTGTGGTGTTTATGCGTGTGCGTTCCCTACTCCATTAATTTAATTTTATTTATGTTGACAATTGCTGTAACAAACACGCATGTCAGCATACCCGCAGTGAACTAGGGGTCGTGGTCATAGATTTCAGGGGGGGAATTCCCTTTCAGCAGTGCTGATTGTATTACAAATACTTTTGCAAGCCCCTGCATATTTACACACACTCACACGCCTCAGCAGAAAAGTATGCACTAATAATGCAATTTATTGGAAACCATACTACATGCACAGTTGACAATGACAATTGTTGACTTTCCCTTTTTAGTCGTTTGCTGTTCTTGTCCCTTTATTTCATTTGGGTTTTTTCTGCAGCTTATGCATTTCATGGGGGAGGGTGGGTGTGTATTGTTTTTCCATTGAATTTATTTAACTTATATTTATTGTGGTCAAAATGACAATTTATTGTCATTTGTATTTATAGCTGAATGCCTTTCCATTCCTGGCATTCTCCATTTTTATTTTCCTTTAGCGGCTATTTTTCCCTGAATAGGTACTAGGATTATTATTTGTTTTGTAGCTCAATAAAATCGATTTCTAGGTTTTCCCTCTCTTTTTGTGCACTAATTTCTGTAATTGCTCGTTAATGGAATGCGATTATATTTCATAACGTAAATTATGTTGTATTTCTTTGGACATTTTTATGATTTATTTCATGCGTTTTTGTGTTGGCAGTGATTTATTTTCAATCAATTTATTTCTAGTTTCCTCTTGTTAAATACTCTTAATTATTTTCTCCTTTCTCTTAATATTTTTCTTTGTCGTTTCCATATTCTATTCTATTCAAAGTTAGAGTACTTTACTTTGTACCAAGTCTAAAATTGTTTTTTTTTTTTTAACTAAACGCTTTGGTGCTCTGGTTAGTTAACATTTCCAAGCTTTAGCTCTATTAGCCATATCTGCTAGCTCAATTTAGTGAAAAAGAATACAAAAGCTTGCCGCAAAAATGAAAGCGGTGAGGGTAAAAGGGTATTTCAACCGTGGTAACTACGCTTTTCTTTATTATTATTTGGCCTGAGCATGCAAGCGCATTTATTTTGCTTTTGGCCAAGTTTCCTTGCCTGTTTTTACTGCGGCGCGTAGCGGTTTGGCTTAGTTTCGGTTCGGTTCGGTTTCAGCGGGCCAAAGTTGTACAACATATTTCCACCTAATTGCAGAAACTTTGCAACAATTTATAGCTGCATTGCAGTGGCTGGATTTCCCAGGCTTTTGCCCCCTCTCACTGTCTGCGGTTGAGTAACTAAATGAAGGAGTTGATATTGGGCATAAATTTCACAAATGGCAGAAGGTTAAGCCGAACATCCAAGGTGTCCCAGGTTCTTGAGCGTGGTCCTCTGTAGTCCAACTTTTGGTCAACCCGCAAGCACTTCAAGCATATTTCATGCTCAACTGCACCGAGCACGACTGTAAACAAAGCAACGTGGCAAATGACACTAAAACCGAGCGCATTAGGTCGCCCTTTCTCTTTTTCTGAGTGCCTTCGTCCTTCGTCCCTCTGAAAGCAATAATTGCTGCCAAACCGCTTGCTGCAATCATAAACAAGCCAGAGAGCAGGCAGCAGAAACGGATTCCAAATCCGAATCCGTAAACCAAACGAAACGAACCGGAGCACAGCAGAGAGACTCCGGCAAATGCCAGTTGAGAGGCGTAATAACAAAGTACCAAAAACCGGACAGCAGCTAACCGAATAACAAGTGGTCAAAGATAAATCGACTTCTTGATGCCCAGCTATTTCTTTAAAAATACATCATTTTAAATCTAATAATTTAACTGGAGTCAATAGTTTAACTTCTATGAGTTCCAAGAAATATTTTACTAACATAAAAATTTAACGGAAAAAAAGTAGTATATTAAATCTGTTTACTATGCTTATCTCAAAAATTGCATTCAATGAAATAAAAGTGTGTTTTAAAAAGATTCGTTTTGGAATTTCTCTGAATCTATAATATCTTTTAATAAACAAGTTTATAAAACTCTCCAGTAAATACTAAGTGCTGTCTTTAACTTCTGGGGGTTCCCACCAATTTTAAAAAATAAAGAAATTCATAAAAAGCCCTTCTACACCACCGCCCATTCATCAGATTTATGTTTCACTTACAGGGTATGTAAGTCCAGAATTACATACATTCTAACAGACTTAGTGCAGCTGCTCGATTGCTTGCGCTAAACACACACAAGTGTGTATGTGCACACACACAAGCACACTTGCTGCCTGGAGCTTACTTCATATTTATGCGGATAGTTCTTTCGGGGCGGGGGTCATTAAGATGCATGCCCCTCCCAGTACCCAGTTCCCCATGGATACTCTGTTCCTAGCCCGAGACTGCGGTGGGAAATGATTTGTGCCGGGCATAAACTGCGTGAATTCGCAGTACAAATTGACTTGTTACAAAGCGCACAAAAATTCACCTGCCACTGCGGGAATACAATACATACCGTGGCACGGTTGTGTGGAAGTGGAGTGCCTGTGCGGGTTTGTAATCAGCTTTTGGCTCCTCCACTCCACTCCACTCCACTCCACTCGTATTGCACTCCACCTGCAACGCTTAGCCACAGCTAATCCCAGTTCGAGTTTGGGGCTTTGGTTTCCCAGCACCGCCGCCGGCCATAAATCATGAAATACTTTTGGTTGGGCATATTAATAACCGAAAGACAGTTGCTGGCTTGATTTATGCATGCCGTGGGTTTTTTCAATAACCTCACGCTAAGACGCTTACCGCTTTTATCGTTTATCGTTGGCCATTCTCTGTCTCCCACATGTGTCAATTCCTTTGGGAATTTATTCTATATTCCGAGGCAAAGTAATATCTAAGGATTATGCAATTGACCAAGGAATAATTGATATGGAGTTGATCGGTTATGGAAGCATTTGCTTTGCTTATACCTACTATTTATGAGCAAATTAGAAAACCAATTATAATTAATTATCATATAGAACTTTGCACGAAAACAAATTTACATATATATAATTTGCGGGGAAAACATACTAATTACATTTTGAAGACCCCAACTGAATCCAACTATGAACTATTGCACCCTTTTTTCCCTCAAAACCCCTCTGCCCGTTTAGCAGTCATGCGAACCGACGCAACGCGGCGTATACGTAATCTGCATTTTGCGACGCTTGCCTGCACAAAAAGTTATCGATTTAATTGGTGTTAAAATTTATGCGCACCGAAAATTGTGGCAGGCAATCCTTACATCCCCCCGTCCTTACAAAAAAAGTTTTGCAAAATCCCTACAAAAGCCATCAAAGAGCGCTGCGCCAACATTTTTCAAATTATAAAGCAAAAAGGGCTTTCGTGGTACTGCAAAAATTTAATAGCCCATGGGTCATGCTCTTTCAATATGGCTTAAAGAACTTTTCCTTAACATTAAATGGTTTACTTGTTATAATAACTACCTATTGTATTTAAAGAAAAGAAAATAAATTAATTATTATTATCCCCAATTATAATTAGTGTAACCCTAGTTTGTTAATAAAAATATTCCTCAAAACTTAAAATAAATTAAATGTACCTACTTTTTGTAAAAATGAAAATTATTCCAAAGCCAGTAAGCCCAACCAAAATATTTTACATGTTTTTCAATTGACTTGTGCTGAAGCTATCAAGTGGCCAAAACTGGAAAATAGTGGGTGCTAAAATCGTTTTTTAGTTAAATTATTATTTGGTGAGTTTCAGCCAATTAACTGAGCATTTATTTCAGCAAGGCCGTTGCAAAAAATATTTACCAACATAAATGTTTTTTATTTACATTCTGCTGACCTTTCACTGTTTTGTTTGCAAAAATTGCACTGCTGTTTGTGTGGGTTAAATGCAAGGCTTTTTAATTAACAAGCTGTGCCCAGTCAAGGATAAATGTTTTTGCAAGCTTGCAAACATTAATTTTAATGTTTCTTTTGTAACAAAATGAAATCATAAAATAAGTTCTGGTGTCGATTGTTATATATGCGAGGTGCTTAAATTTTGAGAGGTAAGATTAATAAAAACTGATTTTTAAATATTAACTTTAAAAACATCGAAAGGTTTTTCACACTTAGCTCCCATCAATCGCAAAGGTATTTTGTAGGTAATGTTTTATTTTAACACCAAATGATGACGGAAATTGTATTGGTAAATACCTGTAGGACATTTTGGCGATGGCCTGCCAAGATTATGACTGATCAATCAAAAGAGACAATCAAACATTGTTTCCTCGGTAAAAGCGTACAAATTGAAACCGTGACCAGACGGCTGTAAATGCCTGGTAATCCCCGTAACTGCATCATTTTAATGCAGCCTGAAACTGTGCTGACATTTATTGCAGTCAATAAATTTACAATTAGCGCTCGAGCGCAGGACTCGCCATTTGTGTGGGCGTGGCCGCACTCCCGATATATACATATATTCTAATTGTAATTGCATTTGCGACATTCAAGTGGGTGGGTGGGGTTTAAGTGGGGCCTCTGAAGGGGATTCCCATTGAATGTCAATGCGCCAACGGCTTTCGTCGCCTGTCAACACAGCCCAAGGTGCATCTGTATTAGTCGGTAGGTACTTTTAAATGTGTGTGAGTGTGCGAGAGAGCATTTCAAATATATCGCTGCAGCTAATGAATATTTAAGTATCATTTGCCATGCTGAAGCTGATGGAAATTCCATGCCAAGTCCCTCGAAATGAGCATTTCCGTACTTGCAGCTCTTTTACTTTCTAATGGAATCACTATATTTTGGATAATTAAATTTCCATTCCTTTGACTGTTTATTTAGCGCCGCTTTGTTTGCATTATCCTGCAGAGCTGCGGAATATCTGAATCGCTTTGTTAATTCAATTGCCGTTTATTTGATTAAATGCTAAATGCAAATTCTGAAATGCAGAGTGCCCCTCGAGCGCTTTTGCCTGTATTTAAATTTCATCTGCATTATTTCTATAAACCTTAATTCGCTTTACAGTAAAGTCTTTTTAAAAGATTTGGTAAATATTGAAAACGCGTTCAATTGTGTTTTAAAAAACCACTTACAGATAAATAAATAAAATAAATAGTCGCAAAAGATATCTTAAAATCTTTTGCGACTATTTATTTTGGTTTTACCAGAAATTTGTATTTTCCCAGCGAATAACAAACTCATATAGATATATTTTTTCTGTGAAGTCATTCTAGATTATTTGTGCCATCTGGTTGGTTGCACAATAATCACCTTAAATCGCATCTGAAACTATGCTGAACTTTCAGCTGAGGAAAACCTCTTCCAATGGATTTTTCCACCTTTTTTTTTGCCACTACTTGTGAAACTATTTGTGAACGCCAGGCGCATACCAAAAGCGGCGATAATGACTCCGTTAAAGATATTTTCGCGCCATAGTTCCTTCGATGGCCCAGGAGAATGTTTTCTAATGTGTTTGCCAGTGTTTGTATGTATACATAGCTGGCTGGTGGTATTTGTGTTCGATTGCAGCGATGAGGTCAAAACTTTGCCAGGTGCAAACGCGCAAAATCAGCGAAAATATTCGCGAGCAGAAAATGAAATCCCAATCCCAATCCCACTCCCAATCGCAAATTCCACCTCCGTTGACTTTTCCCCAGCGAGTTGAAGAGAGTTGTGGCAGCCATTATGCGGTCTTCACGCGAAAAACACTTTCGCTAGCGTTTCGCCAGCTTTTGATCATAATTGCGATTCGCGCTGATGATGCAGCGCGATTATTGAGTTGATGCCGTAACGCTATGCAGATTGCTGCAAACCCCAAACTCCAGAGCAAACCGGTGAATACCGACAAACTGACAGCACCTTTGTGTCCTGATTATCACTGGTACACTTAAAAAACCAATGTAGAACTAAAAGTGATAGGATTGTAGGTATGTAAGTTTTAACACATATTTGATGTGAAGTCTAGATAATTAACGTTTTTTAAACTATCCTAAATATCAATTAATCTTTATTTTATCTTTAGATTTTTTATTACTTAAAAAATAAATACAAAAAAAATGTATTTAAGTTATTTATATGGCTTAATATTTACTAAGTATGTTAAATTTATAAACAAGTTTTGTTCAGTGTTTATGGACTGGCTAAGTTAATAGTCTGGCTTTTAGGTAAACCACTTTACCAAACTCATAATTACCGAGCAGCAAATAGCTGGAATAAATTATACTTAGCTTAAAGTACTTGCAGCTTTTGGGGAATTTTCCAGCTTGCTAACTAAGTTAGGTAAGTTTAATTTTAAAGCCACAGGGGAGAGTTCCAGCAGTGTCAGCCCATCCAAGCCATTCGCCTTATCACACCCTTACACACGCTCTCGAATCGCGTCGAGTGGAAGATGAATGGACATGGACTTAAATGAATTGTCTGAGTCTTGAGACAGGCCAACAACATGGCGGCTCCAGGAGCAGGAGCAGCAACATCACGGTGGCAGTAGCAACAATCAGCAGGGGACTTGCTACGCCACGCAGACGTCTCGGACAATGACAGCTGTCAAAATTGCTGGGAATAAGTCGTTTGGCATGCCGAAAATTCCACATAGCCACGTATGGCTGCTAACTGCATGAATAAGTGGCCATATGTATGCATATAGGTGTCGTACGAGAATTGTCTCTAGTTTCGTATTCACACCTATATCCAATTTGCATGTTGACTGTCAAGGCGAAACGGGATTTTTTCCAGCAGAGAGGCCTGACATTGATTGGCGACGGCTTTTTCTGGATGGGCTGACCTCGGAAAAATGTATAGAAAACTGAAATCGAAAACGGGACACAATCTATTCGATGGCAAATACCCAGAGTGGCCGTCAACCGCACACAGAAAACCATTTTGCAATTACTTAAGAATATGCAAAACATTTCAAAATTGCATTCCGCAAACAAAACATATAGTATATGTACAATACACACACGTAACGCAGGACCCATTGCCTGGCCAGCTCACGTTCCAAGGATCTGGTTGGCATCCGGATTCGGGATCGCAGGCGAGCTGCATGCCAAGTTCCAAGTGGCAAGTGGCAAGCCAAGGCGAAAGTCAATTCAATGTCTCCGCCTTAAGGGATGCCAGGACATATGCTCTCGGTTTTAAACAGGACCAAAGAAAGATACTCGTGCAGGAAACGCAAGTGCAGTTCTTCCTTTCGCCAAACCAGAACAATGTCCTTTGTCGTAAAATGGGATTTTGTCGCAGAGAGCTTTGAGGGTTATTTCGATTGAAGTGGGACAGTAAGTGATAGTACCTATTAAAGGAATTTGATTCTCCATAAGGTAACAAAGTAAGCGATTGAGGAAACCTTTAACAAGGAGTAAGAAAAGGAAGGGTATTTTTGTCGTTAAATATTTAAATACATTTATTTTGTTTTTAATTTGAGGAGCAAAAGAAATCCAAGCTAACCTTAATCGGATTTAATCATCATAGGAGCCATCGGAGTTCCCTTCAAGTTTAAGCAGGAGTTTTAAATAGTTTATTAATAACATTTATCATATAGCGCTTTTATCAATTATTTTAAATAACATTGCTAAAAAATATTATAAAAAAAACTATTTGTAAATTTAGTACAGAGGAATTAATATTAAAGTTATTTACTACAATTTACTAGTGAGCGTATGGGAAAAACATTTTTATTAACCCTTGTGTGAGCGGAAGGAACATTTTTGTTCCATTTCGATTTTGCTTGTAAATATCTCGGGTTGTGTAAAAGCTATCGATCTGAAATTTTCTGACAGCTCGTCTTCAACGATTTTAAACAAGTTTGCCGATTTTTAGATAAATCTGTTAATAATGTTGGATTTTATTAGGGAAAACTTTTTTAACTACGTTGTTGAGCGGAAGACACAAATTTGTGCATCGTGTTAAAACCGCGTATATCTTAAAAACCTTTACTCAGAAAAATTTGAAATTTTTACTGAATATTTATTAACTCAAAATCATTAAATTAAAAATTTAAATTTTTAAATTAATCCTACACTAAAAAAATTTTTAAGTTTTACCTTGAAAAAAAATTGCAGGTTAGATTAATTACGTAAAACTCGCAAACTGATCAAACAATTGAAAAACGTGATATACTACGTTATAGGGCTTTCAATAAGCTTTCCAAAATGGTCAAATGTGTTATACCCTTCTTTGGTAAAACTATAAGAAAAACAACCAATATTGTTGAAAAATTACATTTATTTGATACTAATTTGATTAATAATACCACAAATATACTAGAAAACTAGTATTATTTTTATTTCAAAATTGTTATTCTTATAAAAATAAATTGTTTTAATCCCATAATTATTACTATAAATGTCCAAAAAGTGGTATTTGTGGTTTTAGGTACTCTTGCTAATAAAAGTAACGGTCACAAATCACCCAAATCATTTATGACCGCCAGGTGCAGCTGCCGACGGCTCCTTTTGGAATGACCCAAAAAGGGTTGATGGTAAAACGAACTACCTGCAAACATTTTTTGCACGTTTTTAGACCTTTGAACTACTTTTATAGTGACTTCTTCTAAAGAAAGGTATGACACATTTGACATTTTTGGAAAGCTTATTAAAAGTCCTATAACGTAGTATACCACGTTTTTCAATTGTATGATCTGTTTGCGAGTTTTACGTAATTAATCTCACCTGCAATTTTTTTCCAAGGTAAAACTTAAAAATTTTTTTAGTGTAGGCTTAATTTAAAAATTTAAATTTTAAATTGAATGATTTTGAGTTAATACATATTCAGTAAAAATTTTAAATTTTTCTGAATAAAGGTTTTTAAGATATACGCGGTTCAAACACGATGCACAAATTTGTGTCTTCCGCTCAACAACGTATAAAAAATCTTCCGCTCACACAAAGGTTAAGCATGAATTCTTGTACATTGCCCTACCAATTTGGTTATTTAAGTTATGGACAGAATTTCGCACAATATCAGTTTGAAATTGTTGTTTTCCTGCAGCGCCGCAAATATTTAAATAATCTGCAGACTGCAAAATGCAAATTGAATGAAATTTAAGCAGACATCGCTGGATAGCAGGACCTTGCGGCTTCGGGAGTGCACAAGGACATGCTTGAGTCCTGGAACAGGATGCTGCCTGCTTTGCTATGTGCCACATAGGTAGTCTGTTGGCCGCAAAACAAATTACGCTGCAAATAGACAACATTTACATTGCCATAGCGATGGCGGCAAGAAAAATTGGCATCAAATATTTCACGGTAGATTTTTTTGTGTGGGGCACCACATACATTTATCTTAATTTGGGACCTGCTGCAGGTTCAGGTGGGTGTGTGTGTGAGTGTGAGAGAGGGGAGAAACAACCAGTTGAGGCTTATAGGCAGGACTGCTAATGGCATTTGCCATCGAATCCTTCACGTGTCCTTGGCATGTGCCTCAGACCCTGCTAACGGCCTTTATGTCGGCCAAACGGGAGTGTATTTACCCCGAAAATTTGTCTCGTGTGTGTATTTTACACGCACACCTCCTTTCCCCTCCCCCTTCCCCTTCCACCGCTTGGCCTAAGGTCTCACCTGCATTTATAATAGAGTTTGAGCCGCTCGGGGCACGAAATGCGAAAGGAGCCGCAGAAGTTCGTTGCCTTTGTCAGCCGCAGGCAACCCGACTTCGATGTCGATGTTGATGTCGATGCCTTGCCATGTGTGCCACATAAAACACTGAAAGAAAACGGTTTTAATGATTGTTTATACCAGTGAAACCCAATACAAAAGACCTAATTGATTTTATATGTTATCCAAGTTGCTTAGCATATTTTAGTGGGGCTCAGTTTTCTTCATTGAACCACTATAAAATATAACATTTTACCCTTTTTTTAAACGCTTTATATTAGTTTCACTTGTGGCTGGCTGGCTATCTGGCTGGCTATCTGGCTGGCTATCTGGCTGGCTGGCTGCGTAACTCCACTAAGCTCTTGAAAGCTTTCGCAGCCAAAGATAGATGGCGACAGCAACGTGTGTAGTTCCAGCAATGTCCGCTATTGATAACACGACACCACATTTTTAAAATAAACTATTTGAAATATAACTAAAGTTAAAAGATTTAGAAAAAGAACAAATTGTATTTTTTAAACGCTTTATATTAGTTTCACTTGTGGCTGGCTGGCTATCTGGCTGGCTATCTGGCTGGCTATCTGGCTGGCTGGCTGCGTAACTCCACTTAGCTCTTGAAAGCTTTCGCAGCCAAAGATAGATGGCGACAGCAACGTGTGTAGTTCCAGCAATGTCCGCTATTGATAACACGACACCACATTTTTAAAATAAACTATTTTAAATATAACTAAAGTTTAAAGATTTAGAAAAAGAACAAATTGTATTTTTTAAACGCTTTATATTAGTTTCACTTGTGGCTATCTGGCTATCTGGCTGCGTAACACCACTAAGCATACGATATATAGAAAACTGTAGAACACTCTAGAAATTTTAAGAACGCTTAATAAAATTCTAGAACATGTCCCTTTGTGCGTTCGCATAGTATTTTGTAGATCCTTCTTGAAAGTTTTTCTAGAAGTTTCTGTTGGCTGGCTGTTTAACACTTTTTGGTTTGCATGCAGGCCTGCCAACTTGTTTTTTTACCGATAATTATCAGTACCTACCTACCTAATTAAAACTAAAAAGTATAAAATAAAATGAATAGTTTAAAAAAACTAAAAAAAACGCTTTATAGTAAATCCAACCAAAAAGTAAAAAAATAATGTTTAAAATGTTTAACGATAAAATTGATAGATTCCCTGTCGGAACAACGGGCCGGCAGAGTTGATGGTGTTTAAAGCGTTGGGATGCCAAATGAAGATAATTTCTTGCTAAGTGTAGGTACTCTCAAATGCAGATTTAGTGCATTGATATAGTACAAATTATAATCCTGCATGTAAATTTAGTGTATCTATATGGTGGGAGTTGTATTCAATATAGTGCGAATTATATTCCAGCACGCAGATTGATTGCATCCCAACGCAACACCATCAACTCTGCCGGCCCGTTGTTCCGACAGGGAATCTATCAATTTTATCGTTAAACATTTTAAACATTATTTTTTTACTTTTTGGTTGGATTTACTATAAAGCGTTTTTTTTAGTTTTTTTAAACTATTCATTTTATTTCTGTTGGTAAAGTCATATCATACTTACATACGTAAACGTGGTAATTTATTCTTACTTTGCTTCTTTGAAAATCCGTTACCATGATTCTACTCAGAATCTTTTTATTCAGAGCTTAAAACAATTGTAAAATTGTCCAGATATTCTTTGCACCTATCTTTGCTTTCCTTTTATAAAAAAAATATTTCATTCAATGTTGTAATCTTAGAGTTTGTAAAAACAGAACCATTTTTGCACTTTTATTTTCACAAAAAAAAAGTTATCATTTCATGCCCTCGACAAAAAATATCCGCTTACTGTTTCTAGTTTGTATAAAGTAGTTTAAAGTTTAGTGTACAACCCTCCCACCTCCCCAAAAATTAGCTGTGCTGTGTAGAAATTGTATACGCCACACATGATTGGCATTGCGATGCAGTGGGGGCCAGGCGAAAAGGGGGAGGCAGGTGAAAAGTGGGTGGCAGGCGAAAAGAGGCAGCAGCACTCGCACACAACAAAACAGCACACATGACACGTGTAGCCAAGCAGCTGCAGAAAAGGGGATGAGGAAAGGGGTGGGGATTTGGTCATGCGAGTACGGAGCAATTTTTATTGATTGCATTGATTTTAGTGCTCGATTTGTTGCGTTCCAAGCGACCGATATATGTGTATATATAGTTACGCTCCCCAGGGACTTCTCACGTGGTTTGTCGGTGTGGCCAAAGTGTGTGGCCCTAATTCAGTTGCAGGAATCTCTTCCATTATTTATGTATTCAGTTTGCAATTATTTTTCACTTAGCCGTAGCTAATTTAATCCATTTCAAGTCCCTTCAGCAGCCCTTAAAAAAATATATTTAATTAACTGTAACAAGATATAAATTTTACCCAGTTTTGGAATCAAATTAAGCCGCAAGCCAAATTGTTTTTCGTTTCTTGTCAAAGTTTCGGTCGTCCCCAGTTTTTTACTTTTTCTTGTTTTTTTTCGACTTTACATAGAAAAGGTGTTTGCCTCTAATTGATGGCCAGAAAATTAATTGAGTGGCATTTTGGAGCCAGTCGGGCGGCACGCCCCTAAAATGTTGTTAGCCCTGTTTTTGTTTTTGTCGGCCAATTCTGTTTTCCATGTAAACCAGATTTGTTTAGAACTTTTTTACGTGCAGGTTCGCTTTGAAAGTTGCTGGCGAACTTTCCCCAAAATTTAATTTTTTTCCACTTTCAACTCTCGCTGTAATTAACTTTATCGATAAACATTTTTTTCTGCTACTGCTGCTGCTGCTGTTGGCCACCTATGAGTCGTACAAATGTCGGGCTTTACGGTAGTTTAGCAGTCACTTGACAGCACTTGCTGGCATTTGTTTGAATTATTAATTAGTTTGTTGGCGGGTTAAAAAGTTGTGCTTTCAGTTTGACAGATTGCACAAAAGGCAAATCCACGACAACAATTCGGCGGTTTCGTTTGTGAAATTCGTTAACAATGGTTTAACAAGGGGAAGGGTGGTGTTGGTAATGGTGTTTCCTACCCCAAAACCCAGAGGCAAGGACATGCAACGCACTGCAATTTACGGTCCCCATAGCCATGGCCAGACCCCAATCCAAATCCCCCATGCCAAAATGGCAAAGTTGCCTCCAAAGGCAAACCAAACAGCAGCGGAAGGAGTCCGCCAACTGGAGCAGCGGTAAATACTCGGGCGTTTGCTGTATAATCCCCTGGCAGCTAACAAATGTGCGCACATCCGTATCCCGGCCACTAAAACCCCGCCTGCAATCCCAGTGCCCCCCGATTCAGAGTCAGAGCAAACACGGAGCTCAACTCCAAGCTCAGCCAAACTCAACTCCACTTCCACTTTCCTCGCCTCGACACGCAAAATGCAAACATACGCATTGCAGTCGGAGGGCAAATGTGTTGGGCACACAGAAGAGCGACGATTTTACTGGTCCTTTGCCATCACCTGGCTATAACTTCATCTGCGCTATCTGCTATATCTGCGATATCTGGGCTATCTGGGTCTCAGGTCTCAGCACCGGCTTGTTCCGTTCCTGGCGCAAATTGCTTAGTGAGAGCAAACAAATTAATCAAAATCAACTGAAAAGGTGTGCCACACAGTCGGCATCAAACAATGTCGACAAAAGCTCAAGTCCCATGCACTCCTTCAGCACCTTTTACATTTATCGACAGATAGAAAAATGAGTTAAGATTATCTAATATTAATTTAAAAAAAAAAATTTATTTTTAACAATACTTTATTTAAATTAAACAAAGAAACAGTTGAATAAAAGTAGTTTCTGTGGGAATAAAATGAGTGTACCAGTTATTTATTCAGTAAAATTAACCAATAAATATTCGGGGGTGCCACAGAAACCGTTCCACCCGAAGTAGGTTGGAATTTATATAGAGAAGGGGTTGGACATTCGGTTGGAATTTGGGTGGAACGGTTTCTGTGGCACCCCCGATTAAGACGGTTACATCGATTGGTCTTTAACAGATCCAAATGACCGTACACGTATCCTGTAAAAATAACAATTTAAATAGACTTTCTCAATTAACAAACATTTTCAGAATTTAATTTTCAGAAGTGTTCACATGTTCCTGATTTATTTCTCCCTGTGCATATTGCATGGAGTCATCAGGAGCCGGGACTTACAGTTTGCATCCCACGTCCGAGTTTTCCCTCTTATTTGGCCAGTGCCAGCTGCAGGTGGAGCACATTGAGGTGGCCTGGGATGGGATGGGGGTAAAAGGTCTCCGGAGAGCTGTTGGCGTGGGGTTAACTAACGCAACGATTGGCTTCGTTAGGCAAACCGAAAAATTTAGGTTTGCGGAGGTCACTTTGTTTTCGAGTGGTGCCCATATTGGCATCACCTAGCCCACAAGCAGTTCAGGTTGTGTGCAAAGGAATCTTTTCCCTCTTTACTTGGTTATAATATTCCTGGATGCATTTTGGTGCATTAGGGAAAAGTTTGGTATGCTTTGGACGGAGATATGAAAGCCAAGTTAAAGTTGATAAGGGTCAAGTCAGGTGGGAAAATTCCGAGAAGCTGGCAGGTGGATTGAGTTCAGGGGTGGTCTCTCTGCAAATTCAGGTGAGCTAAGATAAATTACATACTGGCAAGCTTAATTATGATTAGATATGAAATATTTAAATAGAAAATAAGGTTTCAGGTATTAGATTTTACAGAATAACTTGGGGAAATAAAAATGCTCTTGAGTTATAACAAGAGTACATAAAGATATAACAATAATTTAATGGGCCAATTTTTAAATAGTCTGACAGAACGTAAAGTCCAAGTTAAACACGAACATTTTAAAAAATCAGTTTCATATTTTTGTTGGGTTAAAAAGAATAATGATTGCAGACACAAACCTTATAATTAAAACCCAAATAAAAGATATGTTACAAATACTCTCTAAAAAAACCGAACAAAAGCAATCACTATCGGAAATGGAACATGTTGGGGCAGGCCACAAATGTATGCACTTGATTTGAGGTAACAATTCCGCCATTAAACTAGCACATTAGACTTCCACCCTTTAATTGGTTTATTTTAGGCAGTAGACAGTTGGCAATAGGGTAATATGAGGACAAATGGACACCACATGACCCGTATTTTTTCGCGTGGGTGTTACCCACAGAAATGGAAAAGCGGGTATGGGGGTGTATTGATTGTGCAACAATTGTGCACAACGAACCGAAAGCAGCGAACAGCAAACAGCGAACAAAAAAAAAAAGAGAAGGGGGTTCAGGTGAGGTCAGGCATATTGGCTCGCCCTCTCACCTGACATTACCTGACGTTTAACCTTTTTTGACGGGGGCAAAATGGAGCACGCATGCCCACCATCCTTATTCCTTATTCGTTGAACCTGCGTGCCAGCCTGATAATACCCTCTGGCAATTTTTCGCATTTGCCGTCCTGTCACAGCCGCCGTTCCGATTGTTTTGCGGGGGACTGGGGTAGGGCAGTGGCAGGAGGAAAAGGGGAAAAAGGGGAGAAGGGCAACTGAGCCGCTGACAACGCACGCTAATTGCCATGTATGAAACAATTTTTGTGTTGTCGTGTGTGTCGGCCTTTGGGCGCTACAACGGCCTAAATGCAGCCGGAACACACAAGTGACCTGCGGCCAACTTCCTTGTTACTACGGAATCAATTTTTGTCCCAGCCTCCTCTGTATCCTCTTTGTGTTTTTATACACTTTCGAAGCGGTATTGCGATATTTTAAGGGCAATATGAATTCAATTTAATATTCTTAAATACGGGTTTTAATAAACAAATTTTGCATAATTTGTATAATTTGTCCAGAATAGCGAGGTTTATAATCCTTTACATTAGTAGATAATCAAAAAATTTAAAAAAATTAAATCAGCTGCGCATGCGCGATACGATACGTCACTATCGATGTCACACATCGATAACCAGTGTCACCACTATCAAGAAGCCAGCAAGTTTTTTAAAGAACTAAAAGCGCAATAAGATTTATAAATCAACATGTGCGACAAAAAGCCGAGTATGAATCCCGTTGGCCACTTAAAGGACGGTCCGGGCTCGATCTCAGATGATTTGAGGATGATGCACGTCCAGGATAAGATCGATATAAATTCCGAGAAGATCCCCGGGAAAGTGCTGAAGCGCCGCAACACAGAAAAGGACCCCAAGGCATTGAAGTATTACGTCCGTTTTACCGGCTTGAACCCCAAACCCGACGAATGGATGGGCAGACATCGCATCTCGGACAATTCAGATGACTTGGATAAAGGAGTTTCAGTAGCAGCCTCCAACTATGGCCAAAAAAAGTCCGTCACCAAGGCCAGGAACATTAAAATACTCCAGTTTGGCCGCTTTCAGATCGACACTTGGTACGACAGCCCCTTTCCCGATGAGTACGCTAAACTAGAGATAATATACATATGCGAGTATTGCCTGAAGTACATGCACTCCCGAGACTCCTACGCATATCATTTGCACGAGTGCACTCGCAAATTTCCACCGGGAAGCTTAGTGTACAATAAAGATCCATTCTTCGTCTTCCAAGTTAATGGAAACGAGGAGGAGCTGTACTGCCAGCTACTCAGCTTGATGGGCAAGCTCTTTTTGGAGCACAAGGACTCGTTCTACGACACTACTGCGTTTATATTTTACATCTTGTACTTGAGCGACGAGAATGGCAGCCACATGGTGGGCTACTTCGCAAGGAAGAAGGACTCGCCGGAAAACAATAACGTGAGCTCCATCCTCATATTGCCACCCTATCAGAGGAAGGGTTTCGGTAAGCTGCTGATCGCTCTTAGCTACGAGATCTCCCTCAAGGAGGGCTTCATCGGCAGTCCGGAGAAGCCGTTGTCGGACATGGGCAGACTCTGTTATCGCGGTTACTGGGGCTACACCCTCCTCCAACTGCTCAAGAACCGCTACTCGCCGGGCTGTAAAGTGACCATTAAATCACTTACCGAAATAAGCGGTTTCTCCGGGGAAGACATCGTCTACAGCCTGGAAACTTTGCAGTTAATTAAACACCGGCACGGCGCCCCCGTTCTCTGTATTAATCCACAGATGATTCGCCATCGCCTGCAGCTGCCGCAGTTCAGGAAACCGAAGTTCACCATCGACCCCCAGTGCCTCGCCTGGAATTTGGAATCTGTAAAGCTCCGCAGGAGAAATACAATTTATTGATTCATTTTTTTTTAAGTACTTAATGCAATGATTTTTCCAGAATGTTTGTAATTTTTTTTTTAAGTAATAATAATAAGTTTGTGAAAAAAGTTACATTAAAAACTGACGAAAAGTGTATTTGGTGGGTCGCATTTTTTTCTGTTAAGTTTTTTGTTGAATGCTGATTTGATAGTTTGGCCGCTGGCTTTGGGTGTTGAGCAGCTGCTTGGGACTTAAGTGCTGGCATCAGCTGTGAAGTCGAAGTGCGGAAGTCGAATGGAAAAGAAACTCAATTGAGAAACTCAGGCTCTAAGCTAGCTTTTTTTTTTTGTATCCTTCTAGAGTGTCCCCTTTTGCATTAAGGATCCTGGGGCTGCATACCAAATATCTGGGGATGTGCGAGGCGAGGCAAGAGTTCCCCCGCATCAAATATGCATGACCAGAGTGGATCCCAGGACCAGACAGCGCATCAACTCATCATCTTCGGGGGATGCGTGTTTGCATAATGGGACTGCGAGTGCGAATGTGTGACGAGCAGAAGCCCGACACATGCTTGCTTAATTAGCCAATTTAATAGTTGGCTTTCTTGTTTATGGGCCAGAATTCCAGGGCTCTGAAGCTGCTCAAGTCACTGTCACGCATGGCGGGGACATGAAACTCTAATTAAGCGGCAAATATAAAAGTCTGCCCGGCGATTATTTATTATTTGCCATCGGAATAAGAATTCGCCTTCTTTCCGAAAAATACTTATAGCGCCCCAAGGAGCAAAATTTTCTAATTAAACCGAATGCGGGAAATAGGAACCAAAACGGAACGGAAATAATACAAAACGGAGCAAAGCAACCCGAAATGTTTTCTAATTAAAATGGAACACAATTCGAAACATGCAAAGGAAGAAGAAGGCAACAACAGCCAAAAGAAAGCAATTTGTGTGAGAAAAATGAAAAGTTAGCAGCCGAACAAAAAAGTGAAAACATGTTAAGCGAAGTAAAAGCAACAAATCATTGAAGAAGGTAGGCTCGCTCGTTCGGGCCATCTAAAAAATTCGAGGAGCGAGAGTAGAGAGCAGGACCTGGACCACGCCCTGCACAAGAGTGGTCAGAAACTTTCAAAATTAATTTCCAACTTTATTCTGCAGCAAGAGAATGAAAAGAAATATATAATAAACAAGTCGGCAATCAAAAGCACGCATACCCTGGCGACGGCGACAATGTGTGTGAGTGTCAGCTCTGCTGAAAGTCCTTCCCCTTCGGCAACAACAAAGGTACAAAAATATCAATTAAAATGGCAGCTTGACTTGAAAACTGCTTCTAAGCAGTCTCTGTTGTAGTTGTAGTTGTAGTTGCTTCTGGTGTGGTTATTCTTTTACCAGTTGTTGACTCAACAACCGCACGGCAAGAAACTTAAGAGTGCGAGACCGAATTGAAAATGGTATGGGGGCAAAGTTGAAGGAACTAATTCCCCACTCGCTCGGCCCCCATCCAAGCTTAAAGTTGCTTCTGCTGCTGCTGCGGCAGACAGTTTTGATAGTTGCCAGCAGTAGTGAGTGCCCCACCCCAGCCCCCCTTCAGTCAGCCAAAGTTGAATGGCATCTCAGCCAGAAAGTTCAAAATGCAACCCCTGGTGCTGAAGCATTTTCCAGGCTGACGTGAAGATGACTATCAATAAATCCAGACACTCATATATGTTTGTGTACAGTTGCGGTTGAAATGGTAGAAGCTCCTTTAAAAATATAACATAAATAAAATAAAAAACCAATATTTACTTTATTTAAAGAAAGAAAAATATTCACACAAATTTAGTTAAAATACTGATGGAGTTTATCTCTATTGGTCTTCTAATGTTTGTTTAGTCACTTAAATAATCAAACTGGCTAAAAATATTTTCAATTGAGATGTAAGTAATTAAGTCTTTTAACCTGAAGCTTTCCGACTTTTCTAACGCAATAGAAATTAATTCGCATTTAACGATGAACTCAGTAATTTGATGGAACACAAAAGCAAGTTAATTTTCTATATATATTTCAATGAAATGTAAAATATTACTTTAATAATATTATTTTATTTTGTTCTTTAAAGCAACCCCTATTTCTTTAACCGCAACTGTGCCCAAACATGTTTGAAAGCAAATTACCGCCGTCGTCCACATGGCGTATGCGCAGGGCGCAGTCGGATGCTAAGTTAATTAATCATACGCACCGCATGCCAAGCATTGCCAATAAGTTAAATTGAATTTTCAATAAAATGTGCGCAACACAGATTGAGAAATGAGGGACAGCCTTTTGGTAGACCTAAGTGAAATCAATCACAAATGAACGGAAGTCAATCGAGAAAGCGGAATATTTAAACGCCATTAAATTAAGTAGCTATAATTTTACAACATGATTCCTTAAGACTCTTTTACCTCTTAGATATTTTCCAATATTTTTAACAGATGAATTTACATGTGGGAATAAATTAAGCCTAATTTGACATAGTTTGGGGATTATTTACTAAACAGATGAAATTAAAAGTCAAATAAAATCTAAGAAATGTTATATTTTATTTTTAAGTCTGAATTTATATATTTTCAGCATAGGATAGAGTTAAATGTGTTATACAGTTTATTAGTTTATTTTGTAAATTGTTCTCCGTGAAAAGTAGAGGATCAATAAATAATAAAATAAAACTAAACAAAGACAGGATAAAGGTTTCTAGCCATCTCGACTGGGTTGAATTTTCTAAAATTACGTCTGCTGTCATCGTATAACCTCCTGGCAGCTGTGTCACTTTTCATTTAAGCCCTGGCCGTGGCTATGGATTTTCCTCGAAAACCAACTCTGTCCCTGGCCCATTTCGGTTCTAGCTCTATGCACGTTGTGATTTACTCCATACAAATTGTGTACGGCAGTCGGTGCACCAGCAGGCAGCAGCAGGAGCAATCCAGAAAACGGAAGGAGGACTACAGCAGCAGCAGCAGCAGCACAGCAACAGTTAAATGAATCAAATCCATTTCAAAGCCGTTCATCAAATGTCAGCGCTTTCGCCGGCCAACCGCGCACCAAGCGAAAGCCACATCCAGTCGCAACAACAGCCGCATGTAGATTTAGCTGGGGGCAACATCCGAGCGGAATGGAATGGAACGGATCTGGGTCGCTCAGCGTCGGACGTGAAGCTCTGCGGAGTAAACTCGTTTTATAATTGAATTGATCCCATTATGTAGATGAAAACGTTTTTACGTTTCGTTTCGTTTCGTTCGCTCCGTGCAAAATGGCGGCCAGTGTCTGGCAGTGCAACTTCCGGCCAAAATCGAGGAGGAGTAGGAGGAGGATGGGGAGGAGGATTAAGAAAGTGGGGGTCAGGAAGAGGGGAGCTAAACAGGGACAGCTGGACGCTCAGGGAGTCCATGTAGCTGTAGCTGCCTGCCAAAAGCATAAACACCAAATGGAAGTTCAGTTCAGCTAAGAGCAAATGGCGGCATTGTTGTTGTGGTTGCTAATGTTACTTTAGTTACACTATAACCTCCAAGGAGTAGGAAAATGCAAGGCTTTTAGAAGTTTTGAATATTATTTATGAATGAGATATAAAATACAATTTTTGTATCTTGAAGTTTGTGCAGACATTTGTAAATAACCTTTTTTTAAGTTAGGATTGAAATAAATACCAAAACGTCTACAGGTATAACTATTTCATTCACTTTGTTTTCTATAATTGGTTAACAAAAAATCACTGCAACATTTTAGTACAAAACGTAGTTATTATTTAAATTTTTCGAACATTTTCCGCACAAATGACCGCTATAACACAATAGAATAACTTATTTGGGAAAACACAGTTCGACCTTGCTCATGCTGAATAATTAATTTATGTGTTTCGAAAATGAAATTCACAATCACCAGCTGTTTAAACAACAAAATGTGGTCACATCATTTAATGAAATTAAGCTGTATTTATAGTCAGCTTAAACATAAAGGTTGAACTAATGAAACGCCGTTTGACCATTTTAAATAAAACAATTTTACTAAATGGCCTGTGCAACAACACAACAGTAGTTTAGCCTGTTTTCCTACGAATATCAATTAATTTATGGACAACAAGGATAACAGTTTAACATTTCCAGCTATCAACAAACCCCTGAACTCCTTTAGAGCATTTGCTTTTCGTAGTTACACTTCTTAGGAAACTATTTTCTCCGTTTCCACTCTGCTGTCTTTGTTGCCTTTGGCTGGACTGGGAAAATGCAAGGAAAGGATACAGTTTGAGCAAAATAAATTGAATTTAGTGCTTATGTCCTGACATTCGCTTTTAATTTCATTTGGTCTTAAGCCAAGCCACCCTGAAAACAAACACAAGCCAAGAGGGGTAGCTTAAAAGGGGGAAAGTCCAGGGGTGTGGAGAATAGGGGGAAACTAGCAAGCGATTCGCTGGTTCGCGTTTAATTTGCCACAGTTTCCAGCGTTTTCCGTTGTTGTTTCTGCTGCTCTCGCTCGCTTAGTTTGTTTGATTGCCTTGGTTGCGAATGCATTTTACACTGACAGCTGGACCACACCCACACTACAATGTTCTTAGATACAAGTACACAGAGAAAAAATGAAAAAAAAACACATTTTTTGTTCACCTTATTTGGTTTGGTTTTGTGAAAAATAAATAAATTAATATATGCTTTTTGTAAAATTGGCAAAAGGTAAGTTTAAATTTATATTCATGCCAGTCCAAAAATTATTTCATAAAATTAATGTTTTCTTAGTGCACAAATCTTAACAAAGTGAATACACATACTGCAGGCAAGATATATTTTCTGAAATCAGCAGCTTAATTACAATTTGCCAGCCGGTAATTCACTTAGCTTTGCTTATGATTTCGAACTGGAATCGAATGTGGATCCCAAAAAAAATCTCTAGAAGAATCACTTTTGAATTCACATCTAGACTCCCCAGTCAATGGAACCATTTCATCCATGTCAGTCACGTTCCAACATTCAAACAGCCCAAAATCTTGTGTTCAAGTGCGAATACGAGTCCTTATCGATATGGGTTCGGTTCCGTGCATGGCTGCCGCAGACAATGCAAAACTCAACTCTTTCAACAATGTGGCACATTGGAAGTACAAAATGCATAAATCATTTTGCCCGCTTGGTGCAGGAGAGCAAAAGCAAACTACTTTTGCATGCGGCACCAAAACATAAATGTTTAAGCGTGTTTTGTTCGGTTTTGTTTTTCCCATAATGAAAGATACGCACACACACACACACACATAGGGGGAAACAATGCTATTCACATCTCGAAACAATGTGCAAAAGAGGCTGAGCAGCCTCGAACATTTTGTTGCACAAAACTTTCCATACATAGGGGGTAAATCTGTTCAACAAAATCGATGCACAATAAATTTCGTTGCAACATTTTTGCGACCGGCATACAGTCCATCGAGCATGTGAAATGGCGAGAAATCTCCATCAATTCGGAGCGGTACGGTGCAGTGCAGCTGTCCTCGTTTCGAGGTTGAGGTCTAAGGATTATCAATGTGGATTTTGATGTATTACAAGTACTGGCGAGCTCATTGATATGCAGCAGCAATCGGGACTGAGCTGCTCTGTAATCGGCGTCAGAGGACCACTGGCAAAGGTCGTAATAGAAAACAGAAGGGGGAATTTATACTAAAGTGGGTTAGGACCCAGGGGACATAAGCTTAATAGAAAGCTTTGAACATGTTTTTTAAGTCCTTCAAATCAATAATCTTTAAGATCATTTCATGGTAGCTTACATTTATAGAATTAAAAACAAAACTGTATTTTATCCAATTGACTTCATTTTCAATCCCAAAGAACTTTGTTTATTTCATTTTTTCAAGTAAAGAAAAAAGATTTAGCGCTACTTCTAGTATTTAGGGTATCAAATTAAATCAAAATAAAATCCATAACATTTTTTTAGAACACTGCGTTAAAATATTTAAGCCTCTTACTCAAATTTTATAATCGCTCTATTCACAAATCGTATTTAAAAAGAAGTCTGTTATTTTGCGTAAAACGTTTTTATTAAAATAACTTCTTTTTTTTTTGTTACATCAACTTACCTTTTTTTAAAACCCGGTGAAATAAATTTGTAAAATATTTGCATATTCCAGTTGAGAGGTCGAAGCCAACAAATCAGGGTCTGGTTAGCTTGGTAACCAGATTCCCACCTGATGGCACCATGATTGGCCTTAAGCTGCATTTGTCTTTGACCAACACACCGATACGGATGCAGGTCGTCACGCGTTTTTGGCATAAATTATCCATGGCATATGTGCACGAACAGCTCTATAAAAAAGCGTAGAAAAAAACCCCTTTGCCCCGGGACCCTCTGGTTCTCGTTCAAACCCTTGCCAATCTATCGTGTCATGTCAGCAGCTGCTGTGTTTAATTTACGCTCCCCCCAGTAAAACACAGGTAAATCCCGTAAAGCGTTTCCACAATGCACAATACAACACCGCCGGACTGCAGACTGCATCCCATATAAATGGGCAGCGCACACATGCGGACATAGATATATGTGCCTTGGGGGGGCGGATATATATGCATCAAATATCAACGCCATTATTTGTGTTTAGCTTCCACTGATACTGATGTTGTTACTGCTGTTGCTTTTGGTGTTTGTGTTGCTGCTCGTTCTATTGAATAAGCGGGCTGCGTAACTGGGTTAATTTATATATATCGCTTGTGAGCTAAGCTGTTGATACATAATATTGAGATATAAATTGTGAGCGTGGCAACGTGATCTCAGCGTTACTCGATTAAAATTTACATGGTTGGGGTATTAAGTTTGCAACTTTAGGTTGGACAAAAGGGGTATTTAAGAGTTATTTAAATATTTCGGTCAAAGTTCAATACCGAATGTCAAGTGCTGTGGAATTGCATTGCTCGTCTACCTTTCTTTCTTAATGTCCTTTTTTCTATCTGTGTATTTTTGCCTCCTTTTTTTGTTGTGCCCTTCCACACTGAGTAACTGACTATAAAAGAAAACGCAGCCTGCAGAACTGAGACTGACTGAAAAGTAGCTAAAAAGGGTGAGAATATAAATGAAAAACTTACCAAAAAAATAAAGTTTATTACCCTTACCGAAAAGTGAGTTTGTTACAGGATTACAACAGAGATAAATTATAAATTTAAAAAAAAAAACAAATGGTATAAATAACTACAAAATATAATTAGAAGGTAAGTTAATACCTAAATTGTCACTTATTGTAAAACCGTGCTTGTCCTACACTTATAAAAAACAATGTACAGAGATACTGAATACTGAATACAAACCATTAAAGTGCAGAACAAGGTGAAAACTAGTTTCCGAAAAGTGGAATTACAACCATTTAAGGGTATTAAAAAGAAAACGCAAAGCTCGGACAGCAGCATCTCTCGGAAAGAAGCGGGCCAATTTTCAGTGCTGGCCAGACAGACAGAGATGGAGTAAGATAGGACCGGCAGGCAGACAGACATCTTGTCACATTTAGGGGCCAGGACACAGTTCAAAGTCCACTTAGGAGCAACAAAAACGAGAATGAAAAGCGCGACACAAATTGAAAACGAAATACCCCAACTGATGCAAGAGAGTGAAATGCCTTGCTTATATTTATTTATTTTCCTCTGTTTTTTGTACTCCTTCTCTAAATATTTTGATAAAATTCTTAAATGGCTTAAAGTGCAGGGCAGTTGGAGTGCAGAGTGCAGTGTTGGGTGTGTAGGTGACTCATTGGGCGTCCTGCATGAGGAATTTAAGTAATTGTTGGCTAAAAAGGACACCCAGCAGGACCAGATCGAGCAGGGCCCATCGAGTTCATTAATTTTATGCACATTGCCCTGCCAGTCACTCAGTCAGCTGCAGCACAGCGTCCTCTCCGATTTGCTCGCTCCTCACTCAAGGACTCGGGCAATCAAATTAAAGCGTTCGACGATTCCGATTACTGTGTGCGGTTCATTGGGCTCTTACCCACTCTGACTTGTCCTCGAAGACTCGAAGATCCTACCATTGCCACTGCCGCCTGAAACTGCAAACTGGGAGTGACAACGAAACTTCAGTTGCACTTTTCGTATTGATTGCATTTAATTTGGGTTAAAGCCCGTGCAAATGAGCTTTCCAATTGAGCGCCAATCAAATTGCCGGTGTCAGCATTTCACTGTAAGGATATCGACGTTACATCCAATTATAGTGCTACGATGTTTTCGGTAGGTTTTGAGAACTTACTGGGAAAAATTAATTTGGTAACGGAAATTTCATTACCAATATTGAGCTTTCTGTAAGGCAATGATTTCTTTTAAAAAAAAAAGTATTGGCAATTTGCACTCATGTATAATGATAAATTGGTGTAAGCAGCTTAAAAATAATAAGTTTAAAATTCACAAAGCACCAATTTTCTACTACATTTATTTTTAGTATCATAAATTAATTACAAAATTAATATTTAAAAGGAGCTTAGTTTCTTTTTTTATAATTTTTATTGCTGTTGGTTTTACTCCTAAATTTTGGTCTAAATCATAAAACTTACGTTCAATTTGTTTTCCAAGATTTCTTAAGTTTCAAGAAAGGCTTAAGGCTTTCAAGAAACTTTTCTTTTAAGTTCCTTTAAAAACCAAAGAGTCTCCAAAGTAATGTACCCAAAAAACACATGTTTTTGATGAGGGTTCAAATGGGAATTTGCGGGATATTAAATTAACAAGTTGCCAACGACAGAAAGAGGCTCCAACACTTTGCCAAGATTTCGACCCAGCCGGAAAGGCAACTGGGACATCTCTTGGCTTCCGTCTCCTTGGAGTCAGTCCTCTGTTTGTCTCCTGTTAGTGTTGCTCTTCCACTTCCTGCTGCGCTTGCCAAGATTAGAGCCGCAATGGTCGCGACAAACTCACACACGCATACACAACTTGAACCTATTTCCGTTTCCGGTTGGCTTTCTGAACACAATTAACGGTTTTGCGGGCAAAATGGCCTGCCAAAAAGGGGTGGCCCACTGGCTCACAAAAGCCTTTGCATAAATTATGAGCAGGGCCGCCAGATAAACGCGATAAATTATCAGACAGACATCGAAAATGCAATCTGCTGCATTTCCACATGCTTTCCCCCGCATTATCCATTGTTTGAGTGTGAAGAAAAAAGTAATTCCCACCCCCACTAAAACACACAAAAGCACCCACACACATGGTCTTTGTATTGTTTTGTCTTAAGTAGCCTGCCTTTTGGCCCTGTTGTTTTCGTTGTTTTTGCCGTTTGCTGCCGGTTCGCTTTTTATGGGCAACGCCTGACAGGAAGCGGAAGTTTCAACGCGCAGGCGGAAATTATTGTTTAGGTTTATTGTTTAGACTGCTTTAGAAATTTGTTTGCCGAATTATTTCTGTTCAGTCATCGCTTTTGGTAACGACGTTCAGTTCAGCAATCCTAATTCGCCGGGCGTGTTTTATGCTCGCCAAATTTATGGATAGTCCAAATTGTCTGGCCTCATATTGCGTATCGTGTTTGTAAGTGTGTTAGTGTGTGTGCCAATGGAAATGGAACCACAGACAATGCTGAGCCCATAAAATAACAGAAAACACAAGCCCAACTCACATGCAGACAACAGCTTTGCATTCAAAATAGTTTTTGGCTGGGAGCAATTTCATGGAGAAAGACAGAGATTTTTACGCATGCCCATTCTCCAGAGTGCATACTTCCCAACTGTTTATGTAACCTTTTTATTTACGCTCGAATTAAATTCGTTTTGCAAAAAGTTTTTAGGTACCAAGTTAACGTTTTTAGAACGACCATTTCATTAAAGTTATTGTATAACTTTATGTGTACTACAATTTGTGAAACCTCTATGAATACCAATTATATTTTCAAACTTAAATCAAATTTCAGGAGATATTAGTTCTTAAAGTATATTTTTCCTTATCTTATATTTGAATAGAACCAGGGACCCACAATAAAAATAAATTCGTTTCCTTTGTTCCACCTTTGCAAATTAAAAACTTTTTTCCCTCCTCTTCCTAATCGATGTATTCAAATTAGAATTGCCTCTCAAATGGGCCGCATAATTTAATTAATTTTAAGACCCTTAATAAATACAAAACTCATTTAATGATAAAAGTTATGTTCGGCATTAATAAAAGTCTGAAAAGCTTTCGAGGTAATTAAACATTTGTCACGCCAACAAGGCCGCGGCGAGAAGACAAAACAAATGCTCAAATAAAGTGTGGCAAGCCGAGAAGGAAGCGCTACCCAAACATATATATATTAAGTATATGTTTATGCATGTATGCAAAAGGCATTCATAACATTTTTTTTAATGCATTTTAAAGGCACGCTTTCCGGGCGACAGGTAGGTAATGCAAAGATTATGAGCGCAAACAAAGGCGCACGGAAAACAAACCGGAAAGCTTCGCGCTTTCCTTTTAAGCAGAGAGCCTATTAAAATAAATTACAGTGCAGTTTTTTGTGTTTTTTTTTTCTGTACGAAAATTAACAGCAACCAGAAGAGAGAAAAAAAAATATAAAAAGCAAAGGAGGGGCTGAGGAGGCAAAATGTGTGTGGAAGCAGAAGGACTACGCACTGAATAATTCATGAATGTCGCCGTCGCAGGCAGAGTATAGTGTTATATTTAATAAGCTGCGGGAGGGGAATGAAGCTGGGCAGCAGCTGAAATCAGACACAAAGGGCATGAGCATGACTATCAAAAATTCAAAAGTCCCGTCCGGGCAGCTCAAATTTGACAAATTTCGTTGCCTACTTGTGGGCTGGTCCTCTCCCGATGCCTTAACTTAATCATTTAATAAAACTTTTATGCTGACGATGCCAACGCCGCCGACATCGATGTCGCCTCCTCCACTTCAATTACTTTTGTTGCCATTTTTTTTTACTCTCTCGTCCTCATCGTTGTCCCTGGTGGCAGGCGAAGGACACTTATTAGCCCGCTGCTGTCCTGCGCTGGGCTGCCTTTTTATTTTGGCATCTTCACCGCCCTTTTGGCCGCGCTCTTATATTTTAAAATTATGTCAATTTCTTTTGAGGATAAAGCGCGAAAATTCAGCACATTGTCCTTTGGAGCTGGATGTTCTTTCAGGGGAAAATCGGGGGATTGTGGGTTTCCTGCGCGCTGGCTGCAAAGGGTCGAACGTTTAAGCTGATTGTGTGTTAATCGCGGTTAACTTGACGGCCAACGCCATAAAGAGGCCAAAGTTTAATTATAGCCTGTCGCCTTCTGAGAAAACTTTTGTCATAATTATTAAGATGGCTGGGCTCAAAACCTCCTAGTTCATTGGATTAATAATGAAGAAAGTTTGATATATCACTGGTATTTTTAACAAGTTTCAACCTTTTACTTTATTGCATAATTTTGTACCAAATTCTTATTTATGTTTATGACTTCTTTAAAAATTAAGTTAAAGTATAAGTTGGTATTTACTTATTTAATTTAGCTTTTGATCAACCGTAAGTAGTTTAACAAATATACAAAGAGCTACGTTCTGAAAAAACTAACCAAGAATAAATCAAATACTAAAATTTAAATATACCTGTAAGTCGTCTTAAATATTAAAAGAGATCAGTAGTTAAAGTTGTTATGTTAATTAATTAACTTAAGCTCTAATCTCATTTACCCAATAACCATAACCATAACAATAGGTACTTATGCACATCTTTTCTTTACATTTTCCCCAAGTTCAAAAAGTTTGTAAAATATTAATAAATACTTCAATTACTCTGGGCACGAGTAAACTCACCGAGTTGCTCTTTTTTTTCTTGGCGTTTGCCATCGTAAACTGTCGAAAAAATGTAAACGCTACGAAATTCTCAGCATTCGAAGGAAATTCTACAAATCCCTGCCATATAAAATATGCAAATCCCACTCACTTAGCTTGCAAAATGTTTGCCCCCCAACGTAGTTTTCTACGTTTTCTCAGCGAGAATCCTTCCCCAGTGAGACACACCTGAAAATAACTCAATGACTGCCACAAATTTGCCATTTTTATGCGACTCATAAATACTGCCAGCCATCAATGGGCCCGAGGGCCAAGAAAAGGCTGCCAGTCCAAGGTTAAGGAGGGAAATGTGCAGAAGGAACTTTGCGATGCAGGTGAATACTACATATATGTTGAGGAAAATAAAAATAAAGCGGAAGAGAAGAGCAACTTCGCTTGTGCACATCACGCATACGCACCGTGGCACTTCGTGGACAAACATATGCAAAATCATCGACTGAGTATTTGCATACAAATGTCATACATATGCCTCACTGCGGGTGTGTGTGTGTCTGTGTGTGTTTTAAGTATTTCTGTTGCAATTTCCGGCTACTATAACCGGAAGTGAAGCTGCTCAAAAATTCATGCAACCGTAAAAGGAGCAAAGTGCGCCAATAAGCAAAAGGAGAAACCAACTCTCAATGGTTGGCTTTGCCTTTTTTTTTTGTCTCCCCCTTTCTGCAATATTTTTCCTTGGCGAAACACTCTTTGCATATTTCCTAGCATCCCCAGAAATCGTTGGTCGTCTTGCGTCTTTCTCCGCAATTTGCATATAAAATATTTTGTGCGAATTACACACACATTCGAGCATCAAGTGCTGGCATCGCATAAATCGCATTTGCTTCTGTATTCTTATTGATTTATGGCAGAATTTTTAATAGTTTGAGAATTGTTGTCGATAAATATATTCTATTTATGCGTTATTGCATTTCTTGGATCATAAATTCAATGCCACACAATCTAGAATGACATTAGAGAGTGGGAAATCTATTTAAAAATTGGGTTTAAATGTGAATCTCTTAGACCATTCAGTTGGAATACTATTTCCCCTTAGTTTTATCTTTTTTTCTTATTTCAGAACTTTATAAAATGCTTGTTCGGTTTTATTCTGTTTTAAATGCAACCCGATTTTTTTTTTCGAATAAATCTGGTATGTCCGCAGTGAAATCAATTCACTTGCGTACAGAGCGACAACCGACTGAAAGTGGAATGTTTTATATAAGAATTGCTCGGGTTTACGGCATATTTAAATGGCTCACCACTTTTTTTTTTCAATTTGGGCCTCAAACAAATCAGAGAAACGGAAATAATTACATTTTTGGCCTCGGAAAAATACAATTTTTCGCCCCGGCTGGCAGGGAGGGCTGTAGGGCAAAAAACCATCGGAAAAACGCACCGTTCAGTCCCTGCTGGATGTTTCTTGTGCCACCACCACCACGGATGCCGGTTGCCTATGAAATGCAGCTGCTGTGTAAAATGATTTTTGCTCCCTCATTCATTAAAAAACAATTAAATGTGCGACACGCGAACTTAATTACGCTTTTATGTGGCCAGGGCGGATGACAACAGCCATGCTCCACCTTCACATCTCCAGGCTCATCCCATCATCATCATCATTCCATCAGCCCACCATTTGTGGTTTTTAGTGCGTGCCCGTCGTGGAAAACTCTTCAACTTGAATATTTTATGGCCCTGCAACCGGACCACGGTCCACGGTCCATGGTCTCAGCTCCATGGGCATCAAACAATTTGTATAATCAACAATTAAAGTGCGGATCGGCTCGTGGCCGCGCATTAAGTGAGCATTGTCTGGATGCCCTCCTCCTTCTTTATTCGCCTAGAGGGAGATTTTCCAATTTGTACTCGCAGCAAATTGCAAAGTTTTGTTTTGCGGTTGTTTCCATCTCACCAGGACATCAGGACACCAGGACTACAGACGGACGGGGAAAAAACAGACAAGGCAACGCATTTTCGGACGGCTGTAAACTTCAATTGCGCGTTAAAAATTTCCCTGCTGCCCTCGCCGCTGTTTTTCCAGTCTTAACCCATTAAAACATGCCCTGCTCGGCGGATCTTGTTGTTATTAATGGCATTAATTAAATATTAAATGCGTTACAAACTCGTTTAACGCCGCTCTGTCTGGCATTTGCGTAACATAAATTGCTTGAGATGCTGTCGGAGATTTGCAAAAGCGTTGGGGATACCTCTTGAAATAATTTGATATCCGGTTCATATTTTACACATATTTCCGGTAAGAAACTTTTTTGCCTATGTGGAATATGGAAACATTTCGCGGGTCAAAGGCCTATAAATTAAGCTAAGCCACACACGCCAAAATTTCCCGGAAATAAATAAATACATATATACAAAACAAAAATACAAACACGCGCTGCTCGTAATCATGGCAGGATGTCAATGGTGGCATGGCTCAACATTTCATAAAACGAGCACTAAGCTTCACGGCTTTTGGTTTTCGTCAGCGCAAGAAATCCCAAAATTAAATAGAAAATAATTTGATTTATGTTTGTGTGCAGACCATTCCACTTTTGGCTGATTAGCCATTGTTATTTTTGAATATTTACGACCAAGGGAATGGGGTGAAACAGACACCAACCGCGAATTACAGGGAATGACTGCAATAACCTCTCATTAATCCAATTAGACAGGAGACATCAGACATCACGCATACGCAGTGTGGACTGTTTAAGCACAGCATGATTTCTGCTGCTACTTCATTAGACATCTCTGCGTCTGCTACCCCAAAACGAGACTTTATTTATTCATTTATTTATCGGACATTTATCATGAAATTACTGTAATAAGTTGGCGCGCCATGATTTATGCTGGAAAATTATTTCCACTTGTTTTTCACAGCCCTCCTTTCAATTATGTCCTGGATTCTTTGTCCTTCGTCCTTCGGCTTGTGTATGGATTTTCGATGATGGAATCACACGAACTGCGGTCAAATCGCACGCACGCTTGGCTCGGCAACATTTAGCTAACTGATTTGTCGCCATTCATTGAAGTTGTCATTGTTGCTCCCGGGGTGGTTTTCGCTTTTCTCGACATTTTTGATGATGACAAAGGAGCTGGTGGCTGCCGAATCTGCTGCTGGTAAGCTGGTTTGTCTTGTTAGCGCTCTGTCCACAGACATGTGTGAGATTTTCGGGACTAGGATTTATGGTGGAAAATATATCACACGGGGCTTGCGTGTAAGTTTGAAAAGCCGGTGGTGGTATTAAACACCCTTAAAATACTAACCAACAAATTAAAAAATACTCTTTTAAATTATTCACATTTAGTTTTGAATGTTAACAATTTTACAACCAAATGTTCTTTCGAATGTACTTTCCCAGTTTGTTCAGAAAATATCTACTTAAATATTTTTGACTAAATTAAACACTATAAATGTAAGTAGTTTAATTTAGCTATAGTTAAGTTTTTATGTTAATTGGTTTGAGGTATGTGGTCGAATTTAAAAAAAGCAACACAGAAAGGCAACACTTATGAGTTCTTTCTTCCTTTACTTTTTTTGTTTATATGTGAAGTACCCAAATTTACACCTTTTCATAAGCTAAACGACACATAAATAAGTTTTATACATAACTATTTGAATGAAATCCCTCATTAGGAACTTTCTTTTATTGTTCATGACAGCGTATCTGGTGTTGGTACCGATGTTTCTCCCCATATATGCCTTTTAAATACCGAATAAAAACTCAGCCATCCATCGAGGAACCATTACCTGCCCCAATAAAAGCTGAGTGGGTCTGTCGCCATGTGACTACGGTAATAACGATGGCATAAAATTCGTAGAAAAGGAAAATCAAAGCGCAAAAACAAGAGAGAGAGAGAGAGAGCGGCGAAGGGAGAGGAGCGAAGGTTTGAAGTGGGAAACAAAAAGAGAAGCGACACCAAATTGACTTAATTTCTTATTGTTGTTTTGATGTTTTCCTCATTTTTCTCGATTTTCCGGGGGTGGAGCAATCAGCTGATTTGAATTAAGAGAGAAAGCTTTGCGAGAGAATGGGTTCCACTTCCAGGAGTGTTTGCTCTCTCGAAAGAGAGCAGAAACGGGACATATATTTTTGGAGCTTAACCCACATTGCCGAGGAGGTCTGAAGCCTGGCCAGCAACGAAACGCGTCTTCAGTCGTTGGAATACACTCGTGCGTCGTGGACACAACCAAAATCGTTCTGTCGCCGAAAATTTGCACGTGGCAACGGTACTTAGTCCTTTCCACTCTCTCTCTTCCTTGCCGTGCGTATACGTGTGTTTCAGTGTTAGTGTCAGTGAGCCGGAGTGCGGCTGTGTGAGTGTATCATCGCAAGCTGTAAATGTGAGCAATTGAAAATGTGTTTCAGCCAAAAGTTGTCCTTTTATCTATGCGAAATTAAAGCGAATCGACAAACACATATACGTCCTGTGTCCTGTGTGTGTGCGTGTAATGTAAATGTATGCCATGGCTTAAGAATCCGCGTCATCGTCTTCGTCTTCTTTGTCTGTTGCCTTGCGGCATTCCTTCATCTTTATTTATTTTACGCATTTTGCCGTCTCACTTTTATGTTGCGTAGGGCAGGCAGAATCCAGAGAAAAAAGTGTAGGGAAAATAACGTTAGCCACATCGCTCACATTCCACTTAACGGTCATTGACGCTCGCGTTTTTAGTTTTTCGTTTTTTTTTTTGGAGGTAATGTTGCATGCCTTTTATTTGTCCCGACTTGCTGCAGCACGACTTGCATGCAATTAGGCACTTGTAAGTTTAATCGTCGTGGATGGAGTAATTGAGCCACTCAAGTGGCAGCGACACCGTAACCCCTAAAAGTAGGCAGCCAAAAGTCTCAATTGTAGGCAATTGTAGTTGGTAAAAAAAAACCTAAGGCCAGAAGCGTCCTTTAAAAAGGGCCTTGTGTAGCCCATTTAGTGAGCCATTTTCAACTCAGCCTTTAGATTATTTTGTTAAGGCACATATTTATTCAAAACCATATCTGCGTCAGGAAACAATTATGTTTTGCAATACAATTTTCTCTCAATCTCAATGCTTTAAATTGTATTTATTTTTGATTGATTTTGATTTATTTATTCAAAATTCTCAAAGTGCCGTCTTCTTAGTTCTTCTCAGGCTTTAAAATCACATATATTTTTATTATGAATCATTCCAAAAAGAAGTAAATGTCTGTCGAACGATAATTTCATTAGATGATTTAACTTGCTCACTTATAATTGACCTTTTCAAAATGTCAATTTCAATTCATTTCATTTTACTTTATTTTGTTGTTTGTTCAACATTCAAAACAAAAATTAATTTGTTCTGTACATGTGTGTTAAATAAAATGTTATGCACATCCAAAAGATATTCAATTTATATTCTTGCTTCTAAATAAAGTTAAAAGAAATAAAATTTTTTCGTTGTATACAATTCACATTTTTTTACCATGCAAATTAAATAATATTTTTTGGGACAATTTTTCCTCATTTAAAAACTTTCTAAAGTCAACAAGTTTTTTCGTGTTTTATGGCATGGGCAAAAAACAAGGTCAGTTAAGGGGGAGTACACTTTGAATTTTCCAAAAAATTTTTTTTTTTTTTTTTAAAATGTTCCTTGAGATGTATACTTTAATTTAGAAAAGACTCCAGTCCGCCAGAATATTCCTTACCGCTTTACGAAGCGATTTCCTAAAACATGTACCATACATGTACATGTACAAGCACATCTTTAAACGCATTTATCTCGAAACGGGTTTTTCAAACTGGCGGGGAAAAAACTCTAACCAGTTATCATCAAATTTGGATATCGCCTATGTTTTCTTGTTCAGAATTAAATTCTGCTTAGAAATACGCGGCCACATTTCGATTTTGTCAAAAATGGATTTTAAATCCACGATTTTGTAAGCATTTTTAGGGTGAAAAATGGACTTTTTTTTCGAAGGCCACAACTTTTAAAAACAATTTTTTTAAAAATCGGGCCGCGTATTTCTAACCCAAATTTCATTACTTATCAGGATTTAGTTCCATTTTTGTTCCATTATCACATGGGAAGGAGTATTTTCCCCCGCCGTATACCGACTTCCGCGCGAGGACGCCCCACGCGACCTGGTGCACCGGCCACATGAAGACGACAATCGAGTTAAAAAAAAAAAAAAAATTGTAGTTCAAAGGATGAGTAATAAATGGGTTATAACTTATTTGCCCTCCCTGAGTGTTTTATTGCTTAAAAAATTAACGAAAATGCCTTACTTTTGGACGTTCAAAGTGTACTCCCCCTTAATACCACCTGAAAATAGGAAAACAAATCTGAATTATTATAAAAAATAAATGTTGTTTTTACCAGAGGAAGTTTAATTTTTATTTTCTTTTGTAACACGTACTTCAAAAAAAAACAATTTCAATGTGTCAAACAGAGAAAAAAAGTCCGAGAATAACGTGGTGTTTGATATAAAAATGTGCTGAAATGAATTGAAAATAACCCACTTTTATTTATTTAAAGCCTCGCAAATCGTATTAAAATTATATGAATGCAACGTAGCAAATGAAACCAAAAAAGGAAAAATTCTTTTATAAAACAAATTAAAGAAAACAAATGTAGCAAACGATTTCATTTTTAACAAAGGATCTAACGAAAAACGGAAGGCAGCGACAGCAAACAAAAGAAAATAAAAGCTGAATCCCCTAAAAAGTGAAAGCAATTGAAACTCGCTTCAAAATATAAAATGAAATATTTTTCGGTGCAGGATATATGAAATATCAACAGAACGGTTTCCCCATAGTATATACCCATAAATGCGTGTGTGTGTGTGCAATTGTGTGAACATCTACAAAAGAAATAAAAGAGGAAATAACAAATAAAGCAGGAAAAGGATACGCGAGCTTAAAAGAAAAGGACTTTCGACTTTCCCAGCTGACCAAGCCAGAGCCAAGGATTATTTTCGCCAGCAAACAAACCAATAAAACTGCCAGTACTCATAAAAGCACAAGCATTATACATGGATGCGTGTATATAGATCAGTGACTTTAGCAAGGTAAGTCGAGCAGAAAAGACAACAGCACGGCCATAAGATTAAGTTGTCAATTTCGCAAAGCTAGGGTATTTCCAAAATAAATAATCGTGTCCACTTGGCCTGGGAGATCATCGAATGATTTACCCAGCACACAAAATGTTGTTCAGCGAAAGTCTGTTCGCTGCTCAGATCAATCACATTGTTCCCTAATTTATCCAGCGTCAACAAAAATAAAATCAATTCAATGAAGATAAATGAGTTCAAAGTGAAAACCGAGACGTCAGTCGTCTATATAAAAAAACCCAAGGCATTATCCTAGCTTGGTCTCCACTTTCACTAGCGATTGGCAGCGGTAATAAGCGATTACAATGTCATGAATCTAAATCCTGAATCCAAGTCGCAACGAGGACTCCGCTCCGCAGTCACGTGCGTTGCGTAAAAGCAGCCGCAGGACCACAATAAGACGCAGGTGTTGCGTCCCAAGGACACAGGATCCTGAATATGGATAAGAATAGGGCCATCGACTACTGACGACAGCGCACATCATAAGAGTTGGGTGGCTGGTTGGTTGGGGTGGCCATAATTTACCCCGCCACCCTGCGGCTGTCATAAAAAAGTTTCAGCTTATTACTCATACGCCCCCACGGCCAGGCCCTGATGAGCAAGGAAATCAAATTAATCATTCTGCCAATGATTGGGATGATTTCTTCTCCGCTCTCAAACATTTTTTTCCTGGCTCCCCATATCGATTTGGATACTTGGATATGACAGACACGCACAGAATTACCCAACCAATACACCTGAGCTGCTATTTTTAGTTGGCCCAGCTGTTATTTCTTTCATTTTGGAAGGTGGCTGGCTGCTAGTCGGAAAGAATGGGTTGAGGTTTCCGGGGAGTGCATAAATTAGCACAAATAATTATGCAGATTTTTTTTCCTTCTTTATTGCCGTGCGCAAATAAACGCCGCCAGACGAAGAAAGACGAGCTTGTTTTGAACTTTTGAATATTTTAACGCTCCATAATTAGTCGACGGGCAAGGAAACCACTTGAAAATTTCCCCTTTTCATTGCTGTATTAGAGGTGAACATTTGTTGAGCGAACTTTTGCCCGTTTCTTCCTGTGAACTTTGGCTCCGTTTTATTTCACCCAAAGGAAATTCTAGTCTTGGCTTTAAGTTAAACCGAAATTATTTGTTTAAAGTTTCTAAAGTTTTTTTTTTACCATTTTGAGTATTTAAAGAGGTAATAAATTTTATTATTTCTCTAATAAAATTGTTGAAATCCTTTTGTACATTATTTAACATATTTTTCGAACTTATTCAACGTTAATACAAAAGCTGGTTATTTAAAATCCCCATTGTATTCTTTTAATTAAATTATGTGCTTTTGTATACATTTAATTTGTTTAAGCATGTTTGCATAATTGTTAGTATAAATATGCGTTCAAAGTAAATGTTCATTATTTCAACCAACATTGTTTAAATTTCTATTGATGTTTATTTTTACCCGTATAGGTAACTAGCTCATCAGCACTTGTATTTACGGAATATATTAGCACATTATAGCTGAAACCAGAATTGACAAGATAAAAATATAAATATAGAGCATACAATATATTATGGTGCTATATAATTTCTGGTTTAAAAACGCATTCACTTGTTTATTTAAATGTATGTATTTTTTGGTAACCAAGATGAACTACAGATGATATTGTTATACCATCTGTAGTTCCTAGGAGTTACTTGCAACACCTGGTATATTGCCCTTCATCTTCAGTGGCACGATGTCAAACTTTGTGGCCAGTTCCTCCAGGACGCACAAGGTGCAGGGTGACATGGTGAGTCCTCCCTGTTCGTCGACCATCTTCATGTGCTCCATCTCCTTGTCACCTGGCACCATCGCTGGCTTTCCCGTCCTATTGGGCATCGCCTCTCTCAACAGACGGTGAAAGTCACCCAATCGATCCTCAAAAGAAGGACAGAAACGCATCGGATCAATGGCCACGTAAACTTGGCCCAGATCCGCTGGAGCATTTTCCATACTGTAGACACCACGTCGCTGGATCTGATTGGCATAACGGGCGCCTGTCATAACACCGCACAAAATATCCACCATGGCAGCCATGCCAAAGCCCTTGTGTTCCGGCTGAAAGGCCCGGATGCGTTGAGCCCTCAAAGCCTCCTCCGTGGAGGTAGTGTCCCTGCCGTTCCTATCCAAAGCCACCAATTTGGGCACCTCCTGGGACCAGCCGTTGCAGTAGGACAATTCCAGTTCCTCTACCGAACGGGCAGCCATACCAAAGTCAGCCAGAAATTTTTCATGGGCACCGGAAGCAGCGCAGGCAATGGGATTTTCCCCCAGAATGGGCTCAATACCTCCTGGAGGCACCAGAGTTGGGGCCCCGTTTGTCATGCACATACCAATCATCCGCTGCTCCAAAGCCTGACAGGCATACCATGACGCGAAGCCAATGCAGTTTGAGCTCCGAGCGGAAACCCAACCAATTCCCACCTCCCTGGCTTTTTGCAGGGCCAGATCCATACAAAAGTTGGCCACCACGGGACCGGGAGCATTGTGGCCATCCACCAGGGCGATGGCCTTCTTTTCCGACACAATTCCCGGCACGGCATCGCCCACCACTGTGCAATTCAAAAGATCAGCTGCAATGGCCGGCAACCGGTGGATGCCCATGGAACGCTGGCCCATGTAATCAGCGGCTATCAAAGCGTCGGCCATTTCGCTGGCCGCCTGTTTGGGCACCTGCATGGCTGCAAATACCTGGCTAACGAAACGCTGCGCTTCCAGGACATCTACCAGCCTGCAGGAGTCCTTCACTCGCTTCTTGTCCTCAGCGCCACCTGGCTTCTCCTGACCGCCGCACATGAGCAGCACCCTCTTGATATTCTGCCACAGCAGCTCGGATTCGGCTGGTGACTTCTCACCCTCGATCTCCAACCTGGACTTGTTGATCCATTGAAATTCGTTTTCCTTGGCCAGGGCTCCCTCACCTTTAAACTGATCCGTCGATTTAATAGCGGATTTTGAGTTCATCACTGCATGGTTGATGTTGCTTAAGTTTTCCCTGGACAACTTTAGTCGCACTTTTCGTAGGGCATCCAAAAAGTTAAACACTAGTCTCATTTTTTCCCAAGGCTATTTTTGTTTTGAAATATATTGTTCCTCAGTGTTTGTAGTAATTTTCTGTGGTATGGAGATCCGAAATATGTACCTATGTACAGTGTCAGTACAGAAAGTAAAGTTTTTACTTTAATATTTTCACACCACAATACTCTTTTAAGTTCAATGATAAGTTCTTGTTTTCTGATTTTAAGCTCCTAAATTCCATAAATTTAGTTGTTTCTAAATTCTAGAAATTCTAGAGCATCGTGTTTTAGTTTAAACAGAAAAACATCCAAATGAAGTCCCTTCGCTGTTAGTTTGCTTTGATCTGCGTCACGTTGTTTTTCCAACTGTTAGCCCTTGGGAGCAGAGAGAGATATCTTTCCACAAATAAGCGTACATATCCAAATGAGCTACTTTTGCAGTCACCACTCGCTGTGCGTACTTGAATTGTCAGCACAGAGACAACAAAATAGCAGCACACAAATAGGCAGAGCAATGCCAAAAAAAAGGGAAAGCAAGTGCAATGCGAAAGCTTAAAAATGCACACAAATTGCACTGGCACAGTTAAGGATGTGTAAACTAACCTTGAGTTCTGCACACACCACACAGATACAGAAACGCACAGATACAAATACATTTCGAGGATACCAGATGCACATTCAGTGTTCAGGGGTGTGCGAAATGTGCCTGTGACCTTGTTGGTCCGTGTGGCCGCCCATCTCGCTTCTGACAAAAATAAAACAACTTTGAAATTTAACTTTTTCACCACTCTTTCATTTAGCGCCACGTTTAATACGGAAAATAAATGTACATATTATGGTTTCCATTTATATTCATGAAAATAAACAACCAATTAGTTTTAACAGCTATCGGCGAAAACAGATAATTGAATTAGTAATCAGTCAACAGTTGGGTTCTGAATTGTTAATTTATTCAACGATTTTTTAATAACAGCCTGCAGCTTTAAATTTTTCTTTTTGTGAATGTTTGACTAAAATATTTGACCTCTTTAACTTGGTTTATAAGTAAGTAAATTTGGAATTTCATAGACTTTCTTTACTTCGAGTTTGCTCTTTAAAAGTTAAGTATTTGCTTAATTTATCTGAAATTCAAATCTTTTACTTTTAAGTAGAATTAAATTCCTCAGGAATCAGTTTTCTTAGGGACCATAACTAATTTTTTTAGCCTTAAAAGTTTAGTAAATTGAACTAAAAATTTAATTATATTAATGTGCTTAACTCAATTCAAAAAACCTGATAATAATGTGCTCTTTCTCTACATTCTAGATCAAGATGATACAGAGTCAGCTGGCAGCTCGTCTCGTTAACCCAGCCCACCAGCACAGATAGTCTAAATGAGAAGAAAGAAATCCTGGGAATCCAGAGCCACATCGAAATAGGTGAAGACAGTTTGAGGATAGCTCTCGCTGAGGTCGCACATCTTGAAGCTTCGCTTTGCCAGGATGGGGGAAAGTCAGCTAATTCTCTTGCTGCGGCTCCTGCTGCTTCCGGCAGTCCTTGTTGGCTGGATGGACTGTGCAGAGGCCTCCACCGCAGACATCTACAAGGGAGCCCGCCTGGGTCACCGCATCGTCCAGACGCGCTACGGCCGACTGCACGGACTCATTCTGCCGCTGGACAGCTTCCGGTTCCTGCGTTCCGTGGAGGTCTTCCTTGGTGTGCCATACGCAACGCCACCCACCAAACAAAATCGGTATGTACTGATATCATTTTATATATTTTAGATAAACCCTCTGTACCTTCTCCTAACTAAACTAAAAAGGGTCAGCTACTAAACATTTCCATTTGTGTTTACCAGGTTCAGTCCAACAAGAGCGCCAGCGCCTTGGGACGGCATTCGCATATCGGACAAGTACAGTCCCGTCTGTCCACAGCGATTGCCCAACATCCAAAACGAGACGGCGGCGCTGGAGAAGATGCCCAAGGGTCGCTTGGAGTACTTGAAGAGACTGCTGCCCTTTTTGGAGAACCAGTCTGAGGACTGCCTCTACCTAAATGTCTTCTCGCCGGTCAATGGTAAGGGCACGAAAAAAATTGTAAGCTGTGCTGTGGTTCCCACTGAAATAAACACAAAAAGCTTCACATAAATCTCATTTAAATTCAATTAATTAAGATTAATCGTACGCCACGTAATGCCAATAATTTCTACGCAAAAGAAAACCGAATGCTCACGTAACCACTGCGCAAATCTTATCGCAAGTGCCACCCCACTAAGCTCACAATCCCTGGGCGAACCGGATCCGGGATCCGGGGGAATCGCTAATCTGAAGCGATTCCGCCACTAGAGTGCTAGCAAAATCCGCTTTGCACGCAAACGGAAACGTTTAATGGGTCATGAGAGCTCTCGGGCACTTGGCGGTGTGTTGAAAGGGAATAACGCGATTTCACAAGTTTTAAAAAACAACTAAAATATTTGTATCATGATTTCAGCGTCTGATATACTAACTCAGTTTTGTTCATCCTTTTTGTGTTTTGTCAGCCGGCGCCAATGAAAAGAAATTGCCGGTGATGGTGTTCATACACGGAGAGTCCTTCGAATGGAGCAGCGGCAATCCCTACGACGGCAGTGTCCTGGCCAGCTACGGAGAGGTGGTGGTGGTGACGCTCAACTACCGGTTGGGCATATTGGGTAATAATAATACAAAAAAAATATTATAATAAAATATTTTAAAGTCATATTTATTTAAATATTTTGGAAAGAAATAAAAGAAAGAAATACTTTGTAGAGTAAAAATAATTAAAAGAAGAGAAATTAAGTTAAAAAAATCAAAAAAATGTTTGCAAATAAAGTTTATTTTATAAATTGTAGTTTAAAAACACTATTAAACCTAGAAAACGGAAAGATTCTCGAAGGAACTTTTATTTATAAGATATTGTCGTTGTGTGAAAATAAAATTTGTGATATTTAAACTTTTTTTAACAGGATTCCTCAATGCCAATCCCAATCCACATGCCCATGCGAGGGTGGCCAACTACGGGCTGATGGATCAGATGGCAGCCCTTCACTGGATCCAGCAGAATATCCAAAAGTTCGGCGGGGATCCCAACTCAGTGACCTTGGCGGGTCACGGAACGGGAGCGGCCTGCATCAACTACCTGATGACCTCGCCCACAATGGTCCGGGGTCTCTTCCATCGGGCCATCCTCATGTCCGGCTCCGCCTACTCGTCCTGGGCCCTGGTCGAGGATCCGGTGTTGTTTGCCATCAAGCTGGCCAAGGAGGTCAACTGCACCATTCCCGAGGACATCAATCGTCATCACGAGCAGATTGTCGACTGTCTGAGGGATGTGCCGCTGGAGGACCTCTACACTGCCGACATTCAGGCTCCCAACTTCCTTACGTCCTTCGGGCCATCGGTGAGTTAAAAAGTACTCAAGTTAAAACTTAAATAAATTAAATTTAATTATTAAATATATATTATTGTCAACCAATTCTTTAAAGCATTATTGTAATTGTTAAAAGCAATAAAATATACAATCCAAAATTATTATTTTATTTAAAGTAAACTAATTATTAAAGATTAAAACCACACCAACAATTCCGTAAATTCTAAGTAGACCCATCAGTTTCCAAAACTCTGAAAAAATTGTTTTCTTACAATCCGGGTGTTATTTTCAAAATTTATTTTTTCGTTGAATAATTTTGGCTGTTGCCTTGAAAATATTTAAAGTCCTAGAAAATATTTAGCAAACGTAGGAATCTTATTTAAAGCCATTGATTTCGTTATTTGCGGCGCTTGGTCCTTTTTCTTTGGTCCTTGCTTCAATGGACTTTATTACTTACTTACTCTCGCTTCTCCTTTGGTTTGGTCCACTACTCCTGTCATTTACTTGCGATTCTTCTTCCCTCCTCGATTTCAATTTAGGTTGATGGCGTTGTCATACGACCCGGACATTCCAATCTCGATATCGATGATTTAATGGCGCGCAACTCGAGGCGCTCGTCAGCGGATTCCGGCTTTCAGTCGTCCTCCGGCGGTGGTGGTTCTGGAACTGGAGGCGGTGCCGGTGGCGGAGGCGGTGGCTCCTCTTTCGGCGGTGGATATTTCGGCGGAGGCGGCGGGGCGGGCACAGCAAACTTGGGCGGTCACTATGACGTCCTGTTTGGCGTCGTTACGGGCGAATCGATTTGGCGCTTCAGTGCCCACGACATTCAAAACGGTTTCGAGGGCGAGAGACGCGATAAAATTATCCGCACTTACGTTCGCAATGCCTACAATTATCACCTCAACGAGATATTCTATACGGTGAGTAATATTCTATTTATACATATATTTCGAGGGGAGGGGATGTCTGCGACTTCGACCATAAATCCTGCCCATTAGACTTGGTATGGTCTGCTAGTCTGCCATCAGCTTAATTATTGCCTTTATCTTGGAGTTTACTTTTTAACTTGAAAAGTTTTTGCCGAGAAACTTTATAGACAGTTGGCGGATAAAAGAAATATGTTTCGCAACCGTAAATCATGTATTTTTTTTGCCATTTCTTTTCTCTATATAATTTATATGCAAATTTTCCATTGACTGGACTTGTGAATGCTAATGCAAAATTTAATTTTCCACTCCACAAGAACAGCAGTCGAAGTCGTCACCTCTTTATAATGCTTTGTAACATAAGATTTAAAGAATTTAAAAATATTTAATTAAATTTAAAACAAGTAATTTAGAGTTTTATCTTTAGCTTACGTTTTTCAAAAAAATAAGTTCATAAAATTAAATATCCTTTGAATATATTAATTTTTTCATTTAGGTCACTGTTGTAACAGAAAATGAAGCTATGACCCAATTTTCAATTTAAGTATCCTTCAATTCTAATCCATTAAAATGATTAAAAGCCCTAATGTGGGTGCTGGGAAAAGTTCATTATTTCTATAGAGTAATTGGCTGAAAGCAAACACTTCCATAGTCAAAGCTCAAACAGCAACTGAAAAAAGTCAATTAAAATGTTGGTACTCTGGTTGAGTGTGTGTGTGCGGGTGTAATTATAATTTCACATTGCGTACGGGTAACATTCGCCACTCAAACAGGCACAGTGTACAAATGTCTGTCTCATGTTTCACGGCATTTGCAACTTTTTAACATTTTTTTACATTTAGCTGTTGCTGTTGTATATATTTATTTTATGCTCGCTTACTGGCTTTTTTGTTTTTTATTTTTATTTTTGTTTTGTGCAAGCGAGCGAAATGGAAGGCAGTTAACACGCCATTGCTGCCAAAACATTAACACGCTTTATTTGGCAAATGTGTGCAAGGACATAGTCACACACACACACACTCACACATACAAACACCCACACACTGCCGCGAGTGTACATACACATACATGCGTACAAATACAGGCACACATGTACCTACTTAAAAGCGCACAAGCAGCACTTAACCCAAATCACAGCAAACAGCAGCGGAGAAAACAGAGAAGCATCCAACGACAACCGTCAACAGAAAGCGCCTGAAACTGGAACTGAATCAGAATCTGAATCCGTAGCTGTAGCAGTATCTGTATCTGTATCCGTAGCTGTAGTTGTATCTGAATCTGAACCTCAGCCTCGGTCACCATTCGCCGCATTAACACACACACGCACCGTGAATGCGGTTATGTGTGCGTGAGTGCGGGGCGCAGATATATTCCCACATATATATATCAAGAAGTCGTAAATTGCCAGGACATATATCACGATTATAGCGCTTAAGCCCGTATTTATTTCACTTCATTATACTTTTCCATAGCCGCAAGTCTTGCCAACCCTTTATTCTTCTTAATAAAGCTTAATTTATATAGGTCAAGGGTCTTCAATCGAAACCACAAGCTAATGATGCCCAACCAAATATTTCAATAACTCAAAAAGTACAACAAATTAAATACAAAATGAAACTTTTGCAAACAAAAATCAATTTTATCCCCAAAAATAAATGCAGAAAACACGGACAACTATCATATGTAAATGTATTCCACACACAATTGTTAGACTCAGTTTCAGTCCTTTTGTTTTTTGGTTAGTTTCGCTCTTTATGATGGGGTTTCTAAATTATGCATGACATCGATTTTACAGATGCATTTTGTGGTCGCTTATTTTTCGCCCACATGCTGGGTAGAAATAATCAAAGTCGTCCTCCTGATCGTTTTGCGTTGGTGAATGGCCACCGCAAACAAGGACAGCAAACAGTTGCAATCCGCTTGTAATCCAGCCAGGATTTGACTTGGCACACATGCAGCCAAAGCAAATCCAAAATAACCCTCGCACTTGTACACTCCACAAAACAAAACAGTGGAAACCTTGACTGAATTTTGTCAAATTGACTTTTAAACAGCAATTGTCCTACTTTTATGAAACTCAAAAATTTATTTTATTTCATATAAAATATAAGGATGATATTTTCTTGGAATAAAAAACCTTCATTGATTTTGAACCAAGCGATATTTCGATATTGTCGATATTTGTTTATGTTTCTCAAAAAAATCAAGCACCAACTGTTAAAAAATTCGTACTTTTAAGAAAGGTGTAATTTACGATTGATTGAAAACTTGATTTTAAAAAAATGTCCTTCTGCAGATTGTCAACGAATACACGGATTGGGATCGCACCTCTCAGCATCCGATCAACACACGGGACACGGCAGTGGCCGCTCTCTCGGATGCCCAGTTTGTGGCACCGATTGTCCGGGCAGGGGACATCCTGGCAGCCAATTCCCCACCGCCAGTAAGCTCGTCATCGCCTGCGGGCTCAGCGGGTGCAAATGCAGCCGCCTCGACATCCGCGGGATCCAGCTCCACTCAGCCCTCTGGTCGCTGCTACTTCTATGTGTTCGACTACCAGACAAAGGACGGCGACTATCCCCAAAGGATGGGCACTGTGCACGGCGAGGACTTGCCCTACATATTCGGAGCCCCGCTGGTCGATGGTTTCAGTCACTTCCCGCAGAACTACACCAAATCAGAGACAGCGCTGTCGGAGGCGGTGATGATATTCTGGACAAACTTTGCTCGCACCGGGTAAGTTGAAGGGGCTTTGGACGCTCTAAGTGTCCTTCAGCAGTCTTAGAACACCTGCTGTCCGTTGCCATTTTAAGCTCCACTTAAGCGTCTGACTAACTTATGCACTGAGGGAAAGTTGCAATCAAAATCAGAATCAGAAAAGTTGTCAAATAAGTTTATATTACTGTTTGCGGGCTTGGACTTTAAGCTGGATGATTACTCAAACACTGGAGCAAAAAAAAATATGTAACATATTTTAAAGTATGCACTTTTTATTCTTGGTAAACTAATAATTTAATTCCCTCATTTTTGTAATATTTATTTCGAGAGTCCCTGTAGTGACAGTTATGATAGTTTTGTTCGCAGTGTATTCTCAACATTTTCTATATGTTTTCAGCAATCCAAACGAACATCATCGCCAGGACTCGTCGCTGCCTGTCTCAAAGGAGCGAAATCGCTTTCGCAGCATCACCTGGGAAAATTATGATCCGCTGCACCAAAAGTATTTGGAAATAGGTGAGTCAGAAAAACTTTTCTCCCCACTGCGAGTGCATTTTGCTTATTTTTGTGTGAACGGTTAAAACAAAAATCTTTTTGTAAGCTTCTAGAGAAATGTTTGCTTGTGTGTTTCTGTGGTTCGGAATGGAAGTGAAAAAACTATTTTAGAGTTGAATACTTGTGAAGAACTTTACTTCATTTTCCGTTTCAAAAAGGCGATATTTTTAAAAGGAATTTCCGTAGCTTGTTAATATGCAAGTAGCTTTCGCTACAATACCATTTCTTATAAATCTCTCACACCACAACTTCGCAAAATGTTGTACGGCTACTTTGGCATGCAGTAAAAAGAATTCATGGTATTCATGCCAAATAAGAGCTACAAATTTCCCCAAAAAAATAAGCTAAGCCCACACAGCCACCCAAAAAAAAAGGAGAATCAAATTTAATTTGAATTTTAAAGAAGGCATTGCCTGAACATGCTTTGCTTGCTAACAACAACAAATGGGGAGGGGGTGAAAACCGAGGGAGTTAACACACAAGTACTTCAACGAAATGTGAGTGGAAAAAAAAGCATCACAGCGGCGACTGTCAGTATATTGAAGGAGCAGCAGCACCACCACCTGGTAGATGAAGGGCAATCAAAAAACGCCCAGAGATTGTCGAAACATTACCTGAAGTGGGCGAAGGGATACCTCCTCTTTTAAGGGGAACTGAGGGGCGGCAGCGCATAAAGCTTTATGTGTGCGTTAAAATGGCACCATTGCTTCCATGTCAAATGTACGAAAATGTTATTAATTTCAAATTTTTCACACCTTTTGTGCCCGAGCGCGACAGGAACATGAGGGAAAACAACAAAGTGTACGCATTATTTGCATATCAAATACCCTTAAATGTACAAATTCCACATTGAACTTATTGGAACTCTTTGATTTTGGTTTTTATTTGATAGTTCTCTAATCAAATTTAAATAACGTGTTGATTTTAATTAGGACAACATTTGGGAAAATTAATTCATATTGATATTAAAGATTTTTAACTAAGGGAGAGTAATCCCTCAATTCAATCATTTTCTTGTGTATTTTAACATTCTGGTAAACCTAAAACTTCAACGAGTGACAACACAATTAGTTTTAACCTTTCAATAAAATCAATATGCCCACTTGACACACACAAATAAGCTAAAAGCACCCATACACACACCTCCTTGAAGATAGCGACAGATACGCGCGTTTAACGCTTTATGAAAATTACGCACAGGTTATGGCAATGGATTTGCCTTACAGTGTGCACACGAAAATGGCTTTTTATATTTTTAGCGAGCTAAGAGGTACAAAAAGTGAAAAGGGGGAGGAAGACACCCGCCGACACGCACTTTACGCACATGTAAGCATTGAAGGACGATACGTTTCAAAAGATATGTCTGCGCGCATGTAGAACATTCTCCTTATTCACCCTATATTTTTTTATATTTTTTTTCCTTGATTTTAATTGAAACGACACACAGCGTCAGCTGACATTCTATACAGTACCGAGTACCGCCCACTCCTCAACGCGCCGCCTGCACTTTACATAAGCAAGTTGAAAGGATTCCGCCGTGGAGTGGTGGACAGACTATTTGATACGCCAGGAAACTGAAATCGAAATCAAATAATGTTTGTTGGGAACCAGGCACAAAAGGATCTCTGGCACACAAAGGCAGCTGTCACACATATGCGCCAAATGTACACATATATATGTATATGGATCGAACTATAAGCATATCTTATGTAAAGCCTGCTTGTATGAAAGTTCTGTTGCGTAAATTATGCATCACCCCGAATGCGTTCAACTTTTATTTGGACTTTGGATTTCGGATTTGCACTTGCGATTGATGATTGTGGGTGGAAAGGTCCTTCGCCCTGCAATCATATTTTCTTTTGAATGCCCCCCGTGAGTGTGGGCTAAAAGTTCAAAGGTGTGAATTATTCTTGGTACTTTTCAGATATTTATAAATACGTGCAGATATGGGGGAGTACTTTACCTCAGCATGTTTACCCTCGAAAGAAGTGGGCTACGCCAGAGCTTTTTTTGGCTCTTCTTTTTTAAACGAGTCGCCTTTATTAGGCTACACTAACAAATCTGTATTATATTTTATAAACCAGGGAAAATAAAACATTCACAAATTTAATTAAGGTATAACAATAACAACAAAATATTAAAGTAACAAGCACTTAGGGTTTTTCTTGCAAATACTTTACAAATTATTCATAAAAATAATAAAATCAACAAACCAATAATATTAATAAAGTATTGTTAAACAATTCAACAATTCCGGAACACTGTGAAATATTTTACTTGTAAACTACGACTTTTAATAAAACTTAAATACATTCTAGATTTTTAAAGAGTAACTTACAGTGCATGGACAGGGCTCTTAACAAAAATGACTGGGGGCATCAAAAATTAAACAGTTGTGTCGCTTGCACCCCCCGCCCAAGTAAACAAGACATCAGGTCTCAGAATCGAGGGTGGAAGGCTGTAACCCGAGGAGCGAGAAGGTCTGGCCTCAATTGAGCCAAGTGTCTGTCGCTCACCTTTTTGGCATGCAAATGACTCGAAAGTGGCCCAAAAGCAACGGCGACGGCCAAATGGAATAGTTTAGCATTAGAGCTATTTGCATGCATGTTTCGTGTGTGGATGGGTGTGTGTGTCCTGGTATCTGTCACATGGAAATGAAAATGAAGATGTTTACACAAGTCCGCCCCCGTTTGTTTTTTGCACCAACCAACCAACTTACCCAAATAAAACACCCACTCACCGGAATACTCTTTAAATTCCAGGAATGAAGCCGCGCATTAAGAATCACTTTCGGGCCCATCAACTCTCGATTTGGCTGCGCCTGATACCGGAGCTCCATCGCGCTGGGATGGAGGATGTGATAGCCCGGCACAATCTGTTCCGCAATCACGATGATATGGACCTGTACGAGGGACCCGTTAAACCGGATCCGTTCGGCATATCAACAGCAGCAGCCGCTGCCGGAGCGACTGGCTCCACATCCTCGTCCTCGTCGTCGTCGCGCCTCCTGCTCATCGATGAGCAATTGATGATGAAGAAGGGACGCGGACTGAATGCCTCGGCCTATTTGAACGGCATATTGGGCGGTAAGTAGCCCCAAGACAAACACAGACACGAATTCATACTCATACGGTCTCTTTGCGGCTTGTCACTGTCACTTAAATACCTACATAACAACGACAAATAAGCCCAAAACCCCAAGGAATAACGCCTATCGCCTTTGTAGATTGTATTTCGGTTTCGTCCCTTTTGGCCCTTTGTACAGTCTGCAGTTGTCGTTTAATACGGATGACAAAGGCCCAGCCAAAAGGACACTTGTCTGGCCCTTGGGTTTGACTTACATTTAATTGCAGATTTTCCGAAAGGCCGACACATTTAAATAGGGCTAAAAACTCCAACAGAGTTTTGCTTTAACGCTTAATCTTTTTGGAGTTTATGCACAAGCTTATGTCCTCGAAAATCAATATGGGGATATCTTTAAAGATATTTAAAGTGACGTTAATTTATATTTTAAGTCAGTGAGAAATAACAAGTTTCTGTGTCCTAAAGGTTTTCAACTCATCAATGAGATACATTTTTGAGAACCACTTTCAGAGGCTCCTATTTTATGAAACTTATATCAAATATTTATAGCTAACCTCAACTATTTTGTACCAGCCATTCGGCTTGTTTTACCAACATTACTCCTATCAGTCGAATCAAAAGTCAAATATTTTAAAAGGGAGCACAAATTTGTACGCACAAGTGCACATTTGTTTAATAACTCGATGCCAAATGAAATATATTCCACATACGCCATGTGGAAACCTCTCCAATAAAACCAAATTCAAGGGAGAAAACTCTTTCTATTTATTTGGCCCATCCTCTACTATTTTTTCCGAAAGGTTTGCTGGTTTGCTGGAGTGAGTCGAAAATCAACACTTTCGGCAGCAAAGATTTCTGTTTGCTCTCGACGTTGGCCTCGGCCTAGTCAGTGTTTACTTCACTTTGTGGTCTCGCAGCAAGTTAAATTGCAAAGTTGGCATTTTTGTGAGGGGGTCCACATCTCAGCCCATCTCAGGCCATCTCATTCCAAGCCATTCTGTCCCTGGCATGACATTTCCATTTGACCCAGCCCCGAACTTGGACCTCCAGCTGGGACTCTGGTTATTGAAATTGCGTCCGGCCCCGGGATACGGTTTGGCTTTTGAATTTATATTGTGTCGAGTGCTGACTTTTGGAAATGCACTCAACTGTAATCTCTATAAGCATTAAGTGTGTGTAACCTTTTTTCAACATCCCCATTTATACATATACCATATACCATCTACCCCTCCCTTCGTCTGTCTGTGGCATGAATTTCTCGTTTACATTTGCCGGCGGTGCGAGGATGAGGATTTGGGTATGGGTTTGGATGAAAGGGAAGTAGGGTCGCCTTCTGTCTAAGATGCCACAAATGTAAATAGCGCATAATTTTAATGCACTCGCCTCCCCTTTCGTTTTCTGAGATGGGAAGTCATTAAACCAGTTTATGTAAAACTCGTTGGCGGAAACTTTTTCAACACTTACTCTAAATTAACAGCAAACTTTCCTGCTTGTTTTCTCCTCGTTTTCTTTATGTTTCTTGAAATTTTTAATACACTGTCGCCGCAGCTGAAGCAACTGCAGCTGCTTTTCTTTGGCAAATGGCTAACGAGAGAGAGAGGGGGGGGAAATCCAACTCAAACATCAAATGTGTGGGAGTGCTGCATTTTCCTCCTGGGCGTGTCCTTGTTTCCAGCCATAGCAACTGCTTCGACTTTGAGTTCGACTCACTCCTAGCGACGCTGGCTTATCTCAAAGTCAAAACTAAGACAGTCAATTTCAGGCGAAACTTTCTACTTTCCCCTAGCCAAGCCATTTAATGCCCTCAATCCTCCTCAATTTCCCGCTTTTCCTTTCAAGTTGCCCAATGCAAAATGCATTAGATTATGGGGGCTGGGGCGTAATTGAGGCAGTGGGCGTGGCAGTCGAGAACGCTTTCCCTTTGCAAAGTCGGGCAAATTAAAAATTATTGAAATGTTGACTTTAGCTGGTCGAGAGATGGGGGAGTCTAAGTGATCCCTTTTCTTCCAAGGATTAAACGAATAGGAAATGTTTTCCACACTGGATTTGTTTGACTTAAGCAATTATAACATTTATTTCACAAAAACACTATTAAGATTTTTTATTCAAACAAAAAAGAATTTACATTAAAAACAAAACTAAATTGCAATGTAAATACAAAATGATTTGAAATTACTTTTTTTTATACAAAATATTTTAAAAATAAATAGGCACTATTTCATAGGTATTTTTCCGCTGTGCAAGCCCTATCCAAATAGGAACCAGCTGCATTTAAATTTAATCTCTCCGTTTCGGTTTTTGACAGACAGACAACTAATCTGTGACCCAAGCAAACAAACAGACGAACGGATGGAGGTCAAAGGGCGACTTGTGGTGGCTAATGTAGAATGCTGATGAGAGAGTGTTGAACCACAGACAACAAATGTTCATTTCAATTAGTGCACGGGGCCAGAAATGCTGCAAAACTAAATCCGGGCATCCAAAACAAAACTGGTCTAAAAACAAAAACGCAGATGGAGATGGCACCGAAGAGTGGAAGATAAAAGCGAACTGGAGAGGGCAAAAAAGTGGAAATAGAAGATGATAAAATGCCTGAAATGCGACAAACAGCTGTCAGGTTGACAGCCGACGACGACGCAGCCAGGCCACAGAAACACCCAACTCTGGCCGGGATTTGCGGGGGAAGGTGCGGTGCGGTGTGGCTCTGTTCGGTTCGGGAAAATCACAGAAGATTGGAGAGCCACCAAAAAGCCACCCAGACTCGCTGGGAGTCACAGTGTCATATGGACTCGACATACTTTGACATGCTTTTCATTTAAGCGTTGACTTTGCCAACTGTGCCGCCTTGTCTTGCCTTTTCCCAGCGTTCCCCCCGTTTTCCCCGCTTTCCCTGTCATCGCTGCCGTCATCACCTCAGCCGTTGGTTGTACAAGTTGGCCAGAAAAGGGGCGACAGAAATATGCAGCTAAAAGCCAAAAAATCCACAAACCAAAACAAAGCAGCCGCAACAAAACACAAATCGAAAGACGAGCCAAACTAAAAAACAACAAAAGTTTACTAGTATGGAAAACAACTTTTCTGCAGAAGTTTAAGTCGGGGGTGGGTAAAAGTGTTGAAGTACCTGAATTTGTCCTTTCCATGGCTTTTTTTTTCAGAGTTTCTGAAGAAATAGTAAAATTCTACTGATGGCTTCAGGTTCTTTTGCATGCTAGTAAAATATTCTGCGTCTGGGTTTTCGGTTAAAGAGTGGGGTTATTAAAATAACCAAAAATTTCACTCACATAAACTCATATTTAATGCTCAACTGTTGTGCTCTTTTGTATATTTTGATTTTTCTTTAAAAGACCAGTAAACAAAATAAAAAGTTAATAAAATTGTAACCCTTCAACTTATCTAGTAAAAGTAAATTTAAAGCTAAACATTGAGTGACTTAAGTATGAATGTTTTGCAAAATCTCTTATTAATGACGGCTGCTTGATTGCTGCTTTAGCAGAATCAAAAACTTAACCCAGCTATGCCTGCTAACTCATTTTCAATCCCACTGAGTAGGCTTTCAATGCCGTTTATCCCATCATCAAGTTGCCTGCATCTTGCTTAAGCTTTGGTTACCAGAATTCCAGAACATAAAAAAAAAAAAAAAAAAAAGAAAGAAAACACATCCTACGGCACACACACAGAGAGAGTCCTCTGTGCTACTTTGCCTGACCTGGATTCCAGCGAAAATGGAAATAGAAAAGAAAACCTGGCAGAAGTCGGCTCACCTGAGTTATTTGGCAAAGAGATGGAGATAAAGCAACATGTGGATGCAGACTTAGCAGCAAAAGCCTACCGGGAAAAGCCATCGTCATCTTTCTCTCTCGGATCATTTGCATAATTCCTGCGATTCCTCTTTGGTGGGGATGTGGAAGCTGGGCTGATTAAGCTGGGAAATGTCAAACTATCAGTGAAAATTGAAATGGTTCACTTAATAAATGCCAGGGTGTCCTTCGCAGGATGCCAGCATCAGCTGATGCCGTTGGCCCCGGCTAATATCTAATTTATGCAAGGACATTTCGGCCTCAAATATTTTTCGCTTTCGTGGCACAAAAAAAAAACAGCAAGCAAGGAGGGTTTGATTTTACGGCTTTGGGGTTGCTTCACTTCTTCCCAACGTTCTTATTATTTTTGTTTTATTTTTTTTTTTTGTGTGATTTCACTAATTAAAGCCACATTAAGCATTGCTTTTGGTTCCCTGCCTTTTCGGTTATCTGTCTGCCTCAAGCTGGGGGCCATGTGTCCTCGTAACATAATTATCTGGGGTCCTTGAAAGCAGGCGGCCCTTGGAAAATGAAAATAGAAATAGAAGGGAATTAAAATTAAGAGGGAATGGCTGAGAGACAAATGGGAAAATTCCAAATGCTGCTGCACACCAACGGAAAAGTATTTGTACTTGCAAAATTAAATGCAAAATGGGGCGGAATGATAAAGAGCTTAGTGGCCGGGGTCGAATCTGTTGATGTTGGGGGATCACAATTTATCTGGTTATGCAATTTAGCAAAAGGGTTGCCTTGCCCACTCAAAGGGCGAGAAAAAGGGTCTTAAGCACTTTCCCCGAGTGAACTCAAGTGACAGGTTGAGAGTTTTTGAGCCTGAGAGCGGCTGCCTACGCCACCACCAACATGATTGATGGACAAAAGTTGGTGGCAAATTATTATGTATAAATTTGGGGCTAATTCCAAATTGGATTCCTTTTTTTTTGCACGCACGCCCACAAAAACTTGGAAGAAGAAAAAAGAGCTCACCTGATGCTTTTCCGACCAAACAATCTTGAGTAAATTAAATGCCACACTTGAATGCAAATTGAAAAAGCCCTCAGACAAGAGCAGCAAGTGGTTTTATTTCAGCTGCAAATCTTCACACGATTATTGACACCTTGTGCCTCGAGTGTCTTCTATTCCCGATTATTACGAGAGATTTATTTTGGAAATATTTATGCAAAATACGTGCACAAGTCTTTAATCTTGAGCCGAGCTCAACTTTTAGATTTGGAAAATTGTTTGATATGCAGAAAATTGAAAGGCAAAACTTTGCAGACAAACAGCAGCAAGCGCACACAGCATTCATTTACCCACACTTGATACAAAACAATGCCAAGTGTAGGAAGCACTTCGGGGGGACTGCAGGAGCAGGAGCAGAACAATGCCAGGACACTTCCCCAGCACAATGACAAATACATTTTCAAGGGGAGCCCGGCAATTGCTTCAAAGGCAGCGTGAAGAGAAGTGAAAACCCATTTGTTTTCACAGACATTTGCGCTTCCAACTCCTTCAGTCGCTGGCGAATACCTTGGCAAATACAATGGCGGCCAAGTGGAGCGCGAAATATTCCTGCGCTCGCATGGGAAATGGGAATAATTCTGTACTCTGGACAGTTGAGACAAAGGAGCCACCAATGGGGATGGATCACAGGCACAAAAGCCTGTAAGCCAGGCTAATCCGAATGCAAAAGCCCTGTCCATTACTTGCTCAAATATTAAACAACTTTGGGGTTTAATAAAATTACTTTTATTAAATTTACCAAAGGAAAATATATGTTAGGTACATGACATTGAAAGCTTTAATAGTAGCTTACATATTCTATTGTTAACTACTTAGACTACAAAGTCTTTTATGCAGAAACAAAAACACAATGCATCAATTTCACATTCATTGTTGTTTAACTAAGATGTAGTCAATTGAATAACAGGTTGTCTGTGACTAACTATGTCATAACAAATTCAACACAAACAATGTAGCTGCAGGCGAATCTTGCCTTTTGAGAGACTACAAGTGAATTGTATTGTATTGGTGAAAACTGCCTTAAGAAATAAACTGTTTCACAGCCTGCGAAACATAAACAATCTTTTACCCCCCATCATCCATTCGCCCTGTATGAATAATTTCGCCGGTCGAAGGACATTACTCATACGACCCTTGTGCACTGCCTGTCGACTCCCTGCGACCAAAATGAACTACGGCCAGTCCACGGAGATTAATATGCAACCCAATTCTCGCTCTTTTCCCCCATTGCAGTTACCACCGTGGAGCCGAACAACATGTATACGACCTGTATACCCATCGGAGGAAATTACTCCTCCAGTGGTGGTGGTGTTTTTGCACCCACTACCTTGGCCAACGCCTCGTCGGACACTTTGGCCTCCGGTTTCGAGGCGGCTGGCTATGCGGCCTATTCCACGGCCCTCAGTGTCACGATAGCCATTGGCTGCAGTCTGCTTATACTCAACGTGTTGATATTCGCCGGAGTGTACTATCAGCGGGACAAGACGCGGCTGGAGGTGAAGACCCTGCAGAAGCAGTACCAACAGCGCAGCTTGCACCAGCAGGTGCCCTACCCACCGGAGCCCATCAAGCACGCCCACTACCACCTGGGTCACTCCCAGAGCTCTGCGAACGTCATTGTGGATGTGGAGAGTCATCAGGATCAGGCCGGCCAGGCGGCTATGCTGCTCCAGGCTGCGGCGGCGGCGGCAGCAGCGGCGGCCAATGAAGGAAAACCACCGCCACCGCACATCTGCTCAAATACAGGTATGTAAGGTATGGGGAAGATTTGGGGATAAGGTAAACTACCCTTTCCAGGGGTTAATTTTGGTTAGGACTAACTTGAATCTCCGTTATTCGAAGTTTTTATAAGACAAAATTGTTTTATTGAAAATGTACTTCAAAAGAACTTGTATATGAAGTTATTTAACAGTCTCCTCAGAATTTTAATAAAAAAATATGTACTATTCACAAGTATTTTATACACAATTATAATAATAATAATAATATTTAAAATTAGACAGATGTTTGTATATGTTTATCCATTCCTTTCAAAATTTCTAAATAACCAAAATTCCCCTACTCTTGTTTAGGTATGCAGCAGCAGCAGCAGGTGGGTGGCGGCAGTGGAGGAACTCTCAATAACGGTGTCATCGAGGGTGCAAAGGTGACCACAGACAACCTGGGCAATGTCACCTACAGCACCAGTGCCAAGCAGCAACATCAGCAACAGCAGCAGCAGCGTGAGCACATGCAAATTAAGGGAATGGCCGGCACGCAAAGCTTTGGAAGAACTGGCTCCGGATCGGCGGGTGGAGCAGGAGGTGGTGGCTCCGCTTCCGTTGGAGGTGCCTCTGTAGTGGTGTCCGGCAGCAGTGTGAGCTACAACCCCGGGATGATGACGCTGCCCAAGTCGGGTGGACTCCATCACGCAGCCACTTTGAATTATGCGCGGAACACAGCCGCCTTGAATTTGTCGGGCGGCGGCACCGCCCTCGTGGATAGTCGCGGCAATGTCCTGCTCACCAGCACCACTGTGGGTGGTCCTGGGGGTGGTGGTGGTGGATCCACTGGAGGCGGCAGTGATTGCATGACCCTGCCACGCAATCTCAGTTTGGCGGCCGCAGGACGACACAATCCCACGACAGGTGAGTGCCACAAAAAGTTGAAGACGCAACTGCCAAAGGATATGCAATTGAATTGGGGAAGGGAGGATGAGGATGCGGATGAGAGGGGGAGGATTCAGCTTGCCAAAGTTGCAAGTTTGTTTTTCGCTCGCTTCTACTTTTCCGGAGCTCCAGCAGGAAGGCAACAATATTGCGGCAGGCAGCAATCAAGCTGAAATGTGATAAGATTTCATTTCATTATGAAGTGCTTGTTTCCCCTTGTCTCGCTTCTCGATTCCCGGTTCTCGTTTTTGATTCTCCTCTGTTTCTCCGATTCCCTGAGTCTGCTTATTCGATTTCAAGCAAATGAATTCGAGATTGAAAAGCTTTTGTGAGAGTTCACACTTGGCAAGCACTGCAATGATGAAAGACAGTTTGCATTACAATCAGGCGGAAACTTTGATGCGGTTCGAAATAAGAGTTTATTGGGTTCTAAAAGAATTGGATAAGTTGGAAATGCTGTAAGATATATTTGATTTAGGAAAGCTAGTTGTTGAAAAAACCACTTAAGGTCTTGAATTAAAAAACCTTTTTCATGATTCCAAAATGAAATCGTCGGCAGTAATAAGATGTTTCATTTTATTGTAAATTTTTAAACAAAAACCACAGTCACTTTTTCAATCGTTTTTTTTTTTAGAATTATAATTAAATATTGTAGTCTCAGTTTAGACCATAATTTAGTGTTAGGACTTTAAATTCATTTTCAAATTTTTTTTAGAGCAAAATCTCTACCTTAACATTTTTCCAAATAGCTATAACCGCTCTTTAAGTCCTTACACCCAAACAATGGGTTAATGGATGACTGGAATTCCTTCAAACTGGTTGTCAGGAAAAAAGAGACGAGCATGACATTGGAATGTTAGACCTGTCACGGGGTGTACACCCACATACACATAAATTTCCTGCTAAATCATCCCAAACAAACGAAAATATTGCTTAATCAAATTGAATGACCTTCGTGCCCAAAGGTCTGACGTTGCAAAAGCCCAAAGGCAACGCACACACAAAAAAAAACGAGAATGTCCGCGTGAAAATTGAAATTGTTCTAATCAGCCGTCGAGGAGGTTGTTTTGCTCTTGTTTCGTTGTTTCTGGTTTTTTTCTCTGGTCCGGCTAACACGTGTTATTGAATCATTGGAAAGGAAAAAACCGGAGCACCGAGGGAAATAAAAAACAAGAAGAGGACCGGGAAAAACATTTACGCTTGGCTAGGGTTCAACGGACTTTTGACTTTTGACCACAGGGAAGCACAGGCACAGACACCGAAGCCAAAGCCGAACCGTAATCCCGGTTTGTGGACTTGGTCTGCAGCGGAAATTGTTGTACAAATTATGCTCCACTGATTGCCAAGGTTTTTAGTGTGTTTCCTTGCTCCATGCTCCTTCTGTTGCCTGATGAGCTGTTAAATGTGAGGGGAGTCACCGGGCTGAGGTTCCTTTTCCCTCCTGCTATTGACAGTTTTTCCCAGCCATCACGCAATAAAGTCGTTATGGGCCACTTCAAGAAATATGCCCCTTCTAATAAATCTCCAATATAAACGGCAAATAAAATAAAGATTCATTTTGCGATAGTATCTTTTAGCTGCAGTCGGCCCCATTACCATTTTCCAAGTCACGACATGATTTTTATGATAAGATTTTCAATTTCAATCGACAGACAGAAATGTTACGATAACGATAAAGAAAATCTAAAGCTCCACTACAGCCTTAAGGTAGCGCCCGCCGTAAAACAACTCGATAACCCCGACTCCGTCGAGCGCATTAAGCCAATAAAAAAAATCGCATAAAACTGTTGGTTTTAGTTTAGCATAATAAAATGAAAACATTACCCGGGTCAGCGGTGCAGAATAAGTTGGGGGTGCGGTAGCCTCTCCACCCCCAATCTCTGCCTTTTGAATTATGGGTATTTTATTGCGGGACCCGCACTGCAAAGCCCACACAATCTCTGTGTCGCTGGCATGTTTGTTCGAATAAAAACACATTTTTAGTAATCGATGGCAAATAACACAATCATCCGATGGGTTGACCAGCTCGACAAACTCCAATTGTTTTTTTAAATAACAAAACTGTTGTTTCTGTTCAATTCGTACCTGAACGTGACAGATGAGGGAACAAGCTTAAATTTTTCCATAAATAAATTAGGGTTGAGCGCTGAATATAACCTAAAATATATGGATTTGACAGATATTCCATTCAAATTTAAATTGGGGAATTTTTTTAGCCAAATTTAAAAATAATTCCAAAACTCTTATTTTGATAACAAAATAAATACATTTCTATCAGAATTTAATATTGATTAATATTTTCTATTATGATTTTGATTTAAAAGTTTTTTTACGTTTGCACGGTATTGCAAAACATTCAATTATCGTGCAATCTTTTTTACTATTTATCAATTTGTTTTTAATGATTTGTGACGCATAGGTTACACTTTTCTCTTTGTAGTATACATTTGTAAAGTCGTACAGAACTAAGAATTAAAATTGATTTAATCGAATAATGGCACTCCATTCCCACTTAAAACCCACTCAAATCGAAAACTTTTCCAAGAACCAATTTTCACAGACGAGAAACTCCTGGGAATCCAATTTTTAGCTACTTGAACAGGTTTATGCACTTCAATTTTGTCAGCTCTCTAATTGCTGGTCGATAATGGTGAAAAGCTGAAAAATACATAGAATAACAACGAAACGAAAAGCGACCGACTTGAGCCAAATACATATTTTCCATTGGATTTCCAGGGCACAGTGCGTTTTTTTATTTTCGCTTTTTTTATTTTTGTATTTGCATAGAATATTTTGTTGCTGATTTAATTTTACGCTCGCGCCTTAACGGAAGCGGAAATTCGTAGTGGTTAAGTAGGATGGTGGGCGTGGCACTCGACGATGTTTTTTGCTGATTATGAGAATGGCCATAATGATGATGATGATGATGTCGCTGTCATCAGGTGGCGACGTTGTCGGAAGTGGCGAGTGTTCTTCTGTTGGCATTTTGAGCGCTCTCTGCATTATTTATAATTATTGCGAATTTTCATATAATTATGCGTGGGCGCATATTTTCAGTATCTCTTCGTGCTGCTGCTGCTCAATTTTCTTTTCCGTCTCTCCTCGCTGTGCTACTTTTTTTTCCCCCCTTGCCAGTTATATATAAGACTATAAATATTAAAGTCAACGGTAGTTTGTGTCTGGCCGAGAATCCTTGTGTAATTAATGTTTGTCCTGAGATTTTTGCTGGGCGGCCATCCGCTTAAGGCACTCAAGTGGCACATTACATTTCAGTCATTGTTGTTGCTGCTGCCGGCTGCTCTTACTTTTGTGTTTGCGAAGGTCTGTGGATTATGTGAATTTGCTGACATTGTTGAACGAACGGCAGTTAAATGCCTCATTAGGTTAAGTTGCTTTCACTTAAATTTGTTTCCGGCTCAGGTTTTTGTGGAAATATTGGCAAATGATTTCATAACTTAATTGAAAGTCATTTAAGTTCGGCTTTGGTTTACTTTAAATGGCCATAAAGGTAAATCTATAAATGTATTTTCTATGTTTGCTTGAGCGTTCAACGATTAGTCTTTTATTACCTGTTGTGTTTTTTTAGCTTAGATAGTTTTTTTGTGTAATGAACAAACTAAAAACAAAAGCCCTTAAATCATCTTTGTTTTAAATTTACAGTCTATAAAATCAGTTTAGCATTGTAATGAAAATTCTAGTGTTAAAGTCTTACCTTTTTACCATCCGCTCATAAATCATCGGAAAAAGCTTTATATATATAGAATTTACACACACACGCTAAGCGTTCAATTTACGGACTTGCAAAGTGAATTGGAAAATGTGTTGCCAACTTTTAGGGCAATCGGAATGCCTGGTGTAAAAGGGAAACTTTGTTTGGCAAAAATTTGATTAGAGATAGACTTAAAACTAAGCTGGCCTCATGCATACATGAATGGGAATTGAGAACTTCGATCCGTTCAATCGATAAAAATCCTTAGTCAGCCTTTTTTGGGGCCTTAATCATTTTAGATACATTTTTGTTAGCATTTGTGCAACGGGCAACGGCTCTGAGCTCTTTGAAGCCAGCGTTAAGCACTCAAAGTGAGGCTATTTCATATTTGCTTTTGTTTTTCTTTTTGTTTCCCGTGCCAGTTTTCAATTTATTCAGTTTTATACTTTGCATAGAGAACTTTTGGCGGATGAGCCCAGATGTGAGGCAAAAATAAAAAAGCCGACCTCAGACAAAAGGAAAAATAAGAACGAAGAGGACAGGGGGCAAGTGAGTGGAAAAAAAAAATCAACAAAATTGAGTAAAAACAATGAAGCGTAAACGATTTTTGCTGACATGTGTGGGTTGGGTTGGGTTGGGTTGGGGTGAGGCGGTGCAGCAGCATAAATATAATAAAAATAAGGCAGCAAACAAAAGGCAAACGCGAGTTGCCTGTTAAGCACCCCAAACATGGCCAAAAAATAATATATGGTGGTAGCAGTATGAAGAGTATAGAGAGAGGGGCCAAAAGCACCTTATCCGTGACGTGACATGATTGTCATCCACATTGTCAACGGCAGGCAACCGCAGAACAACAGTACCCTCGGCCGCCAGGACATAAACAGCTTCATACAAATGTTATTATTGAAATTTCAGCAGGAAAAACAGGAAAAACACAGGCACAGGCACAGGCACAGGCGCAGGCACAAAACCCAAGAGAAAAGTGAGTGCAAAAAGTGTTCATCACACACATACCGCATACGGCATGTGTACGCAACGGAAAATGACAAAAAATGATGAAAAATCTATTTGCAAAACCCAGCTAGCGAACTCTGACCATATTTTTGCCCCCTGCCATCAGCATATGTTTGCCGTTTGCCCCAAAAGTCCCGGCCACAAAAAGGGGCCCGATGTGAAGGAGACCAAACCAAACATTATTCGAATCTATCGATGCTTTCACATTGTGTGCGGTTATTCTCCCTCTATGTAACCCCCCTCTTTATACCCCTCTTTGTTTACGATTCGCCTTCCTGGTTTTATTATTTTGTCTAGGCTTTGACGATTTCCCCCCAAAAATGACAGACGCTTGCCAACTGCGGGCACACAAATAATACATATCCCCATACCGCTCCGGAAGTTCCCTCATCGAAAATAGTTGGCGCACTTTTTTCCATTTGTCCTTTTGTTGTTGTGCATTGCTCACATAGTTAGATAAGACAATATTATTTTATTGCCCAGTGGTGGGAGATTTTTGGGTGGTGGGAGTTTCAATGTCACAGATAGTGGTCAGTTGGGTTTCAGCTCAAGTTGTTTGCCCCAGGCAAAGGGTCGCAAATAAAGAAGGTACTTTTGGAGACACATATAAGTTAGGTCCATGTAATGTTTGGTAAACGAAGGGATCGCCATATACTAAAAAAAAAAAATAACACTTAAAATTGACCCAAAATTTACGGCTTTGAATTTAATTTTATTATCAAGCTCTTGTTTTTTATCGAAATTCGTTTATAATTAATTTCTATTTTTATTCTCCGTTCATTCATTTTTCCATTCACTTTCCACAAAAATTGTGTTCAGACTCAGCTCATCAATAATCTTTTAATTATTTTTAAAAAGCGAACCCAAGCTCCTTTTTAGATATACCTAACCCACTTCACAGAGCTTTCAATGCGAAGATAAATGATTTCATATTTTGTGAAAGTTGAAGAACTTTTTTCCACTGGCCATTTGTCATCAATCAATTAGAAGCGTTTCCCCTGTCAAATGTGTCGAACTATTGCATAAACTAACATTAACCCGGGACAACTATGACCGGTTGGCTGGCTAATAAATTTTTCAGACCCGCCAACGCTGGGCCAACATAAATCCACATGGCCAGCTCCTCGTCCATACATATTTCATTGGTGCGCTCTCCCGCTTCAGTTTTGGGTTCATATGGACTATGGACGGTGCTGAGTTTCATTTCCTTGGCACTTCCTTGAACACACACACACACACCCCCGTGTAATACTTTCCCTTTTTTAATATGCTCATTCAATTTACTTGCGCCGGTTGCCGACTGCTCCTCGATTATTGATGACATGACAAACAAGGTACGATTTCCGCCCGGCGTCCGAGGAAGAAGTTCGAGAATCATTTTTCTTTCAGCCCGATTGTATTTGTATGCGCATTAACTTCATTTTGCAATCATGCGCGCCATAAATCCAATTTAATTGTGCCGCTCACTCACACAGACACACAGTGCACAGATACAGATACAAATACAAATACGAAAAAGCACACGCATGAGCTGCTTGAGTGCACGGCGGCGTATACTTAATTTTTGCTCGTTCGTGCGCTCAATTCCGCTTCCTCGCAACTTCTAACTCAATGCTAAATAGAAGCACATAAATTTCCGTTCTCCTCCCCGCCCGCTCCTCGATTTCCTGTTTGATTTCTTCGGATTGCATTTTGAAAAATAGATTTTTTATACTGTTGCTCCTTTTGCTCCTTTATCTACCTGTCTCAGTCGCAGTCGCAGTCTCCCTCCCTCCACGTCTGCGTCTATCTCTGATCCCCCCTTTGATTTACAACGCACAATTTCGTACCTTTTGCAGGACGAAGAACAGGTCCAGTTCAAGTCGCTTGTTGTGATTTATGTTTGATTGAAATGCTCTAAATTGTATGCTAATCTGGACTTTGACACAAAGCTCATTTGTTCCTGTTGCTGTTGTTGCAGCAATCGTATTTAAATGTTGTGCTTGGCTTTTGGCAGTTTGCCTAAGCGTTTGCTAATTTGAAAACCATTTCAAGGGGTTGTTTCTTCGACTGCTCAAATCATTTATCAGGCTTTTGGGTTCTCGGCTTAGATTCGGTACAATTAGGTTGCTTGGGGGGAAGAGTCTATGGGAATCGGTTTACTGCAATCGACTGTTAATTGCCAGATAATGTTCTGAAGATCTCTAAATATTTAGCAGAAATTTGGAAATGAAAATGTTATTTGTACGGGATTGAGATTCGTTTTTTGAGATTTTTTACTATTTATTCCAGCGAGCTTCTAAAATCCAGAATGAATGTGAAAATATATTATAATTATAATTGAATATATTTATGTCATTAAGCAGCGCGAGTAAATAAATATGTTTAATTGCATTGGAATGCTTTCATTTCATTTCATTTTATGTATATGCTTTTTTTTTTTATTTAAACTACTAGAAATTCATTGGAGAGAACTGTAAATGTTCCATAATCTTTGGGAAAATATCTTCATTTGTAGAATCATTCAAAAAAATTTAAAACCAGCTTAAAAATCAATACATTATTTGTGAATTGTTGACTCTTAAGGAACTAAAATTGTGGTTTCCCTTAGTTACTTCCTCTAAAATGATACATTATCCTTAACATTATCGCCGAGCACGTAATCCCTTCATGATCACGAAGCGGCCATCACGAGTTGATTTTATTGCAGGCATTAAGTGCAGCTGCTTGGGCGCGGTTACTTCACTATCTCTTGGCCATAAATTAAGTAGGGTCCTGGCTTACCCACCAATTTCCTGTCGCATGCCCCGCTAAGTATGCCATATAGTTTTTTTTTTTTTTTTGAATAAATCCAACAACTGTCAACTGCGAAGGGAAAGCAGCTAAATTCAGCTATAAATTGGCGTGAGTGAGTCAGAGTGGAGCATACTTCATTAATGCGACAAGCGGGGAGTCCTCCCCCCCATCTCCTGTCCCTCACCGCTGACCCTTCACCCCTGCTGACCCAACAAAGTACACACACACATACAAACAGGCAGGACAATTGGCTGCACTTGTGTGTCCACTTAGTTGGGCGAACAAAACCCACAATATCCACATGGCCGAGTGGTTGCACCCAACCTAACCCCTTGACCACCCAATGGCCAGTGGCTCCTCATGTCCGTGTGGTTAAGTGAGCTCCGTGTGGCTGGCAGCTCTGTTTTATTTTTGCCATTTTTGAGTTATGCGCGGCATTTCCGGTCTTGTCATTTCATACTAATCAACATCCGTTGAGTGGAATTTTGGCCGAGCACTTTGGACTGCATTATTTCGTGTATTTTAAGGGGGAGGGGAGGGTTGGGGTAAGCACCGATTTTCGGGGTAATATTTTCTGGGCCGCATTATACGCATTTGTTGCAGCTCGTGCATTGTAACTGCAACAGTGCGTATAAGTGATGTGCATATAAATTAGATTTGCTTCGCTGCGGGTTGTCGGTGCGGAGGAAAAAACTTTAGCTATGGAAATTGAAAATTTATTGCATACCTCCATGTGGGTGTGGGTGTGGTTTTGGTCAGATTTGGTTTGGTTCTTGCTCTGGCTTTCATTACAAATTACGCATACGCACCGTTGTTAATTTCATATTCATAAATGATGATGGCCGCACTCCTTGGGGAAATTGCATGAAGCACTTCAGCTTTGAGGTCCCGTTTTGCGTTTGTGTGTGGTTATTATTGGCTAACAAAAAAATGGTTAAATTATGCCAATGCCCACAACTGAGGCCTCTAGTCGTCTTTGATCTCCGCTCCCTCCAAGCTTTGTGGCAAATCTCGGCTTTGCTCTACTCCAACTAGCCAAAAGCCAGGCAACATAATCCGGTACATTTGAGTCTGAATGCTCTCTTAGGTCCAGTCCATTTGGCCACTTGACTCTGGCCCTCCGAAAAGGGGCTGGCCATCAAATCCCCAGAAAGTCCTGGCCATAAACATAAAAACCAAAAGGGCACAACTGGGCTTACTACTCTCTCTACCCGCTCAGCCATCGAGTACTTTGTTGAATTAAACCTCTAATTAGTGAAAGCGGTTTTTTGGCCGGGATTTAAGGTTGCCCAGGGACATCTTGAATGACTAATGAAAATATCTTTGCATTTTTTTAAAGATTTCCTTCTAAGAAGGGGCTCAGAGAAAAGCTGAATCTTGCTTGATTAAAAATGTTCATTAAGCTCAAAGCTTAGGCAAAGCAGGAAAACGGCAAACCGAGGAAGTTATGGATCTGGGAAATTAGTATAAAAACCTTTTTACATAACACACTGAAAGTCCCAGTTACAAAAGGTTATTAAATTCCTACAAAATTATACAGAGGAAAATATTTGAAATGTGGTTTTTGGCTGCACTCAACTACTCTTTGAAATCAAACTCAAAATGATATTAAAAACATTCCTTTCACTTGAAAGACCTTATTGCTTCATGACAGTTAACACCTGCCAGTAACCAACTTCAATTTTTAATACACGTTTAAGCATTTCATTGAAAGTAGTCTGCACTTTTAGTGCCAACTCACCAATAAAACTGCATTGCGTCTACAGAACATCGGCAAACAAATTAGTTTTACCCAGACACACACTCTGGAGTAGAAAAGGGGAGCTTTTTGGGGAGGGACATCGAAATATTAGACGCGTCAATAGCTTTGCACATTTTGCGCTTTTGCATTTCGAAGACAATCGGGGCGACAAGTTGAACGACATCAAAAGCTGTGGGTGGTGGTGTTGCCCCCCTTATAGATTGCCAATTCAATGGAACAAAAAGTGCAGCCAACTCTCATCGACGATGAGGATGTCGATGATACGGGAATGTGTGTTTAACGGTTGACATTGTTGTTTACAAATTGACTTTTTGTTGCTGCCTCTGCTGCTGCTCGTCAATAAACATTTGCCAGATAATATGCCAACATATGCATAACGTACATAAGTAGCTTACATCTACACCCACTCTCTGCTTAATTACACTCAGAGAAGTGCCACATCATTTTAATTAATAAACATAAAATAAATTTATTAAATGAGTATCATAAAAAAGATAAAACTCAAAAGATTTACATTTGTTTATAGCTTTGTGATGATCATTTAAATCGAAAAAATGATATATATTTTTTTAAACAAATATTAAAAAAAAGTTTGGGGTGACTGAAGTGCAATTTTAGATGGGTTTTCAAAATATCTAATATAATTAAATGTAAATAAAAAACAAGAAAGAACGCTATAGTCGGGTTTCCCGACTATAAGATTTGCGATACTCATTGCCCTCTTCAAAAACAGCTAGCTAGCCCTCTTCAAAAAAGTTTAGCCTACTTTCGGGCGCAATCAATTTGTAGCGCCCTCTTCAAAAATGTGTTGCCTTCTTTCGAGCGCAATAAAAATTTTCAGCGCACTTGTATACGCAATTTCTTGAAGATGGTCAGATTTTCAAAATTTTTAAATATTTGGGTAGATATTTTCAATACAAACAACATTTATAAGGGCCACTTTTCTCTAGCATTAAAAATGTGGACACCACAGAGTTTTTTCCGGTTTGTGGGCGTAAAATGGGGCGTGGTCAGGTTTTGAAACAAACTTGATCTGCGCTTTGCTTATAGAAGTCTTTGTGCAAAATTTGGTGGCTCTAGCTCTTATAGTTCCCGAGATCTCGATGTTTGTACGGACAGACGGACAGCCAGACATTTGAGCGTTTACAGTATTTGCTTACTCTTCGAGTATCGCGAATAATAAAAAACACAAATTATTGTGTTTTAGTATATCGTACAATTTTTAAATAAAATAATAAAATAATTAAATTTAATAATAAATTTATAAAATAGATTTTATGTGTTTGAAAAATGAAATGAAAAGATATCAACATAAACCGATTAAAATAAGTTAAAATTTTAAATTAAAAAATATGTCAAATTTATAACTGACTTGAAACTTTTTCTCTCTGTGCAGCAGAACTCCAGCAATATCAGCAGCAACAACAGTCGAGCAAACATCAGGCAAATGGAGCTGTCCTCACTGGTATGCAATCGCATCATATACGCGGACCACGCCCACCGCTGCGCACTGCCTCCTCCACAACGACGAACAGCAGCAGCAATAATTCCGCGATGGGCGTGGCCGTGGGCGGGGGCGGTGGCAACATGCTGCTCGACCAGACACCGTCCGGCGGCAGCAGCAGCAGCGGAGTGAGCAGCGCCCCCAGCTCCTCAAAGGGCCACCACACCCACTCGCACTCGCACGCCGCCCACCTGGTGCACTCGGTGCACGGCGATGGCCTCGTCCTGACCTCCGCCTCACCTGTGGGCAACCAGCAGCAGCAGCAACATCAGCAGCAACAACATCAGCACCAGCAGCACCCGCAGCAACAGCAACAACAGCAAGTGCCACAGGCGGCCATGGACGAGATGCGCGTCTGATAGGTATCGGTCTTTGAGTTGGACTTATAGTCATCAACGGGGTAAGTCCTATCTCTCTGGTTTTATTATCTATAATTTTGGTTAGAATTTTTTGTCCGTTAACATGTATTCAACATCAGTTTTATAACCAGCTTGCTAAAACCTTCGCAATAGTATTCTTTCTATCGCAGTTAACTGCTGAAAATAAAACTTCCTTTTTTTTATAATATACTTCAGTTTAGGTATGTTATTTTTTAATTTGGTTTTATTTTAAAGTTATTACAGGCAAAAACAATTAAATCAAATGATATTATAGCTTTAGTACTCTGCAAATAATTAATAAAATTTTGAAAAATAATTAACTTTAACACACTGCTAATTTAAATTGCCTTCATTTTTCTACAATAACATTTTCATTAATTTTCCTAGTTCTCACACGCTGTTTGTCACACAATATCTTTGTTGATTATTTGTCCAACTTCAACACAACATTATTTTCTTCTGAGCATTCCGCATTTTCCTCATCATCTTCCTCCTCATCATCTTCCTTTTTGGAATAGAATGGGCTTAGGGGATTCTCCGTAAACTCGTATGTAATTTTTACAAGCGAATTTATTTTCGCATATTCATACAGATAATATTTATTATTCAGTTCGCGTATTATACCAAATCGTAGTCCCACTTCCAGAGCCTTCCTCAATTCTTTGGTGTAATGTTTGGGGCGGCACGTGGCATTCAAGGTGGTAAGAACGAACTCCAGGATGTCCTCCCAATCGGCAGGTGGGTCAAGCTTCTTCAAAGCGAGTGTAAGGTAGTGAGATATGGTGAATTTTTCCATTTTTCGTATTTTACAAAGAGACAGCTTGTTCAAAATTATATTGACTGACAAATTGAACAAACATTCCCCCAATTTAAAGTCTATTCAGTGAACAAATTCTTTAAAATGTAGTTCCCCCTGGAGAACAAAAAAAAATATGAGAAACATGCTGAACCCTTTGGGGAGCCGAAAAAAAAGAGCAAAGGTCGTGACGGGACATTCAAAAAAAAGGTAAAATATCTGCGCACACAGGCTCTGATCAAAAATAACAAACGGCATGTCAAACATGCGGCAGCAAAAAATGCTGGCTCTTTATTTGATAAAAAAAAGAGGAGAATAAACAAGAAATAAATATGCATAAAAAGCACGGAACACACAAGAGTTCATGGTTCAAGGTGGACTCAAATGTTGCAGTCAGTGGCATGGAAAAATGCCAAACAGCGGGTGGCCAAACACCCAAAAAAGGGGGCGAGCTTTAATGGAGAGTTTTTCTGAGGACAAAAAAAGAACAAGAAATTTCGAATTAAATATAGGTAGTGTTGGGAGTGAAATTATAAACGAAATTAAAAATGGAACCACCAGACCAAGCCATAAAAAGTGGCAAGGTGCAAGGCAATTTGCGGCATGCAACTTGAAACCAAGCACCCAACTAATTTATGAGCCCAATGTCGGACTCTGGAAATTCGAGCTAAACCAAATTAAAACTGTAGTGTGGCCAAAAACAAAAACCTTTAAAATTGCATTAGCTGGAACCAAGCTGTGTAACTAAAACTGAACCACAGTGGCTTTGCTGTCAACTCAAAAGAAAACAGGAAAACCAACTAATTTATTTGACAGGACTCCTGCGTTGAAGGTGAAATTGTTGCCCTGAAAAACCAAAATGTTGCGTAACTTTCGACTTTGTAGAGTTTATGTATTAGCACAACCTGAGGAATTTGGTAAGGTTAATCTGATTTTAATTTAGTGCTTAAGTTGTAGTCAAAAATTTATTTTGAAATTAATATTTACTTTGAAGTTAATTCTTATTCTTTAAAAGAGTCTAAGGTCAAGAATTTGTTCTATTGTAAAGTAAGAATGATTCCACCTGTACACAAAAGTATAATCATCTCCAGCTGCAAAAACTTAAATAAATGAATCCCAATACAATTTATTTATTAAAAACGGTTAAAAGAGAAAGAGAGACTTTTTATCCCACCTCTCGTATGTAAACCTGGCCGAAAAGATCAAGCCACTTTCCCACTTTTATCGTCTACTTTGCTGCCCACTTGCAGCCACTTGTACAGGTGTGTGTGTGGGTCAGAACACTATTTCACCTGGCATACAATTAAATTTGCATTTCTTTCCTTTTTGTTTTACCCACGCTGCCTGCACAGCCTCCGCCTTGGTTTCGTTAACTTTTAGCTGATTAACATTTCTGCGCTGGGCTCTTGGCGCGGTGGAAAATGCAATTTTCCCTTCCAGCCAAAGTGAAACGGGGGCCCAGGGCAAATGGCAACTTTTATGTAAATTTACACCCCCTCACAAACACGCACACACTCTCGTGGACGAGGGGGCGTGTCGAAGTGTGTATGTGTTAAAAGCGCAATAAACATTAATTTCACATTCTTTTTCCTTGAGCCACTCCACTGGCTTTGAGCTCCTTACTTTTTGTTTAAGCTCCCCGTTTGCAGAATATTCCGGGCACTTGTTTAAATTATGAACAAAAGGTTGGAAATTGGGATAATATTTGGGAAAATCCTTTGATTGTGTTAAGTGGGAAAAAACAAACAAATGAAATTTCGAAAATTTTCTTTGATTGCATTAAGTAGGAAAACTAAGAGAGGTTGCATTACAGAGGCTTGCTCAGGAATTAAACTAATTAATATAATTTTTCCAAATCTGGAAATGACATACGTTTAACCACTAGTTAGTTTTTGGAATTTGTTAAGCCAGTATTAGCTCTTAATTTGGGCCGCAAACATAAGTAATTGCAATTTACTTGTGTACATTTCGGCAGAATTTATGTGCTCATCTAACGCATTACTAATCAATCAAGTCAACAAATAGCCGAAACTGTCGCTTAAATTCATCTTAAATTTTGCCTCCTCCGAAAACATTTCGAATGCGGTTTCCCCGGTTGTCGTCGTCTCTGATTAATTTGGAAATTATAACGCAAACAGAATATTTACTTCGGCTTGGGGGCTGACAAGTTTAGTCGTTAAGAGTTGCAGCGAGAACTTTATAAAATTGTGGGCTAAAATTACATGACTAAGCGCTCAGTGTAAAAGGAATCCTTTCACACACGCCCAGTAGCAAAGGCTTGTGGGAAATGTGTTGTGTAATTAGCGCAAAACTTTCAAGTTGCATCAGGCACCAGAGAGTTGAGGGTTAAGTGGATAAGGGATTAGCTACGGGATCCAAAACATATGTAATATGGGTTAGATTTTGTCATGAATGTATGAATCATCCCTGGAAACATCAATCAAATTGTGGGTTACAACCAAAGTTAGGATATTCACACACTTTTAAATATACTTCAAAACTGTGATTTTAAAATGTTAACATTTACTTTCATACTAAAAAAGAACCTTATTCTAAATTGAAAAACTAAACGTTTAAGAAACTATCCAATTAATTATTTAAAAACTGTTTAAACAAAGCAGTTAATTAATAAAGTAATAAAGTGCTTTGCTTGTTAAAATTAATTAATTTTGCGGTCTTTCATTTTCAATGCTCTCCCCTCACTTGGTTCCTAATAACAAGCTTAGTAACCTGAACAAATTTCCGTCACTTGACTGATGCTTTCTATTTCTAGGGGAATTTAAAATCAGCTAGTTTCCCCGATAGACCACTAAGTCCCTACCTTACTCCTCCAGAACCATTCTGTCCCTCTTAAGCAGCACAAGATATGCAAAGTGGCAGCACAAACATGCGCGTAATACGTTAATGATGGTCTCTGACTTTTCCCCTCTCTCTGTATTTCTCCTCACTATAGTTTCCCATCGTACCCATTTTTCCACCCGTAACTTGCACACATTGTAGCCACGATTTGCATTACGCGCATTACTCAGTTCACTCATTTTGCCGGGGCTTCTTCCCGTTTAGTTTTGGTATCTTGCAAGGAGAAAGTCTAAGCTGCATAGCAGCCCCCACAAACCACTCACACCATCACACCCTCATCAGCCCCCAGTCAACAATCTGCGCCAAATTGTGCGCTCAACTGTGCAGCAGCCTTGCCTTCGCCACCCACCATCCACCACCCTACACCCCCTTTAACCCTTGCTCAAGCCCCCAATCTAACGGCCCACCTAACTCCAAACATCACAGCCCCATCCCCTGTTGGCCAAAGAGCTGGCAAAACAAAAGGCAGCCGCGCATTTTTCGCAACTGCACTTTACTTTGCACTTTTCGCTTTCTTTGCATAAATTCTCGCCCACCCGAGTTTACTGTACTGCAAAAATGGGCACGCATAGCGAGAAAGAAAGAAAACAAATTGGCAGAAAAGTGTCACAAGAATAGACTTAAATATACCCCGTAATACCCTCTAAAATGTTTTGACTAAAATTGTAATCTCTTGAAACTCAATTGGCAGTTAAAAATTACTCTTTTTACTTTTTTCTACAAAGTAACTAAAAATCAGAGAATTTGAAAAAAAGAAGGACAATCAGCCAAATTAAAACACAAATTTAAACCTCTTGTAGTCGTTTAAATAAAAATCTGAATACCACACGTTTTTGGTTCCTGAAAGACCCATGGTTTTTTAAGAATGTTTAAAATACAACAAAATTAAGTAAAATTAATGTTTGCTTTAAAATTGTATTATTTTTTATATGCTTAGAATGAAACCAGTTAAAAATATATTATCTCTCATCATCCTACATTTTTTAAGTAGATTTAACTTTATGAATATTTATAAAGCACAGAACAATATCTTATAACGTTCTTGTAAAGCAAGAATTAAGAATTTACCCCAGTTACGTGATTAGAATTCCCGAAAAATTCCCTGGCCTTAAAAAACGCCTATATTCTTTCTTCAGAATATTAATTCGGTATAAGAGAATCATTTGCTTTCAACCTATGAAACCTTTCCCTTCCCATGAAATATCTAAACCAAGCCGATATACCCTTTGAATATTTGAGTACCCGGTATAAAAACACAAACAGCGGTAGTTGAAGAAAAAGTTGAAGAAGGGAACGTGGAAAGAAAAAAGGGAGAAGGCTGAATAAATATGGCATGCAGCTGCTGCAGAATATTTCCCGCTGAATTTAAAGCTAAACACAAAAGCATAATGGAAAAATGGAAAGCGCCAACAGAGCGCAATGAAGTGTATGGCCATGAGAACGGCGCAACATCAACGAATCCGCGACCAAATGGAGCCGGCTTTCACGATGGGACAGATATCAAAAAGGGCCTGGCGATATAGCGCAGCCAACTGAGTGGCACTGATGGGGCTGCACTTCTGCCAGGCACTGTGTCGTAATCGTTGACGTTGAAAAAGTCACGACTGCCACTGCCAGTCAAAGGAGAAGAGTCCTGACTTCTGTGAAGGAAGACTAAGAATAAGTAAAGAGATTTCCAAAATTAATTTACCTTTCATCACTCATCCAAGTCATGAGGGATTTTTCTAAACTATTTTCATAACATTTCATAATGATTTACCAAAAAAAAATCCTCTTTTAACATTCAACTTTTAAACATTTAATATTTTTTATTTAGCTTTATGATTTATTCATGCAACTAGTAAAGTTATTAGGCACATATAAGCAGCTCTAATGAGTAACATCCAATTTTATACTAATTTTTTATAATTATTACCTTCTATTCATTTGGTAGGCATTTAAAGGCTGTTAATCAAGCCTTATTTGTGTATAACATCACATAATTTATATTAATTAGATTAATGAGCACGTTTTTAAACAGCTCACAGTGCTAGTTCTCTAATTTGATTTACTCTCCGTTTAATTTATTTTATCATGAATTCGATAAACAAATAGGTTTTAATCTAGTTTTATTAATGAAGTCTGCACTTACAGGCAATTAGTTTGCCATAAATCATTAATATTTATGTACATGTTTTCCACATGTTGAAACAACTAATACCAGGCTGTCCCAGAAATCTCTTCGGAACCAATAATTTATTTCATTTATTGATTTCAGAAATTTATAGAGATTTAAAAAGTTGTTAAAAAAAAAACATATTCATGGTTTCGAAATGTTGTTATAGAACGACGTCAATGCATTTATCCATCGGGTTTTCGTAGATAAAATATAATGCAGCATATTTTTAGACATTTAAAAATATAGTTTCAAAACTCTGGAGATTTCGGGCGCACTCCGAATAAATACTTACCTTCCGTTTTTCCTATGACTGTGTTGACGACTAATAAAGCAGCTAAATCCTTAACCACAACATTTCTGTTGCAGCTCCATAGAAACCCTGCGAGCGGAAACGCCCGAGGAGTTCTATGCACCGAAGCAGGCGGATGATGACGGCCAACTCAATGGGACACCAGAGGACGCAAATGCAGATGCAGTGGAACTGGGAACGGGAGCGGGAAAAGGAGGAGGAGCACCCATCTCGACCAGTGACCACAAGCAGCGGCAGCTGAAGAAGCTGAAATTCAAGCGGGAAATGCACGCTTTGGCGCTGGAGGGCGGCGATGTGGCCAGGGGTTACTGCTCCTGTGACGAGCAGTGGACCAACTCCTCCTCGCCGACGTCCACCACTACATCGGCCACCATGTCGCCGACACTGCCAGCTGACGGAAGTGCCACCGGCGGACGCCATGCAACCGGAAACGGGACTGGAAACTCTAGCGGCAGCGGTATTGTGAAAATGGCACCGGCGGCGGGAAAACGAGGTGGCCGACTCAAGCAACAGCATCATGTGCGCTTCTCCGACGAGAAGAACTTTTCGGATTGAGGAGCTGCGATTGGCGGGAAAACAAACTACTAGACTGCACCTAATCTCTGTTTAGTCATAGGCTAACAAACATTTTCTCCCTCGCAAATGGGGGGGGCAAAGTCAAACAAATCATCAGAATCCGAAAACCAAACAAATGAAATTCCGTAGTTAAAAGTTATCAACTAAGAAACCTGTAAATATAGCTCGAAAGTGTTAGTTAAATATCTGTGTTTAGTTGCTCGATAGATCTGTTGTGAATCATATACGCGTATATATAAATATATATGATTATATTCAAGTACTCAAGTAAGTGTAGCACAAATTCAATTTTTTCATTCATCAACAAACTGAAAACAATTACATTTGGATGGAATTTGTTGATAACTGAATTCTGTTGGCGGCATTGTAAATATTCTAGTCAAGATAAACACAAATTGTGGTATTATTTACTAAAAGTAAAAACATACAAAAAAACCTAATACATTACACAACAGTGGCTCAAAATAGTTTAGATTACTTATGAAAGTAATGAGAATCATAAATAAAAACAAATGAATAGTTAATTAATTAAATTAAAGCTCTGATGACTAAAAATGAACGTGACGCTTTTTTTTACTGTGTACAAAGCCAACAAATGCAGAAAAGGATAAAACATTAAGATTAAATAAAAACATAGAACCATCGATTTATTTAATGATATCTTTCCAATTCCACAAAATACCGAATAATTCTTGCAACAAATTTTTAGTTTTCGTATTTGTTTTTTTTTTTTAATTTTCTAAAACAAAATCCTACTAATGTAAAATTTACCTCAACCTAACAGAAACTGCCAATTTATCGATTCATTTATTACAAACTATTTGAAATAAGTTTTTTATCACGTCTGTATTTTAAATACTCTTCCACTTAATTTGTAAATCATTCTAGTTAAATTCATAAAAAGCGTCGCCAAGAGAAATAAAGGAAATATGATATTTGTATTTGTAAGAAAAAAAATTATAATCGTCTAGTTTACAATATGAAGAAAAAAAATGATTGATGGTCAGGCGAAGAAGTAAGTTAAGTGATTAATATGAAATAAAGTTAAACTAAATGAGATATAAACAAATGATTAAACTAAAACAATAAAAACAAAATGAAATAAATACTAGGTAAAAGTGTTTTATTTCAAGGCACAATTAAAGGGGTTTTATTTTAAGGGCTACGATTTGAAAATATTAAAACATGGGTTATGTCAAGCTCAAAGTCTTAATTTGGCTGTTAATTTTGATAATTAAAGTTTCCCACGGAGGTTAAGTTTGAACACAGAGGAATTTTTGTCAAGAACTTTTATTAAAAAAACATTATTGGTCATAAAGAGCAGCATATCGTAACCACATCCCATAACAAGAACTCGACCACGGATTTTTGTTTCGTAATTTATGAACTTTGGGAATGCCTGCTAACAGCTAATAAAGACCTTAAGACCCGGGTGAACCCGATCTTACCCGGAGGATTGCAGGATTCATTTCGTTTTAAATGCTTTTCGTTTATGTGAGGAATTTTCGCTCTGGCAATTTTAATGGCTCAAATTTTTATGGCACCCAGCAACGGTTATTAAATCAAATTTTATGTCTGGCCAGCAATATGGCAGAGAAGGACCTCCAAAGTTTGCTAGGTTCAGACGGAAAATTCAAGGTTCTTAGTGAATTAATTTCTTTTTGGCAGCGAACACATCAAATATGTAATTAACCCCAGCACCAAAACCACCGCTCTATCTGCTCTTGAAGCTTGTTTATGTTTGGCGAAAACTATTCCAATTAACTTGGCCAAAAACCCAAAAAACAAGAATGGCGGAAAAATAGAAAACGAAAGCAAAAAAAAGTGCCCGCTGGTCATTTTGTAACTCTTTTGTAGACTGACTTTTCCGCCCAGTTTGTTTGTTTTGTTTGATGTGTGTTGCATGCAACATAGTTTTTTTTTCAGTTTTTTGTTGTGTTTTAGTTGCCCTCTCTTTTACTCTATTATAAAAGGCAAAGTTTTATAAGCAAATTTAATTATTTAAAATGTGTTGGTAAATGAGTTTGAGTATGTGTATCTGAGGCAGTATCTGATGATGGGTGGGGAACACGTAAAAAGAAGGGCCTTCGGGCATAATTAATTTAAAATTAAACACACTTCACGTTCGTTAAATCATTTTGATGAGGACACAAGATAATGTAACGTTTTACGTGCTTTTTTGGTCTACTTATTAGTTTTTTGATGTTTATCAACTAAAACTACGTTTAATTTTTTTACTAGGAACATTAGTTTAAAACTATACATTTTTGTATAAATATTGAAAATGTGGTCCTAGTTAATTTGTAGTTATGTCCTAAATATCCTTATAGCCGTGATACATAAGCAGCATGTATAAAAAACGCACAAGTGAAGTATTAAAATTCAAATAATTATATTTTTGATATCATAAACTTTTGATATTATAATCCTTATATCTTGAATATATTCTCTCTGTTACTTTTAGTTCCTAACACTTTTTCTACCTGATCTTCATTTATTGTGTTCATTTATGAATGAACTAACATTTAATTAAAAATTGTTGAAGTTCCTGTAGCTCAAACTAAAATCCTCTAAGCCATTAGCGAGCTTTTACACCAGCGAAAAAAACTCCAGCACTGCCCACTCTGTAACTAAGCCCCCGAGTTCTCCCCATATTTACCACAACTTGCCGTAATGTCGGTTTTGAAGTGAATATTCGTTTTTAATGTTGGCTTTTTATTACAAACTAAATGCGAAAAATGTGTTGGCCAACAGGGTCGGGGTCGGGTGTCTTTGCTTGACACTTGCTACCTTTTTTATTATAAATGTTTTATGGCTGAGAATTTTACAAATTACTTTTTGTGCAGCGCCAGTCACACACATGCGGACATAAAAACTTGATGACAGGTGTAGCAAATTAGGATTATTATTTTAAATACCAAAATCCAACGTCGACTGCCTCCCGCTCTTATGTCCTTAATGCTAATTAATGCGTTAAGCAAACTGCGAAAATGTTATGATGCATTTTATGTTGATTTTTATTGAAGGTTTTTACATACATGAGCACCACAACATTTTTATGATTTTTTTATTAGTTTTGGCTTTCGCATAACATTTGTTTTATATTTGGTTTAAAAATAAGCGATAATTCATTTAAATCAATTAGATTTACTTCTCATCAAACACCGAGCTCTTAACATAATCAATTCTAAACTTCACCTTGATGAATGTGTCTTGTAATTATTTACTCCCAAATCAGAGCTCGAAAGTAGGCCCTGGAATTTTCCTTTTAAACCACCGCATCAATTAATTAATTGAACCTAATACATTTGGGTCTACGCTCCTCAGCTTGCACTTTTCGGCTCATTAAACTTGAAGTGTTAAATTTTGGTTGGCTAAACTCGATGGAGGAGGCTAACTCCCACCTCGCCAGACTTGACTGCTCATAAAAGTCTAAAGTTATGGCAATAATAGCATCAGCGGCAGAAGGTACAACAATTTGTATTTTGCTCGGTCGTGTTGGAGGCAAACACATTTATATGTTTTCCCACGGTTAACACGACGTATGCGTAATTTATGTCGCTCGCCGGCAGCAGGTGTACGGGTCACATAGCGCGGTTTTCATATTTCTAAAGTTTCGCAGCAAATTTGATGAATGTTTGCACTTTTTTACGCCAATTCCATACGAGCGGGGTCTCATTTGGAGGTAACTGTTGCGCGCACGGAAAGTGCATTCATAAATTTATCACTCAAGAAAGCGCTATTTAATTAAAAATCATCAAACTGACGTGCTTCTTTTTTTCTTACATTCGGCAGATTTATTTATTTGAAATTAAATAATCAAAGGTTGTCCTTATAGTTAAACTTTATTTACTTTCTAATTGGGTAAAAGAAATTTTTTAAGAGATATATACCGACTATAAGACTTGCTCTCTGATTGCTCTCTTAAAAAACAGCTAGCTAGCCCCCTTTCAAGCACAATCAAGCGCCCTCTTAAAAAAAAGTTTAGCCTACGTTCGAGCGCAATAAAAATTTTTACGCAATTTTTAAAATTTTAAGATCTATGTAGATCTAATGCGGACGGACAGACAGACATTTTCAACGTTTACAGTATTTGCTTACTCAAATACTGAGTAGCCAAAAAGAACAGGATCGAAGGGATCTCGTGCAGCTTTCACTCAATCTCAGATTTCGAAGGTCAAAGCTGCACTAAGTATTCTTTAAGTCAAACTTTTTCAAATTGAAAGTTTACCCTATTGGAAATGAAGTTTGGCGGGACCGGGAATCTTAGCGAAGTTTCATACTAAACGCTGAATAAAACACTTAACAGCTCTGTTAAAGCCGAGAAAGGCTCCTGACATCCATGCCACCTAATTCACTTAGCCGAGAAAGGCTCCTGACATCCATGCCACCTTTTTCACTTAGCCGATAAATTACAACCATTAATCGCAATGAATGGGGTTGAAACACTGCTAGCTGTTACCGAAGCTCTGAACCCAGAGTTAAGTCCCTATTTTTTGCCACTTATTGGTCACATTTAGGTACACACTTTCTGCGCTATTTTCCAACTGGCCTGCAACGGTCATACTCGACCACAAACTGATAAGCGGGCGCGTTTTGTATTTGTTTTGTCGCGAAATGAACTCAGAACACGAATAAGTGCAATATCTTGAGTAAACAACGACGATAAAAAGTGAGATGTGTCAGCTGGTGGGCGAAGAAGCTGCTGCGAATCGGTTTTAGTCAAGGTACGAGAATCGGAGAATCTCCCTGTGTGGGAGTATTAGTCGCTGGCTCTTCCAATTGGAATTGTTCTTTTTTGGCGTGACAATAAAACGCAGAATGTTTACTTAACTCAACGCTGCCTTTTATGGCCGAGACGTGTGTGTGCGAGTCGCTTAAAGTTGATAACTTGTGTGTTTATAGTTTTCCCCTGCAAATTCCTGTTTTCTGCCGATTCCTTTTACAGGAAAAATCAATAAAAGTCCCAACCAGAATGTACACAGCTGTGCTTGTGTATGCGACTGCGCCCGAGTGTGGGTGTGTGTTGTGTGCGTGTGTGTGTGCGAGTGCTCCTTTATCAGTGGGAAAACGCAATGCATTTTTTTTTATTTTTATTGCTGTCTCCAGCTGCTGCAAGTGATTGTGGCACGCCTAATTGATAACTACACATTTTCGGCCACTTCCATTTCCATTTCACCGCAGCATAATTAATCACCGCATTTCGGCTGCACGGTTTCGCTCGGCCATTAAGGAAAATATGTCTGCACGCTCGATTGTTTTACAAGCCTACGAACATTACAAAAACACTCAACACAATCGTATTTAGTTTCCCTTTTACTTTTCTACAATTTACATAATCATCATCTCGCGGCGGCAAAGACATAAAAGCAGCAAAACAACAAAACAATACTATGCCGAAGTGGCGTTCATTAAACCAACTCACAAGTGCACATACAAAAAATATGTGTACGGATTCAGTAGTTGGACTGTGTGTAGTTTTATTATTTATATTTTCGCGCATATTTCCCTGTGTGTCTGTTTAATGGCTTTCGGTTCCATCATCGTCATTCCCTTGCCCCTGTAAATCTCGAATTCTTCTTTCTTTGATAATTCTGCCGCTCGCATATTGGCATGGATATTCGGTATGCAAAATGTGTGCCAGGCCAAAATCCGCACAGTGGGTGGGATGGGGTAATTATGCGACAAATTTGTTGATGTGCTTGATGGGGTTTCAATTAAAATTGGCCAGTTCCGTGTTTCTGCTCTTTTAAAGTATTACATTTTCGACTTGTACCTCTACACAATACCAAACAAAATTTATTTTCATAAAATATAACATTTTAATCTATATGAAATAATTTATATGCTTCAAGTTTCAAAAACCAATTCAAATTTTTTTTTTATCTTAATCTTCATACAGAAATTAATCTTAACCAACTCTTCAGCTTTTAAAACCAAAAACATTAAACTGTGTCACCGAATCAGACAACTTCGATCAATATGGAAATAAAAATATTAAATTTAAAGCAATAAAAATACTAAAAACGGAACTGTTCACATCTTTATTTGATTATTCAAATTTTTCGACAGTTTTAAATTGATTTTTATAAATCCCGTTTCGGTTGTGGCCAAACGATTTTCTATTATTAGATTTCCTATGCTTATTCACCTTAACATCCCATTATCAAAATAGATCTTGTACTTTTCAGTTTGTTGAAAATAATAACACATCTAACCATAAATCAAATTAAAGTTTAATTGAATCTCAATCAACTTTAAACAATCATTATGCTGAGCTTAAATAAACTGTAAAACATTTAATTTGTATAATCCGATTCACTTTCTATTAAGTGATTGCCCAACCCCAATGATTACTCTTTGGCACCTTAAATGTTTTTTTATGCGTGGGATTTTTTGAAAGTCTCCTGCTATAAAATAATCATTTTTAATGTCGACATGTTGTTGACTCAAACCGTTTAGTTTTCAATTGTCTCCATTGTGCGATGCTTCCCTTATGTATTGTGCTGGCCGGTTAATGACACGAGGAGTAGTCTCTGGGGAACTGTGAAGCTCTCGGCTAGACAAGTGACGCATATTTTCGCATTCTTTGTGGCACTTGCCAGTACATGCACATATAGTTTCTATATGCGCGCTGATTTGTCTAATTCGCGGATCGTTGATTCATCGACATCGGCTCTTCTTTTAAATTCTTTCGACTAAAAGACGTGGCCCCTGTAACACTCATGCTACATGTTAATCAGTGCACTGCCTTATCAAGGGACTGATAGGGAATATCTACCCAGAGAGCGTGTCACATAGTCGTATATTTTGGGCTAAGGCCTCTGCAAACAATCGATCGGCGATGATGAATGATTGGCCACTGTTGGCCGGTCCGCATTCCATTCAAACATTCGAATGGATGGATGCATTTCCGCTGTTACACAAGCGATTTGCATTTCGCAGCTCAAATTGCGGTAACCACTTTTAGTTCGTTCGTTGTTTCTCTTGATGTTGGTCGCAATTAAAATTTGATTAATTTGCCAATTGGAGCTTGAACAAGTTGACTTGTGCGGAGCGAGAACTGGTACACGACCCGGGTCATTCCCAATCCAGCTTTAAATCTCCGACTTGGATTGCAGACACAGAGAAAAAATGGGTTTCTTATCATCATCGAAATATTTTAGATTTATATTCTGAGCAGACTAAGCTATTCACTGTTTTATGACAGTGTCACTACTATATCATCAACAATTTTACATTTTATGTTCAAAATTGAATTGTTTTTAAAATATGTTCAAGGGTATGTCCTCAACAACAAAATAAAAATAAGATTAAACTTTTATACAACGAATGATGTTGTTCAAAGAACTATCTTTCCTGTTCTTTCTGAAACACGATTATCTTCCAACTTCGTATATATTGCAGACCATTTCTCCCCGTGTACATACATATTAATGCACATCTGTCCGTATGTCCATGCTCAATTTTACGCTACAATAACAACTATAAAGAAGTGCAGCACCAAATTACATTTGCACATAATTCAACGATAGCTCAAATGAGAAATGTGTCTTGTACTTATACAGTGTGTGCAGCAACAACAACAGCAGCAGTATCTGCTGAAAACGCATCTGTATCTTTTTCATGCACTGGAAATTCCTTAAAGACGACGCCGTGTGCCGCTAACTTTCTAAAAGATGCAGCGCCAGCTAATCATGATAATGATTTAGCTGCTTATTTGCCATTGTTGTTGGCACTACCTGAAAGTTGGCCCGATGATTAAGTTTCAGAGCGATAGAGCAGGCAATCAAGAGAACCTGCAACAATAGAAAAATTCTTTTGGAAGACTAGAACACTGTGCATCTATTTAGCAAGTCTAAGTAGAGACCTACAAGAACCTTGATGAATAGTGTCAGCTAATTAAATGGCTCAGTTGAACTTATGCTGTTAAACTATTTTTACACTAACTTAAAGCAATCAAAAGCGTTTACCATTAAAATTAATCAATCTAAGACTTTCCTCCCCACTTTCGATTTTATAACTTAAGTGGGTGTTATACAGTTAGAGCAATTAGTCAATTTTAGGCTTTTAAATTTTGTTTAATGACTTCACCTTCCATGCATACGTTTTATCGTGGTAGGATCTTCATATCACAAAGCTGACACAGTTTCCATCGATCATAAAACGAGTCATACTACATTTATAATTGCGGTGAGTTAGGGTGATGAGTTACATATGTCAGAGAAGGAACATAACATATTTTCTAAAGATACATTCTTTTTCGCTATTACTTTTTTTATTACCTTGAAACTCCTGAAATCCAGTTGGATTTTTTATAGCTGCCCACATGTGATATTTGTATCCATGCAGCTAAGCAATTCGTCTCTATTTCAGATTTGCTCAGCGGATTATTACAGGCATTGGCGGCCAAAAGGCGTCTGCGTCTATAATTAGCCCACGCCCTGGTCCGGCACTAAGTTTATAGCAATTTATAGTCTCAATTTCCTTTCCCCTTTTCTTGCAGGCAATGAAGCATTAACTTGGGGCCCTGAAAATCCCGAACCCCCAAACCCGATCCCCGAAAGGCCATGCTGGAGCCAACGCTGACGCCCGATCTGGAGGAGGGCATTGCCGGGCTTAGTCTAGACGATGTGGACGTGGACGTAGACTCGGTGCCGGAGCGGAAACCGCACTTCCTCGACTACGATGCAGTGCCGCCGCCGGACTACGAGGATGGCTTCGGATCCAGTTCCGGGGAGCAGCTTAAGATGGACAAGAAGTATGAGCGCGATGGTGAGATCAGCGACTACGAGCTGGCCGCCAGTGGATACACAAAAAAGGAGTTCACCCAGGACGACAACACGCTGCATTTCACTCAGAGTGGCACAGGATTGGGAGCAGGAGCCGTGGGCAAGAAGTCGACGGCCAAGCATTTTCTAGATGAGAACCCCATTCCGCCGGATTATATGTTGGCCCAGGAGCTAAGAGAGATGCGGGAGCACCGCAGCTTGGATAGGAACTTTGAGCGACAGTCAGCGCAGCAGCAACAGCTGGAGGAGTTGCCCCCGAGGAACGGAGGCGGATCTCCGGCCAGCGCAGGTCGTCCCTCCCGCAGCAAGGAACCCTCGTACACGCTCTCCCGGTTTTTGGACGGGGACTCACCTGCCCCTGCTCCGAGGTTGCCCAAGGGAGCCGCCTGGACCACGAGCTTCGATGAGCGGTACAGTAGCTCGGCGGTGGATGCCACCCTGGGCTCAAAGGTTGAGTGTGTATATTCACTACTGTCCATGCTAGGCTCTAATGATCCCCTTGAGATGGCCAAGAAGTTTTTGGAGCTCTCAGGAAATGGACAAAGTTGTGCCACCCTGCGTCGCTCCGGCTGCATGCCGCTCTTAGTCCAGATGATGCACGCCCCGGACAACGACCAGGAAGTGAGGAAGTGCGCCGGACAAGCGCTGCACAACGTGGTGCACAGTCACCCGGACGAAAAGGCAGGCAGGCGGGAGGCCAAGGTGCTTCGCCTACTAGACCAGATCGTCGACTATTGCTCTTTCCTGAAGACGCTTCTCCAGAGCGGCGGAGAGGCCATTGCAGACGACTCCGATCGCCATCCGCTAGCAGCGATCTCCTCGCTGATGAAAGTCAGCTTTGACGAAGAGCACCGCCATGCCATGTGCGAGTTGGGTGCACTGCTCGCGATCCCCAACCTCGTGCACCTGGACCACGCTGTCCACGGGCCCAAGCCGGAGGATCAGTGCTGCAACTCGCTTAGGAGATATGCCTTGATGGCTTTGACCAACCTGACCTTCGGGGATGAGAACAACAAGGCGCTGCTGTGCGGTCAAAAGCAGTTTATGGAGGCCCTGGTGGCCCAGCTGGATTCAGCTCCAGATGATCTGCTTCAGGTGACGGCCAGCGTGCTGCGCAATCTTTCCTGGCGGGCGGACAGCAACATGAAGGCGGTATTGAACGAGATTGGGACGGTGACGGCGTTGGCCCTGGCGGCCATGCGGAACAGGAGTGAAAACACCCTGAAGGCTATACTTTCGGCCCTGTGGAACCTCTCGGCGCACTGTAGCACCAACAAGGCGGAGTTCTGTGCGGTTGACGGAGCTCTGGCTTTCTTAGTTGGAATGTTAAGTTACGAAGGTCCTAGCAAAACTTTAAAGATCATCGAGAATGCGGGAGGAATCTTGCGGAATGTATCCAGCCATATTGCGGTGTGTGAACCGTACAGGCAAATCCTGCGGCAGCACAACTGCCTGGCTATTCTGCTGCAGCAATTGAAGTCCGAGAGCCTAACGGTGGTCAGCAACTCCTGTGGAACTCTGTGGAACCTATCGGCTCGTTCGCCGGAGGATCAGAAGTTTTTGTGGGACAATGGAGCGGTGCCCATGCTGCGCTCGCTAATCCACTCCAAGCACGCAATGATCTCAGAGGGCAGCTCCTCGGCCTTGAAGAACCTGTTGAACTTTCGACCTGCTGTTCAAAATCAACACCAACTGGATCCCATTGCCCGCTCCATGGGTCTGAAAGCATTGCCCACGTTGGAGGCGCGCAAGGCCAAAGCACTGCAACAGGAGCTGGGAGAGCGGCACACGGCGGAGACGTGCGACAACCTGGATACGGGTGGCAAGCTGACCAAGGAACGGGCTTCCAGTTCATCTAGACGACATCCGGCTGTACCACGCCTAACACGATCGGCAATGCTTACGAAAAGTGAGAGCAGGGATTCAGTTTACTCGGCCAAATCGGACTCCGCTTACGACCACCTAATTCGCTCCGCCTCAGCTTCGGATGCCCATCGCAAAGTGAAGCCCAAAATCTCGGACTTTGACATGGAAATGGAACAGGATGCGGAGGCTACTGAGGAACAGCCCATTGACTACTCTGTTAAGTATAGCGAGAGTGCCACCAAGACCTCGACATATCAGGAGACGGACCTGGATCAGCCCACGGACTTCAGCCTGCGCTATGCGGAGAACCAAATCGAATCCGACCTGGACATATCAGGACCAGCAGGTGTGCAAAAAAGTGTAGTTACTCCGCCTGCCGAAGCAACTCCGGCCAAATCTGAGGGCCAGGAGATCCTGCTGATTCTAGACGACAGCGTTAAATGCTATCAGACAGAGGATACCCCGTATGTCATATCCAATGCGGCTTCCGTCACGGACCTACGAGTTTCTGCTAAAACGGAATCGGAAGTGGATGTAAAACCGGAAATCAGGGAGACTGCTTCTAAGGAAGAAGCTCCCAAAAAGCTTCCCAAACTGTCGCAGTGCGGATCTGGTTCGTACACTCCAGAGAAGCCCATCAATTACTGCGAGGAAGGAACTCCTGGTTACTTTAGTCGCTACGATTCTCTTAGCAGCTTGGATGAAGCCGGTAAAGCTAACCAGGCAACTGTGGGAAATGAAGCTGAGATGAAACCCAAGTTGGTATTACCAGAAGAACAGGAATCCCATACAGCAAATCAGGTCCTAGTCAAACCTACCACACAGGCTAGTTCAGCTCTGGAAACACCGCTAATGTTCTCGCGTCGCAGCTCCATGGACTCCCTAGTCCACGATCCGGATGTGGACGTGGTCAACTGCGACGATAAGAGCTCGGTGGTGAGTGACTTTAGTCGCCTGGCCAGCGGAGTTATTTCCCCATCTGAGATTCCGGATTCCCCAACCCAAAGCATGCCACAATCTCCAAGGCGAAATAGTGTGGCTGGGTTTGGGAATGTGGACTCATCGACGGCTGTAATCCCGGCCAGTCTGCGACCACTGCGCAGTGTTTTCGAGGATGACTTAAGCAGCTTCAATGTGGAGCATACCCCTGCTCAGTTCTCTTCGGCCACCAGCTTAAGTAACTTGAGCATTGTGGATGATGAAAAAACTCCAGCGAGTGTGGCAGAGGATGACAACGAAGATGAGCTACTGCTGGCCAACTGCATAAACATGGGCATGCAGCGAATGCCGGCTGAGGTGGTAAAGTCAACAGAACTGGTCATAGCTGAGGAGACTACGCGAAGCTACTGCACCGAGGACACTCCGGCACTGCTCTCCAAAGTGGCCAGCAACACTAATCTATCGGCTATCTCCATGAGCTCTAATGATCCCAAGGATATTGCATCCGCTCAGACTCATATTTACGCACATCAGCTTTCCGACGATGTATCTTCAAACACCTCGGACTGCGGGGGAGCAGCAGGTCACCTGCTGCAGCAATGCATCCGCGATGGCATGCAGAAACCCCCTTTCGAAGCAACCTCAGATCCCATTGCCATGCTAAGACGTGGTGGGAACCAGCTGCCTGGTTACATGCCCTCCGCTGATGAGGTGAACAAATTCTTGGTGGAGGACAGCCCCTGCAACTTCTCTGTAGTCTCTGGCCTGTCAAATCTCACAGTGGGTTCCAGTCTCGTAGGTCCAGCAGTGCAGCTCAAGGAGACCGTGCCGTGAGTAGTGACCCAAAATTGTCTTTAACTCAGAATTCCCACCTTGAGTTCCATAAAAACACAAAGGGGCAATAGGGACAGTAGTTCTGCTTATAAATCGTTTTCTGAATTTAAAAAACTTTTTTAAGTGAATTAAAATAGAGTTGTACAATTTAATCAGGCTAGTAAATGACAACTGCCCGAAAATAATAGGTGTAGTAGGCTTTTACTGAATTTCTGAATATTAAAATCCTTTCGAGTATTTGCTTTTGATGTTAATGTCATATCACATTACCAACTTTTTAACCAAAAAACCTCTTACCTTTTGATAAGTAGTAAATCTAGACCTTTGCATTAATATAATGTTTTGCTTCAATATCAAGTGGTTGTTCAAGTTAGAAAAGATCACCCGAATAATAGGTTATTTTACTCAAACCTTTAATTTCCCACAGATCTGCAGACCCCAAACCTGGAAACGCGCAGCCTGCCAGACAGGAACAAATCCGACGACCGCCGCATTGGCAAGATGATTCGCTGAGTTCTTTATCCATTGACTCAGAGGATGACACCAATTTACTGAGTCAGGTAACCAGTTCATAAAATTTTATCTAAAACAAAACGTAATCAAATTTGGTTTAATTTTGTAGGCTATTGCCGCTGGCTGCAATAGACCGAAATCGAATCTTGGCTTCAGCTCGAACGGCAAGCGCTCCAGCTCGCTGAGCTCCTCGCAGCCAATAGCCATCAATGCGGCCACCTCGGCCAGCTCGCTAAATTCGGCGATGACGGTTCGCAAGAACCATCAGCAGGAGTCCTACAGCTCCGTGGACTCCAGCGACTCCAACGACAATCAGTCCAAGTCGCTCTTCGAGCTGTGCATTCTCAAGGGCATGTATAAGTCGAAGGAACCTGGAGCCAGGTCACAGCAACTGCTGGAGCAACCCATTGTTGGAGCACCCTCCACCCAGTCGAATCCCAACCTCAAGCAGTTTGACTCGCTGCCGGTGCAGCTGCCATCTGTTGGACAGCCCAAGCGGCAGCGTCATCATCATCACCACCATCACCACAGGGAGCGGGATCGCGAGCGCAAGGACGAGAAGCTGCTGCAGGAGTGCATCAATACGGGCATCTCCAAAAAGATCAACGCAGTGCCAAAAAACGTCCTGGCTACGTCTGCGGCTGCATTGGAACCGTGTCACCCAATGGCAGCTACTACATCAGCAAGTGCCCACAGCACAGCAGCTCCAGACGTAGAGCAGAAAGCGCACGCCACCAACAATCCGCACCAGCACATGCCCCCGCACCCGAGCAGCCTCATCCTCCCGAATCCCATCGCCGGCATCGCCACCGTCACCGACACACCAAGAAATCCAGCAGCTCCAGGTCTAGGGATCGGGAACGTGAATCAGAACGGTCAAGAGACCGGTATTGGGTCTAAGGAGTTGGACTCGGAGGACCGCTCCAGCGATGAATCAAATCAGTCGTTTATCATGGAGACAATGGTCAGGTTGGACAGTGCGCCCAACGAAACCTGTATTTCGGGTGCAAATGAGAGACATAAGGATCCAGATCTAATGCTCAAGTCCGTGGAGAGACTGACGCTGGAGTTTGTAACCTCGGCGGAGCAGTTGCGCAGCAGCAGTAACAACCACAGCAGCAGCAACAGCCACAGCCAGAAGAACGGCAGTAGCAACAATACATGGAACGAGCACACCTGTCCCAACGATGTAAGCTTTCCCAGCGTGAGTCAAACGGCTCCGGTCTTGGCTTCCCTAAGCTTGGAAGAATCCTTGCCTGAAATCGTGGAGAAAACGCCGACGAATGAACAGCAGCCATTATCGTTAGAAGGTGAAACAGATACTGTAGTAAATGGACATGGTGACGGCTCGTCTGGATCATCCGGACTCAATTTCCAGTTGGGTGGACAGGTGCAGAACGCTGGCGTTAGATTGGAGTCGCAGAGGCTGCTGTTCAATGGAACCAGTGCTTCCATGATGACCAATTCCACGATGATTGCTTTCGAGGCGCGGGCTTTGGCGGAGAATCTTCTTCAGCCCACTGTTGCCGATGACGACACTACGGAGATGACCTTTAGTATGAACAGTTTGGATCTGGACAATGTGCGTCCGCCATCGGGAATGGATTCCCTCAACAGCTGCTACCAGGAGCACTCCCAGCCAAGTTCCCTCCGCCAGCAGCTGCCTAGCAAAAGTCCCAGATTTGCTCGCAAAATGTTTCCAGCCAATTTGGTGGCTAGGCGGGCTCTGGGTCATTTAGCGGGCAGTGCGGAAAGTGTAAACTCCAGCTGCAACCTGCTGGATAACATCAAGCCGCCCTCGCTGATGGACGAGCTGCTAGACTCCATGATCAGTGTGGATAGCATACGGTCAGAGGTGGCCGACGGGGAACAGGACTGCAGCATGGCCACAACTATTTCGGTTTCGAACTACGAGACCGCTGCCTGCGATGACCAGACAATGACCATGCTGCAAAGCTGTTTTGACGAAGACGAAGACGCCACGATGAATGACTACAGCTCGGCGGAGTCCACGCCCAAGCACGGATCAACTCCGTCACCGAATCGGCGCTCTTTAACTCCAAAACAGAAGCGACGTATTGCCAAGGATCGATACAAGACCTACACAATAGCCACCAGCTGCGAGATGGAGGCAATGGAGGTCAACGAAACGCTGCAGATAGAGATTGTGGAGTCGGCTGCGCCTGTAGCCACGCCTTCACCACGTGCCAATGGCCGGAGAAGAGGCAGTGCCGAGCGGTACAAGACCCAGTTGATAGAGTGTCCGCGGGCCCTAATTCAACCCCAATCCGATGATTGCCCAAGCGAGCAGCTTTCCTCCATTCGAGCGATGATGCAGCAGTTTACTTACATCACGGACATTAACATTGGACATGATCAGGAAGCTGGTGAGACTGCTGAGCCTGCAGAGGAGTTAGAGGAATCCCCGGAGTGCGACCAGAACTCAGAGACAGAGTCCTGCGATGGCCAGGAGCCGGCCCAGCTGCCTCCTCCTCCGCCACTGGCAGAGCTTAAGTCCCCAGTTGCCAAACCCACTACTTTAGAGCCTGCCACGGCCGTAAAATTGGTGAGAGGTCGCAAGAAACCGGCATATGTCTCACCCTACAGCATGCAAAGTCAGCGGAACGGCAACAATGCCGTTGCTGCTAAGAAGAAAACCCTGTCGCCCACTATTGCCAAACGCAGTTTGGTGCCCAGCGTGGCGGGAGTTAGGCTGCCGGCCAAAAAGAAGCAAACTCCGCCCCCGGAAGCCGCTCCGGCTCGCTTGGAACGTCAGGGAACGTTTGTTAAGGACGAGCCCACGAACTCTAATGTCCAAGTGCCCGTAGTGGAGACTAAGCCAGCTGTAACCAGTCCCAGTCATAGGGCCTCGAAGTTACCCACAAAGAAAACCACGCCAGGAGGAGATTCACCATCGAAAGCGGTCTCTCCCAAGAGGATTGCCTCAGCTCCACTGCGCCGGGTGACGCCTCAAAGAGCCAATACCAGCCTACGATTAGCCGGGGCCAAATCCACGGCTGCCTCGCGTGTGGTTTCCAGCCGAGTGTCCGCCACCACGCCCCCATCCCGCAGCAATTCCAACCTGAATGGAAGCAGTGTAGCCGCAGCTGCAGCGGCAAAAATCAATCAGGCGCAAAGCCGTATTGCCAACATCTGGAAGAGAGTGGACGAGGCCAAAACCAAGCAATCGCCATCGAACCTGAGGACACAGAAAACGAAATCTTCCAATACGCTCAATGGAAACGGAACTAAGCCAACGCTCCTGCGTAGCTCGACCTTTGATAACACTCCAAATGCCTCAGGAGCTGGAGGAGTCAAGTCCAAGTTGCCAGTTGTTGGAGGCCGTAAGTAAACGGAATTGCAGCAGGGAGAGCAAAAAGGCCGCTTACCTTACATAATCACAAATTAGCCAAGTTTAAGCGATTTTGAAAGTGGAGACTGGAACAGGAACAGGACTTTGTATTTGTATTTGTCACGCATTTTTTGGAACGGAACACGCACAGGTCCACATCCACAAGTAGGGCTGGATTCAGAGTTAAAATCAAAGAGTTTTTAGGCTAGGAGGCAATATACATATAATATGTAATCAATATACTATTCTCCTTCTACTTTATACACGTACGTAGTCCCTAAACTTTGTAAGCAACCAGTCTAGCATAGAGATAGCGCAAACTCCTAGTAACTTCAACTAATCCAAGTCACAGTCTGAGAGGGAGCTACTGCTCCCAATCGTGTGTAGCCAAATATATTGCATATATACACTAGATTCAGGCCTTTCAACGTGTGTACAACTCTCTTATATATACAAAATGTATACTGGCATATATATAATTGCTATATATTCGATTTGACACATTAACATAGTTCCCAAACCACAAGCTGGGTTCACCAGAAAGGTTTACCAAGTCAAGTATATATTTCGATTTTACTTTAACACTTAGTTAGAAAGCGTAGTCTGGGCCACTACTTCAATCAGTTAAAATCGTGTAATACCTATTAACAGACCCAAGGTAAAAGTCTGTTGGGATTAATTTATAAGTTTAAGATGCCCCTGGCTTCCTTATGCAAAAACCAAATATTTGAAAAGAGAAAAAAATCACTTTTTGTAGTCACAGCTTTTTAAGTATTCTTTTATATTATTTAGCATACTTAAGGGTTTTAGAAAGCAGCTTTTGTATTAAGCCAATCATTTGTAACTTTGTTTTTGCCGAACCAGCGCGATTAACAACTTTTAATATTAATGAATCGAAATATGCTTTTCAACACAAAATAAAATATAAAATTAAAGCTCGAGTTTATTTACTTGTAATTATAATGGAATTTTTTAAATTTTACAGACCATTTATACAATGAATTTTGTGCTATTACAAAACTCTTGGTGTTTTCTATCAACACTTTGACAATTTTCGAAAAAAAAAAAAAAAAAAAAAATTTGTTGTGTCCAGACATTACCTTTTTGTCACTATGTTTATGAAATTCCGGTGGACGAATCGCAATGGCGGATGCACCGGAGAACGAGGTCCCCAAAACAGAGCCCAATGAAGTTCTTAGCGAGCGCTGGTACTCCACTCTCATTCAAATCGCAATTCCATTCTTTCTGGCTGGACTGGGAACGATTACAGCCGGATTGATGCTGGGCAATGTGCAGGACTGGAGGGTGTTCCGTCAAATCAATGAGCTCTTCGTCCTGGTATCGGTGCTCTGTGGTCTGAAGGGTAATCTGGATATGTGCGTGGCTTCGCGGATTTGCACCCACTCCAATTTACGGCATCTGTCCAGCCGGAAAGCAGTGCTGCAGATCGTAATTGGCAACATGGCGTTGGTTCAGCTGCAGGCCATCGTTTGTGCACTGCTGCTGAGTTCGTTGACGGTGGCTATCAATTCTGTGGTGAACCAGGATTTCAATTTCAAGAACTTTCCCATTCTGGCAGCCGCTGCTTTGGTCACCTCCAGCTCCTCCTGCTTTCTGCTGGACTCCATTGTGATGAGCGTCATCCTGTTCTCGCAGCGGTATAGCTTCAATCCGGATTACATGGCCGTTCCGATCGTGGCCTCCATTGGCGACATGGTGACCATTAGCCTCCTATCTTTCAGCGCCGCCACATTGCACGATCTCTGCCAGTCGCACAATTGGCTGTGCATTTGCGTGGTTTTGGGCTATGCGGTTATTATGCTGCCCATCTGGCTTGTCGTGGTGTTGAGGAATGTTTATGTTCGACCCATCCTCAAGGTCAGCTGGATTCCGGTGATCGGGGCGCTGTGCATCAGCCAGATTGCAGGATTCGTGCTCAGCTCATCCGTGGAGGACTTCCGGGCCTTTGCCGTGTTCTCACCCATCATAAACGGGATTGGGGGCAACCTGATCTCCGTGCAGGCCAGTCACATGGGCAGCGTGCTGTATCAGCGTTCTACCCTAGGCATCCTGCCCGAGGACTCGCGCATCCTGGAGTGGCCGCATCGAATCTACTTCTGCGGCACCATCTACTCTCGGGTGTCGCGCATCCTGATCGCAATCTCCGGGCCGGGCAACGTGGTTCTCGTCCTCCTTGCTGATTACCTTTACACGTCCCACTTCACCGTGAAGTGGACCTTTGTGGTGGCCTTCGTGGTAACCAGCCTTCTGCAGTTGCTCATCTTGTTGTGGCTGGCGTATGCTCTGGTGCATCTGCTGTGGCGGAGCAGGATCGATCCGGACTCCGCCGCCATTCCGTATCTGACAGCCGTGGGCGATGCACTGGGAACTGGCCTGCTGGCGATCATGTTCCACACTCTAAGGGATTTCGACGAGGAGTACGAGGCCAAGGCTCGTCCCTGGCTGAAGATCAGCTACTGAGTTGGACACACTAAAAGCCCAGGGTAATTTTTTGTTTATCATAAAAATGGAATTGAGTATGAACTTTATAGTGTTTAATGTTAAAGACAGCATTTAATATAATAAAAGGTACAATTAAAACAAAGATTTCCCTCGTTCAATACATAAATTAAAAGATTTGAAGGGCTTAAAACTTGACCGTTATTTTTAGTCCCTACAATTTTAATTTCGTAATCGAATCCCCCCAGGCACGTATCCTCGATACTCCTTGCCTTTTTCTGAATCTATTCTAATAAGTCCATATTTTTGATTGATTTTTGTTCTTGAGCACCCCCCGAAACAAATTTCTGGATACGTGCCTGAATCCCCCTTACGTAGCGTATTCACCAGTGCTGTCATTTTAGCTTATTTCAAGCTAGATTAAGTATATATTAAAATGAAATAGCGTGAAAAACACTTGAAATGCATATAGCTTGAAATCTGACTTACTTAAATTTTCATTAAGCTTATTTCAAGCTATATGCATTTCAAGTATTTTTAAAAATAAGGTTTGTTTTTGGTATGGACTCCCAACTTCCAACGAAAAATCTCGCTTATTATAAATAAATATGTATATATATATGGGCTAATCCGAGAATTTTGAAACCAGCCCGAAAAACGAAAAAAGCTAATAAAAACATATTTCTGTATGGTTTTTTCAAGGATGGTTAAATCATAGGATCAAACTTGTCTAAGCAATGGACAAAAAAATTTAATAAGTTTTTTGGTACAACTCATTAATATTAGCAAAAAGTATTTTTTTGGTATTTTTGTCTGTTTTTTAGACCTGTTTTCATTTGTAATTTTCTCCTATTAGAATGACAATGTGTGATAACATTTTGTTCACAAAGTGTCGTTTACATGTTAAACTATTTTCTCAATTCAAAAAAACTATCAAATCGTGGCTAAAAGTATAGATAAACGCATATTTTAGCTTGATGGAAGAAGTGTAACGTGCGCAATGTAACGTCCGCAACAAATTTAAATTAAGATTATTTTTATTAACGGAACTAGCTATCTTTCTTTTTGAAGCTGCATTGATATGGTCATACATTCCACTTCATTTTTAGTTATCTTACTTTTTTGGTTAACTATTCTTAATTCGCTAATAAATGTGGAAATGCAGGAGATTATATAAATAAGGATATGCAGCAACACTTGAATAAAAGGGACGCTAAGAAGCTAACGCGCCACGCTAAATCCGCAACGCAGGATTGGCCCATATTTATAAATATCATATCAATATCATAAAAGTAAAAAGTCAACTATTTTGATGTTTTCAATGGTAAGCTTATTTTTACCTTTTTTTTTTAATTTTTAGCTTATTCTAGCTTATTTTTTTCTTCAAGCTAGCTTATTTTATCTCTCAAAATCTAGCAGCCCTGGTATTCACTCTTCCAAAGCAAACATACCAAAAAATACCGCACCGAAAAATACCACCAGATCTCGCCAAAAAATAGCTAAGTAGGCAACACTGGTGGGCGTGCAAGTGAACCAAATGAGTGCCAAATAAACAAACTAGCAGTCCGCGAATAAGGCTCCAGTTGTAGCTTATTGAAAAAAACACGGTGAAAACTCGACCATGCATCGGATGACGCGTCCACGCTTACAGTAGAGACTCCCGCAAGCGAACACGGAGTCACCGAGGACCAGCAGCGCAGAGAGTGTGGTGTGTTGTGTGGGAAACGAGTGAAGAGTGCACGAAAATAAACGCAAAAATCAATGGCCCCCCTCGCAGACGGGAGACCTTGGGCCAGCTACTTTCCAGCAGCGTCTATTTACGATTCCACCCCACCTGGCGAGCGGACAGGTGTTGTGTCGAAGGGCCCGCATCTTCGATTTGCGAATTCGAGTGTTAAATAACTCAGGCAGTGTGTGTACATACATATGTGTGGGCCACCGAAGACACCGATACATGCGCACACCTAATCAGTGGTTTTCGTTTTCGCCAAAAGATAAGGGCCACATTCGAAGAGTTTGCCTCGCTTTTCCCCACAGTCCCAGTGCCCAGTGCACAGTCAAACCAAACCCAGCTGGCTGACTGTTTCTGTTTCTGCTTCCGAGTGGGACCCGTGACTCAACCGATCCGATCCAATCCGCTCGCAGCCCCATAACCAGCTATATCGTCATAGCCAACGCAGGTCTCTCTCGCTCTCGGCTCGCGGCGCTCTTGGCCATATTTCAGTTTTAAAATCAATTCAAAAGCCCAATCCCAATACTAAGCGATTCCAAATCCAGTTGCTGACATTTTCGCAATAGCTGTGTGGCTTTATTGTTATCAGCTTTATTTTCGGGGTCCCCTGTGCCGCCTGTGCATTGTGTGTTAAATTAATACATTTCTCTTTTGTTCATTTGCTTATTGTTTTCGCCATTCAATAAATGCGTGTTGTGTCCCATTGTGCAGGGAAGCCAGCCCAGATCCCAGATCCCGCTCCAGACCCAGATCCAACGACTCCGGCCAAATGAGCAGCGGTATGAGGTCGCAGGACGGTCCGCGGGCTAAGATCAATGCCCAAAGCTCGCTGCTCACCCAGGAGGAGAACGAGGCCGTCTTCAGGCTGCTGGGCAAAAAGTGTCAGGTAAGTGATGATGCATAATGGCTGGCTGATTAATAATTAGGCAATGACACGATCTCGTAAGCCCCCTCCACCTCTCCTCCACTGAACAAATCGCAGAGCTTGATGAAGCACTTCCTGCGGCTCAAGTGTCGCCCATCATGTGCGAATATTCGAAGCTCCGCAGAACCTCGGTAACCCTATACTATCGCTCGGCAGCTGTTGCTGCTGGCTTATTTACCCAATTTTATTTTCACACTATCCAACACAAACTAATGGTTATTAATTGAAGGAACTATATAAAATCTGATAATGAATAAATTCGATTTATAAATTTGTTTAAAGGGGATTTAAAATTTAAAAATTTTAACATTTAAAATTTCTTTTACTTCAAATAAACTTGAGCCAAGGCAGAAAACCACAATTTCTGAGTGATGTTGGTATTGCCCAACAGAAAACAATGATTCATTATTATAGTTACAAAACCACTTACTGTTTTATTGGGGTTAAAGATAAAAACTAAGAGCTTGAATCTTAAAAAAAAAAATAAACTGTATTATTAAAGCAGAGTTTCTATAGGTCTTACAATTAAACAACATGTTGTTGAGACTCCTAATTGTACTGAGCTGTGTTTGTTAGAACCATTTGTCAGTCTTTGTGGGTTTTACTATTATTTAACTATCATTAAACAGCCCTTTTATCAGCCAGCAAACGCAGTTGTTTGCATTTCATGAGTTGTTTTTATTTTTGTTATATTATTTACCTCATTATTGGTGTGACAAAGCCGATTCTGCTGCAAAATGAAAGAGAAACCAGCACCGTGAGTTCGCCCCATTGGGTCGCGATGGTTCGTTAGGCATTTGTGGCCAAATACAGGCAAATCTTATCTTATCAATCCACCCGCCCGATGCGAATAGCCGGCCAATGCCAAGTGCGATAAGAATGCCCTGAACGTGAAGTGGAAACCTGGAATGTTTCCATATAACGGTGGCCGTTATGCGGATAATTATGGTGTGCACAACATGAGAAAATCGCTAATTTCGATTCGCAATTCACGCTTTGCTAATTCGCAACTTTCCATTGACAAAACATTTCCAAATGCATTTGAACTCTGCCAAAGTAATGCAACCAGCCAGTGGTTAAGGTAGTTAGCCCCTCCATATCCACACAGAAAAAACACTGATGGTTAATAAGTCTTTACGATCGTAACAAGCTTTTATTTCCATTTTTACATCTTGTAGTTTATTTATGGACTCCCAATACTTGAAGTTGAGGGACTAAAAATTATACATTTTATATGGCAATATCTTTATTTCTTTTGTACTACAGGGAATACTAAATGATGTCATTATCCACAGTCAATTTTATTTAAATATAAACACATACATATACTCCACTTCCTGATATAAAGAATAATAAAAACTAATAACCAAGCAGTTTTAAATCTGAGGAAATATCCAAACTGTCAATATTAAATAAATTTTTTTATGTTAAGTGGAGAGTGTTGCTCCCTGCCTTTGTAGTGGATGACATAGTGTCACATTCATCGTGTGATAACACTCAGCTTAGTAAACCCGATGTTGTTATTGTGGTTTGACAGTCGTTTGTCGCAATAGTTGCTCGCATTTATTTGTATACACTTATTTAACGCATTTTTCTGCACATTTGCCAGTTCCAAAGCCGGACTTTCTAATTGATGTTTATGTTTGGCTTTTGTCAGCTTAAAACCCTTGCTTTGGCTTTGGAAGTTGTTTAAGTTGTTGGCTATATACGTAAGTGGGTAGTTTTATTTATTTTGTGTAGAATTTTATACACAACGGAAGTAGCTAAATGTTTACCCCACTCAACGCAAATATTTATATATTTTTATAGGAAGCTATAAATACCCGGCATTCTTTAAATATATTGCGAATAAAATGGGAGCGATCTATTAACAGATAGCTTGGTAAATACTTATTTATAATGTGACATAATAAAAGACCACACTGCGTATGAGTATTTTTACCGCTTGGCCCATATATGTATGTTGATTTTTACCGCTATGGCCCTCCCCTTTACCCCTTTCTGTATTAGCCAAACGTTCGGTGGCAATGACCACTTTTTGTTGTCGTTGGTTTTCCATCGATTTGAATGCTTTTGAAAAGAAACAGCAAGCTTGTACGTAGAAGGCAAGACATCATTTTTACAATGCTACTTATGTCCAAACGAACTCGCCGAGTAAAAAGCTGCTAAGCATCAATAAAAATTCAAATGTGTTCACAATTTCGCACTTGCCAGATACAAGTTGTGTGTGCGAGTGTGTGGGTTGGAAAGCATCCACATCCACATAATCCGATGGCTCGTCAATGTCTCTTTCTCTTTTATTTGCGCCAAAGGTCAGCTGCAAACGCTTCTGCATGGCCATCCATCCATCTCTAATTTCCATTAATTGATAATGTTGGATTATTGTTCAGCTGCAGTGTTTCAATTACCAGCACGTAACACTTTTTGAGCATCGCCCAGGGGCAGCCACGAACAGTTGAATCAATTAGCAACGATTCGGGCAAAGGGTCACGCTTTGGCCTCGGACAAATGCCAAATGTTAGGGCCACAAATCACACACTCACTTTTATCAGGCGTGGAAAGCACAAGTAATTTCTGTGGCCTTGCAAAGAGTCACAGTGAGAAGTCCTCACTACGTTGTGCCTTGACTTTTGTGGCGCCAAAGGGTTTTGCTTATAGTATATCTTAGTTTTGGCATGTAGCCTGATGCGGCAGTTTGGTGGCATCCTGCACTTCTCCGGTTGTCGCCAGCATTTCCTGTCTGGGTCATAAACGATGTCTTCCATTGCACATAGGTACATGGAAAACAATTGTGACCAATCTCAAGATACACTTTATACCTTTTTTGCTGTTCAAACTTATAGCGACTCTCCTAAACTTAAACTTTGTCGAAAATTGTATTAGCCTTAACATGAAGTTTTTAATCTGCTCCAAGTCGCACTGCTTAAACCATATATGTATAACTCCGATTTTTAATGAAAAAGCAACCTATTTTTAAGATAGTACCTATTATAACGGGGTGTACCTAAAAAGAACAACCATATGTTTAGATCCTTTTTCGAAAGAGATCCCAAACTATCGTTTTTTTTCCCGTGTACGTTATGGGTTTCCGTTGCAATACAGCAGAATACGCACCGATCGGCCTAAACGTTTTTACTAGACTAATGTCCACCGACTAGACTTATGTTTTTCATCAACTCGAGCTACGTGCTCCCCATGCCAAGCGACGGGATAAGCCATCCAACTCCCGGTTGCAGTTGCTGTGCTGCAAGAGCTGGCCAGGCTAATCGGTATTCAAAAGAGTGACACTCACCTGGGGACATCGACTCGATGGCCAGAAACCAGCGAAACCGAAAGTCAGATGAGTTTTTCAGCTCGAACGCGACAGTTCATAGAGTTCGTAGTCGTTGGATTGATCGTTGCATTCAAATGAGGCGCAAACTGAAGGTGGTGAAGGCTTTTGTTCGGCCGGATTAGATAATCGCCCCGGGCCTTTCTATCGATGAGCATTTGTGTAACGCAATATCTGCTTGCTCCACTTTCAGACACTGAACACCGCCGTAGTGCAGATCTACAAGACGGAGGGCAGTGCCCACGCCCACTGGAAGAAGCGGCACACGGGCGTCGTCTGTTTTGTAAAGGATAGCGCCATCCGGTCGTACTTCATGCGCGCCTACTGCCTAATCAAGAACGAGCTGATCTGGGAGCACGAGATATACGATGGCATGCAGGTGGTCAAGTCCAGGCCGTTCCTACTCACATTCGAGGGCACTGTAAGTACTTATAAAATCAGGTTTAATCCTGAAATCTGTTCTCAATATTTACAAATTGGGTATTACTTTTTAGGACGGTCATGTGGGTCTGAACTTTGTGTCCGAGGAGGAGTGTGACTCGTTCTTCCGCATCGTGGACGCCACCATAGACACGCGAAACCGCAAGCGGCAGGAGAAGCGCAACAGGCAGAAAAGCCAGCAGGCCCCCAATGCCCCAATACCTGCGGTGCCGCGGGAGCCGGCAAGACCGCCACCCATGCAGGGCGGCATGTCCGCCACAGACGGTGGAAACGTTCAGCTGCGGAACAATAAGATTAACTCGGTAACGTTGACACCTGCTCCAGCGCCAGCGAAGAACTTTCTGTCCAGCAGCTTCGGGCTGAGCAACCAGGCAAAGGACAAGAAGCGCAAGGTGACCAAGGCGGACATCAGCCAGCCGACGAACTTCGTGCACATCAGTCACGTTGGTTGGGATGCGGACAAGGGCTTCGATCTGACGGGCCACGAGAACGACGAAATGCTGAACGAGTTCTTTGTCAAGGCGGGCGTCTCAGAGATGGAGCTTAAGGATCGGGACACACGCGCCTTTATCTACGACTTTATACAGAGCAACAACGTCCTGGCGTCGGTAAAGCAGGATAGTGTGGAATCCCCAACGGAACCTACGCCTCCCATGCCGCCACCGGTGCCAAACCGTCATCCTTCTGTAAGTTTTTTCAAAGGTTGCGTCAGTACACCTTATCCCATTTACTTAACTTACACAATGTTTATCATCTTCTTGATAAAACTAATTAAAAGTCAAAACTGTTCATGGTCCATAGTTTACCAGAGTGATAAGACGGATAGACTTTGTGGATAAAAGTTAACCTTCATTTAGTTTTGTTATCGTGCTTTCTGCATAATACTTCAAGCGAAAATTGTACTCACTTGTTCGATCAATTGCAGAATGGCAACCAAAGAACTGCACCTCCGCTGCCGCCGGTGAGACAGCCACCGCCTCCAGTACCCATCACTGTTCCGGGGGCCACTCGAGCTCCACCACCAGCACCCAGCAGACCACCACCCATCAGTACCGCACCACCGCCGCCGCCAGTCAGTGCTCCCGTTGTAGCGGTAAGCCATCTACTTAGTTCGATCAAAATGGACAACTAATAATTGTTTCTCTGTTAAAGCCACCACCCCCACCACCACCACCACCAGCAGCGGTACCGCCACCACCACCCCCGCCCATGCCAGTGGGAGAGATCCCCGTCATCACGACCACGCACGCACCCAATCAAGCGACCAGGCCAGCGGCTCCTCCAGCGGCAGCGGTTCCGGATACACGCAACGCACTAATGGACGCCATACGCAAGGGAACACAGCTAAAGGTGAGTGAACGACGTCGATTATTTAATTTGATCTTATTGAGTAACTGTCAGTTTTTTAAAAAACTTAAAACCAAAATAACGACTAGCCCCAAATTTCGGTTACCAATAGACTCAGAGAGTGATTCGGGTGCACAGGAAATAAAACAGCTTTATGTTTTCAGTTTAACATAACACTATACGCAGTTTATTCAAAATATCTTAAAACTATTATTTTTAAATAATAATGATATAATTATAAAACCGAACTAAGTTTAGATTTTTATGAATTTTGTCTGTTTGAAATAAAAGCACACGACGAAATGTTGTGTATTTTTGCAGGGTCATCGCTCTTAACTGTATAAAATATTTGGATAATTATATTATTTAAAAAAAATCATTATATTTTATCTGCTTTGTTTTCATAACCCTAACAGAAAGTGGACACGACTGCTCTCAGCACTGGCAGCGGCGACTCTCGCAGCGATTTAATGAAGGACATTCGCCAGGGCACAGTGTTAAAACCGGCCAAAGAACGCGAGTTGGGCAGCCAGCGGAACAGCGACAATGGCGGCGGCACCGACGCCCTGGCCGATGCACTGCGTCGTGCGCTAGCGGCACGCGGAAATGCCTGTCACTCGGACGACGACGAGACGGATTCCTCGGACAACGAGGGCGAGTGGGAGGACTAAGGGAGCTACGGATGACACGATGCGGGGGCAGACACTATTCCAAATATAAGCAATAATTTAGTTCGTGCTTTGGCATTTTGGTTTATCGTTAGATAAATCCCTGTAAATACTGTTAGTGAATTTTCATACCTCTTTAATTTAATTGTACGAGTTTAACCAACGCAAAAAAGTACTAAAGGATAACCACAAGTTGAGAAATTCTATCAGCAATTGCCCGCTTTCGTTTGTTCCAAATCACATTTGCATATCCATAACGCTGCTCAATTAAATATGAACGATACACATGTATGTTATTCCAATAATATATCTGGGTGAATTTTGAAAACCCCGTTCAGACTACTGTGCCAAAACCTGGAGAACACCAAAATCTAAAACGAGTTTGTGAAAAATTAGAAATTGAACTTATCTGAACTGAAAAACTGTAAACTGAGCGATAGAAATTTATTATAGTAAATATATTTTATAAATCTATAACAAAGAAAAGGATCAAACGAAAAAAAACTGGCTACTCTTAATATAGCCACAGTAAAGAATTATTAAAATACACTAGTTTAAACTAATAGATTTGCCTGCAATTAACCATACACTAAATTAACTGAATTTGCTCAGTAATAACTTCACTACTTGTTGAAATAATAATTAAATAAGTGTGGCTATACAAATCAAATGGGCGATGTTTTCGTTATTGTTCTGACCACAAGGCTTCCCAGGGCACCGAACGGCCCGCTTAAGCTGTCTAATACATCCAGTTACACCCAATCCATTTATGACCTAGTAACTCATAAGTATTTTCTTTTTAGTTTGAGTGCATTTAATGCAAACTTGTAGTCATTTTTCTTGTGTGTTTTTGTATTTAAATCAAGATTACGTATATGTATTTTCGTGACATTTTTTAACTACTAAACCCAATAAGCTTGTCAGAGCGAGAAATTTATGTGGATCAGATTTTGGATTAATATGTACGCATGTCTAACGAGTTTTGTGCGATTTATGTATTTAAATACATAATACTTACATATGCTAATATATAAGCCATTAATTTATGTAATAAAGTTGTGTATATCTAACTTAAAAGTAATGCTATCCGTAAGAAGTTTATTCGCATTTAATGGTATAAATTATTCGCTCGGGCTAAAGCTCCGATTTTTTCTAATTACCCATGCATGATTTACCAACTCATACTTATTTACACTTTTAAACAGAATTGAAAAAAACATGCAATTGTATACTGGGTATGGCCTATCAGCTGATCGTAGTCTATGGATTAACGTTTTCCTGAGCCCCGAGCGCATCATCTTGCAATTCGCGCTCGATGTTGGCGTTGTTATTGTTCTCGGCGATTTCGTTGATATTGGAGTCGTCGTTAGCCTGGCAGCGTGGCTGCCGTTGCTCTTCCTGGTCCAGACTCTGCTGCTGCTCATTGATGCGGTTCTCAGTCTCCTCAATCGGCCTTGCTGAGGTTCCCGGTGGGCTCTCCTGCAGTGCTGCCGGATGCTCCTCGTAAACTAATAGCTGGTCAACTTCAGGTGGAGCCTGCTGATCCGAAAGCTCGTGGTTAAGCACATTTTGCTGCTCCTCATGGCACGTGTAGTTGGTCTCTATAATGGGTGCATCGCAAGTTGGGAGGGCTTGAACTGTACTCTCTTTCGGGGCGTCGAGAGTATTTGCGTTGCATGCTGCATTGTCATGGTCATTGTCTGCTTCTGTGGGTTCATTGGGCGGGAGTGAATGTAAGTTTGCGGGGTATAGGTTTTCAGGTAAAGGACTTCCAGACTCCGCAAAGTTATGCAAAGCAAAACTTCCACTTGGGAGGGATTCTAACCCGGGTACTAGAGCACCTGGCGGTCCTTCGAAGTTAGAGACACCGTTTTCACGGGAAAGACCTTCAACAGAAAGGTTAGATCCAAACTCTGCAGAGTCTTGGCGTTCAACACCGAGATTTGAGTCAACTACGGCATGGGACTGCATTGCAACTTCAAAGGTTAAACGAATCTCAGCTTGGGATTGGATCTCAAAATCTGCTGTAGAATGGATGTCGTGTGCAGGAAAAGAAGGAATTTCAGGGTTCGATCCAATATCTGCAAGAGATTGACTTGCATCTGCAAGAATAGCTTCAACATCAATCGAAGGTTGTATCTCGTTTGCTGTACTCTGAGGGCTTTCAAGGCTAAAACCAGCCTCTGCATAGGACTGGGTTTCAACTGCAAGTGGAGGGGCAACCTCTATCGAAGATTGGACATTGCTTGCAACTGGCAGGGGATTTTCAAGAATAGAGCAATTTACTTCTTGAGGTTGACTTTGTACGGCAAGATTAGAAGTAACTTCAACAGGAAACTTAAGGTCCTTTGCAGCAGGCTGTGGATTCTCCGTCCGGGGTTGAAGCTCAACTGCAGGGTTAGAGCCAGTATCTATCGAAGATTGGATCTCGCATGCAATAGTCGGAGGATTTTCAAGGTTAAGGCCAACATTTTCCTGTGATCGGTCATTCTCATGTGCTGTTACTGGATCGGTACAGACCACTTGACTGCAGATGTTGGTTATGACCATACTAAAAGCAGGGACTGTTGGTTTAAGTACACCAGTATCCGGATTTTGCCGAGGAGTCTCTTCCGCTGGCAATGCAGCTGTTGTCTCTGTATCCATTAATTCGGGTGCCACTTGGACCGTAAGTGATGCTTCCTCCCTCTCGTTTTGAGGTTCTAATGGTGGTAGCTCGATTTCTCGATATATCCGCTCTTCTTCGTCTTCCTCCATGGCTTCCTCAGCTTCCTCTGCCGATGATGCACTATCCTCATCGCCACCACTCTCTGTGCCCTTCTCCAACCCGTTGCAGTGAATTGCCTCCGACTCATTGCCACTAGTGGCAACCTCGGAAATGTCAAAGTCTTTTTCCTGCTTCACAGTCATGTTGTTTAGATCTAAACTTTCTATGTAGGCATCCTCCTCCTCAATTTTCTCGTTGTGATTAATCTCCTTTGTGGTGCTGCCCACCTCTTCGGGCTCATCGTCCCCATAACCGCGGTTTCGCGGCTCTGGCTTGATGGAAATATCCGGCATCATGCTTAACGACACCGCCTCGCCACTCTCCACGGCCACAATCTGTGGCAGAGGTGTCTGCTTGGGGGGCGTATGCGTCTTGCGTTGAACACCTCCAGTACTTTTGCGTGCTGTAGACTTTACCGATTTCTTGGGCGGGGACTTCTTGGGCTGCGCCTCCGTTGACTGCGGTTCATCGGGAGTTGCTTCTTCGGCTCTCTCCAAAGGTATGGCCTCCTCTGCCATATCTACACCACTGGCCACATGTGAGATCTGCATCAAACGATCAAGTTCCGTGCGATTGGGCTTGACGTCTTCCTGAGTTGTGGCCATGGAAACATCCTCTTCCTCGTGTTGCTCATTGTAGCTGCTTTCCAATTGGGTCATGGGTATAGTGGTCATGACAGTGGCCTCCGGAACGAAATCGGCAGGCCTGTTGTCGTTGTCAACCGGTTCCTGTTTGATGGTAAGTATGGGCTGTTCCTGAGGTTCAGCCTCTGCCGACGTCTCCTTCTCCCGCTCCTTGTGCTTTCGTTTCTTTTTCTTTTTGCTGCTCCTTCCGGCTGCCAGGCCCGCCTCATCCAAATCGTCCACGAGCGAAGAGTTCAGCTTACCATGGTTCTTGGTTATTTTCAGCTTAAGCTTCAGTGGCTCCTGCTTCACCTCCATCTGCTTTTCATAGGCGTCGTCCACGGGTTCTTGTTTGACCGATACACTGGGCACATCGTCACTGACAGCGGCAGCAGCTTCAGAGGGTGCTGCCTCCGACTGCGGTTCTTCCTCACTGTCATCGTTAGCTGCCTGGAAATCATCGCCAAAATCAGACGGAGCCTCCTCCTGTTCCGGCTCGTGTTCATTCTCGGGTTGCTCTGGCGCTGGCCCCGTGTCGTTAATGTGCACCTCCGGCTCATGCTTTATGCTAACCAGCGTGTTCATGGTGTTCTTTAGCAACTGGTCCACTCGCTTCAAGTAATTCTTGGCAGAGACCCGATCGCTGTTCCTGCTCTTTGTAGCTCCCAGTCTGTTGACTCCAGCAGAAGCCCGCAACAGAGGCGAAGACAGGCGCTCTAGGACCACCACAGGCTGCATGGTCTCGTCGATCACAAAATCCGGAGGCACAGTGGTTGTCGGAGGAAGGCCAACCAAGTCGTCTTCCACCTCGTTCTTGATCCGCATCTGCGCTTCGTTGCTCACCGCCTCGGGCATGATGTGCTTTGAGTGGCTGAGGTAAATCTTTGAGCAGCTGGGGGCGTGGCGCATATAGGCAGCCTCGGTGTTCAAGGCGCGACTGCAGCCGCCGCACTTGCGCTTACGAATGGCACAGCGGTGAGTGTTGTAGAAGAAATTCGTGATGAAGGTCTTCTTGCACAGCGGGCACTCGCGATCCAGGACGAGCAACTGGACAGGTGTGGGCGGGGTGTGCTCCCGCAGGTGGCGCGTGAAGGCGTAGGCATTAGCCACGCTGGTCTCGCACAGGGGACACTTGTAGGGCGTCTTCGAGAGCTTGTGCCAGAGCTGGTGGGCGCGGATGTCGCTCTGGTTGTGGTGTGTCTGGTTGCAGGCGTTGCAGATGTAGCGCGGAATTGAGGGCACGTGCACCTGACTCTTGTGCTCGTCGGCCAGCTCCTTACTAATAAACTTCTCACCACAAACGCTGCATATGGATTTGCGGCCTTTTTTCGGTAGCAGCTTGAGACTGGATTCCGGTTCAGGGGGCTCCGCTTTGCTGGATATACAAAATGTTACACAAATGGTTTAAAATCAAGCCTATTTTAGTTACATTTCAGGCTCTGTCTTGGGCGCTGTGGGTGCCGGCTGCGTCGTCTGCAGTCGCTGCTTCTTGTGCCACACAAATGGCTCCTTTTTGACCTGCGGCTTGGCACTTAGGTTGCTCTTCGGCCAGGAGTCCTCCCCCTTGCGTTTCCGTCCGCGTTTGCCAGCTGGCCCAGAAAACTGCGGTTCCTCCTTGACAATTGGCTTAAGATCAATGAGCTGTGTGTGGAAAACTAAATGGTAAAAACACATTTTTTGACCAACAAGACCGCTCACCTTTGTGGGCTCTATTTGCTTCAGTCCCAGCAAGTTGCGCGTCTGCTTATTGGTCGCATAGCACATTTCCCGAAACTCATAAAAATCATTGATTTTATCCACGCACAGGCTGCACATTGTCTGCGGCATTTTGTCGTCCACGGACACCTGCAAAGGGCGTTGGTTTACCTGGCCAAGGACAGTTTTCTCAATACCCACCGTAAAGCCGAACAGCTCGTAGATCTTCTGGGACATACTGGGGTCGTCCAGGTCGATGGTGTCGCCCTCGTTCGGCAGCAGTATTTGCACTTTTCCTGGATTGTCGATGCCGCACAGCCGACATATTTTGTAGAGATTCGCCTTCAGCGCCGCGTCGATCTTAAAAGCGAACCGCTCCATGTTGGCAGAGTTTCAAAGAGTTTCTTACGCTAAAATCAACGGCTTTTCAACATGGTTAATTGTTTTTCAACTCGCATTTTGTTTATTCCACTGCTACCAAGTGTGACCGTATATCGGAGTTGCAAAAAAAACTGTGTTTTCATTAGTTTATCAAAATTCAATACCCTGTAACCGATATTTTTTCCATCATGGAATATAGTTTTTTTGAATTATTTTCCTCTCGAAAGTCGTTTGTTTTCAACATTTTGTGTAAATTCGGTTTTTACACCCAGTACCGAATAATCATAAGCTTGATCATAATTAAAAATTAAGCTGTTTTTTTTTTGTTTCTGAACATAACTTTAAACTTTTTTGTGCCTAAAATGCATTTCATAAATAGGCTTCAGAAAGGAATTTTTTAATTTTTTCAATCAACACTAAAAAAATCGATTGCGTTTCTTCACAGAGAGCTCGTTTGTCAAACATATAATATCGGCAAAAAAAAGACGAAAAACGTTAAATGCTCCTGGCATTAGATAAAAAAAAGTAATTACATATTCAGTTAATTATTTTCCTAAACTAAAAATATGAAAACACGTTCCTTTGAACAAAAGAAATCGGTTTCACGCAGCAGTTGCAGCCCTCGTTTGAGAATAAAAACAACTTGACTTGCATTGGCCTGAGAAATCGCTGGCTTCACCAGGTGACTTCACCTTCACCCTATTTACAAGAAAGCTGACCAGGCGGTGATCACTTAGAAGGACTTAGAATGGAGCGGTACTTGAGCCGCCGCGAGAGCGGCTTCCACAGCCACCGTGGCGACGAGAACTTTGTGATGAGGCGGATATACAGCTCGATGAACATGTTCAACAGCTACCACGCCAACTGCAAGCCTACGGAGGCGGGTCGCACCGGGGCCATCTTCAACCTGGAGTTCAACGCCGACGGTAACGTGGTGGTGGCCGCCACCGAGCGCAAGTGCGTCCTTGTGTTCGACGCTATTACACAGAAAGAGATCTTCAAGGTCCCGGACGCCCACACCGATAGTGTGAACTGCATCAAGTGAGTAGAGCTGCTGGAACTCGATCCCTATCCTACATCTTCCCCTGCAGATTCTTTGACGAGCGACTCTTCGCCACGGGTTCCGACGACTTTACCGTGGCGCTGTGGGACCTGCGGAACATGAAGCAGAAGCTGCGTGTTCTGCACGGCCACTCGAACTGGGTGAAGAACATCGAGTACTCGTCGAAGGATAAGCTGCTCGTCAGCTCCGGCTTTGACGGCAGCATCTTCACCTGGGACATCAACTCGCAGACGGAGCAGGGCTTGATCTCGCAGCGCGTCTTCCACGCCAGCGGCCTGATGCGCTGTCGCATATCGCCCACGGGCGACAAACTGGTACTCTGCACTAGTGGTGGCTACATCATGATCATCCATCACCTCGACCTGACCACGCTGCACAAAGATCTGTGTGGATTTAGGGTAAGATAGAACGAGTTTGCAAACATACGTATGGTCCCCAAGCTAATCCTGCCTCAAACGAATTCCAGCCTGGTATTTACCGCCTGATGCAGCTGGGCGAACAGTACATCCCGCAGGCTGCCAAATACGACCACGTGTTCTCCAAGCGCCAGAAGAAGAACCGCGTGGAGCTGGTCACCGACTTTCCCGAGCAGAACGACGCCGAGATGATCATGGCGCTGCAGATCCACCCGCAATGTCGATGCATGCTGACTAGGAACGTCAGTTGCGACGAGCAAAGCGAGTGGACTTGCATTCACGACATCAACGAGGAGCCGGTGCGCAGCGACGATGAAAAGGAGGAGGAGGAGCCACAGCCTAAGAAGAAGCGCGTGAATACTGCTTCGAGCAGCCGCAGCACGTCGAGAGATGCCGCCCCCGCGCCAGACCCAGATACTGACGGCCTGCAACCCCGGCAGCCACGTAGACCTGTGCGGGTGGGCACTGTTCAGGTGTTCCATTTGGACAATGCTGGCTCAGGCCGGCTGGCCGCTGCTGCTGCCCCTATTTCCCCGCGCCCAGACACTTTTATACCCGACATCTGGGCTGCCGAGGTGACTGTCCAAGAGCGGGCCATCCGCCAGAACCGTGCGCGCAACTCTAATAATCATGTGAGCGGCTACAACTTTGTGTACGCCATTAGCAGCGGAGTGCTCCCGCTGCGGCCCTCAGTGGCCAGACGGTTGCTGGTCAACAGCAGCAGCTCTCGCCAGCCAGCTGCGGAGAGCGCCAACAGTAGCAGCAGCAGCAGTAGTAGCTCCAGTAGCAGCTCGAGCAGCAGTAGCACCAGCACTAACAGCGACACCACAGTGCGGCTAGAGATCGGCCATCGGCTGCGGCTGCGACCCTTTATCGCTAGTCATGCAGCGGCGGCCACGTCCAAGGAGAACGGCCATTCCATACTGGTGAATGCCAAGAAGCTGCTCTACTACGCCGCCGAGACAAACACCAAGCCGGGCTTTATCAAGGAGCCGGGATTCTCGGCGGACGGTCGGATCGTATGCTCCCCGTACGGAAATGGGGTACGACTGCTGGGCTACAGTGACGACTGCTGCGACTATCCCAGATGCCAGGTGTTCGAGGAGGTGAAGCGGCAGCCGCGGAAGCTGGTCGAGCTGGCCAAGATTACCGAGCACCAGGACGTTGTGCTTTGCGCCAAGTTTAGCCCCAGAGAGCCGCTTCTCGTCACCGGTTGCAACGGCGGGGAGGTAACTTGGTATCGACCCAATCTCTAGACTTCAGTTAAGTCCCTGAGTCCCGTCGGGCACTCAATGTCAAATTGTACATTTTATTTTCTATTTAGGCATAGTTTGACTTATCCCAAGCATCTCTTGGCGAAATACATGCAACAAGATTGTGGTGAACCGATTAGCTGATATCTTTTATTTTACGCATTGTGGGGCTGTTTGGGGGCGCAATTAAATCTGCTACATATCCGTATGTAAACTTAGGAATCGATATAAAATTAGAAATAGACGACTATAGAGATATAACTTAACAGAGCAGCAAGGCAAAATTAAACGAGTTGGGGGCGTCTTATTGTAACAGGGACGGGTGGTTTTAGGCTGGGCTCTCAGTAGTAGTTCCCATAGCCGCTCCACTGGCCGTAGTTGTAGCCCCCACTACTGCTGCCGCTGGCACCGCCGGGTCCGTAGCCCCACTGATTGTAGTAAGAGTCGTAGGACGCCTGCTGTGGAGGCGGCTGCGGGGGATAGGGCCCTCCTCCAGGGTTCTGCTGGCCGTAGTAGGCGGAGGCATTGGCTGCTGCATAGTTGTAGCCTGCGGCTGCGGCGGCCGAGCCGCCATTGTTGTAGGCTGCAGCTGAGGACGACGATCCGGTAGGGGCAGGGCCTTCCTTGCTACCTGCTGACGAGTTCTTGCGACTAGGACTGCTGTCGCTGCAATGAAAAGTGTGAATTAGAGATCAACGGGTATGACTTGCTTTGCTTTTCTCACCCCTTCTTCTGTGCTTCGTTGGCTTTACCCAAAGCCTGTTGAAGGGCGCGCTGTGCATCTTGCAGACCCTTGGCCGTGCTACCAAAGTCCTCAAGGAACTCCACCTTGCGCTGGGCGAACAAGACCTTTTGATCCGCTTCTATGTCCGCGCGAGCCATAAACTTGTCCATGATCTGGACCACCTCCTGCTCATCCACCTTTGGCCGCTGCAAGCAGAGATCGATCATTTGCAGGGCCACTCGGGTGTTGGCCGGATCACGTTCCAGCGCTTGCTGCAGGGCGGCAAGGCCCGCATCGAGATCATGACAGATTTTGTTGAGGAAACGGGCATGCTTGATGGCCAGAGTGCCGGCAATACCCTTGTTTTTTGTACTCTCTATATAGTGCTTGTACAGCTCGCGACACTTGTCCAGCGCTCCTCGACGGCGCTCCACATTGATCCGGCGATACGCAAGCTGCAGGAGATTGGGACAACGCTGCTCGATACGCTGAAGAACCTCGGCGGCGGCATCAAAGTTAAGCTGGCACTCCTCAAAGGCGGCCCACATCAGATGCAGACTGGGCTTGTCAGGATGGTGAATGCGACAGGCGCGACGAAAGACGTTGCGAATAAGTGGAGCCACTGCGCTCTGGTCCTCCAAGGACTCTAGATAGCGGAGCATCTTCAGCCAGAACTCCTCGTACAGGGCGCAGGCAATCAAGCATCTTTCGAACAGAACCAGGACGCGCTCGCGATCACCCTTTTCGATTTCAAAGTCCAAATAGTCCTTCCAGTTCTTGAGCTGGGCCCGTTCAAGGGGCTTCACGTGGAAATACGGACGCTTAATACCCTCCTCGAAAGACCAGCGGGCAGTCACTGCGCTGACCGTCACCTTGTGAATCTTGCGGCGAGCCGAGATCGCTTTATCCTTGATGCTGGCCACCTCCTCGTCATTAAGCGTGCTAAGATCACTGAAATCGATCTGAAGCGCTGTCTTCGAAGCAGCAGGCGATGACTCGCTTTCGGTCAGATCGGTCGTACTATCTGATTCATCGACTTGAGTTTCATTAATATCTTTTGGCGACTTACCAGCACCGCCCCCGCCAGATTCTCGCTTCTCCTTGTCCTTTTCCTTATCCTTATCCTTCTCCCGGTCGCTCTTTGACTCTTTGTCCTTGGAGCTACTGCTACTGTCGCGTCGGTGCTTGGACGAGGACTTAGAGGACTTGCTTTGCTGACGCTCGTGGAAATCTTTGCGCAGGCGGACGAGCTCCTCGTTGCCAATTGTGCTGGTAATCGCGTGCTGATTGATTACATCCTGGAAACTGCAAAGATCAATCAATTATTTAGTTATTCTTGGTATAAGGGATCAGAAGTGAAGAGGACTCACTTGTCAAAGTGGCCGTTGTAGCCCTGGGTGGGTATGGCCAGCAGCCTGTCGTAGATCTGCACCACGCGCTGATAGCGCTTCGACTCGTTCTCCCAGCGGATGTACGCATCCCAGAGCTTGTCCGAGCGGAACTCCAGACCACACGCCTTCACCGCCCGCTCGTACTGGGTGCGGATGAACTGTTCGTCGTCGCCGTGGTGGGACTTCACGTGCATCAAGTAGTGGATCCACAGATCGACTGACAGCGGAATCGCCTCCAAGCCGCGCTCAAACACCTAGGATTTGGTCATTTTCGAATGTTCGGTACAAGTTTTGATTTTTCGTTTTATTGTTGAACGATCGCAGAAGAGAAATATAGAAATATACGTGGTTTAAATGTTATCTTTCAAAAATTACGTGTTCAAAGACTTAAGGCTATCGTTTTGATGTGAATGGTGTTTGGGCTTATATGCTAACTTAGTGACTTTACAAATACACATAATACATAACACAAATTTTATATGTTTTCTTTTTTATGCACACACTTTCAGTGTTCGATTTACAAGGAACTTCACAAAAAGACTTAAAAATTTCATTTAAACGCCATTTGTACTTACGACTGTACGAGATGCGAGCTCACTATTTATATCGTGTTGAAGAAGGATGGAGGTTACGTAACTGAAGAGGTAACTGGTGAGTCAAACGTACGAAGTTCGAAAGGTAGACGGATCGAACAGCGACTAGACGAATCAGATCAGTCTTTTTCGGGTTCAGGTCGGTCTGGGGTTCAAGGGGTCAACTGAGCTGAGCTCGTCTGGGCTGGGCTACAACGTGAGTTGTGCGACACAAGGGTGAATTATACCAAAAACGTCGAATTTGTGTCGTGAAGAGAAAAATGACAACATTTCAGGGGCAAAGATCACCAAAAAAGTGCATCAGTAGATAAAAATGGAACTAAGTACAAGTGGTAAATAATACACTTAAATTATACACATAACCTGATAAACGTTAATTAAAATGTCACCGGCTGGAATTTCTAGAACTTTGAATTTGCTAGTAAAGAACTTATGGTATGAAACGGAATCAAAAATCAACTTTTAGAATTCTAAGTCACTAAAGTGGGAAAGCCACATAAAAAAGCTAACAAAATTGGAACAACTAATCAAAGGAGAGCTGAAAATTAATTAATGAACTACTGAATTGAAGTTTGTCTTTATAAAACTGGAATACTGATCTTTGTTGAACCCATAAAATTTGTTATAAGCAAAATAATCTGAAAATACGGAATAGGTTCCCAAAAACAAGTCACCTTCTTTAATGTGGTTTCCCACCTTAGTCAAGACGAAAATCCTTGCAGCTTTTCAAATGATCCACTCCCTGTGGTAAAAAATTAACAGATACGAATCCTATGGAAAACACGACCCTGACTGGTGCCTTATCTAGTCTCATTGCTAAACGATTGTTTGGTCTTCTCAAAATTGTGTTTTTTTTTTTTTGCAGATGTTGCGTTTATTGAATGTAGTTTTTATTAGGTCATAATAAATTGCATTTAACAACAAATATATGAATATCAATTGTAATCGTAATTGTAAGCGTAATACAAGAAATTGCGAAAGATATTTAATTGCACAACCAAATGTAGGGGAGGTACTCACCTTGTAGCAGTTAGCCTTGATGCCCTTGCGCTTCTCGTAGTCGGCGTACTTGCGCCAGTAGCCATAGCAGTAGGGATAGTGGGACAGGAATGTGTCGTAGGCCTCGCGAGCCGCTTCCGCATCGGACTGGAGAAAATATAATTAACATTTATTATGAGTCTAAGAGCACTAATGGTTATGAACCCACCTCACTGTCCACATATTGCAGTAAGTACGTCCAGCCGGTGAAGTCTGTGGAGTCCTCTTTGACCGCCCGCCAGTATTTCTCTAAGTCGGGCAACTTCTTACGCTCCTTCTCCTTGTCCTTTTCCTTCTCTTTGTCCTTGTCTTTGTCCTTTTCCTTATCTTTATCCTTATCACGCTCCTTTTCCTTTTTCTTTTCCTTGGGTTCGGCCTCTGTGGGTTTTATGTTAAGTGAACTTCAAGAAGCAACTCCTGGACTATACTACATACCTTCAACCTTGATCCTCTTCTCTGAGGGCTGAGCATCGTTGCTCTCCGACGTAGGACTTCCCGGATTATATTGCTCCACACATTTCTCTTTAATGGTCGATTCACGACTAGTCGATTCTTTTTCATCAGTTGTCTTGTCATCTTCCTTTTCCGCCTTGCGCTTCACAGGAGCCTTAGGCTCACTGGCATTGTTGTTGTTGTTGTGGGTGGGCAGCTCGTCCTCGGAAATCACCTCAGCGTCCGCAGGCAGCTCGGCACGTTGGGGGGCCGGCAGCTCCTCATCGGAAACCTCCTCGGCATCGTTGATCTCCGGCTTGGTTGGCGGAGGAAGCTCATCCTCTGAGATTATTTCGGTGTTGACAATTGTGGCGTTGCTGGTGTCCACCTCGTCGCACAGGTCCTCGGCTATGGCATGCTGCGAGATGGAATCCTCCGACGAATTTAGCTTGTCGGCCTGCAGGGCTTCCACATTGTACTCAAAGTCCGCCTTCTTTGCGGTGTCGCTTTCATCGTTGCCGCCCACCGAGGGCAGGCTGTTGGCATTGTCGCCGGCCAAGGAGGCAAGGAGAGTGTCTACTCCTGCCTCTTTACGACTCTCCTTGATATCATCGCTAGTCTCTGAGTGCTGCTCCGCTACCGTTCCAAACGGAAATGAGGAGCTCTTCTCATCCACGCCAGTTTCGGCAGGCGTCAGCATCTCCACGTCATCGTCCAGCTGGTGCTGAGTCTCCTCAAACTGAGGTTCCAGCACAGGGGCCTCCTCGGTGGCTGCCACTGCAAATGGCTCCTCTTCGTCCAGCACCATAACTGGCTGCTCCTCAGGTTCCTCTTCGTGGTCACTTAGCTGGAACGATAAGATAAGCGGGCTTAATGATAGCTGTAAACACTAATCATTGCGGTTAGCTAATTTTGTGACATCAGCTGGCCCTTGCAGGAAATCACTTGCCCCCCAAAGGGGGAATCATGTGCGGATGGAACAACGCCACATCCGCACTGGAAATTGCAATCGTTTACATCACTTGCTGGATAGCGGGTAGCCTAAGATCGGTCTTGGCGGTACTGACCTGCGCGTTCCTCTTGGACGTGCGTCTGGTGCTCCTGGTTGGTAGCGATGCAGCCGGGGATGCGGCCTTTCGACCCGAACGTGTGCGGCGACCTGGAAAACGAGAATCGACTGGGTTAGTCAGTCCATGCGGTTTACATAAACTGTACGCGCGGTGTTGTGGTGGCTTTCGATTCGCTGCCTCGTGATGTGCGAGTTTTCCGACTTAATTTTAGGCGTGCTCCCGATCACTGGGACAGTCAAGCTCCAAGTGGCTACAGTTGAACTGAAGCACTATTCACCGGGCACTGCGTTCCGGCCGAATGGAGCTCGTTACTTGACAGTTTTGGACTTTACCTGGACTTTCCATCACAACGTTTTCGCCCTCTGACGCCATATTTATAACACGGTTCCGCGAACTGGTTCGCTCCTCAACGTGACCGTGCGAACCTTTTACAACACACCACCGGAGAAAAAAATACTGACTGTATACTTAAAATGCTTAAAGTATACAGCCCATTTGGCTTTAAAAGTAGCTAGATCTGATGGCCCAACAAAATAGCTAAATGAATGTAAAATGAATGCGAAAAGTGATTTTTGTGTGGGTTTATAACACGTTAAGTTTTATTTTAGAAAATAATTATAGTTTAAAATATTAAATTTTTTGCTTTAAGAACAGCAATAAAAAAAAATGGAAAAAATTAACAGCTGAACTTGTTGACCACAAAATTTTATAAGTATAAATTGCCAAAAATAAATATGACTAATATTATACTGCATGAATTGAAAATAAAAATGGTTTTCCAAAAATATATATTGCAGCTTACACTTTTTTCTTTACACTGCAGCTAAAATACAAAACAGTGATACCTCACTTGTGATCTTTGGTCCTTTAGTCCTGTTGATATTTTTTATTGTAGCTCCGATATGTTGCATAATTTAAGATGATAACCTTTTAAAATGCAGTAAAATGTATAAAATAACATGTATTTACCACATAGCTAAAAAATAGCCAGCCAGACAGCACTACTAGCGGGACTACCACTGGCGCGCATCTTCCAACACTGCTCTCAAAATGGCGACTCGAATTGTAAGCGTGACAAAAACAACAAAGCCAAGGCGCATTTCACAATAATTAAATGTTTTTCCACCAATTGCCGCGCGTGTTTCCCACCCAAAGCGACCGCAATGAGTGAGTTAAGGACCCAGTGACCGGATAAAGGGCCCCAGTGAGTGAGAAGCGCCAGCGGCGCGCCGAACTAAGACGAAATACGGCGAGCGAAAACGCCGACCGCATATAATATAACCTGTACGTGTACGCGAGGCGATGGAGAGCGGCAAGGGCAAGAGAATGAAGGAGGAGGCGCCAAGCAAGAAGTTGCCGCCTAAAATCTACGGCGGCGATGCGGGCACTACCCCCACCAAGGCGGCCCACGACGAGATCCTCAGCTCCTTGCTGCGCATCAACAACTTCGACTCGATATCGAGCATTAAGGACGAGTCGCTGGACATCGATCTGTCCGCCTGCGTGACCATTAGCTCGGCTAGTTTGGTAAACGGCAACAGTCTCTCCTCCACTGACTTTTGGAGGGTTCTGGACGAGAGCGCGCAGAACAACACGGAGCTGAACCTCTCATCGGACAACCTGGTGCACTCCAGTGACAACCACTCCAGCTCTGAGTTCAGCGTGACGTTCCTGCGGCCCGAGCCACCGAACGCCTTCACCAACTCCCCCTTCAAGAAAACGTCGTCCAGCGGGACCTCCACGCCAGTTAAACTCTCCCCAGAGCAGATCCAGCAGCAGCACTTGCAGATGCCCCAGTTGCCCCAGCGCAAGCCTAAGCTGCCGGCGGCGACGGCGGTGCGATTGAAGGTTTTTAAAGAGGAGCCGCCCGAGGAAAAGCACCCACCAGCGCATGTGGTCACCAAGGTGGAGGTGTGCGAGTCGGAGTTCCTCCCCCCATCCTTCACTATCTTCCAGCAGCCCAAGCCAGTGGATTCAGATGCGGTCAGCATGCCACCGCCATCGTCAGAAGCTAAGCCTTTCGAGGTGGACCCGGCTCCGCTGCACAAGTGCCTGGACTGCAACGGCCTGCTGCTGGAAACAACAGACGAAGTCGCCAAGCACGAGGCGGCCAACCACCGGCTGCGGCTCACCTACCGCTGTAGCGAGTGCCAGCGGGAGTTCGAGGTTCTGGGTGGATTGAAGAAGCACCTCAAGACACACCGCACCGAGGGGCGCAAGGACACCTGGAAAAAGTGTCCCGACTGTGGCAAGTGGTAAGTCCCCTTCGAAATCCAAGTCATTCCTTTTATTGACCTATTTTAAACTCTTTAAGCCTCAAATTGGGCAGCATGTGGATGCACAGGAAGATCCACAGCGACAACAAGAAGTACCAGTGTGACATCTGCGGTCAGAAGTTCGTGCAGAAGATAAACTTGACGCACCACGCTCGGATTCACTCGTCGGAGAAGCCGTACGAGTGCCCGGAGTGCCAGAAGCGATTCCAGGAACGCTCGCATCTGCAGCGACACCAGAAGTACCACGCGCAAACGCGTTCCTACCGCTGCGAAAAGTGCGGCAAGATGTACAAGACAGAGCGCTGCCTCAAGGTCCACAACCTGGTGCACTTGGAGCAGCGACCATTCGCCTGCACCGTGTGCGATAAGAGCTTCATCAGCAACTCAAAACTGAAGCAGCACTCCAACATACACACCGGCATGCGGCCCTTTAAGTGCAACTACTGTCCGCGCGACTTTACCAACTTCCCCAACTGGCTAAAGCACACGAGGCGCAGGCACAAGGTGGATCACAAGACGGGCGAACACCTTGAGAACATTCCCTCCTACTGCTCGAAGAAGTCCACCACCAACAAGGCCCAAAAGGCTGCCGCAGCAGCAGCAGCTGCAGCGGCGGCAACTGCTACGCCGAGTTCCGACGACCTTTCCGCCTCGGGCGATCTGAAAATCAAGCCCAATCCTGCTCCCGCAGCTACGCCAGCCACCGCAAAACAAGCTCGCAAAAAGAAGCAACCGCAGCAAGCTACCCTAGCTGCTTTGGGAATCACTCTACCGGCGGGTACAGCTCTGCAGCAGGTGCATCCGACGCCGTCGGTGACACAGCAGCAGCAGGAGCTGTCCTCTGTCATGCTTACTTTGCCACCGCCGGTTCCCAAGCAGACCAAAGCGAAGCGAGAACGCAAACAGCTGGCACCTAAGCAACTGCAGCAAAAACCGCAGCTCCTCCAGCAGGCTCAGCTCAGTTTGGAGCCCGTCGCTGCAGTGCCGCAGATCAAGAAGGAGCCGGTGCAAAACCAGGGTCCCTTTCTGGACTTGCACGGCCTCAGTCTTACCTCAGCCGAAGAGTTGATAATGGAGCAGGCTCTGGAGATGGAGGAGTGCGGCCTATACGATGCGCCGAATGCGAATGCAGAAATGGGGACGTCAGACAACGCAATCTCAGACTCGGCCGCTGCTCTGCACTTTCAGATCAAAAACGAACTACCGGACGAGCTGTTGCCGGATGATGATTTCTGTAAGTACATAAACAAACGGAACCCTTAATTTTGTAAAATCTGATTTTGTAATATGATTTAAATAACGAACTCCAACTAAAGCTTTAATATGTAATTTTGTAACTGCAGTGCCTTGTAAACCCAGCGATCGCCTAGCTTGCCCCTCACTGGAGTCCTCGCCGTTCTCGTCGCCTGCATCCATGGAGCTGACCGCCGTTTCCTCCGCATCTAGTGCCGCCACCTCCACGCAAGCAGTGCCGGTGCGATCAGGAAACTACTACCTGCCCGCTTTCACGCTGAACGCGCATGGCAAGCTAACCAGCACGGGCAACTTGGCGCAGTCAGTGGCCACGAGTATGGCTCAGACACCGACTGTATCCATGGTGAATGTGCCTTTGCTGGTGCGATCCAACCAGATGCTGCCCTCTGTGGACACGCTACTCTTCACCACCCAGACCGGCGGCAGTAGGTTCTTTGCGGGGAAATCGGCGACAGCGGCCACACCGCATCTGACATGATCGGGCGGCGGCGTCTGCTGCCCGCCAACATGAACGCCTCAACGATCTCCTGTGTCTTAGTTAAGTTAGTAGTATCGACCATGCCGAGCCCACGAAACTGGGTGGTCACTGACCGTTGGCAATCATTTGAGAAAAAATCGGATGAGTGTCCGTATGTTATTAAGAGTATGACGCTACATTTCTTTAAGTGATAGACCTAAGCTGATTTCTGCATAGCCCTTAAGTGTATTTGAGTGTATATATAAATGATTATATATATAGAAACATAACGATAAATCATTACTTTGTACGCTTCACACCAATAATAAATTTCGTACATATTTTAGTAAACAATTCGTTTTTAAAAGTTGGGCGCTCGGCAAGCATTAAATATTGTGTTTATTTAATTTTCATTATGTCGAGGATTACTTCAAGGCATATGTGAGTAGGCCTCTCGGCTCCCAAGGAATTGAAAGCTCGGAATACTATGTTGCCTTTGTAGCGTCCTTCACGAACGGGGCCCGTGGCCGAAGCGGTCAAGCTCAGCACAAAGGTCTCCATAATCATTTTGGTCTGTAAAGCAAAAATGTTGAAGTTTTAAAGGGCTCACAAATGTTTTGTGATAAAAATGTAATAATATTTACGTACCCCAAGACCATTGACACATTTGTCCTGGACATTATTAATAATATGCTGCGTCCAATACTTATACCACAATTGATTTTTGTCATACATGGACTTGCAGAAATCCCTTGACACTAGTGAGAACACTGTCGGTGTCCACGTTCCTCGGTCAAAATAAAGGAGGTTCATGGACAACTAAATAAATTTATGTTATGTAGAAACTTTAGTTGTGGGTTTCGAGGACTTAATCACCTGTACACGATCCTCCAGTTGAATGTCCCACACCAAAGTGAGGTTTCCACTTACGGTAACACCCTCAGCATCCATGGAAGAGGAGAACTCGGAAAAATTGAAAAGGCCATTAATGTCAATGGTGCCGGCTTCAGGATTCGTACAACTGCTAAATATCTGCTCATCCACAGCCGACAGTTCATACTTCGCTCCGTTAACGTGGCTTAGAATGGTGAGCACCGCTAGTAGGATTAAGTCCAGATCCATTTCGAACCTAAACTTAAACTTTGACTCTGCAGTTTATGTTTACGTATTTATACGATCCAGAAGCACGCAATGATACTGAAAATTATAGTTATTATTCTTTACTCAACCATAATTTAAAATTGTGCATGGCTAATCTTATACTTTATATAATTTTTAATTATATACCAAAATTTTAAAGTACCTAATTAATATAAAATCAAATAAAAAAAGACGATCAACATCCGGAATTTCTGATACACAATTGAAGTTGCGATCGTCAATGTTTTTTTACCTTGTCAATATGTTTTTTTATAATTTTAAATTTGGTAGTTTAAAAGATAGGCCAAAGCTGGTTATACTTTTTATATTATATTATTTGTACATCAATGTGTTGGTCCATTTTTATACCCTTGCTGGGTATTATAATTCAAGTCTCATTTTTGGAATGCATAAAAGAAGGCATTTCCGACCCTATAAAGTATATATGATCAGCTTCACCTGACGAGTCGGTATAGCCATGTCCGTCGGTCCGTGTTTCTGCTTCAATTAGCTTTTTTCGCTCAATGTAAGCCCATTGAACACTAAACTTTCATAATCGTCTTTTTTTATTGTGCAGGCAGATCAAGTTCCAACATTTTTACGATCGGATGACTATATCCTATAGCTGTCATACATAAAATTACTCAAAAAAAAACAAATTTTTCACAAATATGTAGCTGATCGCTTTAGGGTGTATTAACTTGCCGAAGTTAGCTTTCTTTCTCGTCCCAAATAGAATAAAAAATTCTGTAGAAATTTAAGTGGGAAACTCATTTTTTTTTATTGCTGAAAAACGTAATTGCATGTTGGACACACGCCTTACGAGGTTAAAAGTTAATATATTTTATTTTTTAACTTTAAAAACGTCGCCATTGATATCAAAACAGATACGAGTGGGCCTCTCGACTCCGAAGGAATCAAAAGCTTGGAACATTGCATGGGCTTTGTAGCGTCCTTCCCTTAGAGGTGACGGGACTGAAGCGGTCAAACTCAGCACATAGGTCTCCAGAATAATTTTTGTCTGCAAAGCGTATGGTTGTAAAAAAAAATGTATGGAGTTTTAAAGGCAGAGATAACAGAAGAAAATGCATAAAAATGAATGTTCATACCCCAGGGACATTGACACATTTATCCTTGATGTCGTTTGTAATATGCTTCGTCCAAAACTTATACCACAATTGATTTTTGTCATACATGGACTTGCAGAAATCCCTTGACACTAGTGAGAACACTGTCGGTGTCCACGTTCCTCGGTCAAAATAAAGAAGGTTTATGGACAACTGAGAAAAATTTATGACATGGAAGGGTTTTGACGAAACTATTATTGTGGGTTTCAAAGACATAATACCTGTATACGATCCTCCAGCTGAATGTCCCATACAAAAGTAGTGTTTCCGCTTACGGTCACACCCTCAGCATCCATGGAAGTGGAGAATTCTGATAAATCCAAGAATCCATAAATGTTAAGAGTGCCGGGTGCAGGATTCAAGCAATCGCTAAATATCTCCTCATCCGCCAAGATCAATTCGTACTGTGCTCCATTTGCTCGGCAAAATATGGTTATTACCAACAGAAGTATTACTTCCAGATCCATTATTAACGCGGAATTGAACTCGGTTCGCAGCAGTCGAAACAATTTTATACTTTTCAATAACACGCAATTCTCTTATTAATTACAGTAATTATTCTCTACCTAAAACTATAGCTAATCATGTTATGTATAATTTTTAATTACATACTTAAACTTATATGTAATTAATCTCAAAGACATAATTTACAATTACAGCAACTCTCCACGTGTCATTGTCGGTCAAGCCGACTATCAAGTTCTGTTTTGTTTTCAATCTACATATTTCAAAAATGTATAAAAGTTTTTGTGTATTAGGGAAACTAGTATTTGATAAAAAGGGGTTCGTAAATAACGCTGTACAAAAAAAAAAAAAAATATGGGTGTGAAAATTAAAATTTTTCAAAATATACTTCGTGAGATTTAGATTTGCAATAGACAGAAAATAAATAAAAGTAAAAGATATTTATACACACATTTTTTTTTGCCGTCGTTAAGGGAAACCCAATAAACTGTCAGACCGCACAAAATGCATATATTGCAGTGCCCTAAGGGTTGTTCCACATACTCCAGTTTTTGCTATTACTTTGAGCGACACTCAAATGGCTGTATATCAAAGTCAGTAGGCAAGCAGGGCGCTCAAACGGTTTGCCTTAGAGGCTTCTTTCCGGGTTGACGTTGTTTTCACAGAGGCCTTCAAAAGAGGGGTGAGCTCAGCAGTTTTATTTGCTGCTGACTTTAATAGGGTGGGGATTGTGTTTTACTTGGGTGTTTAGAAAATTATACTATAACAACCACCTTTTTTAATCGTAACGAAAATCGTTTTAAAAACATTCCTGTATAACTCAAGATTCAATTTTAAATCCAGTTTGACGCTAAAACAACCAAGTTAGAACTCTGCCTACTCTCCTTTTTTGGACTTTCTTTTTAAATTTATGACACTCTTGTGCCTTGTGCCTTCCAGTAGACAACAGCATAAAGCTTGAAGACATCGTCGGAGAATATTTGATATATTGCCTCGTTGACTTTATGAGGCATGTTCGACAGTATGTGAAATGGGAGAAAAGTTCAAAATTGATTTGGATATTGGGTTATCGGATCGGAGTTTTGATTTCTGTCTCATATAATGACCAGTTTTTGGAGTAGTAAAAGGTTTTGATTTGGGGTTTTACAAATGGCAAAGTGTTATGATGACACATAAAACGGTTTGTTCAATCGGGGCCACTAAAACCCCTCCGATGTCGTCAAAAAGGAAAGGGATAAACATGGACACGCAGGCGGTGAGCCTGCTTCCGATTCCACCATATCCATCGTGCCCGTAAAAGGGACCACACACAACGTTCGCTGACAATGTCGCGACAACAGGAATGACAGCATAATAATAATAAAAGGGAATAAAACACACGGGCACATATACCCACATCCGCAGGGGGGCTTCTGCTTCTGGAAAAGCAGCAGCAGGAGTGGCAGCAACAAAAACAAATAGAGCAACAGCGATAAATATCGAAAGGCATAAATAAACCTGTGTTGGCTGTGTGGGTGGATGGAAAGACAGGAGCAGACTGGGGCTTCTTCAGGTGGCTTTAAATGTATTTTCAAGAAGTCCTTAACTTGCCTCGTAAGAACTGACTTGTTAAAAATTAGCTACCAACATTTTAATATGAACAACTTTATATTAATGGATTGAAGTCACCAAAATTAAATAGGGTTTCTACAAGGACTTAAAAAAAACTACAAATGACATCAAAACATTATGTATTTTACACCTTATATCTAAGGGGAACTACAAAAGTCTCCAAAAACTAACGTTAATATGTATCACTAAAGTTAAAAAAAAAAAACAAAAATTATAAATCCGACAAGGGTAAGGCCATTAAAAAAAATGTTTACCTTCTAAAATCTAGAAGGGAAAGTCAGTGTCAAAGTGTCAAGTCATCAACAAAAAGGAAATTCAGGACCTATTTTCTGGGTCACCAATTGTAAATACCTTAGGAATATCCTTGTAGATTCGTTTATAGGGGTAACTGTATTTTTAGGTGGCCCCTAATCCCCGATAGCGGCAAAGAACCGCTCCTGGGCGGAGCAAAAGAGTTGCGCGCAGCAACAACAATGAAGAGCGGCAAGAGTGAAGATGCCTGGCGTCGGTTTGTCGACGCTTCGCGCGTTTTGTAAATATTTACACATGTAGCAGTTACCTGTGATTGTAGCGCCATTGTGTGGGTGTGTGTATGGGGATGTGTGTCTATAAATACACACGAAACCCACGTATCTGTGTGCGTGCAATATGTGTGAGTGGTGGAGGTGGCAGTTTAAATATTTGCCGCTTGCCTTTCTAAAAGAAAACATTGCCTGCTTTCGGGGGCTGTCATTTATTACTGTCTGCCGATATTTTAATTAAGTTTATAATACCAGCTGCTTAGGCAAGCCTACAGACAAGGGGGCGTGGCGCCGCCCATTAAGCCGACATCTTGCACAAAATCAAGGGCAACGAAAAGCAATAACACACGAGGCACGTGACATGTTTACCATATAGAATTGTTTGTCTTTACGGCTAAAATGTCGCAACGCAGTGCACATGCAAAAAGATACACATTCAAATCCAGATCGAAATCTGCTATCATGGATTACACAGTTGAGCTTAGTTCAATAGCATTGAAGTTGTAGTTTTCTTTTGCAATTTTTCTCTTTAGTAATTGGTTACTGCTTTAATATTATATTCACAATAAAATGGTTTTAATACCTTTTTTCAATTAACCATTTTTTTTGGTAAATATGTTATATTTTTATTTTTATGTGAATATCAAACATTGAAACATTTAATTTTTAATTTTTATGGTAAATGGCTAAGTAAAATCAAGTATGTAGAACTGTAATGTTTAGAGAATAAAAACGTTAATTTTTTGACCACAGGTGTATGCATGTCAGCACCCCCAGCAACTAAAAGTGTTTGTGTTTTGACAAAAATGAAAATTGATACAGGGAATGTGGTTGTCATTGCCGTTGGTGCTACGTGAGGGGGCGTGGGTGAAGTGAATCAGCAGCGACCACAGCAACGGTAATGGCACCAAATCCCAGGACAATGGTCCTGGCAGTGACTTTAAGAGACGCTCTTACAAAAACATTCGGTGCGGACAAAAATAGCCACAAAAGCTGTGGAGAGGCAAGTCTGCAGCGGACATACGAACAATTGCAAATTTCTTTTCATATTGTTTATTAATTGACTTTGTTTGTACCAGCACTGGCACTGTCCTGTCTGAGCCTCAGGTTCAATGTCTATACATCTTTGTGTGTCCCGAGGCTTTTATATTTCGCCCCAGTATCGTCATTTTTCATATTCAGCGGATTCGAGGGGGCGGCAGATACAGATACAAAGGACTCCCACATACATACACAGTATACAAGTTTCGCCTTCTCGGGAGATTCTTTCTATCTGTTTTGTTTGCATAAATCAATTTATCAATTTCAAAGTTGCCGCGCTACTTGGCTTGTTGCTGGCGCTGTCGCACTGGCGAGTTTGTAAACGCTTGTCAGAGTGTTTTGCTTTTTGCCACCACGCTCGGAAAAATGCAAATGCAAATTCAAGTGCAGCTTGCCGCGAAACGCATAAAATGCCATCCGAGGAACCGGAAGGCAGGCGGAGGAAATGAAACGGGACAGACGGCTTTCCACTGGCAATGCGAAATGCTGGAGAAGCGAAACCAACTTCATTTGTCATTTTGTCACATTAACGCAATGGAAATGCAATATGCTAATGTCAAATTTATGAATGAGTGCGAAAATATTTGCCATTGCTGCTCGACTTAATATTAAAGTGGCAGTGGCAGCGGAGTCTTTAAGTGACTTTTAAAGACTGCCAAATGGAGCAACTAAGCTTTTAAATATATTTTTAAATAAAAATAAAAATTATTTAAAATTGTATATTTTACAAGTAAGACAGGGAAAAACAAAACAGGTATTAATTAATTTCGGACAATTATAGACAAATAAAAATGTATAAATACTTCTAATAACGCAAATTGACTGTCAAAAGCTGTTTCAGGTTTGCAGTTAGCTTTTAATAATATAACATATGTAGGTATATAAGACACTGAATTTTTAATTTATATGTCTAACACTTTCTCATATGAAGTTCTGTTATTGTTCACGCCAACTTATTTATATTCTCCCTTTCCTCCCTTTTGAAGGCGTCTCCTTAACTCACTCTTCCTCTTCTAACCCGCATCCGTATCCGCCCACGCCCTCACAATTAACGATTCATACGGCACACATTTAAGTTTTGCATTCGAAGTGAGCCTCAAATTTTCTGTCACGCTTTCTTGAGCTCTTAAAAAGCCAAAAACTCAAAGTCAACTTGAAGGCACAAGTGTAAGATGTCTGGCATCTGTAGTAGTGACTTTTGTGTGTGTGTGTGCGAGTGGAAAGAAAAACTAGATTTTCATTAACCCACACAAACAGAGCAAGAGGGAAACTGGGAACCTAAAAGTTTTGAAGGACGACATTTCTATTCATTAGTCGCAGCTATAATCACACAAGACCGAGAGCATTGATTTGGTGTCTTTGCCTTTTCTCCATTACCGCCATTTTGTTGCCAAAAAGACGCACGCTTTATTAGCCCGATGAAAAGTTAACTAAACTTTGGTTTTTCTGGTCCACATTTGGCAGCGCCCAGGAGCCCCAACATACCAATTCCCAGATCCCAGAGCCCCGAGCTCCAGTCCCCGGTTCATCCAGTTTTTGGGTTTGCATTTGAGTTGTGTGTGTGTGGGTTGTGTGTGGGAGTCTATCTCGGCTCTCTTCTAAAATATCAATAAATTCAATTAAAACTATTTTAAAAGGGGTTAAAAGCCACTGGCCTGGCTGAGACCCACATCTCCATCTATCAGCCGGCAGCTAAATGCGAAACTTCCATTTGCCAAATTAACTTCCCATTCCACACTGAACAAAATGTAAGAAAAATAATTGGATTATGATGATATTCATTTCTATTGCGATTTTAAATTTATAATAACAACTATTTTAAATAAAGTATTTTAAGTTATTTTAAAATGCTATTAATAAGAGATGCTTAAATATTCTTTCAAGCTTCGGACATGTTGATAAAAATGAACTTAAATTTATAAATATTTTAAAATAAAAGTTTTGTATAAGTTATGACAGTTTTAATGGACCGAGGTTAAATTTAAATTTAAATTTAAATAGTCTTTTTGTTCTGGATGTAGATATGAATAACATATGAAAATTCAAAACTCATCAATCGAAACCTTTTTTGAGGTTTCCAAGACAAATTTAATGAACATCTTCTTTTCTTTGCTTTCGTATGTAAACTAGTTTGTTATCGAGTTTGGATTATATGGGTATGGCTGTGTTTTATGATAAGTAGGGGAGAAGTGGGGGTTGTGGGCATAGTTTTGTTTTTGGCTTATAATTACCGAACTAGTTCATATTATTTGGACATATGGGTATCTGTGTAAAGCTAGAGACATAAACTAACTAATTATGAAGAAACATACTTGATTTCGTCATGCGAAAAAATTTCATATGGACTTTTGTAAAACCGTAATTTTCAGCTAAAATTTTTTTTTTGGGGGGTTGTGGGCACCCTGGAAAAAAATGCTGCAAATGGAAAAATATGAAAAAAAACCGCAACCAATATCAACATAACAACAATTTATTTATTTCAAAGACTACATAGGCGTTATTCATCGTCGGAAACACATGGCCCGCATGTCAACACATTTCAGACGAAAAGCTCGATCGCAAAATTACAAATCTTGGTGATAATCCCTCTCAGCGGGAGAGGATCCTTTTCCAAGAGCCTAAGATTTCTACAAGAATGTTCTAGAGGGTTCCAAACAAATTTTGAAAACAATTTTACAAGAAATTGTAGTTAATAAAAAAATTTGCCAAAAAATAACGGGTGCCCACAACCCACCCAATTTTGGTGCCCACAACCAACTTTAGCAGACATTTTAAGAAGTAATTAAAAACGTGTTTGCATAAATTTTTTGGTTCAAATCGATATTGTTCCATTTAGTATAATACTTTGACTAAATAAAAATGCATTACACTTACCTTCTTAATCGATTCACTTTAATTAATACACTATTGAAAATCTTTGAAAAAAACTTCACCACCTTTTCCAAGCACAAAAAAAACCAATTCGTTCATTTCAAAAAGCAAACGCGTTCGTTTACTTTGATATTTGGCATAAATCATGCATAAGGTAATTGCTTGCGAATGGCATTACCAAAAAAAGTCAATCTTCATTTTGTGAAAAGATACGTAGGGGTGCCCACAACCCCCCCATGCCCACAACCCCCACTTCTCCCCTATTTTTACCTTATGTGGTTTGTGTGCGAAAATTGATGTGCATATTTTTCGTACAGCATTTTTGTAAAGGAAAACTTTGCTCACATCGCACTTTACAGGGCTTTTCTGGCAGCGACAGGTTTTCATCTGTTACTGGCTACTACATAACATTAGCAGTGCGATTCCAGAGCCCAGCTAACATTCTGTAGATCCCACACACCCCTGATAGCGGGGCAATTTTCGAAAGGAGGGGGAAAATCAGGGGTGGCTTCTCTGTTACTGATATGTTGTGCCCCTGGTCTGTTAAATGCTTCGGCTGTTTACCAGTTTTCCCGAGGAATGTTAAGCTCTAGCCTGTTACAAGTCGCTGCTGTTGGTAATTTTCAGACCCACGAACATTTCCTGCTACTGTTAGTGATATGCATGCTTAGTCAATGACTGCTATTGCTTTACGACTTTATTGCTTTGCCAGATATTTTATTTGTTTTCGGGTATTTGAGTGTTTTGGGGTGGCTTGCAGAATGTTTCAAAAACTAGCAGAGGTTACTGAACTTTGAAATACACATGCTAAAGCGACTTACCTACGTAGTTACAAAATTTGTATCGATAACTTAAAAGAATTTGTTTCTTGTTCTTTATTTTTATTGTAATCTTGACTCTGATTAATTCTCAGAAAAGATTGTGATGCATTTAAATGGTATGAAGTAACACCATTTTTCCTAATCATATTGTACTTTCTTAATTGTTTAAATGTTTACTTAATTACCAAAATGTTTTTTTTAAAGAGTACGATTTTTGTGACATTTTTTTAATTTTTAAAATAATTCGTTATTTAAATATTTCTAAAAATTTTTGGTTTTTGGAAAATCAAAACAAATAATTATGCATTCACTTCAATTGTGATCAGATATGCTTTTAATTTTTGTAATAGCACTTCAGTGAATTGGTTTTCCAGGAATCCTGGTGCAGTTTCGCTTGGGTACTTCCGCTGGGAATACTTTTGGGGCATTGTATCGCTGGATCCCTGGGATGGCTGCACTCACTCGCACTTATTAAATGCCATAATTCGTTTGCCGAAGTTTTGAATGTTGGGCGGTAATTACAGACACGCGCTGTGGCCCCTGCCATAAAAATAAAAATAAATAAACGGCGGCGTCAGGATTGGCGCACATTTCATTTTCAGATACAAATGACAGTCATTAGCCGGGAATTACTTTTCGTTCGCAGGCAACTTTAAAGTGATTGCTGCTTTGGCAAACGGAATTTGAAGTACGGGTATTTTCTATATGAAAGCAAATCAAATCACTGGCAATGCGCTTAATTTGCCGCACAATGCACGAACGGCAAAAAAGGGATGCAATGTCGGGGCCAAGAGTACAAAAGTACAAAAAAGAAAAAAAGGCCATGAAATCAAGATGGGAACTCGGGCGAAAACGAAAGCAAACCTGCCAAAAGAGAGAAATTGCTTTGGCATAACTAGGGGAAGTGCATAAAAATGACAGAGATTGTACACTTGTACTTGTATTTGCAATTGAGCGCACAAAAGTTTTCATAAATTGCATCAATTTGAAGTTGAACAGTGGAGGCGAAGGAGGACTCGACTCCTTTGCCCGTTAGCATGCCAAAGGTAAGGGCTTGTCGATGTTGATTCCTTTTCCTCTCCAGCTGTCTTCTGTATCCTGCCCAGGATACCCACACACACACACACACACACACAAAGCGGCGCATTATTTTTTATGATTTGATTTCCCTTTTTATACCACGCAAATGAACTCTAAAACGCCGTTGATTGTGTATTGAGTTACTGAGACTGCTGCGCATTAATAGAATGTGGAATCATGTTTACAACTTGATTGAACTCATCAGCGTCGGACGAGCCTTCACTGCACTTTCAGTCTTCCAGGCGCATCCCCATCTCTCCAAGACGTATCATCGCGACTCCTTCGCGTCCTTTGCACGTGTGCCCGGAGTTTAACTTTAATTGATTGCATTAGTATTCAATTACGTCTTGTTCTGCTCCTTCCATCACCTTATTATTCTTTTGTGCGCCATTAATAATCTGATTAATGCGGCATAAATGCTAGTTTCGCTTCGGATGATTGTCTCGGGGCTCTTGGCCGCTAAGTCATCATTTTTACATATAATTTCCAATTATCATAATAAGCTTTGAGGGCAAAAGGAGCTGGACAAGTTCTAATGGAATCCAGGACTACAACAATAATTTGAATAAGATGAGGACATTTTAGTTGGCTCTGCTTGCAAGATGCGGGTCTCAGGTGCTTGGATCATTAGGCCATTTATTATTAAAAATATGTATACAGAGCTAGGTTACATATATTAGGCTAAAAAATAAATTCGAATTTTAAATATGTATAAATTGATTTGCATAAAAAAAGCTTTTTTTTTTTAAATACGAACTGCTGAGGTTAAATCAAAGAATTTTGTTTTTCTTTCATTAAAACTTGTTCATAAAAATACTAGTCTAAAAAAAAAATATTTTTTATAATTAATTAAAAAATTGCTTTTCCTAATCCCAATAAAAAATCATATGACGTTTTTAAGAGTTGGACCCTAACGTTCATCTGATAAATTATTAGATAAATTTTTTGAATTTTGCTGAATTGTTTTTGGGTTTATTCACTTTATAATTTTTTTTCCCAAAATGTGCACTAAATTTTCTTTAATTTTAACTAACAAAAATCACTGGCTTAAGTTTCTTCTACGATTGCTGACGGTAGCTCATGGTCAATTAGTTTCTCACTTTGCTGAATTATATTTCTGCGCCCAAGCTAACTGATTCAATTAGGGCGTCTGGCCAAAAGCTGACCTTGCCCAAAAGACCAACAAATCAATTCGGGCTTTTTGCTGTTTGGCCTTGGGCACTAGGTTAATTTGATTGATTGTCCTGGGGCTAAACGAATTCGGCTTTTGTGTCGCCCTATTTATGGATCACCGCTCTCCAATTATCATAGCCGTTCTACCGTCCTTTCTCTGCCAGTGCGTTTAGAAATTATCATTTGACTAATAAATTAAAACGTTTTATTTACGATTTGTGTCTGCTCCGCAGCTGCCTAAATATAAATAACACTCATTATGCGCAGCTCCAATAAATATGTAGGGATGTGCCCCCGACACATGTGGCGACACTGACAGTGGGCGGTGGGTGGTGGACGTGCCACGTAGCCACCCACCGGAAAACTGTGCGGTGCGTTGGGCTCAGCGGTAAAGTGGTGCTGTGCCCCAAAGAAAAATGTACTCCTAAATCTATGAAAAGTCAACGGGCGACGTGGTTGGCCCCAGTGGCACGTGGTTACCCCTTGGCACGTGGTGTTGCCGGCGACATCCAAATACATTCTTGAAATGTACTTCGGCCTAGCACTTAGACCGTGAGTGGAGTAGAAAAAATATGCAGAGTCATTTACATAAACGACATGTCATATGAGTGCACTCAAAATATTTATTTAATATTTTAAAAGCTTTTCTTCAGATTATAATTACCTAAAATTTGGAATTTTCTGGACTCACACTAATTCGCAATAAGTTGTAAAATATTGTTTACTTTCCTAACACAACTTTTGAGCTCATAACTAATACACCTATTATTTTCATTTATTCTTTTGAACTCGTTTTAAGATAAGTAAAAAGTTAAAAGTAAATTAAAAGCTAAAGAATCAATAACAACAAATTTTCATGAGGCCTTTGAGTGATTTATAGCCTCTTTTTTTCTCGAGTGTACCAAAACATTTGGTGTTCAGTTTCCTGGGCAACATAAATGAAGGGGAACCGCATCTCGATGCTGCCGATTAAGTGGCCAATTAATAGCGCATTAAGCCGGAAAACTGCGGCCAGCTTGTCAGTTCCACGCTTTGATTCAGATCAAGTGTCCTGTCCGCGCAAATTGCATATCCTTTTCACCGTCCTGGGATCTGAGACCTGAATGCTGCCTCTTTGGCGTTGACGTCGGCTGGCAATCGGCAATCCTACATAGTCCGCTTAGATGGCCGCTGCTAATTAGGTGATTTGCTTGACTTGCACTCAATTAGTGGGTCCGACCTGCAATTAGCCAAGCGGATTTTAAATTGGCTCTCAGCCCCGCAATCGCAATCGGGTTCAATTCATTTGCTCATTTGTCATGGTGGGCCAGGTGTAAATGCTTTAAAATTCAGTCCAAATCTCATAAAAGTTTAACAACGCTGAAGCGAAAGGTAAACAGACTTGAGGAAAATTGCTGGCAATTACATTATTATTTGCATTTGGAGAGTTTCCCTCGCCGCTGTCTCGCGGAAAACTTGGAGGGTCCGGGTCCTAAGTGGTTATGGCCGGGACGGGGGAATGGGAAGTCGTCGTTTCCTTATTGAGAGAAATCTTTGAGCGAGTCCGAGGATATTGCGGCCATTGCCGGCATCCCTCTGGAGTGTGTTTTGTGTATTGGCCATGGGATCGAAGGGGTCCGGCTCCGAAGTGGGTATTCATCATTTCTCGACCGTAGTTTCCGTTTCCGCATTGCTCTCCCGTTAGGTGTGAATGTGAGCGGGCGGGGGAGGAGGAGGGGAAGGATCCCCTTCGGGCGGCCGGGCTTAAACTTTTCATAAACCTTAAGTGGAAAACTTTTATTTTATACCCATCGCCTGTTTGGTCCCCAAACGCTTTTGTTGCCGCGCCTGCTGCTGCTGCTGCTGTTTATGCCACCTATTTTGATTCAGTCAGCTCGGTCGGAAATTGAACAATATGTAGGCGAGTGGTCGCCGATGCTCGGCCAAAGTCACGTAAGGCAAAAGTTTCTCAAAATCATTTTAACGCCTTTTGAATTTTTTTGAAAAAGTTTTTTCCAGCGACAATCGCCAGAAAGTAGGCAATAAAAATTGTCAAACAATAAATATTTGCGGTAGGTCAGCGGGTCGCTGAAAAGAGGCGGTGAAGTGGGTAAAGTGGTTGAAGTGGGTGAAGTGAAGCCAACCCCTGGGGAAACAATTTTTTAGTCAAATGGAATATATTTGTTTTATTGTTTTTATTATCACACGAGTGTTAAAGTTTATCCTGGCATTTTATTTTCCGTTTCAATATTGCCCCGTGTTGCACTAATGCCATCATTGGCGTTTGAATCCTGTACTCTAGAGTAGAAAACATGCTGCTGGTTTTTTCTTTAATATTAATTTCTATGTACATAAATTTAGTTGTTCGCGTTGATGTCGCCGGCAGCATTTTCGACAGGCTTCGCCGCATTTAAATGTCAAATGGTGGTCGAGTTGGGAAATGTCAAACTGGAGTTTGGTTTAGACCTGGGAGTTATTTTTGATACGCTCCTGCAGTTCAATTAATCTAGCTTATTATGTTTCTAATAAAATTAAGGTGTACCTATAATTTATGTTTTTTTTTTTTTTCTAATATATATTTTTTTTTTTTTAAGTTGGGTTAGATTTATAATTTATTTATATTTCCATGGAGTGCATTCCCAAAGTCGTCCAGTCTAAGCCTTTTATTTCTTTCATTATTCCCGTTGGGTTTTTAAAATGTTTAATTTATTTATGTATGTTGCTTTTTAAATTTATTTTGTTGCTGTCGCTGATAGTGGTGCTGGCTAGGGGGGTGGGTTGGTCTGCTGGCGGATCGTCCTTGCCGCGCGGTGGACATGTGCATATTTCATGACAAAATTGCATATTTTAGCGCAAAGCCAAAGCCAAAAGCCAGTGTCGGATCCATGGCCGCCGGCGCAGTTTCAGGGGTTTTTTCAGCGGCTGCCCCTTGCCACAAGAGCCCCCTCTGCTGCCACGCCCACCGGTGGTGTAAATTTCAAGCCAAGTGAAACACCTTTTTGCTGTCGTGATGTTTTTAGGGGGTTTGGTAGCGTTTGTGTCTGTTTTTGTTTTTTTTTCCAACAATTTTCTTTTTGTTTTTCGCCATTTGTTTTTTCGCTCCAATTTACATACATCATAGTCATTGAAGTTCAGGGCATTTTGATGGGAACAGTTAACTTTTTTAAGCCGCAAATTGAAAGAAAATAAAATGTTAAAAAAATAGCTTCAGTTTGAGTTCCTCTGATTTTGATGGCGGTGACGGCGACTTTCAATTTTTCCAGCGACCAACAGAGGGCGGCATCCGTTCAGTTTTCCCCATTTTCCCTTTTTATTTTCGATGTTTGTTTATGGAGATTGATTTGATTTGGGCAGCACACGAACAGTGAACATCGACAGCAAATTTATTTGCCATTTTGATTTGGTTTTAGTATGAACAAAGTAACTAAGCGGAAAAGACTAGAAAAGTGTAAAAAACATTAAACATAAAGTTGGCTTCCAATTATAGTTATGAAGGATACAAACCAATTATTACAAATAAACATTTAAAGATTTTTTAATGTTGTATAACAATCTTCTCTTTTTTTTAAGTGTTCAAATTTAAAATACAAGAATACATAATTGAATGAATTTTTGGATATATCAAATCGTGATTTTAAAATACACGTTTAACATGTTTATCCTTTGCAAAATTATTAATTTAAGTGCAAAGAAAGAAAGAATTGTATTTCTTATTTAAATCAGTAAGTTTGACTTTGTATAGAGGATCGATTACTTAGCATAGAGCTCGATCAAGCGCAGCAGTTGTGTCCTGGCCTTGAAGACATCCGCATAGAGTTCTCCGTTGACAGCTCGATCAGAGCAGTGCTGCCCGTAGACATCGACGCCACACACCCGATCTCCATGGAGCAGCAGATCCCCCTTCGCCGTCTGACAGTCGACCAGTCTGTTTGAGTTCTGGGCACACAACATGGTCTTGGTGATGAAGGCGTTCTCGTCCTGGGCGTAACTGCGCTTGCAATTCCTGTTGGCGATGAGCTTGGTTCGCAGGAAGCGGAAATGCTGCTGCGACATGTACATGGTGACATTGTCCATTTGTCGAAGCTGTACATCACAGAGCGGGATCGGCTGGACGAAGTCATCCTCAAGCGGAGACTTGAGCAGGAGCAGAGCCATGTCTTCAATGGAGCCGAGTATAATGTTCGCCACAGGATAGTTGCGACTCCTGCTAGCCTGAAGCTTATAGAAATGGGGCAGGGGTGTGCGGGTCGCCGTCCTGGGAAAGCAGTGGGCGGAGGTCAGGACCAGACGAGTTGAGATTAAAGCCCCACTGCAGATCACTTTCTTTCCGTAGAGAACTCTCATCAGGAAATGTTTGGCTGCCTTTGGCTTGGCTGTTGTTGTGCCTTTGATTAGCAGATCCTCGATTTCAGCGGGAATAATCTCTAAGCTGTCCAAGCTTTCTGACTTTTTGGAGGATCTCTGGTAGGGATAGGGCACTATGTACTCGATGACACGCACTATCTGAAAGGGCTGTCCATTTGGTGGCACTTTTCCCACATTCATCTGTTGTGGTGACTGGGAAGCGCCTATTACTAAAGAGGTCCCAAGGGATATTACTAGAACTATTGGAAAGCACTTTAGCTGCATAATAGCTTGAAAACTGAGCCAGTTCCAGTCCCAATCACTAACAACTCCTCATCTCTGATTGAATTGGATTCGCATTAAGTTTCCAAGTTTCAACCGTACAGTTTCTGTATCAAATCGCTGATCATGGGCTGTAGTTTACTTAGGTTTATGTAGAGATCTCCATTGACAGAATTTGTATAACAGCGAAATCCGTAAACATTCAATCCACACAATTGGTCGTCAATGAGTAGGGAATCTCCTGGACTAGTGGCACACTTCTCAGCTTTCATGGAGTTCCTGACACAGAAGATGTTAGGTGTTATATAAACCGACTCCTCATCCATAAAAGTTGTCTTGCAGGCTCGATTCGAGATGATTTGAGTGCGCCTACGGCCGTAGAAGCTCAGATCTGGACTGGCCATCATCATTGAGGCATTATTGCCCAACTGGAGGCTCTGATGACAAAGCTTAATTGGATAAATTCCAGAAGGGGATTTCAAATGGAGCAGGATAAGTTCAGAACAGAACTCAGGCTTTACTATTTTATCCACAGTAAAAGTTCTTTTGCCACTTAAGAGGACTTGCAGTTGGGAAGGGGTTTCGTTCTTGAAGCACGTACTGGAACTGATCACCAGACTGGGAGCCACTAAGGCTCCACTGCACCGTACGGAACTGCCCACCTTTACCTTGGCTATGAAGCCAAAATCTCTAGAAGATTGCATGCTACGCGTCCTGATCCCATCCTCCCTGCTGACTCGCCTGTATACGTTCATGATGCGCACTATTCGCTGATTTTTGGGCAACTGCTGGCTGGCTTTTTCTATTCCAGGATAAACCACATTCACCCTGCAATCCGTGCAGAGGGGAGTCCCCGCTGCGCTAAACTGCCAAAAGCAAAGCACAGAAACACAAACAAGCAGCGAATGCATCTACAATTGACTGATGACCAGCAGCTGACTTTTATTTATGGGGGAATGGAATTCGAGGCGCCTGTCAAAGCAACAAACGTCGCTTCGATCCACATGGCGTATGCGTAATCAAAATGTTTTGCCTGGTAAATGGCAAACATAAACAGTTGACGGCTGTCAGTTGGCAGTTGTTGCGTGTTGACAATGTGTCAGGTCTAATGACCAAACACACGCCATGCACACAAACATTTCGAGTGCAATCCGATAGCCTTTGACTACGATTGGATGTTTGAAATAGTCGAGAGTTTGAACAAAAAGATAGATAACGAAGTTTTACCAAGCGTCATGCCCAAAACAGGAGTTTTTAACTTAGCAAAACGTGTTGAGATATCTTATTGTTAATAAAATTAAACATAACTCAGTAGATTATGACCTTTAAATAAGTGGTAATTATTTGGGAATTTCCTAAAAAAAACATTGCGAAAAATATCAAATTTTTATACTTACATGAAGAGCAGGCTATTTACAGCCGATTGAGGAAACAGCTAAAACATTATTGTTTAAGAGTAATTTAATTATTGAGCACAAAGAAAAGGAAAACCTAAGGTTTTGTATAATCAGCAAAATAAATATTATTTGTTATACGATCACCGACAAAGGAGCTCATAAAATAAACTACAAGAAATAAATCAGACAAAAAATAGTAAATGCCAAAACAAAAACTACAAACAGTCCCTCGATTACCATTTTATAGCCCACCTTTGTTGTGTTCAAAATAAGAAAGTAGCTGGTGATGTATGTAAGCGAAATGGATATTATTTAAATGAGGCCAAAATGTCAGGGTTTTAGAACACGACCAAACTATCAAATTACCCAAAGAAATCAAATCTATACTTGTCCGAGTTGTGGGCGTCTTTCGTGCATTTTGAAAATTGTTTTTGTGCATTTCGCTAAATTAAGAAGAATGGCGGCAGCTTCGGCTGGACCTCTGCTCATTTACAGAATTTATGGCCGGCGCTTAAACTGAATTGACAATCAATAGTCCCTGGGCAAACGAGGGGAGTTGGTTGGACTTGGACCAGACCAGAGCAGAGCAGAGCTCATAAACAATGCGGCCAATTTACATGCCCAGGGATCGACCGCATGTGTGTGTCTGTTCCAGTGTGTGCTGCCATGAAAAGGACCTTGTGTTGCTTTTATTGTTGTCGTTGGAAATGAAAAATTGTCCCTTTGTTGCATATAAAAACAATGGGCCGAAGAACTTGAAATCAATTTCGAACGTTTTAGGCAAAGCCAATTGATTTATTTGTTTGTGGGGCTTTCTCTCTGTGTTGTGTGTGTAGATTGTGTGGGGGGTGTTAGAGGTCATTGCTTTGTATTGCTTTTGCCTTGACTAAAGTCCTGGGAGCTTAGCTGGCCAAGTCTTTGAAATGTGGCACCAATTTCCAACTTAAAGCTCAAAACAATTAACACTGAGTGCCGAAAGTCAAGGGCTTCGTGCGCTGTTTTTCGCTTTACACTTGATAAACTTTTTATTGCTTCCAAACAATTTAAAAGCGAGAGCGAGTAGCTGCCAGAATTACAATAATGCTCCAGTTGGGTTCGGATCGGTTTGTTGATGTCTCCGGCCAATTGGCAAGACAAACGGCTGCAGCTGCTTGCGACGGACTTGGACTTGGACTGGGGTGGCCAATGACAGCATTCGAATTGGTAATTGAATAAAAACAACGAGTACGAGTAAGTAGTGTGCTGGCCAAACAAGTCCCAGATGGAACTGGAGCTGTTGTCTTATGTGGTTTCCAGGACTTTGTGGTTGGGGTGCACAGGAAAGAATAAGAACAAACAAGAAAAATGGTTTCTGGTTAAACTTAAAACTGATTTGAACTCTTTAAGCCCATACTTTAGGAAGATAACATTTTATGGTGGGACCAACTATTATAATTAGTTTAAAAAAATTTTAATTATTTAGTAAATTTAAAAAAAACTTGAAAAGCGCAGAAAAGAAATAAACTGTTCAAAAAAGTTAAATTTAACGTTCATAAATACGTTAATTTATATCGCTTTACTCGTATATTGTGTAACTTTAGTTTGACAAGCATTTCTTGTGAAACTTTTATTTTCTCAGTGGCTGATTGTCCGCTTCCTGACACATATCGCAATGCAATCGAGCGTGAAATAAATGAAGAGTCCGGCGGCTGGATGCGACTGGGGAAGATGTCCTTGCGGCGGCTTCCTCCAACCAAAACAAACGGCAGGCCAAGAAACCACCCACGATGCCATTGATGGTCTTTGGAAATTTTTACGCCTTTTATACAGTTGACTGCATAAATTCATGGTCGGATATGGTTACGCATTTTAAACAACGCTCGTCGGCTAAGTCCGGAATCGGGAGAAGTGGGGCTGCGGATTGGGTGGTGGACCTTTGTTTCTCCGAAATGAAAAGGAGCTTGGCAAACATCGGAATATAGGATGTGAGGGGGGAGGGTGGTGCAAATAGCTGCAGCTTAAAGCTGATTTAACAAAGTTGGCTTCTCGGGTTCCGTTCCACTTGTTGCCCTGCCAGCGGACCAAGTTTTCTTTGGGCCCCAAGCATTGCTCATTATTGCGAAATGTTGTGGGCTAAGCTTTAGTTTCAAGTTTGATTTGTTTACACATGAGTTTTTGGCGAGACCGAGGGAGATTGTTTTGCTGCCAGCTAACAAGTTGCAAATTAAGCTAAAATGTGTGTTTTGGCAAAAGTGCAGGGGGGTGGCTTTGGCTTGGCAGGGACTCGACAGGGTATACAAATACATGCATGTAAACGAGCATAAAAACCGCACAGTCAAACGCACTAACAAGCAGCAGTAATCAGTGTGGCAGCAACAAAAGTGAAAAACCAACAACACACCGACTGGAGGGGATTGTGCTGCTGCTGCATGTGCAGCTGCGACGGAGGAAATTACATGCACAGAAGTTGAAACAATAGCTGCAAGTCTGGGCCAGGCCCACAGCTCATCACGGAGCTAGCCATCGCCAACGCCATCATCCCCATTATAATCATCATCATCATCAGCAGCAGCAGCAGCTGCGGGCAGGACACCTCCCCCAAAAGGCTATTGACCCAATTTCCGGGCAAACAATGGACCAGCAGAAAAGAAATCACAAAAGCGGAGCCAAATCTCGTGCCCGAGCCAAAAACCACTTGACAATCCTAGCTAGGATCTGCTGGTCGTGGTACACGGAGAAAAACTAGTTTTGCAACCTACAAGTTTATGGTTCAGTTTAAAAACAATCTAAAGCAATATGAGAAGTAAGTAACCAGCTATTTCCCCAAAATGCTAAGAATATTACAATTATTTATCAAGTTTAGAAAACATTTTAAATTTACATTTTTTATAACTATAAGGAAATCTTTAGCTTTGTTGCCACATTTTATATACCCCATTACAGTCATGTCTTTTGAACCCCACTCTTGTCTATCAGTGGATCCGGATGGGGCAGTGTGCCAAATGTTTTGGCTATGAGCAATGTGTTTACCACTGTCCACAGCTGCCCCACAGCTCCCGTTGATTTCCGCTCTTTCGCTTGGAGGCGATGGCGACAAAACAAGTGAAAGTTTATTACATCTCCGCCAGACCAAAGACCATAGACCAGCGAGGAAAATCAATAAAATGCAATTGCATGGCAAATGACCCACATAACCCCGGCCAACCGAACCGAACCCCAAAACCGAACCCCAGCCCCGGGAGCAGATCAGGCCAGTTCATGGCCCCGGCCTGCGGCAGGGAGCAGCTGCCGAAGGACGCAGTACGAAGGGCGTAGGGCGAAGGACGAGTGGCAAGGCAGCCTGCGGCTGAGCGTAATTGTGCCAAATTATAAATTATTTCGAATTTGCCAGGGCGCAAACGATGCTCCAAGGCGCTGGCTGTGGCTGCCTGCCGCCGTTGCCTGCAATTAATTTTGTGCAGCGCCAATTGAATGGCGAACGGAGAGTAATCGGCGGCGGCTAGGACCTCCTAGTGGCTCTTCGAGGGCAAGGGCTAAAGCGCATAATTTAAATTTCTAATTAACAGTCAAATAAATTGTTCGGGCTGCCAGCTTCGTGGCCATTGAGCCGTGCCAAGTGATTTTATGGCTAAAATGCTCATTAAGTTAACGCCAATTTGCGGCCGCAGACAAATGCAGGTGAGGCAAAACTGGGGCAAGTAATCCTGCAGCTAAGCTGCACTTAGATTTCTACTGCTTAGAGAAATCGTTGCAAATTGATTTGAGGTTTTGTGTCTTAACGAATAGCGACTATTAGCTGAAAGGGGTCTAAGCTCTTTGGTCCTTTGATTAGTTGGCCCTGGCAACATTGCGTATGCGTGATATTTGAAATTTGTATGTGCTGTTGCCCTGCAACACTGCGTATGCGCGATATACGGGTTTTTTTTTATAGAAGTCTTGGTGTCACCGCCTGTAGGGGTTAATGAAGAGGGACTATCTCTTAGTGTGATTCTTTTCAATAAGGCTCTGAGTTGTTTTTCTTTGCATTGCATATGCTTGTCATTCGATTTCTGATGCTCCTACGAGCCTCTTCTCGTTGCTGTAAGGAGTTAATGAATAGCGGCTATTTGGAAAATCAACTCTGTTACTGTGCAACTCTTCAATGGTCCTTTGATTAGTTGGCCCCTGCAACGATGCGTATGCGCGATATTTGTCAAATCGAATTGTCAAAGGAGCGTGCACCACTCAGCCAGAAGTGTGTGTGTGTGCATCGAACGAAATTGAATTTCTTATCATCGCAGTAGTGCTACTACCTACACTTTATTTTTGTTGTATCCATCCGCCTGTTAAGCGGGGCACATCTTTGGCACCGGCTGTGCGCTCGGCGAAAAACATTCAATTAGTTTGATTTACACTTTTCAAAACGTTGCGATGGATGGATGCCGGTGGGCGCCTTGTTGCCAAAGCCTCTGCTCCCTTTGTGCGACTGTTGGCGTTTCCGTTTCCGCTGTTTAACAAGCGACTTTTGGCAGTGCCATCACCAACAACAACAGAGCAGTGCCAAAACCGTGTACGCTCCTGCGTGCCAAAAAAGCCAGTTCCCGGGCCAGAGCCAGAGCCCAGCTTCGGATTTGGATTCGAATTCAGCTCGAGACTGAGCCATTTCCATTTCCCCCCGCTTTTTCCCGCCGGCCGTGGGGCGGAAACAGTCTCAATATTAGTTTGGGACGGCAGCAAAACGCTTCCGGCAGCCAAATGGCAGCCAGTTGTTGTTGGCCGTAGCCATTCGATGATTTTTCAATTTGCATTTGACACAGAGCGGCAATGTCAAAGAGCAAATTGAAATGGCAGAAGTCTGCAACTTATAATCATATGCAGCACACACAGCCTTGAGAGGATGCAAGTTGGATGTGGGATGTGGGACGTTGGGTCCTGAATCAGAAATCACAAAATCAAGCTTTGACTTTGGGCCCATCTCGTTGGCTTGGCTTTCAATTAGGTAATTGAGAGGCGGTGTCTGCAGCATGTTTAAGGTTTTGCCCAGGTGCAAGGAGCAATTGGCTGAAATGTAAACTATGCGTCAAATGTGTGTGGGCCAACGTTAAGTTTGAGCTGTAAATGCAGCCCCAAAGGGAGAACGGGGGATATAGCATGTCAACTTCATTTGTTGAATGGCATAAGTTATCAACGAAATTGCTGGAGAGCTGACCCCGAGCAAATTGCGTTGGCGCCCCTTTTAACTTTATCAGGCAGTCAGTAAGCCCTACCCCATGTAGAACACGAACCCGATACCGAACCCTCACTTTGTTGCAGCCAATTCGTTTCGTTCCATTTCATTTCACTTACATATAGTATCCTCATGCACACGCAGAGAAATATCAATCCTTGGGTCATATCTTTCTGAGGAAACTTTTGTTTTAAGGATTGTCTTTTCAGTCGAATGGTAAACTCCAGTCTGTGTTATTACTTTTGGATCTAATGTCTTAGAAATCATTCCTTAAATTCGAAGACGAGATTAACCAACAGGAAAATTAGGTAGTTTACTAAGAAAATAACATTAAGATAATAAAATTAAATTAAAATAAAATGCAAGTTTTTCTCAGTGTCCCTTAGCACACACAAGCTCACATGCCAATAATCTGCACGTCAGTCCCTTCATTTCAATCTTTTGCCACTTAACAAATGCTCAACCACGCGCCCCGGGGGGAGGAGGAGTGTTGTCCCAGAAACCCAGAGAGACGCAAGGAGCGAGTGCATAAGTTTAATTTTATTATACGAAAACAATGCAACAAGCAAGGACATTCCGCACAAGAGGCAGCTGGCAGCAGTTGGCAATTTGTACAAAGGATTTAGAGCTGCATTTAGGAGCCAATAAAGGCAAGTTAGCAGGCAAATTGTGTGGGTGAAAGTGGCAAACAATCAGCACTTGGCGCCCGACGACTTAAGTGGATGCAGGATCGAATATAATACGTATTTAAATGTGGAACTACCGCAAAATCGAAAAAAGCGAATAAAAACAGAAAGCTATGAAATTGTTTTTTTTTATAAACTCAGCTGCATATCTGGAATTTTAAAAAATATGTTGCATGCTTTCAGTGTTGATACATGTTTAATGACATTACGCTTATATTTATTGTGCATTAAAAAGTCAACCAACATTTCATTTTTATTTTAATGAAAACATTGATAGAAAATAATTCTTTTATCGTTTGTATTTAACTAGAATTTTGTTAAAAGATTTTTAATTGATACATTTAAGTGAAGTGAAAGGAACCGTTTTTTATATATTCTTATTGCTGTTTTATACGATTCAGTATCATTTAACCCAAAACATTCCTCAAAAGACTTTAAATTCAAAACATCCTGATTGCTGATGTTAATAATTTAGCTGACGATATGGATATTTAATGTTCCTTTAGTCAGGTCCTCGGACGAGCGGCACTCCCCGTGGTGTCAGTGGCAGTGGTCTCTTGGCGGCTTGCTTCTTCCGCTCGTAATTTGCCATAAAATAAGCATAAATTGGATCAATTTACGAAAAGCTCTGTTACAAATGCACAGCGAGCAGTGGGCTCACAATAAGACGGCTGCCATATATAGTTACAGTTACAGCTAGCATCTACCATCCACCATCCGCCATCCGCAGTTGACAGCCCCAGGCCAACCCGACCCATCCCATCCTGGCCAGTGTTCCATGTCAAACGAAGGATGCTGCGACTTGGGGTAATGGCCATCCAAGGCGGTTGCTCTGCTGACAGCCCTGTGGTTTCTGTCACGCGCATTGAATCTGAATCTGAAGCTGAAGCCGAAGCCGAAGCCTCGGTTGCATTTCACTTGATGTCCGCTCCCACTTGTCGTCATCGCTGTCATTGCAGCCGGAGTCCTGAAGGACCTCGGAAGGACTCCTGGCAGTCCTGCTCCGATTCCGAGGAGTCTCCGTCACCCGGCTGCTTAATGTCAACTCTTGGCGTTTTGTCTTAGCAGCCACATAAAAATTGAATTTATGATGGGACTTTGGGTGTTTGTGCATTGTGCTGGCCACGCAGATTTTGCACCGATAGCTTTTGGCCTGGCTCAGCAACTGAATTTCGTCGCGCTCCTTCATCTGCCATCGGATTTTATTTCAGCTCCCTAATGGAAATCAACTGACCGCGCTGGCAAATTGCAAATTGGACCCCGCACTTTTCAATATAAAATTTCATTAGTTTGAGCGCGGTTCTTATTCTTAAGTGCATTTAAAATGTATGATTTGTTTTAAAAGAATTTTGTTGTTTTTATAAGTTGAATTTTTAAAAAATGTTTCATTTTCAACTATGTATATGGTATGTACATCTATTCAGGGCTGTTATTATTAAGTGCACTTCTAACCATTTATTTCACTGCTGCTGACCAAACACTCAGTCAGCGAGCTCATTATTTTTAGTAACTGGCCCGCTGCATGTTTATAATGCGGCTGCACATCTGGGTTTTGGTAATTCTGGATTTCGCTGATATTAGCCGGGCTGTTGCGGTCCACGTGGATTTGCACCCCAATATTGTATATGATTTTGGGGTTTCGGGCTTGTGTTTGGCCAGGGCGGAACACATTATTTGCCACCGCTGTGCTCCGTGGGCAGAGAGACTACTTTAATGATGTTGTTTTCTTCGAATTTCAGTTTGTTTATGCAGTCATGTGTGCCGCGGCTTGTTTACCAGGCATTGCATTATATAATTTCAGTTTGCAAAATCAACATGTGGCAATGGGTGCCGTTGGTGGTGGTCATGCTGCCTTTTGGCCCGCACGCTGTATGCGGCTTTGGGCCACATTCTGTATGGGTTATTGAGTTGGATGTGGATGCCAGTTTCCAGTTTCCATTTTCCCGGAAACATATATGTTTGCCTGTGTTTGCATATTCGGTTGGAGCTGCCACACAAAAAGCTGGAGCACTAAAAGTCGCCCCCGTGTGCGAAATATAAATGAATTTGTTCAGTCAAAGCGCGTCGGGTTTTTGGTGCCATTCAAAATGGCCCCGCTTCCAATTCACCTGCCCTCTCCCCCCCAATCCCCTGCTCCTGACACGGCAAGGCAGCCACCGAAAATTTCATATTCATAATTTAATTAAATTAACATTTTGTTGAATTATGTACTTACATGACTGTGGCACAAAATATGGTTTAGGCATGGCATGTCATGTGTACGGCCCAAGGGATTTACATCTCAGCCAGCCACCGACCCACCCGCAGAATTTCGCCCGTATTGAATTGCCTCCGAGTCGCCGGCGTACGGGGAAAATTATATTTATTTGGGATGAGTGCAGCAGACCAGAAAACCTACATAAAAGTGGGTTACGCAAAGGATTGGAGGAATTAGTGGTCATAGATACAAGCTGCGGATAGCGTCCATGCTTTTAAAATAGAATAAATAAAGTAGGGGAGAAGTGGGGGTTGTGGGCATGGGGGGGTTATGGGCACCCCTACGTATCTTTTCACAAAATGAAGATTGACTTTTTTTGGTGATGTCATTCGCAAGCAATTACCTTATGTATGATTTATGCCAAATATCAAAGTAATCGAACGCGTTTTCTTTTTGAAATGAACGAATTGGTTTTTTTTGTGCTTGGAAAAGGTGGTGAAGTTTTTTTCAAAAATTTTCAATAGTGTATTAATTAAAGTGAATCGATTAAGAAGGTAAGTGTAATGCATTTTTAATTAGTCAAAGTATTATACTAAATGGAACAATATCGATTTGAACCAAAAAATTTATGCAAACACATTTTTTAATTACTTCTTAAAATGTCTGCTAAAGTTGGTTGTGGGCACCAAAATTGGGGGGGTTGCGGGCACCCGCTTTTTTTTTGGCAAATTTTTTTTTTTACCTACAATTTCTTGTAAAATTGTTTTCAAAATTTGTTTGGAACCCTCTAGAACATTCTTGTAGAAATCTTAGGCTCTTGGAAAAGAATCCTCTCCCGCTGAGAGGGATTATCATCAAGATTTGTAATTTTGCGATCGAGCTTTTCATCCGAAATGTGTGGACATGCGGGCCAGTCATTACACATGTCAAAATTGTGTTTCCGACGATGAATAGCTCCTATGTAGTCTTTTAAATAAATAAATGTTCGTTATGTTGATATTAGTTGCGGTTTTTTTTCCATATTTTTCCATTTGCAGCATTTTTTCCAAGCGTGCCCACAACCCCCCCAAAAAAAAATTGTAGCTGAAAATGAGGGTTTTACAAAAGTCCATATAAAATTTTTTCGCATGACGAAATCAAGTATGTTTCTTCATAATTAGTTAGTTTAGGTCTCTAGCTTTACATAGATACCCATATGTCCAAATAATATGCACTAGTTCGGTAATTATAAGCCAAAAACAAAAGTGTGCCCACAACCCCCACTTCTCCCCTACTTAAATGTGCAAAATAATATTTGTTAAATTTAGTATTAGGTTGTTTTAGTTTCTTGTGTAATGAGTGTCCTGATTGAATGAAGCTGACCATTTGGTATTTATTAAGAAGACTTTCTTTTTTATGATTTGATGATAAAAAGATATTTGTAGATAACATTGTTTTATACTAGTCAACTAAGAATAACAGCAATAATAACTGAATATTTAATTTACCCTTAAAAACACTGAAGAGAGGACTGTAACCTTGCCAAAAGCAACCAGCAGCATCCACAGACAAGTGCTTAAATTACACACGACATTGTTCGAATTTGTTTATCTTTGGATTTTTTCGCCAGCTTTGTGTCACCGAAGACGCTTTGGCCCTGGGACAAGCACACTCATCCTTGTCCTCATCCTCACCTGGCTGCCTGACCATTGTCCTGACCGTAGGGATAGGACTGTGTATGTCACTTGTAGCAATTTGAAGTTTACAGGGTCACCGGGGACCTGGGGACCTCGTCGCCCATAAAGGACAGCACAAAAACTTAAAGACAATGGCAGGCGGACGTAACAAAAACGTAATCTACTCAACAACTTACTTTGCTTACACATCCGAAGGAGGGGATGGTCCGGGGTCCGAGGGATGGGGCTGCGAAATCAGTGTTTGCGGGTGTGGGTTATTGTCTTGGGCATCGCTGACTGGCTTCGATTCGAGGACGACGACATACGACAAGTTTTTCGAATAAAACCAATACAAGACGCTGGCGACACACTTAAGTAAGAACAAATAACAAACTAAATAAAATGCCAAAGACACCAGCCCGAGGGGGCCTTGAATTGGCTGGCCTGGCCCAGCAACAATAACTGTTTGGGGAAGGTTTTAGCCGGGCTATATATGAAAATCAGCTTTGGCTTTGGCTCTGTGTGCGAAATAAAACGTATTTAATTTTTGGTTTTGTTTTTCGTGCTTGCGGATTGTGTTCTTATTTTTGCATACAGCATCAAAGTTTTTGCTACTTCAAAATGTGAAGAAGATAAAAATAATGGAAAAGTTCTCCTCACTTTTTGCTAGATGGGGTAAGTAGATGGAGGTGGGAGGTGGAAGGGACTGTGGACTGTGGACTGGCAGTCCATATAGAGCCATATGCTACGCTTCGGTTTTTGGATTTGGTTTTGCCTGCAGCTGGCAGCGACTTAAGGTGGCAACTACTTAAAGTTCAACTTTGGCTTAAGCACTCGCTGCTGCAGGCTGCAATTCCACGTGGGTTGGGGGTGTGACACCTTTCCGAGCAAAGGTAACAAGGCCATTTTCTTTTCGGGCTTTGTTTCCACTCTGGCGCTTAGTTCTGACACAAGTTTTTATTGCCCCCACTGTCCCATTAAGCTGGAAACTCCCTAGATAATAATCCGTTTTCTCTGTGCCCTGGTTAAAGAAACAGCTTAGTTAAATTAATCGGATTCAGAGTTTATTGAGTGCATTCGAACAAATTAAATACTCGCATTCTTACTATATGATGAAGCAATTCTATAATTTCGCAATAGAAGCGAGTGAAATGCGAGTGAGCTGGGAATCGCGTGGATCGGGTTAATCCTCGGGGTGCCAACGGGAAAGCATTTCCAGCACCTAGCACCACTCCCACCTGGCACGGCTGCACCTGTGTCTGTGTCTGTGTGTGTGTGTGTGTCAGTGTGGGCCACAATGGCAACTAATCAGCTTTTTGTGCAACACGCGCGGGTGTTGCCCGAGGTGGTAATGGAATGATTTGGCTCTGGATTTGCCTGCCATGGTACACCAAAAAAAATAATCTAGGTCCAGCAGTCAACCCAAAATTAAATTTTAATATATATTGGCTTTGCTTTGACCTTTCATTATTTGTCCTTAAGTGTAAGTTGTATAATTCTTCGAATTCCATTAAGGCTCCTTTTTCCTTTAAGGATCGCATTCTTCTTTGAGTGTACCTGCAACTTTTCAGTTGTTTCACTTTGGGGAGCTGAATTTCACTCGAAAGAGGCAAGGCACTGAACCGTACACCTAGAGCCCCTTAGCACCACCCACCTCCCACCTCAGCACCACCCACCACCCACAACCCACTGCACCAGCACTCGTGGCTGTGATTTATTTACCGTTGAAATTATCTTGTTTTGCGGTTTGATGCATCGCATTGCCAAAGTAACTTTATTTTGCACTCGAAACCTTTTTGCACTGCACCGCGCAGAGATAAAAATTTACGTTTCGGCTTTCATTTTCTTTTTGTGTGTTCCTTTTTTTTTTTTTTTTTTTTGTTTCAGCCCGCTCCCACTTCGTGTTGCTAACTTTTCAACTAACGTCGACTTGGGTGAAAATTGACTTTGCAGGGAGGAGAGCCAGAAGCGGGGGAGCCGCACCACTAGGCGTTCTCTTAGTGCATAAAACTTTTGTGTTAGACTATCAATATTTGCGGCTGTGAGGGCGGACTGTTTATCTAGCTGCAGTTTGGAGTTTGTGTGCATGCTGCGGCCAGGCGAGGATTCTAGATTCTCGATGGTTGGAAAAAACGCAACACTTTAGTTTAATTGGTAACCAGGCGAGCTGTGTACATTTTTAAGTAAGAGTTAATATTTAAGGGCTTCAGTTGTTCAGTTGTGCTGCAGTTCCACTGCTAATTTGACACTTGAATTTGAAAGTTTTTGGTGGACAGCGGGTAAGAGATTCGGTTTGGCCAGGCCACACACACAGGAAAATCCCATATCACAGCCGACCACACGTCACAATCACGCACTCAGTGGGAAGAGCCTTGGTTTTGCAGGTGTGGGTTTGTTTTTTTAACCCCCCTCCCCCCCTGAACACTGCAGTCACACAAACACAAACATATGCGAATGAGAGTGTGTTTATCATGCTTAAATTGCTTACACAATTATAATAATCCCCACTGCCACTAAATGCAGACAATGTCCATGGCAAACACACAACTTTGGAACAGTACAATGGGACAATCGAAAATCAATTGTCGAATCAATCGATTTAAAATTCTAAAACACAAAATAATTTTCAAATCTGATTATCCAGAATTAGTGAAATTAATAAGGCATTGTAGCTCCTGTTTTATTTATTCCTAATGCACTTCCATTGAAGTAAACGCATTCCATGGTAGCAGAACGTTGTTTGCCAACTATTTGTGTTTGTAATTTATTTGAAAATTGAATATAAATTATTTACGAAAAAAGCATTAAAAGCAGGACGATTGAGAGAGTGCTCAGCAAAGGCGGGAACAAAGGGACAACAGGCCCACAGACATGGCTCTGCAATTTTAATTAAAACAAACAAACAAACAGACAGACGAACCCAGCATGGTGAGAACTACACGGATCGGTACTTAGATATATGTACATACGTGCGGAGGTCCTGGCTGATTATATTTTAGTTGTATCGTTCAACTTTTGCCCATAATTGTTGGACGAGGCAGGGGGGTTGGGTTGATTTGTTTGTTTGTTTGCTGTTGCTGTAGCTGTCATTATAAATTTCATTTAAGCTGGAACGGAAGTTTGCATGTCTGCGCGTGGGTTTACCAATTTTAATGAGGTGATAACGGAAGTTCCAGCGGGTGGGAGCCCCCCTCTAATTGGCAAAACAAAAACAGTGTATGGTGGTTTAAACACATCGAACATTTAGAGACCCCTTTGAGGACCGCAATTTGACCGCTCTGACTATTGATTGAGTTACAGGTTATTGGGCATGAAGAGGATTGTGAATACACCATTGCTGTTTGCACATTAATCCAAATTCAATAATAATGGCAAATGCAAAACAGTAACTAATTGCAATTTCGGTCCAGTTTCTCAAAGCACTAAATTACATGCCAACTGTTTATTGAGTTACTTCATATTTACAATGGCCATTGCCATGGCACACCAACATCAAACATTGTTAGAGTTTTTGGTTCTTGCTCGGGGTTGTATTAGGAATTTGAATTCGGAGGTTTCAGAACTGGGCTGCCAATATTATTTTTTTTTTGTTGTTATTGTTTAGTTTTACTCTATAATTGTCTGTTAATATGTAACTATTAATTAGATAATTTGATGTGTATGTACCAGCTTATACAATCGGTATTCTGTTTTAGATGATTGAATGTTTTGGCAGCTATTTTATTAAACAGGCTAGCTTTTTACATTAAAAACCTATCATAGAGACAAAATTATTTAAAAACAAGAAAGAACGCTATAGTCGGGTTTCCCGACTATAAGATTTGCGATACTCATTTGCCCTCATTAAAAAACCAAAACGAGAAAAAACGATAGAGTCGCCACCTCTGGGGCTACATTATCTACATTGTATGTAAACAAACACGTGTATGTAAAATATGTATGTCGACTAGATTCAAGGCATAGCAAAATGTTCTATAACTTCTTTATTATTTATTAGAGCATAAAATGGTTCGGAGTGTAGTAAGACAGTGCACATATCATTATATTTCTTTTAAAACCGCAAAGATTGCATAAAAAATGAGAGCGCCACAGATTTTCGCGGTTTGTGGGCGTTAAAAGGGGCGTGGTCGGGTTTTGAAACAAACTTGATCTACGTGGGGTATATAGAATTCTGTGTGCAAAATTTGGTGGCTCTAGCTCTTATGGTTCCCGAGATCTAGGAGCTCGTACGGACGGACGGACGGACGGACAGACAGACATTTGATCGTTTACAGTATTTGCTTACTCTTCGAGTATCGCAAATAAAAATTATTTATTTTCATAATATTAAAAAAAAAAAAAAGCATTTTTTATTGTCGATATAATACTTGAACATTGAAATTTTGAATTGAAAGTGCAATCAGTTTGTAAATTGAGTTCAGTCAACACGAAAACCACAAAGGCTACCAAGTATTCAGAGGTCAGAGGCTGTTAATTCTTGTCCGGGCGCTCTACGGTACGATCTGGATTATTAGCGAACTATTGGCCTGGCCAGTAATATCATAAATTCATTACCCACGAGGCAACTGCACACACGCCTTCTGATAACCATACGCCCACAGCCGCAGTAATGAGCTTTCACATTTCACCGGAGAACGGCAGTCAGCTCATCATCAGCCTGCCAAATGCCACGCCCCCATTACCGGCAATGACTATTGAAAAACGGTTGACCAAAAATAACGCGCAAATGTTGGCAACATTAAATTAAAGCGCCGTAAACTGGCTCAAACCGCACGCGAAAATTTATGCATAAATCAGGCAACGTGGCCCGCTCGCTGATTGACGTGTGCCCGTCAGCCAGGCCCGGCAAACTACTGCTAATTTGTCGAGGGGGGAAGGGGTCTCAGAGCCCCATTTTCCCCACCCCTGCTAGACGCTGTGGGGGGGGAGAAAAAATGTGAAACAACCAAAACAAGGCAAACGCGGCCAAGCCAAACCAAAGCAAACAACAACAGCAGCTGGAGCAAGTGAGTGTGCGAGAGCAAAATGTGCCGAAATTCCATCAAAGCGACGTTTTACGGATAAAACATTTGCATATTTTGATTGGACACGCCCAGTTGTGTGTGTGCACAGTGGGCGAGCAAACAATGGGACGACGGCGCTTCTGGGACGAGGACGGTTTGCCATGCAGCTAACAAAGTGCGACGTGCGCTAGGCTCAGACAACCACAGCAGCAACAACAGGAGCAGTGGCAGCAACACAATGGCGGCAACTATGGCTGCGATAAGGGAGTCAGGAGTCAGGAGTCGGGAGTCGGGAATCGGAGCTGGACACGCCCACTGGCTGGGGCGGTCAACTCCCTGACTGGTCTATCATGCGGCTGACGTGACGTGACGCGGCACCGATTTTTACACTTTGCACTTTTTTTCAAATCGCGATACCCAGGACGTTTTAAAATGGGTAAGGTAGATGGGTTTCAAGTTTGGCTACCATTTAAAATGTGTTTAGTTTTAAATATTAAATAAAATAACTTAAACTTGTTTATTCAAAATAAGTGTTCTAATGTACAGAAATTAAATTCAGAAACCTAGTTTGGTTTGTGCTAAAATGAACACATTTTTAAAGAAGTATTTAATTTTTTTTAATTTTTTCCTTTAGTTAGTTTAAATAGTTCAGCATATTTCCTGAAATATTATATTTCATCAAATTATTAAACAATAAACATTTCGCTTTACCCAGTTTATAAGTTAAATGCGTGTTTATACAGCCATTTCTAGTCGTTTACTGAAACGATTTCCAGCATTTATTGCTTCTGATTTTGCTGGTCAGTGGTTCTTTGTTTTACTTGTGTTTTAAACGCGCTTTTTAGTTGAGCTCCCTTTTTTTCGTGGCACATTTTGGCGTCGTCATCCGTCGCTGTCGTCGTCGGGGGCAATAAATCTTCATTTTCGCTATTAAAATGTTGTAATATTTTCGCTTGTTTTTTTTAACGCGCTGCCGATTGTCCTTGTCGGTTTGGATTGCAGCCGTTCTCTGGCCCAAACGTTATTTTAGAGTTTTTGTTTAAGGACCAAGGCTAGAGCAATAAATAAAAAATAGAGAATAAAAATTGAATTGCCAGACTTGGAAGCGGCTTGGTTGCCTTAGTTATTTGCCGATTTTATTTATGGGTGCCGCTTAGATTTTGTGGTTCTAAACGGATTTATGCCTGTCGTAATTGATCTTTTACTGGAAATTGCCAGGGCAATAAGCTTTCCGATAGCAACTCGTCTTTAATGCGAACTTATCTGACCCCGCGACTGCTGATGTCACTTCTGAGGCATTGCGTATACGCAGCGTGGCCCTGCTATTAGTGAGTTCTTTGAACGCGTCGCTGAATAAATTTACCATTCACGTTTCGCAAGCTATCGTGCTGCGACCCTTATTGCATTAAAATATTTGACACAATTGCAGCTTTATGGCAATTTGCAAATTGCATTGCCACCCGTGGAGTCCGCTTTGGCAGGTTGACTTTGTCAGGTGCACACAAATTGTGTGAGCTGTGTCATTTGGAATCATTTCAGAGTGCGTGACAACATTTTTCGCCTCGCATGCAAGTCAATCAATTGAAATGTAATTTGATGTTGCTGGTTTAAGCAATATAAAATGTCCAAGGGTTAACATTTTGGGTAAAACCTAACAGAAATCAAATAATAAATTGATTTTCCAGCAATATTATTTTCTGGAATTTCCACTTGCCGGTTAAAGCCCGGGAATAAATTCACCAAAACCCGATTCGCTTCAGAGCTGAGGTCATAAATCAAACTGTCTAAAATGGCATACATAAATTTTCATACCGAAAAAGGCATTTGCGATGAAATTAACACGCTGCGGCCCAGGACTACGTATCGTTCGCTGTGATTAATGCAACGCGGCGTATGCGTAACGTTTCGCTGGCTGTCTTTATTAATGGACGCTGATTTGCACATAAAGCAAAGCACATGCCTACATATGAGCCGAGCGATAAAACGGAGGAGGATGGAGGGTGTGTGGCCTACAAGGTGCTGGGATTAAACTAGATAGCTGCTCAGCTCCCTCATGGCTGTGGCTTCTTGGCTGGAGCTTGGAGCTTCGAGCTTCGAGCTTGGGAGCTGCTCCGACTGGGGTGGCCTGGGCATTGTTGTAGAGTCATTAAGGTGTAAATTATACCACTAATTAGCCATTAAGTAGCAAACGGCAGGAGGCAGCGTTTAAGCACGTACATGCCAAAACAAAACGAGTTTTGCGTGCTGTGAAGGACAAGAACTATATAGGAGCAATAAAATTTAATGAGCTTATAAAATGTGAGAGTGAAAAGTAAGTTCAGGGGCTTCTGCCACAGCTCAAATCGAACAGTTATACTGCTTAAAGGTGGCCCAGGAATATCAGAACAATCCTTTTGTAGTAATGCTTTATATATCGAGCCAGAACAACAAAGCAAGTGCGAGAAAAACAGCACAAATAGTTTGAAAAAATATTGAATTCTTGAGACATAAACAAAGTGAAGAGGAGCGAGCAGCCGGAGCAGGAGCAGCAGGAACTATGGAACTCCGGCAGACTATTGAAGCAGAAAATCGAAAATTTATACAAATATGTTGAAAGAGCAGGGCAGAGCGGAATCGGGAAAATAGAGCAGCGCTTTGGCGTCCAGGAAAGGAAATGTGCAGCGGCGGCAACAAAAGGAGCAGCGATTGTCTATGGCCAATGTGTGTGTGTGTGTGTGTGCGAGTGTGTTTGCCATGGCTAAATTTGCATTTATTTTCTAAGGGTATGTTCAAATGTGCAACGAACTGTGTTTGAGTTGAAGACAGGAGGAGAACCAGCGCAATCAAAGACGTAGCCGCCACCGCTGAGATCACTCTTCCTTCAGCTCCATTCGCTCCTTTCTGCTCCACTTTTTACGGCCAGCGGCATTTCGTGTCCATCGCATCCCGCACAACCCTTTTGCCGTGTCCATGTCCAAACAGCACCAGAACCAGACAAATGTACTCGCAATGCTGACCCTGCAGCCAAATCCCAGCCAGAGATCCATCACGAGATCCACCGAGACGGCAACTGCCTTTGATTGCTTTTAAAGTGTGCTCTGTGCTCGAAATTGAATTTGCCATTAGTCGTTGGCAACTTGTAAATTTAAATAAGCTCAACTCCGTTTCCAGCCAGCAACCTCCACCACCCTTGTGTTTTTCATTGCGTCATGCTGCATAATGAGCTGCAAAATCTTTGCTCGGCTTACATGGCGTGTGAGTGACATTTAATTTGCCACCGACAGCGCTTGGATAAAACGGAGCCCTTACGGAAATCTACCCTTAAACTAGGTAAATAATTGTGTTCTAGTTTAAAGAGAAAGGGTTTGGGTTATATGTGTTAACTCAGGAAAGTGTGACTGAAACTCAACAAATAAAGTAATTGTTATGCCTCATGAAAGAAAATTTAAGTCGTTTGTTTGACATTGTTAAATAGCACTGTGGTACGCAACATTTACTCAACCTTAGGTTATGTATACAAATATGTTAGACAGTTTTTAGCCAACTTTAAATTAAAATTTAGGTCCTTTTATAGAATTAAATATGGCAAATCTAACTTAGCAACTTATTTTTAAAAATTGTATTTTCAGTGGGAAAACAAACCATTGTATTTATTCCGACAAATGAAGATTTTTACGAGCTAATTGAATTGAGTTAGAAAATTCAACCCTGGTATCCAATATCAGAAATAATATTTAAAAATTAAAAATTATTAAAAATTTAATTAAATTAAGGGCATACATATTTTATTTCAACAGAGGCAGGTAGCTAATAAAAAAAAGGGTCCCTAATCAAATCGCGAATCGTCTTTTGTTTCAGATTTGGCATACATGCAATTCATTTTGTGGCTGGAAAATGAAGATTATTTATTAGATGGGAAGAATACTAAAATCCAAACTTAAGGCGGAAGCAAACGGGATCCAGCACGCATTTTACAGCTAATAATAAATGACCCGAGGTTGCTTGTCGTCGACCACGTTTTTCAACCGGGCACGTACGCATAAATTTCGACAAGGCCGTTGAGCTGGGGAAGGAGCAGGGACAGGGACAGCAACCTGCAGCATATCCTTTTTTCCAACCCCGTGTCAGGTGTAGTCCTGTGTAGTCCTGTGTAGTCGTGTCCCCCAGCGTCGGCCCATAAACATAATGACCGGCTATTATGGGCACTGGCTCGGCTTACAGGCCGGCGAACACATGTTTGTCAGTCAAGTTATGTGCGAAGTGTAACATATTTTAAATAATTGATGAGCGAACCCGAGCCGGCAGCTGGCTGCCTGCGGAAATCCAGAGCTACCCGAGCCACTCGCATATATTTGCATGGAAAAGCCTTTGGCTGCCCATCAATTAGACGCACTCGTCGGCTGTCACTTTTTGCTGTCGGCGGCAGAGTCAGCTGGAAATGCCTTTGGCTCATCCGTTTTCTTGCCGCTGGGCGAAAGAAGGACATGGACTGCCTATCCCCTCGCATACATTACAAACACTTCAATTTCCGTCTGCCAGTCCCGGAGCCTGATTCTGAATCAGTTTTTTCCCGATCCCAAACCCCATTCTCGGGCTCGGTCCCCATTCCACTGCCAGACAACTGTAATCAAAGCAAATTAATTATCTATGTCCTCCGTTGTACGCCGCATTTTTTCTTTGGCCATCTTGCGTATATACCTTCCAAGCCTTTCATGTCCAGCACAATGTCGTCTGCCGTTGTCAGGCCGCTCCTCTCAGACTCAGACTCAGACTCGATGGCGGCAAAAGGCAAGAGTTAAATGACGGCCATTGATGCCTGCTTTATAATTCAATGTGCAGCCGCAGTCCAGGACATCCAGGACACCCAGGACATCCACATCCCAACGCAGTGACGATGATGGCAATGTCTTTCATTGTCCTTGTGCCATACACTTTTGGCGCGCACAAAAAAATGCAAATGCCAAAACAATGACAGACACGGCAAATAAAGGACATGGAGGGAATTAGAAAGGAGGGATCTGCCGATTGGCTTTCGTCTACATTTTTAATTAATATTCCTGGAGTGCACCAAAGTCTTGTTTGAACTGAAAAGTATAAAGTAATTAAATTTCGATAATTTGTTTAGTTGTGATGACTTTTGTTTATTTAAAGTTAAGTTCTTTGAACGTTAAGTGAAAAGAAAAACTTACATTTTTAAAATGTAATAATGTAGTAATGTTAACACTATTTTTTTCCGTATTGGGATTGGTTTAAGTGAGGAATATTATATTTCTGTTCATTTCTCTGAGAGAAGCGGCTTAAACTGTCATAAACAATTATTGTTATACAATCAATTATTGTTGATTGATCTTGTTAAGTTTTTTCACAGTGTAAAAATAGTTAATATCGGAAAATTGCAGTGAATCTAATTAGTTTAGTTAAGCAAATCTGTATGGCCATGGTGAATGCCAGTTTTAGTCAGATTAGTTGCCGTACTTGGAACCAGTTTCTGTTCGACATGCGACTCCCTATCACAACCCTTGTGCTCATCGTGGGCCTCGACTTTAGTGCCTCCATATGGATAAAGAAGTACTCCGAGAACTACCATCGACCCACGTATTACAATAGAGCCCATAGCTCCAATAACCACGTGGACTACAACCGCGAGGCTCTCGAGGATCGGGACAAGCGGTCGCTGCCGGCAAAACGCTCCAAAATGCCCTTCGACCCGGACAGGGAGGCCGACAAAAGCTATTTTGTGCACATTTTGAACCACCAGTCCGTGATGTGTGGAGGAGCCTTGATCTCTCGCAGGATGATCATCAGCTCGACGCACTGCTTCATTGGGGGGCAAAGAGACCCTACTTACGAGTACTCGGCCAAGCATATGAGCGTACTGACTGGCATTGAGTTCGTCCCGGAGGCGATTCCGCACCAGGTGATCGCCTTTTTCATGCCGTTTAGGAATCACAAGGAGTTTCCCAACCATGCTGCTCTGATCGCTTTGGAAACCAAGCTCGATAAGTATAGGTTCCCCTATATTCCGCTCCACCGCCATATTCCCCATGTTGGAGATGAAGTAAGGATCGCCTTCGTTGGTCCACCTGAATACAAAATCACCCTCTACGATACGCGGGTGATCGAGTTCGAACGGTGCGTAAGCTACTACCAAATGAAGCAGTTCTTCCACTTGGACACCTTGGACCCGGACTTTTTCTGCGTGCGGAACAAGCGGCACACGGTGAAGACCACCTGCAGCACGCGGCCCGGAGATCCGCTGATCATCGACAACAAGCTGGGCGGGATCAACGTCTATGGCGAGCACTGCGACGAGGACGACGACTCCGTTAACATGGATGTTTACCAGCCGATCAGACCCATCATCCCGTTCATCCAACTTGCCACGGACGCACTTAGGGCCTTCACGCACACGGGTCAATTCAATGACTCAATTCCAGACCAGCTTTCTCCTTTGATTCAGTCCCTAGTTAACAGGATACCCAATGTTTACATAGGCGATACTAAAGATAGTGAGTTAGCTCAAATGCCTCACGATCACCCTCTATTTGGCGGAGCCCATTTAGAAGAACTGGGTGGAATGACAGATTTCCATAGTCCCGACCAAGGTAATTACGATTATTATTGAAATGTATAGGCCTAGCGTGGCAAAATAAAAGAAAGTCCTTGATATATGGAATAATATTAATTCTTTTAGTTAAACCATTCAAATTACTTGTAATATTAAAGATCTTTAATACATTGGGGTTAATGATGGTACTTCTATGCATTTATTTTGGTATGTTTAGGAATAAACAGCTTATTCTAGTAAAAACCACGTTAAGGCTATCTAAATTGATTCGTCAAGACTTACTTTTGATTTTTGTAGTATAACTTGCAATGTATCATACTATGAAATTCTAACTGTGTGAATGTCAAAGGTATATTAAGCATTGATAATCAGGCGTAAGCGTATCCAAGTAATTTGAAGGCTTTCTGGGTGCGTTAAAGGTTCTATTGTGTCAGTTCCCGAATTCCCCTTAAGTTATGAGGCTGCGTCCACTCTGGATTTTCCAAATCATCCTACTCGCTGCTCTGGCAGATGGGTCGAAATCGCCCAAAACGCATTTCCATCGCTATATGCTGTCCGGTTATAGACCTCAGCACAATCCAAACACGCAGATGGACTACAAAAGAACTCGTACTGGGACTAAGAGCAAATACGATCAACCCGTGCAACCAGTTAAACTGAGACTCGGCAGTTACAAGGAGCCTGTGGTTACGTTGACAAAAGGCGATAAGAAAGTGCAGCTCCATGAACTGATGGTTCGCCTCTACCTAGATAACCAGAGCATATGTATGGGAACGCTGATAACCGAGTTGCTGGTCCTTACGGCGGCCACCTGTTTCGAAGACAGAACCAAAAGAAGGGTGACAATGAAGATGTACAACGATGAAATCATCGTAGGACGCATTATAAACTTAAACGAAACCTATATCAAGGGGGAGGACCCCCTGTTGACCGTTATAGAACTCGAAAAGCCTCCCAAAAAGTCAAGTTTGGTGGACAACTCCGTGAGGCTCTGCGACTCCGAGCTGGAAGACAACGAGCAGGTTGAGCTGCCTCTTTGGATAAGAAGCCGCCATAGCATCAACTCGCAGGTGTCCTATGTCCTGCCGCTGCAGGAGTGCCGGCACCGCATGAACGATCCCGCTGGAAGAATAGCCACCGATACCATGATCTGCGTGAGGAACATGAAGTATACGAAAAGGTGCCAGAACGCCATCGGGAATCCCCTGATCCAGGAGGGCAAGATTTGCGGCATCAACGTGGCGGGCCACAACTGTCCCAAGAACGTGGGTGCCGACCTCTACCTCCGTCTCTACGATGCCCTCTCGTTCTCCATTCTGGGCATGAATATGATAAAGAACTCTGGCATTGAAGAATCAATATTCTAGGGCATGGGCCTTAATATTGTTATTTACATATTTTACATCTTAAATTAAATTCAGTTTTGATATGTACTTGGTTTTAATACTTTTACAATAGTTGTCTTGTTGTTTAAGCCACACCATGAACGAAAAGTAAGTACCGTAAATAATGAGGGAATACGGAACACATTATCAGTTTTAAAATCGGTTCCAGCGAAGCGAATCGGAGTAAATTAAAACGCAGTATTCGTTTATCTAAAGTCAGTTTATAAAGAAGCCATGTTGAAACTGAAGATATTTTTGCTGGCTTTACTGTGCCTTAGCCACGTCCAACGACTGCTGGGAGAAGAGAAACCTTCTACCTATGCTGGTCCTAAGCATCACAAGTTGAAGTACAAACTTGGTGACTGGCGTCCACACTTTGGCTATAGGCCCAGTCACTACGGCAGTGAACACGGTCGTTACGGCCGGTAATATCATAATCGCCTTATTTATTGAGCAAATATGTTTCTTTTAAATTAAACGATTCCCCAGCAGAGTTTTGTCTTGTGAAGATCAAATAAAAGCAATTTTTTGTATTTTCAAATATGACATTAAATTGTTCTGCCTCATTTCCGTTTGCCTGGCTGAGGTTCAATCAAATTAATGAAAAATTGCTGCCGCCACCGCTGCCAAATCAAAGTTCTCCAACAAGAGCCATTAAACGCGCAGACGCTTAGCAGCATTCCCCGTGAAAGTTCTCCGGCTCAGTGTCATTGACAAAAACCCAGCCGAATGAATGGGAAGAAACTGTTCAAACACTGAGATGAAGTGGCAGTGGGAAAAAACCTTTTGTATTGCAGCGATAATGTCATCAACTAAAGTACTCCGTCGGGCATAGTGAAAAGTTCTAGTCAATCGCCATAAGGCACATCATGTGACGCGGAGAGTGGGAGGGAGTTACAGTGGATGTTGACAGGCGCACACAAACTGTGTAAACATCATTAAAATGGTTTTTGCCTCAAAGCTCTCCCACTCCCAAAATCGAAATGGAAAATCATTGAAATTATATTTCCTTCCATCTGTTCATTTTGCCTTTTTTTGCTTTTCGTTTTTGATCTTCATGCCACGATTTGTCCTCTACTGAGGACTGAGGTCCTTGCAAATTAGCCGCATATCACTTTATGGGAAAAGCACTTTGGTAAATTAAACTAAATAATTCAAGGGCGCGACCGCAGTTCATAAAATGGGCACAACAAACATTTTTTCGCGCCTCGCAATCTTTTGTTTTCTTTTTTTTTGTTTTGTTTTGCAAATATTTCCAACTGACACACGTACTTATGTACGGGTATGTGGCTGCAGCTGGATATGGAAATGTTTGACAAGAAAAATGCGGTCGTCTGCTCGGGGGAGAACTCAAACAATGCTGAGGAAAAAAAAATGATACATTGCACTCGAAAAAAATCTAGTTTTGACTGGATATCCACGGATTAGAATACAAAATATGTCGAAAAAAAGATATTATCTTAATTCTCAAAGTAAATAAAAACGGAATACATGTTTTCTCTCACATTAATTGGTTAGAACACTTTTTTTTTTTCAATGTACCAAAAAGCATTTGTATGTGTGCGCACGTTCTTCGGCCGATGACTGTCCATGTGTGTGGGTGTGCGTAAAATTTTACGATAATACGCAACAATTTCGAAATGAGTGCACCCTGCCAAGCGGCTGAGTCTGCTGAGCATCTCGAGTGCAAAGAAAGCAATTTCCTCAATATTCTTTATGGCTAACAGGAGCCAGAAAGAGAGAGGGCGATAGAGGGGGGGCAGGGGCAATGCTTGCTGGTTCTTGTTATTATTTTCAAAGTTCCATAAGCCGCTTGCTAATAAAATTTTAGAAGCCCAAGTCGGGGCTGTTAACATTATCGTAACGCACACACAGAAACACGCTTACGTATGTGTGAGTGGCCGTATAATAATCATGGCACACACACACAAACTCACACAGACACGCTGTGACACATTTACATGCCACTTAGGCATTGTCGCCCATTCCTTTGACTAGCGTTGCGTATACGCCGCGTTGTGCGTGCGCCTTATAATTCATTTATTGGCATAATTTCGTTTTATTTTTATTTGTTTTACGGCTTTTGCGATTGCCTTTGATACGACGGACGGACAGAGGGACGAACGAACGCCTCGCAAAGATGTGAGAAAAACGGCAAATTGAAAACATATTGAATATCGAATACTTTGCTCCATTGGCCGCCCTTGAATTGGCGGTGCCACTTAATTGCTAAGCTGCACACGCGACGCGGCATACAATTAGGTATCCCAGGGCATCTTGGCATCCTCATCCTCATCCTGATCCCGGCCAGCGGCCAGTGGCCCTGCATTCATTACAAAGCACTTTAATTCGCACCGCTCGAGCGCATAGATCACGCCCGGCTTGATAAATTCCCCTGCCAGGTAGGTAACCGAAAACAAAAGAATCCTTGGCCGTCGCTGCCACTCAGTGGGGGCGTGTGTCTTACCTGGACTCCAGCTGGAATTGGAGCTCCGGCCCAAAGCCGAAGCTGGAGCTGGATCCGTGGCGTCTGTCTGCACACTTGTCTGGGCGGAAAAGACGTGACTGGAAAAATGCATTTCCGCTGCACGTAAAACGAGAAAAAAGGTGGCCAGGGCAAACCGAGAGCGAAGAGGAAAACGAGAGGCACGTAAGTCAATCAGCAGCTGGGCAGCAGCCACAGAACAGAGCAGAGCAGCCAAGGACCAAGAACCTAACAACTAAGTATAACCCTAATGCAATGCGGAAGTCACACTCCAATTTGGCCCAGGCATGGCGCCTGATTTTGTTGCTAACTGAATGAGTTACTTCCGCTTTGCCTAACAATTTTAAATAAAATCACATCACAGAGAGAGTGGGAGGAGGAAGAGGAAGTGCTGGGTTGGTGGGAACGGCCAACAAACACGGACACTAACCAATATGGACAATGGTCTGGTCTACTATATATGTATGTGCGGATAGCAGTTGTTACCATTTCCATTTTTCCTCTTTTCCTGTGGATGTGTGAGGCAACCGACGCGACGCTGGCCTTTGAAATATTTATGGCAGCAACAAAAGGCCATAAAAAGGCAATGCCAATATGCGAGTGGCCAGCTCCAACCACTGAATCTCGACTCAATGAAAGCGCTGGCCATTTGGTAGCCAATTTAATTCACTCCAGACCAGATCTCCCGGCGGCAGCGTCAATTTTATTTGCCATGGACTGATTGACATAGGAAATAGTCCATATTTGCAGGTCCATCGTATTATTATGTTTCCAACCCGAATCAACAGCAATTAAGTTTGCTGTGCAAGCAAATAAATCAAATCAGTATATAATTTAACCCACAGGGTGGATTATAGCTGGAAAATTGTGCAAATCATTACACTCAATTAATTGCTCAGGCAAAATATTATATGAATTGCAAAATGTTTCCACTCTGACACACACATAGTAAATAATGCAATTATAATGCAAAAATAATGTAAACAAATGAGGCGCCTGCATTTCCCGTGCCAAAAGTCACATTCCAATTATTTAATGGGCCCTTTTTTGTTATTGAGCTATTTGCAAAATAGTTTCTACAAAATCAATAACATTCAATCACAATTCGCTGGGCTCTTCAGTACAAACTGGTGAATGTTTGATAGCGGATTGTGCCAAGGGCCATGAATGGAATATCATCGATAACATGCTGGTGTTCTGTCCGAACCTGTCCTCACCCCTCACCCCTCACCCTTAACCCCCAGAAACCTGACAGCTCATGGGTAATAGATAGTTTCGTTTGCTGCAATTAACACCTTGCGAGCTGCACACAAATATTTGCTAAACTTATCGAACATTTATCAATGACAAGTGTGACACAAAAGCGATGATATGGGGCCGAGCGAGTCACGAATTGGGCATTCGATACAATATCGCTCATTCTGCATGTGACGACACAATAAAAGCTGACAATAATTAAATACAGAAACCACATGTCTTCGGTCGAAGCGTTTTTATTAAAGGCAGCGTCAAGGCGTGAAGTCCCAATATTAGCGATTTAGTTTCGCTTTGGCTTCTGCCCCAACTTGTGACCACTTGTAACGCGATGTGGGATCGAAATCACTTCAGTTACTCGCTAGATTCGTCATGTTCAGCGGTAAAAAATATGCTTTTCCACGCCGTTGCATACTTTGTATCTTGGCCTTCGGGATCTGTCAGTTTGTGTTTTTTCTTCTGCTTCTGCGCAATAAGATATACGAGGAAATTCCCTCAAGCGCAGTAAGTAAGCTATTTAAAAAAAATTATACCAATGTATGAATATCAGAGGTCTTAATTAAATATTTTACGCAGCGGTTACATCATGAAAATAACTTTACGGGTCACTTACTGAACTGGCGAGAGTTTGTCTCTCGTTCACCAATAAGGTCAGAGGAATACTACCAATACAATGTTCACCTGAGTGATACTTTGGGGACAATACGTAATTTGCCCTCTACAAGGCACCACAGGTAAACAAAGGTGTGCATTTATAAATAACATTTGACTAACATTAGTTTAAAATATGGTTATCACCATGCAAATTGTGTCGAGTTAATTCTTATAAAATAAAGATATGGTTTATTGGTTAATATAAATGGCTTCTTAACTACCCAAACTATTTTTTTTTAATTACAAGAATATATTTTCCATTTTTGTATTTATTTATATAACTATTAATATTAATACTTTTATTTACAATATCTTAGATTAATCACGTTCATTAAAGAAAATGCATAATTATTTTCAGCTGTTTTACCCGCGGGTATAACCTACCGTCCTCTTTGGAAGCCAATGTGAGTGTGGTGATCAGTTTCCACAACGAGGCGCGTTCGATGCTCCTGCGCACCATCGTTTCCCTGCTAACCCGTTCCCCCGAGGACTATCTGCACGAGCTTATCATCGTGGATGATGGGAGTCAGGATGGTAGGACAATGAACCCTACCACTGTGTACCACTTATCGCTCAATTCACAGTGACGCTGCTGGATGACCTCAAGCGCTGGATGAGAGGCACTTACGGGGACCGAGTGGGGCTCATCTTCCTGGCCAACCGGCAGCGCATGGGCCTGATTTGGTCGCGCAACAGGGGCGCTTCTCTGGCCAGTGGACGTTTCCTGCTTTTCCTGGACAGCCACTGCGAGGTGAACGAGGGCTGGCTGGAGCCCCTGCTGGAGCGACTCACCATGAACCCCATTCTGGCAGTTAGCCCACTACTTGACCCCATTGACCCCATGACCCTGAGCTACCGGAAGGGCAACGAGATGCTGAAAGGCGGATTCGACTGGTCCCTGCACTTCCACTGGCTGAAACGCGAGCTAACCAACAAGGAGCTGCTCCAGATGCCCTACAAGAGCCCTGCCTTCGCTGGTGGTGTACTGATGATGTCACGCGAATGGTTCCTTGAGCTCGGCAGCTTCAACTCTCATCTGAAGGTGAGAAAACCTAATTAGCCAGTGTCAAGTGCTGTAATTGCCAATGTCAGGCCGAGAACGCTGCTCTCCTCCAACTGTCAATGGCGTTTCCAAGCGAGTTCATTCAGTGTCCTGAAGGTCCTTTTATCCCCCGCAGATCTGGGGCGGCGAGTCCATCGAGCTGGCCATTAAGTTGTGGCTTTGCGGTGGACAAATTGAGATCGTGCCCTGCAGCCGAATCGGACACATCTTCCGCCAGCGCCATGCCTTCGACTTCCCGCCGCAGTTCGACCGGCAGTTGAGCTCTGCCCAGGAAACCTATCTGCAGTGAGTCCGAGCCGGGGGATTAGGTGTGAAATGGCCGCATCGCCTCTGGTATTTTTCAATTTATTTCAGCGTAGCGTCCGTTTAATATAAACATTCCCATCACATGCTGATTGAACCCTTCTCCCGCCCCAGCAACTCAAAAATCATCGCCGAGTCCTGGCTGGACGAGTATAAAAATATGTTCTATGCACTGAGACCGGCGGCCAGGCAAATTCCATTGAACCACACCTCCTACGAGTTGACGCAGTCTCGGAGGGAGCACCATTGTCATCGCTTCGACTGGTTTATGCGGAATGTCAATCCCGAACTGAGGTCAGTGCACATTTCACACAAAATGGTTCCATTCAAACCCAAACCAAGGTTCCCGAAAACCCCACACATATGTTGTTAAATATATTGTACATATACATACCTACATAAAATCATAATATTAAATTGTATATTATATTTAAAAAATAATTGTGGTTTTTCCATTGACTTTTGACAATACCCTTTAAATAAATTCAATGAAAAAATTAAAAATATAGTAGTCAAAATCTACCGGATTCTCGTTCAGCGAAAAAAAATTGAATCACCACCAACTGTTTTTTTAAGAAAACATTTTTGAAAGTTCGGAGACAGTGAAATATATTTGGGAGTTATATAATTTTTTATTAAATATAAGTTACTGACGTATGTAGCTTTTTTTTTTTGTGTATTCAGTTATTTGAGTTATTAATAATGAAATGTAACCACCCCTTTAACCATTCCACAGGTTGCACTTTGAAGAGCTGTCTGCAACGGGAACCCTGAGGAATGAGGATCGGTGTCTGCATGCCGGACAACAGGGCTCGGGCTCCCACTTGCTCCTGGTGAACTGCTATCTTAGCGACATCACCCAGTGGAGCATGCTCCGCGCCACTGGACAGCTGAGCACCCAAAGGGAACTCTGTCTGGGAGTGAACTTGAGAATGGAAATAAGACTGGAGCCGTGCAGCAGGAACGAGACCGCGATGAAGCTCCAGCGATGGAGGCGGCTCGGGACTCACCTGGTGCACACTGAGACGCACTTGTGCCTGGATAATCCCATCGAGGACCGACTGTGGCTGAGCTCCTGCCGTTCGCAGGCGGTCTCGCAGTCGTTTCAATTTGCATTGGAAATGGAGATGGAAATGGAGTGGAGAGGCAAACATAAACTTGGCTAATGATACCCGATAACCGAACTGATTCGATGAGCCTGAGATCCTCTTAGTGGCTGGGCTGGATTTGCGGGGTAAATCTGTTTGTTGGTTGGCATGCAGGTAAATCAAAATACTGACATGTTGTGCTAATCTCTGTGAAACATTTCCGTTGCCGGAGCAACACACCAACATGGCAACATAGCAACCTATAGATTACAGACGGCTGTTGAGGGGAAGCAGTAAATTATGGCGCCATAGATATACGGAAAGGTGCTCCGGTGCTTCCAACTCCTTGCGGCTCCCAACTGTTTTTTCAGCCTTTGTGCGGACTATCAAGACTCGCAGCGCTTCCTGTCGCATCCGTCACACGGGATAGCACACAAAGGATCAGGGGCAGGGACAGAGGCTGGGTGGGATTGGGGGCGTGGCCAGATAAAAGCCAACGACGCCCCGCGTATTGTGCAGCTTGTTTAGGAGGCCCTGCCATCAGTCAGCGAACAATAGCAGGGCTTCCCCTCTGTGCTGCTGCAAGGAGTCGCAAATGTAATTGAGTTGATGACAATGCCACCGACTGCCCGGCTCGCGCTTCCGGCAATTTTGATGGCCTCCGGATGCCGGCGACAAAAAGTGGCGGCGGCGGAAACAAGACCAAATAAAACAGAAACAGAAAACAGAAGTTCGTGGTGTGGCCGCCGCCGGAGCCGCAGTTGAGTTGCAACTGCAGTTCGCAACTTAAGATTTGTTTTGTTTCACCATTCTTGCGGTAATAAAGCGTAAAAGTTAATTTTGTATCTCGACAATGGCAACAAGTGTGTCCGTGTCCACAGGGCTGACAGGCCAACAGGCTGCAGTTTAGTATTTTCCTCACAATAGCCAAAGCTCGCCGTCTGCAGCTGCGCGTAAAAATCGCATTTTTCACGGAAGTTAATAAAAACAAAAAGCCTTAGGTGGCCGGGCAGTCGGGAAGTCTAACAAGTTGCAGTTGCTTTGGCATCGGGCTTGGGTTTGGGTTTGGCTCCTCCAGTTTCCGGTTCCGGAAACTTATGGCCGCGCGACATTTTATTGTCCTGCTCCTGCTTCTGCTCCTGGAATGCTGCAAGTAACAATAAACTGTCGGTAATAAAACGGTGAAGCACTAGAAAATTTAATTTTCTATAAAGTTCGCCCAGGTAACGCAGGTCAAATTGAGGGGCCACTCTAACAAGTCCACCAGTTGCAGTCCTTGACTTGGTTTCGCTAAATTTGTATTGCCCGAAAGGCTGCTCTGTTCTGTGTTCCGTTCAAAAAGCTGCTCCATCATCGAGTGAACCGGACTGGGCTCAAGGACGGACCTTAATTATGAGCGGGACCATCAGCCGGCCATGCAAAACTTGATTATTCATTTGAAGACTCATTTTATTATCTGCATAAATCTTTGCCGAACCCACCAACCAACTTTCTGTTTACTTTGTGAGGGGGCCAAAGAAAAAAAAAGACAAAACGGAATCCATCATTCACTGGCGTGGCCGCATTTAAAACATCTTGATTAAAAAACTAAAAAAGGACTGGGAGCTAGAAGAAAGGAAAGCGGTCGGTGAAATGGTAAAATGAAAGCCAAATGCAAACTCAGCGCATTCTAAGTGCGCCAGCGGAAAAACAAAAAGGAAATTCGCGGAAAGAAACCGAAAAACTTATAAGCCGCAAGCGTAGAACGAAGTTGTGGAACAACCGCGGGCGGGCAGCGTTTAAAAGGGGATTTCAAAATTAACGTCCATCAGGCAGGAAAAAAGTCAATTTGAATGATTAAATAGGAAAAGCTGTGTAAAAGTTGTGTCGCCGGTCCCGAAATCGACCCCAGCAAACCCTTCCATTTCCCATTTCCATTTCCAATCCAAATCCCCAGCGTTGCGCCCACCGGACCAAAAACAGAGAAAAAAGCGATTAGTGTGGTCTTTTGTGTGGCTTAAGCATCGCCGTCGCCTCCTTTTTTGGGCACTCTCATGCGGATTTTACATTTATTAATTCCCCTGGCAGCTGCCGAAAAAAGGGTCAGGTTTATGAGGGGTTTTGTATATACACCAGTAAATAAAAACATGTGAACGTTAGCGCAAAAAGCGATAATCCATCATTTTCGTCACAGGTTGACTGCGGCACACGAACAGTGGCACAATGTTTGAGCCCACCTAAAAAAGATTGTTAGCATATGATCAATATGACTTCTGGATGATGTATACGACTTAATTGCTTGCTAGTTTGATTTTAAAGGTAACTCACATAGTTCAAATCCATTCCCATTTAAACACAACTTTTCCCACCTCACCCACTGTAGTTTCTTTGACGACACCCAAAAGTTCATGTCCCTGGCAGAGACTTGTAATCCCTATCGCATGATTATGCCAAAAACGAACCAATCCATCGCAGCACACGAAAAAGGTTTAGCTCTGTGTCTCTGCAAGATGGGGCATTTGTGCTCCGACCCGGCTCTTCAATCCGTGTGAATGGGAGGCCGCTCAGGAGCACCCGCACCCAAACAATTTTGACGCAATGAAATGATTTTGATGAAAAATTAAAAAGCATTTCAATCACGCCGAAAGTTTTCTGACATCACAAAAATTGTGGCTTGTGTGCAGAGTCACATCGAGTGGTTTTTGCGAGAGTGTCCCCAACTTCAAATGTCTGGCAGTCATTTATTTCGATGCTAATTTAAGTGTGCCTGGAATAAAGCTTTTCATTTTGGTTTAAACGGCGCAGAAGTTGTGCTTCACGTTGATGGTTACCCAGTGAATCGTTGGGTTGGATGATTTTATGTAAACTTTGAATTTGTAAAAAAGTTTAATAATGTATAAAAGTTAAGTAATGTAATAATAAAGGTTAATAACGATGTCTTTGTAAAATTAATGCACAACAAATCCAGACTATCAGGGAAACGGTTAAGATGTTAAAAAACTGCTGTTTTTTAATGTTGTTGAAGAATATTAGTAGTAGTTAAATTTTAGTAGAAATACATTGCAATGACAATTGGAAACCGTTTTAAATTATTTCCAAAGAATTCAATTTATTATTTTTAAAAGATATTGTTGTGGTAATTATGGTCAAATTATTAAGATTTATAAAAAGAACAATGATGCGTCGTTTGAAAACATTAAATTTTACCATTCTTGCTTTCCACATTTTCAATTTTTTTAAGCTTTTCTTTTCATTTCCCGTCCATTTGTTTGGCACCCGTAAAGTATGCAACAAGATTGAGGGAATGGGCAAGATGGCGCCCCCACAATTTGACCAACTCATCGCCTTGTTGGCCGTTTAAATAGGCAATGAACCTGCATTAAGAATTAAAGACTTCATTAAATCCGCAGTACTGCACATTAAATAAACATAATTCCCCCGCGCCTTTTGCTGTTTGCTCGGCCATCGCCGGCGATTTCTTCGTTTATTTTTTTAGCCGCTGCTGTCGTTTTCACTGTGTTGTTGTTTTCATGGTGCTTAATTCGCTTTTAATCTCATCAGGTTGGCGACGTCCTCGTCAGGGGTGCAGTGAGCCGTGGTCCACATCAGTTTAGCAGGAACGCTGGGGCGACAGCCCGCCGCAGATTTGATGGGGGCCACAGCTGCCGCTGACGCTGACGCAGCCGTAAGCAGCGCTGCCGCCGTCGACGCTGGCGTCTGCAGGTGACAGGTGAGTGTGTGCGTCGGCAGCGGCAATAAAAGGCATGTAAATGAGGCTTTGGTTGGGCTAGGCCAAGATGGGCCTCAGATCCACAGGCTGCGGTTACATAATGTTGTGACAAGCCGTCCCCGGCGTCCAAAGGTGCAAACGGTGTTAACCCAGTCGAAATCCACCCACCCCAAGTGGGCGATAAGAGCGGAACGATAAAGCGTAAAGGGGGCGTGTACATGGGCGCGTGCCGGTTGCTTTTGTTTGTTTTTTTTTTTGTTTTTTTTGCCCTCCGCTGGCAGTTAATCAGAGAAATTAAGCAAAGTACTAAAAGCAAGCAGGGTGCACAGAGAAAAAATCTAGCTTTACAATAAAATACTACATTTTTTTACATAACAAATTTGCTCAAACAAAAAACAAATAGAAAAAGTTAACTTTTTGAATACTTTTTCCAAATTAAAAACCGCACGAAGTTTTTAAAATATGGTTAAAATGTAGTCTGTAGTTTTTAGTAAAATTCTACCGACTATAAACATTTTTCTTTCAGTGCACCGACGCCAGCTGTGCAGCCGACGCTGACGACATCGGCGAGGACATCCAGCTGGGCAGCACAATGGCAGCCAGCGGGCGGAGGGCTACTGCCACTGCCATTGCCAGTAGTGATTGAACCGACAATTGCTGTAGCTGTTGCCCATTCAACTGGGCCAACAACAACAACAACAGCAGCAGCAGTCGCAGCGACAAGAGCAAACATTCCAGCCGGCGGCGACAGGCGGGGGTGATGGTGAGGCAGCTGATGAGGAGCGGCAGCTACGGCCACCCGAGGCTCCAGGTTCCACGTTCCCAGCTCCACACTCACGCACAACCGGCGGCGCTGCTGGCTCGGTTGTTGCTATTGTTGCCATTATTCTTGCTGGGTAGCTGGGATGGCTGGCGTCGCTGTCGGCGATGGTGCTGCCGCTGCCGCCGCCGCCGCCGAGGCATCGAAGTATTCCTCAACAAGCTCAGCCAGCAATCAGTTGGGCGCTGGAAACGAACGCGTGCAGTTTGGATTTTCAAATTGGCCAAAAACCGAAAAACCGAAAAAACACGCCGGAGAAATACAAAATCGAAAATATAGGGTTGCGTGGGTGAAACAATAGGGCTTACCTGAAGAACGGTTTCTTTTTTTTTATTCGGGACAACCAAAAATGTGTGCCATCCGTTCGTTTGTCAATAAAAAGCTGGAAATGTAAACAAAAAGCGAAGCGAAAGAAAGACATCATATTGAATTTATGGTGTAGGTGCAGCGACGTGGTCCTCGAGGATTGTGGCCATAACCGAAAACCCAATACCCACCCATATCCTGGTGTCCTTGTCGTCGTCAGGGTGTGACACGGCACAGTTTGGCTGCGTCGGCGCCGATTTGCACGTGCCTTCACCTTTGCCCTCGCCTTCGTTTTCGCCTTCGCTTCCACCTTGTGTGCTCTGTGCTCCGCTGTGCTGTGCTGTGTCCTTTTATTGTTGTCTTACCTGGCAACAATTACCGTTATCGGGTAAGGGCCAAATTGCTTTTGCCACCCGCTACGAGTGAACAATTCCGGTCCGGCTCCACAGCGTGTGTGCATTACGGTTTCGAGTATTGCGCATGATAATTGAATTTTTGTGGCTGCTGCTTTGTGGAAATCTCCTAATTGGAAATTTGTTATTTGAGTTCGATGAACTGTGATGAAAAAAGAGCCGGAAAATTGAAAATGTCCCGTGACAATCAAGTGAAATGTGACAAAATGACCAGCCAATAAGAGTGATCCGGAAAAAAGTCCAAGTAAAATCTAATAACATGGAGAACGCCACCATATTTCCCGATGAAATGCTGGGGAACATCTCCTTGCTGAATGCTACCCGAAACGACGACAACTTGACCTCCTTTTTCACGGAGGAGGAGTGGCTGGCCATCACGGGCACGCTGCCCTGGTTGGTGGGCTTCTTCTTCGGGGCCATTGCCATCACGGGATTCTTCGGCAACCTGCTGGTCATCCTCGTGGTGGTGTTCAACAAGAACATGCGCTCCACCACCAACCTGATGATCGTGAACCTGGCCGCCGCCGATCTGATGTTCGTCATCCTCTGCATTCCCTTCACGGCCTCCGACTACATGACCACCTACTGGCCCTTTGGCAGGTTCTGGTGCCGGAGTGTCCAGTACTTGATTGTGGTGACGGCCTTCGCCTCGATCTACACGCTGGTGCTGATGTCCATCGATCGCTTCCTGGCGGTGGTCCATCCCATTCGGTCGCGGATGATGCGCACGGAGAACATAACCATAATTGCCATTGTGACTCTCTGGGCCGTGGTGCTCGTGGTATCGGCGCCAGTGGCCCTCACACACGATGTGGTGGTAAGTCGGTGTGGGAGGTGGAGGTGTACCCATAGGTATGGTCAAATTGCTGACCTGCTGTGCCTAAATCTGCTGTGAAGAACACGGGCCAGGCAAATTTATTGCTTTCCATCATCGTCACCTCGTTAGATTCCGCGCTGGACGTCAATGCCGGCTCTTCTTCTGTACATAGTCCGCCTCGTTCGCGATCGTAATCCAGAAGGTGAAGCCCCTGCCTCCGCTCTCTCCACCCTCCCAGCTGATCCTGATACAAATCATTTGCTTTTACTGTGCCCCTATTAAAGTTTCCCCTTTTTATCTTGTTTTCTGTTTTGTGTTTATATTGAAAATTTAGCTAGATGCGCGGCGCTCGATTTGTTTTTGTTACTAATTTGCTATTTTGAATTCATAAATTTTTAATTATAGAGCAGATAGCCAGCGAGAAACACTCGCCAACTGGCGGACTTCGCCCACTCTCCTCTGTTGTTGTGGCTTGCACAATTTCAAACTCAACTGTTGATTCAAAAGCACGTAAATCATGACCAGTCATAAGTCGTTACAAGTGGCTATTATGGGAACTTTGCACTTGCGAACTTCTGGCGCACACTGCGTATGATATATTTATTGGCGGGCGACGACCTTGAAGTGTTCCTTTCGACCTTTTTGCCTTTATGATCGATGCGCAAAGTGAGACAACCAATTAAATAGAGATGTGTGCATCTGGCTTCTTTCCCTAGGATCAGCGGGCGATATTCCCAATATAATAGGATAGAAGAACGTGTTCTTAGCAGATTTCAGTGTGCTGATTCCAAACACACTTTCATGGAAATTTTACTTTAATAACAACAATATCTATGTTAGTTTCTGGACGTTTTCTGAAAATATGTTTTCTCAAAACAATGTGTAAATTTAATAGTAAAATTTACTACTTTGGTTTGAGTTTGAGAGAGATAAACTGAGTCAATATATGTAGCCTATACATATTTCAAGGAATAATTTTTAAAGTGGGTATGACATTAAATAAGTGTTAGTTGGAAAAGGTAAAAAATATTGTTATCTTAAAGACAGTTTTATGAACTCTTGTATTGGTGTAAAACAAAAACGAGAATAAATATTCAATAGTAACTCACAGTCCGTTAGCAATTGAAAAAGCTTTTATCCTCTTCAACAGTTAAGTTTTTTTTTTTAAATACGAGAGTGTAAGTGTACGCAAAATTTAACTTAATATTAACCCAAAAAAATTTAAAAGCTGGTTTGAAGACATAATTTTTGATTTCACTATAACGGGAATCACTCAATCACGTCCAGGCACAGAGTTATTTTCCTGTTGATATAAGTCGGTGTCCGCGGGCATTTTCCCCTGCTCTTCCACCGCCAATAAACCCAATCCCACATCGCACACAACCAGAACTTTTTATTTGTGCGGTTGGCTTTCGCTTTTCCTTGGCCAAAAACAAAATAGTCGCAGTCGCAGTTAATTAGGCGAATCCCATCGTCACCCGGGCGATGAGCTATTTTATCTACGAGATGGCTCACTGTTGCTCTCCGTTTTGTTATTGTAACCTAATATTTTATTAAATGGCATTTCACGCGTCATTATGTTTTTTTTCTGGTTCGGTTTTGTTTGCATTGTGTACGTGGGGCGGAGAGCTCCAACGGGTCGCTTTATTGTGTGTGTTGATGTGTTTGCTTTGCTTTGTCTAAGGATTAAGCTGGAAAAATACAGGCCAAATTGAATGCTCATATGTGTGCTTTGCTTTGTTATCGGCCCGTGCGCGTGCAAATACAAAGAAACAGGCGATAAAAAGGCATAATTAAGTCATGTTTGATCAACATGTTAATTAACAGTTTGCTATTAATTATTTCCATATTACATTGGCCCGCATACAAGCACACATGCATATATGCAAGTTATTAGGGCGGGATTGCTGCGCTGTGAGCGTGTGCCATTATCTTTTTATTAGAAATCGATAACCAATAATCATAAACGCACATATGTCCGACTGCGTAACTAGATATAGGATCTCCAGGTCATGGCATTGATTGACAGCTGTTGCCTGCCTTTTCCCTTCGCCCTAATGGCTTGTCAAGTCTATTAAATCTTTTTGGGTTTTGGGAAACCAGCGAAACGAAATTAACCCATAAATCAGCAGAGGGTCTGGCCATGATTTGTGTACTTCAGTGGCCTTGGGCACTTGAACTCGATTTGTGGGCCAACATCGCGCTCAGTGTAACAACCACAAGGGCGGGCAATAAACAAACATTGTTGTAAGCATTTTGGGGCATTAACGGGAAGATTTTTTAAATACCATTTTTCACACACAGGCGGAGATTGTAAACAAAAGTGTAAACAAAGGCTGCAAATATTTTTACGATGCGATGCCAGGCAGTTTATGACCCCTTCTAAGCGTCAGCACACCAGTCTCTCGTCTAGCCAATAGCCAATAGACCAATCCACCCACCCCAATCCCCAAAAAATCCAACTCTGGCTGAACAATTTGTCAGGCAGATGTCAGCGACAGAGAAACAATGCGAGATTGCGAGTTAGTTGTCGACGTCCAAACTATCCGTATGACAGTTTAGTTTTATTTACGATGTCTGGCTTTTGGCTTTTGGCCGTCTGACTTTGCTTTGCTGCCATGCAACTGTCAGAGCCAACATGACGTATGCGCAATATTCGATTCGATTCGATTCTCACCCCCATTCCCACATTTCTATTTCCGCAGGTGGCGTACGATGCCAAGAAGAACATCACCTACGGCATGTGCACGTTCATCACGAACGATTGGCTGAGTACGAGGACCTACCAGGTGACCTTCTTCATCAGCTCCTACCTGCTGCCGCTGATGATCATCAGCGGGCTGTACGTGCGCATGATCATGCGGCTGTGGCGCCAGGGGAGCGGGGTGCGCATGTCCAAGGAGTCACAGCGGGGTCGCAAGCGGGTCACTCGCCTGGTCGTCGTGGTGGTCATCGCCTTCGCCTCGCTCTGGCTGCCCGTTCAGGTGAGTCAATAGTACTTTGGAATATGTGATGTGATGTTTTTATCACTGTTTCTCATGCATTTCTTTATAATATAATAAGATTGTTTTGATGACTATAAAATTTCTGGTAAATTTTGAAATCTCTTATTAAAAGTATAAATTCTTTTATTTAACTGACCAGCTCATCCTGCTGCTCAAGTCCCTGGATGTCATCGAGATGAACAGCTTCGCCAAGCTCGTCATTCAGGTCAGTGCTCAGACGCTGGCGTACAGCAGTTCCTGCATCAACCCGCTGCTCTACGCCTTCCTCTCCGAGAATTTCCGGAAGGCCTTCTACAAGGTGAGTGCGAGCACACGAGTGGCTGGGTGAAGGACCCTCCAGAGGACGGCAACTGAGTGCTCAGTCAATATATTGATGATTCGACTGCCGGCGATGTCGGTTGAAATATATTTTCGAAGCATTGTTTTCGCCTGCCTTTTATTTTATGACATCTTTTATTTGTCATAATTTTAAGCGGGCCATCAAATTGATTTATTGACTGACAATCGACAGCCCTTTGCCATAGCATATATGTGATATTTGTTTTAATTATCTGGTATATAAACATTCATATCCGCTCAACCGCATTTTCATTTCCATTCCAAATGAGATTTTAAATGCGAGAGTGTTTTCGTTTCAAATCAGAAATCTAAAAAGCAATTAAATAATTCGCTCTGAAGAAAAATAAAAGAGTCCAGTGAAAAGAATTCCATAAAAGACGTGGCGCGTTTTCCCATTAATTTTCGGCGAGCAGGCGGCTACCGTTTTAATGAGTTAAGTGCGAAAAACGCACATACGCCGCGTGGGTCGGATTTGGCTTCAACATTTTTATTTACGATATAAATAGGGAGAGTGTACAGAGCGATTTCAACCTAGGCAGAGGCAGGCCCATCAGACTGGAACAACGAGATCATCATCCGACCGTCCATCTCCATTCCTCTATTTACGATTCGCAGCTGCTGTGTAATAACAAAAGAGCCCTCCCTCTGGCCCCTCGTTATGAATTGAATATTTTCCATTCTTTTGTCTTGTCCATTTAATGAAGTGCATCGGAGTAGTTTACGAGGCATTGCGATAAATACGATATATAACATATATTTGGAGAAATACCATTATCTTGCATTCCACAATTTTCCATGAAATGGCACAATCATTGGGCTTTAAATTACAATTGATGCCCGAGGGCAGGCTATTTAAAGGCAGGCCCAAATTAGCAACGCATTGAGACAATAGGAAATTAGAGGCTTTGCATTTTTTCGGTCCGGTCTTTTTATAGCATTCCATGTAAATTCATCCACGAAGTGAAAACAGAACAGACGGCTGACAGGCTGCCCGCAGTTTCGGTCGGCTCATTCCAATTCAACTCACTTTCGGGACGCATTAATTCTTTTGGTCAGCGGCCATTTGCATAAACACAAAAAACGTTGCGGGACGCAAATCACTGGACAGCCACGCCCATCACCACCCCGCCCAAAATGCTCCTGGGGTGATTTTGCTTTACTTACTTTTAATTACTTTAGGGACAAACAGACACAAACGGCTCAAGAAACAGCGGGCGGAAGGACATTGTACTCATCGATGGCATAGACGCCGCCGAGTTTTACTTTCCCGTAAAACATTTCCTTTCAATCATTTTGTGGCTTAATTTTAATATTTTAATTTGTTTTGCCGCTGCGGTGCCTGAGTTCCCCCTGTTTTGCGCAAAGCTTTTGGCACTTTGCATATAAATTGTGCTCCTGGTTTCTGGTTCCTGGACTGGTGCTATCTCGGTTTGCCTTTTGCTAATTGATGTGTTTGTCAAGTCATTAAATTAGATTAATTACGTTAATTAAATTTCCGCGCTGCTGTTTGTATTGTTTTTCCCTATTGTTTCCTTGTGTGCCAAGAGCGTGTTCGGAATGCTTTTTATATATTTCCAACTGCTCGTGGTGGAGCATATGTCAATCTGATTAATTGGCCGTGTGACTGGGCCGTCTATTAGTCAAGCATTTATTCACGAACTGAATTGGTCGATCTTTCTATTGCTCTTTCCCACTTTCACGCCTTGCAGAGCTTGCAGTCCAAGAGGCTGGGCATGTGGACGATGCAGCATCAGGATGTGAGTTCAGAGAAAACTACCTATCCATAACAGTAAGGTAGAGTGATATTGGATTTACCTTTTCTTTTTTAATTTTAAAAGCCTTTTTTAAGTCCACCAAGAATCTATATAATACATATAAGCCATTGCTATTTAAATACAATTTCCAAAACAAACTTTTTAAATCTTTTTATATTTTTCGAAATTATATTACTAAAAGGGAAACATTTAGAAACGATCTTTAATTTTGAGTTGTAAGTTTTACAAGAAAATACTTATTCAAATTTTTTAAAATTGCTTGAAATTTTTTATATACATTTTTTTATTATAAATAGATTTATTTAAGTCCCTAACTTGTTATGAACACAACTTTATGCATGCATATTTTCGACCAAGTCCGTGGAAAATATAACTACACCATTTCTTATATTTTTAAACAAATATGAAACACCGGCTTTAAAAGCTTTCCGCTGTTGCCCATTTGCTACAATCAAATAATCGAATAATGAGCAGAACACCGACAACGTGAATGCACAGCGCACCTTGGAACCCAAAAGCCGTAATTCATTTCCCCAGAGCCGTGCTATCTGCGAATGGAGTTGCTCTGCTGTTGTTGCCCCTGTGACGGGGCACTAATCAACAATTTCAGGCAGTTCAATCAAAGCGCAAATTCATAAATCATTTATATGCAAACTCCCACTCCTCAGAAGGCCTGGGTTCCAGTCCCAGTTCCCAGTTCGCAGCTCAGCCGGTTGCCAGGCAACTGGACCAGCCGCAGCTTGACTGCCGGCATTTCAACACCTCAAACCACTTTAATAATTGAATATTGAATCAAATCTAATCATTCAAATGCAAATCGACGGCAGCAATCGCAACCAGGGGCCTTGACAAGGGAATAGCTTTCGACCCGTTTCCCATTTGCACGCCTAACGCCCCTGCAGTGACTCTGCATCAAACATATCATTAATCACACATTGTGGCCCGAACTGTGAACTCACTGGGCCATCAGTACTTACTTTACGTATCTTTAGCGTTAAATTCGGCCAATATTCCATCGCTTCCTCTGTTTTCTCAGTCTCTCTCCTTCTGTTCCTGCAGGCCATCAACTGCTCGCCCCGATATCAGAACTACACATCTGATTTGCCGCCCCCGCGCAAGACGTCCTGTGCCAGGACCTCCACCACAGGACTCTAAGGATAACTTCCTAAAGGAGAAATCAAAGGTAGAGCGATATGATTGACCGATAGGCGGCAATTGAGGCAGACCACTGGAATTGGATGCCTCACGATTGAACCTCCGAGGGCAGAGGTGTACAAGTACATGTGTCCTTTACAGGGAACCAGAGAACCAAAGGACCAAAGGACCTCGAGTGGCTAGAGTTTAAGTTTAGTAGTTTTAAATAGAATGTACCTCTTGTTAATTAAGACGATTGTCTATTTGTTACCCATAACATATGGTTGACATCCTTTTTTGTTACAGTATGCTTATTGCTTACAGGAAAATGTGTATTTTTAAGGAAAATAATAATGTTTATTAAAATAAAGTGCATATAACAAAGTCCTTTGTTGTTGACAAACTCAACAGTTTTAAAAGGGTATTAGAAGAAGTATTTTATATTTATGTAAATAATGATTTTCAAAATATAATGTATTACAAACTCCCTTGTAGAATACCATAATGTTGACTATGTTGCGCCAGTTTGTTATTTGTGTAAGCCATTAAAGAATTAACAAACACCACACACAAAACTAAGCGCATTTGATTTGTATAGAATGAAGTTAGCGATACATTCAGTTGTCAGCCTGCGGCTGATTGCCCAAACTATTGCCAGACGCACGAATTCCTGTGCATGCAAATTCGGCTGCCGTTTAAATGGGCATTTAGTGGAGCGTGAATAATGAAATTGAAATACTTGTCGAATATTCGCGCACTGCCATCGATATCTGAGCGATCTGCCTGCTGCATTTGTGCAATCACTCGAACTCGCGTTCATTTGCACAGCCACTCAGGCATTCATTTATTCTAAGGCCCCGCCCATCCCAACGATATAAACCCAGCGGCACAAGGGTGCCCGCGTCAACCACTTGATGAGCTGGCTTTCGACTCATGGAGGAACGCGAGGGCTTGGCTTGAGCCAACTAGTGATGATCAATCGTCAGAATTTGTACTTTTTTAAAGTTGTTACTGCTGTTTAAATGATATGGTGGTACCAGAAAGGTCAGTATTCCTATACAGTCTGACAATGTTTTTAAAGTAACCTTCTCGCACAGCTAACTAAAAATGGATCGAGGTCACCAAATTAATAAATCGCTAAAATCTTCTGAGCTCATTGAGTACTATTATTTATTATACAAAATGCGGAATATCATTTATAAACCATTTTTCACAGAATATTAATAAAAAAATCTAATGCAGTCTAATGAACAATTGTAAGAACCACTTGAGGAAGTATAGCTACCAAAAAGAAGTACTTCAAAGAGTTAAAAGCAGAAAAGTACTGGTCACTGAGGGTTCAGGGGCTTAAACCCTCAACCCTTAATGAAATTCTGCAAACTCCTCTGACTGACATCACTGAATGCCATGGGCACTTCTCCCCTTGGACGTTAAGCGGTGCCAGCGAAGCCCTGACTTTGGCAGCAGGCTCAAGATGCTGATTGCATTTCGCTCTCCGCTGGCGACTGTCCGGAATTAATTATGCTGTGTCCATCTTGTGGATCCCGGAGTATATACATACGTACAATACCCATGCCCACACCCAGAGTATTGGCTCAGGTTTCCACGCTGCCAGGCCACGCGTACCTTTGCATAATTTATTCAATTTTAATAAGCGGCCCCGTCTAGCGTTGAGGCGTTGCTTTTTACACCAGGTAACGTAATTAATGCGTATCAGTCGCTGACAGGTTCCTCTTCGGGCGTTGGCAGTGTAATCAAAATTTCAAATGAGCTGCGACGAAGGGCAGGGGCACAGGTGTCGACCCTGCTCCAAGTGCCTTTTGCAAATGAGGCGGGAAAATCAATGGATCGATTCAAACTCGGAGGCGAGCTCCAGGCCAGCAAATATTGGCGCCATAAAAGCACTCGGTTCGTTGGCCAAACTTTGGTTTTTCTTTCTTTCTAAGCACTCGAAAAAATTACACAACTTTTTCTTAATTCGAAACAAAAAAAGTTTTATTTTAAATTGACGGGAACTTCCTTTTCCTAAAAATTTCACACAAACGGCCGGGATTCGCGAAATGGGTGTTTCAAGAAATAGAAAAACAGCCTTTTCTTTAGGAATGTTTGGAAAAATAAGCATTCATATTCATCCATCAAATATCGAGTTTATAAATTTCATAAAAAATAACTGTGCTTACTTTGAGGGTTAAACTATTTCCAAGTATTTTTTGTTGGCTTTACCGAATTATAAGTCATTTCCACGCCGAGGAAATAGCCAAACAATAACGCCAAAGTCGGAACAACAACAATAACTGCTGCTTATGCTGCTGACATTATCATAATAACAATAATCATAACTGTGAGTGTAACAGTTGTCGCTTCTTCCTCTCTCTCTTCTCTTTCTCCTAACCTGCTTAACTTAACTTAAAGCCATCCGAGTATTAAGAAATTGCGGCATAGCCTGTCCTGTCCTGGCTGCATACCAAGCAGTTTACGTTACCGTTACGTGGGCGTGGGGAACGGAACGAAATGGAATCGAGACTGTTACACTACTGACCTAGTTAGTCCCGTTGGCGAGAGAGCGGCTCTTGGCTTAAGAGAGTGCGGCCAAAGAGAACGACTCCGAATCGTGGTGAGTTGGCAGTTAACAGCGGCAAAGAGCGCGAGGAATGAGCGGAAGTGGCACAGTTTGATTTTGGCCATTTGGTGTTTTGGCCATTCGAGTCGCTCGACTTCTAAACGTAGGTCATGGCTTGAAAGCGGCTAACAGGTCGGCTACTCAACGAGCCACGAGCACAGGTAGCTCTTGGGTCAGTCACACGCTGCCAATTCAAGGGGGAGGGGCCACGACTACGACTACGGCTCTTTGGCCAAATGAAGCGTAACCAAATGCTGATAGCCCAAATGTTGCAGTTTATGGCCCAGGCATTGGCCAAATGGCCTCTTGGCGTGCGGCATAATGGCGACAATGTGCCCATTGTCTTGACACTGAATCAGGACGAGAGAGAGAGAGAGAGGCAGAGAGAAAGTGTGGGAGAGAGCAGGATAGTGGGAGGACGAGGATGAAGTGGGAGTGACACACCCACACAGCGCCAGTCGATTGCATAATGCGGTCGCGCCAAAACAGAAAAACAACTTTGAACAGCTTTGCAGTTCATTTCGGTGTGTGTGCTGCAACTTCCCCTTTTTTACCGGCTTTTTGTCGTTTCGCGTTCAACTGGCAAATTTCCGGCAAGCTTTGCATGCACACAAAGCCATCTTCCGTCCCTGTCGCACGCACTCTACACTCTATACACACACACACACAAACACTCGAAACGAAAGTTTATCTGTCAATTTTGGAACACAAACACACGCAGGCTACAAAAAATACCCTATAAAGGGTATAAGTTCACTGAGAGATTGCTTGGCTTTCAGATGCGGTGATGTCTCATAACATATTTTTACATTATTCTATTTTTTATTGGCAAGAGAATGTTTTAATACATGTTAAACATATTAAATAAGTCAAAGTGTCCATACTTTTACATTTTTCGAAGGCTCATGGGTGTTTAGAAGTTGGATTGCAAGTTCTCTATACAAGTCTGTTTTCCAAGTTTAGTTTCATTAAAACCGAAAAAGAACACCACGTTTTGTTATCTGGATTTTATTTTGTCTTTAACAAATATCATACATGCTAATTAATAGATGTCCCTATATTTTAATACAAATATTATTTCATATTAATCAACTAAAAAACAAAGGTTAAATAAAACAGGAACGATATCGCTAGCATACTTTTAAGGGCATCTGATATTCAAGTAATAGCCGGTTTGGTTAACTTCTTTTTTTCAGTCCAGCACTTCTCCGATAGTTGGGGAAAAGAAACATTTTGTCAACTTTAATGCGCTTTGTTGTTAAGATGGCAAAACGAAGAAAACGCACAGGAGCCACGTTACATGTGCCAGCAGGTAAAAGCGCAAAAGTTCGAACCGATTTGCATATAGTTGAGTAATCCAAAAACGAATTTCTCGGTTAGTTGGCAAAGTACTTGGCTCAGCTCTTATGCATTTTAAAAATCAAACATCCCAATTCCATTACCCCAAATGACAACAAACTTTCGTACTCCTTTTAATTTGTGATTTTTTATTTCATTAAACAATATGGTGGTTACTTTGATTACAATTGGAATACAGAGTACATAAAGGTATATCTAGGGGTGTTTACATAATGGAATTTTTAAGTAATTTTGATTAGGAATTAGCCAGCAATTGGTTAAGGCGCATGCTAATGCCCACTAGCGTCCTCTGGCCAGGTTAATTCCTGCCCAGCGAGCGGCCTCATAATAAATAAATGATAAACTTTACCCCAAACTGACAAGAACATAATTTCCGTGTCCTGGGTCCTTGTCGAAAGCCGCAGGAATTAATTGCGGGTCGCTCGCTGGTGTCGTCCTCGTTAAACTTTCGACCAGATTAGGAGAAAGTGCGGAACGGGCGGGGGCGGCGAACATTCGTTTGCAATAATTTAAATATTAGTTACACATAATGTAAAGCATAAATTAATTTTGTATTCGCCAACTATTAAAAAACTTTTTGGTCGCAAGGGGCGAGTGGAGCGGATCGGAGCGGCGAAGTGCAAGACATCCGCTTAAACTTTATCCTTGGCTCGGGGCAATTAGTTATTCACGCTAGCGCTTGTCTTTGGAGCAAGTTTAGCCGCTGCCAAATCCGAATCCGTTGCATATTTCTTGGCCAGGCCAGAGCTGCGATTGGAATTAATCGCAAGATAAATAGCCGAACCGGAATCAAAGAGCACACCCGTGATTATGTGATCGCATCACAGGCGCTGCAGCATCCGGCCGTAGACCTGACTCCGCTCGAAGCTGCTGAAGGCCTCGCGGAAACGCTGCCGCTGCTCGCCACTCAATTTCGCATGGAAATCTTGTGCAGCTGTCACGAACAATGCAATTTCGTGTTGACCCAATTTTCGGGCCGTCTCTGGAGAAGCCTCTGTCGCTGTTGTTGCCACCGTGGCAGTTGCCGTCGCCGTCGCCGTTGCAGAGTTGGCTGCTCCGAAGCCGAGCACCAGCGGAAATAGTTTAATCAAATGCAGATTTATGGAGGCGGATAAAAAGATGACGCTGAGACCCCAGACACCTTGCTGCTCCGGCTGGGCCAAAAACGTTGGCAGGGTGCAGATCAGCCAGTCCTGGAGCATCTGCAGGTACGACGAGTCGATGGCGGACCGAAAGACCTGCGGGAAAGGCACAACGAAAAAAGGGAAGGGAGCGTGCGAACGGGTTAGTGGTTGGGTTGCCGACAATACGGAAATTAAATTTTATTGTGCCGCTCGAAAGGTGCTTCTTCTTGGGCATACTTTGTGGCAAAAAGTTGGCTAATGAAATTCCGCAGCCTGGGAATCCCGACCCTGCAAATGACAGTGCAAATTGTGCCGCTCCGGGATCCAGTCCAGGTATCCGTTCCCCCGGTGAGCCTCGAGCTTGTTTTTATTAATTTCCATGCACGCACCGCACCCACCGGGTAACCTTGAACCTAATGAAAACATTTTATGGCACCACAGTGGTCGCAGTCAGCGGGCCCTTTGCATTGACCCACATACTCCCACTCGCACACCTGGACCTGCTGGACAGGGGCCAAGCTGTAGCCATGAATTCCATTAATTTTCGAGCTGCCGAAAATTCCACAGACGCACACGCACACACATATGGCTGGCTGTTGGCAGCTGGCAAGTATTTTACCCTTTCGACATTAGCGCTGCATTGGCCCCATTCCGTTCCGGTCTCCAGGCTCAGACAGAGAATAAGGACAGGGACCTGAACCTGAGTCTGAACCTGGCTCTGGACTCGTAAAATGAGCCCCACACGTGGGTTTGGGTCTGTGTGTTTCCCAGAGCCACGCACGAATGGCCAGCGTCTTTACCTTCGCTAGATCTTTGGCCACCACACTCCACTCACCTGATATACAATCATGGCAATAACATCGCCGTGCGGTTGATTAATGGCCAGAAACTCCTTTATGACCTTCGTCAATATTTCATTCGGTGGCACTAAATCACGAATAATTTGGCACAGCACTTGTCCATAAATCCAGGCGGCATCTCGAGTCGATGATTTAATACAATGCAAAAGTATATCGACTTTGTCGTTTTGCTGGGCGATTATCTCCGGGTCATCCTGGACAATGCCGTTCGACAGCTCCGTGTTCTCCAGCTGGGCAGCCGAACCTGAGGGCAGAGAGCAGAAAATGTGTAAGTCATCGAGTCCCTGAGAAAGTGCAGAAAGTGAAACTTTCTAATTAACAAAGCTGCCTTCAAGCTACATGCCGATGGCCATTATTCACATGCTTGCGGTCCTTCACACGCCAGTGCTGTCCATTTATCCCACATTTTTCCCCCATCCCTTTTTCAGGACACACACGTACATAAATTTACATTTAAATTTTATGGATTTTTTGCCAAACTTTCCCCCATGTCCATCCAATTGAAAACTAAACAAAAAACGAAACCAGAAGCTGAGCAAGGACAGGGATTAGGAGTGTTCGATTAAGCCCGCAGGGGAAGAAGGTCACCAAATAAATGTGCGTTCCTTTTAGCCAGGTGAAAAATGATGGCAGCGAGAGGCCGCTGAAAGCCACAGCCAGTGTGCTGCTGCTTAGTGTGGTTTAGCGCCATCGAATTATTTACAATTCGCCCCCGATCCACCAGTCCACCAACCCACAGATCCACCTATCCACCTGGCCTACTGGCCACACCCCTTAACCCAACTCAGCCGCCTTCTGGCCGGGCCAACTTTGGCTTTGGCCTTTGTTTTGCAGCTTAACATTGTTGGTCGTGGCTGTGGGCCTGCGGGCAGCTTGTTTGGCTGGCTGTTGCCAATTTTGGCATTGTTGTTGCAGGCTTTGAGCGGGGATGAAGCATGGCCAAGTGACCGTGTGGGCGCTGCAGGGGAAGGGGCCGGCGCCTGGCCACAATTATGCGCACCACGAATGCCGCAGGCAATGCACGGAAATATAAGAAAAACCCAACAAACTCTAAAATTCGTTTAAGCAAAACCGTGAAGAAAAAACGTATTTACTATATAAAAAAAAACAACAGTAAAACCAGAAGCAAACACAGACCAACCAATGTTAAGGACAGGCGATTATACGAATAACTGATACCCATAGGAATAATAAGCAAGTTACTACCCAAAGAAATATAATAAGTACTTTGTGCAGCCTATTCAATATCGTTTGTTTTTTGTAACTTCAAATATAAATTTACAACACCAAACAATCCTAATCCTACCTATTAAAGGGTGTCCGCCACACAAAGGACCCGCTGTCTTTTGCCTTTCGAGCACTTTCTACCATTTGGGTGACCAATATGGCCGCAAATATTTATTATTGCGTTTTGCAACTTTGAGGGCAAATTTATATACGTTTTTTTGCGACTTTCCTTGTTTTTTACGCTCCTTTTTTTAAGCTTTCGCTCTCCATTTTTTTTCGTGGCATGCCAACCTGTATTGTCTTCGGCAAGGCGGTCTTTTGTTTATTTTCGCGTGGAGCCCACAACGCTTTAAAAAAGCAAGCAGGCGGAAAAAGGGCAAAAAAAGGCAACCCCAGCAATGGCCAACTTCCCCTAGGATGCGTTTGGTCTCTGCGTCCCAAGCCTGGCTCTTGCCTGGTAGCCATATTCGAGATTTGTGTGTTGCCAGGGCCCAAAATCGAGGCAGTCGCCGCCATTTAGTGGCAGAAGTAAGCATCGCGAATGGCCTGCTACACAAACATTGACGTTTCTCAAAGGATTTGCGTGCTGTGGCCGTGGCAAACGGGACTCAAGAGTCGGCAGTCCTGCGCATTGACAAAGTGCACAGCAAATACGCAACGCTCCACTTCCATTTTCACCTACACATGCATCCTGCCGCAGGCATTCTTCGTCATATTTGTGGAGCCGCTTGCTTAATTTCAGCCCAGGATTGGTCCAGTCGAAAGCTGTGCTAAGTTTCCACGCACAGCAGGTATAAGGACATGAGTTGGAAAGAACATATCGAAAAACCAAAGCAAATTCTCTGCTATTTTTTTTATCAAGAAAGGGAGTAAAGGAACCGATTGGCTTTAGTTTAATGAAACGAAACTGAGCGGATAACGATTGACCCGCATCGAGGCGATTTCCATAGGCACCTGTGTAACTTTAATCAAGATTTCTAGCTAATGAACTAAACAAGGATGAAAACTCATGATGAAAGGTTGGAAAAAGCTGCACAATAAACATAGGCTTTTGATAAACTTGGAAGTCTCTCGGTAGGGGTTTAAAGAATAACCAATCACTTTAAAGACAGCGGAAAATACAAAGTGTGTATAAACATTTAGTTTACGAGTGTCTTATGCAAATAGTCCATCCATTTGGGATTTAAACAGAGACCCATTTATGTCCAACGGATACCAAAAACCGAACTTGTGCCCCCGAAAAACCACTGAGCTTACATTTTAGCATGAGAGGAATGAGCGCATGACAGGAGTCAGTGTGTGAGTGTGTGCGACAGCTGAAACGATAATAATTGTCCTGGAATGGCGCTAATAACAGCAACAGGGATAATTGTTGGCCAGCGACAGCAGAGATACGGGACGAGCACAGCAGGAGCAACAGTCCGGCGACAGCAATTATCCTTTCGCTGGCAAGTGCACACACTCGCATACATGGCCATAATGATCAGCGCCAAACTGTTGACCCGCAAACACACAAAGTGCGCCAGCGAAAGCATTTAAAAACGGTCAGTAGACAGCGGAAATCGGACGTGGCAGCAGCCAAATAAAGGACATTGGGCGCGTAAAGGGAATAAAGTTCACTTGGCCAGAGTGTTCTGCCGACTAATATCAGGGGTGTCTCTTTAAAGTTGTGTGTGCTCCTCCTTTCATTTGAAATTGGAATTTCCATCCCCCAGCAACACATTCAATTGTCTCCCCCCGTCCGTTTGTGCAATTTTCTTATAACAACAGAACCCGTTCGCGGCCCATGCGGCATTAAATGAAATTACAAAATATTTCTGGTCCCCTCTTTCTTACCCCCTTTGATCTTGGTATTATTTTTGTTATTTTCGTCCTTTGGGAGCACCCCGAATACTCACCCACATACATGCAGGACAAAAGCAATTTCAATGCCGGAATCGAAAATTTCTCATTTTCCATTTTCAGCAATTCGAGTGCAAGTTTTTCAATTTTATGTCGCATCTGCGGTGTGACCACGACTCCGACTCCGGCTCCTACTCCACTCTCCGATCCTGCTGGGCCTCCGCCTCCGCTTCTCGGCAGCGGGTCTCCCGTCCCGTCCTTTCCAGGCGGCTGTGCACCCGGAGATGGCACTCCGCTGTTGACCACCATGCGCTCCAGGCCCTGCCAGCGACGACAAAGGGATAAATAAATACAATAAGCAATGTGAATGTGTGGGGCGTTTCGGGGACAGCTCATAGAAATAGCACTGCGGCTATTTGAATTTTTATCATTGCATACTTAAGTGGGTTTTTCAGTAATGGCCACGCTAATTGAGTGGCAAATTGTTATTGTTATGGCCACTGTTGTCGCTGCGCGCCATTGCGCTTTCTCCGCTGACTCTGTCTCTGTAGCTGATGCTGATTCGGATCCCAACTGCGGCCATCAAAGCAAAAGGCAGCAAGGACAACAACAAGGACACAGAATCAGCAGCAGCAGCAGCAGCCACAGCGAAAGCAACAAAATGGGACAATTGAATTGCGTGCAAATTTCATAAATTGCTTAAAAAGTCGAATTTAATTTTCGTCCGAACGACGCCCGGAAGTGTGCAGAGCAAAAACAGTTTTTAATTACTTGCCGCTCGCCATACTCGTAAACTGCAATTAAAATCTCAACTCCATATTAAGTGGCGGCAAATTACGTTCGCCAACTGAGGAATGCCTTTACTATACATGTGAATGCACGCAGCGCTTAAATCAAAATGCTCTACTCTTTTTCATTACGCTCAATTTGGAAACGGTCTCCAATTGACCAGATCCCCCTGAACCCCTGCACATGTGTGTGTGTATTTTGGCCGGGCCAATAAACATTTGGCTGTTGCTTCTGCCACTCGTTTTGTTGGCCCTTGCCCCGTCAGTTATGACAGCACTGGTTGCGGTCCGTCGGTGGAGCCCTTTCTGCTTTCTGTTCGGGGTTCGCCGCCTGCCTGACAGCTCGGTCCGCTTGCCGTTTGAAAATTGTCAATCAAAAAACCAATTAAGCGCAACGTGGGCTAAGCCGGGCCGGAGTCGGAACCCGTCATGAATGAAGGCTGGAGCGTGGGGAGCGTTTACCCTGGTCAATGGCAGTCAGATTTGCTGCCCCGCTAGTTGGCTGACAGTTAGTAAGTGGCCTGATGGCGGCTAGACAGGGCTGACAACCGTTTAAGTGCCAGGCTAAGTCCTTCTCCCAGGTCATACTCACATGCAGAACGCACAGATACAGCTCCTCGTCGCCGGTCGTCTTCAGGAAACTGCTGGCCGCAATGATTGTATTTGACAACAGATGACATTGCGGCACGAATTTCGATGTCCACTCGATCAGGCTGTAATTGAGCGTCCAGACCAGCTTGGTGTGTTCCGCGCTGAACGCCAGCGGGCTGAAAAGATAACCCAGAAATGTTCAGCGCAACGATATTGGAGAGCTGCTGCTCTCGGCATGTTCCCATCTAAATTAATTAGAAGTCCGACGACCGCAGGATTGCATCCGCCGCTGCCAATGGCCAGCTTGCACTCCCTTATTGCTTTTCGCGTAAAATTACAAAATAATTAGGACGTGGGGGTGCGATGCTTCGCCCGCTCGCTGATTAGTTACCGTGGTCGTGCCTCCCGATTTCAGGGGCCATCCATTGATTTTATGGCCAGTGCTGCTGCAGCTGAAATTTTCGTTGAGGTTTTGCATAATGGTTTCGCATACGCTGCGTATGTGCAATATATGTTGTTTGCTCTTCGAGGGCACGAGGAGAATTCGACTTGTTTCTTTCAAGGTTGCAAGCTAAAGTTTTAGCGCATTTTGCAGACTTGTCAAAGGGGAAAAACAAACTGAAGTGCGGTTGAGGTGCAGACTGTGAAATTCCATCAAAAGCCGCGAACGAGGAGGCAGCTGCTCAGCCCATAATTAGAATTCACTGGCGAGCATAAACAAGCAAATGCAGTGCAAACAAGAACAACAAGAACTGAGGCTGCGCTTGACTTTGGAAAATCTATCAAAACCAGTTTCCAGCAAAGTTTCAATGGCCATGGTTCATCGATGTTCTGCACGTTGTCGAGTTATACCAACTTCCTCTGCCGCCATATCCTTTACCAAAAGGGGGAAGAGAGTCTGCTTCCGGCGCAGTCCTTGAAAAGTTTTTGATAACACCCCAAACAGCAAGGGGTGGCGGCCAGGTGGAAGCAGGAGCAGGAGCAGCATCAGACCACAGAACCCAGATGCCGATGAGCCGAGGTAACTAATGCGAAATGAGAACTTTTGCCATTAGTGAGTGGATCTGTGGAACAGATATAGACATGCCAGGAGCGGCAGGAGTCAGAGCCTGGGAAGCCGAGTTGATGAGTTTCAATTCAAGATGGTACCAGGTATGGCTTTCAGCGAGGGTACTGCCAACAGCTGGATGAGGGGTTGTTAATTGCGCAGAGGGCCAAATTATGGACAGCAGATACCGGATTCCGGCTTTCAAGTACCTGATCCCGGACCCAGGACCCAGGACCCAGTTCTCAGTACTCACCTCTCATCAATGATGCCATGACGATTGATGTAGCCCACAATTAGGGCTCGCAACAAAGCCAGCTCCTCGCTGAGCCTGCCCATTGTCGTGTTGGTCTTGCTGCAGCACTCCAGCAGACAGAGCAGTCCCTGCAGCGTGCCGATGCGAATGAAGCTGTGCGTGCTCTTCAAGTAGACGTTGCCAATCAAGGAGCACAGGGCTTGCAGCTCGCCCAGGCTGGGGATGAGAAGGGCCTGGCTGCGGCACAGTAAGTAGATTATATGCTGCAGAATGCAGAGAACATTAGCATTAAAAACAATAGAATGGCAGAGTCCTGCACAGCATAACAACTACAAGAAAATCGGAGGTTAGTAAATAGCAATTTAAAAACTATATAGATTGTTTAATGCGTTTAAACGTGAATAATTTTTGTTTATGTTGTTTGTTTGCTCACATTGAAGTGTACATAAAAAATAAAACTTTTAACGTTTTATTAAGACGTCTTGTTAAAAATTAAATACCCAGTCAAAGTTTTCTCTGTGTAGTTTACTTACCTGATGCGAAATCGTATCGTCCATGGCAACTTGCTCCTGCAGTTTAAGGCAGCGCTCCTTAATCCACTTGATGTGGTCGCGGCTCTCGCAGATTTCGCAGAACTTTACCAAATTGGGGAGCACCAGGATGTGATTCAGCTGTCAGAGGGGCGAGAGGAGTTTCGAAAGAGTTATGGCAAGTTGCAGCTGCAAATTAAATCACTGCCAAATCACGGGTCGCGCAGACCCCAAGGATCACTCAAACGCACTAGCCAGTGCAGCACAGTAATGTCCGCCAAGCGGTTTGCATAATCAAATTAAACCCCGGCATGGAATGTGCGAGGGCAGGCAGTGCACAGATGCACAGGACGTGACGGGCGCAAAAGTTTGACAGGACTTACCTCGATCATCTGCTGCAGTACGTCAAAGACCAGCTGCGTGCTGCTTCGAAAGTCAATTCCCGACAGCTGCGTAAAATGGCGATAGTTGCGCATTGCCATGTCAGGCACATCCGCATCGCAGAACTGCTTAATGTCCTGCTGGCCGGATAGGCCCACGCCCACGCCCACTCCCCCTGCCACACCCGCCTGGGCCTCCATTTGGGCCCAGCTGAAATTGAGATCGTATTGATTGGCCCCGAAGGTGCGTGTGCCAATCACATTGTCGTGGGCCAGCTGCCGCTCCAGATTGGGCTGATAGAAGACATTGCACGCATCCACCAGCAGCTGCACCTTGTGCAGTTTCTTTAGGCTGTAAATACGTATATAAATATCAGAGTCAGAAATGATGGATGTGTGGGAAAAACGTCGGGCTGTCGATGGCGATAAAGGGAGTTGTAATTGCTGTTAACTCCAATCGATTAAATGGCGCATACGCCCTGTTGACAGAGCAGGCAAAGTGGCAAGGAAAAACTATTTGCCTGCAATTAAAAACTAATTTATAAAGTCAACAGCGGATGACAAGGATTTGTCAGAAGCCAACTCTTGTGTACGAAAACCACTGCTGGTCGGCTAATAGGGAAAAATATGTGTTTCGCAAATTTCCTAGGGGTTGTCAACAGAGTTTTTGATATTTCAACTTCAGCTTGGTTTCCCCCCCTTTTTTTTTAATGTGTTCTGCCATTCCAGGCAATTGAATCGCGTCGACCACGAGACATGAAAAAAGAGTTTGGCACTCGTTAACTTTTAAAATTATTTTCATAATTCATGTGCTCACGTCACGCCATACATATATGCAAAATTGTGGTCCCACCGACAAAGACTTTTTGTCGCTTTTAATTAAAAACGCAGACATTGTAAAAGCATCCGAAAACTTGTTTACCAAATTGTTTTTGGCCGCTCCCATGTTAACAAATTAGTTGTGCATTTAAAGTTGAAGGATTTTTTTCGAAATGGGGAACGATATAATATGTGCCGGAGCAACATCGGGATACACACGCTCACTCACAGACTCAACTTTTGCCGTTCGCATTTAATTTGTACTTTTTGCCATTTACACATTAAAAACTTTTGCCACTGCGCTCTGAATTTTAATTTTCATAAATTTCCGCACCCCGAACAACACCGACCACCATTGAAACAAGTGAAACTCCAACTCACCTAATGCTGTCGCAAGTGATGCGCTGCCAGCGAGTCGTGTGATGGAACTGGAACTGTCCGCTGGCCTGGCCCACAATGGGAAAAGTTTTGTACGTCATTAAAAGTTCCAGGATGGCCTGCAGGCAGACCTGCTTGATCTGGAACTGCTCCGGCTGATCAACCATGTGCTCGTCGTACAGCTTATTGATCAGCAGCAGACAGGTCATGAAGTACTCCTCGAACTGCTGCCGGGTGGTGAAGCCGAAGATGGAGAGCCTGGAATCCAGAGTGGCTATAAGTGTCAATTTAATTACCGTCAGCCGGCAGCCGGCTGCTGTGCGTGTATTTGTGTGTGTTAGTGTGTAAGTAATTAATTGGAAATTGAAATTTCTGCATAAAATGTTTTCAGCCAATGCTTGAAATTTTAATTCAATTAGTCCGACCTCTTCAAATATTTAAAATATGCAATATACATGCATGTATACGGCTGTGTAGTTAAATGTGAGCAGGCCTAAAATGTCAATTAGTCTTCGATTACTTTAGGCAGCCGGTGTACAAGCAGCAGCTCCATCCACCATAACCTTTAAATGGAGCCCGGGGTGATGTTGTGCATCGTGGTGGTTTCTGTGCAATTAGCAACAATGTTTCTGGAGCAAAGGCAGCCGTCCGCATCCGCATCCGTATCCGCATCCTGGCATGACGTGCCTTTTGTTGCCAGCCATCTGCAACACGCACACATGCATTTATCTCACTTTGCTGCTCATAATTTGTTTATATCGCTCGCTGCCTCGACGGCGGCTTTTCCTGCTGCGATGTACTCTGCTGTGCTGTCTTTTAGCCAGCTTTTAGACCCATTCCACAACCCCCCTGGCCAAAATGCATGCTGATGCCAATGCTATAGCTATGTTGCTGTTGGTGATGCTGCTGGTGCTGTGTTGTGCTGATCCTGCAAAGAGTTTCGTCTAATAGAGTTGTTGATGTTCCGCTCCGCCAGCCCTTTGGGGATTTTGTCTTATCATCCGCGCAGCTTTCGTCGCTGATGTGGTTTTGATGTTTGTGCTCTTGTCGGTCGACCAAAAGCCAAAACGGGCTTGGAAGTGCGAGTGCAAGTATGCATGCTTTGGGGGAAGTCAAGTTTTAGGCTCCGGACAACCAGTGCCACAGACATCTAGCCATGTACAATTATTCCGCCCGATTCCTGGCTGATGACGATTCAGCTTTCAGCTGACAGCGTAATGATGACGACTGCCATCGAAACAATGGAGCCGCAGTAGCAATAGCTATTGCTACAGTAGCATGGGGAGCCTGTCAAGTGACAAGGACGAGGCAAACAAGCCAAGGACAATGACGATGACAATGAAGTCTTACGGCCCACACTCGTGCATATGTGTGTTTGGAGTTGTGCTTGTGTTTGCAATAGAACAACAGGATGTTGATGTTTCCAGTTGCGGTTTAGCCGTCGTCGTTGCCGTTGCTTTCCTCATCATCGCTCCATGTAGCTGCCATGCGCTCGTCAACGCTGTCAGAGCATTGTCAGCAACTTTGTTGTTCCTACCGCCCTGCTAGTTGTTGCCGGACACAATGACAACGACAGGAGCGACACCAGCAGCAACAGCAACTACAATGCAACAAAGCCTGGCCAGTTGATAAGGGAAGCGACAGTTGACCAGCCGCACAATGACACCCATAGGCCAGGTGACGGATTCATAACGTGACTGGTTTAAGGTGAGATCCGAAACATAAACGGATTTAATTAGCTTGAGCAGAGAATTTTTTTCACTGGATACTGATGAGGTGGCTTGGGTATTGGTAAACGGATCCAGAAACTGCTTTTAGACATTAACTCTTCAGAAATTAATTCGAAATTAATATTTTATCTACTTAGCAAATGCACTTACAAATATGTGATATTAGGAGTTTGTTTAGAAATGCTTACACTTATATTTAAATACGTTAAAGTATTAGCCGGCTGTATTTAAACTTTGACTTTCTCCAAAGTGCACTACTTTAAATTTAAGCACTCGAGGGTTTACACCCATCTCGAGTCCACCATCTTGCCTCTAGACTCACACTCACCTCTTGACAAATTGACGCAGAATATCCACATCGCTCAGGCTGTCCACTGGAATGGTGGGCAACTTGCCATCGGCCTGTTGCTTCTGCTGCTGCTCCTCTGTCTGCTGGATGAGTTCGTGCGGCGTCACAGCGTAGGCATAAAACTGGTGCGTGCGTAGCAACGAGATGCCGATGGATGCCACCAGCGACTGGAGGAGGAGAGAGGATAAAGTGCTGCTGGATGGGACTGAAAAATGACCAGCGGAATGTCACTTACGAGTGGAACTTGGACCCGGGCCAGTTCCTGCCCTGCGAACTGCAGTCGAGCGTCCTTTCCGCCTGCCAAGACCCTGCCGCTCTCCAGGGACTCGATATCAATTTGAGTTTCAATCAATTTGGCCAGGAAAATGGCCTGTGGTGCAGATCCCCTGGCCCTGTTCCTCTCCAGCCGATGCCGCCGATAGAAAATGGTGTCCTGCAGAATGCATTGGGCCACAGAGTCCAGCAAATCGAGCAGCTCGCACCGAAGTGCAGGATCCACACTGGCATTAAGCTCCCTCCAGACTCGTGGCTGCAGCAGAAGTGCATCCATGGTGGCCAACAGCACGCCCAGAGCGTCTTGTTCCGAATCCCATGGTGTTGGTCTGGCCAAAATCTGTTTGGCCGCCCCAGCTAGCCATTTCAGGTAGCCCAGCAACAGGGGCAGATGCTCCGGGCGCAGTAGGTGCTCGCCCACAAACTTCTCCATCAGTCGGGCATCGATATAGATGAGTGCTGTTTGCTCCGCATTTCGAATGCAGGCCATCAGTGTGGCCACCGCCCGGGCCACATCCAGCTGCGAGGCTTGGACTTCCTCTGTGGGCTCTGTGGCAGCCATCTTCGCCAGGAGCAAGGAGCAGGAAACACGCGCCAGCGGCGGCGGTTGCATGTAGTTGATGTGCGGTGCATGCTGGATGCACTTCTGCTGGAAGGCGGACAGCATGGTGGCCAGGGAGCCCGCAATGGCATGACGCAAAAGCCTGGCCTCCTGCTCGGGTCCCAGACTCCTCAGCAGGCGATTCAGCTTGGGCTCCGACTGAATCTCGAGCAGCAGCAGCATTAGTTGCTTCTGCTGCTGCGGAGCATCCGCATGCTGCGTGGCGAATTTTATTAGCTGTTTCGAGTAGTTGTGGGGGGGAAATGTCGTCAAAAGAATAGAGTGGTGGGGAGGAAAAGAACAACAAATTAGCTGTGGCAGTGCCATAATGGCCGAGTGCTTGTCCCATTTACCTGCGCAAAGAGCCAGCTCTCATCAATTATGCGCGACGGCGTTGCAGTCTCATTGTCCTGGCGGCACTCCAAGTCCTTCAGTCTGCGATGCGGAGCAATGAAACATAAATAAAAGCATCAAGGGATAATGAGAGTCTGCTGATCCGAACGTGGAGTGCTCTTCGGCTTGCTTTTAGTGGGTACTCGTTTGGGAGTAACCACTTTCAGAAGGGTGGATCGTGTTTTATAATTCTTTATGTGTTGCTTTTAAGTTTAATTGTTCAAAAAAGTACCCAAAAGCCAAAACGATGCAATCTTTTTTTTTAACATTATAATATATACAAGGTTTATTATGTTTCACCGTTATATAAGCCACAAATATTTGATCTACCCTTGTGAGGAAAATAACAAAAAGAAAATATCCTGATATGACCCCCTTTATTTTATCTTTGATAGGTGCTACAATGATTTTTTTAACCGCTTTTCATTGACAGAACAACCCTAACATTAACATTTTTAATAGAGTGCAAAACCTATAATTTTTTTTCAAGCAAACCGACCTACCCTAACAACCCACAATTTAATCAACTGAATACAAATTGCCATTGGTCTGGATAAATAATTGCAGGGGTTTTACTTACAGCAGGGTTCGCATGGCGTCCTGGTCCTCTCCCCCGGCCAGATCTCCCTCGACCAATCGGTCGTAGATGACGTTCCTGGCTGCAGGACCGCTCTGGGCACTCAGTCGCCGGGCCATCCGCTCCAATGGCAGCTGCAGCGAACGCTGGCCATCGTGCAGCTGATGCAGGCGACTCAGCAGTTGCAGGGCCTGCAGAATTGGACCAGCATCGCTGCCAGCGTCTCCAGAGGCTTCCCGTTCGGCGCACTCACAAAGACGTCCCAACAGCCGAAGGACAATGCGAATGGATTGCTGGAGGGTTAGGAAAAATGGGGACAAGGCTGCACTCCACAACTGGGAACTGGCTTTGTTATGCTAAAGTCTTTCGCAACTTACCCTACTCAATCGGTGCGCGTTCCGGAGCAGGGCCACCTGCAGTAATGAGCCGCACTCGGGACGCTCTTGGCATAGCTCGCAAAGGAATTCCAAGTGGTCAGCAATTAGGAAATTCAGATACCTGCCGTCGAACAGGCGGCGCACTTGTTGCGCACTCCAATCGCAGCCCTGCAATTAGTGGACAATTGTGATTTGTTCGGCTTCGCAGGGAATTATCGGGGGCGCGGCCCATTAGCCAACAAGTGGCGCATGTTCGAGTGGCAATCATTTAAAATTATGCCCGCCAATGAACTGTGCTTAAAGTAAGCCAACCGTTTAAAGGCTTCCTGTCGCTGGCGGAACAGTGAACCGAATGCCGAAACCAAAAACCCGATGCGGTGAACCGCAAAATTGCGAGTGCGACAACTGTCAGCTGGAAAAATTCGCAGTGTTGTATATGGTCTGGACATCCGGGGAACGGCGGCCGGGCAACGTTGTCGTCTGCCAAATTCAAATTAAACTAATGTGTCTGATTCGCCACTCTCCACTCGATTCTCTTTACTTATCTGCACTGCTATGAAAAGTTCTTAGAAATCGTCAACAATAATAATTTGAGGACTTCTTCAAGTATTTAAGTTGCCAACAAACGTGTAAATAATCATTTGGCCTTAGCAGTTCATCTATTTATAATAACAGTACCTGCTGCAATAGAAAATGTTACAAATTTTTTGGAATTATGTTGGTACTTTGTACTGTTTATATAAGGAATCATTATAGGGAACCTACTTAATATTTAAGAAGTTAATAACTGTAGTAAAGTTCGAACATTGTTTTTGAAACTCCGTAGGTACCTACTTTTAAAATAGTTTTGTTTTCCTAATTTTTAAGTTAATCTATTCATTTATAAAAGGAGATCAATGAACTTATTTAAAAGACGTTTTCTTCGTTAATCTGGATAAAAAAGATTAAACTTAAATAATATTGAATTTGCACCTAATTGACGTATACGATTTTGTTCAGTACTTACCACATTTGCACGACAAACTTCGCGAAGCAGCGCCCGCTGCAAGTTTCGTTTGAGCGGCAGCTGGGCGGCTTGCTCCAGCAGGGCCACCGGCTCCTCCAGGCGCATGGCCAGCGCCAGTCGCAGGCAGGCGAGGAGCAGGGCATCCAGTGAGCCGGATCCACCGTGGCCGGCGGCACTCATAAGCAGCAGGCTGTAATATTTGCAGAGGAACTCAGACTCGGCCAGGACCAGCCGGAAAACTGATTGAAGGGCATCCTTGTGCCGCGAGAGGCAGCAGACGTTGTGCAGGGCGTCAACAAAGCGCCCAGCGAGCTGGCTGTAGGCGTGGCCCGCCGAGGAGGAGGAGGGCAGCAGGACATCCAAGCAGGCCAGAAGCTTCTCGCTGAGAACTTTGGCGAAATAGTTAATCTCGCTGATGGTGGAGCGGCAGGCGGTGGAGGCGGCTGCTCTGGCCGCTGCTGCTGCCGAGGACGTCGATGGGGAGTCGTCCTGCCAGTGAGAAGCAGCCGATGTCGGGGGTAATAAGGCCTGCAGACGCCGCTCGGCCGTTGGATAATTTTTCAAATAAAGTTTTATGTGATTCACCAAATAAATTTCCTCGGTTTTAAGGATTACGTTCTCCAGCATCACCATGGCCAGAGCTAAATCACCAAAGTTGCCGACGCCCTAAAAAAGGGAAGAGAAAGAGGGTAAAAAATTGGTAAGTTTGTTGGCTGATGACTCCTTTCGTTGTTGACCGCCAGTGCAGTAAAGTGTGAAACTTTGCATAAATTTGTGTGACAAAGTTACCAGTGCCACCATCAAAATATTTTCCGGCAGTAATTAGTAAGGAGCCCCATCCAGCACATGTGTGCCGGCCCTGGCGAATGCAATTCCATTTGCGGACCGCTGGCTGTGGAACATTTTAAATAAGCTTTTTTCTGAACGCCTCGTGCCTCCTCGAGTCAATGTTTACTTTCAGGATGTTATTTAAGTTGCGGTGCAATTTCAATTAAAATGATGCTGCCATAAACTTGTCACCCGCCTGCATCCCACATATACCATAAACACTCTTGCAAATACGAGGCCAAACTTAATTACTCATGCCACCTGAACGGCAAGGACTGCGTAAAACTCTGTTAATTCCCGTACTCATCTCCTCTTTTTTACATGTCTAAATTAAATAAACGATAATTAGTTAAAGTTTTAAGCTGTGCGCACAACTCACAAGTTAAATGAAGTTGAATGGCCGTCGGCACTAAAGTGTCAGGCCGACATTAATACGAGCGATTGGGGAGGCTATGTGGGGTAGTGGGTGACCAGTGGCCAACGGCGTTAGACAGGTGGATGCAGTGGAGTCTTCACATGCAATTGACTGCCTACATCAAGTGCTCGCATACAGCCACGAAAGCCGGAGAACCCTCACCAACACACGCCCAGCTGTGCGACTGAGACTCTGTAATTAAGTTGGTTTTAACTGTAGCATAACGCTTGACTGGTCTATGTGGGGGCGGCAATGGGGCGATGGTGGTGGCCAGGGGGCGTGGCTGCCCCAAAGGGCTCGGGCTGCATGAGCAGTCCCGACAGTTAATGCTTGTGTAGCTTAAATGCGCATTAATAGTTGAAAATGTGCGGCGTTGAAGCGTAGGTATTAAAAATGTCACGTATACGACATGTGCCACATTAACTACAGCGCCACATGGATCAGCAGCAGCAGCAGCAACAGCAGGGCCAAGTAAAAAATTGCCCCGTAACTGCAACTAAGTGCAGTCGTGTGTACGTATGTAAATGCAAAGGGTTGAACGGCAATGACAAATCGTTGATGAGCTTCGAGGGTCGAGGAGGGCCTACAGGTGTTCGATGGTCCTTTGTACTGCCTTCACTCGGAAAATTTTTAGAGCTTTAAGTTCTTTTAATAAAAGTTGTTTTAAGCGAAACAAAATTTTATAACTTTAATCAGGAAAATAGGTATAATTATTTTCCATTCACACTTAATCCAAAAAAAATTCAAGAATATGTTGCTCTGAAAATCAGTTTTTTTTCTCTGAGTGTTGGCTACCTAAACATATTCTAAGCTTTGGGCATTGATTCTTTGTATGAAAGCCAAAGAATGATGAGCCATAGTCGCAATGACTCGTCATCTTAGGACTCGCACAGCTGGCACACGGCAGTTTAATGACATCGAGTTCAATTTATGCGATTGCAGGCGTCGCCCTAAGTACCAGTTAAGTCCCACGGCCATCGTTGCCAAACTGAGAGTGTTGTAATTTGTAGCATTACTTCAATTATATTATTAAGTGGATGCCAGGCACGCCCGATGACACCTACTCAGGACATTCATATGTCATTTGCATTGGCAGGCTGCCAAACCGTCGGCTGATAGACAGCTTTCTGTTCATTTGCATGTCGGGCTGGATTTTAAGTTTCCGTCTGCATTCATAAATATTACAAATTGCCTGACGCCTCGAAGTGTGTGTGGGCATGTATATTTAAGCAGGCAGTGCGCATATTTATGAGCTCAATCGAGGGCGGACAGACGCTGCCAGGGTAATTGAGGCTCTGAAGGGCAGCTGTGAATTGGCGGAGTGCTTTGTCGAGTTTAGGCCACTGCATATTTTACTCACTACTCACTACTCACCTGCTCGATGAACAGCTGCAGCAGCTGCAGGAATCCTTTGCTGTCGGCCAGCACATGGTTGCCGTTGTTGCGGAAGCAGCTCTCCAGCAGCCGCAGATCTCCGGCGGAGTGCAGTCGCCACTGCCGCGAACAGAGACCACGGCACAGCGTCTGGTAGACGGCATCCGCATCCTGGGCACTGCGATACGGGGGCGTCTCCAGCTGCTGGCCACTCCGCTCGAACAGCAGCAGCAGGGCTAGCACCTGTTGGCTGGGCCGCGCCTCGATGAACTTCTCCAGCATTCCCAAAACCACTTCCCGCTGGGTGTCGAGCTCGCGTCGCTGCGCCAGCAAAGCCTCTCTGGTTTCCGGCGTGGGGGCCGCACTCAGCGGACTCTGGCAGCCGGTTCGGCCTGAGTTATGACCCTCGGTCTCCAGCGCGTCCTCCAGAGTGCTGTGCATGAAGAAAAGCTCGTAGCTGAGGGTCTTCAGGGCCAGCAGGGCCACCTCGCGAACGGAGCCATTGGCCAGCAGGTTGTTGGTAATGCTGATGATCTTGGGAATCGTGATCAGCTGCCGGTCGCTCTTGTGTGTTAGCTGCACCAGGAACCTCAGCATGGGTGGAACAATTATGAAAGCGTTTCTAGAAGGAGGGTTTCAAATACAATAAATAAAATTCTAAGTAACTCGTATAGCAGGTAAGAAGTTATAACATGTAAAGACTTAAGTTATTTTCTTGGTCTAGCAATTATTATTGTTTTGGTTTTTTGATATTGGTGTTTTAAATTTCGGTAATCATTGCTTAAGTAATTAAACTTATAACAAGAAGAGAGAAAATATTTTTTGAATTAAATCAATTATTTTTCAAACTGTTTATTATAAAATTAGTAATGCAAAATGTTTGTACACAGGGCTAATTAAAGTAAGTAAGTTTAAGATACTGAATAAGGTTTTACACTGGTGTTTAAGACACATCAAGTTCGATACTACTCACCTGTCAATACCGTTCTCTATCAGATCCATAGTGCTTAGTATCTGCTCGAAGATAACATTCTTGGAGTCCAGAATGCTGTAGGTAACATTCAGTTCCAGCAACTGGGAGAGCAGTCGCAATATGGGCGCCTGAATCAGCGCATTGGATTTCATGAAGAGCTGCAGGAATGGGGAAGGGAGAATGGAAATAATGTTACATGCAGGAATACTAGTAGTCGGCAAATGTTTGCCATTAATAAAATATCAATGCAGCTCCGATGCTCTCTGAACCCAGCCACACACATAACGGATTAAGGACTCTGCTCCTGCTCCCCAGGAAGGCTGCTCTTCGTGTCTGTGCATTTTTAATCAAACAAATTGGCTACAACTAAAATTAATTAGCCAAGGCTGGCTAACGTTGCGTCCCTACACTCGATGAAATAGGTGTAATTCTTTTAATATGTTATCTTTTTTATTGTGTTGTAAGTTTTACCTGATTATTAAGTTTTGATTCTGAACAGAATGTGTTTTATCTTTCCAAATTTTATTGAGCTCAGTGTTGATGCATTGCGTATACTATATTTGCTTTTTGGATTGGACTTTTTGACGAAAGGTTTTTTATTTATCCTCTTTCAAATATTTTTTTTTTTTGTCTTGTTTTAATAAAAGTGAAACTAAAATATAATTTACCCATAGATTTTATAACTTTGGTTTGAATGTAAAGTAAGTGGTTATTTAAAGTGTACTCACCGTCAGACAGTAGATGACCAGCGGCTCGAATAGCTTTATAAGCCGGGCGCAGTCGCCCGCGGGCGGAGTGGTCGGCTGCAGGCCCTGCACAAAGAGCATGCCCATCGAATGGAGTGGGGCAGCAGTATCAATAGCCTCTGCTGGTCCTCCCTCTGGCTTTGAATTTATTGTTGGCAACAATGTGGAGCCGGCGCCATGACCCCTGCCCTTGGCCGCAAAGTAGGGACGTATGAAGGCGGCGTGGTGCAGCCGCAGTTGGCTGGCATAATTTTGGGCGAATAAATATTTCAACAGTTGCCGCAGACATGCAACGCACTCGGCGGGCGCATAATTTATGAGCTTGGTCAAATAGTGGAGGATTTCTTCGATTAATTTCAGCTCCGGGGGCGAGGCACTCGGCATGGTCTCCAGGCAGAGGCTCAATGCGTTGAGGCAAGTCTTCAGGAGACAAATTAATAAGCTGCCTGCCTCGTGATTTATGGATATCTGGGGAGCGAACATAAAAAAAATGGAAGAGTTGCTCAGCAAAAGAATGGGAGTGGCCTAATGCAACCCGCGCATTAAGTTACTCAGCGCGGAAAAGTTTCTGTTTGAGCTGCGAGTGGCAGAAGTCAAGTGGGGATGCTACGTCGCGGGTTGAATTTTTACAACTCATTGCCATCGCTGCCTCACCGCCAGAGTGTTGCATATAAAACGGTGCATTGCACTGTACGTGCATCTGGCTGAGGAGCTCCTGGATGCTAGATGCTGGATGCTGGGAAATCTCAGTGCACGTGCCGCGCAACTTTTGCCATTTCGGCGCCACCAGCGACTTAATGGCGGTTGCTCGCACTGAATCTGCGAGTCCGTGGCTTGACTTACCTTGTAGCTGTCATTAGCACCTCTTAAAATGTTGTAAAGTTTCATGTAAACGTAATCGCCGGCAAAGTAACCCAGAGCCTGAAGGGATGCCCCTGGCTGCTCGCGGGCGAAGAGCTCGCTCTTGGGCGGCTTGGAGCTGGCTGAATGTGAGCTGAAGCTGGAGCTGGTGGCTGGAGGACGTTGATTGGTGACCAGGTGATAGTAGATGTTCAGCATCTTGAGACTGTGACGCAGCAAAAAGTCCAGATGGGGGGCACTTTGCTCACCCGAGCTCAAAATAGCACCTGCAACAAAGGGATAGATGGGTGGCGGTGCTTATTAATGGCAAATTAAGTGATCCCGCTTGGGCTAATTGTGTTAAAATGCAAACGAGCACTTAAAATTATACAAATGCGCCGTAATTGCGGCTCACAAAATGAAAAACGCATTAATGGATTTGCTATTGAAAAATTCACCATTCAATGGGATTGCCATGGCAATTCGCGTATGCACACTGAAGGTGCAAAAATAATGTGAAATTAAAACAAAAATTGCATAGGTAACGAGCGGAAAACGCTTCAAAGTATGCTATGATTTATTTGCATTAATTAATGTGTGTGCGTGCGCCGTGTTTGTGTAGGTATGTGTCTGTGAGACACGCAGCATTTCAATTTATGTGTCAACAATGCTGTGTTTATCGGCAATAAGCAATATACATTTTCATTTTTTTAGCTGCAAAGGAAATGCCAACGCAAAAAATGCTATTTACAAATAAATTAAATTGTATGCACATAAATATTTATAAAAATTAAGTGTTAAGGGAGCCATTTAAAGAACCCCTTCGGGGCTACAATGGGAAAGTGGATGCCTGCAGCCCCGGATCGCCGTTTGCATTACATTTACTAATTAATTGAAAACTGCACACAACTGCAATGAGACGACGCCGTTCTTCCGTTACCAATTTATATTTATTTATCGCGCATTTCAGTTATTTTTTTGCCCATTTGGCGCCATCGATTATTGCACGGAGAGGTAGGGTGCTCACGATATGTAAGTAGATGATTTAAACCGCATGATATAACAAAGACCAGTCATACACGGAATATTGTAATAAATGATTCCCTTAAGTATTTAATATTCATTTATTATTTGCAAAACCTTCAAAGCTGCTTAGCAACATAGTTCATTTCAGTCTTTCTTTCATTTGTCAATTTTAAAACCATTCAAAGTGCCATATAAAATTGTAAATGGTAGAAAAGGTAGAAAAGATGGCTTTAATAAAAGAGCTCAGAGCTTTAACAAAAGCAAAACATTATTCTTGTAATATATGTATGTACAAAGATCGTATTAGTCCCATTACGGCCAAAAACATCCAGTGAAGCAGGTGGTTCAGTGGCTTTAAGCCTTTGCTGAACTGTGAATTTACATAGGCTACAATTAAGGGATTTTCGCTGGCTGTTTGTTTTGGCTCCCGGCATGAATTGAAAACAATTTGCATACATTTTGGCAACTGTCAAAACTTATCATGAAGCGCACGCGAGAATGTCGGAAAACATTTCGCGATTCTGTTTTCAAATCGATGTCCAGATATGTCGCGGCACACGAACACAGCCACATATGCAACATAAGTACACACGGCTTAAATATTAAATTGTTTAATGTGCATTCCATGCAAGCAACGCGAACGCAAGTGCAAATGGTAATAGCTAGTGGGTTAGAAGCGGGGAGTAGGTTTAAAAGCAGCCGGCGCCACTGACACAAAAATTGTTTAACATTTAATGGTTTATTAATAATTTAATTACTTTTTGATTATGGTGGATTACATTAGCGCGCAGCAAATACGCGGCTGGCATGATAAATAATAGAGAGGCTGTCGCCAGTCCCCACACCTGCCCCACAATGACCCTAAAATTTATAGCATCCTAATGCATGTCGAGCGATCTGATGAAGGGTGAGGTTCGATGGTTGGTGGTTGCGTGAAATGCACTAATGAAATTGAGTTGAAGTTTGGTTTTCAGTTCGCGTTTTTTGTTGTTTGCTATAAACATTTCGTAAATTGAATTGTAATGTTTATTAGCGCACTATCTGCATTATTGCTGCCGCTGATGTAAATATTACTACAGTTGGTGACATTTTTTTAAGTGCACTATGTTAATGATGTTATTAAAATTATACAAAAAAATATACAGCTACATTTGGGAAAAAGTTTGTGTTTTTTCCTGCTTTTAGATTAGAAAATAAATGCTAGAAAGCATTTCTTTTTTTTTCTTTGTAGATAATTTTATCAGCTTGACATGTTTTTTTGGTCTCTAATATCAATTAGAACTTATGTCCATTAAAACAGCCACAGAGAACGCTTTGTCACAAAACTGTGACAAAATGTTTATTGTTAGAGTGCATTTTATGTTCGACCCTTTTAAAATCTAACACGTTTACTTATTTTTTAATTGCTGTTTTTTTTGGTTACAAACAATTAGTACGGCGGAAATTTAAAACAATTTATGCTAATTTCTCGTTTTCCTTGATTAAATTTAAAAATAATATGGGCCAAAAAAATATACTATGCCCAGTCACTTACACCGCAGCATGAAAATATTTATGCAAATCTATTTAACGACAAACAATTAATTAAAATGATTTATGCAAAGGTTGCCACAGCATTCATTACAGCATAATGCAATTAAATATGCAGTCTCAGACTAAAAATTACTGTTTTTGTAATTCCAGTTAAATTAAATTAGCCAAACGAGCCACATTACGCAAACCAACAGACCAGGCCCAGTGGAATAAATCCAATAAATATCGGAAACGCATTCAGGCGCGCAAGAGAAATCATCAGGCATTGAATTATTGCTGGATGAGTCCGAATGTCTACCATTGCTATAATAATATGTGTGTAGGGAAATAACATGGGGCAATAACAGAGTAACTCGCTCCAAAAACCTTCCACGATCAGAGGCCCACTCACCTGCCACTAATTTTCCCATCACATCAATCAAATCGTTCTGGCAGCTGAGGTCCGCAGCTGTTGCATTGTTGTAGTAGGCATAGCTAATGCAGATTTCAACGAAGTTGAACTCCAGCCAGGCCTGTTGATAGTCCACGAAGTTGAAGTGCCTCAGCAGGAGGCGCAGCGCGTAAATTATGCCAAACTGCGAAGGGAATAAAGAAAGTACGGGTTCAATTCGATTCGGTTCGATTGGCGGCTGGCACACAAATATTTACCTGCACATTTTTATCATTCAGCGTCATCAATTTATTTGTCAAGCGATACAAAACTTTGGCCAAAACTTTTTCCTCCTGCGCGATTTGACGTTGGGAAGCCAGGGCAAAAACATGGCCCTCGGCGCTGCCGTAACTTGCTCCAAAGTAGGCCGCCGCCGCGGAGACTGCCGCTATGGATGTCGATGAGGCTGATGCTGAGGAGCTGCCCTCCATCGCCAGCATGGACGTGCTGCCAGCCTCCGGACAGAAGGAGAAGGAGCCGGAGGTGGCCAGTGCATCCAACTCAGCCAGCGGCGGCACAATCGTCGAACTGGCCCGGAATAAATTACGCAACGTCACGGACATGCTGCCAAATATGCGATAGTCGAAAAAATCCCACAGCAAATTGAAATTAGTTTGTTGAGTTTCCACGTTGACGTTGCCTTCGATTTCGCCCCCCTCCTCCACATCCTTGGCATTCGGTGGCTCCTGGCGCGCCGTTTGCATTATAAAGCGGCAAAGACAGCAGGCGGCGTGTTCCCGCACCCGCGCATCATCGTCGCCCAGCAGATGTAAAAGTTCAGCCAGAAACTGCGCCTGCAAGGGAAGCAAAGTGTTTTCGCGTCAGTTGGCGGCACGTTGTAAATCAAAAAGTGAGCCAAGTTTTCATTATGCAGTTTGGCAGTTCCGATCGCCCGTGCAGATGCGGTTTGCCTACCCGATTTTGTCTCAAAGGTAAACACTCAAAAAAATGTAGTTATAATCAAAAATAATTTTAAAAATAATTATTCAATAATAATAATTCTGGATTAGGAAAAGTATACATTGTACAAATAGAAACGGTAGCTAAAATTTTATTTTTAACTTTTTAAACAACTTTGACTTGTCTGTTACTTCAACTATAAGTCTATAATTTATTTCAGTTTTTATGTAATTTTTTTCATTTTCTATTTAAATTAAAATCGTTCTTTTTATAGGTGTTCCTCAAAGAATTGAAATTAATTTATATATATTTTTGAAAGCCAATAATGATTTAAAAACTGGAAGAACTAATTGTGTAACACGTATGGGGTGCCAAGCTTTAAAGTCAGCAAAAATTCGAACCATGAAACACGAACCATCCATTGACAGGAGAGTAGGAACACCAGTTTAGCTCTTATCATGCTATTACATTTTCTTGGAATTCAGTTTGATCCGTCAATCGTCTTTGGGCTCAATTGTTTGCCGACTCTCGAGTTGATGTACGTTTTCCCTCTCTGTGCCATTTAGTAAATTGCTTAGCTTTGTCAAAATAATAAATAACCAAATATATGTGCGAGCTCCACAAAAAGCCTGAAGCTTTGCGAGCTGCCTGTCAGTCAGTCCGTCAGGGGGCAGGATGCGCTCCGGAGTCTCCTGCAGAATGCACAAAGAGCCCGGCCACACACTTGAGTGCACAAATGTTCAATAAGAGTTGTCAGAGGAGCGCACCCAGGCACTCGAATTGCTTGGGATGCTTTGGATGGTGAAAACACACTCGTAAAATAATCTGCACAATAAACAAGCTGGCGAGCGGCGCACTGCCAGCGGGCCCGGCTGTAATAAGACGATTTAGCTGCTTACCTCATAAGTGCAGACAATGTCCTCCATCTCCTCCGCATCCCGTCCAGAATCGTGGGGTTCCTTGACACTGCTGTTTTTATTGTCGAAGCCACAACGAAAATTTGCGTAGTACGACCGCAGCAGCACGTAATTTAAATTCGAAATAACTTCGGCGTATTTATTCTGGACCAGCCAATATTTATTGTGATGGCAGAGCCGGAGTTTGCTCAAGAGCAATTTGGGTGAGATGGCAAACACACAGAAGGGTTCCACATCGGGTTGGGGCTCATTACCCAACTGGCCACTGCCGTTATTCTTTTGCTCTTGCTGCCTTTGCTGCATGCCAGTCGATTGCAATTGGAAATCATTCAAAAGAGCAGCCAGTAGCTCATCATTATCAGTGGCCGAGGACTTGGCACATGTCCCGGCATCGTTAGGACGCCTTTGTTGCTGCCGTTGACTGCTTAAGGCATTATCCTGGTCCTTTGCAAAAGTTTGTTGCCCAAATGTTTGCGCCTGGCCCGGACGCTTTTGTTGTCCACTTGAATGTCGTTGCAGGTCCTGCTCCTGCTGCTGCTGCTGATGAGCATGATAATGACATGGCGGCTCTGTCAAATATTTGGACACCACATGCGGAAATATCTTATCGAATGCATTCAACGCTTGTATAACCACTGTGTGGATCTCGTCCTCAAAGCCCTGCAATAAGTGGGGAGAGCAAAAAGTTTTTGGCTAAATTTCTTTATACAGGGTCTCAAGAACAGGCATAAGACGGCCAAAACGAGACGTTGGCTAAGCGAATTTGTGTTTTATTGTTTGCACAAGCAAAAACTTTTCCACAATCACACAGTGGCCAGCTCCCAGGCATCCACTATCCCTTCGTCTATCCACTATCCTCCATCCGGGCATCTATCTGGGAGTGTGTGCATTTTTAACGAATCTCTAACAAGCTTTTCCTTGCTCCAGACCGGGCCAAAGGGCTATTGTTATCAAAGTTGCTTTGCCTTTGGCCCAACTTGGCCTGCTCCAGGGAAGATCTTCCCCCTAACTCGTTTTGGCTCCAATTTCGGTATGCTGGCAAGTGCCATTGAGACGGATTTGCAGCCATTATGTAGCAGGCATCTAATGTGATTTTCAGCTAGCACGTCCTGCGTCCCATTTCATCCCTTCTGCCCTTCTCTCTACCCTTATGTGCGCGTGCATCTCGCTGCAACAACATTGCATAATCAAATTGCACTTTTGGGGGGGCCAAGCAGCCAGCAGCAATTTAAATGTTCGGGGCTGGCCACTAAATTATTGAATTCAATAAGAAACCAGCCCCGCATCGGAGCCCCAACTTACTGCCACGGCCAATCCCCAGACAGAAATCAATGTGCAACTTATGCGCACATTCTGCATACCAGGAGCAGAGAGGGGGCACAGAAAGTGGGATGGCAACGGATGCGCTGCTCCCTTTAGGGGCATTTGCACTTGCACATTGCGAAGGCGATAAGAATTTTCTTTCTTATTTTCGAATGAAAAACAACCAACCACACAAAATGCCGCCGGCTAAGCTCCGACTGCAACTGCAACTGCCAGCTGAAGGGAGCTAGAAAATATTCAAAAGGCAGCAGCCATTGATATGGACACGTGTCCGTGTCCGTGTGTGTTTGCCTGCATGTGTTAAAATATGTTAGCTTGATGGTTTAACATAGAAAAAAGTACAGCGAAAAGGTGGGGGCACATATTTATAGATATAGAATGTTTGCGCAGAGGGGGAAAAAAAGAGGCTAAACTACGCTACTGACAGATAAGAATCCAGCTCAGGTGAAGCTGAAATGCTCTCGGAACTCAAAAAAATAACTACATTTAATTTTGTTTTATACCTAGCAATTTTTAACTATCCTTACTTTATGGAAAGCTGTGTTTATTAAAAGTGCCTAAAATGTTTTTCTTAGCCAAAGCCCCTAGTTAAGTCTCCACACTCCTCTAGGTTAGAGTAAATATTCTGTAGTACAACGTAGCGTATGCGTTATGCAAACGGAGGGGAAGAATATGGAGTAACACAGAGAACTAGAAAGGGTGGGCACGTGGGCGTTCTATGACAAAGATATAGCACCAGATATACAAAGCGGGTTAGCATACATGTAATATGGCTTACCGTTAACCAGGCACCGCCAAATGGGAGGTACCCATTAAAGGAACTTTCTCCGTAGTGCCTGTGGCTATAAAACGCTTGTGTTTGAGGTTATCTCACGCACTTACCTTCAGTAAAATGGCCAGCAAGTGTTGCAGCCCAAGATTACGCTGCAGCTCCAGAAACAGTCCAGCTCCACTAGATTGCAGAAAGTAACCCACCACCTGCTGGACACCACCTCGCAAGATGGGATCGCAGTGATCGTGAAAGAGCAGCACATCCGACAGCTCTTGACCGCCTTGATTAGAAAGACCCCCGGAGGCGGAAGGTATTCCAATGACACCCATTCGACTGCGCATGGATTTGGTGCGCTTGGGAGGACGTGGCGGCAGGCTCAGTGGTGGAACATCCTCCTTTGCCACTGTGGGACGAAAGGAGCTGCCTACAATCTCGGACTTGGAGAGTTTTTCTTCGTTTGCTGATTTCTTGGAAGACTGCGATCCAGAGGTTCCTCTAAGTAGAAGCACCGAAGCATCTGCACTGCGACTTAAAGTGGGAGTCGCTTGCTGCAGGTAAGCTGGGCCGGTGCTGGGTCCAAAGTGATCATCCTTGATGTCCAGCAGGAGCAAATTGTCCTCAACTTCCGTCTGAACAAGGGGACTATCTAGTGGAGGTTTTTCTCCACCCAGTTGCGAGTTATCGCTGCTCTGGGGACTAGAAACCTGAGTGCTGTCACCACTGCCAGCCTGCGAGCTGACTTCCAGTAGCTGCAGCTCCTGATCGCTTATCTCCAGACTCAGTTGGAGCACTTTAGGAGCCAGCCGCACACATTGAGCAATCACGGCCAAGGAGAGGCTCTTGATGGACACTCTGCTGATGCTATCTGGCTGCAGTCCCGCTGATTGGCCGCTGAGCAAGAATCGAGCTGCCACCACACGAGCGGTGTAGTAGACCAAGGACTGCTCCAGGATGCTGCCAATTTTCACGGTGATCAGGGCACGGCCCACAACTGTCTGCCGGAGCGGCGAGTTCTCCACTAGAAAGGGATTTGCTGCGGAGATAAAGCTACTAATTAGTGGCTCCTAGGTGCGACAGCCAGCGACTTACCGTTGGGAGTGCCCCGCATCTGCGGTGTTTCGGACTTAGAGGCTGCCACCTCCAAATCCATCATGAGGGCTGTGGAGGCCGTGTGGGAGGCGGTCATCGAGCACGAGTCGTCCACGGGCGTGGGCGTCTCCGCAATCGAGGGCTGCCGCTCCGGTGGCTCCATGTTGCTGCTGCTGGCCAAGGAGCTGAGCGAGAGCGTGAGCGAGGCCGTCGAGACGGCATCCGATTTGTCGGCGGGCGTGGATTTAGGGCCGCTTGATTGACGAAAGAGCTTACTGACCGACTCCGAAGCTGCAAGCACAAAAGCCCCGAGTTAGTGCACCCGGTAGAGGGTCTGGCAGATAACTTGGTTTGACACTAATGCCGGCGATGGCGTTGGCTAATTTGCGGCCACTCCCGACGGCCAATTACCAGGCACATTCGTCTATAGTGGTTTACTTTGTGAGCAAAACAGTGCAACGGAAAATGGGTTGGATGTGTGTGTGTAAAACCGCTAAAACTATTTTCCTTAGCTCCTTTTTATGTTGTTCTATTTGCTTGCGCCGCGGGCAAACTTGCCAGCTCTCCATCTTGTATTGAAAATTAATTGAAAACTTCAATTCCATGGAAAGTACGAGTATAGTGCAGCCACTCGAGTCCCCCACTGACCACTTAAGTGGGTTAAAAATGGCTGCATCTTTCAGATGCGCTTGTTTTGGCCATCCTTGTTTTTGTTATTGTTCTAATGGATGTTCCGGCCGCATGCAAGCTCTGTAAAAATTAGAGCAGCCACGACTGCGACTGCGACTGCGGCCGGCGGAAGCAGCAGAGCACTTTATGGTCAAAGTGCTCGCATGTATTGTTCGAAGGGGATAAACTGTGCTACGGTAGCACATCCTTGAACTACAAGTGGAAGTCTGTTAATTTGGATACAGATTTACCATTAAATTAAATCTGAATTAAATGTTTTTGGCGAGTTTCATTTTATAATTATGGTTCTTAAGGAGTACACAGAATTCGGCTACAGATTTACCAAAATATTAAATCTGAATTGCATGTGAATTCCCCCAAGTTGTCGAAAGCTCGGAGCTTATACAAGCACCCAGAAATCAGAGAGCCCTGCTTGCAGTTTTATATAACTTTTATGCTCACACACTCGCCTGTAATTATGTTTGGGGTTGTGCAGGGGGTTCGGCTGCCATTTTATGCTTTAATAGCTTTGCCTCCATAAAAGTGAAAACGGCAGCAGCTCCGCAACTTCTGTCGAATGTTTTCATTTTTATTGTAAAATCACGTTGAAAATGAAAACAAAAAACGCAGCACACAAAAATGGCAAATAAAACTTTGAAGCGTATAAGCAAAGAAAGAAACAAAACCCCAAACTAGACGACAATGAAAACCGCGTAGGAAACTCGCGCTGGGAGCCAGCGGACAACGTGAGCTGGTCGGGAAAACCCGCGATGCTCGGGAAAACCACCGGGGTATGGTCTCATGACTGCTACTTTATGCCTGACACACAGACGGGCAAACCTCTCCGCTTACTAGCGCAGATGCAAATTTTTTTACAGCTCGAGTTACATATTTGGATGTATAGAGAGGGACCAAAAAAATAGGGTCCAAACAACAACAACAGTCGCAAAATATTGTTTATGAAAATGGGGCAAGATGGTTGGCCAAAACAACAGCCTGAATTCTCTATTTTGTTTTAAAGCTCATGATAATATATTTGACTATGTATGTATATAACATTTTGCTTAAAAAAGGTTTCTGTATAATGCTTAATTTTTGTAAAATAAAATATTATATCAAAACAGTTTTTATTAAATCAATAAAGTTAAAATTCAACATACTAATATTTAATATAAAAATAAAAAGCTGTTGGAAGCAAACAAAAAAAAAAGTACCAAGCAAATACTTATTGAATGGGCTTAGCTAAAAGTCATCACCAATTAACAACGCACGTATGTAAATAACCCCACAAAAGGACACCAAGAGCCTTTGCTAGAGTATACTAATCGTCGTGGGTTTAATACAGATAAAGTCGGGCGGCTGTGGCTATACATATCTGTACTAACATATAGCGTAACGTGTATGTATATATTTATAAAAAAAAAAAACAACAAGCAACCGGCAATAACTACAGCGGACGGACGAGCAAAGCAGCGCAAAAAGGCTGATAGCGCATAAGTGCACAATAGCAAAAACAACTAATACGAGTGCGGCTCAGGAACAATAACATCAACAACAACAATAACAACAACAACAGCAGCAGGCGATGGGAACGACGAAAATAAAAACAGCTAAACGCGGACCAGGCAAAGTGCAGCAACTGATGGCTGGCTCCTCTCGTTTTGGCCCACTCCGCTGACTGTTCCTGGCAATGCTAAATAAACCCGTACACACACACACAGGACACACACACCCCCGCCAAAACACACACGTACACTGTGACACAACATGTAAGCTTGCATACATGCAATTTGAGTAACCGCATTTTATCACGTAACCCATTTGTCTTAACCACTTTGTTGCCAACTTGCAGTGTGATGCTTTGGCCAAGTGGCAGTGGCAGCACAAGAAAACCAGCAATGAGGTTGGCGTGGTGGTGGGCAGAGGGCGGCGGGCGGCGGGTTTTTGGGGCCATCGCGCAGCAAATGCATTGCCATGTTTCAAGCTTAATCCGCATCCCTCGCACACACACAGACAGACTTACAAGAAATGCCGGATTTAAGCCCAACATTTACGTCAAGTAGATGTGGGTTTTTACTATATATAGCATGCATCCCTCTCCTCTCCGTCCGACCGGTTGTCTTTTTACCGACTCCCACCCCCAGCCCAGGACTCTGCTCCGCCCACAACTCATTCGCTTAATTAGTACTTCCGGCTCAGTGCAGTACATTTCCTTTGTTTATTACTAGCCTCCACCCCCGCGCACTAACTAACGACAGGACATGGGTCCTGGCATCAAGTCTGCCACTCTTCCTTTCCCGTTTATAGGTCAGGGGGAGAACGGGTGTTCTGGGAGTTGATTCCAGCAGTTCGAGCAGCTAGCGATTTAAATATTAAAATAAATTATATCGAGGACATTGAAATCAAAATGCAGTGAAAAGACAGAAAATTCCATTAAAAACGGAGGTAAAGAGCTTTGTTTGTCGATGTTATTTCGCTGATGTGTCAATAGTGAGACAAGAGTTAAGGACATGATGCACTAAAAGTACACGGAAAAAATACACAATAGTATGGTATATTAAGTCTTAAGTTAAACAAAAATATGGAAATATGTAGCTGGGTACTGTAATTGCTGACTCAATCAAATACAGGTTTCTTAATAAAAAAAAATACTTCTTAATCATTTAAGATCATGTTCCTTCCGTGTAGCCACAAATGTTGTACGATTGCTGCACTTCTCAGATAGCTGAACTTGTGCACAAATTGCCTAATTTCACTGCCGTGGAGAGTTGCGAGTTGTAGCGGCAATAATAACGCTTCATTAAATCGAAAGTGCAATTGGCAATCGAGAACTGCTTGGCAGCGAGTCACGTCTGCAGCTCTGCCGCAATTATGCAAATATTGCCATCGAATACCACCGAATATTGCAAATAAATGGGGAATTGTTCGGCGAAAAAAAGAAAACAAAACAGAAATCAAATGGGGGTAGGCAAATACAATTTGGTTGGGACTGCGGTAGACCGTGAAATGCAATAACATCGAGTGGAAATAGTTTTGCACTTGCACCGCTGACTTTGAACTTCGCTAATGAAATATTTGCTCGCGATGTAGTCATAGTTATGGCGGACTCACCTGCATTGGAATGCGACAGCAGATTGTTGAAGAATGTCCCAATTGCTGTTGCATCGCCGGATTCACCCGAATCATCCGTCGGAGGTCTGTGCTGCTGCTCCTGCTCCTGCTCTTTGCTGCCGGCAATTGTGATTTCGGCTTCGAAATCGATGCTGTTGAAAGATTCATTGTCGATGTCACTCAAATGCTGGGATTTGTCATCGCTGCCGGCGAGCAGATTCTGCAGAGATGACTGATGCTGCGGTTTAGGCAGCCCCTCGACATCGGCATCAACATCAATCAGTTTATCGTCCTGCGATGATGCTGCTGTTGTTGCAGTTGTTGCGGGCAATTGCAATGCCGCTGACAGCGGCTGTTGTTGTTCATTTAGTTGCGACAGGGTTGTAAAGTCATCACACTCGGCACTCAGCAGCTCCATGTCGTCATCGTCCTCCATGTCATCATCGTCGTCGTCCTCCCGCCGCTGCCCTTGCCCCTGCCTATCCTCATCGGAGCCAACGCATTCGCTGATGCTGCGTGCGGCATTCCTAATGTGGCAGCGCTGCTCCTTTCCCCTTGTCCCTGCCCCTGCTCCTGCCCCTGCAAAATACAAAAAGGGTGTGGGTTAGCCTCACAATTTGTGTAAATATTTGTGCTGGAATCCGCTGGCGGCAAATGCAAATGCAAAGCAAATTTTGCCTGACCTCGTTCCTGCATGTGCCGCCTAAAAGCATGCACTAATAATTTTCATATGTGCATTGTGTGTGGGTGACTCCATCAGCCTGTGCAATTGCTCAATTTTCTTGATTTCGGCATGGTCTGTCTGCTGGTTGGTGTGTTGGTGTGTCCTCCTCCCGAGATCCCCCCAGTTACTGTGATCCTCTGTCAGCATGTCACATTTCCGCATGACTGCGCACACACACTCCCAAGCCGAAGCCGAAGCCCAAGCCATGGCCCAAACACAAACCCACAAGCCATCCCGACTTGCATTCTGCCTTATTTGCCATACCTTCATCAGCGACGGAACTTGCAGTCTCGGTCGTGGCATCTTCCCCGGCATTAATTCCCAGCGAGCTGCTGTCAACCTCGAGTTGCTGTTGTTGTTGCTGCTGCTTCTGTTGACACTTTGCCTGCTGCAGTTTTGCATTTGAATTCTTTTTCATTTGCATTGCAGTGGCTCCTCCCTCCTCCACTTCCACCTCATTCGCATCCTCATCCTCGAGGTGCTGTTGACTTGTCGCCACTTCGTAATTTTTCAATTGGAATATTTGATTCTTTAATGATTTCCTTCGCCGCAAATAGTCATTGTGCTGCAGTTGTTGATTGCACAACAGTTGGCGCAAACTTTGGCCCAGACTCTGCTGGCTGTGGCATTGGCCATCCGAGGGGGCTTCCAGGGCCTGGAGTATGCCGTTGATGACCTCCAGGGTGGCATTTATGATGGCGTGATTCGTGGTATGCTGCGTGCTCAGCAGGTGCAAACAATAATCATAAATTTCAATAATTTGCCGGCAGTCGGAGGTCGTTGTCTGCTGTTGTTGCTGCTGCCTCTTCTGGTGCTGCTGCTGCTGCTGGCCGGCTAAGGACTCCGAGTCCTCGGGGCCATCGGCTGAGTAGCTGCGTATGAGTTGCGGCAGCAGGAGGCGCAACAAGCCCAGGGCTCCCAGGACGCTACTGGTTTGCTGATCCTTCAGCAGGAGCTCTGCAAATAAACGGATGGGGGGGATAAGTTGGCTAATGGAGGGAAACTTATGGCTGCTGTTGATACAAATTAAAAACGCTCTTCAAACTTTTTGCGCAGCGTTCGGTGGCAATTCCAATTTGCTCAATAAGCAAGCTCCACATACAGAAACCGATACCAGATACCCAGAGCACTGCTGAAAAAATACCTTTACCCAATTCTGTGTGTTTGGCCGGCCAATTGCAGTTCATACTTCTTTCGTGTTCTTGCCAACTTTTCCCTCATATGTTTTGCAACAAATTGCCTCCAATTAAATTTATCTCGTTGAAAACTTTCCATCTGATATTTATAGACTCCGCACACATGCCCACCCACCCCATCCCACCCCACCCTCTGAGAACTCCCGCAGTTCTTGCTCGTGTTGTCTCCGCTTATTTGTCGTTTCATTACGTATACGCCACCAATCACAAAACGCCATGTTGGAAGTTTGTTACTCAATTAGTTTTCATTTTCTTCCTTTGGGGCGCAAAATTGAAAACACTTCTCGCCGGAGAAACTTTTTACATGGCCCTCATGGCAGCCAAGTGACTTTGCGAGCACAACTTGCGGCCTGTTTCCATGTGTATCAATTAATTGCGGCAGAAGCCGCAGGAACTTTCTGCAAAATTGGCTAGCCCAAAGTGGGTGGGGGAGGGGCATCATTCTGGGCACGTTTAAATGCAGTATTTAATATTAATAGTCCTTTGATAGGTGTTTAGTGAGAGCGGTACGTCTTAATTTTTTTTTTGAGCTAGGTTTCAGTATTTTAACCAAAAAATCATTTTCGAATCAAAATAAACAACTAAAACAGATTTCCAAAGGGAAACTGATTCATCACTGATTATTTTGACATCTGTAACCAGTTGGACAAACAGAAGTCATCAAGTACATTGTCAAAAACGACAGGAGCGACTTCAGACCATGAATTGGACATTCGGCTATTTATGCTGCCACAGTTGACATGAAAAATAATTTGCACTTTTTGTTTAGCTTGGCATCAGTCAGTTGGCCACATAAATTTTGCATGCTCCCTTTGCAGCTGTTGGCTTTGCTGCCCTCGTTCGGCTGGCATTTGTTTACAACGTTGATTATCCGCTTTAAAGCTGCACAGGAATGAATATCTGATTCAATTTCGCATGAATTATTGCATGGAAGTGTCCAAGTGCATAAATTTCATTTGGTCTACGAACAGAGACAAACAAACGGAGATGGTGGGGGCGGGCCTGAGGTCTGGGATCCCGGATCCGAGTCCTGAGGGCCGTACTTTGTGTCTGTTTGTTGGGGCATGCCAGGACACAGGCAGCCCAAGTACTGCACTGTGATGGGTGCCCATAAAAAGAGGCGCCAGACTGTATAAGGATGCGCTGAAGAGTTGCCTGGCATTGTGCCTTTGCCGAGAAGTGGCATAAAGTTGACACAGGACTAGAAGGCCAGCCGCCAGGAGAAGGAGCGGCCGGGAGCAGGAGGAACAGGAGCTGAAGGAGTTGATTTGAAGGTAAACATTTGGACAAGAAAAGAGCAAAGGTAAAGCCAAGTCATAGCTTAATTTATATGAACTTAGTTGAGGTCAGAATTTAGACTGGATCGCAAGAGTAATCTAGATAAATGAATTACTTTTTCAGACAGGCTGCCCACTTTAATTGTTTGCAAATGCCACAAACAGAACTTCTCTGAAGTTTATTCAAAACTTTTTTGGGCCTCGGTGGATGCATTTACAGTTCAGCTCATAAAAAAGCAATGGAAACTGTAACTAAGGTGCATTTACCTCTCCGTCGACGTTTGCCAATAATATTTTCATGAAAATTCAATAAAAAATGATTTGTGTTTGCAATTTTTAAGCATTTTCACATGGCTCACGTTGCCATGACTTTTGTTTTTGCCGCAGCAGTTATTGCTGCAGTCCGCCAGTCAGCAAATGCTAAATAAAAACTGCCCGCTATCGCTGTCTAAAATCAAAATAAATCCCAAAAAAATATATCCCATGGCTCGTCCATCGATTGCGAGAGGTAACCAACAGCAATGTAGAAATATAATTTATATCAAATGTCTAGTTACTTTTATTGTGCTATGCCCCACCCCCATAACCCACAGACCACAGGCAAACAAACCCATGACTGTGATTGCATTCACAATGCGAGTTTGGACAGACCCAAAATCTCCCCTTCTCCTCTTGCGTAGTTCGCAGTTCGATGGCTTTATATTTGGTGAGGTATTTTTCATGGATTTGCGGCTTTTTAGAATATTAAAAACATTTTTTACCAACAGTGCGAGCATGCCTAACAATCTATATGCAGATCTATGTGGGGCTTAGCATTTGGCCGTTACACGCTTTTTAAACACCACTTTTATTATTGATGAAAATAAAGAGCGTTCTGCACGACGTGTGAACCGAAAATGCGTTAAATAACTTAAAGCAATAACACTGATTTGTAGATTAGTTTATCCAAATCAGGACAAACAACAAGAGCCTTTATGAGAGCAGATGTTTTGTTTCAAATTAGATGGTCTTACGCATTCTTAAGGCCTCTTAATTGTTTACATAGAATAACACAAGCTTCCTTTAGACTTTAAAATGTGGAGAATGGTTTCGTTAGCCTTTGACTAACAGTTTTGTCTAATACACATTACTATAACAACAAAAATCAGCAAAGGTTTACTAAGCACGCACGTAGTTAAGTCCTTAAACATTAGCAACTAAAAAGCGCAATTAATTAGTAAGATTTCAGCTATTCAAACGAAAAGCTTTTTTGTACTTCCATTAGGATCTTAATTTCCGGCTCTTGCTGGCGCTTACCCATCACTTTGTTGACTCCGTGCCTGGCCATGAGGCTCCTACTGCGTGCATGCTCAATCAGACTTATGCAATTCTGGGCAGAGCAGCGACGCTTCACAGCGCAATCAGATCCAATATTGTCCAGAAAAGTCTGAAACAGTCAACAAACAATTGTTTCAATAAGTAAAATAAATGAATTAAATAAAATTTTCCCTCTCACCTCCAACAGCTTGCAGATTTCGCTATCGCTTAGACCTTGCTGCAAATATCGACCAAAGTGCTTGACAAAATCACAGAGCGTCTCCTGGAGCAGCGTCTCTTTGCGCTGGGAAATAGTGGACATGCATTGCAGCAACCTCACGGCATACCACTTGATGTGCTTCTCCTTTATTTGCGGGGCGTAGTAGGAGAACAGGTTCAAGCAAATCCTCAAAGATCTGAAATGATTAACTCTTTAGAATACGGAATTTACCAGGAATTTGACGCCTTACCTCTGATTACCATTCCGCTTGATCTCGCCGTACAGATCCATGAGGATGCGACTGACACGCGTCTTCTCCAGCGCCCGCAGAATCTTGTTGAGGTTCTCCTCGGCACTCATCCTCACCACGGAGTCCAGGTCCTCGCAGAAGAGCAGCAGGACATTCGTGGCGGTCCCACAGTGCGCCGCATAGTTGATGTGACCCGCCAGTGAGGGCGACATGATGCACTCGGCAATCTGCTGGAAGCAGGTGATCTTCTGCTTTTGACTGTGAAAATATTAGGTAGTTTAGTAAGACATGCAGGCATGACGTCATAGCGGATTGTTAAAGGTTGAGCCAATGTTTTGGTGGCTTTGTCAGTTAGCTAGAATAACTCAGTGCCGTCAAATTTATCAGAAATCACCATAACAGCGGAATTAAATCAATATAATTCCGTAATGAGCAACAAACTTGTTGCCGGTCCCCTCCCCAAAAACATTGAATGCAGTCAAAAAACACCCAATCAATGTGAAAACCCACCTGCATTCCGTGTTGCGCAGCTGTTCCACAAAGCCAACGAACTTGTCGTAGACATTGGACCTGGATTTGTCCATTAATTAATTAATTAATTAAAAACTGAAAAACATTTGTCTTTGTTTATTTTTTTTAACAGCTGCAGTCAGAGATGCGCAACAAACGATAGAACTATCGAATGCACCATGATAGAGATGAGCAATGACAAAAGAAGTGACTTCTGGTGTCTTAAAATCACTGTTATTGTTCAAATCGCAATAAAACCCTTTTGGCACCATGGTATCGATAACAGCAGTTTTTAAGAAACTATTTAAAGCACCCACTTTTAACATTAAATAAAATTCATTAATTGTTTTTATTTACGTTTTATTTTTAATATTTATACATAGCTGCGTTCACATAGTTAATGATTTACTTAAATAAGAACGTTTCTTCACTTGTTCGTTGTTCATTGTCTTTTGTTTTTTTTCGTTGTGAAATTCTTATGCTCTACGCATAATATTTCCTGAAATATATTTTTTACATACTCTTCAGGGTAGTGTACATTATTGTATTTAATTATGTTTTACCTTAAAAAAACTTAAACCCATACAAAAAATGCTTTAAGCTACTTAATGTAAATAACAGAACCCACCATTGTTTTTGTTCGCTTTTCATTGTGTTTTCTTTTTGTTTTAATGCTTGCCCTACGTGTATTCGAGTGAATTATGTAGAAAAAACAATCACAGTCCATTGAAAAATATATAAAATTAGTTGTGCCCGTTTTGGAATCGAGAAAGTGCTAGAACAGAGGGTTGCAAATAATGGACATTTGAATTCGTGACACAAAATATTTACAACAACTCATTTAGGTACCTACGAAATCTGCAAACTTAGCCTAGGGAAACGAGTGCGGAGTAGAAAGCTAAGGAAAGCTGCGAATGTGCTTAAATAATTTATGACATTTGGGCAGATACATAGGAGAAGTGAAAGTGAATAAGAAGTAGAGCCGAAGTAGGGGGTAAACTAACTAGGACGACGAGGACTAATCGCGATCTTAAGTACGCATCTAAAAATAGGGTAATATCTGCAGGCCTTAGCCGCGCTTGGCGCGCAGCACGAGGAGCGTCAGGATCAGGAAGCCCAGGATCCAGGAGAGCGTGCTCACAAAGCCGATGTACACATCGGTCTCAAATATCGCCCAGCCACGCGTCAGGATGGACCGCAGCGATGAGGTGGCCAGCGTCAGCGGCAGGCACAGCGATATGTATCTGGAACAAATCAGGAAATTAAACACCATTTTAACTTAATCCATTCAAGAACCCACCTCAGCACCACGGGCATGCCCTCGATGGGCCAGATAACGCCGGACAGCAGGAGGGTGGGGTAGAAGGAGCCCAGCGCCAGCTGGATGGCATTCCTCTCCAGCTCGCACACCGAGGAGATGAGGAAGCCGAAGCACATGCCGCACATTCCCTGCAGCAGGGTCAGCACGACCACCCAGAAGAGGTCGCCGTTGTTGGTCACTCCGAACACCACCAGCATGAAGATCAGCACCAGAGTAGTCTGTCCGCACATCACAACAAACTGGGTGATCACGTGCGAGAAGAGGATCTCGAAGGGAGAGACACCAGCCACCCAGGAGCGATCCAACAAGCCCTGAAAGGAAGACAGGATGTTAGTAACGTATTTGAAAAGGTTGAAAAAAATTGTAATAATTTTCTTAAATTACCTCAGTGCGTTCAATGATCAGAGCCGATGACGTCAAAGCGACAGCCAAGAAGAACACAATGCTATTAAAAATAACAAAAAGAAACATTAATGACACTCCCATAAAATGTATATCTATGAAACCTACGTCAAGATCACGCCAGGTGCCACGAAATCGGTGAACGAGGGATTCATCGTTCCGTAGATGGGGTCCCTGAACTGAATGGGTACGTCGCCCAACTTTGGATTGCTGCCGCACTGGCCTAGAAGACCCATAGCAAAGTCCCGGAAGGCCAGCTGGATGTCTCGGTTGAGCATGACGCCGATCTGTTGGTTGGACATATCCAACCAGACCTTGACCTCGGAGGAGTCGATGGTCTCTTCGTCGGAATCCCGTCCCAGATTGGCTCGGGCAATGAAGGCGTCCGTGAAGTTCTCGCTGATGTACACGGCGCCCCAGGCGGTCCCCTTTCTCACAGCTTCCTTGGCGTCATCCAGGTCCTCGTAATATGTTTTTACCACGCTCGTGTTCAGGTGACTCAGATAGCGACAGCCCAGGTTCTTGAAGTGGCATCCGTCCTCCCAGTAGCAGTTTTCCTAAATCAGATACATTAGTAAAGTCCATATTTTACACAATGATTTGTGCTTGACTGTAACCTACATTTGTTTATTATTTTTAACATTTAATTTTATTCTTTTACTTTACTAACTGATATTTATCTTAGGAAAAAAATCGTGTAAATCGAATATCAAATAGTAATGAAAAATTGCTGTTTTCTCATTTTAACCAAACAAATAAGGTTGTATATCCGAAATGTGTAATAAGTTATTCTAATATTGCATTCGGAAAAATTGAAGCAAACAAAGCCAATAATTAAAACAATTATTTTTTATAAATCAAAAAAATGTCATCAAATAAAACAAGTTTCAAATGACTTCAGGAAAATAACATGTATAAATTCAAAGATTTAACAATTGTGCCTAAATGAATGCGTGTAAATGTGTCTTACCCTTACCGTGTCGTTCATCTCTCCGTTGACTATGGCCAGGTTGAGGCCCTGAGGATCGCGTCCGATGGCCAGGCAGAAAAGGATCACCTGCATGACGGGCAGGGCGAAGATGAACAGCATCACGCCCACGTTGCGCCACATACGCAGCATATTCTTGGTGAGCAGGGCGCGGATTTTGCCCTTAGAGGTGATCTTGCACAGGTTGGAGTAGCAGTCCTGGCAGCTCTCCTCGTCGTTGGGATTCATGTTGCGCCTTGACGGTGGCGGACTATAGGGTTCCTGGTTCAGCTGTCACAAAAACATGGAAAGTGAGCCAGGGAATCATCACATGGAAAAACCAAAACAAACCGTGTAAATGGAGCCATTGCTGTCGTTGATCAGCACCTCCTTGCTCTGGTGGAAGTTGAGGCCCACCACGCCGCCCTCCTGGCTGGAACTGGGCTTGTCCATCTTGCTACCGAAGGCCATGGCGTGCAACGAGATGTTGTTACTACTCCCCAAAAGATCACAAAACACACAGATGGGGTGGAACACAGATTGCGAGCATGCGAGTGTCGGATGGAAGAGTCAGAGTGGAGAGTTCAAAGTTCAGAGTGGTGATTAGAGTGGTTGACGTTGACGGGTTAGCCACGTGGTGCATGCCACTCCCAGGGCGGGGACTTACCTAAAGTTCACGTGGGTCACGTCGCCCTTCTGGCTCTGGATGCGGGACAGCTTGAGGAACACCTCCTCCAAACTGATGCACTTGTAGATGGAGAGCAGGACGCTGGGTGACTCTTCGGCCAGCAGATGGCCCGATCGCATAAGACCAATCTGAAAAAAGATTAATGATTTATTTAGACGTATTTTCGTATTATTTAATGGGATATAAGATCCTTAATTGATTATTTACACAATTTCCTTACCGTATGCGCCTGTCGCGCCTCCTCAATATAATGTGTTGTGATGATGACCGTCTTCTGGCCCGCCTTTGTGATGTGCACCAAGTGGTTCCAGATGCTCTGACGCAGCAGCGGATCCACGCCCACAGTGGGCTCATCCAGAATCAGTAGCTCGGGATCGTGCATCAAAGCCACTGCGAAGCTCACACGTCGCTGCTGACCACCACTCAGGTTCTTAACCAGACGCTTCTCCGACGGCAGATCAAGGAAGTTGAGCAGGAACTGTAGGCGCTCCAAGATCTCCTTGGTCTCCATGCCGAAGATCCAGCCGAAATACATCATGGTCTCCTGGATGGAGAACTCTCCGTACAGGGCGATCTCCTGGGGCATGTAACCCACGCGTTTACCAGGAACACCCGATCCCCGAGTGCCTGGTTTGCCGCCAAGCACAAAGATCTCTCCAGCGTCCATGTATCGGCGACCCACAATGCAGGACAGCAGAGTGGTCTTGCCACATCCGGAAGCTCCCAGAAGGCCATAACTGGGAATAGGTATAAAAATATATTTTATTTAGAATGTTTTTAAATGTGTTTTAAAATAATCAATTTAAACCTCATTCCCCAAAGCTTTAGGATTAATTTTAAAAGGATTAATTGGTAAATCTAACTCAATTAAGTTAAAAATGTTTTTTTTTTACAAGTTAAACGGACTTGGTAGTATAACTGTGTTATCATTAACCAAAATCTTTAGTTATAAGAGTCTGGAAAAATTACAAGACGCCAAAATATAAAACATGCTTTAGTAAACACAATTTAGATAAACCAAATGTCACATTTTTTAGACTTTTTAGCGGGGTCGCAAAGGTTAAAAAACCAACCATGACAGAGAGGTAAAGAAAATAAGCGAAGAATATGCTTAAAGAGAGAAGTAAGTACGTTTTGCCAATTCAGCACGATAACTGTCGCCACCACAAAATATGACTATATAAGCAAATTGGTACATAAATATGAGTGTGGCATGTCGACGGCGATGTCAATGTTAATTCCAGCAGTTCAAGTTGAATTATTTCGAAATGTTCACCTTGAAATGTAAGAAATACCCGGGGGTCTCTTCACAGCCAAAGCCAGCTTTGAGCTATCAAAACCGAGTCCGCCCCTTCGTGGAGAGGGGCTAGTCTACTATCATTATCACCAGCATCATGATGAACTTCAAAGCGGTGATTATTGTGATTATCGCTTTGTTAGTTTGTCGTCCGTTTTCGTTTGGTCTTCGGCCTTTGACAAAATAACAAAATATTGCGGCACGTAGGTCGCACGTTTTGGCCTCTTATTGGATTATTATTATAATTAGCACGCTGGGCCATTTAACGAATTAAACGATACAAACTCCGATGCGGCCCCTACGGGAAGGAGAAGGAGTGTCTGTCTTGGCCAGACTTTAATTGACATAATCGTAAATGCGCTGACTTTGAGAGCAGGCCCAAAAGCGATTTGGCCTGCTGCGTGCAGTTCGTTGACTCGACTCGACTCGCCTCAAAGTGACTAACCCAGCGACAGCGACAGCGACCTGACCTAGGTCAAAGCTGAACGAACCAAGCTGTTAACTGGGTCAAGACTGCTGCACAGTCGGCGGAGAATAAAATAAAATTCCGTTACGACACACAGCATTAAATCGCTGAATAAATCACCCAGAATGCCGAAGCAAGAAATAAACAAAATTTAATAATAACTCAGCCCGAGCCATATCAATGCCACAGGCGACGAAGAAAACAAAAAAATGTATTTACGACTTTATTTTTATGGCCCCTAAATGTTTGCCAAAAATTCGTGAACCGCTTATGGGGGTCTAGGGGTGGGCAATTAAGCACATGTGCCGCGACAGAGATGGAGATAGATGGATACAGTCTCCAAGCAAGCATAAATATCATTTTCCAGCCATTTGCAATTGCCTCGGACGATAATCGATCAATATAGCTGTGCATATTGGCTTTATTTGAGAACATTGCCGGCATACGAATGCTTTTTGGCTTAATTGAAAAGACGTGTGCAATTGGCCACGTTATTGACGTCAGTGATCAGTGATCACTTAATTGGGAACACTTCTGCGGATCATCATCTTCTTAATCCATCCGGCTAACTTCCCTAACGACCCTCGTTAGCCGCCTCGAATTATCATGCAAAAATGCCGTTTCAATTGCAAGATAGTCGATCGACTAAACAGGTTTGCCATATAATAGCCGCAATTAGGTGCGAGCGTAACCAAGTGACCTCTGATACACATAGTCGAGATCGGAGATCGGAGATCGGTGCAATCAATTCTCCCGTCACAAGGAAATCGCTTAGCATTGCCCACCGGTGCTAATTTCTAATTCGAGCTCAGTTCGGCATTAGGTGCTAATTACTTTCGCCGTTTCTATTTTATGAACTCGCTAAATTGAGCTGTCAACATTTCGCTTTTATTGATGAAACTCCCGCGATCACTCACATCGTTCCCTTGGGCACAGTCATGTTCAGGTTGTTCAGCACCTGGTTGGCGTTCTTCTTCTTGCCGTAGGCCTTGAATGCATGCCGCACGGAAACGGCGGCCTGTGTGTTCCGGGGTCCATTTGCCGGAGCTCCCCAAGCGGCCACCGCATTGGGCTGTGTGCCACCATCGTTGTTTGTGGCCGTCATCGCGGAGTCTGTGGAAACGCTGCAAAGAGATCAAGAAACATAAATTAGTTCAAGGTCTGTGTTAAATTATCGAAAATAGAAATTATGATAAGCATTAAACGATAACAATTTAGATATTTCTTTATTTAATTGTGTTTAAGTTTGGTTTGATTTAAATATCAATCTACTATCAAACACGTTGCAAGGAAATGTTAAAAAATTAAATAAATATCAAAACTACAAGAAATTAATTTTTAAACTTAACTAAATATTATTAGTATTTAAACAAAAATTGTTAAATACATTTATTCAAGAGCTTCAGACAATTCTCAAATTGAATTAAATATCAGAAAATGCTAAGTTCTCTAAAAGTAAACAATGAGCAAGCAATTTAAATGAACAAGTCGCACAAATATTTACATTTTTAATGCGGGCTGTTATTGAACTCGAAAAAATGGAGATCATTAAACTACGTTTTGTTTTAGAGTTAAATTAATTAAAATAACTTAAAGTTTTTCTGATGAATTAATTACAATAGTGGACTGATGTGTCTAAAGTAAACAATGAGCAGGAATTTGAATGATAAAACCTGATGGGTATACCGGCTGCTAATATCTATCCCATAGACTGTAAACACCTATTTAACTTTAAGTGATATACGAGACTTTTCGTAATCCATAGAGTTGAGAAATGTTAGTTAAGATGTAAAATTGAAAGTATATCATAGTCGTAAAGGCCGTTAATGATCCCTTAGTAACGACTATTATTTGTGATTGCAGGGCAAAACTTGTTCCGTTCATGTCGTTCGATAGAATGCTTCGTAGTATTATAATTAGCTACTGGTCAGCTTCCTGCTGTCGCATATCGCAATTTGCATAACGATCGACGATCGGATTTGCATCTCAACCAGCGGCCCATGTGTGTTGTGTATATACACACACATGTATGTATATGTGGTGTATGCTTCAATGGCTCAGCTTCAAAACTATGTCAGCAGCACACACATTGCAAAAAAGCATAAAACAGAGCGAAACAGCAACAACAATGGACAGGCTTGGCAACACTTTTCATTTCAATATTTATAGTTGGTGCTTCGGAGCACTCGTCTCTTGCCCAACGCGCTTTTGGCCACTTTGGAGTTGGGAGTTGTGAGTTGTGAGCTGGGAACTGGAGTCCAGCTGAAGCAAAGCCGTTGGCCAAGTCTGGTCTGACCAGCTCCGAAAGATTGCCTAAGAGCCATCCATCGTTGGCCGTTGAGCAAATATGCAAACCGCAGTGTGCAGTTTGCAGTTTGCAGTACACATTGGCAATTATGCAATTTCCCATGCAGTTTTCAGTACATCGCAAATGTTTGAAAGCTCCTTCGATTTTGGGTCAAGGTTAGCTGCACTGCTAGCCGCGATGGTTCGGGTTCGGGTGTGGGAAAGAAAGTTCATAATTGCCTGCAATTAATCACATTCGCACCTTTTTAACATATATTTTGACTGGCAGCTGTTTTTTCGGGGCTTTCGTATCATTAGCGCTGGCAAACGAGCAAGTCATACCAGAAAACGAGAAGCGAGACAAACAGACCAAAAATTTAAACAACCTGCTGGAGGGGAAAACTAGTTCAAGGTCACTGATTGAGCGCATTCGATCGCCGATGCTGTTGTTGTTATCTCGCTTTCGAAAACAATTTGGCTACGCTTTTTGGTTTTTGGCCGCCACGAAATTTTGCTAATCGATTGCGTTACTTCTCGTTAAGATAAATATTCGATCGGCCGCAAATATTTGCATTTTTTATAAGGCGCGAGAGATACGATATACGATGCGATGCGATGGTTGCCCAATAACCGAGGCGACGTCTCGAGTGCCGAGCAAACATCCTCGAATACCGGGTTTGCAGGGAAAATTAAGTAGCTTTATTATGCGGCCTATCAAATATTAGCATAATGCGCTGACAACATTTGGGGCTGGGCTGAGCTGAGCTGAGCCGCACGAATTCTGAATACGAAGCGCACAATCAGAAAAGCCGTGCTGCAATTTCAGCTGCCCGGTTGACGAAATGTGTTTCAAGTTCGTTGCCTGAGTCTTTCGTTTTGCGTGCGGTGTGTGGTATATGGTATGTGGTGTGTATGGTGTATGGACGGAGTTAGTCACAGCCAAAAGCCAACAGGTTGCGTAAATCGGTGCGTCTGTAAGTGTGTGTGCCAGTCAACAATGGACAAGGTCAGGCCAGGTAGTTTTTTATAATGACAACAAACCGACATTTTTACCTCTTCTCCTCACTCTGTGCTGTGCTTGACATTTATGGCCTGGAAATTTGGGACCGTCGATGGTGTTTGTGTTGTGTGAATGCTTATTGATAATTTAATTAACTATTAGAGCGCTATTTATGCATGCAGCAATGAGCCCAGCACGGGTCCACATTATTTTGGGGACTTTTTCGGTTGATTTCTCCAGAGACGCGCCCCATTCAGTGACAGAGCGTGAGAACAGGGCGGGGTTTGTCAACTCATCATGACTTATCGGCGGGAAAAAACACTCCAAAATAGCATTCACATCGTCATTTCCCTTTAACAAGAAACCAAAAACCATCAAACAACCAGCTTAAGTGCACTAGCTGACACATTTTCTTTCCGCCCTTTGCTCACCGTGCCAAATGCGGACTTTAGAATGTGTAATTATCGTGGCGAATAGTTTCAAATGACACCGAATGGGCAGAGACAAAGTGCAGAGTGACTCCCACCGAGACGACAGTGAGGTCATCCCAAGATGGATTTACATAACAGCCTAAGAGGCTGCATTCCGTGCTGCGATTTCATTGATGACCGATCCGCCTAATCGCCTGTAATCAGCAATCAGCGAAGGGAGAGGCATTATCTTGGGACTTAAACTGTTCCTGGCTCTGTCACGCATCGGTAGCGGCTGAACGATGAGCTGAATGCTAAGCACGCCGATCCCCAATTGGTTCTTGCTTCCAGACTTCGCGGGGAATTCCAGTACCTACATATATTGGCAGGCAAAACACCTCTTAGCCATTTCCATACACGTTGTGGCCACACACACGGAAGATGCAAATGTCGTGTAATTGCCTTTTGTTGTACTGATTGCTTCGTTTTTCTTTACGCGCGGGCATTGTCATTGCCCAGTACAGCATATAATTAAGTGCTTCTATTCTTGAGGCAACGAGGAAGCCATTGGAATGACAGACCTGTCATTTGCCAAATAAATCAGCGGACACTTATGATTTACAGGGTAGAGTGTGCAAAAATCATGGCCGGGAGAGACAATGTTCGAGTGCTGCTCAAGTGGAGATGAGTCCGAATGGAGATGATATGGCCGGGGATTATGCAATGAGCCTTTTTGGTATTTGACATCATTACAAACTTGTTCGCCCCGCTGAGAAATGCGGTCTGCGACTGGCAAATATGTATGCAAAATCGTCGAAAAAAAAACAGCAAAAGAAACACAGAGTAAGACACAAAAAGGGCGAATCGCTGGAAAAGCCAAATCAAAGGCAACAAGCCAAGTTATGCAATGTTAATGGGTCGACAAGTGTTAAAGCCGAGATCGGGCGTTGACAGCAGGAAACTGGAAGACAAAGCCGATCCCTGACTGATGGCCAAAGGCGGCGATTGACTGGCGCCCAAGTGGGTCAACATCAGTGGGTCAGAAATTGGAAGCGATTGCGTTCGTTTCGCACCTTGATTGCAATTTATGGCCGTAATCTCTGCACGTTTACCCACGAATTTACTTACGTTGATATCAGCATTTTATTTGTTGGAGTCGCCGGTGGGTGTTGCTTTGTTTGCCTTTGCCTTTGCCTGTGCTTTGCCTATTTCTCGTTTTTATTTGCCTTTGTCTAATGCTAGTTACTTTGTTAAGCGTTTACTTTTACTTCGCTGCCGGGCCAATCTTTTGCAATCTGCAATGCCCAAGTGGCTGTGAGGCTGTGTTTTATGTGTGTCTCAGGCACACATTGCTGAAATGTATAAATAATAATCATGTTTGAGCGTATATGTTGTTTGATTTATGCACTCTCCGGACTCAAGAGTTTGCCGAGCTTGTGTTTGCGTTGTTTTGGCCCGGCTTTTGTGTCTTTCACCTGGCGCATTGCGCATGCCTCACGTTGTACGTCGAATGCGAAGGAATTTAGCACGGTCATCGCGGATGATGGGTTCTCGCCCATTTGTCAATGAGTACAGTTTGTAAGAAGCTTACAATGAGAAGTAAAGAGCTGCCAAATGAGCTTCTAGATCACAGGTGAATCGAATTCCAGGCTCAACACATTATACAATCAACACCTTGCGGTGTTTGCTTCTGTTGTTGTGATAATGGTATAATACTCATATTGTCGAGTCATGCTTTATACGATCACCTGCCTAAAGAAAACTGTGAATGTGTCTTGGACGAACGGTCCACAAGCCGCTTAGTTCAGCGCAACAACAATGAAAATAGTAATAACAATAATAATAATTGAGCCCGAAAGCAATGTACGCATTTGACATTGGAATTCAGTTGTTTTTGGACACGACTTGGAGTCACTTGGGGATGTGTTCAGCGCTGAAGTTTAAGCTTTCAAAGCAACAACAACAACAGTCGAGTCGAGTCCGAGTTCTTAACAACAGATTGCGATTCGCTGATGCCTAGTTTGCATGCCGAGTGCGTTGCCAAGGTCAACAGTGGCTAGTGGCTGGCATGCGATGGCTTTCCGGGACTTTCCGATGCAGCGGAAAGTTTTATCTAAGCGAAATGCGTCATCGATTGTGCTAAGTGAGAACCGAAAAACAAGTCACAAGTGTATGATTCACTCAAAACTGACCACCTCACAAACTGACCATTTACAAGTTGGCCAATCAGCTGGCCACTTGAGCATGAAAGCATTTAACCAGCTGCAGACAATACACAATTTAAATTTCAATGGGGCAATCTCAATGCAACCGCCGAACGACTTTTGAGCAGCTGCAGACAGGAAAAACCATTTTGGTTGGCTGATTAAAACTTAAGGCTTAATGTGGCCATCTACTGATGGCTACGACGTGTGCGGCATTAAGCAAGCGGGCTAAGCCAGACATTAAGGCTGCTTGGCCTCCAGGCTGATTAGAACCGCCTTGGTAATACGAAACACTCTCCATTCGCACTCACATTCATCACTTTCGATCTCAGTCGGCTAGTTTTCATTTTCATTTTCCTCGACTGGCTTTTCCGATGACATAATTTCAGGCACGTTTGTCTACGAGTGCTGGTGCAGCGGTGTGCGACACAGTTTCGTGCAACTTCTTCGACGCGGGCTTTTGGCCATTTCTGCAAATGGCAAACCAGTCGAATCGAATGGTTCGCAACTGGTTCTGCAACAGGTCTTTAGACTTTTCTGAGGCCCGTGCCCAAATATAAGCAGGTAAACAGTTAAACAGTGGAGCACACACCCGCACTAACTGAGCCAAAGTGCTGGCCATAAACCAAACCAAAACCAAGTTAGATAATCCAGATGGACTGTAAAAAAGCAAACTTAATCAATTCACAAGTAGCGTGTATCGATTGGTAGATTGGTAGTTGTTGCTCTACAAACCAGTCTGGAGACCGATTCCTGCGAAAACTCGAAAGAGAATGTCCGATTGCCTCAATTAATATTTAATTTTCTCAATTGTTGTGGGTCTCGCAGTTGCACAATCAACTCCAGTTGCTGGGACAGGAGGGTTCAGCAGGGGTCACGTGAATCCCAACAAATGTTGTGTCTGTCATGGAATGTTTTTCCTTTTATGAATTTGTAATGGCCACAGGTTTGAATTACAAATGTTCCTTAAAGGTCGACACCTTAAAGGCCAATAGACATATCAAACTGATTTAATCTCAACCTGCTTGTTAAATAGTATCTTACTTGACTTTATTAAGTGATTAGGCCCTGATGATTGGTCATTAAGTGACCAGCTTTGTGGGACATAGCACACAGTTTAAGTCTAATTTCATTGGTTATGCAGCTCGGGGCAATCATAGTGGGGAAGTATTACCCGTTCATTTAAAATCGATTAGAGCAAAACAACTTGTTTGCAATTACTCTAACAATCCCCATCGGATCAGATTCGCTAAGTTAAGCGAATTTTCCAGACTTCTGCTGGCTATTTATATAAAGCTTTATCTTAATAGAGCCGCTGCCTTGGTATTAATTAAATGTCGCCCCGCTTTATGGCTTTATGGCTTAATAATGCCTATAGCCGTAGACACAACCTCAGTTGCCAGCCGAGTGGAGTGGTGGCACCTTGAACTCTGCTCGAAGCATAGCCGCGACGTGATAAACAGAGAGAATACTATAAGAGACCCCAAAAACGCAGAAAGAAAGAAATACAGATACTGGAAAAAACCCCAAGTCGAAAATACCAGTTCAAGTTTAAACTTAAAATGCTGCACAGTTCGGAAATGCACATGGGATGGGATGGAAATGGAATGGGCAGATGGAGAGGTGGAGGGGCATAAACCTTGACAACTAATTTCAGGGCCCTCGCCGAAGGTCTCTGGGTGCACAAAATACGGCGATGAATGCAGTTTATTGTAAGACTTATAATTGTTATTATTATAACGCTTTTCATTGCCTGTGCTTGTGCTTGTGCAATGAAAATGCAAAAAGTCACAGCACTTAATTGCGCTGAACTTTGCTCGAATTGCAACGTCCAGTGCAAATGGAGGGAGCTCAAAAAGTGGCTTATTGCTGTTGACCTCTTCTCAATGTACGGTTCTGTTGAAATTCTCACATTGGGCGTTACTTCACGTCGCCACTTTGTTTGCTCCCACAGGGCGGATCGGCTGGAATGTGCTGATCTCAGATAAACACAGGGCTATTACTCAAATACCCACAGGGGTCGTAGGTCAGAAACGTGTTTATGTCTCCATGTAAGAGCTTTATTTAGCAGGCACCTAAGGAAAGTGCTGGAACTCTGTGTGCCTAGAATACAACATTTTGCAAACGAGCAAAAAACAAAAAACAGGTATTACTGAAGGGCTTCTGCTCGATACCATTAAGCCGATCAATAAAAGGAAAATCAAGCAAAGATAATATTCATACACAATGGCTGCATGAAAATGCAGTAAATGACCGAGATAATGGCCATATTTTTCAAATTTTTTATGCAGTTCACAAACCACCAGGTAAAAAGTGTAGCAATATCTTGATGGAGAGTGGTCATATTCTAACAGCGTTTGGGGAGACGATGACGACGATATGGTTCCACTCCGCCCATTTGTATGCCGAGCGCGGAGCACACGCGTTGGAACATTTAAAGGGGGAAGGAAACGCGAGGAGGAGGCATCGGCACCACTTTGTTATTGATGATGTGGATCTCGATGATGATAATGATGATGATGACAATAATGGTGGTGGTGGAAGTTCGCGAACAAAGTAATTGTCGACAAGGCGGCAGTCAGCCATTTGTTTTTGTGAAGAATAAGCTGTTGTTTGCCTGAAAATCGTTGTGTGTTTGCCTTTTGGGCAATTTCCTGAAATGTGTGTGTGTGTGTTTGAGTTTGTGTGTGTTCAAGCTCGGCAAATTCCAAAAAGTCCCATTTGTTTGATGAGCAAATTTACACTTACAATGCGCGTTCTAGTTGTTGGAGCTGTTGGAGTTGAACGGATGGTGCAAATGTTTGTGCTATAATCCACTATCTTGCCAAACAAAAGACTCAGGGCACGAACGCGTTTTACGTGGGGATCTTGAGCTGCGACTGAAACAGTTGACGTTCGAAGGGGGTTCACAGAAAAGCACGAGCGGACCGAGCGGAAATCGCGAGCAAGCTGAGCGGAGCGGAGACACTTGCGTTGCGCTGAAAGGTACGGCTAAGACTGACTTCGCGTCGCTGGCCAAGAGCTGAACTGAGCTAAAATGAGCTGAGACTGAGGCTGAAACTGAGGCTGATGCTGAGGCTTGGCGGCGACGTCGACGTCGACGTTGCTAGCTTTGCACTTTACACTTTGTCAATGAAAGAGACGGGTAAGCGGTGGGCAAACGAGTGAGTGAGCGGGCTGCACTTTTGCACGTGCGTTTCAAGCGCGACTTTAAACGCGTCTAGACGTTGGACCTGCGGCTGCTTTACTGCCAGAAACAGAAACTCAACTGAAAGCTGGTCGAGAGCCAAAGCCAAAGCCAAGCGAAAACACCTGTAACGCAAAGCGCTCAAAAGGCGGCTCACTCACTCAATGTTGAGTGTTGAGTGGGCAACTGGAATGAGCGCGACGCGTCTGGCGTACAAGTGAGTGAATGTGGCAAGTTTGTTGGCTTCGCTCCTGGTTTTTTGCTGCAGCTTTTAGCTCGGTACTCGGTGGTTCACCTTCGAGGGCAGGGAAGTGGTGAAGAGTCTCTGAAAAAAAAAGGGCCCCGGGTTTCGGGTTTTTTACGTCGTCGTTATGACGTTGAAGCGGCCATACAGCTTATGCAATCCTCCAGCGACCTTGGGACTATCTTCTTCTTCAGCCAGAATTGCAAAAGTCCAACGGCCACTCACTGCCCATTCACTGCAGCCCTCTTTGAAAATCCCAGTAATGGCTTCATTTGGCCGTAATTGCTATTGCAATTCCATTAAAATTCCCGGTCACTTTTAATTAGGATTGCTGCCGCCTTTGTTTACATAAGCCACTGCCAATCGAAATAGAGCAAAGTTCACAGCTAATAGATTAAATGAACGAAGGAGAAATACTATATTTTTTCGCAGCTGCTCAAGGCAAAATTAAGTGCCTTAATTACTATAATTATAATGCCAAAGAACATGCTTTTGGGAGCTAAGTGATGGACAGGCTGGCTGGCAGGCCGCAAAATCAATAAACATGTCTATATCAAAATTTTTGTGTTTGCCTATTGCACAATTTCAATGTCATCCAAGAAGAGAAAAAAAATTAACAAGCCGGCGTTAAGGGCGTGACAAGGGAAAAACAAAGCCAACGTACAAGAAAAAAAATTCAAAACAGTTTTGCGCAATGCTGACATTGAAAATGCACAGCCAACTTAGTTGTGGGTGTTTCTGGCCAAAAGTGCCATCAAATCAAATCGGGTGTTGTAACAAATCGCGCTCGGACATCTTAAGCAGGTGGTCAATGGTCAATGGACGGATGGATACAGCAACAAGTTTGGATTTTCGGAGCGTACATTTTGTTTCTTTTGCTATTAAACGGCAATTAACTGGCAAGGTCGCCTGCTATACATTATAATATCTGCTTGTCATGCATTCCCGAGACCTAAAACAGCGACTTATCTAGCTCCCAAATCGCTATTTAATAAGCAGTGTGATTTTTTGTTCCCTTACAGATTACCCAGATTACTCATACGCCGCGTGGTTCGGCGAGGCATGTCAGCCGGATTTAATGAATCGCATAAAACCAATTTTGCGGCTGACTGATGGGCCTGTAAACATCCTCGTAGTCGGTGCAATGGACATAATTGTAGCTGAAAAACAAGCAATTCTGACATACATATATCTGCTGGTATACATATATGATTATCAAGAAATAAATAAACGAAATGCGTCGCTGTCGCACTTGACATGGTTTTGAAAATACGACAGGCAACGTGCTAATGAGCCCTGAAAACTCTGTTCCAGCTCCTCATTCATCATTAAAGTGGGATATGTGGCAATAGTCTTATAACGTTTTATGATTCACTCATCATCTGGTTTCCAGCTAATTTACAATAAGCAAACGGTGTACTAATTTGTGCAGTTGAAGCCATGTAAATAAAGCCTTCAGTCTCTGCCAATTTCGTAACTGTTGCTTTAGTTTCGACTAATGGGGGACACCCACACAAATTCAGCGAGATCAACCAACACACAGTTTGCTTTCAATACGAAATCCAAAACTAAGCTTGCAATTTTCTAACTTGGTCTTTGTCTTTCTTTGTTTTATGGCTGTTTCGGCCAGTCATGCTGCCAGCAACAACAACAACACCTTGGACAAGTTTGTTGACTTCGACTTGGAAAAACGAGAACAACAACAACTGTGGTAACTGCGAAAATGGCAACAAAATATTGAAGAAATTGGTTGACAACATTTTTGGTTTAAGGGTTTTGCCATGGCATCAATTTTACTCTCGACAGCTTCAGCTTCACTTACAGCTTCGGTCTTTTGTCTTGCGATGTGCACATTTCAAATCTACATTTTCGTATTGTTTACCCCATCGCATTTATAGCCCTCCATTCCCAGTCTTAGTTGCCCATTCAAACAGACAATTTCATTTCGGTTTAGTTTCTGCTCTCCCTCTGTGTAACTCTCTGTTTTTGTGCTGCTGCTGCTGTAAAAATGGGCACAAGGTCGCCGTTGCGGCGAGGAGGAAGTTAGCTGGGAAGCTGCCGGAGGAAAGGGGGCCGATCTCCAGACGGACAGCAGAAGCTCCAGCCTGGCTTTAAATTTATTGCATCCAGACAACAGCGGCGGCAATTTCAGGCCCATAAAACGGATCGCACTTAACGATAAGATTTCCCTTTCGCTTGAAACTCGTTTTTCGCTCACCCAATCGGAATGTGTCCTAATCACCTAATCACGATTCAAGGGATAGTTAGTGATTCATAAGAAGATTTTATTACAATTTTACTATCAACTTATTTATCAAATAAAGATCAGTTTAATCTGATCAATACTTAAACGAAAGGCGACAAGACAGTTATAAAATAGTTACAAAAATGTAAGCACCATAAAGCATATAGTCGTATTTTTGGTTTGTTATGATTGTAGTATTTATATGTATCTATTATTTTAAAGGGACCTACAGTTTTACTAAAAAATTCCTTAATATACCACTATAAGCGATCCCAGTTGTCTGACAATACTTAAGCAACTCTTTCTTAAATGCAAATCAGTTAGTTCTGCAAACAACAAAACAAACAAACCAAATTTCTTAAAATTTTTTGGAACATTAAATCTTATATTTCTGTGGGAGTTTTTAGTTTAAAGTCTCAACTGAACGCACGAGTTAAAACCCTCTCTGGTTTTGCTCACTGCAGTTCGCCGCAACGGAGTGCAAAGCTCCATTCCACCTGCTGCAAAGCTTTTTGGTACTCAAAAGTGGTTTATTTCGCGACTTGCCAAATATTATGCAATTTCTGCAACTTAGAGTTGAGACTCTTGACTACATGGGCTTGTTTTCGCTGTCGTTACTTTTGAGCCAGCACATGCAAAAGAGCTGCTAATGCAACAGCTTAATTAATTACAATTAGAGACAGTGGCCGCCCCATAGACAAAGATCTGCAAAATAGCCAACGCAAACGCTCCATTGGTTTTTGCCTGTCTGTGCTGTAATTGCTTGGTCCACTTCGGATCACAAATGAAGCTGAAGCTGGTCTCCGGCTCTGGCTCAAATAATTTGTGAAGATTTTGGCCAAAGCTATCAAAAACACACACGCCCCAAATGTGTCAAGGTCTCTTGTAAACTGGCAAATGAGCAAAGAAACAGCCACATAAAATCAAATCAAATGGAAACCGAAAGCTGGTTTAGCGATGTGGGACTGGGACTGGGACTGGGCTCAACATTTTAAATATCTGACCATAATTATAGGAGGAAAACTTTTTGGCACACAATGCACGGCATTTGAGTCAGATTTTTGCCAAGCTGATTGGCCGCATTGTGCAATGTCTTTTTTTCGGTCTGTTCGACCACATTTCGAGCCAATTTGCAGGCCGGCCAAATTGCTGTTAATGCCATGAGCAAATACAGCGAAATAGACGCTCTAAGACAATGCATATGGCTTCTATGCAGTGCGGCAAAAAGGGTGAAAGTAACTCAAAAGTATTGGGGAAAAGTACAGAAAACAAAACAAATGCCAAAACGACGTCATTGTTCCGATGAACAAGGCACTGCACAAAAGCCCTAAGAACCGAGGAATATTTATGTGACAGGTCTTTTTTGGGACAATTACCTTAAGCCTACGTGATATAGCTGTTACGCATTTAAATTTAGCTCACATATAGTATTATAATTCAGAAGTACGTTCTTAAACTGGCCAGAGGTGGGAGGTTACTCAGAAAAGCAAAAGCCAACGACATTTGCACACTGCGGAAATAAATCTTCAATTGTCAGTTGAAACGAAAGGCATGTGCTTCTCCTTTTTACTTTTTTAATTTAGATGACTTGGTGATTTTCCTCTAAGATCTGTGGCCTTTCAGGGCAAACGTCTGTTTCTACACACACTGGAGTAGAAATTAAGCGTAATATACCTTAATGGGTAAACTTAAAGTTCAACAAAGATTGTAGACGTTCTATTTTGTGTGAAAATTGCTTCCATAGAACACAGCAAAAATATTTACAAACGTTCTACGCAAGACAGTTTGGGGGGCTGACCATATTAACGAATTGGCCTTTGAAGCCTATTACTTGAGATCAACGAGCTTATAAATTCTCAGCTTCAGTAGTTGTAGTCATCTGACTGAGTAATCAAGTGGTTATTGAGCTTAAGTTTTCTCATTCGGCTAATTTCTGTCAATCAAATGCCTTAACGATTTTGGAAATTATTGAAAAGCTTGTGTGGCTTGAGATTATACATACAGCAAAAATCAACACAGTTGAGAACTAAAAAATTGCAATTGTATTTTTTAAACTGCAGAACGTCATCATAAAATAACAAAAAAAAACAGAGTAGAAGTAAAATATGAGTGACCAAATTGGGGAAACAAAATTTGTAAGACATGAGCTTAAATTTTGGTTATCAAATAATATATTTTAAAATGTGAACTTACAGATATTGAGCGTACTTCCGTGTCGTTTCATTTACTTTTTATTTATAAAATAGTAAAATATTTTTGTAAGCGAAAACCGCGAAATTTTACTTAATAGAGATGTGTTTTTTAAATGCACGGCTAGCGATATTAGCTTTAGTTCACACATTATCCGCTAGATGGTACTTTGACAGTGCCATCTGTCGGCAGCACCAAGAAAGCAAAAGCTTTTTTCCTTTGAAAAGACGTAAAAGCTTTAAAGTAAGCTTTGAACACTAAACAACACAATTTGTTTTAAACCTAATATAAACCACCTTAAGGCAAATAATTAAAATTAAACTTAACTTAATAGTGAACAGTTTTTGTGGTACAAGAAGTACATTATTGGCTGATTTTGTTGTTTAGATAAAAACAATAAAAATATTTTTATTAAATTCTTAGAAAAATGCGCAGTAAAATTGACTGCATTAGAGGCTTCTCTTATGGTTTAATGGGTTTGCAATTTAATTTTCATTCAGCAATTAGAATTTAAAGCGCGGCGCGTGCTTAAACCGTTTTAAATGGTCTGGTCTGTATGAGGGCGTGCTCGGGTTGCAAATCATCACCTATAATCACCAATAACAACAATTACCGTCACGAAACAACTGAAACATGGTGACAGAAACGAAACAAAAGTGATTTCCCAATACTTCGGATCCACTCACAACTGAACTAGTTCATGCGGAAGTGACGTAGGATATTGTATAATGAAGGCCGCCAAAAGAGAAAAACCGTTAAAAGCAACAAACAAACCCATTTGGACTACGGTAGATGGTCGGTTATAGATCGACCCAAAGCCGTTTTGGATGCTAATAATGTGATTATATTTGACATATAAAATGGCACAGAGGTGTCGGTAAAAGGGTGAATTATTTGATAAAAGAGAAGGGGTTACTAATTAATTTATATTTTTACTTATACAAAGAAGAAGTCAATTCTTAACTACAGTACCTAAACGGCTTGCCGTTCAGTGCAACCTAAACGTCGTTTTCGGTAAACAATAAATAAACACAAAAAGACATTAAAACATTTTTTTATTTTTTCCTTCTGTAAAAGATTTGGTCTCCGAACTAAGCCCCTGTTTAGCATCGCATGTGTTGCCAATATTATGTCATACAAAAGCCAAACGAAAGAAAAAACTGAGCATAAACGAATGACCAATTTTTTATTTACATAAAGCCGGGTCTTTCGCACAGACAAGACACACGCCTCCTTTGTGAGCACAATTGTATTGAATTAAGGCGAAATAATTTTCACACATCGTCCCAAATCGACCGATTGCCGGATGTGCTATAATCCACTCAGCTGCAAATACCCATAACCAAGGCAAGTTGACGCTGATTGCGACGCTGATGGACGTTAATTTGTACGAAAACTCATTTGTGCCTGCCTGCGGATTTGTTTGGGGGGAAATTATTGAAATTTGCAATTAGTAAAATTAAATGCGAAGTGCTAGAAGTCAGCCAGCCGTTGCCAACTGAGGCTAAATAGCCTCTTCTATGGCACCTACTATGTATATACCATACCTATAGGCGGCGACCCTGGGTTCTATTTTTAAGCCTTCGTTCGGTGGCGTTCAGTGGCTCATCGCTCGCTGGGCGTTGCGTTGTTATGTGCCATAACTTGTTATGAATTTGTTACTTACAACGTATTTATATAATTGCAAATTTCACTCGTCACTTTTTGAAGTGGCTGGAGTTGCTTAGCATGTGAACAAATGCAATTAAGGCCCAGCGCTTAATAAGCATGACGCTGAATTTGCGCAGACTATTACGAGCTGCAAAATTGGGAATTTGCACGGCGACAAGCCGAGCTTACGGATTCCCGACTCGATAATGATCAGCTCTCGATGAGTTGTCTAAATTTGCATTTCACCCAGCCACCATCTTGTGAGCCTTGGGCAATGCACCGAAAGCCCCACGTCGAGGGACCCTATCGAAGTGTCATTCACGTTTGGATTTCAAATGTATACTTGGCAGCCCGCACAGTAATGAATGTGAGTTTGGCTCATTTAAATATTCATTGATCGGCATTTCTCACTGATAAATATGTTTTTCGATTCGTTGGTCTAAAAATAAATGACAGAAAACACGTGCGGATGTTATGCAAGGTGTAAGACAAAGCTTTGGCTTTTTCGGTCAAGAGGCTATTAAAAGCAGCTCTAGTCAATCGAAACGAAAACCCAATGTTCTTGAGCAGCGACCTCGAGGCAAACCACTTTCTGTTGTTGTAGGTTCGGGTAAAATTGAAGACAAAAAGCAATCGAAAGACTTCGGTAACGAACCTATGATGATCAGTTCCGTTTCTACGTCTCTCAACTTAACGACTACTTTATGGACCATTAAGGGGACTGTTAAAGCAGCTGTAATGGCTCTGACTCACATGGCACTGGGGTCCGACCAGCTGAAGTGACGCTTAATCCTTTCGAGGTCCATGACGGGCTGCTGCGGCTGCTGCTGGCTCAAGGTTGCCTCTTTCTTCGGCGCCATTTTGCGGCTTTTGGAAGGGATGCACTGGGCACTGGACACTGGACACTAGGCACTGGTCAGTGGAATATGCGAGTAGCAGTTGCACAACTGGTTTCCCTCAGTTAATAGTCTTGTTTGTTTCGATTTGTTTCTCACACAGAAATTCGCGTGCGCCTGCGCACAATGCTGTGTGCAAAACAAAAGACTTAGGCAACGAACTAAGACTTCATATTAGGCGCGAGCGGGCGAGCACTTTGCTTTTGGCTTTGTCTTGTAACAGCTGATTTTTTCGGGTTCGGCTAAAACGTGGACGGGCGAGGTGACAACGCGGCGACAACAGCTACCAAAACACGTACTTGGATTTATAACTAAACTCTTATTTTTGTATAAGGTACACGTAATAAAAGAGCACAAAGTGATATCGTTTTTGTGGCTATAGCTGTTGCTGTTGCTGCTTGTTGCTGTTGCTGCTGTTGCTGCTGCCTAACGCGCCGAAGTCGTGAACGAAACTGAAACCTCAAGACGCGCGCATCAGGCGAAAGAGCTGCCGAAATGCGACAAAAGCTGCAAAGTGAGCGAGCTGAGAGCTAAAATTTATAAAAGAGTTTCAGAGAGCGATCGAGAGCGAGAGATGTTGTATTTTATTCGGTGTTGATATAGTTTTTTCATATAGATAAACATGCATGGTTTTAGTCATGCACATGGCTCAGCAAAAAATACAAAAAATCGAACGCTCCAAGCCAACGAACTTGTTGAGAGAATGTAAATCTGGTAATTCATGGGATAGTTAATGAGTTAAGTAAGCTGTGGAAATAAGCAAATATATAATAGGTGCATGCTATATATAAAAAGTTGTACTTGTTATTTCCAAAATCTGAGATCAAAAGAATCAGTTTAGATGAGTAACAAATTTATTTATATTTTTATATACAGTTAACCGTTTAGAGTATGAAGCGTAGTGCTTTTACCTCGCCCAACTTCCTTTATAAAACTTTCCTTACACTTCAATCAACAGATCTTAGATCTAATATTAATAAGCTTAATTATAGACATACCATACATTTTGAGGTAGTTTCAGCTACGCCCACTGGGCTTCATTTAACCATTTTTCACGGCATTTTTTGCGGCTTAATTAAGACATTACACGATACCGTTAAGAGTCCCGTCCCCCTAAGCGTCTTATGGGTCCTAAATAACAACATCTCTTACTGTCGCGTTACGCGTAACAACAAATTATGAACTAAACAGCAGAGTGATGAACTTTAAAGCCGATTATCAAGTGTTGGCCGTTTACCCATCAACGAAAAAGGTAACAATATAGCCGAAAAATATAAAGTTATGTAGGTACTGTATAAATAAAGTATAATTAGTAGTGCTAATAAAAAGCGAAACTAAACCGCGGCGGTGAAAACTTCTCTCTGTATACGACTTGCATAATTCACACATCCGTCAACGTGACAGAGATCAAATTAGAAAATATTTTGAGATCTTTAAATAAAATTACAAAGCAGCTCAAGCTGCTATTTCACGCTGCATTAGCCACTAGGCACTAAAAGCAATCAAATGCATCAAAACAAAATCAAAACAAAGCAATTTCCCTGATCCCAGGTCAGTTTCCGGATAAGTCGAGAGGGTCAGTGAAAGCGCTGGTCCGTCTTGCGCAAATTGCAGCAGAAACTAATAGGCGAGACTCTAAATAAAAGCCTATCTAAATATTTATGTCGTTTTCAATGGGCCGAATTGGTATGCAAATGGTGGCCAAACTGTCGTAGCATTTCCCAAAATGCAAATGGGACTCAGTGTTGCTCTCTTAGCCGCCACAATGCTCTTTTACCAACCCAACCAACCACACTCGCCGCAAAAATCGGAGGTTACCTCATCGGCGGGCGACGTTAAATTGCAACAATTACACGACGGGGCAGCGCTGCCGGCAGCGAGTCGGCAGTGCAAATGAAAAATCAATGAAGCGGCTGACAAACGAAGAAACGAATCGAGACAACTACGAATGTTTGCCCAAAGAAATGAATGCTAAAAGTGGCGCACAAAAAGAAAGTTTAAAGCACACTTTTTACCTGGTCTTTGATATCGTTTCGTTGGCGGTTTTGAATTCGGTTTTTGTGGCTGTACAGCTGCCGCTGCGAATGGTAAAACTGCATTTGATAATTACGAGTACCTCGAGCTCAGCTCAGCTCAATTCAGTGATTCAATAAAGGCGGGCGGCTGACTGGCTGACTGGCTGACTGGCTGGTTGCCTTTCCCGACAAAGCCGGGTAAATAACCAAAATTACAAAACCATCGACTGCGCCAAAGAATTTGTGTCACAAGTTGCACAATGTTGCAGAGCCGACACCAGTGCACCGTGTACACACGGCGTATGAGCAACGAGTCAGCGATGGCCAACAAATGCCACACTGCCGAAGAAGTAAAACTGCAATTTGCAAGCGTTACATAAGTCAACGCGACTGGGAGACCGGCTTGGCCGAGCCGCCTTGACGGAAGTCGGCAAAAATAGTTCCAGGGGAAAAATGTTTTTCCAAGAGCATGAAATTAGTTGAATAAATTTGTTACCCGTCTGGGTAAAATGCGTGTAGATTTTGAACAAAAAATGGACAACGTCCACGGCCGATGCATGTATGTGGAGTAAGCCAATAAGTAAATTGGCCAAAAGCAACATCGATGGCTGTGTTAGTTGATCGTGGTAGTTGGACTTGGATCGGAAGTGGAATTTCATGTAATCCGAGCGATAGTTTACAGCCACTTAAAAGCCTATTTAATGTGATTATTTGTAAACAATTTGAAGTGAAAATGAGGTGCAAGGAAATTATGGTTCGATTGGAATTTAGGAATTTCAGTTGTTATATAAATGATTTATTTGTAGATGTCTGCTGGCAGTAATTGTTGCAGCAAAGGAACTTATATGGCCCCTGATATTAATTTAGTTTGCTTTGGTGTTGAAAACATTTTAATTCAAATATGTAATAAATTAAGTACCTTCAGCGATTTCAGCATTTTAGCTACTTTAACCAAAACAAAAAAATTAGGACTATTAGACTAGAATTGACTAGAATTTCCCTTGAAGTTAAATGTTTTCAGTCATATTTAATATTCATATTTAATAATATAAGATTATTTAAAAAAAAAGATTAGCTCGTTTGTATCTTTACCTTTAAAAATAAATTTCCCTTTTTTAAAAAGCGCGCACTTGTGCATATAGTTGTCTCTCCTCGTTTGTATTTCTTATTCTGTCGTTTTTCTGTTTCTCTTGCACTTATAATTGCTACTATAGTGTATTCACTCGCACAGTATTTAGCAAAGCCCGATAGATGGCGCTAGCTTATGACGTCTGCCGCCCCCTATTGAGAATTATATTTTTTTAAGAGCGCACTGCCGGCACAAAATATAACTATACACGCGTACCTAGTTTATAGCACACATAATGTACATAATGTAAATTACAAAAACCGGAAAAGGTGGAAAAACTTGCTGGTAAAATATTGGTTTAAAATAAATCTCCAAAAAGTATGCCGCACTTTTTCAAGCATAAAAAACGACCGCAGCAAAGAAATATGTTACAAAAAATGTAAGCCAACTATGACTGACCCAAAAGTATGCAGCGATTTTCCATTAATAATAATGAAAAAGCTACAAATTTTTTTATGAACGTTATAGGCATTTCCAAGAAAGTGGTATAGCCTACTTTTAGGCACAATACAATTTATGTCTATAAATTGTGTGCAGTTTGCTCATAGTTTGTTTCAATTTTCTATTGCATCTTTTAGGCACCACCAAAAAAAGGAAATTTGGGTCATTTGATGTGTTTGCACTCTTTTTTAAATATAAAATTTAAAAAAAATCCTCGACTGCTTTGGGTAAAATAATCTCTAGCCAAGTGCACTACAGCAAAATTATCTTAGGTTCAGCCAGTAAAATTCAGTTCGGCCGTTATTTAAAATCAAAGAACCCCTAAAACAGGTTTTTTGAACAGTCCTTTTTCTCGAAAACAAAGGCTAATCGAGAAATTCCAAGGATGAGGTCGTGCTCAGCACACCGAGATTTATTAGACCTATTTAATGGCACCAACGTAGTTTTTCATCGACCGCAAATTGTTGTACAGTGTTAGTAAAAGGACACCTGCGTCAATGAAAATGAAAATGAAGCAGCAGAATGTTTATTATATCACAGAATTAGTTTGAGTAAACGGACTTTAAAGCCGTATGAGCTAAAGCTGTGTCATTATTAAACACTTGATATTGGATAATTATTATAAAATTAACCACTAAGGCTGTGTAGTAAAACTTATCTGGTCGAAGCGTTTTTACGCTCTGTTCCAAAGACACACTATTTATTTACTGCTTACTTTTGGGACAATTATATTTGAATTATACAGAAACGATGTGGCATTAACTTGTCGGTTATTGTTATTGTTATTGGGTGTTGTCAACTTGACTGTTGTCTTTGTGTGTGTGCTGGATGGCAGCATCATTAACTGGAATTCATTGCATTGTATGGCTGGCTTTTGCGGCAGCTCCAGCTTCGGCTGCATCCCTGTTCAGTTTCGAGTCGGAGGTCAGAGGTCTGGTGCAAACTCGGCACAGCACGCCCGCATAAACATGACCTGATTGATGTTGGTTTTAGTTGGCCATTTATTTGTTATTTGCACGTTACATGGCAGCCAGAGAACAGAGTACAAGGGACCAGGACCCAGTGCCCAGAACCTAGTACCCAGGACCAAAGCCAGCAGCCAAGTCCAGAACGATACCGGGAGCAGACTTTGCAGCCTAATGGATGAGCAGCACATCTTTAAAGTGCACTTCGGCTGGGCACTTTCGGCTTTAAATAGGATGGGCAAAGTGATGCTGTGCATTCAATTTGTCACTTGCCAGGGTACCGCATATTTGGACGGAATATTTTTGAATGTGTCACATATTTTACCCAGAAAGGGGAGGGGACCCCGCCCCCACTGGCGAACATGAATTATGCTTATCCACGTGTTATGCACAATGGCTAGCCGACCTTCCGTCGGCATTGCCACAACCTAATATTAATTTGCTGATTTATGGGTGCCTGAATGGGTGCCATGCCACACAGCGAGGCAACTATAAATTTTAATGAAAATTTAATAAATGCGTTGGCCAGAGAGTTTTTGGCCGGCATTGTTAATGTGTGAATTTAAGCTATTATGGGTTGGTGTTGCGGCTTTAAATGGCGAATATTACAATAAGCGCCAACAATAACCAGTCATTAAAAATGTATATAAAGCCGCGCAGAAATATCCAATGGATTAGTGAAATATGCTGCAAAAAAAAACCACTGAACCCGCAAAAAAAAACAGAAGCCTCTTCACAGCAGCCACAGAAACAAACTGGCAGCTCTGCGAACCCCAAGCCCACAGACAGACTCGCAGACTCGGTCGATACAAATAGTTAAATATTTTATGCTACTGCTATTTTACGCCTGTAAATCAGGGTCCAGGCCACAGGCAGTCAGACGGGGCGGTTTAAGCAGACCAAAACCGAAAAGTTCGCATCGGAAAGCAAGCTAGAATAGCTACAAATAGTTGAGCTCCAGATTCATTCGGCCTGCGGTGCAAGTGGGCATTTCCAACCTGGCCCCCCACTCTCCATGTGTCTCCTCCGGCATCCTGACGCTCAGACCTATTTAATATTAAAATCAAATTCCTCGAGATAAATTTCATTTTGGCAGGCCGAACGTCGACGTCAGATAGACAAATATTTGCCCAGCCCAGGCATTTTGCATTGAATAATTGAACGTCTTAATGCAGCAGCCACAAGAACAACAATGCATCAGTGGAAGTTACAGCAATAATAATAAGATAAACGCTTGTAAGTGGTATGCAGCAAATTAACAATCATAAATTATATTAATTACATTGCAGTTTGGTTAATAATTTAGACACCAATTTGGCCTGAGGTGTCGAAAGGCACACAATTCAATCTGCAGATAGTCAAGGACCTGGAAAAACATGCCTCTGTCAGACTCAGGAAATCATCCTGGCTGAAACAAAGCGCCTTTGAGCTTTGTGTAGTTTGTTTTTATTTGCTTTCCTGGGACTCCTCTCCAGTTGCTTGCGATGCCCCAGTCCATGACCTGTTTAAGCAAAACGGCACAACAATACAGGCTGACAGGCAGTCCGTAATGGATATCGATATTTTTCAGATAGTCGGGTGAAAGGTGGACTGTGGACTGTGGATGCTCCAGTTCGGGATCCATCAAAGCAGCTCCCAGACAGTCAGTACAGTTGGTCCTTCGTGCTGGCTTGCAGCGATTTTAACAAACAAATCAATTTATTTGCCAGATTACAATTTACGTGACTCAGTTACAAATTGCTTTATTTATTTAGCACAACACAATGAATAAACCCGAGGGGGTGGCTCTGGCTCTGGCTCCAGAGAAGGCGAGCCAGGACTGAAACAAAACGTTGCCGGGCAAATACATCAATTAGATACATAGGAGCCGACTAATGTAATGACTAATTGAGTACACGACAGGTTCACATGCAACGTGGGCTTTGAAGAGGATGTTGAGCCCATGAGGCTTTACTGTCTGACTAAAACAATATATTAATTTTTCATAAAACAGGGTAAAACTTTTAAATCTGATAGCTACAGAAAATCGTAAAAAAAAAATATGAAAAAATGAACCCCGGTTCGTTAAATTTTTCAAAATTTTTTCACAGTTCATTTCTGATCCAATTAGTAAAGAATACAGTAGTAAAGTTTAGTAACACATTTTTCAAGCCAGCAAAAATAAATTTCACGTTACAATTTTACCACTTGATATCCTGGTGGAATTATTGTTTTCTTGTTGGCAAAAAACCCAAAATCAATTAGCGCAAACAAACCAAAGCCAACGCCAACGCCAACCATCTATGAATTCCAATTCATCAAGCCCAGAACAACAATTAAAAAGTGCCGACTGAGTCAGAATATAGAACGAGTGGGTGAAGCAATACAAATCGAAAGGGGAGAAGGGCGGGGCGGCGGGATAAATAATGAAAAATAAAGAGAATCGATCTCATTACTTAGCAACGGCCGAGGGCACAAAGCCAGTTGAAGTGGCTGTAAGTTTAATAACAGAAATGCTCAAAACATAAGCCACAAAGGCGGAAGTCTCATAGAAATGTCCAGCGAAGGCAAACAGAACAAAAAAAAAAAGTCTGCTAAAACCCGAAAGCAGAACTCAATCAGGCATAAAACATTAAAAGCTCCCCGAGTGGCACGAAAGAAATGGCACAGCAATCGCTCGAAAGAAAGAAATAAGGCCAGCTGAAAAGGAGGAGGTTACGCCCCCTTCCCCAAAATGGCTGAGAAGGCGGAAAACTGTAGCAGGAAAGGCAGCGGCAGGGGAACGGGAAGCGGAAACAGTGCAAGTTAAAGTTTGCAGCAACGGACTCCATCTTTGAATTAGTGAATTTCCGGTGCCAACAACTGTAGCTGGTAAAAATGTTTTAATTCTGTTTATTTATATTTCTCAGCAATCTCAGTTTCAAGGCAACAATCCAAAAGGGAAAATGCTCCCTCTATCTGTTGGTCATCTGTGTGCTTTCCATTTTATTTTTTTGTTTCCCACGCTCTCGGACAGACAGATGCATCTGTGTTATTTTTCTAAAAGCAAAGCTTCAGCCAAAGTGTTGCGGAACTTCGCTTTGACCGAGATAAGCCATGTTTTTCTGACAGCAAATATGGAATCTGGAATCTGACCCGGGAAAAGCCAAGTCCACGCTTTGAGCCACAGTTGGTCGGTTGGTTGCTGTCAACAACATTTAAGGCCGCCGCAGCCATCAACATGCTGGCCCACAAATCGATTAACTTTGGCTTCTTAATTAACATCTTTTGTGGTCCGGGGGTCCACTGGCAAACTACCGACATGTTGCTTGAATAAATTACGTGCGACAAGCCGCAACATGGTAATCCCCACATCAACACAGACTCGCTTGATTCCATATGCACAGCCATCGCTCATTTAACTGCTTATCAAGTATGGATGGGGGATTGAGGCGGATTGGAGTGGAGTGGTGTCCTGTCATGCGGAGGCAGAGGCTGGTCTCATGTCACAGCCCATAATAACAATAATAATAATACGTTATACCTGACGTGCAATCAGCGGATGCGCCTTAATGTATGCAATGATTGATATTACGGCTTTATCGGGGGTCAGGGAATGTCACGAATTAGGCCATGTCGTTGGGCATTAGTTGGCAGATAAATCGGACTGCAGGACCCAAATTGCTTGCGTTAAATAATGCATTCGATTTAATGGCCGACTCCAAAGCAAACAGCTGCCAGGTAAGGGGAAATGCTGTGGCAACGGCAACGGATCCGAGAAAAATGCCGCACACAAACGGAACGTAAGTGCAGCTGCAACCAAAAACCAAACCGAAGCAACCCAAGAGCCGAAACGCACAAGCAAACCCACAAATTGCATACAAATGAAGCAATTTGCACTTGAGGCTGCCTGCCTTCCAGGCAAAATCAATTTTCAATTAAGAATTGCATATTTTTGTACACCTACATATATACTCTATATATATTTGTAGATATGTGCACAGGTTTACACATTTTACATTGGGACTCGTGAAGCTGGCGCTGGTTTAATTGGAAAATCAAATTAAATTTCGAGGCTTAAGCACATTACGTATACGCCACGTTGGCCGCACATAAAACTTCGCTTGCTGTCTGCGCAAGTTAAGGCATTTTTAACAGCTCCAACTGAGCTGAGCTGGAGTTCAGCTCCCAGCCAACCGTACTTTTAGCCATCGGCTGTTGCTGCTCTAAAAGCTTTGCCCCATTTGCAACAACAACTGAAAAGCAAGAAGAACAACAGTTACAATAATGGCAAACCCAAGAGATAAAAAGATAATATCCATTTGTCTGTTTGTTGGTTGTTTGCAGTAGCACCAACAACAGTAGCAGCAGCAGCAGCAGCATCAGCATCAAGAGCAACAACAAATTTAAGCGGATTTCGCTCTGCTGCTGCTGTCAACTTTTGGTCAGGATCGACCGCTTCGTCCATTTTAATTGATTTGCATGGAACATTTTGGGGCAGATGGTTTTGGCTGTTGCTGTGGGTGTGGCTCTGCGGCATTGGTTTTTAGTTAGCGAAAGCTGAACATTTTCGCTGATTCGCTGATTCGCTGATTCGCTGAATGTGATGAGACCCAAAAGCTGAGTTGTGGGTAGGGGACAAAATGCTTAAATCGAACATCGAACCGTCGATGCGTAACGAGAGCAAACTCTAATTGGAATGGATCGGCCGGAAGGAATGCTAATGTGCCGCATAACTTTGGATGAGATGAGTGGTTAGGAGCATGTGAGTTAGCGCTGGGCTGCGCAAACACATTTGTCATTCGACGCCAGGGCTTTATTATAATGTCATCACGGTTGAAAGTGTCAGCCATTAAAATCGAACACCATCATCTATTTAGAACGCTTTTATTATTTCAGTGTGTGAACACAACAGGCGAAAATAAAAATCCACATCGTTAAAAATTTGCGCAACGCCACGACATATTGGCCAAAGTATTTCATCAAATTGAATTCAATCACGTGCCAATGATCAATCGATACTGTCAACGTAAAACACAATGCCATGAATGAAGCATGCTCTAACTGGATTGGAGCGCTTCGGGTCGACTTTGCTTTACTCTGCTCCTGCTCGGCACGAGCTGATTGAATGACTTTTGACATTAGTGCACAATGTCGTTAATCAAAATGCTTTCGAGTCTGGCCCAATTCGAGTCCAAGTATCCAGCATCCAACATCCAACATCCAGCATCCAGAATCCCAAAACTGGCAGCCTAATGCCTGCCATGTGTCGAATGTCAATGGGTGGATGGGTCTGTGCGGGAATGGGTGGAATGCGGCACCCTACCCACAATCACCCAACAGACAGCACACGCACCTACACTAATTCAATGAGATGGCTTACACAGACAGCGATGGCATTATGACATGGCAGGGAATTCCATTTAGCGACCTTGAAGTGATTTTTGGCCAGCCAAATGTTTGGGCCACTTCATTGAAATCGCTGTCTGCCAGTGTGTGTGCGTGCTGCAAAGTTAATTCTGGCACAATAAAAATCTGTTTTATGGCGCCGAGTGTGTGCCTGCTCATTAAGCATCTTCCGCTGGCAAACAGCTGCAAATGTGTGAGTTTCCGGGCTAGAGGGGGGTTCCAGGGGGTTACGGGGGGTTCCAGGACCCATAAGCGCACTCTTATGTAAATGTAGCCGGGCACGAACCGAGGGGTTCCTGCTGATGTTTATTTCCTGTACACTGAAACTTCTAAAATTCTGTAGGAGAAAAAAATCAAGTAAAGCTATTATATTAAAGTTGTTTGTAAAACTTAAACTTAGTTTAAAGCTGAGTGCTTATTTAACATCTGATTTTATTACAATAACATATAGTATACAATATTTAAAACATTTTTTATCACACATCTAAGTCGATTGCTTAAGAGTATGTAAGCATTTTTAAAAACAAACAGAAAGTATATTATTAATAAGTATATTAATTAAAAAAAAACTATTTTCTTTGCCTGTATGTTGGTGTGTTTGTGTGCTATCCTGTTGTCTGCACGTCCTGCGTAGTTCATGCATTTCGTAGTAATTGTGTAAACAACCTCACAAACTCACACACGCACACAGGGAGCGGTACTCAGTAGACACTCCCGGGCGGCCATATGTCTGCCCTACAACCCATCACCCATCACCCAGCACCCCCCTGCTGTTGTGCTGTTGGTACTCCTTAGTCAAACGCATAATTATGTCACGTAAGTTTAGAGCAGTTAACTGTGATGTTGCAATTTAGTAGCAATTCACGCTCGAGCTTGCAAAGAGAGACTCGACTCAACTCGACTCCAGTCGACTCACCAGCAACAAGGACCCGCAAGTGGCCTTTAGTGTTTTACGGTTGACAGGCTGTCAGCTTGTCGGGCTCTGTGTCCTGGCTAGAGTGTCGAGTTAATATGACAGAGCCTTGTTTGCCGGTCAGCGGTAAGAGCGCTCATACGCCCCATTGGCCGCTCGACTTTTCCAGCCATCTTAATTGACCTGAAAATCACTTAACCCATTTGTGGTTTGTGGAACACACAAAAACCAACAAAACTAAAGCGAGAATCAACAAAAAAAAAGGAGGAGAAAGTGGGCTAAGCATAAGTGCACACCAAACTGGTAAAACGGAGACGCAAAATTCATTATTGTGGTCATTATGCACCTGTGTGAGGTGAGACTGGTAGCATGTGGGCCGTCCCTGTGGGTGGTTTTATGAATACCATCACTTGGTTGAATAAGTGTGCGGAGTGAGCTTATATTTGCTGTTAATGCAGTCGGAGAACTGCTGAGGATAAAGACTTCTAGTGACTAAATCAGAGTGGATACGAGTTTCTTTTTTTAATGACTATGGGACAAATGGCTATAAAAATATAGTTAAAAGAAATGCTACTTAAATTTGTAAGATCTTTGATTTAAAGGTCATTGACAAGTTGTTTTATGTGAAAATCTATGTTTACAAATATAACAGTTTCCTTACCATTACTTTCTATCTAATTTATCAAAACAGACACCAAGTTAAGCTAGCAGCTAATGGTAAAAATTATTATCTTTACTTTTTACTTAATTTTTTTTAATAAGAAAAGTAGCAATCCGTTGAGGGTAAACCTGTTTTATCAAAATCAATAGAACAAAATAATTAATTTCTGTAACTTTAAAATGGTTGCAAAAACATGTATTTTTTACCATAGTCCAATGGTAATAAAAATGTCCACTCACCCAGTTAAAGGTGCATTTGTGCACAAAAGAAAAACTAGCGAAAACAACATGAATCCGAGCCTTTCTGTAGTGTCGAGTGTCTGCATGTCCCGCGATTCTTTGTACGCCATCTTTTTAGCTGGCTGCAATAAAACATGCTCGACTATTTTGCATTTATTGCTGCCGTAGCTGAAAGTCCTTTTGTCGTGAATAATTTATGAAAAAACTCGGGGAAAATAGATGCACATTGTTTAGCTGCCCGGTATTGTGTCACTCTAGCTGCTCGCTAATAGCTCAAATATTCCGCGAGCTGTGAGAGCTCCTCGGATCACAAAGCCTTGTGCCAGAAAGAAAAATTGAAAGTTTTTCGTGCCAAAATGCAGCTAATTTCATCTGCAAGTGCGACTAAAGTACGACTAGATGCAAATGCTTATCGCGGAAACTTGAAACAAGTATTCCATTGTGTCTTTGTGATCCATTCTGAGCAACAACAACAGTCGAAACTGCTAAGCCATTTAAAAGTACGGATACGAATAGAAAGGGGTGAGATATGGCAGTGAGAGGATAAAAAGCCACAGATGGGGGAAATTTTTGCAAACTGCTTCGGGGCGACGACTTCAGTGCTAAAGTTTGCCAACTGTTTGTCAGATTAAACAAGCAATATTCATTTTTTTCCTTTCCGAAAGCTTGCATACGAGATAAAGGGCCACTTATGAAGCACATACACATAGTACAACCACCCCCGGGCCACAAATAAAGTTAACAAGAGCAGGAATAACTGCAATCGGGCGATTGACCAAATGTTTTACCACTTTTGCGGAGAGTGCCAATTAAATTCAAAGCGACTGCCAGTCTACCAATAATTTCGTCAATGAATTATGACAACAAATTGGTAGTTAGGAGAGGGCCACAGCCCAAGAAAAACGGCTCGTGGCACATGGCACATAAATTCAGAGCCAAATTATATGGCGAGTGTAAATAGGGGGGCGTGCACGGGGGCTGGCCTGAAATTTATGAGAGCCACTCAACCGAGTTTCAAAGGGTTTTCGGCACAGAAGTTAAACAACTCAACGAGGCAGCCCAGGACTTTCAGGACTCTCAGGACGGGCCGCTCCGAGGATGTGTGCCACGCCTTTGGGCGGAAATCCGCAAATGTGCAAGTTAAATATTGAAAAGTATTTGTTGATTGTACGCAGCAAACGAACATTTTATTGTATTCGGAGCGCACTCAAAGTAAGCAACCCGACCAAAAGTCGATTGGTATCCGGGAACGAGGAGCTGGAGCTCGAAAGCAGATTACCAAATCGTAGCAATGCCCCAGAGGCGCCGATTGTAAAAGGTAGTGCACACACGTGTAGCTGCCACAGGAACAATCTTCCTGAAACACTGAACAAGGACCTCGGACAACGGACATCGCAAATCGGACATTCGACATTCGGAGAGTAGAGTGAAGTGAAGAGGCCTTCCTGCCTTCTAATCGAATTTAAATATTCAAATGGCAGGACCGAACTGAGTCAAGCTTCTTGGGAATCTCTAATGGAATGGCAGAATTTTTGTAATTTAGCTTGCTTAGTGCCGATGCAAAAGCAGAGATATGCATATGAAAAATACACAAACTGATTGCATTTCATTTGCATCCAGCATTCATTTGCATTCGCATTGTTTGCCGCCAGAAAGCTGCTCACAAATAAATGACAGCGTTTCTGATTCTGAATCCGAGCTGCACTCGCACAAGTTCTGTCAAACGTAAAATATAAATTTGTGCGTGCCATTCAGCTGTGCCTCGAGTAATTTGTCAGAATTGTTTGACATTTGTGGGGCTGCCTAGGCAGGATGTCTTTGTATAGCATGTTGGATGGCGCTAACTTTGCCAAAAACCCATGTTACTCTAATGAGAACAAGAAGCACACATTCAGCTGCAATGAACTTCCCCCAAGCAGTTACATAAACCCTCTACACAGAATTAGTTTTGAGGAACTACTAGAATCAGTGGTAAAAATTCTATAAAAAATATAAAATAAAATCATAAATATGTAAATATTACTTAGGCTCTTAAATTCCCATAACTAACCAATTCCACTTTTCCTATTCAATAGTAATATTACTTCCAAACAAGTCACCCTAAATTATTTTGTTGTAAACATTTGAAGTGGACATAGTACACAAAATTTAAAAAATAATTGTTTGAAATTCATAATTTATATAAATGCAAATAAACTAAGCTTTACGAAAACATAAACAGTTGTAAAATATTGCGCTTACACTTATTTTAATTGCAATTTTACACAGCATGAAAATACGAATATTTGCCTGAAAACAGCCATTTGTTTGCAAACAAGATTCCGCATCGATGAAATCAACCACGAAATCTGATATATGCATATTTAAAACGGAAAAATGGTTTATTCTGTGGGCGATGTTAAATGCAACAGCAATGAAAAGCCTTTTAATTCTATCAAATTAAAATGCTGGCATTTTAATTGCTTACAAAAAATAAAACCGTGCCGTTTTTCACAAATTTAAAAACGGAATTTGTAATTTGAAACGAGTCGTTACAAATGGCTTTCTGTTGGGCCAAATGAAAAGGGCTTTTAACCGCTGCAAATCAGCGTCAATGGTTGCACACAGTAGACATGTCTGTGAGAATCGCTCAGGATATGACAGGAGCCGGCAGGTCGTGGCATGTTGTCTGTCACCGTGACATATTGCACTGGCAGAAGGTATTTTTTAATATGCCATCCCATTGTGGATCGCACTCAGATCCCCAGATTATTAAGGCTGTCCTGGCCGAGGCGGAGGCGGAGGCTGAGGAATCGTTTTACGGGCCAAACTTCAGCCGTTGACAGATCGGGAACGGGGCGAACTTTCACCGTTCACAGTTTCCAACGGCACAGATAAGCCGAGGACAAACTTCATGGCATAATTATCGCTATCTTCTGATTTTAGGGCCACTTAAAAACGTCGAGCGAAGGAATCACTTTGCCAATCAAACTGAATTTAATTCAGCTGCCGGCGCATTAAACTGTACTGGAAAGTGGAGCGCGGAATGAAGACCGATGGCCATGGAGTGGAGCCCCGATTATCTGATGGCGAACAGGGTCGGGGTCTCTTTCCGTTAGCGACGATAGCAATTACCCAATGGCCATTGGCAGCCGGGACACGTGTCCCGATTAAGCGATATTGCCGCGGAGCATAAAGTATGCTAAAGTTGTTACCCACCATCGCATCGATTGGCCTTCAACATTGTCTGATGCTGTTGCTGCTTTTGGTGAGTATTTTATGGCCACGTGGCGTATGCGCAATATTGCTCACTATATCAACTGAACCAAAAAAAAATATTTAGTGCATTCAACAACAGGCAACAGCAACAAATGGCAGGCCATATATATTCCATTCGCGCGAAAGAAATATCAGGAAAAAATGAACTCAGTGCGGGTGCAAAATGGTAACATGCCACTGCCAATTTGCCCCTGATTCTCCGATTCCCGGCGCCTTTAATGCAGTTTACTGTTACATGGCAGAAGTTTCATTAACTTGGTGCCGTCCATTTCTTGAAAAATACGGCAGACAAGCCAGAAACAGCCATCGAAGTTCGCAAGAACAAAAAGCCTTCTCTAACCAATCAACTGTGGCTAACTTTTGGCCACAGAACTTGAATTACAACACGGAATGGGAGAGCAGGGCCAAGAGCAGCCTGTGCCCCCCAGCAATGCGACACGAAGGAGCCCAGGCCAAGAAGGAGAAACGGAGAGAAAAGCCGAGAAAATGGGTAGAAAAAATAGTCAACTGGCAGACACAAATGAGAAATCAAATAAATACTCAATCGAGCGTAAAGCATTCAAAGCGACAGCGTGCCAAAGAGCAGCAGCAACAAATGGGCCATGCCATGTCGGGTTAAGCCCCACCAATACCAATGGGCGTTGGGTGGTGGGACGGGGTTAAGTATACGCCTTGTAGTGCGGCTCACCTTGGCGACGTGTGCATTTCGCACAAACTGCTAAGCGCATCAATCGGGGATTCCCCTGCCCCGTTCCCGTTCCCCTATTCCGCACCCAACTCCTCATGCTTATGCAATTGTTTTCCGTTTCCCGTTTCCGTTTACGACACAATACAAAGCATCTCAAGTGTTTATAGGAAGTCGAAACTTTCTTCGCTGCAGAACGTGATCGGGGTCTGTAATTTTTAAACAGTCTGCAGCATTTTGCAGAGATTTACGGCCCCGCTAGAAATTAAGCCACTGAGCAGCAGCTCGGCAGCAGCAGCAGCTTAACTACCCCTGGGCAATGGGACACGCAGGACTTTAACTAATTTCCAATAAGCAGCTCGAAAGTTTTTTGCGACGCGCGTGCAAAACAGCGGAGAAAATTGCTCAGGATTTGCCCCCAATACAAATGTGTGTGTATGTGTGTGTTTGGGGCACAGCACAACAAGAACAAGAGTATCCACTTATACACATGCCCCAGTGTGGGTGAGTATCTGTGCTCAGTGGCGCGTGTGTTTGCGTGCTTGAAATTCATTTAGAGGATTTATATGAAAGCATTGTCTTGCATATTTAATATAATTTAAAATACCAAATGGCAACTGTTTCTGCTTCGGCTTCTGCTTCTTCTCATCCACCCTGATCCCAAGCAACATGCGGCATGGGGACAATGTGAGGCATGGCACACAATTTATTATACTAAACGTCAATTTGGTGTATCGACAATCGACTTTGCGTCGGCAAACATCAAGCTCGTCCTCCTTGCCAGCCTTTTCACCATATCGTGTATGCAAATGATCCCGAGCACCAAACAATACCCAGCAGTATGTAGGGTTATTTGGGCCTGAGAACAGATTTTTTACACTTAAACAAAGATGTAAGCCTATAAAAAGCCTGAGACATTAAAAAGAAAATTTCCTTGCTGAATATCCTTATATTTTACTCTCTGAGCTTATACTTGCAGGACTTAAGGGAGTTATTCAGGACACCAAAATCTTTTTTTGTTATCTCAAAAACATTGTAAAGAACGTTCTCACTGTTTGAAAGAATTTATATTGCATATTTATATATTTTTATATATTTATTTACTTATTAGCTTGCTACTAACATCAATTAATAACCTCCTGTGCCATACTCAGTATCCCCCTGTCGATCCGATTTCCACTTAAATTCTAAATTATATGTAGAGGCCATGTACATATGTGGGGTTTATACCAACGGCTTATCTGCTTGTTTACAGCACCACAATTTTTTCGCATGTTTTTATTTTGCAAACAAGCAAGCCGCGAAGCAAATTTCATTTCGCACTTGTTGAGTCTTGGCTTATGACATCGCACGCATATGGCACATGGCATATGGCCCGGCTGGGCCAATTAACGATTCGATTTATAAATTATTCAAGTGAAATTGAAACGCCACTTACACCAATTCAGCAGCTCGACAAATTAATTTCAGGCCGTGTCATCCAATCGATTTCGTAGGTCGGCTAATGACACGTCACACATGCGACAGGGCAGCCAGGCAGCCAGGAGAAGTTACTTAACCGCCCCCCCGAATATGATGCGGTTGTTAATTAAACGCAGCTATCGGGGACACAATTAAACCTCATTAAGCATTGGGCAGCAGTCAAGGAACTCTGTCATTGATTACTTGTCAGCTGATTGCCAGCAGCTACTATACATCCGCATCGAGTATTCGCCACTGCTGACAATACTGACACTGGCAGAAAGTTTTCGGGGGAAATCATTAATTTATAAGTACGACCGGAACTCTCTAATTCCAATGCAAAACCAATGGAAACCAGTGGAAACTTTTGCAATTTGCCGAATGCATTTTTGCAGCCCTCACCCGAAACTCGACGCTGCGGCGCTTCCGAACAATTGATCTCGATTCGCATCTTAATTCATTACTTAATAGAGTCAACGTTGGAGTGGCTGCCTGGCTGCCTGGTTGGTGGTTAGGGAGCAAAGTTTGCTTTGGTTTCGGCTTTCGTTGATTACATTTGAGATGCATGGCCAATGCAAATGGGGGAATGGCGGGGGCGGGCGACGTGGACGTGGATAACTTTGCATTGTGTCATTTGCATGCGGTTCTGTTGTATGCAAATTGCGAGTAATTGGTGTGAAACGTCTGCAATGAACGTGACCCCTGCTCAGCAGACACCGAGATGGAGATGGCACCCTGGGAGTGCAGGATGCATTCATTATTTATAAGCAAAAATATCATAAAACTTAACAAGAGAGAACAAGCAGCGGGTGGCGAAACAATTGGGGTTACGGCTAACATTTTGTCACGTGTCCGGAATGAAATCAGTTCATCTGGGGATGGGATGGATGTTAGCAACAGCTGAAACGACAAGGAAAATCTGCGCTTGGCCCACGGGCCATCCCGAACTAGTAAAATACACAGTTTACGCATTAAGTCCTGGCATAATTTCATAGTAAACGCTCGAGAGCAGACCACTGAGTGGCAAGAGGCAACTGAACTGTCGTTGTCCTAGGAATCGGCTGCCCGCAGGACACGAAAGCCGAACCACCGAGAGAGAGAGTGAAAGCCATAACAGAGAGAGCTTTTACCGTGTACTAAACCAGCTAAGAGAAAAACACAACCCCTAAGAGCGACACTTACGATATTCGGACTAAAGGATAATAGAGTTCTCCCCCTAGAGTGTATCCTCATGCATGCATGTAAAATGTAAAACCCAAATTGTTATTTGTGCAGCCCGCTTGTTTAGTGTACTTGCAACTACATCCACAACAACTACAATAACAACAACAGCAAAGACAGCCATGCTAAACACGACTGCGAATTGTTGAACAGCCCTTGCAACTTGCTATTTCCATTTAGCCAGCCAAGTTTCGCATTAACCGAACGCTTCAGCTAATTGACTAGACAGCCAAACTGCAGTTGTAACAATTTCGTACCTGTTTTTCGAAACGTTTTTCCCTCCTTCCTCCTCATCCCCCGGCTAATTAGCTGGAAAAACAGCGAAGGGGCGTGCCCAATGGGCATATAAATTACGCCATCAACTCAATAAGTTTACACCTATCGAGAGTTCGTAATGGATTGCATTGCAAATTTGAGGTGCGCTGCTGCCAATTTTGCAATGATTTATGCACACGCACTCACCCCACGCACACACGTTGCGTATACGTATTATATTCTGGGCACACAGCATCTGACCAAAAATATCCCTACTCCCACTCCCCCAAGTTAATTAATGTGCGGTCCACAAAGGTTTTTGTGGCTTCCAGCTGCTAGGAGCCAGGCCCACAGCTCCCGATATTTATGTAGCCATGTGCTTTGGCTTTGGCATTATTGTGGCCAAGAAGGAAGCGTCTGTGGCCAGTGCATCATATCATATCATTTAATAGGAATTTTAATACAGATGCTCGGCACGGAGTGCAGATTCCAGCAGCAGCAGCAGGAAATTGAATTCCAGCCTCATTTGATGATGAATTTATGTTGTGTGGTTAAATTAAATAAGACATAAATGCTGCATTATTATGACCGAGCTGAGTGCATTCCGTTCCAGATGGTTGTCCCGAGAATTAAGACCAGCTCGGCTTAGCCAAATAACTTGCCAAGGCAAATAAGCTGGCAAGAACTTCAGCTAGTCCGGCCCTTCAATTTTAATTAGCATTCCAGGCGGCAGGGCGACGTCAAGGCCTTCTTATCCCCAGTCCAAGTCCCAGTCTCAATCCCAATCTCACTCCCAGTCTCAGTCCCAGTCCAGGTCCCAGTCCCATTCCCAGTCCCCGTCCAGGTATAGTAATTAACAATAACAACTACGACACTCTTGTGACAAAGCCGCCAACCAAAAACATGACATAACAACAAGCCGCCAAGCTTATTCGCTTGGCAATGGTCAGCAGTTGAATTAGCACCGAGTCCTTGGGCCCCGGGTGCTAATTAAAATGTATTGCTTTGTTGTTTTGACTACAATCCGGTGGGATGAATTTAGCCGTCGTGCTTTTTAAAGAGTCTCCATCTGGCCTGGGTGGCCACCCACCTAAGCGTTGGTGGGTGGCATCAACAGCATCAACGGCATCAACAGCATCATTATTCAAGGAGTAGACGTCGGGAAAAGTTCTGTGTGAACGCTAACGATCTGCCAATGTCGAGATGAAGCTGAAGCTGAAACTGAAACTGATGCGAAATCGAGCCGAACTGAACCGAGTTGAGCTTAGCTGCGACCATGCACCATTAACGATAACATCATCAAAGAAAATCCTTTACGACCATGTGTCACGTCACAACGCACACAGCCACACCTTCACCCAACCGCTCTTTTGCCGAAGGACACATCCACGTTCACATCCACATCCACAGTGGGAGAAGCGCAATAGAAGCCTACGCTTCCTGTCACAGGACAAAACTCACAGCAGCAAATTGGCAGCAACGACAGCAATTGCTACAAAAGGGACGCCCAGCGACCGAGCACCATATCATCCGAGCACCAGTATCCCCGTATCCCAGAATCCGAGTACCCCAGCATCCGAGCATCACTCGCATCCTTCGGAGCAGGAGACGCACGTCGCCAAAGCTCAACTGCACACACATCAAAAATAAACCATCAGGCCAAGGCTGGCAAAAACCGACAACAAAAAACGACGACATATCAACATTAGTCAATGTCGTGTAAGGGAGTACCCGTGTCTAGGCCACCCTATCTCCCTTTCTCTATACCCGTTAACTGTAGAGCAAAGGGTATATTGTCTTCGCACAAATTTACATATTTTTAAATCATAATCTTTTCAAAGAGAGATACCAAATAAGAGCATTCACTTTTGAACGTACGATTGCTTTATATATATATATCAATCAATAAAAATAACAAATATAAATAAAATAAAAATCTAATGGACGTTGGACAATGGACCACAGAATACTCTGTTTTGTGGAAGTTTGTCAAGTTTATTTCCACCGACTAGGGATTATTGCATAATTCTTGCAACATTTTTTCGGTTTTTTTTAGCTACTTTCTAAAAAATGCAAAAAGTGTTCCAAAAAGGGTGTCTCGTAGTCGTGGCTTTCGACTGCCTAATTTTTTCTTTGTCTTTTTTTGTATTTGGCGTTTGGGCTATGCGGCTGTTTTGAATAATTGAGCTACGCTCTGCTTGTGGATTTTGTAAAGTATGAAAAATATGCGTGTCTTACTTAGAGGCGCGCCAGAGGCCTAATGAAGTGCTCAGTCCCCGAAGGACTACCCCGACCCCACCCGGTCCAATAATTAAAACGTGTCGGGCAATTCCTCTCAATTTACACGTTGAACCGATGGTTCCGTTTTTTCTGCCACATAAGGTGCCATCGTTATGGCACTCCTGCTGTTCTGCTGTCTCCAATTCAAGCTGCCGGCTGGTGCAAATGGTTCGAGTACCCACCCGAGCGCCCAAGTTGCATTTGCACGAGCTTGTCATTTATCAGTGGGTCTGCTCTTGAATTTCAATGCAGCTTATACAATTTGCCATACTTTGCATAAAAGCAAATGCTTGCCACTCTTTGCCGTCGAAACATTTTCAGAGTCGTGCTTATAGTATGTGTGCTCGCCGAGTCTGGCTTGGAAGTGGAAATTCCCAGCAGCTTGAGAGGCACGCACGCACTGCATCCTCGATTGGCAGGCAATGGATTGAAAGAAGCCGCTCCACTGCCAAGGCAATGGCAATGGCTGTTGCAGCGGGAATGGCAGCTCCTCGATCCGCCATCTTTTGTATTGACTTGCACTTTGCGGTGTAGTATTGCGCATACGAAATGCCTGCAAGACAATTCGCTAAAGGAAGCGTCAGTGCGAAAAAAGAAACAGAAACAAAAACCCATTTTCACTTGCGGTTAGTCTTTGAGCACATTTCACTTTCGGGTTCTGTTCTGTTTTGGCACCCTTCTTGGGTTTTCTGCCGTCAAACATTGGCATTTGCTTTGACTCACAAGTAAACCCTTAATAAATGAAAGCCAAATATTTCGTTTTATAGAAATTAAATAGTTACCGGTTGTGTAAAAGGTCAAGAACTACATATTACTTTACTTTTTTAAAAATCTTTGATTTAAAAACAAATTTAAAATGCTTTTTCCCAGATATTTTTGTCGGTTCTTCTAAATATGAAAAACAAATTAAAAATCATACAAGGACCAAATTGAACAAAAGGGTTCAAAATGTTCAATACTGACTGTTAAATAACACATATCCCTACGATTTAAGTTTTCAAGTACACTTAAATCTTTTGTTGTAATGGGGACAATAATAAAGGTTTTTTGCTGTTTTTCCAAACCCCTTTTTTAAAAAACACCAGTACTCTACTCAACGTCAACTAGCAATTGCTTATTAAAGAGCCTGCAGTCTACGCGGCGTATGCGTAACGGAGACACGAGAATGTGACACGTAACAGGTGATTTGACCTAGCCAACGGACACAAACGCACACAAACGCTCACAATGGGGAAAAAAAACCGATAACGATAACTTTATCCCAAGATCTTTTGACATGAGCAAACAAATAAAGAAGAAAGCACGCAACAGAACAGCCAAAGGAGCAACTCGAAGGAAAAACTGGAGGAAAAAACGTGGAAAAATACAAAGTGCTGTCATTCATTGTGCTCTGCTCTGCTATTTGCCAAGGCAGTCCCAGTGACATTTTCTTGTCCTCTCCTTTCTCCCCTGCGTTTTGTTTTCCTTTTCCAAAGACATATGTGTGTGTTTGTGTGTCCACGTGTTTGTGTGTGTCTGTGGGCTTGTGCGTGTGACGTTTTATCTCTGTCACTAAATTGACACTTTAGTTAATGGATTTTGTGTGTGTGATTGTGCTATTTGTGGCGCTTACTTTTTATCTGTGCGCCTTGCTTTGCCACTGTTGCTCCTTAACATATCAGCCAACAACAGCAACAAAACAAAAACAAGGCTCTGGCAGGACACGCACTTGCCCGAAACGTTCCAACGCAAGTGTAAGTACTTTGAATAATAAGAATGCTCACTTTGATGGATGCGCAACAAATCTCTTTAGATTTATCAGCGGAACGATGACAACGCTGTATGTCTACACATCCACCTCCACCTCCACCTCCACGTACACCCAAAAAGCGACATGATCCCCACAACAATTGGGGGATTATTCGTGTGCTTGTAACACTCAAGGCGATGTGCTGGGAGTTACATGTCACTCGCTGAGCATAGTGTAAAAGTGTACAAATATTGGCTAAGTATATGTGCCTCGATTTCGGCCAAACAAAATGCCTCGTCGGGTACCGGAACACTACGGATTGGACCCAGCCAAGCAGACATGCCTGCGTAAGTCCCCCAAATCTGTTCGTTGTGCCACAAAGTGCAAGCCAAATACCGCCCGCAGGCAAGTTGAAACTGGATCCCAAAGGTAAATGTGGCATTGCCGTCAAGCAGCTGACGAGGGAGCAACCTGTTGTTGTGAAGAATCCACTACAGTTCCTCGAGCGCAAGAGCGATGCGAAGCTTGTCGTGCATTGGACACGTTCTGGAGCCCAGTCCTTTTCACCCATTAAATTGTTGCCTCCCTGGTAGTATGTAATGTTCCAAAATTTACGATTATTCAGTTCCTTGCTGAATTTATTAACGTCAATAAAATTGAAAAAATGCATTAAGAGTTTTTGCTCAAACCACTAAAAACCACTGGAAAATGAACGCGTTATAAAAAATATTTTTAACTTTTTAAGGTTTTTTGAAGAGAGAAAGCGACATTAATTAAAAAAAGACCACTTTAATTCCGTAAGTAAAATGTTCGAAATGTAAAGCTCTTGTAGAAACTTTTAATTTGCGTATCTGATAGAAAAGATACCATCAAAACAAAGAGCATACACCCATTTTCAGGATTTACGAAAGGGCAGACACTGCTTTGAGTTGAAAAAAATTAAATAAAATATTTAATGCCCTCGGCTTATGTGTTGGAATTCGATTCGTCCTGGGCCGCGTGCGATAAATACAGATGTGTATATCTGTCACAGTGTGTCAAGTTTTAAATCGGCTTTCGGGTCGGCCAGCAGCTTCAATTTGACGCAAGGGTCTGTTGGGTCTGTCAAGGGTCTGTTGGTTCGGGGGCAGGGATTTGTAAGTTCTGTTGACAAAATAAGCAAAATAATAAATTACGAAAGTTGCGGCACGCTCTCCCGCTGGGATTTGGTTAATCGAATATGCACACAGTGGGATATACGGCCTTTCCAATCACTTTCCGCACCAACTCATCATCGTATGCAGGCCCTTGACACATTAATTGGCCAAGTGCACGGCAAAGTTGAGGTGCTCCTTTAACGGCGCACAATTCAGCATTAAATAAATATATGGGGGCGTGTGCTCTTTGCAGGACCCAGGTGTGCTCAAAACTGGCCAAAGCCGAAGTGGTAAACTTTCCCCTGAATGTGGCAGCACATGCAAGTTGCAACTTTCTGCCACCCACCACTTGGGCACTGGGCGCGAACTTGGCCGAGCAAACTTTTCCTGTTCCGTTCGGTTGTGGATCGCTTTAAAGCGTCGGTGGTGCTTATGGGTGCCAGTGGCAAACTAACCACTCACACTGAAAAATATTAAATTGGAAACCTTGTTTTTAACTCTTAGTAAATAAACTTCGAAACACCATAGAAATTATACACCATTTTTGGCCCAAAAACCTTACCTAAAATCTATTATTTTTTAACGTACAAAAAGTTAATGTTATTGATTTATTTATGTACTATGCTTGCAAGTAAGACTTCTAAGTTAAGTCTTTACACCTTTTAGTTAAATAATTATTGAGAACTTTACGAAATTATAATGAAAATGTTCCTTGTTTCATAACTAAAGTATACAAAATGTTATTAAAAGACTAGGTTCCTACTTACATATGTATATGTTTCGTAAAACATAGTTCCCTTTCATTTTAATTATAATAAAAAATGTTGGAAAACAGGAGAGTGTCCATCACAAGTCTGGGATAATCCACCTTTTTCTGAGTGCAGATGCTGGCATTCAGCTGGCTTTGGTGACCCGGGTGCTCATTACGCCCAATGGCGAGGGTAGCGCGCTAAGTGGCTCTGCATCGGGAATGGAAATGGAAACTAAATGAATGGCCGCTTGAAATGCCTGGAAGCTTAAAGGATTAAATGCTCGCTGCACACACAAAGGCGGCAGACTGCCACCGCATTGTGAAAACAACTCATTTATCATAAGCGTGCTGCAGTGGGTGAAAAGGGGGTCGGAAGGGGGGGCAGCGGACTGAGGCTTATGACAAAAGTAACTGACAACTGCAGATGAAATGTTGAAAGCGCGAACTGAATATACAGCGCAACAATTAATTGTCTCCTCATTCATTTGCCCTTCGCCAAGATGCCAGATGCTTTGGGTGGGGGGAGGTCAGGGGGCAGGTGGGAGGTGGGTGGTCGCTAGGTCACGGGTGCGGCAGGTTGCTCGCCCCGGCACGCAATAATCGCCCGCCATTTGCCCTTAATTAATGGTTGAGCGCAAAGTAATAAACGATATTTAAACAGAAATTGCTTTGTTTTTTCTGCTCTGCTTTTGTAATTGAAAGCAGACGGAATTCATATTTTATGCGGCTGTCATAAAACTTTAACAACTATTTTAGCAAAGCAAATACAAAAAAAAAACAACAACAACAACCATTTTAATTAATCCAAAAGCTTGAGCATGCAATAAAAGCATTGGCCAATAATTACTTTCCTTTAATTAAAATATTTATTATTAAATAAGATACGGGGCAGATAAAAGCGATGAGTGGGAGTGAAGGATATCGCACTAGATTCGGGAAAGATAAATTATTTTAATGATGACTGACGACAACTGAGGGGCCTGTGCGTGTCTGGACAAAAGCCAGAAAAAGCCGGACAAGGCTAGGTCACAGGTACCCAATAAGAGGAGCAACATGTGAGGAAGCCGAGGTAATTAAATCAAAGGTATAGTATTGAGAAGTGAAGTATTTAATAATCTAGTATCTAGTCTTTGTCTTAAATAACAAAAATGTTTCACTACTGATTTTTGCCTTGATTTACTTCATTTGTGTCAAAGTGATTTAAATTTAAATTTTATTTACAAAATAAATGTTTTTATGACTAGTTGGCTAGTTGATTTGCCTACGTGTTTATTAAATATGTTGGGGCGGGTCCGTGCCAAGCTAATTCCTCCAAGTCTCCAGTAGAAAATCAAGAAAACGATGTTGGGTTTCGGGGTTGAAAAAACACTTGTTGCTGCGTTCACTTTATTCTTCGGTATGATATGTTACAAGAGAATGGATTTCAATATGGCGTGAAGTCTAAGGGTCTATGATCTATGTTGAGAGAGAGCTTTCAACCGGTTGGGCAACAGTGATGCCAAGCCAGCGATGTTGCAACATGAACAAATATGTATATTTCCTTTTTAAATAGAATAATATCTCCTATTTATAAATGTGCATTGAAAACTTAAACCCAGTCACCCATCAATCAGTCAGCCAATACCCCATCGATTCAATAAATTTCGTATTTCAGCTCGTGCCGACTTGCCGCAACATGACCAATCACTTTCACCGGCCGCAACGATCTAATTAATTTGTTGCAAAATAATTTATTAATTAGCATGTCAGTGTCAGAGATTTTTGGCCACGGCTTATCATTAAACAAAGGCAAAGCCGCGCAGCAGATGGAGGGGGGCTTTGAGGGGGAAATAGGCAATTAATCTGGCTCAGCTGCGGACAGGTGTGCGCGAAAAAAACAGCATAGGAAGCCGACCAACCAGCCATGTTTCGGCCATGGACATTTAAGAAAAAGGAAAGGCGACAGACAGCAAACTGGCGGAAAAGCGGAAAGGAAAGCTCAGCTGGGGGAGAACCAGCGGGAAATTGAACGAGCAATTATTTATTAATTTAACAGACACGCAATGCACATGCAGTTATATCGATGCGATTCCTGACATCCGCTCCGATTGCAAGCAATCCGAGTTTTTGCGTCGCACTGCAGCAGCATCGATGCATCGGATTCAGCTGCACTTGCAATGCATTGCATTGCAGTCGAATGTCAGCCGAGGATGCAGAGCAGTGCGTGTGTGGCCATTAACCATTTATGATGTGCATGTCAGCGTCGGAATTTCAGCTCCAGGCAGGATTCGCGGGACCCACCGTTGCACTGCACTGATTTCCCCGGCGACCTGTACTGGGCCTGCTGGGCTGCTTTAATTCAACAGCTTGCCTTGAGAATCAGAAGACCATTACTCCAATTGCCCTGATAAGTCGAATTTAATTGGGGAGCTGTCGACGGATCAAGTGATTTTTGACGGATTGGATAAATCTTCTTACAGGACAACAGCTCTCTATACTCTTAGCGTGGTAATTTTGAGTATCTAGTTAAGAATTTAATAAATACCATTGCCTGGCTTGGTCTTGGGGCTTCTTTTGTTAGATGGCCTGGCACATTGGCTGGTTTTTAGCAAATTGCAGGGGGGCTTTAGCCCAAACCATAACGAAAACGAAACCAAAACGAAAACTAAAACGTCGCATTCGCACTCACATCTGCAGAACGGCATTCGAGTCTGGGTCAGCAATTTGCCAAGTTCCTGTCGAGTGAAAATGAAAGCCCTTAGTATCTGTGTGTGCGAGTTTGCAACGGAAGTGGGTAAATAGTGTAAAGGGAAAATGTACAAATAAATATTTGCAAATGAAAATGAACAAGGAAATGTGGAATGTGGCAACGACAAGCGCTAAAACGTTTTATACGTGTCCGAAACTATAATAAATGCGGCCGTTTGGCCACACAACAATTTCCAGCAACCCTGATCCCCAAATAGCTCAAAGAAATTCCTTTAAAAATTCGTGCATTGTTCTGCCACTGCACAATGGGGCAGAGTCGTCGCTTCATTTCGCACAAAGTCAAAGAAATATTTTTTATTGAATAAATGTTGATTAAATATTGAAGCTGAGCAAAAACATCAAACGTACTTTATGACTCTTTTGAGGCTCTTTGATGTCAACTTTATTTTTTTTTAAGCAGAAATTCAGAAGTGAAAAATGTATTTGTCAATTCTCAAATTTAAAAGTATTTCATTTTGTTCATTTTAAACGATTATTAAATGCAGTAATAAATAAAGAATTCTTCCCAATTGTGTAACGTTTACTTCCAGTTAGGTATTTCTACAAAAATAAATCAAACTTTTTAAGCCCAAATCATGGTTGAAAATTTAAAATCCAACATTAAAGCCAAAGATTATCGCCAGTGAATCAAATTAATTCGAGTGCAGAAATTCGAGATAAAAAAGGAGCAAAAAATGTAAAGGCAAAAATGCTAACCAACTGAATTATTTTCAAATCATTCTAGGCAAAAGCAATTTGCATCTCAATTGGTGCTCAAAAATCGAGGGTAGCAGGGAAAATGGGGGAATGGGGCATGGGAAAAATGCTGCCACAAAGCGGCAATCAGTAACAGTTATAGCGGAAAATAGCTATAATATGTATAGAGCTGATATGAATATCTAGCCCAAAACAGGCAGAAAATTGCAAAAGTGCCTAAAAAGAATCCACACAAAAGGGGGAGGGAGGGGGTCGCAGGCAGCTGCACACATGACTGAAATTAAAATAGCAACAGCAACAGAAGGGCGACCGGCAACCGGCAACCACACAAAAGCAATTTCGATCAGGCACAAAGATAAGGAGCGGATTCGAGCAGAGAGCCAACGCAGCACATCAGTTACAAAAATGTAGGCTACCCCTCAAGACCCAGAAAGCAGCCCCAGCCCCAGCCCCAGCCCCATCCCCACACCTCAACAAAGCCCCCGTGAAAGCAAACCAGATAAAGACGAGCCGAAAAAACGAACAAGTTAAAGGGAAAATGTAAAGGGGAGCACGGAGCACACAAGGATGCGCTGGAGGATTCAGTTGGCAAGGGGCCGTGGTTTAGGCCTCATTTTGCGGCTGCTGTAGGTGCGCTAAAATTATGCAAATCATCGTAATACTTTCCCGGCGAAAGCAAAGCGGAAGGAAATTGTGTAAAAGTGGGTAACGGGATGGGGAACAGCCGAACAGCAGAACAGCAGCCTTGTCTGTCTGTCTGCTGGTGGCAGCCTTTTTGGCAGGCTACAAAGCAAATAATTGCCCCAGAAATTGGGGCCATGCAAACTGTAATGTAATGGAGCCGTTTCGCTTTGAACGTCGTCGCATGTGTAGCCCTAATGATGATATTTCCAAAAAGAACTGAATCAAATAAAGAGCCTGAAGGCCGCAGCGAGGAAGACAGTAAAATGAAGTGAAATACTTGGCAAGTGTTTACTCAAGCGACCACAGTCAATGGAGAAAGCTTAAAGACTCTCGCCATAAAAGAGTTTAAGCTGCCGCCCAGTCGAGCATAAAGTGAGCACCACCCCCACCTCCCTGCCTCTGCCTTCTGCCTGCCTGATTCCTGGGTTTTCACTTCCTGTGGCTGGGGAAAAATTTAATAAACGTCAAGCTGAGAGGAAAGGAGCGACGGACGGACGGACGGACACGGACCAAACATTGCACCTGGCGTTGACCGCATTCGGGATTCTACGTGAAAAGGTGCGGCTCCGAAATGCACACCTGTATAACCATACGTACGTATACGTATTGTCCACACGATGAGAAGGCTCTGCTACCAACGAACAAATGCAGAAAATATGCAATATAACGTATACGACCCGTGACAAGACAGGCATCCCTGATCCCTGATATCAGGAAACTTCATAAGTCACCACCTAAGACCCATCTCTGATTTATGGTCTTTAACTTGCTCAACTTGCCGTCGCTCATATGTCTTAGCGGCCTTATAATTGCACTTCGAAACATGGACCATTTATAAATCTTAGACTTGCAAAACTTTTCCCATTTCCCCGATAATTTCGCGCCACATTAACGAGCTTATTAATCGTGGCCCGCACGCACCCGGAAACATCAAGCACGTCCCCCGTTTTTGATCCCTGTTTCTGATCCTGAAGTGAAGGGCGCCACACACATTTGCCGCACAACCACAGGAATTTTATTGGTCCCCCAACGCCAGGAGTATATAGTATATACCTTTTTTGAATAGCGCGACACATTAACTTAATAATTTAGTGGGTGTCGAGTGGGCTGTTATAAATATTTATAAGCGTTGCTTGAGTGGGCCGTCGATGGCAGTCCTAGATCTGCTGCTAAGAGCTTCTCCAACTATCCCTCTTGCAGGGTTCTCAGGCTCAATTGCGCGTAAAAGTCAAATGTCTCTGCCTTTCAAAGAGCTTCCTTGGATGTTGTTGGCTCTTGGAACTTGGCACTTGGCTCATGGCTCTTGGCCCACCCAATATCCCACACACACACACACACTCACATGCAAAGTATGCTCTAAGTCGATGTTATATATGCGCATGTATTAGTTTTGGCCGCCATTCTGCATGCCGTACAAACGGAAAAGCTTACAGTCGTTAAGGGATTTAGCTGGCAAATATAAATTTATGAAATATTCGACAAGAGTGTTTGGGAGATTTGGTCGGTGCTATAGTATTACACCTTTCCGCAAACAAGTTAGAATGTCACCCCGTGTTAGCCATGTTACTATACTTTAGTTGGGCAACAATATCAAAAGCAATCTGCAGCCACAGCACAACTTGTTGTTGGTCACTGGACATGGATAAAATCAATGCTAAACCAAACCGAACTAATGCTATTTGTGGAACAAACAACGATAATGAAATCATGGGGCGCTGGGCAAATGGAAAGTGATTCGCTTGGCTCTGGTCAGGCTGTGGCACCGGGCCAATAACTAATTTCATTTACTCTGCCAGGCACATTTGCAATCGGACGGCAGCATATGCACACAAAACCTGACATTATCCACATGAGACCCCTGCATGTTACCTGGGCTTAATCCGAATGTAATTAAGCCCACATCCAGATGATAATCTGGGGCACATTTAAAGCTACCCATGCGATTATCTCTTAAATCATAAATCATGTCATTTCTCCTGTACTATAACTTTTTAAGACTTATATTTTTGGGTCGCAAACCTTTTGATATAAATACTGCTCTTTTTGGGTCGCTCGTGTAAATACAATAAACAAAAAGTATATGCAAATTCGACAATGAAGTGCAATTATCATGAAACAGATGTGCACACATTTAATAAAAAATAACTCGAAGCTTGAACCGATTCCCAAGCAATATAAATATACCCACATATGACCAGCTGGCAAGCTGGATCTTACGGAAATGTTGAGACGACTCTTACCGCTGCTGGCACTCTTTGCCTTGGGTAAGGAAAATATTTCTTGGATATCAATGAACTATATATTTTCCCAATGTAGCCCAGGCCCAGTGCCAATTCACCAGACCCCAGGTCGAGGGAACCAATCGCATCTTTATGGTGCGTTCCCAGAACCGCCTCTCACTTAAGAGAACATCCAGTTCAGCGGCTGGGGAGGTGCTCCAGATGTGGTGCAATCCACGGGACATAATAGCCACCACCTGCCAGGCGGCACAGCAGCGGCAGTTTGCATTCCGCCCACCGTTGCCCATGACCTGTCGCGCTCCCCCTGCGGCTTTGACCACTCCTGTCCAGGATCGCAGCTGTCCAGCTACTATGTATAGAGTGGGCTACAACGTGGGCAACAACCAGTTCCTGGAGCTCTACCGCGCCTGCTTCGATACAAGAGCAGTGCGAGCGATTTTTGTGGACCATCAGGTGTACGCGAAACCTTTCTGTAAGTAACATTTTCTTCCAAACAAGTTAAGTTTATTTAAAATATTAAATCTCTTTAACATATTAGATCCCCAGCGGCCCTGTGTGCAGTTCAGTTCCGATGGAGTGATCAGTGGAGCCGACGAAGCCAGCTACACGGTGCGCAACATTCACGCCACCTTCCGACGACTGTTTGGAAATAACCAGAACTACGTACCCAACAACCGGGACGTGGTCATCAATCGGGGACATTTGGCTGCTTCGGCAGACTTCTTTTTCGGCGACCAGATGTGCGCCACCTTCAAGTACGTGAATGTGGTGCCGCAGTTCAGGGACATCAACGATCGCAACTGGGAGGCCATCGAGCGATGGGTGCGCAACTCGGTGAGGGGCAATCAGTTCGTGAATGTGCGCACTGGGGCGAGGGATGTCCTCTCCCTATCCTCAAATGCCGGACCAAGAAACGTATTCCTCAGTGGAACTAGAAACCCGGTACCCCTGTGGATGTACAAGATAGTTCGGAACGCAAATAACCAGCCCATCGTGGCCTTCCTCACCTACAACAACATCTACGCCCGGCAGCGTCCTCCGGCACCCAATTTCTGTCAGCCCGTCAACTGCCCGATAAACTTGCCAAACACTGCCCGGGATGGATATACCTTCTGTTGCAATCCCGCCACTTTCAGACCCTAATTTGAGAAGTCGTTGCCATCAAAAAGCGTAGGTATATAGCTTTCATTTCATTTGTTTCAATAAAATCTAGTGAGCATTATGCGCTTTTGTTTTTCTTTTTGAAATAATATATTTATCCTTGTAAATATGTTTTATGTAAATACGTTATATTTTTTCAAACAAGGCAATTGTTTAGTATAATTGCTTTATTTTATCTAGATATAAAATCAAATATAAGAACAACAAACTCTACACAATTGAAACCATGTTTTATGTGTTGTTCTCCATCTTCCTTGTTATTCAAAAATCAAAGAATAATAAACCAAAGTTTAGAATTTTATTTCCCTAGTAAAACCCCATCATGTTGCATCTGGCAACTTAGGCAAATTAAAGTCAAATTAAATATATTTTTATGTCTTCTTCGTGCCGCGAATCAATTTTCATAAGTCGTAAAAGTTGGCGTGGCAGTTTAAAACGCATCCGAACTCTTCGAATTCATGCCTCATTTGGAATGGACTCTCGACGCCGCTTTAATGGTCATTCGGCGGCTTCTCATAAATTCTGTCCGCTCCCAGCAGCTCGCTTTTGGCCCATTTAAATTCAAGCTGCGATTGCGATTGCGGAGCGGAGGCAAACGCTTTTCAATGCGTGCGAGTGCAATAAAGGCCTTGGCAATTGCTTGGTTGGGTGGCTGGGTGGCTGGGGGTTGCGCCTAAAAGTAGACATTAAATAAATTATTCAGCATGGGCAATGGCTGCGTTGCTTTTAAATACGCACGCCTGCGAAATTGTTTTGTGCGTGTGGAGAGCTGATGGAATAGCAACAGAACGAAGGGGATGGGATCCGGATTCCGGACACTGGGAGCTCATAAAAGTGCAGAATAAATTTAGCAGCCCGGACATGCGTTGAACTGGGCTCTCATAAAACCTAACAGTTGTAATTGTGCTGTAAACACGCAACTCAATGGCATTGTGAATGGGCCCAGCACTTGCAACACACAGCCCACCCACCCACATCGTCCTATGTCTATGAATTCATCCTGCCGTGCGGCACAATTTAATTTATGCCCCGTTTTGTGGTCGGCTTGTTGATTTTGCTGCTTTGCCCCTTTTATTTTTATTGACCATTACAATTCAACACGAGCTGTGTGGCCATAGCCACCCAGCCTCCTCGCACCACACGATCTGAGTCACAAATTTTATATGGCATAATTTGGTTCGCCCCTGTGAGCATGCATTAAAAGTGCCCAAATAGCGCCAAATTGCTCGTAAGCTGCGGAAATTGCGCTACGCCCACGCCCACTCCGAAATCCAGCCAAACGGAAGGCAGACAAAAGCCTAGCATACTTTTGCAGGCATTAACCATTTCGCAACATGCACATTAAAACACATGGCCACTTAGACATCTCCCGAGCAGTTAAACGAGCACCAATTCAATGACCAGACAACGACTGCCAGACGAATAAAAAATAGGACAATTATTTAGGCCCTGTCTGGCGCAGATTTAGTAAGAGGTTCTCCTTTATTTAAGCCACAAGAATCTATAAAAAACATAGGCTCTTGCATATGCATTGAACAACAGACCAATAAACTCAGAATTCATATGCGATGCTAATGCTCATCCATGCAATAACCGTACACATTTCCTTTTAAGCCAGAATTTGTGTTGGTTAATCGCCTGAATAGTTTTCGGAAATAAATTTCAGCTGTACCTAACCAAACTCAAGAGTCGGTAAATTGAAATACAAATTATTTGCGTTGCTGAAAATGTTTCAAGCTGCAGCTGCCCATCAAGTGCAAGCAATGCAACAATGCAAAATAATAAAGAAGAAAATGGGGAAATGTGTTTGTGGCCAAAAATAGTCTATTGTCTCAGATACGAGGCCACGAGCTTGGCCAGAACAATGAAAGCGGCCTAAACGAGCCGGCCAAAACGGTATATAAAGACCAGTGGCACAGCTCATCGATCAACAACAACCATGGAAGCTCGACAACTGCTGCTGATCGTTGCTATTGGACTGGGACTGGGTAAGAGAAATAAATCACCCATCACACATCAACCAGTCAACAAAAGCTCCTGATCATTAGGACAATCAGGTACTTTTATCACAATTAAAGTCCTGCAAACAGGCAATGGAAAACTTAAAGGGCTTGATGACACCTTTTATTTTACACGTGTAAAGATTCTTGAAAATGGAGTACCTTTTTCTCCCTGCCCTTTCAGTGCTCCTGTCGCAGGCAGACTGTCCGCTCTCCAGGGCCATGATCGAGGGCACCAATCGCATATTCACCACCCGCGATGTGGCCGGAAACTTCGAGCTAAAGCGACTACAGAGGGTCCGCACCAACGAGGTGCTCCAAATGTACTGCCAAGCGAACGATATTATTGCTACCACCTGTCAGGCAAACACCAATTTCAGCCGGCCGCTGCCCCTGCGCTGCCACAGACCCATTCCTCCGACGGCCACGAGGGTAACGGATGCCTCCTGCTCTGCCACCATGTACTCCGTGGGCTACACCATCAACAATCGCCATTTGGAGCTGTACCGCGCCTGCTACAGTGGTGCTAGTGTCCGCGCTCTTTTCACCACCCATTTGGTGTACCACAAGACCTTCTGTAAGTGTTTCTCTTCTTCTAGTTTTGTGTACTATGTCCAATGGGTATTCCCTTACAGTCCCCCAACGTCCGTGTACCGATTTCACCAGGGATGGTGTCATCACCGAGGCTGACACCGAAAGTTTCCGCCCCCGCAGCATTTTCCGCGCCTTCCGCGCCATTTTCGGCAACACCCAGCGGTACATAGCCAACGAACGGGATACGATCATCAACCGTGGACATCTCACCCCCTCAGCCGACTATCTCTACGGAGACCAGATGTGCGCCACTTTCAAGTACATTAACGTGGCGCCCATGTGGAAGAGTGTCAACGATCGCAACTGGGAGACCATCGAGCGATGGGTGCGTACTCGCATAGCCGCCGGCGGACATTTGAGGATCAGGACCGCAACCAATGGCATCCTTACGCTGCCCGATCGTCAGAACCGACAGCGTCGCATTATCCTGGGCGCTGGCACCAAGAACGTCATGCCCGAGTGGTTGATCAAGGTGGTGCGCACATCCACCAACCAGCCGCACAGCGTCTTCCTCACCCTGAACAATATCTACGCCCGTGCCCGCCCGACTGCCCCTCGTTTCTGCACCAGCATCCCCTGCCCCATGACCCTGGAGAATGTGGCTGCCGCTGGCTACACCTACTGCTGCAACGCTACCACCTTCACCCTTTAATTTCCCGGGCAACATAATAAAATATTTTAAATCAGCAATTTTAAACTTTTGCGTTTTAATATCTCTTTCTATTTTGGGTATATGTTAAACTGTTATTTAGATAGGACACAATTAATACAATATTTCGTATAAAGAAATTTAATTTCAGATATAAAATCAATCAAATCATTATTTCCCTTTGTCTTTATATTTAATTAAGATTGGAGCCTTTATGAATTTGCAATCTGTCCTTTAAATAACAAACATTTCTTAGGGTCTTTCTTAAAAATATATTTGCTTAAACTGGTTGTTTAATGGCACCCTAAGCTATTTTGCTTTAATTAAAATCCAATATAAATGCTTGGCTAAGCATTTACGCAAATTAAAACCAAAGAAATTCCGAATCGTTTAAAACTCTCGTTTAATTTGATTGCTTCAACTTAATTGCTTTTTACACCAAATTTGCCTATTGGTTGCATATTTAAATGGCTTGACCACAATTTTAAGTGGTCCTGCCACACATGAAAGAAAGCCACAATAGTGAATTCCATAATTTTTAATCACGTCTAAAGCAACTTGGCCTGAGTCACGTAGACCCGTCCTGCCCATCTCATGATGAAATCCTACCTAATGATTACCCCAACGAACGGTTTCAAGTGCGGAATCCTATTTTATTTTCCTGTGCTGCACCTTAGATTCAATTTTAGATAGGTTTTTATGAGTGCTGCTGACAAAATGCAAGCCACATAAAGTTCATTGGATGCAGCTTGAATAGAACGGAAGGGCAACTCCTTTGTTATTAAGCGTGCGCTGGCAGGGTAAACAACGCAGCCCGCAAACCACCCGGCGATGGCTGATGATAAGCGCAGATAAGGCAGAGTGAAAGGCACAGCAAAAGAGGTGAGCTCGGCCCTTTCCACCCCCTACAGCCCACCCACCCAGCGAATCACCTGAACAGCCAAGAGCGGTTCAAAGGACCCTGGCCTTATCACTGATGACCTGCGCGCTGTCTTGATGAATGTCGGGATTCTCAGAAACGAATAGATAAGACTAAATAACTTGCTTTGGAACCATTGATTATTGCGATCCTCAGTTCTAGCCGGGTGGCTTATCTGTGAATATGAGGAATCTGCAATATCTTTGGCTCAGCCTGAGTATTTTTCTATGTTAGTTTATTTAATAGAATTTCTTTTAATGGGTAGACATTTACAATTCTTTTTTTTAGTTTTATTAAAATCAACCAAAAATCGGTTCACTTAATTCTAATTTAAAGGAAATTTTATATTATATATACTTTAAATTTTATTTGATTCATTATGTAATAATTAAAAAAATTAACTATAAAAAAACTTTAACACAAATAAATAGGTATGTACATATAAACTTAATAAGAAATTAAATTGGTGAGAAAAACACCCGTCGCTCACTGAAGCACCACAGCTACTGAATCACTTATCAAGCGCCTTAATAAGTGTCAAAACCGGAAAGATAAGATCTATCTATAGAACCATTGATTAGTCAGCTCTGATTGCGATCCTCAGTTCTAGCTGGAAGCTGAAGCTGTGAAGATGAGCGAGCTGCACTATCTGTGGGTCAGCCTGAGTCTGTTTCTTTGTGAGTCAATTTAGCAGATTGCTGGGCATCGGCAGAAATATAGTAAAGTGTCAACAATCCGATTTTCAGCATTGGGAAATGCCGAGGCAAGCTGTTATATTAATAAAGCAAATTTGTCGTCCAATTACGTATTCTTCACCATCGAAAATGGGGTCTACGATATCTTGCATAGCGATACTGTGGCAACCAACCGCAGAGTGCAATTAATTTGCGGCGATGGAACAGCGCCAATTCAGTTAGCTTGTCAACACAACGGTAGATTCCATGAGCCATTTCCCGATGTCAACTGCACAAATGTGCTCAAGGCCACTGTTGAACAGGTATTAGATGCCTCTTGCCCCTTTGATATGTACCGCGTAGGCTATAAGTACAACAACCATTTTATGGAGATCTATCGAAACTGTTACGACAGTGTTAGATATGCAGCACAATTTTCCATCAGCAGAGTTTTCCCCAGCAAAGAATGTAAGTGAATTTACATATCATTTTAAATTACTCATGTATTATATTTTTTTAACCACTTTTTATTAAGCCGCTCCTCGACAGCCTACGAGTTTTACTGCGGACCGAGCAATGACAACAAAAGATGCTGCCGCTTATTTTCTTACACAAATTTATAAGCGTTTCGAGGCTGTGCTGGGCCCCAACCAGAACTACATGACTAACACGATGCCCAACCCCTTCGATCATGGACACCTTACACCAAACGGGGACTATTCCTTTGACCAGTTCCAGAGGGCAACCAACAAGCTGAGAAACGTCGTTCCCCAATACACCAAAATCAATAATGGCAACTGGAAGAAAATTGAGGGCTGGGTAAGGAGACTGCTGGTTAAACAAAACTACGATTTCCTAAAAGTCTGCACAGGGGCACTGGGAGTACATGAGTTGGCGGACAAGAATGGTGCATTGAAACCGGTTTACCTGTTGCCAAATAAAATCCCCATTCCCAAGTGGATGTACAAAATCGTTAGCCATATCTCCGGAAAACAATGGGTGATGTTAACCTACAACGACGTAGGAGCTACTCGTGCGCCAAACCCAAGTTTGATCTGCCAGATAGTTCCATGTCATCCCGACCTGCGCCTAAATAGTGTGGGTTTCACCTTCTGCTGCGATCCCTTCGACTTTATTAGACGAAACGTTCCACATTTGAGTGGTGTTTGCTGAAGCTGAAAGCAAAAAAAAAACATCTGAACAATAACATCCACTAAATCTCATTATTTCCTCTAACTACTAAAATTAAAATATTGATGTGTAATGAATTTCATTCACAATAAAGGTACACGACAAAAAAACGTGTTGTAAATGGTTTCTAAATTGAGGAAAACATAAAAGACTCGAAAATGTAAGGTCCATTTAATTTTTGCAACCTAATCTTTAGCAAGATTCAGTTGACTACAAAACTCTTAATGGATAACAACCGCACAGCACATGATATCAGAACTCCGGGCTCACACATTTATCACCCAGAAATTTGAAAACGTCTTGCCGAATCTTGTAATTCTTGGAGCTGGGAAGATAAGAAAACCAAAAAGACAGCTCTAGCTCTTATAGCCTTAATAAAAAATAAGCTGCAAAAATGTGAAAATTTAACATGGTGGTTTATCATATGAATAAATACCCTATGGAGTTGGAAACGCCTCTTTACCTCTGTAAACCTAAATAATAACTTAGCTTTACATGTAGAAAAAAAATACGATGTGAAGGTATTCAAGATCAAAAAGCAAATGGCAGTATTTTATCAAACTCCAACCTTTTAAAGTGCAGAAAATAAAAATGTTTTTGACAGGAAGTGGGCGCACTTGGCCTAATTACTGTTTAGCACAACCATCAAACATTTGAGATATCTTATCTTATATCTTATACATATTTGAACTTTAAGATAAAATTAAACATTTTGTACTTTAATAAATAAATAAATTACTGCTAGAAACTAGACTAATCTCAGAGAGCACTTTTACAAATGCAATACATTTTGTCGGTCTTGTCGTCGACACATCCCGAAACCTTTTCATAGGAGTCGAGGCGACTTATGGTAGGCACCTTGACTTCCACGGTCTCCGTCACATTGTTGAAGAGGACGGTGGCTTGGAAGTCGGCGGTGTTCTGCTTCACCTTGAACATGGTGCGATAGGTCGCCACTTCCGCAACGGCTGTATCATCATTGAAATTTTGATCCAGATCGATTTTAATCTCAGTCTTGTGAATGTAGTCCAGAGTTAGCTCCGAACAAATGTCGCCGAGATTCCTGCCTCTTAAATACTCATTGATTCGACCAATCACCTGTGGTGCAATGCGCTTGGCCCAATCTGCCTGGAGTCTTTTATAGGGAATGCAGGTGCAGTAGTGCTCTGGTATCCCCGCATCTTCACACGTTCTCGTTTCATCGATGGGATGAAATACCGACTGGCACTTGGGGCAGTCGACTGCCTTGGGCAGCTCGGGACTGCCACCCAGCTCGATGATGTGCTTCAGGGTGTTGTGCAGGTCGTAGTTGGAGGTCAGGCGGTTCTGGTTTAGCTGCAGGGCCAGTGCATATTCCGGATATTGAGCCCGGAACCAGGGTGGCAAGTAGATGAACATAGAGGGCAGACGCTCCTCCAGAAAGCCACTTGGCAGGGACATGATGCTGCCATAGCGCGATCCATGATCCGAGAGGAATATTACGATGCTTTGCTCAAGCACACCGTCCGCCTCGAAGTCCAGGAGATATTGCAGCACGTAGTCCTCCATCTTCGAGGGCATCTGAAAGCTGTCGTGGCTGAAGCTGTTCGACCAGAAGAGACCCCAAATGGGACGCTCGTCCACGAACCGTCTGGCGAAATCCCTGGCCATGTCATAGGCGTAGCTGCTCGTGATCCGCCTGCCGATGCAGTACCTCATCGAGCAGTCCTCGCACTTCCAGGTGTTCAGGCCGTCCTCGAAGGCATCCTGAAATGGCCTCAAGTAAAAGTCTGTGGGCTGCTCCACAAAGCCGGGCTTCAAGTAATTGAAGGTGTTCATGCCAGTCTCGTCCTCGGCGTAGGCGGTCAAATAACTGGCGTTCCGGAAGTCCTTCCATATGAACGGCGTCTCATCCAGGCAGCCCTTCAGTCGCCAGTCGCACACCTTTTCCTTGGCCGATTCCGGATTGTAGCCAGCCAAGATGGCAAGCAGATTGGGAAACGTGTTGTCGCCTATCTGCAAAAAGAACATTTTTTGATTTTCTTGGGTTCCAGTTGTCCTTCTCAGCCTTTCTAACTGTTTGTACCACCCACCTTGTTGTATCCCTGCAGCTCGTACCATCCGCTCCGAGTGAGGAAACTGTACACCTTGGGCATGGTGCGTCGAAGATTGATCCGCGACAGGCTGTCAATGCCAAACATAAGGACACTGGGCTTCCGCTTGGCAGGCTCCAGCGAGAGTCCTGCGGGAGGTGGTGTATATTGGACGAGAGAATATGCATCGCTCTGGAGGATGTCCGACTCGTTGCCCAAACGGTGACAGGCCAAAATCAGGCCGCTGACATGCAGCGGCACCTCGTAGTTCTGCGTAAAGTACTTTCGTTCCACTCTAGGAATCAAAGTTTGATTAAAGTTTTGTTGTACTGAATTAATTGGCCACAATTACTTATCGTAGCTGTCGTGCTTCCGATCGCGCGTTATCTCCTGATAAAAGCAGTTGTATTCCACATCCCTGGAGTTCAGAATGATAGAGGCGAGTGTCTCATTGATGCGCAGCATATAGCGCTTCCGGATGACGTCAAAGATCGGGGTCACCAGAGCCGATTCATTCGAGCAGGTCTCAAAATGCTCGGGATGAAACACGGCCATGGCTTCCGCATCGAAGGGATCCACATACGGAATCTTGCACTTGGCTGTCTCCACAAAGAACCGAGGCTGGGTTGCTTCCTTCACTTCAGTGTAAAGGGAATCAGTCGTGAAATTATCAGATTCTCTAGCAGTTAGTACCAAAGCTCTGGGCGCCTTGTGTACTTCCTGGTATTGGGTATCTGCTTTTTGGCTCGACAAGTTGAGAATCACAATCACTACTATGAAGCACAAGCAGAGCCATTTCAGCATCGGATGGAATGAGTTGAAGTTGATCATTGCTGTGCAGCCTTTGGAGCTCGATTTCCGACTAACTAGACCGCGCCGTGTCTTCTACCTTTAACTGATACGGACCATCAGCCTTGTGCCGTGGAACTGGGGCTATCAGGTCTTGCTTGGTAACCATTAATTACCGGTGACACTTATCGGGGCACACGCTCGCTCTGTCCTCCGGAAGCAAACATTTCTTTGCTACCTTTTTTATTTTTTTCTATTTACCAAAAGGTGTTCATATAAAATTACACATGTTGAACTATCATATCAGTTTCTCAACAAATCATCTGATGGTGCGAACTCCGGCCAAAATTATTGGTAAAACAGTTATCAAACACAGTCACTGACGGTGATCGAGTAGTTCGATCAGCAATCGTAAGGTAATCACCGGCATTATTTTTATCAAGGCACTTGACAATTAGGAGTCCTTAAACTGATAAATTAATCAGTTTCCATCTGTTGGCTACTGGATTTAGACTGGGGAGTCACGAATTATTCGTTAGAAAAATAAGAGGTTGTGCTTGTTTGAGGGGAAAAGCAGTTGCAGTTGCAGTTCAGGAAGCGATAACTGCTTCTGTTAACTGTTAATTGGGTATTTGTTTTGAACCACAAAAAGTTTTTAATGTGAATTACAATATAAGTCGTGCATCATAACTTTCAACGTTTTGACACATTTGACTATTTATTACGAGTTTTAAAAGCAGCTGAAAATGTCACAGAAAAGCTTAAAAAGTTGACTGGTAGTTTGTTCAATAGATTTCTTTTCTGATAATGCACATGCAAATACAATACTTTAAAACATTCTGACGTATTCAGTAAGTAAAAATTAAACTGGGTCGTAAGTTGGTCTTTATAATTAAAACACACATTATTTTTGCTATTAAGGAATTAGTACCAAAACTGCTACACCCCAAAACAAATATTTATTTGTCGTTCTTAATACGACAGGGTCAAAAAAACACTAACATTTAAAATCCAACGGTTTGGTGTCAACATGATACTATTAAGGATCATTTTGTCATTTTTAGGTGTCGATTTTGTGTCACTTTGATAAGCACCTTCTTAGACATTTTTTATTAAGCGATAATTTTACATTTTGTTGTTGTCTAAGTATAGGCATATTGATGAAGATTTTTGTTCAGTGTACGAGTCGTTTCTGAAGTTGGATGTAGGATCGGAAGTCCAATTTTTCAATGGGCTTGAGTCATCACTAAATGTAAAATTACATTTCCATTACGTTACATGTTACATCTAAATTCAGGTAGAAATATTAGTTAAAAGGTAGCGATGAGATGGGAAGGAAACTTGGCTCAGCTTAGTTGTAGATGGCGACACCGAATCCCAAACAAAGATACAAGATACTTTTTTGAAAGGTGTTTTGGTTAAATATATAAAAAAATTAATATATGTAATTAAAAAATATTAAAATATTAAAAATGTATGTTCACATATGTAGGCAACAAATCATTGCGATAAAGTATTTATTCTTTTCAAATAAATAACGATTTCCGTATTGATACATTTTTCCCATCCCTATCGCCACACCAACACAACAGTCTGCGTTCTGTGAAGTTCAAAAGTATCTGTGAGCTAGCAGCGCGTTTCGGATCGGGAAATTGGTTAGAAAAGTCCGAAAATGTAGCCAAGCCGTGGAGGAAAATAATAAAAATAAAACGCGACGAGTGCCGACGCGGTTGTTGTGAAAAATATCGAGTTTGTTGTGTGCGAATTGGCCTTGCAACGCTGCGTTGCACGCTAAGAAAAAACGAAAGATATCCTGGCCCACGCAGGACAACTGTGTGAAGCAGACGCGGTAATAAGGAGGTGGGGGCAGAGGAAGAAGCAGAAGGCGGAGCCGCATCTGCCGTCAAAACAGAAGAGGAAATCCAACAAAAGCGAGATAAAAGTGCAGCCAACGCAGGGAAATGTGAAATGTGAACGATGTTGCAACGTCGCGCTGCTTGCATCGCCAAGTAAAAGTCAGAACAAACAAAATACACACAGTGAGAGCGAGAGAGAGAGGGAGTGTTTGGTGTATCTGTGTGGCGACCAGTGCGTGCGTGTGTGTGTACGTGTGTGTGTGTGTGTGTGCCCACAACAAATTATCGTTAAATTTCCTTTGATTTTGCACAAACAACAAGCGGGAGAAGAAAAGAGAGGATAAAGGAAAGCGCCGAGCCCAAGGGGGATGTCCTCTCCAGCAACACCACCCACCGCCACCGCCCACGAAGGTCACGGGGTGCCTGGAGGTGAGTGAATCTCTGAATCTGAATCCTAAATACACCTTACTAAACTAAACGATGAGTTGACCTCGCTGCAAGTCGTCGTGTAGGAAACGAATGCCAAATTTACCCAAAATAAAAACACGTTTGCCAACGCCAGCAGCAACAACAACCCATGTCCAATTAAAGCTGCAGCAGTGAGAGAGCGGGGTAAAAGGGTTAAAAAAAAATAAAAATGAAAAACCGGCATGCCGGCTGCTGCAATTCAGAGCTGCTCAAAGTTAAACGAGCCAAGTAGTAACAGCACAAACAACAACAACCACGCACCAACTACAGTAAAACTTCAATAGTTCAAATTAGCAGCAGCTGTTGTATGTATGTTCAAAATGAGTTAAAACATGTCTTTAGTACACAAAAGCACAACAAATAATATAACCTTTCCTTTTAAATTGGAAAAGATTTTAAAAAACATCAAGTAATAAGAAAACACATGAGTTTAAATAAAAGGCTTCATGCTTTTGAGTTTATTTATTGCATTTTTATATTTATATTTTGGCTTAACTAAAACACAAATTTTAATTACTTCCATTATAACCTTAGCCACTTAGTTTTTGTTGGTGAACAACACAAATGGTTTTTATCCTAAAGAAACAAAGTCTTATTTCATTTTGTCCTTAAGGATTTCTTGACATTTTATCTAGGGAACAAAATCCGTACTGGATGTGATTTTTTTTAGTTTAAGTTGGTTTAAGTTTGTAATTTGTTTCACAAACTTAAAATATTATTTAACATCCCTAATAGAGAAAGGTCAGACGCAAAGTATTTCATATACAAACTGCAAGTGTTAATAAATCTCATGACATTTCCAGTAATAGAATTACGACTGTATAAAGTGTTGGTTTGCCTTTGTGGGAGTGTGTTTGTGTGTGTTTGTGTGTGTTTGTGGGCCTGTGTGTGTTAGCAATAGTACACCAACTCGTGGGGCACTTTAAATATTTCACCTAACTACACACAGAATTCTGCTCGGGTTGCGGTTTTTTCTGCGCCGCCAACTTTTGAAATGAAAATAATCATAATCAAGGGTTAGGGGGTGGCAGAAGAAGAAGGGGTGACTCTCAACAATGCCACACCCACTCGACTCCCCCAGCGCTTTTCTTTTCCTACTCGCTTTTTATTTTCGCTGGAAAAGCCTGAATGTATGAATGAGTTAATCAGAGAGCGGAGGCAAAGCGCCAAAAGGCAACAGTCAGCAGACGCATAGTCTGCCTCAGCTCTCTGGTTGCCATCATCATCATCAACAAAAAAAACAAACAACAAACAAAACGGCAAAAACAATTGCACTAAAGTTTCACTAGAATCTGCAATGAATCAGAAGGGAAAACCAGAAAAAAAAGGAAAAAGAAATGTGCTCGCTGGAAACTTTATACTCTTTTCAGCGAGGTTCGTGCAGGGATAGTTAAGTAATCCAAACTTACATACATGAAAAGTATCTTAAAAGACACTTTAGTGTCAATTTCCTCTTTGAAAACTATTGTGATGAATACTGCATTTTGTTTTAATTTAAGGGAGTACCATTTGGTATCAAAGAAGGTTGGCTGTTATGACATAAAGTTAGTGAAGAAACATCAGTATTTTATATCAAAAATACCCCTTATTTTATGGGTGCTGTTTCTTTTTCTGTTATCTTATCTCAAATAGTAAAAAATAAGTATTACATCGAGTCCAAGCCATGTTCAAGCTTATTTACCCATTGGTTTTGGAGTGTATCAAATGCCATGACAAAGATCCCGGCGATGAGTCTGCTATAAATTGCGATGGCATTCTGTGCTTAACGGGTTTTTTGTTTGTTACATTTTTCGACATTTGCGCCATTGACGTAATTGTCAGACTCGGCCCAGACACACTACTCAACTGAACCGTCAGTCTGACACCGCCACTCCAAATCCAGCTCCAACTCCAGCTCCAACTGCAGCTCCACTTCCATTTCCATTCCCAACTCGCTCCCGTCTGCCTTTTTCAAGCTCAAGAGCAGCCGGCTCTGCCTTGGTCTTTTCATGAATTTGCATTTGTGGACGCCGGGGAAAATACTCGTATTTTCAGCGAGTATTTTTCATAATTTGCTGTACGCTCCGATTTTTCCAGCACAATTTTTTTCCTTTGGCTTTCCGCACGGTTCGTTGCACTTTTGTTAAGCTTTTCGCCAAAGTTTTCGGCTGAATTTTCGTGTTATTGTCGGAATCGCACAGAAGTAATGAATGGTCTGATAAATTCTGGATGCCTAGTAAACCCAGCAGACCAAACAGCAAAGCACCGCTGACTGCCTCACTGCCAATTTAGGCGGACCACAAGCAATTAAAATTTAATTTTCCCAAACCTCGAGATATAGCACATGAACCGCAGTATTAAAATTTAACAACGCAGCAGGTCCTGCGGCCAAATTGCCTACTGGCTGGGGCCACTTTAGAGCCCAACACTTCCCAGCGCAAATTAATTGAATTGAGACACATTTGCGAGTGGCCACAAAAAAATAGGAATTATTTTGGGAGCAAATTTTTCGGGCGGCCAGCACATCAAATACATTTATAATTTTATTAGGAGAGTTTTTTCCCATTTGCCGGAATGACAGGCAAATTGAAGGTCCTTGGCAGTTAATGCCCCGAATACACGCACACCATTACAGACGCACAGATACACTTAGAACAAAATTAGTAGCTACAAGTTTAAGATACATTTTAAAAGAGAATTTGATCAGTCAAAATTAAAAATGTTAAAGCCATGAAAATGAAATTCAAAATCAAAATCAATAAATTGGCCAAATGTCCAATCAATTAAAAAAGATTTTAATTAGAATTCACTCATCGACAAATAAGTTTAAATAGCCATATAAAAGAGGTACAAAATATTTCAAAAATTTTTTAAATGCAAGGCATTTTTTTCTAAGTGTCAAAACCAAGCCGGACTGAGTCATTCCCAGTCGCAGGGAGATGAGCTGAGGAGTGTGAAGCGCCGCTTAGGACCGGCCATAAAACAGTTCCTGTTCGTGTTTGACTGTCGCAACCTTGTAGCAGAGTGTATTGCTTATGTGTAGGCGACACGCTGCGGTTCCTGCAAACCCCGCTCCATCCTCAGTCTTGGCCCACTGCGGGTGTGTGCTAATGACGCCGCACTTAACCCATGTTAGCCGAAAATGGGCGTGTAACAATACCGAACGGCAGGTAGCCGGGTCAAAACAGACATGGAATTTTATGAGCACTTGACAACTCTATAAACACATAACGCTTATCAACTCAAGAATGGCTTCTTGACCCTCTACTTCTCTCTCTTGCTGTAACAGAGAGTTCAACACTTGAGCCGCAATTTTCACACGGCTTTAATGTTCGGTTTTATGGCTGATATGCCAGCTAGATAGCTTTAAGCCCGGCTCAACTCTCGAGTTTCCCCCTAGACATTGCCTTGTACTCAAACAAGGGCCAAAGAAATATGGCAAAATGAAAGCATTGCCAAAGAAAAAACCTCGCAAAAGATGAAAAACTTACGGACTAAGTTTCCGTTTGAGGAGAGGAGCCGGCTGCTCGTGTAGGTTTTTGTGTTTTCTGTGCCTTCTCGAGATCTCCAAGTTGCATGTTGTCAAAATTGCTTTGACGTTTTATTAGTTTCCAACCGGCCCCAAGCAGCAGCCGCACTCCAACAAACCGACAACATCATCATCATCGTCATCATCAGTGGCGTCGTCATCTCCATGGCAAACAAAAAGCTGAAAATCGACAGAAAATTTACATAAGAAACGTTGAAGGATGCTCCACGGGCCGGGCACACTTCACTCTAGCCGGCGCTAAAAATAACAAAAATAAACCAACTCCCAAATGCGCTGACCAAAGCGGAATGAATGTATTTTTTACAAAAATACGAATGCGACTCCGTCGAACACATTCGGAAATAGTTTGCGGCATGTCAAAAAGCCAGTGACCGCATTAAATTTTCCTCTCCGACAAACGTTTTGGAAGGCTTCCAGACCCAGACCCATACCCATACCCACCAAATGAAATGCCGCATAACCTGGCAGCCGTTTGAATTTGATCGGCCAGCCAGCTGAGACCCCAGTCCCCCAGAGATTTACGTTCTCATCCAGCATCTTTTACACTTTTTATTTCGGGATCAACGATTCGAGCGACGCTCGCGTGCAGTTTGTTTTCCCAGGGCAGCAGATTGGTCACTGATTGATCACACGAAATGAGAATTTATTGAGGAAATCAAACGATCAAAAGGCGTCTGAGAACTAAATTAATTGTAAAAGATGCTAAAATCAGGCAATACAGCATTATGCTGAATGATTACTTTTCCGTTAATCAGGGGAGCAGCTTAAAACATTTTTAAATGTCAGTTTGTACAAGATAAATTGGTTGTACTAATTCCTTAAATATAGTTTCATTTATACAATTAAAACCCGTCTACAAACATGTTTGTAAAAATATATATATAAAGTGACATTTGATAAAGATGAAAAATTATAAATATTTTCAGGGAAAGAAATAAATAAAATCTATCTGTCTAAAATCTAGAAATGTTCCACTTGATCAAAAATTAGCTGTTGAAGTTTTGTTCCATTAAAATGAAGAAAAGGGCATCTAAACATCGACTCTGTAATCCAAAACTTTTTCCACACTTTTCTATAGACCAAATGGAGCACACGGCACAACTCCCAAAAATGAGATTTGTGCGCGGCTATTTTTGTGGCCGTTGCAACTGAGCAGAGAAAAAAAATTGGAAAAAAACCAATGACAAATAGTTCAAAGGCCCAGCTCGTTGAGAGATATTTTTTCCGGCGTCAAGTGTGTGTAGTTTGTTATTTTTAGCACAGTTGTGCTGGACGCACCCAAGAGGGAAAGATACTATGCTGCACATGACGGAGGGCATTATAATTAATTCATTGCATTGGCCAAACCATTTTGGTCGGCTCGGTTCAGCCCGGCTCACCTCACTCAGAAATGGGTCAGCAATTGTAAGCCGGGCCGGCGGTTTCCTGCCTTTTGTTTGACGATCATGATTACGATGACGACGCCCATGTTGCGTCACACTCTCCATGCCACATCCCACTCCCATTTTGGTCTCTAATTTGCCCTTTTGGCCCTTGCTCTAGAATCAGATAAATTTGGTTATTGCGTTTTATTGGCGTGTTAAATTGTTGCAACTTGCAGCCCACTGTGTCTATCGATTGTCTGCCTCCCAGCCGCAAGTCATTAAGGGAAATTGCCATCGAGATGAATGCCTCATGTGCCCATGTGCTGGCTGTGTCTTTTGTAATTTCACTGATTATGAGATTGTTGACTTGTGTGCGCCTTCTCTTCCTGTGCGTGGCTTTCGGTTCGGGAAAAGGGGGAAAAAGTGCTGGGGCTTGCGCTATATATAAATACAGTGGACGGCGAAATAATATGATTAATGCATACCCTGGACTCTTAGCCCAGATAAAGCAATGCATGAAAAATCGTTTTTAGTCCTTAGCAATAATATTTATTTATTTATCTTTTTTGACAAACTTGGGAAATTTAAATGCATTTTGAGATGTCAAAATCACCCTTAGAATAAATACCCCTTTTACTTACATTATCAGTATTCGAGCAGTCAAAAGAATTTGTTGTATTTTGGTAGTTATAAAAAGATAACAAAAATACCTATAATTGAGTATCAAAAACTTCTTAATTAGATGCCTCTAAATAACGCTAAAACTACTTAAAATGTTGTGTAAAAATTTAAGATATTCGGTATAGAAATCAATCTACTTAATTTTGCTTGATATTATTTTGCATCAAATGAATTCTACAAGTTGTATTCTGTATATAAGGACTAAAATGGGAGTACCTTTGTCCTACAAATAAGTGGAAAAATAACTCATCTTAAATGCTATTGACTTGAAGGCGACTGTGAGTACTTGCGTATAAGCACTTTTACGCAGCTCCTCTTGTTGTTAAGCTTTATTTACATTTCGCTTTGGCGCAGCTCTTCGCCATGGTCAATGGCCGATCCGCCGCAAAAGGGAGGGGGATACGAGAGGGGGTTTTGTGGCAAGGGGCTAGGGACCTGGGGCAAGGGCGGCAGCGATGACGAGCGCCTCTGCTTCTGTTGTGTTATGATATAATCTGCGGTTGCCCAGCAACTGAAATAACATTTCTTTTAAAGACTTCCATGTGGTGGCAGCACCATCATTTGCTCTGGGATCCCCGGAGCCCGGAGCCCGAAGCCCCAAACCACTCACCATATCCACACACATTGCAGCTTTGTCAGCTGCCAACAGCAGTACCGATGGCTAAATTAAAAACAAGCGAGACGGAAGTGGTAAAATGGAAAAGAAACACAGGCAAGTGCCGTTCAGTTTAACTAACGGGCTGTCAAATGGGCTTGGTGTTAGTTTTTCAGTTAGTTTTCCATTTGCTCAAAAGATGAATGCAAACAAATACAGGCAACACAGCAGCGGCAGCGTAATACTCCCTAAAATTAAAGAGGGGTGTGATGAGCAGACCTTGCAGGTCCTTTTAAGCAGCGCGCCATAATTTACATAACACTCACTTGCACTTAGTGCCTGACCTAAATTTGAAGCCTCCAGCGCCTCCACCTGCTAACGAAGCTGCTGCTGCTGCTGCCAGAAAGGAAATTCCATGGGGCCTTTGTGAGGAACCTAGAGGGTGGGGGAGGGGCTGGTTGAAATGTGGTGGTTGCCGGGAAAATCCAGAGATCGTGGCTGCTGTAATTAACTATGAGGAGAGGAGGTGGGGAGAGAAGAGTGGCAACCGCAAAGGTCAGGGATTTCGTGTCTGCCTCAAAAGGCGTGAGGTGAAAGCGAAAATGCTCGTAATGCGGGTCTATTTAGGGCTTTAGCTAAATATTCATAAACTCAGCTATTTGCTTAATTCGTTTTTGGCCAGGACCAGGGAATAGAGAAAAGCCATTAGGACACTATGACTGTCTAATGAATGGTGTTTACATATATTATTTTTTTGTTTGTCTATGAGTCAATATTCCTACTTTTACAAACATCATTTTTTATGGTCAACAATTTGGCCTTTCACCTATAGAAAATCGAACACTTTCCCATACCTTTATTTTGATTCAGCAAATTAAAATGTTAATGTACAAAAAATTATCAATAATAGTAAGTAATTATTTTCCTTACTTTCAACAGAGCATTTTAATCATGTAATCCAATTTGAAAGTGAGAGACTTTATTTCAATTATTGTTTGGATTTCATAAGTTGCGTTTTTCATTATATGAAAGCTTACATAAATCTAAAAAACTCATATGTTTTTATGATTTATTGTTATTATTATTGACACAGTCGGAACAAGTCACTTTTAATGTTTTTTTCCCTTTGAATCGAACTAGAGAACCAAATGGTTTTTATTTTAAAGGGTATCTCCGTTTAATGGCTTACATTTAACCATGTTCTCTTTTCCTATCTTGGAGTCCATTATTGATAGTCGATTGCAAAGTCTTGTGCAACATGCAGCAAACATTTATCATCGAAGGCAGAGCTCAAATGGCACGTCTCGATGGGCGCCCAGGCAATTTACGCAATGGAAAGTGTTGCCATCTGTGAGTGGGTGGTCTCCCACTCAGTGGCGTAGCTGGAGATTTTTTCCTATACCTCCTCCCTTTCTCCACAATCTGATGTGTCCAACTGGTGCTATCTCTTGGATTTCCATTTAGCTTTATTGTGTAGCGACAATTTCCATTTCTGTAGAGGGAGAGGCATGAGGCCTGATTAATGAACGAATACCCAAGTCAAGTGACAGAAACGTTGTTTAATTTACGGCTCCAGTCGCTGGATGAGTACGTCAAACAATAAGGAAAGAGATAATGCTGACAATAAAGCGGAGAAATCCTTGGGTAAACAGCAACTACTGACTCATGCTGCTTAAATGCTCCGCCTCTTTATTGCATATTAAAAATGTAATTTGCAGGGAGCCATTAGGCAGGAAGGCAGGAAGGCAGGAAGGCAGGAAGGGGTATGTCTGTCTGTCAACCCTGCACAGTTACATAGACTAAAAGTTTAGAGTGCTGGAACACTTCCCATTCCCGGTTGCATTAGCCCAACTGCCACTTTGGTTTGTCGATTGGCATTGTAATGGCCTTTCACTGGTCCAGCTGGCCGACAAGTGGCCGAAACTTTGGCCAGCCTGACCCACATACGTCTGCCTGTTCTGTTCCGGGCAGCCATTTTAATTGCTTTGTTTTATTGCCCCAATGAAGTTGTTGGCCCATTGCATTATACGGCCTAGAGTATATTTGTTCATTACCTGGGAGCTTTGTCCTGACCGCAGGACACTAGCAATCACTATTAAAATCTGTCTGTAGTTTTAGGATTATATTTGATTGTTAAAAATAACTTTGAATTGTGCAATCGGTGCCAGGAAAACTCGAACGGCAGCCCCTCAAAAATCACACAAGCACGAAGCACATTTTGCACTACGCTAATTCCAAAGTAAACACAATACTCAAATTGTTTACTCAGTACTTTCCGCTCTGGCCTTTTTATTTATGTACAGCTGCGGTCAAAATAACAACACTTTTTGCTTATTTTAACAAGTAAAAAATTCTAGTTTTAAAACTAAATAGCACATTGTTTTCTAATTTATGCATATTCAAAAAACATATTTTTTATTTAAAAAAATTGTTTAAGAAAACAAAAGTTTAAGTTTATACAAGTTAACCGTTAACATTTTTTGAATAATTACCATTCTTAATTCTCCTTGAAAAGTTCACCGATAATAAAAGCCTCTTGTTTTGTAATTGTGTTTATTGGAAAGCTAGCTTTATTAAAAATGTTATGTTATGCTTTAAACGTATAGCACTATTATTTTTACCTCAACTGTATGAAGTGAGGCAATCGTAGCTAATAGTTAAACGCCTTTAATCTATATATAACTATGGACAGGCTGTGTGCAATTATGGCAATAAATATATCAACGCTAATATATGCGATTCGGGACCAACTGGTAATTAGCCCCGGCCCAAATCCCCAATCCCGAAATGCCAAAAACGGCAAAGACAGACCGACAAATGAAGCGTGGTAAAAATAATAATAATAGCCAAATGAAGCGTGAACAACGAGAGCGGCAATCTGGCCAAAAGTTCCATGAATGAATTGCTCTGTGCGTATTGCTGGGTAACTGGGTAACCCATGGCGCCAGCTGTTTGTTTGCCTTACGGGGGTCTTACGGGCATTACCCATATGCACAGTCGTCCACAGTCGTCTGAGAGGCTTAAATGGAACCCACAATGTCGGAGGAGGAGGCGGAAAATGCCAATGACTACTTGGGCTAATTGTTTGCGGCAAGTGGCTTCTCTGCCTTCTTGGCTAAACCCGAAAACCGATAAGCCGAAAGCTTTGAATAAGTTTGTTGGGAACTAAACTTAGGAATTGGTTTGAACAATGGCCAATCAGGAAAACGAAAACTTTTCATTGTTCCCGTCATAATCTTATTTGTCATTCCTTCTCTTGTTGACTCAACGCGAAGCATTCTTCACCGCTGACTCCACTTCTATTTGCGCTTATCTCTTCTGGGTTCTTTCGTCATTATTCCGATGGGTTCAGGCCCTGAGCTTCCAATAAGAGTGCACCTAATTATGAGAACATTAGCACTGAATTTTGGCAGTATCCATCTAACCAACCACTCTCCTTGCCACAGAATGGTGCAATTAAATGCAGCGAACCGCGTTACCGCTTTTGGCATTGGACTTCCAAATCAGCAAATTGCTGCAGCGCCAATCGAAGCCACTTAATTGGACAGGGTTTCGGGTTTGGTGGTGTCTATGGTCATGTTGTTGTCCGATTCTCGCCGCGGATTGAGCGCTAATGCTGTTTGCCAACGCATTAACATGCAGCGAGCGGCGGGCAATCAGCGCATTACGCATACGCCACGTGAGCCGTAAATTTGAGATGTGTGTATGTGCGTTTCACCAATTACCCATGCAGTTCCCAGCCACATAAAGTGTCAGCATAAATAATTGAACGACAGGCGAGACGAGTCTCCGGTGAGCTCTTTGTGATGCAAATTCAAAGTTTATCGGGTTGACATAGTTAGTTGACTTAACTGGCCGACGATGGGCGGAAATTCGATTGTAATTATTAGCAGTTTTTAGCAGCAAACAAGTTTATCTGCAAGCATGTCTCCCTGCAGGCAGTTCAACGGGAGAGCAACAAACTCGTTTGCGGCTTCAACAATTCAGAATTCAGATTGCAGTTGGCCCGCTATCGCCCACTGGCCTGCGAATAAAAAGAGTCTGCTTTTATGGCCAAATTGAAATGGCCAACAAACAGATTTGACAAGCCAAAAGCTTTGCAATGTAACCAGAAATATGACGCAGTACGGGACTTCCTTTGTTTATTCAGTGTAATGAAAAAGCAACAAACCCAAGCTTTTACAGCAATTATTAAATGTGCTGGCTGTACTCTGATATCACTGTGGTTACTGCTCCACTCCGAACAGATAAGGCTTGTCGGCTGTTCAACGCAGGCAACTGAGAATAATAGCAACACTTTAATACCCCAGACTTTTTATGGTCGACCAAACATTTTTTCTCAAAAGCTCTGAGTTCGCAATTGAACCCACCCACCCACACAGGCGCCACTCCCGTCTCAATTGCATTTAGTGCCACCGCAAAGAGTCAACTGCTCTTAATTGCGAAATAATTGACTTTATTTTTAGTTTATTACCCGAACCATTATTTTTGTAATTTCTCGTAGTGTTTCAATTTGTTGAGTGTTTCAATTAAATTAAATGAAATTGAAAATTTGCATCTGACATAGAAAAGAGCAGAGGAGAATCTCAGCCGACTGCCTGGCGCTTTGTTGCGGTCACCAGCCGCAAAATGCATTTAACCCACATTCGCCAGAAAACCACACAAGCAAGCAAAAACAACAACTGCACCACCGTTGAGACTTAACTTCCCATTATGCAAAGTGCTGGCTAGCAGCTCCGAGTTAACCAACTGACTTTGGCTTTGACTGAGTTGGCCAAGACGGCACCGTAGGCTTGGTTGCGATGTCGATGGATGACGCAGAGACAACTGCAAGTGGCGCTGGCCATAAAGCATTTTAATTTGCTATTCGTTCGCATTAATTAGCCAAAGAAATGGACAAACCCTTAAAGTCAACAGCCAGGAAGAAACTGCAATTGGTTGTAACACTGAACGGCAGTCGAAATGTGTATCAAGTGACCAATTGGCGGGTTTGCTGTGCGGCATTTCCATGGCTCCCACGGCTGTCGTTTCTTTCAGATAAATGGCCAGCGAACGAAACCCCACAAAAAAAGAGGAAAACTCTGAGCCCGAACAGTGGCAAAAACATTTTTTACATGTTATTTGAAATGTACAGCAAATTGGATACGATAAAGGTGAAACCTGAATATATAAGCTATAGGGATCCATATTGTATTGTAGATTATAGATTATGTGCAGGTGCTGACACTTTTTTTACGGAATATATGAGGTAAAGACAAATATGGAGCTTTAATTTCTTAAAAATAAACAGGCTCTCTATCCTTATTTTATTTTAGTAATCTATACCCATAAAATGCTTTTTTTCTTAACAGCTATAATATCTTGAGATAAAAGACTTCTTGCGTATTAAGCTGTTTTTAATTTAAATAAAATGAAATGAAATGAAATATCATCTTCTACCGCCCTACCAAGTTGTAAATGTGTTGTTTAAATAACGTTGCAATGCATTTTACAAACAAAGTACCGCTCATTTATAACTTTTTTTTGTGTAGGTCGTTCGTTTTGTTTCCTTTGTCTGCAACCACTGTTCGTGTAGCGTTTGTTGCCCCTCGAATGTAATGGACATGGGATGCCATGACCATGCCCAACTGTGTTCAACTGACACAATTCCAATTCCGATCCGCTACAATCTAAGCTTTCAGCTGCAGCCCCACATATAAAACACGTGCCCGTCCACATGAATTGCCATCAAAAATATGTGCGGCAATAAATTAAATAAAATATGCAATATGCAGAGTAAATATGAGCGTTGTCGCATCCACATTTGCGTGGGGCAAGCTGAGCGGAGACAGGCGTGGCTGGTAGTGTCGTGGTGGTGCGGTGTTTTCGCTGAAAGCTGCATTTACATGCTAATGGAGGAGCGCTGTAATTTATACGGTTCGGTATTGTTGTTATCGCACGGGTACGGCGCTCTGCGCTGAGCCGTGCCCAAGGTCACAACTGTGTCAACTTCCGGACAAGTTGAACAACCGAATGGCAGAAAATACGCAGTGCAGAAATCGGAAAAACTATTTCCAACTGCCTCAATTATTCAAATTTAAGTAATATATTTGATAGATAGGCTGTCGAAAAACTGACTCAAAATCTCTCAAGCTAATTCCAATTACATATGTGAAAAACCTCAATTCGCTTAAGCCTTTTCCTCTGCTTCCTGCATCCTGTCAAAGTTTTTGATCTGATTCAATTTACGCTTGACAGGAAAAGCAACAAAATATAATCTAAACTTGCCTGGCGAATTGAAAACTTCAACAGAACAGAGTTTGGGATGTGTGCGTTGGACTTCTGAATTCTGAGTGTGGCGTGCGTTGCTCATTTGGGCGTTGTTGATTTTGATTAGCATCCCGTGCACCTGATGAGGCTGCCACCTGCCACCTGCCTCCGGAATTAGCGCCACCCATCACGAGAGTTCACTTAGCCCATAAGTTGAGAAGATAGCGGAGGCAGCTGGTTAACACATCGCTGGCCCAATTTGATGCCACGCTATGATTACATGCTTCATTAGGGCAATCCGCTGGGTTGATCATCATCATAAGCACCCGTTTATGTGGGCACGAAATTCGGTTTATTGATTTTTCCCAATTAGGGCAATCAGTTGTATCACTTTTTCAATATTCGATTAGCAACAGACTTGTTTACAATAAAACGAAATCAAATATTTATTCAAATGGCAGGCAAATTGATTTACTTTTTTTGTGAATGCAATTTAGTAGACTAATTGGCTTACGAATTGTCCATGCACATTTAAACCTAATTCTGCATGTCAGTTGGCTCAATTAAGTTTCAAACAGTTTGTTGACAGATAAAATTAAACATTGATTTAAATTTCCTTTAAAGTGTGTGATATTTGTTTGGAAAAGGTATTCAACAAGTGGCAGAGATCTTCATCCAATATTTGTTATCACATTGATTGCACTCATCATGTTTTTGAGTGCTATTGAGCTGTCACTTGCGGTCCTCGTTCTGGGTTGAGGTTATTCGGACTTAATCCAGCCGGCAGCTCACTAAATGTCAAGTTTAATTCCGCTGATGCGCGGTCTTGCACTTGACCACGTTTGCTTCCCAGTGCCAACGGAAATTCCGCAATTAAGCGACAATAAGCTGACCCAAAGTGCACACGCACCGCCCACATTTTCCCTATTTTCTCCGCCATTTTCTACTTCTCTGGAGAAAAACCAGCGACAACGGCGACAACATGGGTAAATCAATGCCAAAACGAGGGTCATTTGTTACTGCATACTTAGGGGCGACACGGAGCTACTTCTCCCTACGAAAAGCTTTTGTAATCAGCAGCAACATTAATTAAACCTGAGCTTAGGATGCCAGACAACGACAACGTGTTCCTTCGTTTCGCTTTAATTGAACTGAAGTTTTCTGGGAAATTCTGGGATAATGTCCTTGGTCTGGACATGCTCTGCTGCCTGTCCTCCGATTGAATTAATTCCATTTGCGCTGGCCAGCCCCGAAAAGCTACTTGCCAATGCCCTTTCATCCTTTCAGACAGTCTGTCAGCTTTCCGACCGTATTCAGTTCAATTAGATTGCAAGTCCATGTAATGAAAGGCAACTGCAGGGAGAAACGAAACGAAACACAAGTTCCTCTTAAAGTTTCCACAAAAAAAGAGGCCATGAATTAAATTTTGTATTCATGCTTCCGGCAACCAGCACGATTCCCAGCCCACAGCCCACAACCCACAACCACTCCCGCTCATTCATCAATAAACGGCGGAAAGGACAAGGTTGTAAAATGTCAGGCAGCTGTCAGGACAGCCGAGAATGGGTCCTCTCGTCCTTATGTCCCAGTTGCGTCTGCCTGTGTGTGTGTATTAATTTGATTAAATGTTACTCGGCACACACATGGAACATAACCCAAATCCAACAACTTGTTCCGACTTTTTTGGCATGTTTCTCCCGTTTGGCACTCAAAGAAAAGGTTTTAGTTTTTAAGGTAACACAATTTAAAGGATTTAAATGGTATTTAAAATTTGAAGTTTTAATTTAAATAGGTTATCTTCAATATCAAATGGTCTAGATTAAATAGCTATACATAAATCTTTAATAATGCTATAGATTCTTTAGAATGTATTAAATTTTAGTTCCTTCATATGTCGTCTAATGATTTCCAGACTGTATACAAATTTTTCTTAAATCCCAGAGTTTTTCTGTATTGAATGGTCAAAACATCAAGAAGAACCTATATATAAGCATACCTAATATTAACAAAGTCGCAAGAGTAAATAAGGTTATTAAGGGAATTTTAACAAATTTTAATTTACTCTTAGGCTACTGTAAAAATTTTTTGTCTCAGTGTGTCTGATGACATTTACCAAGACGGCGTCCCAGCACGCAGTTATTGAAAGACAAACACAGAAACATGGCCCAATCCATGGAGCGGAAACAGGGGGAAACAGTGGGAAACAGGGGGAAATGGGCGGATGGGCGGCAGCGGAAATGCCAAAAGGCAAGTGCGTGTGCGTGTGCCTGCATTTTCCAGGCGGAGCCCTGGCGACAAGAGGATGGGTGTCAGGATGGGTGTAGTTCAGATGAAAAGGTGATATCGGGGGCATGTACTATAGTGTTTGTCAAAAAAAACCATGTCAATGTGTATGCTCGGAGCAACACAGTCAACGAGGAAGGCAGTTGACACAGATAAACAAGAGGAGATTTGCTAGGGGCAGCTTTTCAATATGTACCCATAGATACAATGCAGCTGCCTGATAACAGAAACAACTGCAAAACAAATCCGATTTCAGTAGTTGGAATGCCCGACTCGAATAATTGATGTTGTTTGTGAATTTAATTGGTAGCGCACTTTGTCTTAAAACCATTACCAGACTGCGTCTTGGCCAGCTGCCATTTTGGGCACCAAAAACAATAAAGTCTTTTATCATTCGCTAAAAGAAACTGCTGGAAAAATAGGAGAAACGTGGGCGTCTTTTAGTTCATCATCCAGCGCTCAGCAGAATTACTTTTCCAAGTAAATAAATGTATCATAACTTTGGAGATTGCACGAAGTGAAACCAGCGAAAGGGCTGTTCCTTCGGCACTTAAGAACTCTTTCCTTTTTTTCCGAAATTTTGTTCGCTGTTTGCTGTTCCTTGAGAGTGCTGAAAAATGCATGGAAATGCAGGAAGTTGGATTGGCGTGCCAAGGAGCCAAAAAGGGCAAGGATGCAAGCCGTCAGGCATTCAGGCAATATTAAACGAAAATCCCTGCCAAGAACGATGATGATGATGGCAGTGTCAGACTTAATGTTTGCCTTTATACAGGACGCGCCGTTCCTTCTCATTTTCATACAGCCATAATGTCCTGTGAATGCATAAAATGCATTAACGGAGGCATGAAAAATTTAAGTTTAATTAAGCGTTCACCCTGGGGGCCCACGGACATAGCATCCTGCCAGCCCAGTGACATCCTGTTCCCATTTGTGATGTCGCTGCACCGGCACCAGACACACACACCCCATTGTCCTTTCCGATGCCCGCATTGAATCCGCTTCCGGTGCAGCCGCAAATGTTGGAAAAGCGGGATAAAGGGATCCGAAAGCCAGTCCACAGCACAAACACAATTCCAACCATTTTGGGCACGTTCCATGCTGCAAGCCCACCCATCCCACTGGGAGTCCTTAGCGCTTAGGAGAAGGGGATGGGGACTGCTCCGCCTCTGGTGGGATTGTATCACAAAATTAAGCGCATCTGTAAGCGGAGCCCAGAGCATTCGTTTTGATTTCGCCTTCAAACGATTTCATTCTCTTTTGTAGATGGTGGCCATAATTTTCTCAGAGACTTTGTGACCTGGAAAATCGGTTAGGGATTGAAAAACCCTGAAAATCATCTCGTAAAATGCTAAAAGCAATTATACTTTCTCATAACATCAATTTGAATTGGATTAATTTGAATGAAATATGAAATATATATATTTCTTTAGCAACTACATTGGGTGCAAATTTTTATCAATTACATTTTTTACTGAATTTATAGCTTGTTGATTGTTTGGGGGATTTTTTGTGCGTGTAATCTCATTCAGGGTATTCGGAATTTTCTGTGTTAAGCTGGGTTTTGCCCTTTTTTACAGTCGTTTGTCATGGTTTGCAGCCGAGGGAGCCTGAAAATCGATACGAGAGTGCTCCTTGGTGTTGACTGAGTTTGCAAACTCTGGTTGCCTCTAAGCTGCTTTCGCTGCTGTTTTTCACATGATTTTGCACGTACAGCGAATTTCCACGGACTTTTTTCACCTTGCAAACAATTTGATGCAATATTTGATTTTGTATTTGCCTTTCAATTGTCGCACTGATGAATGGTCGCTATCCCAGACATGCAATAAATTTATGTTGTATCTAACTCTGTTTGCATATATCTGTTTGCCATGCATGGAATATATTTTGTTTACGAAAAGTTATTGCCTGAATAATTGAGCAAGTCAACAAGTCGGAGAGTTATTATTTAAACATGAGCAGCGCCCCTGAAAGCGCCAGAAAAATATGTAAATACAAATTAATGGAGTACTTCCTGTCTGCATCCTTTTGGGAAGCGAAAAGGCTGAATGCTGGGCGGTGAATATAAATGTAAATGTGAAGTGCATTAAACGCCCTGTCTGTGAGTGCAACATTTCAATTACGACCCGGGTCGACCACTGGCTTCCTTTTCTTCTCTGGCTCTCTGTGGTGCTTTTTCGGGCGGGGCAAGCTGTTTTTCCAGGCGCAAAAATTTCCATTTGCATTTTTTTTGTGGGTCCACGGCAGTAGGCGAAAAGTTCCCACGCCGCAATGGCTCAAGTTCACCCAGCTGCCAGCCACAGATACTTTTCAGGCCCCAGATGTCTGGAAAAGCCATGCCCCATGTGGCTTGCCGGCTGCCTGTCTATCTTCGTGCTCACTACTCACTGAAAACGTGTGTGTTTGGCAGCAACAAATATTTTGCCCATTTAATTAAATCTCTTTTCCGCTATTTGTTTACCATTTTTCACTTATTCATCGAGTGTATTGAAAATGCCTTTAGAGCTGAATCATAGGCAACAAAAATGGTTCAATTACAATGCCCGATCGGCTCTTTGCCTTTAATTAGCATACTTTCCAGAAGAACATCAATTAAACTTTACAAACTACACAAAACTTTATCGGGAGTTTTTACACGGTCTGCCAGTTTGTCAAGTTGTAAGGCGAAAACTTATGCCCAGTTGTGGGGAAATGGCAATTAGCTGGGCTGCTCCCCCTTTTTATTTCCTCAGCATTGCCTGCTACACGCACTCAGCTGGGAAAACCCATTAAACTTGCATAATTAGCACTTGTATACAAGCGGCTTACTCACGCTCCGAAATCTGTGAAATCCGTAAGCAGGTCCCTACGAGGAATCACAGAGGAACCATTTCCATTTCGCTCACAATGGCAAATCAATTTGGCCCCATAAAAGAGAAGAATCGTGGAGAACGTGCAAACTGTGCGATACTCAAATGTGGTGGAGTCAAATGCAACATCGTACGTGCTGTATTGTTGTGGGTAGTGGGTGGAAGGGTGGTGTGGTTGGTGGTTTGGTGGGTGGGTGGTTGGTGGAAAACCGCGGCGGCAAACCGGGTCCAACAATGCCAGGAGCCATCCAATAATTACGGTTAAACGGCCGCAGTGCCAAAAGCAAAAGGCAGAAGCACTCACGTGCCAGCACGGTCAGGAAGTTGATGTTTCGCTGTCCCCGGACCGTTTCCATTTGACTTTTCCAGCGACGGAATACAGCTGCTACCTGGGCTACCCTGTCACCAGCGCAATCAATGGATTTTACAGCTGACTGGCACACATTATGGTAATCCATCAGTCCTTTCCTCGCTGTCATTTTGGAAATGGTTTTCCCCTTTAGAGCCGGCGTAAATCATTCATTTCACTTGGCCTGGATTTTTTTAACGGCCCAAGTTTTGTGAACTCGCCACCAGCGAGTGGTCCAGACCAGACCAAACCAAGAATGTGCTGAATTTGCTCCATTTCTGGCTAAAAGTTGCACAACAAGCGTGCTGGGACGTATCATTAGTTACATGGCAAAGCCCCCACCTCGACGAGTAAATTGAAGTTTAAAATAAAAACTTTGTGGCATGAAAAACATTATTTGCACAGTGCTCAGAGCCACCCACTCATCCACCTCCTAGGTCCTAGCTCCCAGCTCCTAGGTCCTAGTCATCCTCCACGACGCACATAAATGGCATATAAGCTTGGATATGGAGAAAGCCCCAGAACAAAAGACACTGCGCGCCAAGAGAAGCGCAGGAAAATGATGACAAGTAGAGAGTATTCAGTGTGTATTTTTGTGTGCACAGCGAGTGGGTGTGGATGTGGGTGGAGGTGGAAATGGAGGTGAATGGCTGGGAGGAGCTCGCCAGCTGCCAAAGGGTTAAAAATGTATAGAAATCAGGTCAATTGTTTGCAGGATGCTAAAAAAGTGAAGCCACTGGAAAACATGGCAGAAGAAAGTGCTGTTTAAGTTCATGTAATGGCACATAAAAGCCAGAAGATGGATACAGGGGGCGGAGGAAAGGTAATTTCTGTTATCTTAACGATATAATGCAACTAACGAGAAAGCGGATTACGATGAAGGAGCACTTTTAATCACTTTAATAATTCATTGCATTTTTTTAGTATGGTTCCCGATTTCTAAGAGTCCTTCCTTAGTTAGAAGGGTTGGTTTTAGGTTGTTTCACTGCTCCCATTTATTAAAAATATTGTATTAAGTTAAATCAATATTTTACTTAGCCCCGTATTTAAATGCTCATGGTAACTTAAATTGATTTTAAACAACAAAATTTTATACGTTTGCACAGTTTTGGCAGTAAATAATAATTGTATGGATCAAGCTAGAATTAGAGGTGTGGGATAAGATAAACTTTAAATTAAATAGTTTAAACTTTAAAGGTATAGTCAATGTTAAATTGCTTTAAATAACTACCAAACCATTATCCGTAATCAATTTATAATAAAGTTTAACTCAACAAGTTACCCAACTTAATTAAATCTTTTCACTAAATTTAATTACCATTTGGCAGTCGCTTCCTACGATTAGTTTTGAGAGTTGCCTGCATATTAAAGTGATAACTAAACCCATTTCCCCCGTCTCTTCATTGCAGTCAACTGAGCGGCTTAAGTGAAAGGCAGACACAGTGAAAAGCCAACGAACCCGCTTCTGGGAGCAGACAGTTGGAAAACGGATTACGCACATCCTGCAGCTCCATTGCACATCGCACAACCAGTAGCGGTAACAGCCACAATGTCTAAGCACTCGGACAACGATAATCTGCGCAATGACATCTACGAAAATCTGCCATGTCAGGCGATGTACAACGATTCGGTGCGCAAGATGCAGCAGCAGAAATCATCCACGCAGACGGCCAACCCCAATCCCAATGCGAACTCCATTGGGAACTGCAACTCCACGCCGGCGATTACCAAGCACCACCCACCGCCCACCGCCAGCAACCTGCCCAAGGAGATGTTGTATGCCACGCCCCTGCGCAAATCCGACCGCTACAAGAGCGGCGAACGGAGTCGGCAGGCCAATCCGGAGGCAAAGCTGTCCAATTTTCGGGACTCCAATCGGTTGGCCAATGCCCGAAACGGTAATCCCGTGCAGATCACCGACCTAGATGCCGACGAGGACGATGCGCAGGCCGTCGATGGCTGTGCCTCCACCAGCGCCTTGGTGGGTGGCTCGAAGTACAGCAATCAGCCTCCCGGAGGAACACCCAACCAGCAGCTCGAGGATCGACGCATCCTGAACTTTCTCAAGGACACCACACAGCTGCAGAAGAAGCTAGAGATCACTGGACGCGACTGCCCTAATGCTAGCTTCTCAAACCTGGCGCGCGAGGAGCACTTTGCCAATCTGGTGCAGCAGAACTTCCCCCAAGACGTCACCCATCACTCGAATGGGGATACGAACGGGGGATCAGCGCCCGAGGAAGATGGCCAGGAAGCGGCAGGTGGGCCCAAACAGGAAGCTCAGGATACTGATGGTAACCTCGAGTCGCTGATGCAGCGAAAGGTGTCCCCGGATAAGGAGGTCAATGGACTGGTTAACAGCGCCCTGGAGCCAAACAATCGCATCGTGAGCACCGTCTACATCCATCGCGAGTGGGTCCTGAAGAAGATCGCCCTGTGCCTGGAGCAGAGAACGGCAGGCAAGAAGCCAGTGCCCGTGGGCCTGGGAGCAGCCTCCTCTAGTTATGTATCCGCCAGGGCTAAAGCAGCTGCTATATCCAGCTCCAGCTACAATGGTTGTTTGGTACTGGGATCAAATGGCTCTGGAAAGACCTCCATCTGTCAGGCGATCATGAAGGGCAACTCCGGCACAAAGGGCATTCTAAACCGGAAGCTGCTGGCCTGCTACCTGATCGAGTCCCAGAATCCGGAGTGCCACAGCCTGTCGCTGTTCATGCGGAAGATTGTGCTGCAGCTGCTCAGCCACGCCTCTTTAATCAGCAGGGACGAGAGCCAGCGCATTATCGACGAGGGCTTCTCCTTCCTGAGGGAAGAGGCCCAGCAGCAGGAGTTCAAGCTGGACGAGGCCATCAACAACATCAGTCTGAGCGAGAACGCGGAGGAGCTGCTGATCGAGGAGTTGAAGCGGGGGGCCAGCGAGTGCGACACCAAGGAGCTGGACAGCTTCCAGTCACAGCGCACCTCCACGGTGAACAAGACGGCCAGGTCGCATCTTACGCGCCAGCAATCGGAGCCAGCTCCCTTGCAGAGCGTCGCTGCAGTGGATGCGGATGAGAAGACGGGCACTAACTATGGTACACATCCTCCCAAGAGGGCCTCTAGGGAGCGAGGTGATCCAGAGCAGGACAAGGACATGGGCAGCGAAAAGGAGCAGAGGCAGGAGCAGAAGGAGCCTGTCAAATCCAGTCCTGCCAAGATCAAGTCAAAGATTCCCGTCAAGCGGGGTCGTTCTGGCAGCGGGGTGATGTCCCCCTCAAAGCTAGCCACCATCAGCAATGGTGGTCAGTCCATTCAGCAAGGTGGTGGCGAGGACATAGCTGATCTCAATACTGACCAGGAGAAACACGAAATCGAAGCAGCTATCAAGGATGACAAGGTTGAAGAACCACAGACAAACAACGAAGACAAAGAGGAAGATAAGCCCGAGGCAGATAAGGAGTTAAGTGAGATACTAAAAGAGGAGTTGGATTTAACCAGTCAGGAACCAAAAGAGGAGCCCAAACCCGAATCTGAACCCCTAATAGACTTTTCGGAAACCATCGCAAATGGCAAGCAAGAGGAGCTGCAGCAGGCACCGCCAGTCCCAGGCGACAAGCCCAGGATGAGTACCAACACCCTGCCTCCCCCACTGCCCAAGACCAAGAGTTGTCGCACCATCATAGCCGACGGCTACTACGAACTGCTGCTCTCCAATCCGGAGATCCTCGAGTGCCTCAGCGTGGACAACATCGAAAAGAATCCGGACGAGTGCTTTAAGAAGGCCTTCTTGTTTCCCCTCCTGGAGCTCACTCCTCCGAAAACTGCTCTACTGCTGCTGATTGATTCCATCGACGAGAACTACATCAACGAGGGCAACCTGATCTCCACTCTGAAGGGTGGAAGGGGCACGGCCACCAACCACAAGAGCCGCAATGTGGCCGAGCTCCTCTCGAACCATATCCATCTGTTCCCGAAGTGGCTGTTCCTGGTGTGCACCACCAAGAAGCAGACCAAGCAGATCACCAAGATGTTCACTGGTTTCAAGAAGATCACTTTAGACGACCTCCGCAAGTCGCACGTGGTGAAAGACGTTCAGGAGTACATTATCAACCGACTTAACTCGGACTTCAAGGACAGCATTATGCTGACCAAGGAGATAATAGAATCCCTGCACCAGTTGTACATCAAGTCGAACGGCTGCATTCTCTACCTGGAGAAGGTCCTCCACGGCATCAAAGACAACTTCTTTAGCTTCCGGGAGATCAAGCTTATTCCCTGCACCTTAAACGGCCTGTACTTGTACATCTGCCAGAAGTCCTTTAACAAGAAGCAGTACATGAAGATCAGACCCCTGCTTAACGTCCTGCTGGCCTCCTCCGGCTACGTGGACAAGCTCTTCCTGTTCAACTGTCTGCGCACCCACAACTACACGATCGACTGCCAGGAGTTTGAGAAGAGGCTGCAACTGATGCGTAATATCCTGGCCTACGACTCGAATGCCCAGCGCCTGAAGATCTTCCACAACTCCTTTGCCGACTGGCTGGTGGACGTGAAGTTTGCAACCAAGAAGTTCATCTGCGACGTGAACGAGGGCCATGTAATGATCTCCATGTACTACCTGCTGGTGGCGGACACCCTCTGTGCGAATACGGTGCGGAGGTTTGCCTACCATCTCATCCGATCGGGGGAGTATCTGACCAACCGTCACGTGGACTTGGATCTCATTCTAATGCTGCTGGAGTCGCGCCTCAACCTGAGTGACTGCTTCTACACGAACCAGATGAACTGCTGTGCCCAGTGCGAGCACGACTTCAAGTACGACGTCAACTTCCTGCCCAAAACTCGGGCAATGCTGGAGCGGTTTTTGTCCAGCGAGCTAAGTGAACCCTTTGCCCAGTTCCTTTGCGACTTCTTCAAGCCCAGCCTGCCCACGGACGCCAAGATGCTTAAGTTGCTCATTGAGACGGGTATCAACAACGCGGAGTCACAGAACTCTTGCGAATCCTCGCTTATGTCGCCAGAACTCTCCGAGAAATCGCAGAATATAGACTTTGAGTTGGCTGATCTCCTGTTGTCCAGCGAAAAAAGCTGTCTGATGGAGACCCAGCGGGCTGGCAGTCCCTCGGAGCACAGTGAGCCTCCGGCTGAGAGCCAGGACGAGAATGCCTCGAGCACACTGCACCAGCTTTCCGACTCCCATCACATTGAGCTGCACAAGGGCAAGGCATTGATCCACATCCTGGCCAACGACGGCAACCACCAGCTGCTGGAGCGGGCCCTCAATGCTTGCAAGAGTCCCATTGACCTGGAGATCGAGGACTACAATGGCCAGACGGCCTTGAACATAGCCGCGAGAAACGGACACCTGGAGGTGGTGAAGCTACTGTTGAGCTTCTCCCAGCCCTGCAACGATGGAACTGGCCGGATGAAACGGGTGGATGTCAACCACGCCGATCGAGATGGGTGGACACCCCTGAGATCCGCCTCCTGGGGCGGACACAGTGAGGTGGTGCGACTATTGATCGCTCAACCAGCCTGCAAGATCGATCTTGCTGACAAGGAGGGACGCACAGCTCTGAGGGCCGCCGCCTGGAGCGGACACGAGGACATCCTCAAGTTGCTCATTGAGTCGGGTGCGGATGTGAACTCAGTGGATCGCCAGGGACGCACCTCGCTGATAGCCGCCTCCTACATGGGTCACTATGATATCGTGGAGATTCTTCTGGAGAATGGGGCCAATGTGAATCACCTAGACCTGGACGGACGCAGTGCGCTGTGCGTGGCCGCCCTGTGCGGCTCCTCCGGCTATAGTAAAGTTATCTCAACCCTCCTCGACCATGGAGCCAATACGGATCAGTTGGACAACGATGGAATGTCGCCGCTGCTGGTCAGCTCCTTTGAGGGCAACGCAGAGGTGTGCGAGTTGCTTCTGGAGAACGCTGCTGATCCGGATCTGGCCGACTTCATGGGACGCACTCCGCTGTGGGCAGCCTGCACGGCTGGACATGCCACTGTGGTCAAGTTACTCCTCTTTTGGGGCTGCGGCATCGACTGCATGGACTCCGAGGGACGTACAGTGCTCAGTATTGGAGCGGCCCAGGGAAATGTGGAGACGGTGAGGCAGCTGCTTGACCGAGGGTTGGATGAAACGCACCGGGACAATGCTGGGTGGACTCCTTTACATTATGCCGCCTTCGAGGGATTCCACGAGGTGTGCATGCAACTCCTAGAGTCGGGGGCCAAGATCGACGAGTGCGACAACGAGGGAAAGACAGCCTTACACCTGGCCGCCCAGGAGGGAAGACTGCACTGCGTCCAGGCCCTGTTAGATATCCACTCCAGTTTCGTTGACCAGAAGGCTCACGACGGGAAGACTGCATTCCGGCTGTCTTGCTTAGAGGGCCACATGGACACGGTGGAGTTCCTGCTGAAGTTCTGCTGCGATGTGAACTCCAAGGACGCGGACTCGCGCACCACCCTGTACATCCTGGCGCTGGAGAACAAGCTGGAGATTGTCAAGTACCTGCTGGACATGACCAATGTGGACGTGAACATCCCAGATAGCGAGGGACGAACGGCTCTGCATGTGGCCGCCTGGCAGGGACACGCGGATATGGTGAAGACCCTAATAGAAGCTGGAGCGGATGTAAACTCCATGGACCTGGAGGCTAGAACTCCCCTGCACTCCTGCGCCTGGCAGGGCAACCACGACGTTATGAACATCCTCCTCTACTACGGAGCTCTGGCGGATCACGCCTGCAAGCAGGGAGCCACTGCCCTGGGGATCTCCGCCCAGGAGGGACACGAGAAGTGCGTCATTGCTTTGCTCCAGTTCGGAGCCAATCCCTACAAATCAGACCACTGCGGACGCACTCCCATCAAGCTGGCCGCCAAGTCAAGTCGCACCAGCATTCTGAAGATCTTCGAGAGCTACACCAAGAGTAAGAGTCCACGCAGGAGAAGCCTCTTGCTCTGTTACTAATGCTTTCCCTCTTATCCCCCTTTCCCATCCTTCCCTAGATGAAGCTAGCAATCCCAACGAACCCAAGTTCCACGCACATGCCAGCATGCTGAGATCCCCGGACCAGCCGCCGGCCCTGCCGCTGCACCAGAACCTGGCCCCGTACCCGGCCCACGCCTCCGCCACCTCGGTGTGCTCGGCAGCCACTACAGCCACGGTGCACAACGGCAGCCAGCTCCACGTCCTCAACGCCTCCAGCTCCACGCACAGCTCGAACAACTTCTACCAGAACACGATGCAGTCGGACACGAGCAGTTTGCACAAGCGCAAGAGCGTCATCTCTAGTCAGTCCACCGGCAGCAGCAACGACGTAAGCATTCTTTTTATTTTCAGGCTTCATCGACGATTTTGTAATCCAACCTTTGTCCTCTAAAATCTCCACAGCAAGCGCCGCTCACCTTCACCCAGCAATTGCAGCGACAAAGCAAACTGAGCTCCCGCAACAATCTGATGGTCAACTCGAAGCATGCCTCCAGTTCAGGAGCAGCAGGACACAAGTCCAACGGTGGTGGCGGAGGAGGACAGCGACACTCGCAGGTTCTGCCCGATCTCAGCGAGCATCAGCTTGGTAAGCTCAAGACTCAATACTCCTATTTAAAGATAAATAATATGGTTTCTAAATAGCATCCAACATGACCAACGAGGCGGACATGTACGACATGGAGTGTATGTCGCCGCTGTACGCCACACCCCCCCACTCGCCCAGCAGCGAGCTGAGCTCACCCGGCCAGCTCCCCGGACTAAATGCCTTCGTGGACGACGACAGAGCCGGAACCAGCAGTGGCAAGCCCTCGCTGCCGGATAATCACTTTGCCCGGGACACGCACATGCGAATCATTCTGGGCAACCTCAAGGAAAACCAACCCAGCTCCTCGGGGTAAGTAAAGAGGTTAACATTTTATTCAGAATTCAATATCTTTTTTGTTCTTTCGCCCACAGCAAAAGCAAGCGCAGCGGAGTATCCAGTAATCCGGCAATGCGGCTCATCCGCAGTCGCTTCGATGCCGCCTCCCAGTTAATCCGACGCACCAACAACATACTCTCCTCCAGTAGCAATCAGGGCTCCTCCAGCATTGGAGTCAAGTCGGGCACCTTCCAGTGGCGCAAGGAGAGTCAAATGTAAACCGGATTACGGATGTATTTCAAAACACTCACTCCGTTTACACACAACGCACCCACTTGCATACTCAACCTTTAAACCATTATTTATTTGAGTTTATATATAATACCTTTGTACTTTTGAGAAAGTATTTGTTTTTTTTTGTGATAGTTTCAATTTTAGTAAACTCTTTAATATGTATTCTGATTTAACTAAATATATTTAGGCATACTACCCATACGACGTAGTTTAAGGCAAGCGCCAAGTATTAAGCTAAAAACCCATATATAGAATACTTCATTACATTTTTGGCATGCGAATTGTAGCAGTTTTCCTCATCAACGTAGCAAGAAACCTAACGAAATTAAAATAAATCACGACACGAATGTATACTTAAGAGCTCAGACCACAGCACTGTTCTCAGAATTATTTAAAAGTATTTATTAAATACCTTGCGTAAGACAGAGCATTGGCTTATAGTTTAAATTTAATATAATTTAACTCTGGATCGGAGCTTTCCAAACTGAAGGGATCCAGTTCTGAGGGCCATACTAATGCGCATTTATTGGCGAACGGCTATAGAAATCTAATTATTTATACGTGCTACATTATCAATTAATTACGCTGTTTACGTCAATTTTTTCAAATGCAGTTTTCCAAAGTACCAAAAACCCATTATCCTTTCCCGAAAAGATCCAAGAAAAACGGAATGTATGTGTTATGTTGCTCACACACAAAACTCAAAGCGGTCCGTTCCTGTACCTAAACACTTGTCACTAATTTTATGTAACCCAAAAGCCGGACAAACCAATCAAGCACGCAACTGAAGCATTAATTAAATATTTTCTTAAACTCTACTCCCACTGCAAAGCAGCAAATCACAGACACAACAACAACGCACTGGGCTAAATCCAAAAATCGAAGAAAAGTTAAACAGCGAAATGTTAATGAACAGAGCAGAGCCTAATTCATTGTTAACAAACCAATAAAATACCGCAGAATACAATTGTTTAGATATACATAAATATATATTTCAAAAGCATATTTACAAGTTAATGATCAGAGTTATTCAAATTATCATTATTATAATCATAATAGATAACCGAACAGACTAAAAAACACAATCCGCAGAGATACACACAATACACGAAATGCATGAGGGTCGAAACCAAAGATAAACACTTACATTTGGAAGTAATATACACATGATACCTATACTTTACATAAACCTAAATATATGAGAATATGTACTTATACACTGTAGTGTTGTAGTTTTGAAAAAGGTTGCGATGAATTATTGACAAAAATTGATACAGGAACATTTACAGAAAATTCTGAGTGTGTTGAAGTTTAACAACTTTTTGAGCGAAGCGACGAATAACGACATATATATAACTCTGAATCTGAATAAACTGTATATTCATACAAATAATTTAAAGTCTTTTGAATATTTTTTGAGGAATGTGTGCATGCAGTCTACTTGGTGTCCACAAGTATCTTGGGATTGGCCACATGGAAAACGCTGGGTACCATGCCCGCCAGGGTGGTAAACAAGCTCTCCGATATGTCATCAGGCAGTAGCAATTGCAAGGTGCTGTAATTAACCATTTAATTAATGAGCATTTAGATTAACTGCCTGATAAAGAACATACCTCAGTTCAGCTCCTCCCCAAGAGGCAGATTCTATCATGAACCCCTTGGCACATTTAAAAACCAGCTCAGCCCTGCGGATGCCCCACTGGACGGTCATGTCCTCGCTCATCTCGTGGCGGAGTAGCGCTGGTATGGTCAGCGTGGTAATGTCATGCCTGCTGGCCGTCTTCAGAATGTTCCGCAAGCCCAAAATAACCGGGTGACGCGAGTTTATCTCACTGGGACTATTGATCGGCTCATCCGAGATCAGGTGGAATATTACATGGGATTGGGAGAGATTCGAGTGCTTGGTGATGAAGAAATCTCCAGTCTTCAGTCTGGGCCCGTGCTTCTTGGTTGGCGAGGGCGTCGCACTGCCCTCGGCGCTGCTGCTATTACTACTACCACTTGAGTCTCCAGTGCTCAGATTGCGAATCTGCTTCTCGATTTTCTCCAACTGCACGTCAATCTGTTCGAAATGGAACTCGGTTGATTTGTTGGCATTCCTGATGATGTTCTTGTTGGCCTGCGTCTGAATCGAAGGGGTCAGCACGACGACGCCGCACAAAGAGCTCGAGTACAGGCCCAAAGCCATGTTCAAGCCATTGAGACTCTCCTCGGCGTGCAGCGGACTGCAGAGCTCCGTCACATTTGCACTGAGGATGCGGATGTTGTGCATGTGCTTCAGCTGGGAGCCCAGGTGGATGGTGAAGCTCTCCTCCATCGACGGCTGCTGCGAGACGAACATCGAGGAGCGGTTGCCCAGTGGCGTGGCAACCGGCGACACCTGGAACATCTGGCTCACCTGGCTGGTGATCCAGTCCCTATACTCGTTCTTTTGGTGGCCCATCATTGCCTCCAGCTCAGACTCGTAGCGCTTGCGCACAAAGTTCTGGGTGGTGTACTGCTGGGCCAGGAGGTTATTGATATCCTCCGAGGTGGTGGTGATGTCCAGCTGGTTGATTTGGCTGTCCATCTCCTGCTGCTGCGAGTTGTTGAGCGTCTCCACCTCGCTGTCCATGTGCTCGGTCATGTCGGCCACTACTTTAGCGTAGGTGCGCTCCCGTTTAAGGATGTCCTCCAGGGAGGAGGAGTGCACCAGCCTGTGGAAACTCTGGGCGAATATGTCCTCGTCGCTGGGACCCACGCGATCGGCAAACTGCAGCAGCTCCTCCTTGTACAATCGCTCTGTGTCCCTCACTATTGCTTCGATGTCCAGTTCTTCGTTTGCAGCCTGATTGAGAAGCTTCTCCGCATGGTCATCCAGAAACCTTTGCTGCTCCGTGTCCACGAACTCCTGCAGCTGCTTCTCCAGATCTGTTTGAATGTGTTTAAACCAGAGGTTGTTTTTGAAGGAATACCACTGCTACCTACTGATATTCTCGTCCAGATACCGCATCATAGGATCCATCTGGGATGGAGCCATCAACTGGGTGACACACTCCTCCAAGCTCTCCTGGTCGAAGGGAAAAGTGATATCCAGCTGCGCTTCGCAGTCCTGGCCTTCGTGGTTCTTGTAGTTGTACACAAACGGCAGCGTGCGGGTGGCAGTAGTGTCCATTTTGGGGCGTTTAGTCGGTGTTTTAGTTAGTTTAAGTCATTAATTCGCTAGTTAACGCCCCCTTCCCCCAAAAAATGCAATCAGTATGACCGCACTACAACCGCCTTAATATACCACCGACGTTAAGCACGGACTCAACCCACTTGCACACTAGTACACTGAATTCGGTGGCATCCATGTAGGGAGGGTAACTCTGCTTTAACAGAGTCCGTTAAGTTTGTTTGTTGGTAAGAGGGGGGTAAGAAAGGATTTAGCAACATTCCCGGGTGTGTGCACACTGGGTTCATTTTAAATTTAAATAAAAACCCAAAAACCAGTTAAAAAACGTTTAGCATTTGATTTCTGCAATGTCTTTATTCAAAATTGTTAAAGGAAAATAAAACAAAAATAATGATTAGTCGTATAGTTACGCCGCTTTCAAAGGGAACAGGCCCAACTTCCTCCATTCTCGAGTGCAAAGACCACCTGAAAATTACAATTTTCCTGTTTTGGATGCTGCGGAAGATAACTTACCCTTTTTATAAGGGGCAGGACAGGAGGAATCGAGTCCCACCGGCGAGGTTGGTCCGTGGCTGCTTAGTAGCGCGGCGGCCGTCTTTCAGCGCTTCGCATACTTTTCACAGCCAACTTGCAACAGAAATTACAATAATATACATGGTTGTAAATGACATGGTTCAGGTGATGTGGGCAATTCAAATAAACGGGAAGGAATAAACCTGTTGTTAGGCGAGTAACAAGAGAACTCTCGAGTGATGTTAATGGCCCGCCCACAACAAAGGCTACAGAAACAATTGCTTGGCTGGCTTTTGGACTGTGTCCTACTTGCTTGCTTTTTGATTTTACCTCTCCACTCCACTCTCTGAAAACGCTCCTTCTTCTGCTGTTGCTGCTACAAAATACAAAACTACGAGGCTTAGCTAAATAGTTTTGGCTCCATCGAGGAGTTTACATCAATTGCTGGACACTTGTGTATTTTTGAATCTTGTATTTTTCGCTACATTAAAATGTAAATTTTGTTAAACATAATTGCGCTGACCTCAGACAACTGCGTACAGACTGCTTGCTAAAAGGTATAAATTACATTAAGTGTGGTTGGTTTGTTGATTGATTACATCTAAACAGCGGGGATAAGTTAAATTCCATGTCGACGCTTACAAAGAATCTAGAGGTTCCTCCACACGGTCAGGTTCGCTTAGAACTTGAATGGTAAATTAAGTCTAGGGCAGCGTGCGGCCGCTGAAAATCGCCGCACGCTCTACTCGGTTTAAAACTATGAGAACTTAGTCTAGTGAAGTCGTAAAATGTAATACATGTTTTTATAAATTGTGTTTCTGCACTGATTATCAAAAGTTGTCAGCGGCCGATGGGCTGGAGCTGTCTACATACAAATAAACTTATCTCTCGGCTGCCGCCTTGAAGTTTTACATAGCTGATTCGTTTATGGCTGGGGTTATAGGTTGGTTGTGTGGAGATACAAAAGTTTAGCTTGTCGGCTTGTTGCTAATTACAATGTTACTTAAGTTGGTTGCTACAATGTGAAGTTAGATTATAATTCTATGGGTATTGGATAGTATCGATGCGCCTTAATAATCAATCACCATGTGCAAACAAATCGAACGGAATCCTGGCCAGCTGCTGTGTACGTGTACTGCTTCTCGCTGTGTGCGATCTCTCTGAGAATGATCTGTTAGTCTGCTTAGCTCACACACTGCTCTGCTCTGTACTGTACTGTACTGCACTGGTCTGGTCTGGTCTGGTTTGGTACTGATCTCTCTTTCTGTTCTAATCCAAGTCTGAACCAAACTCCTTACGACTGCACTGCACTGATCCTGATCAATCTCCTCTCTGTCATGTTTGGTTTGGTTTGTGGTGCTCGGAAAACTTCTTAGGTCTATGAACGTTCGTTCATACTCGTTATTGATCATTGAATTGCGTATCATTTACTTGACTTTGAATTTTGGGCTTATACTGAGCGACTTTAACTTTATCACCTATAAAATGTCGATAAATGAGAAACGTTATTTAAAACAATTGGTATGCAAGAGGGTTCTTAATTGGTTGATGGTATTGTTCTCTAAATACGTTAAAATGTAAATACGTAAGGCTTAATTAGGGTTTTTGAGTGAGGTGGGTCGGACTGTCTGAGCCAGTTTGCTTTTCAGTCCCATAGATGCTGTTACAAACTACCAAAAATTGCCGATAAGGGCGCTATTTTTAAACAACAACAAAAAAAAACACAACAAACGTTTGTCAAATCAAACGAAAGCGTAAAGGTCATATGGGTTAGATTAGCGATTGGTTGGTTAATGGCCTGACTTCCGTTTTGAGATATAACTAGGAATTAATGGTGGTTATGTGGATGTCTCACCTCGTCTGGTATCTCTCTCAATATCTGCGGTTGTTGCCACCATTATTGAAGCCCTGATTGTTGCCGCCATAGTTGCCTTGATTGCCACCGCCTAAAAGAAAACCCGGGATCGTTAGGAAAACATCCAATCTGTGTCCTTCTTTTCTAATCACTAATCCACACTGGGGGAGACTAACCAAACTGCAACATGGCTTTATGTTACGCCGTACTAGGTACTCTTTTTGCATACGCATAACAAGGCGAAGGCCATCATTAGTTAATCTCACAGCATTTAAATAAGCTAACTGCCAAACTCTATAGACGTTCTAACAGTTAGATGTCAGGGTACTGTGTCTTGTTATCTGGGAGTTATCGTTGGACTCACCTGCTTTGAAGTTTCCTCCTTGATAAGGCTGCATGCGATTGCTGCTAAAGTTGCCACCTCCTCGCTGAGGACCGCCGCCATAGTTCTGCTGGTACCCACCAAAGTCATTGCCTCCACCGTTCCAGTTGGAGCCACCACCGCCGTTAAAGTTGCCGCCTCCATTGCCATTGTCCCACGGGTTGTTGTTGCCCCAGCTGTTGTTGCCACCCCCATAGCCACCGCCGCCGCTGAAGTTGTTGCCACCCCAGTTATCGTTGCCCCCGCGGTTGTTTCCCCAGTTGTTGCCGCCTCCATTCTGCAACGTCAATTAACTGGTAATAAAATCGCTGTTCGATTTGAAGGCCACTTAACAGCACTTACCCAATTGCCACCTCCGTTCTGGTTGCCGTAGCTGCCGCCACCGCCGCCCATATTGCCGCGGTTTCCACCTGCGCGCCCACCCTGACCCCCACGTCCTCCTCCGCCGCCGCCTTGCTGGTCATTTTGTTTGGGCAGGGCCTTCTTCACGTCCACCATTTTGCCATTGAGCTGATGCTGCTTTTGCACTGCAAAGAGGGGGGGATAAATACTATTAATAGGTCCATAAATAAATAAACCCGGATGGTGAATACATTCAGAGGGTGTTGTGCCAAATACTCTTTCATCGTTGGTGCACAACAGCACCAACAACAACGATATAATACTGGCTGGGCTTTCTTCTTACAGTCACAAACGCCGCATGAGCTCATTAAACATTGCTATGCGGAGCTGGGACTGTGGAGTTGCTTTTAAATTTACAGAGGGGTAGTATTCATATTTTTAATTTAGGTAAAATAAGATTCTTTTACTTAATATTAAGAATTGTGTTAATAGTCTGTTTTGGACTTAGTCTTATTTTGATTATATTAACACTGCAAAACGTGCAAATTTTATTTGCACTTGTAACGAGGCTGCGTGTTACACTGAATTGGAAATATTCTACATTCGCATAACATAGCTTAGCCGACGCTTAAATTTATCTCACAGCGTTTTAAAGTAAAACTGACCAGGTGTCGGTTTCAAGCCTGTCAATTTGTCAGTACTGTGAAGCCATAAAGGGGGTTATTATGATGGCTCTTTAGAATCATAAATAGTGCATAGAGGGCGACCAGAATCAAATACCTTGTTGGTTTATTCAAGTAGTAGTGTGCCAAATACTCTTTCATCGCTGGTGCACTAAACAGCACCAACAACCATAATATAATATCGGCTGGATTTCTATCTTACAGTCACAAACGCCGCATGAGCTTATCAAACATTGCTATGCGGAGCTGGGACTGTGGAGCTCGTCTAAATAATTGTAATTGTAACGAGGCTGCGTGTTACACTGAATTGGGTTATAAATTACATTCGCATAACATAGCTTAGCCGACGCTTAATTCATCTTACAGCGTTATAAAGGAAAACTGGCCAGATGTTGGTTTCGAACTGCCAATTTGTCAGTACTGTGAAGCTAAGAGATTTCATTTAAATTCACTATTGCAGGTGGTAGAGTGTGCCAAGTACTCTTTCATCGTTGATGCACGATTGCACCAACAACAATGATATAATACTGGCTGTTCTTTCTTCTAACAGTCACAAACGCCGCATGAGCTCATCAAGCATTGCTATGCGGAGCTGGGACTGTGGAACTCATCTAACAAAAAGTATTTGTAACGAGGCTGCGTGTTACACTGAATTGGGTTATAAATTACATTCGCATAACATAGCTTAGCCGACGCTTAATTCATCTTACAGCGTTTTAAAGGAAAACTGGCCAGATGTTGGTTTCAAACTGCCAATTTGTCAGTACTGTGAAGCTAAGAAAATCATATTAATTATTCCAGGTGACAGAGTGTGCCAAATACTCTTTCATCGTTGATGCACGATAGCACCAACAACAATGATATAATACTGGCTGGACTTTCATCTTACAGTCACAAACGCCGCATGAGCTCATCAAACATTGCTATGCGGAGCTGGGACTGTGGACCTTATCTAGTGAATTCAGGTGTTACGAGGCTGCGTGTTACATTAATTGGTTTAAAATTTACTCAAGGCTCACAGCATAAAATGAAAAATGCCCAGGCGTTTACATGAAGCCCGACAATTTGTCGGTGCTGTGGGAGCCGAAATAGGGGTTGATTAAACCTTAGGTGGTGCAAACAGCACATACCGGATACATTTTTGGATATATATAAATTTTTAAATATTATGCCGTACAGTCTTGTCTATGGATTCTTATCTTGGGAGGCCATATCATCCAAATGATGACATTTTAATCTGTATATTGATCTAAGACGGTTGTACCGAGCTATTGATCCTCAATGGTGCTAGTAAAGTACTAGATATAAACATCCTGTATAAGCATACTGTATACTTACAAACAACTTTGTCGACGGGATCGTAATCATCGAATTCCACAAAGGCGAAGCCCCGCTTCTTGCCTGTCTCCTTGTCCATCACGATGTTTATGTCGACGATGTTGCCAAAGTGCTGGAAGTAGTCCCGGATGCTCTGCTCATCATGGTCGTCCTTCAAGGCGCCCACGAACAGCTTCTTAACGGTGGCACCTGCATTAGGTGAGTCGATGTCCTGTCGCGGAACCGCCCGCTTGGGCTCCACCACGCGGCCGTCGATCTTGTGTGGACGCGACTTCTGCGCCTCGTCGATCATGCTCGAGTGGGAGTAGGTGATGAACCCGAATCCACGAGAGCGTTTCGTCCGCGGATCCTTCATGACCACCACGTCCACGATGTTGCCCCACTTCTCGAAGTGACCCTTCAGGTTCTCGTCAGTGGTGCGGTAGTCCAGGCCACCGATGAACAGCTTGCGCATATGCTCCGGCTCGGTGATGGAGTCCTGCGGAAAAACGCATATTATTGATTTTTTTCTCCGACCCACAAGCCTAACCTCACTTTCTCCCCCGTGAGACACATGCGTAATTTTCAAAATGGCGACCGGTGAGACACCAGTGCCCACATTATTTCGTATGCCTGGGTACTTACATCATCGTGACCGTTGGAGTTGCCGTTCTGGTTGTTTACCATTTTACTACCGATAAGCGTTTAATTAGCTGTACTTTGACTATTTTTTCCCTTTCAAAATGGAGAAAGTCCCCAGACACACAAACGCGTCGATTGAAAAGTTGAAGTGTAATGAAAAGTGTGACCTAGAGGTGGCACTATCGATAGTATCGATGGTTTGGATTCAGCTTGCACTATCGGTAGTTGAAAAACCAATCGCGATAGTATCTTCCCGAAATTTTTTTTTCATTAGCATTCATTATTATATATGTAAACAAACCAAGTCTAAACCAAACGAAGTCTAACTAGAAATAAATCGCGAGATACCAAAACTGAATAATTTGTCTGACTATTTTTATTACTTTTTAAATTATTACCATGTTAAATCATTTATCTTAAAATCTTTATCAAATTAATAAGGAATACCCTTTGTTTGTTTGAGTATTTTATTAGATGAACACCCCCTTTTTTTTTACAAAATTTTATAGGTCGGTACTATCGCGATAGTACCAATTTGCGAAAAAAAAAATTGAAACTACCGATAGTGCGAATACCGGTAGTTTGACATCTCTAGTGTGACCGCTTTTCGACCGTAACAAAACGTAAAGTTGGCTATAGCCAGAAATTTAGCTTTTTTTTCTGCTTGACCAAGCCAAGCCAATGTCTTTGTAATTTATTGATTTGTTTAGTTGAATGCAAATTCTAAAATATATATTGAAACTATAACCTGAACATGGCCTTACTTGATGTCGTGAGCATTATTTACAATGTAAGCATCTTGAACTTGCAGTTTATACGTTCGTTAACAAATCTGCCAGGCGAACCTTGACAATTTTTTCCGGTACTTACATCGTCGTCGTCCTGACCGTTGCGGTTATGGTTCCAGTTGTCGTAGTTTCCGCTCATTGTACTGTTCTTTTAGGCGTTATATTATCTGATTTGTCTATTTTATCGTTGAAAAAAGTTTACTGACACAAACACGTTGAAAGCAACAAGGAAAAAATGACGTTTAATGCGGTATATATAATTTATAAGAGGGACCCTGGCCTAATCCAGCCGAAATACCTGCGGTTACTTTAGTTTTGTTGAGTAGCCAACATTTTATAGCTGGATTCCACTATATCATTCTAAATTTATTTAAGTGAAATACAAATAGGCAAATTAAGTACTCATTCGAATTGGTCAACTAAATGAAATACCCTTTTAAAATTAATGTATATATAACGATCTTACGACTAGTGAGTAGTAACTTTCTAAATATATCTAAATTTTCCTTTGTTCACCTAAAAAGCGTGAAAATTAAACAATAAAAGTCACCTTACATATTTAAAACATAACATAAATTTTAAACAACAGGTAGTCAGACCTAAGAAAAAATCCAATTGGAAAATAAAAATACTAACAGTGTGTTGCAAAGCTGTTCGTGGTATTTTTCGCCGCTCCTGCTGCGGCCCCACTGCCGCACACGTAAGGAAAATAAATTTCTTCGATTTAGCAAAATGCCGAAAAAGAAAACAGGGCAGCGAAAGAAGGCCGAGAAGCAGAAGCTACGCCTCAAGGAGATCCGTAGCCGTGAGACGCCATTGGCGGATGTTCCCTGTAATGCTCCGATGGAGTGCGACAAGTGTGAAAAGAAGCAGAAGTCGCGGGCCTTCTGCTACTTTTGCCAGAGTCTCCAACGTCTGCCGATCTGTGCCCAGTGCGGCAAGATCAAGTGCATGCTGAAGACGGGCGACTGCGTGGTGAAGCATCCGGGAGTGTACACCACTGGACTGGGCATGGTGGGGGCCATCTGCGACTTCTGCGAGGCGTGGGTGTGCCACGGACGCAAGTGCCTGCAAAACCACGCCTGCACGTGCCCGCTGCAGAATGCAGTGTGCCTGGAGTGCGAGCGTGGAGTGTGGGAGCACGGCGGACGCATCTTCAAGTGCTCCTTCTGCGAGGGCTTCCTGTGCGAGGACGATCAGTTCGAGCACCAGGCCAGTTGTCAGGTGGGTACCTTTCTGATCTTCCTCTAAACTCCTCTAAATCTAAACGCTTTTCAGGTCCTGGAGTCGGAGAACTACAAGTGCCAGTCGTGCAACAAGCTGGGCCAGTACTCCTGCCTGCGCTGCAAGACCTGCTACTGCGAGGATCACGTTCGCCGCAAGGGCTTTAAGTACGATAAGAACAAGGCCATTCCGTGCCCCAAGTGCAACTACGACACCTCGGTGACCAAGGACCTCAGCATGTCCACGCGCTCCCACAAGTTTGGACGCCAGCAACAGGGCAACAACAGCGACGACGAGGAGGGTGGCTACGGTGGCTACTACGGTGCCAGTGGCAGCAGTGGCTACTATGGAGGCGCAGCTGCAGGCGGATACTCCTACGGCGATGATGATGATGAGGATGAGTCCGATGGAGACTACGAGGATGACAGCGATGAGGACGATGATGATGAAGATGAAGAGGAGTCCACAGAAAGCGAGCCGGAGAAGGAAACCGACAAGAAGGCTGCTAAATGAGGTTGTTTTGGATATAACTGGCTTTTATTTGTGTTCCGAGCGTTGATTATGATGAAAATGAGGAGAATACCACTAAAAGCGATCTGGAGAAGGAATCTAGCAAAAATACGATCAAATAAGGTAATTTGTTTGCAGAAATTTGTTAAAAGTGGCCTTTTAATACACCCTTTAAGTGAGTTGCTCTTAATGTAATAGTGAAATAAATTCTTTGTCAGATTGTAGAGCCTGGTCACCTGGTTAATGCAACAAGCTGCAAAAGAGCTTCGTTCCGCAGATGTAAGATACATACAATTCCTTGGGGGGCAAAACAAGGAAGGATAACTGAGAATGGGGACGGAATACGCATATGATGAAGGCGATGCCAACGGCGCTGCGCTGCCGACGCCAACTTCTCTGTTGATAGACTCATCCATCTCCAATCCACTTACGAGCGCAAATATTTACACAATTTACTCGAAAACGGAGGTATGAGCATATAATATTTCCAAAAACGATGGCAAACACACCACACACACACACAGCGAGAGACACGCACTTCGGCATTTGGGAATGTTTGGCAGTTAGGCAGAGCGGAACAGCAACAGCAATGTGTTATGGGAGTGGGGATGGTGGATAGGGGAGACCCATCATCAGGCTGAAACATTTTAGGCATTGCAAATCAATGATGGGTTTGATGGGAGGGAGGAGCATAGTTCTTCTGCATATGAATGAAATCATATGCGGCGTTACTTATGTAGGAGAGAGTTCCTGTGTGCAGGAGTGGAATGGGAGTGGTGGTGAGTGGCAGGCAAATCAACTGTGTACATAATACAGATTAGTGTGAGAGGATATGGGATGCACATACAGCTGCGTCCAAAACAATAGTTATGTATAAGAATGATTCCCATGATTTTTGTTTACATATGTATGCTAATATCATAATTTATTATGCAAATCACGTCAAAAAGTAAAAAATATATTAAAAAACCAGAATGCTAACGGATTTTGGGTATACATTGATATTATTTTAAAAATAAGAAAGCAAAGGAAATTATTGTTTCACAAAACAGCGGAAATATTCCAAAACAAGAAAAAAAAACCTTCTAAAACTATCTTTTTTTAAACCACTACAGAATATGTTGACGGTGTATTTGCCAAAAAAGTTTGTCTTACCTAAATAATTTTCTAAAACACAACTTTTAGAAGCAAATATTTTTAGCACAAATTAAATTAACAATTAGCAGTTTCTCTACTTATTTAACGTCTGCTGTGCATACCCACATATCCACATACTTATGTAAAGATCGGGGCCAGCTTAAATATAATGGCTGCCTGCCAGCATTTTGTGTCTGCATTTCAATCAAAATGGCCTGTCTGGGCTGTTCCGAGGCAATGTCCAAGCCATTGGAGTAAGGGCTACTCAACCAAATTAGAAACGGGGTGGATGATGTGGGGATAATATTACTGGACACTGGGCGGTGGTGGTCAGTGCCAAACATCAATAATAATTTCATAAATGTAATCAGAGAGAGGCAAACAAGACCCGAGTCGAGTCACTGTGATTGAGCTCTTAATTGCAGTGGGATATTAATCCTTGAGCCGATTCCCCGCCTTTTAGGCCACTTCCCATCACAATGACCGCCTTCATTAGCCGGAGTGCATTCTCAATTACCAGATGGAAGGGTCGTGAGTTATCTAACTAACGTTGGTCAGTCGGCAGTTTAAAGTCTGGCCGGGATCAGCAATGCGGCTGAATGTTTTCCGAGGAAACTTATAAATATTAATCACTTTCGATCAGCATTATCTTTTGCTTATTTATGCAACACAAATATTTTTGTCAGCCAAAGTCAAGGCATAACAAAAACACAGGCATGGCTGAGGATTAGGTGGGAAAATCCTCGGGACAATCCGAAGAACACGTGGAAAAGTCAAAAAGTCCGGCTTACCGGCCAAACGCAATTAGCGTTAATTACGACGGAAAACAGCAGGAGCAGCAGATTCCCATGGCTACAGGACTGAGGATTGAGGATGCTGCAGCAGCAGCAGGTCCTTGCGGCCACTTGAAGTTTAATTTAATTTTTTGTTGCGGCTGCCACAGCGTCGCTGGCTTCAAGTGATTGCGCCAGGGGATTGGTGGGTGGGTAGATGGCTTAATGGTCGGGTGTAGTTTGTATTCTAACGTCATCATCAACATCATCCACATCCACCATCGACGTTCGTCAAAGCTGGCGATGATTGATGGTGCGTAATTTGGAAAATTAGAAGCAGGATACGCAGCGAAAAAGGGGTGGCTCCGCTCTCGTTTCCCTTTTTTATTCTGGGCCCCTGCTAATGTTGTTGGCACAACAAGGTGTGTCCTGGCCCAGTAGCGGACCAATTGCCGCGTGTCCTGCCGCCGACCGCCGTTCGCCGCTTGCGGACGCGTGTTTCGCGTCCAACAAAGTTGCGCGTGGTTATTAGAAAACAATTTAATTAAATATTCACTTGAACCGGCAACACCAACAACCACGGCCAGTGGAAAAGCGTAGGCAGTGGCAGTGGCAGTGGCAGAACGATGGCCTCACTTTCCCATCATAAAGAGCTCAAACAATGTCCATCAATATTAAACGATGTTGTTCGGTGTCCATTTAGAGCGCTCCAGTTGTCCTTGTTGTTTTAGCCGTCCTCGCTGGTCCGTGATGTAATGTGAGAAAGTTTTTTTTCGGTCGGCGGTCGAGTTTCGAACAGGAGGAGGATGGGAAATACTGTTCTGGTCTGGGGTTCTCCTCCTTCGCCTTTGATCTGTTGGGCAGTAAGGGCGAGTTCCTGAGAATAAGTTCTCGAAATAACTACGGGTTAGCTTTCCCTGGAGAAACGTGTCAAGGACTGATTTATAGCTACCCAATTCCGCTTAATTTGTATGGTTTGCACTATCTTCATTATTATACTTATTAGCAATTAGCTAGCTGAAGGAAATTTTATCCAAATAATTTTAAAAACAGTTAATAATTTTACAATTTTATTTGTGTTTTATTTTCATCCAAATGTCATAAAATTATGTCGTTAAATTAAATTGTGTAATTATGTCGTAAAGTTATATTATGTCAGAACTTTATTGCTGATATGAAATCTTCATAGGGTTTCCAGTGGTATTATTAAAACATTATTAAAGGGTCAAACTAAGTACCATAACACTTTTTCTTTAATAAATGAACTAAAGTCGTACCCTATAATATAGGGCCTATATAAGCTTTGAAACATAATAAATGGGATGATTGATAAATGAAAATGGTTTAAATAGAACTAGAAAATTTGTAATTACACCTGCAGAGACAACCCTTTCCAAAACCCTTATCCAAACCTGTTAGAAAGTCATCTCAGTTGAGCCAGAGAAGAGCTTTATCCAGGTAGGCCGCACTGCACCCGCACATGGGGACACAATGGAAGAGAACAGAAGCTATCAATACCAGGAAACCCGCACGACAACCCAGTCACCAAAGAAGTCACGGCAGGACAATGGGAAAGTCGTCGGCAGTCTAATTGCATCAGCGACGCTTCCCTGGGCACGCGACCCGTGCGCCTCACCTGCAATTAAACTGTCACATTAGGAGCAGCTCGCTCGGCTTTCTCTTCACCCAAATGCAAAGCGATGACGCAGCCCAAAAAGCGATTCCGGAACACAATCGAACCGGGTGGGGGGTGGTAGTGGGTTAACAACTGAAAGCCACGTGTCGCGGGGGGAGGCAGGAGGAGGGTGTGTACAACTTGGGACGACCTTCCTTCCTTCCACCAGCCAAAAGTTTAGCTTAGGGATTAGCCGCAGCTCAGGACTCAGAGCGTGTTGGGTTGGTGGTTTCTCCATTGTGTTTGCCAACAGTTACATTTTGCACCCGGCTGGAGGCCTAATGAAAGCAAATCTCCGCATTAATTTCAAACGAATTTGTTTTGATGCCGTGATAAGCCGCCCACCGACTACATACGTCATCTCGACTGGAACAAAAAAGTCTGGGCATCGCTTGCCATTTGCCCTGATCCCAGATCCATCCCGCTGAGCCCGTCCAACTTGGCCCGTTTTGATTTCTGTCAATAGCCCGGCGGGCTGGCACTTGAGCGGCGAGACGCTCCACTCTCCCATCGAATGAAACTGAATTTTGCAATGCGCCCGAGGGGATCCTGGCCCACACACACATATACACACATACACACTTAAATGCCACTCACGGACACACACGCGCGCGCTTTGCATTACAATTGTCGAGCTGGGCACGCCACGCCCACCCCCTCGACCCACGCCCACGGCATGCTACAGTTATTAACCTCAACTTACACTGGGCAACACGGGAAATACGTTTTTATTGCAAGTTCTATTAATGGATTTTGAGGATTTGTTGAAGTCAGAAAAATTAAATATGAGAAAATTTCTATTAATCCCTGAATAACTTTATTTTTGTCGTTTAATATAGAATAAAATTAAATTTAAGTATGCCGTTGAATAAATAAAGGAAAATAAAAATCGATCATGGTAAATAGAAGCCGTCCAAAAAACATAACTTTTTTGATAATATTTTCACACATTTAGTTTTACAAAAGCTTTTATGATCAGAAAATATCATAGACTTAGGGGAAACAATTATCTTTTTACGAACATTTTTAAAACTAACATGTAGTTAATTTTGATACAAGTTTTTATTTGAAGGTTTGTTAAGTTAACGATCATTAAACATTACTTATCTTTTAATTGTTTATTCATTTTGATCTTTGAAACATGCCTTTTTTTTCTTAAGGACTGAAAAAACTCTTTTTTTTTTTTATTGCTCACCCCAAGTTGCAACCGATCTACTTTGAGATTTGTTGCCTTAATATTGTGTTAGCTAGTGCAGTTTGGCCTGGGGCAAAGAGTGTAATTAAAGTACTATAGTTTGCGGTTCGCTGTGATGATGTCGATGATGATGCCGATGATTATGATGACCTGCACTTGTCGTGAAGCACCAGCACTGGCCTGGGAATCTATTTGTACATCCCTTTACATGTCCTGATGGCCGAGTCCTCGAGTCCTGGCCGCGTGCTCTGCACGTGAGCTCCCTTGATAATGATCTCACATGCAATCGCCAGAAGACAAACTGTGAGAGCGTCCCATCACAGGCTAAACACTCATCAGTGCTTATTACAAACGGCTAAATTATTTATTTTATTGTCAACGAGAGTCGAGAAATCGAATCGAATTTATATGTGCCAGTCGGTTATTGTCTCTGCAACTGCGACTCAATGTCAAGATTAATCGCCAGCTGTGGGATGACGAGGTTAGCGGACAGGTACAGGTAACATCCAACCGATCAGCCAGCGAATCGAGCCAGACAAGGAGTCGGACTTCTATATGCTGCCCGTCGTAACAATGAAATATTGAGCTGCTAAGGGGAACACATACATAAAACAAAAAAAATTTCAAGTTCGGCAGCTTGTCAAGTGGCACTTGTCGTCAGTTGAACGTCACGGCGTTCGGGCACTTTGTCAATTCAAGTGAAATTTTTATTAATTTCGTTTTTAAACTGCACCATACACACACAGCCTGTGACAGATATGTTTGTGAGTGCATATATATTAAAGGTTCTTGATGTACGATCTCATCAATGGGGTTGAGTTGTTGTTTAATGCTAACAAATTGCCGGCGATTCGTCAGTGGCCAGTTTGGGTCTCTGAGTTCTGGGTTTCAGTTCCCAAAAAAGCGGTCCCTTTGTGCCCCGTGTGACCTGTATCCTTAATTCCCTGCAGGTCTTGGCCGATCTCCTCTTTGGCTCAAATATGTTATGTTCTGGCCGCTGCTGGCCGTTGCTTTGTTGCCAATTGACAGTTGTAAATGTTTGTTGTAAATTGTGCTTTAAAGGTGCTAATAGAGTGCCACCGCCGTGCGCGTTTTCCCAAGTTCTTCGTTTTGTTTTATGCTTCCACACTTCTCTTTTTTTTTTTTTCGATTTTTGATTGAGTTGCCCAACAGAAAATCAATGAACTCTGCTGCTGGACTGGACCCAAGATACCACCGTTTTATGACGCTTTTGGGCCGGGTTCTCTTTGATTTCGCACCGACCGCAGCCAAAGCGAGTGAATCACAAGAACTTTACACCGAAATCCCGAGGAGGGAATCAAATCAACGGCTGCTGCTGCAGTAGCTGTCAAGTGCAAACTATTTATGGACTTTGTTTGTCCAGCTAATCAATGTGGCCGGCAATAAAAAAGACTTGGCTATTTTAGTGGCACTTACATTTTAGCGAAAGGTAAATTTGCATCCATAAATTTTGTGTCTTTTGTTTTGAGAAACATTTATCTAAGCGTAACTGAACAGATTGTCTTTGACAATTCAAATTGCTCAAAAAAGCTCAATAGCTCATTTGGCCATAGGTAAACGGAATATCAATACAAAGTCATTAAATATTATTAATCAATTAAACAATTCACCTTCCAATATAATGGTTTGGATGTGCCCTGTAACATTCTTGGTGTAATTTGCTGTCTTTTTCAAGAATTAAGTATACATATCTATTTTTCGTAATACTCAACTTTATTTAACTATGACATTTTAAAATTGATGATTTTAAATTTTGTAAAATACTAGCGTTCCTGTATTTCCTAATATTTTGTATCCTTGAAGAACCATTTATCCTTTATCCCAAGAGTATTTTAACTTCGATGGGGGAGTTTTTATCTGACATTTCCCTCCCTTTCACTTATCGATTGATTTAAACTTTCGGTTTTGCCGAGCATGGCTCCTGGGCTGTTTGCTATAGATGTCATTGACTTTGTAGCTTTGACTTTGGTGCAGCCAAGTGTAACAATTATGGGCAGCAGCAGCGACAAGGAAAACAAACACACCTCCCCGTGCCGGAAAGGTGCCACCTCGACGTATGAATTTCCCATATTGCATCAAATTATTGTAACTGACTGGGTTTCCAATTTTGGACATTATTAAATTAACGCTTTTGCCGTTTGCTGCGTCATGGGAATGGAGAGGGAGATCCTGTGTGCAGCCCGTTATGCGTCGAAGGATGTTACGGCAAAGAGTCACTGCCTCAGCCAGATACACACACTGTGTACGAGTCCCAGTCAGAGCTGGAACCAGAGACAGAGACAGCTCTGGCTAACAAGGGTGCCGCATGTCCAGTTGAAATGCCAATGACTTGCCATTTTCGATGGCACTTGGCACGTCAGCGGGCCGTCACGTCATGCGTACCAGGCCAAAAACCAAATACCAAAAACCAGGAGAGCCAGCCTCAGCAAAAGTACGACCCATAGACCAGCAACATCCAAAATTCTCTTATCAATCGCAATCGGTGGATGGGATGGTATGGACTGGACCACACACGAAGCAGCGCATTAGGAGCGGTGCTGCTTTTAACAACTCCATGGCACATCACACGTTCTTATCAAACCCAAACCCGAATCCAGATGGCGACGATGATGGCTGGTGGTGATGACTCTTACAAAACGATGAAGACAAGCTCCGGAGCTGGGCTGACTTTTGGCTGCTCGTTGGATGCGCACGCATCATCGGGTAAGCGCCACTTATGTCACTTGGCCCGTTGATGTAGAGATGAAGCCTCCAACGGAGCACATGAGCACTCACCACATGCAGCTCCAACTCCAACTCCAACTTCAGGTCCCAGGCGCAGCTTCAGGTTCCACACAGAAAAAATTATGACATTTCTTACAGTATCATTGAATGTTTAAGAAATTCTGAGAGGTACTATCATAGTTAAATATAATACAGTTTTACGGTGAGCCATTAAGTTAACTTATGTTGTTTCGTGTCAAAGTTAGGATCGTTTCACCATTTTACATCAGTTTCCATTTGATATAAATTTCCAATCAATGTAATAAAAAAGCAGTTAGACTTTATTGTATCTTCTTATCATATTATTTATAATTTGAAGAAATAAATTTTTAAAAATGTAATCAGGCTTGGAGAAGGCCACGTGATTTTTGCATTTTGTACTCTATTTTCTTTCAGTGCAGCTCCAGTTTCTGCTAGGCCGATGCTGGTGGTGCTGCTGTGTTATTGTTGGTGGTGTTGCTACTTCATAATGTGCTGGGTCTCGATGGGATTAACACAAACGGCCAACACATCTCAAGCATCTAAAGCTGTGTGCCAGTTTGGTGTTTTTACTTTTCGTTTTTACGCAGTCATCACCATGATCAACAGCCATGGGGTCGGGTGCTCTTCAGGTCTTCGAGTCTCCAGCTCCAGTCTGCAGCTCTTCAGCATCATCAGAGCAGTCCCAGTCTTAGACTCCGATCTCCCAACTGCGATCTCTGCGCTGTCTGCCTTGGCTGAAGAGCTAATTTTCATGTCAGCCGGGCAAAAGTTTATGAATGATAGCCAGAAAATGCAAAACCGGTATTCAAATTGTATTTATTTTATTATTTACCGATGCCATTGCCTAAATCTCGTTGTAAATTGATTAATGCTCGGGGACTCGGGTGCGTATCGCCACTGGTCATCTGTCATTGTTTTCGGAAGTAATTAAGACCCAATCGGACGGGGCTGAGTAAATAAAGCTCCAATCATATTTGCTTTGGCGTTTCGACACTCCAAAAATCACAACACCGCTGCGATAAGTCGGTTCCAGTTCCCGTTCCCGTTCCAGTGCCCCAACCCCAAGTGGACGCCTCCCATAAACTTGCATCTATCTGCGATAAGGGGCCAGCTTGTAAATCAATAAACTACCGAAAAGTTTGGGCTTACCTAGCCACCCACCTACCATTCCATTCCAAATCCAGCCATCCATATCCCCGATGTGACATATTCCGCTCTACGACAATTAATTGAATTGTTTGCACGGACATGTGTAGATACAAATGTATCTCTGTCGCTGTATCTGTATCTTGAGCTGGAGCTTCGTGTGAACACGGCCACTCAATAACATGAAGCACGATAACAATAATTTGTTTCGACAATTTGACAGCTTTTCGGCTGCCGCTACGCTCGTCATTTCATTGGACTTGGGAGGCTTCTGGGCCCACAGGCTCAGTCCATGGCACATTGTTAGATAGATAGGTAGGTAGGTAGATACATACATATGTTTTAAGGTAGATAAAAACACATTTTTTCGGGTTTTATAAAACTGGCAGCAGTCTCGTTGTCGCCACTGGCGTACAACAATGGCAGCAGCGCTGCTCGCCGCTGGAAAGTTAATTTTTCAGGCAACGAATAAATAATTAGCAGCCATGTGCTAAGTTGCATGAGTATTTTCGAGAGGAGCGGACAGAAACAAATCTCGATGTTCAGCCGGCAGATGAACAACAAAACATTCTTTCGCATGATCAATTTGGGCGGTGGTGGTGGTCGTTCTCCAAATCCAAGTCCAAGTTGAAGTGGAAGTCGAAGTCGCCTCTGTAGTTGGGGTGGCATAAACTGGTTTGGTGGGAGAAAACCTGATCGAAGTCCTAATCAATTAGACCGCTCCAATCGATTTGAGCAAAATAATTTGTTTGGAAAATAACTTAAAAATCGAATAAACATGAATTATAAATTTCCTATGAATTCGAGGTAAACAAATTAAGAAAAGTGGAACTAAATTAGTATTTTGTATATTTATTTATTCATGATGTGCTTGTTTTTATACTCTCTTCACAATTTAGTTTTATTATTATAAATACAAACTTTAAATCATTAAATCTATATATTTATTAATATTTTGTTTCTTTCCGATAAAATTCTTAAGAACATTTTTTCGATTTTGTCTGTGCTTGTAAATTAAACTTCTTTAAGAAAAAGAGTTTTAAAAACAAACGTTTGAAGGAAAATTCAGTCTTAACTTTATGGTTTTTGGTTGGTTTATTTAATTGATCAAGTTAACCAAATAAATGTAATAGAATCTTGTTTATTGAAAAACAAATATATTTGCTATATTAGGAAAAAGCAAGTCATAAATAAATTTTAAAAACCTTTAAGAAATAGTTATTAAATTAAAAGATTCTGTAATTTGCTCTTAAATCCATTAAAACCTTGATACTTGTATCGTTAAATTCCATACCATGCTGTCCTCAATGTTTGGGTTTCGGGGGGTTCTTCCTCGGCTGCGGTCTTTTAATTAAAATAATAGAATTTGCTGTTTTCTTGGGGGCCAGAGGAAATAAGGTCGCCAGGGCCTTAATAGCGCTGCTTTCCAGTGTTTGCACAAAGATAAAAACCAGAAACTTTATAGCCGACCGCAGCGAAATAGATAAAAATGGAAATAATCAAGCAGAACCGCGACTAGGCTGTGATTTATGCGATATCTAGGTGCTGTAGCCCCGTAGGCTGCGCTCCGATAAGGCACGCACCCCAAATGCCCAAAATGCGCCAAATTCCCTCGGCCGGCGACTGGAAAAATGCATCGGGTGGTGAATCGTCGACCCGGGTCTTGGGTCTTGGCCCTTGTAAAAGTGCAGTTTCGAGTGCAAACAGTGCAGCCAGCAGGCAGCAGCAGGGAAAATGTGAATCACGATGACGACGGCGACGGCTGACGCGCCAAAACCCAAAACTGATAAGACAACAAAGAAAATCACATGTGAAAGTAGGGAAAAGGAAAATCTCGAGGCGGCAAAGGTGCTCATGAGCACACTCGCCAGATAAATTGTGAAACGGAAATGAAACACCTACGCAAATAGTGCAGGCGATGTGCAGACACAGCCGCAAACAAGCAACATCTTAATTTAGATAAGAGCCGCCAGTCCATTTAGCGTTTTATGGCCCCGAAGAAAGTAATCGCCACCCTATGTTCCCATATCCCTAGACCCACCGACCCACCTCCTCCCACTTTCGTCCGGAGCGTTCTAATTAATGCAGCGTCCCGCTCGCTCTAGTTTCGGTTTTCGGTGTGTGGTGTCACCTTTGTGTAATACCATACACTATACACTATCGAAGGATGCTGGACTCCGGGATGCGGTTCTACTTGGGCATTGTCTGCGTGGCAGGGGCAGCCATAAAATTGGCATTGTTTTCTACGGTAAACACGCGCGCAATGCGGTCGTAAAACAAAAGACGCTTTTATGGCTACGCTCATTACGGCACACGCAGCACAAAGACCTGGACACACACGCAGCCACAGATACGGATACCGATTCATAGACCTATGTGGTAATACCTAGGAGACACACCTCAAAGTAGGAATTAAACTAAGCATTCTGTGATCTTTAAAACTAAATACAAGAAAAGTAGACTGAGGAAATTTAAAAAAATACGGAAGAAAACAAATATTTTTCCAACTCATATTTATTCAAAATTAGTTAACTTATCCAAAAATGCATTCAAATTCAGAAAAATGGTTGTTAAATAGAAAATCACCCAACAAAAATTCATTTAAAAACATGCGTAATGTATTAAATTTAAATCGCGAAACTTACGGAAATTTTTATACAACTTAAATTGAATTAGGATAAGTTAAAAAGAGCCGAAGCCAGATTAACATGCTCACTAAAACTGGCTTGGTTACATGTTAATAGACATAAACACAATATATAAATTGAAAGAATCTTATTTGTTCGAAATTCTCTCCTTTTTTTGCATTTTAAATAGATGTTTAACTTAAAAATCCGTTTAACGATTAGTAATAGAAGGAAGCGCAAAATAAAATTCATGAATTCATGATCTCGAATTGTTTGTCGTGCATATTAGAACATTGCGATCATCTGCTGTTGTTGCAGACGATTAAATAATCACTAATGAGCCCCGATAATTGGGTTAAGCCAAAAAATACAAAACAAATAAAACAACGAAAAACAGTTTAAACGACATTGATGCTCTCCGATGTGCGATGTGCGATGGTATTTTAATTTGTGTGAAAATATTGTTCAAACAAATAAATCAACAATAACAAATAATAACAATAAAAATAAATATTATACATATTATGGCAACACAGCGATATAGATACAGATAGATACAGCGACGGGCGGACGTCATCTATCTGAGAAATGTTGGTCAAATGCTTTGATAGATATATTTTTGTAAAGTCATTGCCACACGGCGCATGCGTCACACAAATGCTTAAAACAAACAGAAAGCGCAGCGTTTTAAAGCCATATCAACAACTCCAACAAAATCAAAACAACAGCGGTGAAAAAAAGCAGTAAAGCAAATATTTTCCATAAATATCCATTTGGAGATGGGGTTGGGGATGGGGATGGCAATTGAAACTAATTAAAAAGTTTGAGCATGGCTTAGACCCGATTTGCCGCCGAGTGCAGCCGAACCGAGAGCCCACTGTATCAAAACCCAACCAAAGTAAACCAATCCAAACCGAACCGAAACGTCAGCGGATCCGACCTACAGTGGCGCGCTTTTAAAGCAAATAAATAAATAGATAAATGACTAAAAGGTAAATAAATACACATTTTTGGACTGCCTGGCATTACTATTTGCAGAGAGTCTACGCCAAAAAATAAAGCACACATTTGGCCATATAAAAACGCGATGCTTTCTGCCCTGCCCGCCCCCACACCGCAAACATTAATGAGCCAGAGCCACTTGAATTGCCTGTGAAATACAATAAAAATATTAAATATTTAAGCACATTACGGTTATTAGAAGTGCACATAAAGATTTAAGTACACATGTGTTCAGTCAGTCACCTAAGTATTTGGTGTTTAATAATCAAGATGATGGGATAAAGATATCCGAAAGGCGGGGCATCCAAACAACGTTGAAAATTAAATATTACAAAAATTTAAGGGGGAAGTACTGGGTAAGGAAATTCGTTCATAAACTGCACCTTAATTTTTGTGTCTGTTTTAGGTAATTTGTGTTATTTCTAATTTGTTCCTTTAATTGATAAATTTAAACAATGAAAAAAAATGTTGAAAGTTATAAAACTCTTTTATAACAATAAAATTGGTTTTATTTAAAGTGATCATGTCCTATAAGGATTTCCCACAAACGAGTTACTATCTCATTCTACTTCATAGAACTATGATTCTTTGTTTAAATTTACTCGCATTGATTTAACTTATATAAATTTAAATAAAATCAATAAACATTTCTGTTACTCAAATTTCGTTAATTTTAGTTTTAAAATTCAGTCGAAAACTTTTGTGTAACTAAAACTTTTCTTTGTAAAAGATAGTTCTTTTTGTATCACATGCAAAAAAATGTTTTGGGGATAGTCTATCGACCCTGCGCCTAGATGCAGACTATGAAAATGTGAGAGGAACCGAAGCTGCCGCATTGACAAATGGAAATGTAATACGGAAATTCCGCTTTTTCTCAAATACTCAGGTAGATCTTGATTGAGTACAAACTTTCATTGAGAAACGAGACAATTGCCTGTTTATGGCCGCAATAATGAGCCTGGCTCACACGCACACAGTCACGCACACAAACACACAGATGCACAGATACAGATACAGATGCACTTGGCTGGGCGAAAGGGTTAAGCGGAAGGCGTCAAGTTTATGGCCAAAACTGAAATGCGTGTTTTATCCGTGGCCATAAACGTGGATGCGATGACCTACCAGGAAGTAAACCCGCCAGCACGCGTTATCAATGAACTGAGGATTCCAGATTCCGGACTGCGGATTTCAGGTAGGATGTGGGATGGGTTGGGATGCGATGGGATGGGTTACTAGCGGACAGAACTGGGTCACTTTCGCAATGACTTGCCAAAAAGGAGAACTGCGCCGCTGTTGCTCGCGATGCCTCGCCACGAATGCGAATGGGAATGAATGAGAGTGACATTGGCATACCTTAACCTCAAAAAATGCGGAAAAAAACGGACAGCACACTCACACATTATGGAATGTCTTCTTTGGGAGCCAAGGCGTTCAGTTCTGTTTCTGTTTCTGTTTCTGGTCTTTTTGTGTTCTCTGTACTCTGTTCTCTGGCACAAACAGAGCGTTCTCAGTCTCCAGAAGTCTAGGTTTTGTTTTTCAATTTTTTATTGTAGGTATATTCCACTCCGGAGAGAGCGAGAGGGAGAGAGCGAGCGAATATTGATCGCATTAGGGAAAATCGTTAACTGTAACATGGCGTCGCTCAGCATTAGGTGAGTGTATCTGTGTGCGGGTAGAGATACAGCTACAGTTACAGATACAGATATATGTAGCAGCTGCGAGGGCGTTGCTCACTGGCTGCTTTGGCCACGCCCCCCTTTGCGATTAACAGTTGCCTGGCAACCACACACTCTCTCCTGCTCCTCTGTTGATACAAGAGTCGGCTGGCCAATGCGCTTGCGCCGCCCTTTCGATGTGTACGTAAGAGAGCCATGGCCTGTCATTGGTAACTCCATCCGGCGGTGGTGTGTGTGTGTGCGAGTGCGAGACGACTGGTAGGCACATTTGGGCCATGGGAGAGAACGAGTCGGAGTCGCTGCCTCGGCCGACGCCGGCGGCTCTGCCAGCGTCGGCACTTGAGCGCGGCTCGAACAATATTTGTTGGCAGCAAGCGCAAGCCAAATAGTAGACAAGCGTTCCCCTCTGCAAACAGTCACATTCAAGAGCTCAAGCCAAAGAGACACTCGAGCGGACCAGCAGCAGCAGCAGCAGCAAGCAAAAGCAGCAACCTCAGCTCCAGCTCCCAGCTTCAGTTTTCAGTGGCCAAACAGCCAGCTAGCTATCCACGTTCGTGCGTCGGTTTTTGTGGCCGCACGGCGGCAGACAACAAAAAGAATCATAACAAAAAAATAGAGCCATATTTCCACACACAAATAAATTAATCGCAGTGTTTAAGTGCACAAACAAATCCGAAATCCATAAAACATAAAACATATAAAACCAAACTTAGTGCTCTGTTAAAATGCAACCAATATGCAAATCGATTGAGGCAGTGATAGTGCACTTTGGCTACCAGTAAACAACCACAAGTAAAAGGACCCAAGTTTTTTCATTTTTCGTTTAAACAAACGCGTTCCGAGCGCGTTGCCTTTTCCATCGATTCACCTGAGGGCAGCGCGTCCAAAAGCCGGCAACATAACGGCGCAACTATTGAACAGCTTTCTGAAGGGTAGCCCCCACCAGACCACCATTGACATCATGCAGAAGCTCTACGCGGAGCCGCCGCCCAGCAGTGCTCCGGTGAGCATGGCCAGTGGGTCAGGTGGTGGCCCGCCGTCGGGCGGAGGAGGCGGCGGAGGTCCACCTGGGCCACCTGGCAGCAACAACAACCCTAATCCCACGAGCAACGGGGGCAGCATGAGCCCCCTGGCCAGATCCGCCTACACAATGAACAGCATGGGCCTGCCAGTGGGAGGAATGTCCTCCGTGTCGCCCCAGGCGGCGGCCACTTTCAGCTCCAGCGTCTTGGACTCCGCAGCAGCGGTGGCCAGCATGAGTGCCAGCATGAGTGCCAGTATGAACGCCAGCATGAACGGGAGCATGGGTGCGGCGGCCATGAACTCGATGGGAGGGAATTGCATGACCCCCAGCTCCATGAGCTATGCGAGCATGGGCTCTCCGTTGGGAAACATGGGTGGCTGCATGGCCATGTCGGCGGCCAGCATGTCGGCGGCGGGATTGAGCGGCACCTATGGAGCCATGCCGCCGGGTTCGCGGGAAATGGAGACGGGATCGCCCAACTCGCTGGGCAGGGCGCGGGTGGACAAGCCCACCACCTACCGGAGAAGCTACACGCACGCAAAGCCCCCGTACAGCTACATCTCGCTGATCACGATGGCCATACAGAATAACCCCACGCGGATGCTGACGCTCTCGGAGATCTACCAGTTCATCATGGATCTGTTTCCGTTCTACAGGCAGAACCAGCAGCGCTGGCAGAACTCCATACGCCACTCACTGAGCTTCAACGACTGCTTTGTGAAGATCCCGAGGACACCGGACAAGCCGGGAAAGGGATCTTTTTGGACACTGCACCCGGACTCGGGGAACATGTTCGAGAATGGGTGCTACTTGAGGCGGCAGAAGCGCTTCAAGGACGAGAAGAAGGAGGCCATCCGGCAGCTGCACAAGAGTCCGTCGCACAGCAGCCTGGAGGCCACCAGTCCGGGCAAGAAGGACCACGAAGACTCGCACCACATGCACCACCACCACCACAGCCGGCTGGACCACCACCAGCACCACAAGGAGGCGGGTGGGGCCTCCATTGCCGGGGTGAATGTGCTGAGTGCGGCGCACAGCAAGGATGCGGAGGCCCTGGCCATGTTGCATGCCAATGCGGAGCTGTGCCTCAGTCAGCAGCCGCAGCACGTGCCCACGCACCACCATCACCAGCACCACCAGCTGCAGCAGGAGGAGCTGTCGGCCATGATGGCCAACCGGTGTCATCCGTCGCTGATCAGCGACTACCACTCATCGATGCATCCGCTGAAGCAGGAGCCCTCCGGCTACACGCCCTCCAGCCACCCGTTCTCCATCAACCGCCTGTTGCCCACGGAGTCAAAGGCGGACATCAAAATGTACGACATGAGCCAGTACGCCGGCTACAACGCCCTGAGTCCGCTGACCAACTCACACGCTGCCTTAGGCCAGGACTCCTACTACCAGAGCCTCGGCTACCACGCGCCCGCCGGCACCACGAGCTTGTGACATCACCAATACCCGCTGGCTTAAGGGCGCGCGGAGCAGATGCTGCGCTCGCAGCAGCAGCAGCACTTGCAGCAGCAGCACCAGCAACACCAGCAGCAGCAGCAGCAACAGCAGCAGCAACAGCAGCAGCAGCAGCTGCAGCAGGCGGCGCAGCAACTGACATCCGCTTCCAACACACCAGCAACATCAGCAGGAGCTGGGGGAAAAGCCAGCGGCAAGGCGGGATCGGGCTCTGGGTCGGGCTCTGGATCGGGGTCGGGATCAGGCTCGGGATCGGGCTACTCACAGAAGCTGCACCAGCAGCAACAGCAGCAGCAACAGCAGGCGCAGCATGCACACCAGCAACACCAGCAGCAACAGCTGCTGCAGGAGCTGCAGGAGGACTCCTCGAACATCACCAGCGACCTCAGCGAGGAGCAACTGCAGCAGCACCAGGCGGCGCAGCAGCAGTTGTACAACAACTACCAGCAGTATGCCGCAGCGGCCGGCTACCGCAACTGGAATCACAGCCTGACGTTCAACGGGGCAGCCGCCCTGCAGAACCTGCTGTAGCTGGAGTTGCAGCAGTTGCACTTGCAGCCCCTCACAGGCAGCGGCTTTGTTGCATGAGTTGCGGGACTGCTGCCCACTGCCAATTAGCGTGTGCTGGCCAGCGGCTTTTAGCACCTGGGCGCATCCTTTGTACATACACACATACTATACCACACATAGTAGACCGATCGAGCGCAGCCTTTGAGTTGATCTTGATCAGTTCCAATTCCAATACTATACCGTTCTGTTGGGGGTTATCCGGTTATTCGGGAGGAGCGAAAGAAAGAAACAGTGATGTAGTTGTAAGTGCAGCAGAACTTTTGTTACCTTTTACGTTTTGCTAACACAAATACAAAATAATAATTCCGTGCCATTTGTTTTCGTTGTTTCGAAACAAGCAATAACAATCAAAGCGGTTAAAACTAAAATTTAAACATTTTAAATGTATCACCGAGAGGAGTAGAGAAGGATATAGAAAGAGAGGGAGAGAAAGGAAGCTCAGCGGGATTTCAGATCACAAAAACCTTAACTAAAACAGTCCCAAAAAGAGAGATACAAATACTAAACCCTTTATCCAAAGGCAATCGCAATCGAATTCGAATCGCAAATGATCAAACCAAAAAAAAAAACTAAAATCTAAATCATCATATTCAGCAGCCCAGCAAACACCCTAAGAATCTTCAAACTATCTAAGCAACAAAAATCTGGCCATGCACGTTTTTATTCTATAATTTATAAAATCCCCATTTACTATATATACACGCGCATCGATATACATATATACGCCGATATATCGCAAAATCCCGCATTTCATTTACATTGTGTGTCTTCTGTTGTTGTACGAATTCGTTAGGCTAAGGCATTTTGTAAATAATATATAAATAGATACCTTTAAGCGACACCCCTCCCCCTTAAAAACAAACATAACTAAGGTCCCACTTGCAAGCAACCAACTTTTAACTAACTTGAGAATTAATCAAATTGTATGAAATTATGCCACACCACTTGAAAGTAAATATAATATAAATATAAATATTGTATAGCATTTAACATTTAATTAGCATAAATAATGAAAGCAAAACAGAAAAACGAAAAAAAAATCACATAAAAAGCGAAAAATTGCAATTATTATTCAATAATTTTTAATATTAGTTATATTGTGCGTAATGAAAAAAAAACAAAATGCAAACACAAAACAAAGACCCATTTTTACATTGAGCTAAGCTAATTAATTAAACTTGAAAAAAATAGTCTAAATATAAACACACACTGACACAGAAACAAATGAATATGATTGTAAAATACACAATATAAAATTCAATAAATGTCAATGCAAGAATTAAAATCCAACTCTAAAGCTAGTAAAAATTAATATTATTATAAATCATGCAAAACAAACAACACAACGTCAACGACAACAAAATCGACTATTTTAATGTTTGAAATACAAGAAAAGAAAAAAAAAACATCATAAATTAGTTTTCATTTCCCAGCCATCAGAGGGACACCTTTGTTGATTTAAACAACTGACCTCCAACAATCGGTTCCATATTGATTGGGCTGGCTCACCTATCTAACATATATCAATGCAGCAAATTCGAATTGAACGACCGATAGCTGAGCAGTTCCAGGAGTCGCTATCTTATCGCCGTCACTCAGATGCAGAGTGCAGTTTTCCACCGATGTCCCGATGATAAACCCTTATCGCGGTGCACTCATAAATTGCAACGGAACAAGAAGGTAAACAACAGTCCCGTCCCGGACCTGACATACTGACTAACCCAGACCCGTTCCCAAACCCAAACCCATCTCAGCAAAGCCCAACCCTGTCAGCCTGCACCTATCCCTCTTCCCAGAATGGGGAGGGAAGTCTTCTGCCCAGTTCTGTTTGCTTTCTAGTAATATTCATGGAGCAGTACGACGAGTACGGCTACGTTCCCTATCGTGGACCTTATCTCTGCAATATAAACAACCGCCAGAGCCTGATCCGTCGCAATTCCCCCCCGTGGAACGACAGTTAACCAGAACCCAACCACCGTTGATTAACATCGGTGTGATTCATTTGAAAGAATCCAGGTTCTAGAAGTCTCGGATATTCCGTCGACATTAAAATTTAAGTTATCTGGCCACGGCAGAGCTGGGCCATGTTTGACAAGCTGTTGTCTTTTTTAATTAAGCAGGAAGGTCACAATTTCTATATGATATACATATGTATGTTATGTGGTGTATCCGAAGGCGACATTTTATTTATACATGTGCATGTGGGCGGCTGGCTTTAATACATTTTTTATAGCCTCCACCACGGCTGGAGCTGCTCCATAAAGAGCTCGCTTTGTTGTTGTTCGCCAGGGGTTGGGAATTGGAAATGGGTCTGGGACTGCAGGGACTGCCGGGACTGCTGGGCTGCGACTTTGGTCTGGGTCTCTAAAAGCGGCAACAAAATGGCGCTTGGTTTGTTGTCGCTTCAATTTCGATTTTTCCTTGACATTGTGACTGTCAGCGTGCTCTGTCGGCGGAGTTTCTTCATTTTACCCCTGGCCAGCAAACAACCCCATCTGGGCTGGCTTAGGAAATCTGTGTTTTGGGGTTGGTTCGACTAAACTGACAACCACCCAGACCACCACCCCAACCGCCCAACCACCCACTCGACCCCCAGCCAGTCCACAATTTCTATATCGATGCCTTAATGCCAGACATGCGCGCTGAAGACGCTGAATACGGGAATAACTGAATAACGGGAGTGGAGTGTGTATGTTCCAGAGTTTGTTGAGCTCTCTAGACTCTCTAGACAAGGCGGCCCAGCTATTCCATATCTATTCATAAATCGCCCGCCACATACACCACCATCAATTTGCAATTATTCTGCCGAGGACAGATTTAAAATTCTATTTCCCCAAAAACAAAACCATTTGGAAATTGGCAAATAGGAAAAATTGTCACGACATTTGCCAAATCATTAAAAATTGATGATTGCCACAGTTCCATGGAAAATCCCCCTCTTTCAATAATTTGTGCATGCGTTTATTTGATAAATTTTTGCTATTTGCACAAGCAAAATTTGGTACCAAAAAATAGCAAGTTTAAATTGGATCCAGAGAATAAAAGTTTCAGACAGTTGGGGCACTTTATAAAGCAACCAAATTTCAGTTTTCCCACAGCTGGATTGTGGCAACAAAGTTGAATTTGGTTGAGTCTCTAGCCTGCTGCTGTTGCTGCTAATAAAGAACCGCAATCTTGTAGTAATTTTCTAATGGAATATTTAATTTTAAAACGAGACACAGCCAAGCTGGGGCACACAAAGCGGAGGAGATGCTCTGCCGGCGTTGAAAAAGTGGTCGGGCAACCCTTTTTTCCTGAGCTTATGCCGGATGGATACACAGGAAGTAGTGCCTTTGCTATCCTCCGAGCTCCAACCTCTTCCTCCTGGTTCCCCAAACACGAAACCACTCAAAGACAGCGCACGTTCACTAAGGAAAAACTACTGATTCAAGGTGTTAAAAGTGAAATTTAAATTAAAACGTTGTTCTTGATTAAATTATGAGATATTTCTACTACACATTAAATTATAACCATTGAGTGTTTTACAAATTTTAAAATGATTTCCTTTGACATATTTATTTAAAATGTTACATTTACACAAAAACTAAAAACTTTGTTTAACAGATGTTATAAATATTAATCTGAATTTCAAGTACCAAGAATCTGAAATTGTTTTTTAACCACCTTACGAGTTGAAACCTTGTAATCTTTTTAACAAGTATAAAGTTTGACTTTGAATTAAAAACTCTTTTTTTTTCTTCGTGCATCAATCTCGGTGGCTTGAGATTGGAGGAGGGAGGATGTAGTCGTGGATGTCGCTGCAGGGGCAGCAGTCGCTTGGCTGGTTGGCTGGCTGGATGGTTCTCTACAATCTCTACGTGGACCCCATGGACCCGTACCCGGAACGCTCCTCCCTGCGCTCCACTCGCTTTGTGCACTGCTTTTTCATTATAATAATACTTTGTAATTAGGTTTTCGAAAGTTAATTAAAATTCGGTTATGAAAGCGGAAACTTTCTCATGAACGCTTCCGGTTATAAAAACGCACGATGGCGGATGGGTTGAGTGGGTTGGAGGGTTGGTGGGGCTGGGGGTTAGGCCTGGTGGGCGGAGCTCGGTTAGGCAAATGAAAAAAAAAAAAAAAAATGAAAGGAAAAAGGATTTTCGGGCTCCAGTTGAGCTGCAGCCAGAGACAGACAGGGAATAAAAGATGAAAATGTACAAAGCTCGGAAAAGCGGGGGTCTGGGAAAAGGGAAAAAGGGAAAAGGACACAGTCACAGAAACAGACAACAGCGCGGCTCTCAACTTTGTTTCGAGAAAATTTTTGTGCAAACATTTCTCTGAAATTAAAAAATACATATTATATTTTAATGAGCAAAATGGCTGCCATGGTGCGATGGTTGCTTTTGCCTTTGCTGTTGTCACGTTTTAATGCCAGCCGCGCCCAGTCGCAAGGTTGGCAGCATTGCGAACGGGATAATTAAAATGATGACTTGAAAATAAATTGCTGTTATCTCTGACCAACAGGCTGGCTGCGACCCCACCCAAAACCGTTGCCGGTTGTCGATGACACGTCGATGTCGACATCGCCCCATCATTATGAACGGATGTGGGGATGGGGGATGGTGGATGGGGGATGGGGGGCAATGGGTGGCGGCGGGGCCAGTGTCCTCTGTGTCCTTAGCGGGTGTGTGTGCTCTATCAGCGCCTGCCGCTGCTGCGTGCTTGAGAACGACACTTACGGATTAGGCCGGCAGCAGCAACATCAGCAGCAGCAGCAACACCAACGAGCTGACAAGTGACCCCGGTTGTCCTTTTTGCCGCTGCAGCCTGTTCCTTGTTCCATGTTCCTTGCTGCATTGTGCTCTTTGTTTATCTAAAACATTCCACACATAATTAGCAGCAAAGCTCTGCAGCCTGCCACCCCGTTTTCCAGCTAGCAAATTGAAATTAATCCGCGAAACCTTACGCTCTCGCAAATGCGGGCACGTGTCCTGCGTAAAGAGTCCTGCCACGCGTCCTCGGCCATCAAAACATTACAAATCTCTGTGGGTGGGTGAGATCTTGGGAGCGTTATCTAAAAACTTGCCACCATACGTTTCGGCCGATATCTTGGGCTGTATCTGCTGTTGATGGCCGGCTTAGCTGCAACGTCAACGCATTAATCACGTTTCGGCATGTGGAGGTGAAAGTGGGGGCGGTGGAGTGGGTGTGGGTGGTTGCCCATTTGTGGTTGGTGGTTCGGGGTGACAGTGACTGATGTGCAGGAAGGCGGGCGGGTCGGGCTTATCGATTGGCAGACCGTACACACCTTTATCGTGCAGCAGCAGCCCATTCGATTGGATGAAATTTCAGACGACCACATGGATGGCATCTAATAATCAAATTGCGTTTTGACAGGCCAACGAGTGGAGCAGAGTGTGTTGGACTGGGGAGAAATACTCATTAGGAGCTGAGTATGATGAATGGAACTAGAATCCTGTTTGGCCAGCGGCAGAAAGTCTTATTGGAAACGGTTTAGACTCTGGTGCTATCACATAAAGCACTCAATGTGCTCCGCACTCCGGTTGATTATTTATTTTTGTTTTAATTAAAACTCGCACGAAATGCTTCCCATTTAAATGCAATTACGTTAATGTACGGATATCACAAACGGGGAAAAATATACACACATTTAGCATTTGGCAAAAATCAAATCAAAATCTCGTATTAAATTAATTCGATTTGTTTGAAAGCGTATTTGCATACGCAGGCGAAATAAATGTGAAATCGGGATGCGAGGAGGGGGCGTGGCTGTCTATCCGCTTCCGGTGCGGACAGCGGAAACGGACATGGCCACTGCACAGTGCGAAAATCCTCCGCCTCCGCCTCTTCAGTGTTATTTGCGGAAAACGCCTCACTGCATCAACGGAGTGATTGAATGCGATCCACACAACGCAGGACACAACAAGGATAAACAAATTTGGCACAGGCAACAGTTTCATGCAATCTAATTCACAATTAATGACAAATTCCCTGCCACTTACGACTCTCTGTGCGTGTGTGTGTGTGAGTGTGTGTGTGTGCGTGGTGTATCTGTGTGTGTTGCGAGCGAAAATATTTGCACAATAATTAATTGAATAATGTCAATAAATTTTCAACACATTTCCACACAGAGTGAAACTTTCCCGTACTCACACACATGTCCGTGCACAGGACAAACACATTTGCGTACGAAGGACCCAAGGAAGGAGCCGGCTGGCTGGCCCGCTTCCAACTTGGGACAATGTGCTCGCCAACTGGACAAGTTTGTCTGGCCGTCCATCCGGACGGATGGCTCTCGTTCCGGCTCCGGCTCCGGCTCCGACTCCGGGATGCCAGAGCATTTCGTACTGCTGGTTGGTGGTGGTGATGGTGCGATTAGGCGAAACGAATCAACAAATCAACACACTCAGCAAATTCGTCAGCAGGATGCGGATGCCGTCGCCACTGCTGGTGCACATTGTGTCTCATTTCCATTTCCATTTTCATTCCCATCCAGCAGCATCAGCAGCCATCGGTCGACGCCGACGTCGACTGTTCAAAAGTTTGTCTTTCAATTTCGAAAATGGTATTTGTCAAGTGGGCGCCACACCCTCCTCCTGCCTCCTCCGCACCCCCCACCCTCTGTTGGGCTTTTGGATTTGCATAGCTCAGCAAGAGCAGCCGGCTTTCTTGCTGGCCCACAACCAAAACGAACCGTTTCCATCGTAGGGTCCATGTGTGTCCTTCAAATTGCTCAAGTGCCGCAGAGCAACAGCCACCGGGAACAGGCGACTCCGGCTGACACACAAACCAGCTGCCCTAATTCCGTGGGTTTTTCTGATATGAGCACTGCCTGTTTGATTCCGAAAAAGATATATGAGTTGGTTAGTTTGGATAGGGTAATATATTTATCTTTTTTGAGATCGGTCTGACACAATTTAAAGTTATTAATGTTAAATATAATCAGCTTAATAAGGCATGATAACAAATATATATAAATATAATAGTAATCATCCAATTTTGATAAGATAAGATAATCCATCAGACATCTTTCAACATGTTTAAATATGCACAAGAGAATACTTTTTAACTGATTCAAAGATCGGGTTTAAAAACCCCATACAATAATAAACAATAACAACTAAATATGTAAATAAATCGAAATTATTTGTGTTCAATAATCACAAGTACAATTATTCAATTAAAGATCATTGTTGTACATTTTTGACAGCAGATAGGATACATTCAGTCGACAGCTTAGAATGCATAGCCATCCCTTTGCCCTCCAGGCTCAGGACCTGAGCCATTCCACTCATGAATGGCTAGGGAGATGAGCAGGACGGACAGGAGGACAACAGAACCGATCTGGCATGAGAACGGCTGAGGGATCCTACTGCAATTGTTAAGCCAGCTAAGCCATCAAAACAAAAACCATTCAGCCGGCGACTCACGGCATCTTTAACCAATAAAGAAAACAGGATAAGCCATCATTTCCGAACTGCAAGTCAAAACGATTTAAGCAGGCGGAATTCCCCGCAAAACATCAAATGAGCAGCCGGAAAAAGTGCATTTTTTGTAGTCATGTGTTCGAGAGTGCTCACACAGTTTTTCTGGCCAATTGAGCAGGGGCCACAACAATGCTTAAAGAGCCAACTACTGATACTAAAGGCACGACAGCCCGGAGCTAAAGCTCACCGCAACACATGTAAATGGTAAATGTAAATGTCAGGACGGGCAAATCCTCCGTAATTGATCGGCCCATGGAGCGAAGCGAAGCTTACCGACTGTCGTCGCCGCGGGTGCAATCCCAATAAAAATCCGTAATGCTGCAAGTACCTGCTCCGCACAATGGGCGCCCATTCATAAGGCCTTAAGACTTGTCAATCACTTCCTAACCCGACCGACGACAGACGGTCGCCAGTCTCCTTCTTCGAGCAACCCCATCGCCCAGCAAAATGATGGCAGATGTTCTAGGGCCAAAAAGTTTTTAAACCTGACTGACATGCAAATAGATGTCAGAGCAGAGCTCGCGGCAGGTGCAATTCCCGGGGTCAAATGGGAGTCACAAATGCTAACAGCAGGTCAACTAGCAAGCTCTAAATAATTTCATGGGCCATACTATATATTGGCCCACAATTCGTGTGTTATCTCTGGCTAATGTGCCAATATTTTTACATGCCTAAAACATGTTAAACAATTGTCGCGGCCCCTTTGGGCCCTCTGGCACACTGACAACTAAATTAAGCCATTTGTCACAGCTTATTTTCACATATGCTGGCATTTAACACGCAGGTTTTTGGGTTCTTGGTTCCTGGTTGGAACAAGGGGAATAAGCCCCGGAATCAGCCTCCTTCCGTCCGTTGGTGGTGGCTCTCGCCTTTTGATTGGAAATATTCCGGCTTGGTTGGGCATTAGAATAACAGCAACAGAAATCCAATGAAAACAAAACCGCCCATCAACACCCTCGAAATAAATTGCCAGGACATGAAAGTGGCAGTGGGTGGGTGAGTTGGTTTACAGAGGTTGTGGGTTGGAGGATGTTGTTTTTATTGTTATTGTTGCTGATGCTGTTGTTGCTCTTGTTCTTGTCTTTGTCCCTGGCCCCTTGCCTCGTGTAGCATTTAATTGAAATGGGCGCAAGCATTTGTTTCTGCATTTTATGCTCACTAGCCGCATTAAAGTGCTAATGCACTGTTGTTGTTCTTGGCCAGGACGACGACAACCCCTAAACTACCCAACAACAAAACGCCCGTCTGCGCTCACTCCTCACTCCCGATTCACGAACAATCAACCCCAAATAATAGCAAGGATTATGCCATACATCAGGACTCAGACTTGGGTTCGTGTTCAAAGGTCCTGGGTCCTCGGTGCTGGTGAGGGGCGAAAGAGCAAGAGAGACAGAGTGCATTGTCCTGACAGGACTGAATAGTTAGAAGGTTTTTATGTGAATATTCAAATACTCTAATAGAAGTTTTACTATATTTAAATATTATTTCCTATTTAAATATAAATTGCATTTTTTTTTACAAAATTTGAAGCGATAAGTTTCATTTTGTGCAACCACTTTATTCGATTTATTAGATATATTTTCTTAGACCTTAATTTAAAAAATACTATTAAACTGTAAACTATAACTGTATTATTATTGTATTGCTTTATAAAACTGTAATGATGTTTTACATTAAACACAATACGTATTAAACACATATATGTAATACAAGCAAGCCTTTTTTTTGGTTTTAAAACAATATCTTTTACTGATAAGCTATGTACCTACTTTTGTTACAATTTTGTTTAAAGCTGAATTATGTTTTAATAAAATATATATATTTTAGATAAATTAAATATTTCTTCTTCTTATATGAGCATGTCTTTACATAAAATCTCATTAAAAGGGTATCATATAGTTAAAGGGTATTTGGATAACCTCCTTTATAGTTTCCTTTTTTCCCAGCAAGTCATGGTAAAGCTGGCAATGCTTGAATCCTCTTCATCATCGTCATTTCCATCGACGTCGACATCCCGTCCCTTCCCGTTTCGTTTGGTCTCGTTTTTGGTGTATGTTTTGAGGCTACAGATATCAGGGCAATAAAATAATTGCGACAATAAGCGTTTCATTATTCATTTGTGTGACTGCAAGGGGCGAGCAATTTGTGAGCAGGTCGTCCTGCAGGAAAGTCGTTTCGGGGGAGGAGGATGGAGGGGGTAGGATGGAGGATGAAGGATGGAGGGTGGAGTTGATGTGGTGACGGCTCGGCACTGATTGCAGGGGTGGTGCTGGGCTGGGCTGGGCTGATGTTAATCCAACTGTGCTCGGTTTTCATGGCTCTCATGCACATTGCCGTTTTAGCAGTTAATAGTTCGGTACTCCGGCTGAACTTTGATTTTCCCCGGATGAATAAGGATGAATGTCTGGCGGGGGGTGGCAGGGTGTGTGACACCCGCCCGATGATCTTGATTTGATTACGGCGGCGTTAATACAATTGATATTCCAGCAATGGGCTAATATAAAACTGCGTTTAGCCTTTTTTGTTTGGGTTGCTGTTGCGGCTTAGAGGGCAAAGTTGGTGCAGTTGGTGATTGCTTTTTTATTCCGACATTTGTTTGCCTGCGCGAAGGATAAGCCAATTTGAGTCCCGGTCCTCCACATTGCTTGCGGACACTTCAAGCTAATTGCAGGCATTTCTGCATTAATCTGGGCTAAAAAAAACTTGGCTCTAACTCCAGTCTCCAGTTGATTGGCCTGGTCAATTGCAGTTTAATCTATCGTTCGTCTTTCGATTCTGCTTAATTGCACAGACGGGTCAACTGTCTGTCTTGGCCAAAAGGAAATCGCTGGAAATAATTATGATTGAGCGCTCAAATACCGCATGAATTACAATTTTTCCATCCTTTAGCTTGGAGCTGGAAATAAAATAAAAAACTCATTGGAATTTTCTTAATTGAGTTTGCATAATTAGCGTGGCTAATTGTCATTGAGTCTGCATATTAATCAGGGTTTTGTTTGGTTTAAATAAAAGTGGAACAAGGTCCCAAATCGCCCAACTTCCAAGCTAATCGAAGTTTCAGTGTCAATGACTTCCCTGCCTGCATTTGTTTTTGTAGGCTTTAATTTTGTGTATATTTGCATTGACAAATGCACAGTCAAAGCTAAAAATAAACAATGGCAAAAACCACCCAGAACGCGACTGGCTCCAGCTCCATCTCCTTCCGAATCCGAATCCGAGTCGCATTTGTGTGCCCAACTACAATACAGTCTTCAAATGCGCTCGCTACCTTGCGCTTGTTATTACAGCAAACAAATGAAAGTGAAAGCACAAATTTTGCGATGTTGTTTTTTTTTGTGGATACTACTGCTGCTTTTTCTCCGCTTTTATGGTACTATACACATAGCCAGACGAAAGTCGGAGGAGAGCGGTGGAAAGCGCGACGTTTGGTGCCAAAATTGCTTCCGAAATCAACCAAAGCCAAACGACAGTGTGTGTGTGTGTCGGCCATGTTGTTGGCCATCCCAAACACACACATACACACACAGCTAGAACCCAAAGAGCCAGGCCAACGAAGAGAGCTGGAGCTGGCTGTCGAGTTTGAGTTTGCTGCTCAAATATTATGCGAACGCAAATATTTTTATTTAGTAAATGTCATTTATTATTTATGTTTATTCGAGCACTTATCTAGCGCTGCTTAACAACTTTGGCTCTAATGCAGCCAGAGGGCGGCTGCCAAGGGGGGCAAGGCCGATTGGATCGAATTGAATTGAGTCGAATCGAAAGCGGAATCAACAAGAAATCCAACCCACGCATGGCGATGCTACCAGGATGCTTCCACACGGCGGTGGGAATAAATTTAAACTCAAACTAAACTTGCGAGTAAATAGAAATACAAAAAGGCAAACAAAAACAATGAGGATGTCGATGGCGGGAAGGCAATTCCGCTCTTATTTCCATTCGCACACTCTTAAAAATATTTTTTTATAATATTTAGAAAAGCCGCACACTCTTATAACCCTTTTTTGTAATATTAAGAAAAGTCCCTTACACGATACAAAATGATATCTATAGTCTTAAATCTTAACAAGCCCAATGTTAAAAAAAGGTTAAGGTTTAATGGGGTTAAAAAATGTAGTGTGGTGTATTGAGTCAAAGAATTATCTTAAAGTTTATAATTTTTAAACAAACTTCGGTTTTACAAAAATATAGGTAGGAATTTTTGGACAGTTTTCAAACATGAAAAAATAACAATCTTAATTTGGAAAAATAAATTATTAAATAAAAGAAAATTATTGAATGAAAAGACAAAATACTTGTGATGATGTTTTTCAGTAGAAAAAATTTTACACTTTAAATATCAATTATAATACCTATTATTGTAATTCATTTAAAATACTTATGTTTCTGTGCAATATTTTTGGCAATTTGGGGATAAATGATTTTTTTTTAAGTGCAGCTGGAGACGCAGGCAAATGGCGGGGCAGAGTGTACACAAGCCGTCGTCTAGCGCATGTCTGCCAAGTGCGAAATGGGGGCGACCTGCTGCTCCTGCTACTCCAGTTCCTCCTTACCCTTCTGCTCCCTTCCGCTCCCGCCTGCAGTTGCTGGCTGCCAATATTTGTGATTGTTTCGTATTCGATTTTCATAGCGGTGCAGTGTCCTTGGCTGGAATCGAAGTGGGTATATCGGTGGGTCTATGTGCACGGGGGGAGCTGGAGATGGGGAGCTCCCTATGAATGACTTTTTCTTTTTTGTTGTGGGACGCTCTTGTTGTTCTTGTGCTGCTACGATTATTGTTATTAGTCGAGCAAACAAATTGGTAAATAATAAATATTTTTCAGTTAAATATTGTTAGTAGAATGCCTCTTGCGGACTTGCAGGGCCAACTTGCGGCACGAGCCCTCTTTTTTTTTGTTTCTTTGGTTTTTCCTGCTTTTTATTGCCACAAGAGTGTGAGCGAGTGTGGATATGTAGATCTCCGAAGGAGGCCATGCCACATTGCCAATGACTTGCGCTTTCGTCCATGTGTACACATGAAGTGTGTGTGTGTGCTAAGGGAAATTGGTAGCCCACATTTACAAAATCAGAAAAGCGCTTGATTTGTAAAATATTTGCTTTGCGCAAACGAACACAGCAATTGTTCAATTCATACAGCCATTGGACTCCGTCTCCGTCTCCGATTCCAATACCGATTCCGATTCCGACCTGGGCTATACAGCTCCCTGGCTTTGGGTTGGAGAGGTTTTGTTGTTGCTGCTGCTGCTGGGTGATGTTGTCGTCATGTTTGAAAATGTTTATGGAACGACACCTGTAGGTGATAATAATAAACAATCGAAACACGACGCCCACGACACTGCCAATCGAAGTGATTCCGAGGGTTTGGGGGTGGAACGATGGAGCAGGTACACATATGCATAAGTAAATATGGGGATTACAATTAGCTGAAGCTTCTAGGGAGCTCAGTAAAGTAAAGTCCTCTTACATGGGGGGATTTTCTGTGAGTTGATAGTTGGGATTTAAGAAATCTTCAAGCGTCACTGATAAGATACAAGTGGGATAGTGAGAGTTTGAGATTTGATTGGGGTAACACACTTTCTCTAGATAATGTAGCTAATACTGAGTGTTAGATAAGAGCTTTTTCTTACTTTCCCAAGATTTAGAACGTTACACCAATGTTTATTCCACAAACGTAGGACTTTTTAAACGCTTTATATAAGTTTCACTTGTGGCTGGCTGGCTGGCTATCTGGCTGCGTAACTCTTTTTGGTTCGCATGCAGGCCTGCCAACTTGTTTTTTACCGATAATTTATCGATATCTATAAAAGAGCCCGCTCTTTTAAACCGGAAAGCGTTTCTTTTAGTTTTTTAAAACTATTAATATTATTTAAAGATTTTTTTAACTGTCGTTGATAATTTTTGTCTGTAAAATGTCCCATTTATAAAACCATTTCCTTAAAATATTATAAGATGTTTAGCATTAAAGCTCCTTGAAAATTTCCTGGGAACTTTTTTTGGCTTCCTCCCCTCTGAGAGGAGTACTTATCATTCCATTAACCAGCTAAATGGAATCCCCGCTAATGGCCAGCACATTTAAAAGTACAGGAATTTCTTGGAATCGTTGAGCTTTTGCTTTTCACACCCGGCTCCCAACTCTCAGTCGGTCAAGCCTTTTTTAGCCTTGGCTTTGTTTGCACATTTGAGTGGTTTTGGTTACTTTGACGCTTTGTCCCAGGCAATATGATCTTAATTTTGCGCTACAAAAGCCACAGAAAGTCAAACAATAATTTGGTTATTCAAATGTGTCCAAGATCGACGTTCACCGGATGTTTGTGGACTATTTGCGAAAGCATTAAGCTGGCCAGCGGGGGGATTGCCAGCTCCATGAGAAGTTTTGGCGTGAACTCCACTTTACTTTCTCAGGTGGGTTGGGTGGTTCTTTTTTTACGGCCTTTATTAAACCACGATGGGCGGCATACTTTTGTACACTTCTCGGAAAAGTTGTAAATTGCACTTTGTAAACAAGGCACGGCGGAGAATCAACGCTAAGACCCTGTCGTTTATCTCTGGGCATGGGCTAACGATAAAGTCGCGGTCCGTGTGGAAGCCACCTCATTATCTGGATCAGGTACCGAGGTACCCGAGAACAGGAAGACTCTATCTGTATCTGTATCTGGCGGAGGTGCTTATCTAATCTGACGCTGCATAAATGCAAATAACGAAAGATCGCTACGATCGTACCGCTGTGTCGTATGGGGCCGTATAATGAGACAGTTGTCGAGGTTAGCGATAAGCTATAAGGAGAATGCATCCGGAGAGACGACAGCGACCACGACGACGACGACGACACACCGAGCAAACAGTCCCAAGAACAGAGCAAATTCTTTCTTCTGGCAGCCGCACAGATAACGAATCGCTGGCGAAAAGGTCGGGCCTGTGTGCATATAGCTCTATATATGGCGATGGCTGGCTCAGTCCCGGTCTTTGGTCTTCGGACTTCTCCTCCTCTCCGGGAGACTCAATCTCAGTGCTCAGTGCTCCAGCTCTTATCGGCCAGTCGTACACCCTATTTGGCTGCTGATTAAGGCAAGAAATACAAAATGGTGGCTGCCCGGGCTCTCTGCTGGGGAAATGTGAACAGCTTGTTGACCCAACTGGGCTACCTGGCTCTCCAACCTGGCTTAATTAAGAACAAGTTGGCAAACATGGCAGACAATGAAAATAGTTGGCCTTGCTTATCGCGCCCTATCAGTGGGCATGGGTGGGTGGGTGTAGTGGGTGTGGGAGTCAGTCACTTTCCCGCAGGACAACGACCACAGTGAGTGCGACCCAAATGACAAGCCAAAGTCGAAGTACGGAAATTATTTCCTAATGCGAAACTTTCGAGGATAGCTGAAAATGGTAACTTCTCATTGTCACTCGAAAAATATATTCTGAAAAGAGCATTAAATATATTACACATTCAAAAAAAAACGACCCAAAGTAAGAAGATTCAAAAGAAAATGAAAAGCTTATTTTTCTTTCTCTACTGTTTAAATATTTTTACCTTCTAGTAATACCAATACAATTTTTTAATGTTGCAAGTATATTTTAGATTTTATTTTATCTGCTTATAATTCATGTTGATAACATTTTTAAGTATTTAATTTTAAAGTCCTTAAAAATGTATCCAAAAGAAATGAGGATAAAATAAGGATAATAAAGTAAGATTGTAATAAGGAGTATCCTAACATTTGACTAGTGCATTAAAATTTAGATTTAATAAACTTGTAGCCTTTAGATATATTAAAATAATTTCAATTTTATGACAATAAATGTATAAAGGATGACTTTGTGCTATAAAGCGAAATCTGAAGTTTAAGTTTTAGAAGAAAACTTTAGACTGTACGCTTGAGTCATCTAATGCCCCAAAGTCAAAGTAATCTCAAAGAAGGGTGTATTCTACATATTATTGAGCCGAGTGTGCTTAGCGTGTCTGGGTGTCATTGCCGCCCACATGCATAATACGCCTGCAACTGTCTGCCTGTGTGGGTGGTTGTGTGTGTCTGTGTGCGAGTCCTTATGACAATTTGATGAGGACGTTATTTACACTAGTTAAAAGCTACAACCCCACCACCCCGCCCCGCCCCGTCCATCTCGGTGTTGTCAATAAAAAGGAAATAAGCAGTTGGATCCATACCGAATCCGGACCCCAGATCCTATCCCTATCCCCAACAGAGCTGACACTCGCATGACAAGCAGTCATTTCCATGGCCAGTCAGAACCATTCCCATTCCCTAGCCCCATTCCCATTCCCAAACCCATTCCCAAACCCAATCCCAGACCCATTTCCATTTCGATTTTGATGGCCGTTGGCCGTTAGCCGCCTGGCATTTTTCCGTATACGCGCGTATCCAATCAAGCATATATCGTTTGTAGCTAGGCTATGTCCATGTCCATGTCCATGTCCCTTCTGCATAAGTGTGCGTGCCAGTGGGGGCGTTAGGGGCGTGGGGGCGTGGGGGCGTGGTGGACGTGGTCAACATTCCGTTGATTACGTATACGACTGGGGCGCCAATCAACCAAATGTCAACGTCAGCGACGCGACGTTTGTCATGTTGACTGTTTTATTGTCGCTGTTGTTGTTGTTGTTGTTTTTGTTGTTGCTGTTCCTGTTTCCGCTCCTGCTGCATAGCAAAATGCTGAAATGTCGCTCAACGGCCGGCCAACAACAATGCGTTTACATTTTTTCTCGTGGCCCGAATCAATATTAGTAATTTGAATTATTCAGAAGTCAAATATGAAGCTTTAATGGCCAAACAGCGTGCCCGCACACGAGGCCCAAAGTTGTGACCCCACTTAATCCTCCTCCTCGTCTGACGATGCTGCTGCTCCTTCTGCTGCTGCTGCTGCTGCCCATTGGATCCTCCTGCCGGCGACAACTCAATAATTTGGCGAATCGCCCAATTTAATGCCTGCACAGCAAGGGGGGGATCAGCAGGGTGGGTGAGCAGGCTGGGTGATTGGTGGGTGGTGAGTGGGGGTGGTGCAGCCCAAGTCGCAGGCCAGTGCAGCAATTCGCAGCTCGGAACCTGCCGCCATTGTCTACGGCTCTACGGTTCTGGGGTTCCACGGTTGGTCGTTGCCCAGGTAAATACGTCAATTTAAATCCGTGGATTGGATTGTAAGTCAATGTTTGACTTTTGCTCGCTGATTGATTGCTCAAAAGCAACAGCAGCAGTAGCAACTGCAGTCGTAGTCAGTGTAGTCGGGAGTAGCCATTGCCAGTAGCGAGCAACTGCAGCAGCAATATCGCAGTTGCCTGCATATGCATACGGCCCTGGGCTGATGACTTGGCCAGTTCCCCACCGTGGGGTGGTAACTGAATTTGCCGGGGTAGTGACTGGTAGTGACTGCCACATGCATCAACAGTTTACCCGATTTACAGCCAGTGGAGTTTGCATAGCGGAGTCAACCGTATGAATCAACGATTTCTGCTGCGCCGGCATAATTTCCAAAAAATTTACACACACACATCCGCCGAGGAGAGGAGAGGAGACGTTCGTCTGGATCTGGATGGTTCTTCAAGGAGTTATAACTGAACTGTAGCTGCTGCTGTCGACTTTAAGTGGCAAAATCAACAAATTATAGTGTGTGTGGCCATTGTGCATCGTGGCATCGTCGCCCGCACAACTTCAACAAAGTTTGCCCCGCTGCAACACGAAATATTTAACTTCAGATTTTGGTCGTCAGGCTGCCTGCATATGTACAGACAATAAATATCTATGTGCACCGGTAGAGGAGGGTCCAAACAGTTATATTTAATTGGTCAGGTGGTTAAAGCCCAACTGTGGATCCTCTGACATATTTGATATCTTCTGTAAGGTGTAGTATTAAGACTTAAGTCTGTAAAAACACCCAAATACCGGACCCATTTTTCTTCCAAATAATTTAAAGTGATTCATCGTATTTTTATATATAGTTTTTTCTCCAGAATAAGTGGGTAGAACTATAAAATCGATAAGATAAACATGTTTTGGTAATACTTATTCCACCGACGTCGGGAGCCGACATTAAAAAGTGACTGTGAATATTTAAAATAATTATACAGAAACATTACAAAAGACACATTTTAAACTCATTTCTTTACTTAGTAGTTCCGTTGTTATCCTTAACCCATATTTATTTCTGGGCCAAACTGTTTGAGCCGCCCACGCTAGTATGTATATTTAAACTCAATTTTAGACACATGTGCATTATTGTTGCCTATCTGGCGGACGTTCTCTATCCGACCGCAACAACAGTGCCAACAATAAACAGTCGGAGGCAAAGCCACCGCAGCAGCAGCAGCAGCAGCATGTGCAGCAGCAACATTTGCAGCAGCAGCAACAAGAGCTCATATAAAAGCGTTCGCATATCCTTGTGTGTGCATGTGTGCATATCCTTTGGTGTGTACGCTGCACTGCGTTGTTTTGCCGCTCTTGATAATGATGCTGGCCGGCATATTCATAATGAAATTTCATTGCGGCAGGACCGCCCTCACACACAAGTGTGTGCGTGTGTGCACTGAGTGGAAAACAGGACACACCCGGACCCAGGCATATTATGTATAAACACAAATTAATTTCGTTTCAGTGGCCCCAACCGTAGCAGCCAAAGCCGTAGCCATGGCCATAGCTATATCCGTATAGCCATATAGCCGGGTCCGTGCAATGACGGGGCCCGGACATTTGCATAAAATATTTGCACAGCTTTCGGCTAGTGCAACGTTACTGCTTTTGCTTTTGCTGCTGTTGCTGTTGCTCCTACTGCTGTGGGTTTGTGAGGGAGCTTTGAGGACTCGTCCGTTTTCGTGTCCATAAACTAGGCAACAACAGGCATTTTCCCAGCACAGATTTAATGAATCAGCAGCCCCCGTCCTGGTTTTGGTTATGGCTATGGTTCTGGGTCTCGGCCAGGCAATCTGGGCTCCTTTTTCAGGACAACCTGCCGCATCAGCAAACGTCTTGTGCCATGTTGAACCATGTCTGGTTTGGTCATTTTTGATAAATTAGCACAAAATCAGCAGATACCAAATCAAGGCCTAAATTTATTTTCTTTGGAAACTGATCGAATTTGGTAATACCTAACATGTTTGTGAGTTCTTATTCTCGTTGAAAATAAAATTTATAAAAAAAAACCTTTGTAATAAAAATGTATTCATTGGGTCAATTAAGAAGTTATTTACGATCTGGTTAGAAATGTTTTGAAGCTTTTAAAATACTGAAATAAAACATTTTTAATACATTTATTTATTAACTATTAATTTATTTTAACATAATATAATTTTAATCAAATTTCAAGTTGTTCCTCATGTCCAATATAACCGTTGCTTAATTTATAATATGCATATGCGTCCATACATGTAGATACATATTTATGTGCAAACAAGATTTGTGTATTTGAGCGGGTGAGGGTCTCGTTTATTGCTGAGTGGACTGACTAAAAATTCCGTCCCTTGTAATTGGCCAAATGCCAGAGCCATTGATGCATCCAATCTCCGATTCAGTCTGCGGTGCGTGTTTAATTTCAGGGTATGATGTCACATTCGTATCAACATTTTATATAACCTGACGTTTTCTCCCGGTAAGGAGATCTCGTCCCACCCCACCCCCTTTTTCGTATGCCGTCCCACACTTTAGCACATAATTAACCTAAAAATGTAACTCCATCTTGTTTATCAGCGAAAATACAGAAAGAAGGAGAGGAAATATGACAAGTGACGAGGAAGGAGAAGGAGAGTTACCTACTGGAACTGGAAAAAGGCGCGCATCTCATTATCACTCGGACGTGAATATCTCGACATGTTTGTCGTTGTCGTTCGTCATCGGTGGTGCGGATGCGAACGCGAATGCTTGTCGCTGTCTTGCCCCTTTCCCCCCCTCCCCCTCCCACCTGTACCCCTGTCCCCCTCCCCCGCGTCACTCGAAAACGTTTAAAGTGAATTTGTGTTGAGCTCACATCGTTAAAATATCCGTCAAAAACTTAAGTAAACAGACATAACTACGTGCATTTTAAATTGAATTCGAACACGAAACAAAAAAAAAAAAAAACCACCACCAACAACAACAACAAAAACACCAAAAAAATAAGCAAGCGACAGTGAAAATTTACACATACCACTTGGCCATACTTAGCCTAAAATATCCATCTCTTTGGGTACGAGTATATATCTCTCTTGTACAGTATGTTAACTCGATCCGACTCGACTGACGCCGATCCGTCCGCGCCCATTTCTCAGACGCTCGAGAGTTTCGAGCCGTTTCTCCTTCTTTCTTTCCCGTTGGCGGGGCTATTTGCCAAAAAAATTAAAGACAAGTAAAAGTCGTGATTAACGTTGAATTGACTGGTGGGTCTGGGTCTGGACCCCGATGCTCGAGCGTCATTATCACCGCAAACAAGCACATCTCGGACCTATAATGAGTGTTTGAAACGAGTACGAGGTAGAGGCACTCGCGTACTACAAAAATGCCGCGCTCGGTTGACTCTAAATGGTGGATAGAGTTTTTTTTCTGCCTTTAATACTCGTTACTCGTGTAGTAAAAGGGTATATTGTGTTCGTAAAACAGGTGTATAACGTGGAGAAGGAAGAACGTCTTATACTCATGAGGTGAATATATTTCTAACCAGCTTTAATCGATTTGATCGTAATTTATCTTTTTGCATCAAAAAGATGAATTTGATCCCAATAGCTTTCATGTTTGATTCATATGTTTATCCTGTAAACTGAACAAGAAACGACGAGTAAAATATCACTATTATTTTTAAATAAAGGACATGGTATAAAAATAATAAGTCTAGCGGTAATGCAATATAAGATTCCTATGTTAACATACTTAAAAATTAAATTGAATTAAATTTTTAAATCATTAAAAGAAATTGATATTTTTAAAGAGTTGCAAAGGATGAATATTTTTAATGTGAGTACTGGGTATTTCACAGTCGTAGCAATTGACAATTTATATCATTCATAATTTTTTGTTAGGGTTTGATTAGGACAGATTTTGTACAAGCAAATGCTTTTGGGCCAAAATAAATGTCATTAAATGGGCCAAGTTGGATTAGTCTGAAGACTGCTCCTCATTTTGAGTAAGAAATAGTTTCCAATGCCAACTTAAGGCATTTCTCCGACCAACAAGCGATAATTGACCAGATCGCTTTGCTTGCTCCAAAGATTGCTCAACATTTCGCAGGAGCGTCGCAGCTTCGCATGGCTGCTCCCCAGAGCTGAAGCTGGAGCTGGAGTATCTGTATCTGGTATATGGAACCTGGTATCTGGCCATTTGCTGCGCTGCGGCATTTCGTGTTAAATATTTACCCACACACAGTGCGGTACACGCCCAATAAGCAATGTGCGGTGCAAAGTGTGCCAGCAACAACATCGCGGTTAGCGGGGTCAAGTGCTGAATCGATCAGGGGAGCGGAGTGGAGTGGAGTGGGGGGCAGGAGGAGGATCGATCGTCTGAATGCGAATGCGAGTGGCTGGGCACTTTGCATATTTTAGCGCGTGCATTGCAGTTGCTAATTGAAATAGTGTCGCTGCGACGATCGTTGGTGTTGCTGCTGTGGATGTGGATGTTGCTGGTGTGCACATATTTGCGCATTGCCAGAGATGCGCAACGGAGTGGCGACCTCGCCTAGTCCGCCGATGCCTGGTGCCTAGAAGGAAGGTGCGTGAGCCGGAGTTTCCCAATACCGATACCAATACCAATACCAAAACCAATCCCAATCCCAGTACCACTACCAATGCCCTCGTAATGCCCGCAATTGCGTCACAGAGGCGTACCGGCAACATGCAATACATGTGGCTGGTGGCACGTACACGGGACCCGCTGACTTTTGCCACTTTCATGCGTCTTGCACTTGGTCCTGTCCTGGCCAAACAACGTCATGATTTTTTGATTGATCTGAAAGGCACACAGCGCAGTCGGTCTCTGTATATTCTTAATGAAAAATGAAACGTTTTTCATTACGATTCGGCCGGATGCTGGGCGGGGTGTTGCCCGCAGCGCTTGTTTGCTGCTGCATTTTCATATTTATAAGATAATTGAAAGCGGGTATTGCCAAATTAACAACGCTCGGTAAACAAAGGAGGCAACCGAGGACTGCCAATATGGCGACTGTTACACAGGACTCTCTCATGTGTGTGTGTGTGTGTGTGTGTGCTCTGAAAGACAGGAGCATATCCCTTGTGTACACAAGCTCGCTTTATTGTTTTGCGCTGGGCTGGCTTTACTCCTTGCCTTGCCTTCGCCGGAGCCCCGGACGCTTCAGCCAACCCAGGCAGACGACCCACCACCACCACCAACCACCACCTCGTCTTGGAAAGAATTTCGCCCGTGCACGGATTTTATTAAATTGCATTCGCAGTTGTTTTGAATTGATTCGACTACGTGAAATCGCCCGCAGCAGCAGCAGCTACAGCAACCAGATCTCTGGATCCCCTTTTTTTGGTATCTCCCCTCCCCCTGTGGCACTTTGTTTTACTTTTGATTTTTATTTTTACTTTTATATCATTTTATTGCCGTCTGCCAAGCGCACAGAGGGAGGACTGGGAGGAGGGCCTGCAGCAGAATGCCTGGCTGCCAAACAGGAAGCAGCCTGGCAACTATTACAAATGGCTGGCAGCCTGCTCCTTCAGCTCCTTTATCCCCTTATCCATCGCCCAGCTCTAAGCAGACACTCGAGCATTTTCCTTTTCCCTCTGCCGTTGTTGTTGTCTTAATATTTTTCTTGAAATTTTCTTGTGCTTTTCTCGGCGGCTGCTGCTACAAGAGTTTCATTTGTTTTATGCGCTCTCCTTTTTGGCCTCCTGTTTGCACATACTTTGTCGGTACTTTTCGGCTACTTTTGAAGGGGGCACTAGTGGACCAAGTTATTGTATCTTGTAGATACACACAGAGAGCCAACACACAGAACACAGAACAGAGACGTTTGCTCCTCTCCATCATTCGAATTTGGCTTAAAGTCCAGGTTATTTCCCTTTTTTGCTAGAATTTAATAACGAAGTTTAAAACGAAAATCGTTCCTATATATATGTACTACACACACACACATTCTCTACGCGTTTATGAATGTGTGCTCTTGCCTTAGCCTACACACGCATATGGCGCATCCTGGACATAAAGGATATTATAAGAGATTTAGCATTCTGTTTGCACACGGATGATGCATTGTCATCGAGCCGGGCCGAGATTTATGATGGATTCGGTTTGTGCCTGGAGTGCGCAAAAATTATTAGATTTTTACCAGCCCCATGTGCGCTACACCCAAAAGGGTAGAGTGGGTTTGGGCCCTGAAAATGTTCTGAAAATTGGAAATTAAAGGAAAGGTCTATAAAAAAAATTCTCAGGCAAATAATTGTGATTTTAAAAATAAAATATATCTTGCTTAAGATATATTTAGCTATATTTTCACTTCATTTGTATAAAAAACTTTACCATTTTAATTGAGTTGTTTGTTATTATGGGTTTTCAAATGTATTCCTATCTTTTCAGGATTTTTTGTCATTTATTATCCTTTATGTTAGCGCACAGTTACGTCATTCTGCCTTAATCCTTGACATATTCCATGAATACATATAGAATTTCTTCTCTTTTGGGTTCGGCTTTGAAACTTCTTTTTTAATATTCATCACGCAGTGAAAATTTGCGATAAAATGTGACACATGCGCAGGATTTTGCCGCGTTGGCAACTTCCCCACTTTCCACTTCCCACACACATACCGTGAGTCGTGTGTGTATGTCCTGGCAAAAGTTATAAATAAAGGATACAGAACGGCAGGGAGAAACTCAAAAACAAATGGAGCAAAATGCAATGCAATTGAAATGCCAATAGACTACAGGCATGGCCATTGTTTCGGCAGCGGCGTGCTAAAAAATTAAAACATAAAGCACAATAAAATATGGTATTTTCCTTTTTGCTTTAAATAAATTACTATGCAAAATTAAATGACCCAAAGGCGCGCAAGCACACACACATCGGCCAATGGCCTCTTTTTTGTCACTTTCCTTCGAGCGCCACAAAATGAAATTAAATAGAAATTTTAAATTTTAGTCAACAGAGGGTGGGAAAAGACGGGGGTAAGGGGGCTTAAAGGGGAAAACTTTGGCGTCAGCGTCAACGTCGCTGTCGCCGTCAACGTTTGCTATATGCAAACGGTAAATATTTGAAAAGGATTTTGTTTGTTTATTGTTTGCACACACACCTCGCACGGTGTTAGTCGGTGTTAGCTTTTTAATTATAAAATATTTAACCAAAAAACTCACACTCGACTGGCTCCCAAAAACACACACACACACACACACACACGTTTATAGTGTAGTGTGTTATTCCCCTATTTTTTATATTTCTCTGCTTTTTTTCCAAATGGTTTCTGTTTTTGTATTAGATTGACGACCCTCCAACGAGCGCCTGGTTATCGCTCACTAAACACAACAATGGCCAGGGCAATTTAGCATTTTAAAAAATTCACAAACCAAAATTGATGACATACAGCAAAAAATTGCACTACCTCACCACCACCCCATAACCCATTCTTTGAGCGCTGCGAAAATAGCTTCATGGTCATTTTTATTAACTGGAAAGCGAAGGGCTTGCAAATTAAACAAATATTGCCAGAGAGCAGTCAAATGGCTGGTTGGCCAGGATTTGTGCCAAGGCAAATAAGAGCGTTGCTCAACGCTGCCGCCGGCTGATTACTGCAACAGGACAAATAAATGTCGGGACGGGAACGGGAACGGGTACGGGACCAGGCTGACTAATCGCCGGCAGAGGTGTTTTGTTCCTGCCCTCGGTCTATAATGAAAATTTATATACAGCACTAATATAGACACACGAATGGGGAGCAGGGAAATGAGGACGTTACAATTTCGCCCCCCATAAAAACAACAAACAGCAACTTCAGCCGGGTCTACAACAAACAGCCGAAATTGTGAACGCAAATAAAGCGAATTGCAGGCGGTATGAAGATGGTGGCTGGTGAATAAGGAATCGCAGGTGGAGAAGTTTACAGCGAAAGAGGGCCAACAACCTGGCTGTGGAAAAATTGCGTTGCGTATACGCAGCGTTGCAATTGGAATTTGATTTTCGAAGCAGCACGCCTGTCGACGACGGGCGGCACAATATTTGCTCGCCAAGTACAATACAGAAAAGCCGGAAAGGAATGAGGGGAAAGTGGTGAGTGGATGCTGGTTGCTGGTTGCTTATTGCAACAGGCATTGCCAATTCCCTGCCAAAAAGTATTCGGGACACACACAAATTCGTCACGAAAAATAAAGTCAAAAATGATTGAGGGTAAGAAACTCACAAGTTAAAATTTAGATATTAAAATCCTTTACCAAAAAACCAGCAGAAAATCAATTTGATTCGGTTGGTAATGGCTAAGGATTAAACGAAAATCACACAAAGAAGATGTTCAACCAGGGGTTGCTTTTGCTTTTGCTCTCAAAAAATTAATAAAAAGGAATTTATCCCTATATTAAAGGGCTTAGATATGGGCAAGAGTATAAGAGATCCTGTTTTGCATTCTTGTTGTTACAAAACCACGAAGGCAAACTTAATTTTTGCCTGGGAGTTTCAATTTGTGGAAAAACCACGATTTTTGATGGAATTTTACATAAGGAAGGCTTATTTCTATGCAGCCAACTTTGAACAGATTGTTTTAGCCTGATCTCAAAGTCATTGAAAATGGAAAGCTGGTGGAAATTTAAGTTTGGGCAACTGCTGCAACCGGATTGCTCTATTTGCTGACAATTGACAAATGAAAAATGGCAGCTAAAGGCTTTTTACGCTTGTGCAAATTTCACATTTACAGTTATTGCTAATTGGAGGCTCATGCGGCCATATCGGGCTCCCAATCTGCCCGTCTCCCAGTCTTTGAGTCCACCAGGCAAATAATGGACGTTAATGTTGTTGGCACTGGCCATTTAATGTTTAATATTGGCAGCAGGCTGTGTGTGTGTGTGTGTGTGTGTGTGTGTGTGTGTTTTGTGTAAGCCCTCGTGTGCACACACTTTAAAGTGCATTTCGATAAATGAATTATTATAAAATGTATTTAACAGATTTGGAAGATATTTATGTAATTAATTTTAAAAATTATTACAAATGCAAATACCAGCCGCATTCAATCCAAACAACGCGGCGGCCGAAACAGAGGCAATCAATACGCGCGATCAACCGTTATATGAGGCATTAATCCGCCTCAATGACTTTTGGCAACAAAATGAATCAACATTTCGGTCAAAGCCAACAATAAAACCAACCTGCGGCATGACCGATTGCCAAATTAAGGCCTCTTAGGAGCCAGGAATTGCGGATTAATGTTAGTAAATAATTGTTAAAAAATATAATTCAGTACAAAAAAAAAATAAAGAAATTCTGACACAATCCAATAAAACTTTATTCGAATAAAACGATTTCAATATTTTTTACTTTAAGTATTTAATAATTACCTACCCCAATTTCTGACCTATGGCTTAGTAATTAAAGTGACAATTTTTATCCATTAAAGTTCGTTAAAATCTCAGCTTTACTTTAAATTTACCAGTTAAAGACTTTGCAATATAACACTACATACATATATGCTGAATAAGGACCCCAAAATCTACTTCAATATATTTTTAAAAAATCTCTCAGCTATATTGACTATTCTTTTTCTTTTTGAGTACCCAGGTACGTCTTTGGTTTAGTTTTTCTTCGTTTATGTTCTCAGCCAAATTTCTAGGGCTGTGAAAAAGTTTCAATTTCAAAATGTTTGCCCCTCAATCAGCCTCCCTCTACACTTGGCCCCAATTAGGTGACCAACTTTATGGCTGCCTCATTAGCCATGCGGAGGAGCACTTGGCCGAGCTTGGAGCTGCATGCTAAAGCGCCGACGCCTCTTTGGCGGCACTTGGACTGAATGGAGGAAATTTGCATACAGCATCCGCTACTGTATTTTCGGATGGGGATGGGACGTGAGGTGATCTGCTGCTGCCCCTTGGGCGAACGGAAGCCGAATGGGTTTCGTAATAATGACGAACAAATTGGGGAATTTTTTCTTGGAGGAGTGTGTAGCAATAAGATTTGTCATTCGGGCCGGATGTGTTTTGTGTGGATCATGACAATGACAATGTCATGCCCATCGGTCTGTTGTGTTATGTTGAGGCTGAGGCTGAGGCTGACAGGTTGGCAGACTCACTACCTGGAGCCATGGATAAAGGCCATTGTTGGGAATGTGCGGAAGCAGCAGTTTTCTTTGGGCCTTTTCCTTACCTCTACCTTAGTTTGGGCTTGTCTTTCGAGGGGGTGTGCAAACATTTGACGTGTGTTTTGACGCGAGTCAAGATATGGCCAAGATCGTTACAAAATTGGTCGATTCTCGATTCTCGATTCTGGGGCCTGTGCAAACACCATTCGAGTTGTCTTTAGTATTGATAGGCTTGAAATTGGAACGAATGCCAGACTATGTTGACCTAACGCGACAATGTTATTTTTGTGTTTTGTATGTATTTTTTTTCCTCATTTCTGGCCGATTGTATTTTTTCCCATTTATTTGGAATTTTTGCTGGATCTCACAATGCAGCAACTGTGCAAATAGCAGGCGACTACGCCAACGACAGTGACAACTCCAACAGCGATAATGAAAGCTGTTTGGAAAGTTAGAAACACGATGAACCGCCAGACAGGCGACAGCATCGCAGGAGAATATTCAGATCGATCTACTCTATTGGGGGACACCAGCTAATTTACATACGAAAGTATTTCAAAATCTTTAAAATACATAATAGATTTTAAACCTACATCAACACTATTCAAACTTATTTGAGGTCTACAAGAAAATTCATATCTCTCAATTTTTTGTTGTATAAAATAACTCTTAGGTATTTTTGTATTAATATTTAATAACAATTAATAATAATATATTATAAGTAAAAATATAAATTATAAAAAAAGTCAAAATATCATCATGGAAATAATTGATTTCAAAATTGAACTGAAGACCTTACACAAAATAATACATTTATTTAAATACTGATACTGATCAAGGGTAACTGTGAACTTGAACACTTAGAGAGCATTGAATCTTCCCCTAATATTTGATGGAAAATTTTCGTTCTGTTTCTTTATTTCTATTCAATTTCGAGGCGTTCTATTTGCCAAGCTGAAACAGAGATACTTATTTTTCATTTAGCACTCTTTCAATACAATATTTGAACAAGCCGCACAGTTGTTTCTGGTGGGGGACAATAGAATTGAATTTAGCATTATCTTCCGAATGGTGATAAGGCTCCTAACGATGCGTCGTTTCTTTTAATTATACACGCTGTGAGCTGAGCTGCTAAGTTTGCTGTGGCAGGGGGAGAGATCGACCCCAAATGACCTTCGTGTGAAAGTCGCTTTCTTCTCCGAAATCCGAAATCAAGCATGTCAGTGCAGACAAATTGGCTACATATGAGGGGACATGTTCCGCACAGGACAACAAACAGATAACGCCCCTATCCTGCCTTTCCTGGGTATACCTGTGCCACAAAGAACGGCCTGGACACAATCAACTACCGGGTAATTAGAGTTGAATGCGAGAGTCAAAAAGTCGTGTAATGCGATTTGTATGGCCCAGCGGGATGTCCCAACAGGATGGCAGTCTATTGCATCAAGACACATTGCACGGCCCATTAGGAGAGTCCCCTGCACATTTGGCAAAGGTGAAATTTATGAGCCAGAATGGCACAACAATGACAAATTCGTTTTGGTTTTTATTTCCCTGGCACCTCATTTCCTTCCCCTCTTCTTTATTTCCTATCTCTTGGCTAGCTAAATATTTATAAATTGTTGAAGTCGCCTGACAGTTTTTTGTGCCTCCTTTTTTTTATTGTAATTGTGACAGATTTGGGCAGCAGCTGCTCCTGCTCCAGCCTCTCCTGCTCCTGCTCCTGCTCCTGAATCTGATTCTGCCAACGACATCCTGCGGCTATTTGCTGCTGCACTTGTCACGGACTCTCTGGCCGCTTGTCGTCTTAAAAATGCCTCAAATTGTGTTAGGGTTAGGCCTAGCTCTGGATTTCCGCTGCAGGCCAGCGACTCTGACCATCGGGTTACTGCTCCTGCCGCTGCTGCTCCGGCTCCTCGTCCTGGTCACGCTTATTATGGCCGCGGGCACTGGTTCCTTTGCCGGCGCCTCTTCTCCTGTGTTTGCCCAAATGCTTGACTGCCGCTGCTGCAGCCATGAAACACAGAGAAAAATCCTTAATTGTTACAAGAATTAACTTATTTTCGAACACATAGAATGAATTTTAATATTTTGTAAGATGAATAAGTACTTTTTTTTTAAACCCGATAAAAAATAGAAAAGTAAAACATAAAAACAATTCGAAATCAAACAGATTAAAAATATTGAATTAAGGAGTAAATCTTGTTATGTTAAACAAATATGTATAATTTATATGATTTATTTTTATGATTGTTTTTCTACTATATGATGGTTTTCTATAAATGCTCTACAACTGGTTGGTAGAGTAAAATTTTTATTTTGAATGTGAAGTAAAATACTGTTTTTAGATAATCTTGGCTGATGATTTTTCTAATGAGTGATAAATAAGTATTTTCCTCATTTTTTCACCTGAAAGTTTCGTTTGTACACAGCTGCAAGATATTTTTGATGTTACGCAAGAAAATATTGAAAGATAAGGGTTAGGTATTTCTCCGTGTGTCAAAGGCTCTACTACTTTCCACTGCTAAACATCGGCACAATATCCGTCGTACGTTGTGCAAACAGAGCTTGTGCTGCTGCTGCTGCTGCTGCTGTCGTTGCGTCCTGTCGCTGCCATCTTTGTGCTGATGATGTTTGCTTAGCTGTCTTTGCATCTTTTTGCCGAGCAGCAAAGGACCAGGACCAAGAGGAGGATCCTCAACCAGCCGTGCAGCCAGTCAGCCAGCCAGCCAGCTCTAAAACGGAAATGATGGCGGCTGCAGGAGCATCAGCGACCGCTGCAGAAAGCTGTATTTGTCCACCCCGCTCGCCAGACAATGCAGGACAATGAAATGAATTTTTAAGGACACCCTGCCCTATATGCGTTGCCACTTCAAAGTCATTCGCCAGGAGGCCGGGGCAGCATCTTCAGCCCGGCGATGAGATGCTGCAGTTTCAGTTGCCGTTGCCGTTGCCGTCGCCGTTCCTGGGATATGCAGTTTTTCCGTGGGAGCAACAGAACAGGGAGGCTGCGTTTTGTTTGCACTCGCATGCAGGTGCAGTTGCAGTTTCCCCTCCTTTACTTTTTTTGAAGGCCCTGCAGGATGCTGGCTGCACTGCTATTTGCCAACCGTTTCGTGTGTGCATGTCAAATTCAAACGTTTGCATATTTCGCAAGATTGTCGGGCACAATTAACCAGCATCAGCATCAGCAGCGTTGACAAAAAATTATAATTTTCTGTGCTAATGAATGGCGGGCCACGACGCATCTCGGCCAGAAAACGGGGCAAATGCACTCGAAATGGAATGTTAATAAGGCGATAATCTTGTTGTCGATGCGAAAATGAAGAGGAGTGCCAATTATGGTACAACCCGCGAAGAGCTTCATCTGAATGAGGTCATATTCTGTTTTTGGAACGCAAATATTTAAGGTAATGCTTTCTTTTTATACATTTAGTATTACAAAATGAATTAATGTTTCAAGGAGGTACCAGAAAAAAACTAAGACACAGAAAAAATTATATTATTTTATGTGATTTCTGAATATAAAATTTCTATTTTAGTTTTTAAGTTACTGATTTCAACAAGATATTTTTCTTGATTACCTACATTACCGAATTAGTTTGACATCCTTATATCATATAAATATAAATTATATCATATATATATCATATAAATCTTCCAAAAACACACCTTTGAATTGGTTTTAAATTGATTCACTGAATTGCTAGCTATATGTATAACAAGTGTACTTAAAATGACATTTGAAATCAAACTAATTGGCTGGACAAACAATAGTTTCAACAACACGGCCGATAATAGAGCAGTAACATCTAATTGAATTCAAATACAAACGAGACAAAAGTCGTGCTTATAGAGAGAATACTAATTTCCACAAATATAAATAATGTCACAGGCTGACTCGGTGCTTAATTATCATGAAAACGAGTACTTTGTTTGATTGTTTTGTTAGTTGTCTGACAAAGTTATAAGATGGATTGTTCTGCAGTGTCATTTTCAATCATACTCGAAAGCTGTGAAAGTGCAAACTAAGAAATCGGATGCATTGTAATTATTTATTTATTTCTAAATCTTAAAAAACAGTAGGTATACAAGTTTTCAGAATTTTCGCAATTTTTTTTTCATTAGCGTAATTTAATTATCAACAAGCTGGTGATTATCAGGCATATCTTTTAAAAATCTTATCTTTTCTGGTAACATCGCATTTAAGCAAAAAAAAACAAAAGAAAGAAATAGCAAGACCCAATTCTACGGAATCTCTGAGTCACATAAAGCTGCTAGATATTGTGTACAAAATATCATCTGCAAAGGCCAAAGAACTTTTTCCGCCACGGCAATTGGGTTTTATTTGGTAAATGATGCATTTGAAGGGATAATTTTATTTATTCTATTTTGTGTATTCTTTGCTGTTTTTTTTTCAAATATTTTTTTGCTTTGCTTTTCGCCACACTTGCTCGCTAATTAATCCTTACGCCGGGAAAGGCAAACAGGGCGCATGGCTGATGCGTGTCCTGGAAGAGAGCGCAGTCAAATATGCACAAATACGAGTATAAAAAGCTGACGACTCTTTGGCTCGCCTGCCTGGCTTTTCCGAGTGGGTGGAGCTGGGCTGGTGGGTGGTGCTGATGGGTGGTGCTGGTGGTTTGGTGGGTCGGCTGACTCGGCGATGAGCGAGGCGAGCGACTTGCTATGTACATATTTGTGCAGTTATGTTCACATTTGTACTGATCATAATGTACACACACACACACAAACACACAGCGAAAGAGAGCGAGCATCCTGGCACACATACACTAACTATATGTGTATATAGATTTCAGTCAAACACTCGAGCAAGCACAGACAAATTCTATTTGCAAACATTTCACTTGATTTGCAAGCGAGTAGCAGTCACCCTCACCCCCTACCACCAACCACCACCCACTTTAAGCCAGACTCTAGCGACTCCTGTAAGTGTGTTTGTGTTTGTGCACACATGTGTGTGGGTGTGTGCGGATGTGAACGTTTCACCCAACGTATTTTTTAGCGAGCAGTACACAGAAAAATACATTTTATAAACATTAACTGTTTACATGTCTTCCCAAAAGCTTTTTAGATTTTGGGTTAAATTAAGTTTAAAATTTAAAACTTTCTCACATTTTCCTCATCAAATATAATAAAATGATTAGTTTAAAAAAACTAAAAAAAACGCTTTATAGTAAATCCAACCAAAAAGTAAAAAAATAATGTTTAAAATGTTTAACGATAAAATTGATAGATTCCCTGTCGGAACAACGGGCCGGCAGAGTTGATGGTGTTTAAAGCGTTGGGATGCCAAATGAAGATAATTTCTTGCTACGTGTACTCTAAAATTCAGATTTAGTGCATTGATATAGTACAAATTATAATCCTGCATGTAAATTTAGTGTATCTATATGGTGGGAGTTGTATTCAATATAGTGCGAATTATATTCCAGCACGCAGATTTATTGCATCCCAACGCTTTAAACACCATCAACTCTGCCGGCCCGTTGTTCCGACAGGGAATCTATCAATTTTATCGTTAAACATTTTAAACATTATTTTTTTACTTTTTGGTTGGATTTACTATAAAGCGTTTTTTTTAGTTTTTTTAAACTAATCATTTTATTTTAATTTTTTTTGTTATTTATTATGTATTACCTTTATAATGCACAAAAGTATTAACGAGAGTAATTTACGGTTCTTTTAAAAAAAAAAAAATACAATTTGTTCTTTTTCTAACTCTTTAAACTTTAGTTATATTTCAAATAGTTTATTTTAAAAATGTGGTGTCGTGTTATCAATAGCGGACATTGCTGAAACTACACACGTTGCTGTCGCCATCTATCTTTGGCTGCGAAAGCTTTCAAGAGCTTAGTGGAGTTACGCAGCCAGATAGCCAGATAGCCAGCCAGCCATAAGTGAAACTTATATAAAGCGTTTAAAAAAACAAGTTGGGAGGCCTGCATGCAAACCAAAAAGTGTTAAACAGCCAGGCAACAGAAACTTCTAGAAAAACTTTCAAGAAGGATCTACAAAATACTATGCGAACGCACAAAGGGACATGTTCTAGAATTTTATTAAGCGTTCTAACAAATTCTAGAGTGTTCTACAGTGTTCTATATATCGTATGCTTAGTGGTGTTTTTAAAAATGTGGTGTCGTGTTATCAATAGCGGACATTGCTGGAACTACACACGTTGCTGTCGCCATCTATCTTTGGCTGCGAAAGCTTTCAAGAGCTTAGTGGAGTTACGCAGCCAGCCAGCCAGCCAGCCACAAGTGAAACTAATATAAAGCGTTTAAAAAGATGTTGTTTTAAGTAACGGTAAATCGAAATTCCCTAAGAAAAATCATGTTGTATACATAAATATATCGAATATAAAACAGATATTAACTGAATAGGATGTTTTTTACCGTGCAGCAGCAGCAGCTCCGTTGACATTCGTGTAGGAGACATCCACAGCACAGCCGAATGCCGACTGCGACTCTGACTGTCGACTGGGTGTCAAGGACGTGGCATGGAGCACCAGCAGGACCAAAGGGAAAGGGAGAGGGACTGGGACTGAAGCCGGAGCCAAATGCTGAGCGCCAGCCATGATGAGTACGATGAGCGCCAAAGTTGCACTCGACAAATCGAAATTGTGTGCTCTGGAAAAATATTGGCACAAGAAATCATTCCTTCCTGTTGTTGGTGTCGTTGGCTGGTCCCTGGTTGCTGGTTCCTGAATCCCTTACCCTTACCCTTCCCCTTCCCCGTTCCCTTGCCTGCTCCTGCAGCACTTGGCTGTTGACATGATTGGGCGGGCTTTCATTTGCCAACTTGTCGCAAAATGTTTTAATATTTTCAAGTTGCATTTAATCCCCGAACGGGCGCTGAGCCACGTGAATCGTGTAAACAAAAGCACGCGCTGAAGTTTTCTCTTCATTTCTAGATTTTTTACTAGTGCAACTTACTTGTTATCCTTTAGGCTTAGATGGCCAGCATGGACGAGGTGAATGGGAAATTAAAAATGTGCCAGGCACGCGTCCGGCAATCCTGCCGGGAATTGGGAGTTGGAGATGGAGGTGGGATGGCTGCTCTTTGCTTACTTTCTGCCGATGTCTTTGGTGCTGTTTGCACGCTCATTTGTTTGTACTTATGTTTGAACTTTCTCCTGTTTCGTTTGCATTTGTAAATATTCCTGTGGAGCTTCGCTTCGGTTTCCAACTGGAGCTGGAGCTGGAGCTGCAAATGTGCACCAACCACCCCGGGTTTTTGTTGTTTTGCTTAACAATTTTTGCACAATTTGCAGGCGTCCTCCGAAGGAGAGAGCGAGACGAGAGGTCGACTGTTGTTTGGGGCGTGTCTGGTTAGTGGAATCGAACAAATATGTTTACATTTAGCACATGTGCAATTATTTGATTAAAACTGTTAAAAGCACACAAAATCAGGCAAAAGTTTACCAACACCAGCGGAACGAAAAAGAGGAAGGGTCTGGGCTTGCGGGGTGACTGAGAAGTCGAGAAAAGGAGAGACAGCAGGGCGCGCAAATGGAGCAATCTCTCTAACCGAGCTCATCTCATGGGACTGGGACAACGATGATGGTGATGGTGATGATGATGGTGATGATGGCTTTCCATCCGAGGCGGAGCTGAACTGTCACAGTTTGTGATGCAAACTGGGCGTGTAAACAGACGGAGAAAGAGACAGGGACAGGGACAGAGACCTGTACCCCGCCCACCGCCCACTCACACACACGTACTCCAAGCCCTACCTAATGCGAAATGAAAACAAATTAAAATCAAACTTTCGAATTACTTCGAGTCTCGCATTTCAATGTAAATTTAACCAACAACAAGGGCCACGCCGGAGCACCGAAGGACGGACGAGCTGGGTCGAAAGCTGTTGATGGGTTAGTCAAGTCGGGAACAGCATAAATTACGGAGGACCGGCAAAACTTATCGGAGGGTAACTAAAACGATTGCAGTTTCCAGAAGTTGGTGCGAATTGGACGAAGGAATATTGGGATTTAGACCCTTTGACAACTCAAATAGGATGTTAGAAAATCTTTAATTCATAAAACCAAGACTGTATTGCTATTACCCACGCTGGTAATTCGTAACTTATAACAATAAATATAAAATATTATAAACGTCTTGAGGTAATAAATTATTAAGACAAATTGATTTTTTGTATGGTACACAAGATACACAAATTCATTTTATTACGAATTACTTGTGTTTTTTGTGAAAAAGGCTCTTCTATCACTTTATTTATTCATTCGATTTACAGTCAATTGAATCAGTTTGTTTTCCTTCACTTGGTTTTGTTTTGAGAAAAAAATTAAATTATTCAAAATGTTTTTGAAAGACACGTTTTCACGCTTTTTTATTAAAGAAACAAATTAAGTACACTTTATTAAAACACTTAAGTCCAAGAAAATACTAAACAAATACAAAGTTGAAAACATGTTTTAAACCCATTCCTAATTTCGTTTTCTCTTTTTACTATTAATATAACCAACTGAGTAAATCAATATTTTGTTAACACATTATTGGTGTATGTCCTGTTTGTGGGATAAAGAGGTTTTCAAGCATCCAGCGCTTGATTAAGTGTCGTCGCTGTTGTTATTGTTACTACCGCCGCCTGTAACGCTTTCTGCCTTTGTTATTGCTTTATTATTCCGCCTTATGTTTATGCCACCCCTTCAGATGAACTCAACTAAACCGAACTCGACATTTTCATGTAGCAAAGCAATTTGTTGTAGTGCCCCGTTATTGTGCCTGTCCCCTTTTTGTTAACCACAAGCGTCACCTCAATGAACTTTAAGTGGCATGGCCCACGTTGAACCCACGAGCCATCCAGCCCATCCAATCCATCGAGAACCACCCACCGCCCTCTGTTTAATTTTCGCATTTTCCGTTGCGCGTTTTCATCTTTGATTGACATACAAACAATTTAGCTGAATGGCACTTGAAGCAGCAGCAAACCGCAAACAGAGGCAACAATAAGGCTGCCACCCCCTGGCAATAATATTTTTGATATTTTGTATTTATGGCGAACTTGGCCGGACTTTGGCATCGAGGAATGTGCTTGGTGACAACTGCAGAAACAGAAACCAGAGACTGTTTGCCCAAGTGCTAAATGGAAACTTCCTCCAGCAAATTAACAGCCATGGCCGATCTCTCGATGACAGCGACAACAAGAAAGAATGTTAAATTTAGATGTCCTCGACTAAGAGATACTGGGTATTGGAACATTTCTCGAATTAACAAGTAAATACTCTTGATCCTTTGCTTGGTCTATTTTGTACAAATTTTGCTACAAAGTTAAATAAGGTCACAACAAAAATATTATAGTCAGAAAATTAACTCCACCAAAGAAGTCTGTGTTCTTTATGAAATTTCAGTTTAAGGGGCGGGAGAAGGCGTGACTACATGGTAAATTATTGGGTCTAAATATAGGTTTATATTATAAACTTTATAATAATAGATAAAACTTTGACATTGTGTTGATTTATCCCTATCAGTTGAACGAATACAGTATACCCTTGTTCTTAACATATCTAGGGTACTAAATACTCGGTTCCTGAAGGGAGGACCACCAGCGTGGAATATTTCAAAGCCCTTCCCCCCTCTCTTCATGATTTTTCCCTCCACTCCTTCGGTTTTTTGCATCTCGCGGATGCTTGCATCTCGAAATCAATCAACTCAAGTGTCGCCGCATTTATGGGAGAGTGTGTGTGTGGTCCACTATCAAAGGAAGAGCCGACCGCCACCCCGACCAGAATGCATTTGTTGTAAGTGGCCGTGTCTATGGGTCGCCGTTGCCCATCGACGTTCCACCTCGCACACAGGTGAAATTTACCACTTCAATGGCTAAAAACAACATTTGAATGCGACAGTCGACAACGGCTACAACGGATGTTGGGCTCTAATGTGTGTAAACAGTGAAACCCAACGAACGAACGAATACTCGAATTACCTGTAGCCGGTGGTGTACCTGGACATGGTGTACCCACAGATGAATCGGCAACGTCATATCGCGGCGGATCGCATATGCATATTGTATGGATATGGGTATGGCCAGAAATTGATGTCGGGGCCTTTTCGCCTTGGAAATAGCCGCTCTGTCAATATTTTGCTTATATTTGAAAGCCGCCATCGCACCGATGATGATGATTACCTGTTGGCTGGCGAAAAAAACCCGACCCGATCCACTGGAGAACCCGCCTTAACCTAAACCGCCGAGATGCGATGCCGACGCTGTGGTAGGTGCACTCAAGTGGTCACTGCTCGGGAGACACTTTTCTCCGTTCAAGTGGCGGTCACAGCTTTGAAGTGCAGCGTTGTCCAAAAAGTTTTGGACCCCTCAAGTGTCCGTATGTGACAGGGTCACTTCCAACCCAACGGCCACCTCATCGACCAACTAATTAGCTGCAATGTTCTTCAATTAAAAAGGAGCTTCAAAAAATTTCCATTTAACTTCAAGTGGTTATAAATGGGCAATGATTGGTCTTGGCACTTGAAGCTTCGACTTCAAATCAATTTCAAACTGGGTAAACAAGCGGAAAAGGAACTGATGATAACTTGATAACTGAACGCACAGTGCAGGGCCCCAGGAACAGTGTACCCATTACTGATAAGCACCCAACATCTTATCAAAAACATATTAGAGACTCACCTTAACAATCGAAAGTGCAAACGTCAACTTAGGTGTCTGTTTGCTTTGATGAAGCTTACTGTAAACAAAATTAGAATAAAAGTATTTATTTAAAAAAAAAGTTTAATTTTAATCCGTTGAAAGTTTAAACATTTTACGATCTGTAATTTTATTCTTACAACCGTGTTTCAAAATATAATTTTCAATTGCAAACTTTTTGGTAATGATTCTTATAACTTATAAATTTACCTTATAAAGTATACCTAAACGAACCCAAGAAACTATTTTTTTTCGCTACTCTTTCCATTTGTTTAGGTTATATATTAAACCAAAATGGATTTTAGCGCGAAATGAGTTGCAATTGTAATTCGCTTATTGCCAAATTCCGGAGAATCATTCGGCTACACCTGAGTGCGCACTTAGCCCCTCCACGATTGCCCAAGAATTGATTACATGGCATCTGTGATTAACACCTGGCGGGAGATTCGCACATCTTGAGATGATGTGTGGCCTCAAATCGCCAGTTAGCCAGTTGGAATCTGCTCTTTTTCTTTTTATTTTTCGGTGTGTGTGTGTGCACTTGTATCGGATTATGAGCAGCAAACATTTTTCGGCCATGTTTGTTGACTTTGCTCCGCCTCGTCGGCTTGAGTGTATGCGTATCTGTGTGCGCTCTCTTGTATCTGTGCCCGCATCCGTGCGTGTGTATCTGTGAGTATCTGTATCTCAGTCGCTCTTGCGCATGTCTTATGCGCAGGTCGCGCGAACAGTTGCCACTGCATTTCTGCGAGCGAAAGGGCAAACTCAAACTCACAGAGCGACCCTCGCAGCACGCCATTTTCGCTGTGGCTGTGGCTGAAATTAACGAAAATCAATTTCTCAGCAAATAACTGCGTATGTGATTTCGTACGGCTGTGGCTGCGAAATTAAGCTGCGACCAAGACAAACACATTGGTAAGTGCAGCTTTAATGCAAAATGGATTAGGTGGATGAAAGTGGACAACTATTTCTGGCTAACAGCAAGCAAAACAAAGTTTCAGTTGAATTCTGGAGGAGAAGTCAACACCATCAGAAATTGAAACTTAAATTGGTCTTCTTAAAGTGAATAGATTAAATGTTTAAATTGTATTATTAAATATGTAAAGTTAGTACTGGGTGTTGTATATAACATAAATAAAATAAAAGAAAATCCCCTGGTTTAAAATACATTTAAAATTTTGTTTTTTTATGACTATTTAACTGGTTTCTGTGTTTTTAAAAGTTTAAAAATGGAAGCATAAAAATTTGTTGACAAGCTACGTTATAAACAAAACAAACTCATAAAGTTTAGGCTATTTTTTTAACTTTAATCATATTTTTAGAAGGAATTAAAAAATATAATTTAAAAAATAAATAAATGCAAAATGTAAATAAAAATCAAACCATCCTTAAACCGGAATTACAAAGTTTTTACCATCTGTGCACTTTAAATCCTAAAATTCATAGCTTCAACTCTAAGCCGTGTTGCTCGGCGCAAGGAAAGTTGGACGAACTTAAATCCTGGGAAAAGGATGGGGGCTGCACCCAGGATCCTAATTACATTTTACTAGATAAATTGTAAACTTTTTCTGTGCACGCTGCCCCCTCACCGTGCCGCCGTTGCAGCAGCTTCTTCCAACAGTTATATTTTGTTTGAGTTCCTTGCGTCGCTGCCGTCTTCTTGCGCTGCAAAGTAAACAGAGGATGAAAGGACTCGCCTCCCTAGAAAAGGACACCCTGTTCGTGTACGTGCTGGTTGCGTTTGTAAGCGTATTTCCGGCAGCGGATGTCTGCAACAGCAGCGACAGCACCACCACCACCGAATGTTGGCTCCGGCCAAACGAGTCGACGAGTCCTGGAGAAAGTCAGTCAGTGCCGGTTACACATTTTCAAAAGTGCTTGGCTCTGCCAACGTAGCACGCTTGCCATTAGTAGCACTCGTGGGTGTGGGGCCGTCCAAAGTTCCGAGTTCCGAGTCCTGTGAGTCCTGAGCCCTGTATCTGTATCTGTATCTGGCTCGGCTCCTGGCCAGGCCAGCAGCTCCATGCACTTCAAGTCTCTGGCTGTGTGTGTGTGTGTGTTAGCCCGACTATGCGTGTGTGTAGTTTTGCGCAAATATTTGCATCTGGAATATTTGCGCGCTCCATCATAATTCAAACACAGATGCGCTGTTTGCAGAAGAGCAATCATTTTGACATGCAACTCGCTTCAAAACCGAATTAAGTGGCATTCAGCGTCAGTCACGAGAAGGGCTCGAATGCCGAGAGTCCCTCCAAACTAGCTGGCAGTTTGAGTTGGAGCTCCAATGGCAGTGATTGACACTCACGCAGCCGCTCAGAAGGGCAATTTAAAATACTCGGAAACAAAATTAAAGCTATCCTCAACACAATTATACAAACCCTTTCTAATGGTTCATATATTTTATCTTAAGCGAACCCTAGAAGCTGCATATATATTTCTACATCAGCACGTCTGCATATTTTACCATCTAATACTTTGGCTTTCACTTTAAGAGGGGATCAGCAATCGTCCTTTTTTTACATGTCCTTAGATTAGTCGGACAAATATTATTTACAAGATACTTACCTATGTCAACGACATTCTTTTGTGTAAAATTTAAAAGCGACATCTGGTGACGTGAAAGTTTTGCATAGAGACCCATAGGCGGCGCCACTTTTAAAATATGCCTTTGGTGTTGTGTTGTCATTCTAGCCATTTTATAGCTAAACATTCATAAAGCTCTAAAAATATATACGGCAGATTATTTTTTAGGCTATTAACTTAACTGATAAAAAATGGTAGCATGTTGTTTAATAGTATGATTTTATTGACCAAAATAATTGTCACAATTATTAAATATAAAACAGTTTATTGTACAATATAATGTTCATATATTTCAAATTCACTGGGGGTGGCCTAAAATCAGAAAACGTGATGACGTAATATATGGACAGCCAATAATATATATTAATCAGCTGGTCCACTTATGATTTTTTTTTCAGCTGATAATCATTTTTTTTAAATTTACTCTACTGTTATTTTTTTCAGTGCAAAACATCTACATGGGCTTCGACACGAATGCAAAAGCGCCATCTAGGTTGCGACAATTAGTTTGTACGGCAACGCTGCTGCCACAGCTGTTTGAATTACTCACCCCTGGTAAAAAAAAACGCAGCAGCGGTTACGCGACTTAAATTTATGTTAAAATCAATTAAAACTGGGAAACAGGGTGTAGAAAATGCTACGAATCAGTTATGTAAGTCGACTGGCCAATACTCTGCACTCCAGCCAAGTAGTCACGCACTGGCAGCAACCGACTCCAGTTTGGAGAGCGTTCCATGTGAACGCTGCGCGCCTGAAACGCCGGAAAACAGCTGAGGAGAAGGTAGGTTTGAATTTGAGATACACCCTTTGATTCCAGAGGACACACTCACTAATTGGTTTAGAAATCCCCCAGAATTATAGAGTACTCCCCCAAGAAGGCGCAAGCGACGGGTGGAGGAGCCTCCGATATCTGGCGGCACATGAGCGTGGCCCAGCTGGCCAAGGAACTGGAAAGGCCACTGGGTAAGTATTCTGTCCAGTAGTTGAGTCAACTAGTAATTGATGTTTTATCCAATGATAGATGACGTCCAGGAAGCCATGCTGTATGTAAAGGGTGCGGACAACATTGAGCCGGCTGCCAAGCTCTCAGATCTGAAGATCATCCAGGAAATAGCCAAGAAGCTGGGCGCCAAGACTCGGGTGGTGGCTACACCAGAAGCTTCTAGCGAGGACGACCAAAAAGAGCGCGATGTGGCCCCCAGACCTCCCGCTCTGCCCGAGCTTCTCCAGCCCCGGCCGCCTGTAGTCACTGTGATGGGTCATGTAGACCATGGAAAGACCACGCTGCTGGACTCCCTGCGAGGAGCTGATGTGGCTGCGGGCGAGGCTGGAGGCATCACCCAGCATATAGGCGCCTTCACCGTGACCCTGGAGAACGGAGAGAGGGTCACCTTCCTCGACACACCCGGACATGCTGCCTTCAGCGCGATGAGAGCCCGCGGAGCAGTGGCCACCGACATCATTGTCCTGGTGGTGGCCGCTGAAGATGGTGTTATGGCGCAAACACGAGAGGTTATCCAGCTGGCCAAGGAGACTCAGGTTCCCATTATTGTGGCGCTCAATAAAATTGATAAGCCCGAAGCTAATATTGTAAGTTTTAAAGGCGTTACTAAAGTACATCTTTTTATATTTGAGCAACCCAATAACACCAATCTCATTTCAGGAAAAGAGCAAGCAAGAGCTGGCCCAAATGGGACTTGCTCTCGAGGAGCACGGTGGGGATGTCCAGGTTATACCGATCTCCGCCCTTAAGGGCACCAATCTGCAAATGCTGGCCGAAGCAGTCAGCACTCAGGCCACGCTAATGGGTCTTAGGTCTGATCCCACCGGTCTGGTCGAGGGAATTGTAGTGGAATCGAAAACAGACCCGCGCCGAGGAAAGCTCTCTACGGCCATCGTATCGCGTGGCACACTCCGCAAAGGTTCCGTGCTGCTAAGTGGGCTATCACATGCCAAGGTGCGAGGTCTCTTCGATCACAATGGCCAGCCTCTGAGCGAAGCGCCCCCGGGTACCCCAGTGGAGATTCTGGGCTGGCGGGAGCTGCCTCTCGCTGGCGATCTCATACTCGAAGTGGAAACAGAGGTGGGATAAATGAAGTTCAGCCCTTATGTATCAAACTAACAAACTTTCTCTCACTTAGAAAAAAGCACATGCTGTGCTAAAGTATCGCGAGCACGAAGCGCAGCAGGAGAAGATTGAGTCCAGCAGCGATGAGATCCGCAAGAAGGAGGAGGAGCACCAGGCCAAGTACCGGGCAGAGCGCGAAGCCCGCCGACTGGCCGGACGCTTTCGCATGCGCGGTGGCCAACGGGTCAAGCAGGTGGACGACAACGAGGGCAAGCCAAGGGTCAGTGTCATTATCAAGGGAGATGTGCACGGCTCGGTGGAGGCTATTTTAGATGTGCTGGAAACCTACAGCAGCAACGAGAGCTGCCGCCTAGACATCGTTCACTATGGCGTGGGAAATGTAACTGAGGGGGATTTGGAGCTTGCCAAGGCCTTCGATGCCATAGTATATGCCTTCGCCGTAGAGACTCCCCAGCTGAAAGAGGCCAAAGACGTAAATGTGCGCAGCTACAACATCATCTACCGGCTAATTGACGACCTCAAGGAGCAACTGAGCAGCAAGCTGCCGCCAGTGGAGGTGGAGGAGGTGCTGGGAGAGGCCAATGTCCTGCAGAACTTCCTCATCAACGAGGGGCGGAAGGAGGTGCCTGTGGCTGGCTGCCGCTGCACCAAGGGAGTGCTGAAGAAGGCTCAGAAGTTCCGCTTGTTGCGAGATGGCGAGGTTGTCTACAACGGACCCCTGGAGTCTATGAGGCATCTTAAGAACGAGGTGGATACCATAAAGAAGGACATGGAGTGCGGCTTGCGCTTTAGAGACACCAAGGTGCTGCCACAGGCTGGCGACATACTGCAGTGCTATACTACGAACACAGAGGCACAGCAAACGGACTGGGATCCTGGTTTCTAGTGGATGAGCGGTTTTAGTTAATGCCTTGTTATCGCCATTGTAATCTATAGTTTTCTATTATATACTGTTTATATAAAACAATCCACTATCCGACTTCCTGTTGATCCCACTGCCGTCGCTGCCACCCTTCACCCACATGCTTAGCGCTTAGGATACCGATACAGTGGCAGCGGAACTGGCTGCGATAAGGGACGCTGTAGCGGCGGGAGAAGCGCCCCTGGCTGTCCGAGAGACGGAAGCTGCTCAAAATGGGTCAGCGCTATGCTAATTGGAGTTCACCCACACCAATCCGTAGCCCATAGCGACTTCTTGCAGATAACCGGCTTCCGCCGAGGCGCAGCCAATTAGAGCCTAGTCCTACATTCATGAATGGATGCTTTTTATTTCAAGCACTGCACTCCCAGCATACTTATATGTGTGCAAATTTGTATAATATCAAGTGCGTTCCATATATCGCTAATCGTTCCACATACTGACTTGCCTTGAAATGTGGATACATTTTTTTCTGCTGTTTTTTTTGCGTAGCAAGTTATTAGCTAACTGGAGGGCGACTTTCCCTGCTCAAGTGTCGATAAGGCGGAGAGTAAAAATAGCATGTAGCACCAGGCTTATATAACCGATTCTGGACATGACCATCCAAGGGAGTAGTGATTTTCAAAACTGTTATTTTGGGATTGAATCATAAACTATAATATTGCGAAGATACAATTTGCGGTTGATATTGAAGGTTGGGAAATTTAACTTCTTCTGCTCGTTGCCACCCAAAGGAGTTAAGCTTTCCAAACTAGCATTCATGTTATTTTATCAAATTGGAACACTAAAATACACATTTTTGGAGCTTCAAATTATAACGCACTATCAGCAAACTAATTTTCGGCGGAAACATGAACTTGCGGTTGAGATTGAATGTTGGATATAAACTATATATAGAACCCAAGCCATTTGGAATGCGGAAATCATCGTTCAGACTCTGACTTTTTGTGAATAGACGAAATTCATGAATGAAGTATTCGAATTTCGTGTAATCGATGCCCAAGCCAACTGATATGCTGCACCAATGACGCTCGTGCACTGCCGGACTGCAATTATCCCACAACGGAACGGATGCCTAAATTGTCTGTGGAACTGTGGAAATCAAAGTAAACATATCGCACATGTGTTTCCAGCAATTAGGGCGAAATAGAGATGCAGTTGAGTTATGACAAGCCAGGATCACCGAGGATTGTCGACATGTGTTGGCCCGGGAGCGGCGGCTCATTAGTACCGCCGGTTGATCTTGACAGCGAGTGCAATGCGAGCATGTGGGGGCAGGCCAGTAAATCACTACCCAACACCAACATCGGATCGGATCGGATTGTGTGGCTCACACACGTGCAACGCATAAAGATCAGTGAGAGTTGCCGGGAACCAGTTGCAGTGCAGTGAAGACTGCAAAAAGCAGCACTTGGTCTCAGTCTTTAGTGGGGGCCGGTTGGCAAAGGATCGCACTTCGCTGGGCCCATAAACTTTGCAGATTTATATACTTTGTTTTAGAGCCCCACAGCAACGGCACAGCAACGGCTTGCGGCGACAAGAGTTGCTACAACGGCAGCAAAATCCACAGACCCATTCAATTCGGGAGCGATTAGAGGGGCGGAAGCCGTCCTTTGTGGCGCTATCGCTTAGGCTCCACAGCTTGCAGCTCTGCCCAGCGACGCTATCGTCGACGCTCTGCCTCTGTTGCTGTGGCTGCTTCTGCTGCTGTTGTTGCTGCTGCTGATGTTGGTGCTGCTTCTGCTGCTGCTGCTACTGCTGGCAGTGGCACAGAATTAGAGCGATCGTATACGCTCCGACACGATCAGTTGCTGGCGTGCGGTCTAACCCTGCGGGTGTGTGTCGATCGTGATCGAGAACGAGGAACGAGTCGACTTCGAGGACGATACGAGGATAATACTAATACGCGACCGGGAATATCCTGCGGCAATGCGCAGGCGCAAAGTGCCGAATAAATTCCAGATTTTTAACAAGTGACAAGTGCGACAGATAATTAAAACTCAAGTGGTGTTTTTCTCGAGTGACAGCCACTCAGGACAAGGAGCCGATACAAATATTTGAGTGTCGCGTAGTGAGGCGACGATTATTGTGCCGTCCTCAGCAAGGAGCCACAAAATGGATTTATCGAGGCGGTTGTGGTAAGCATCCGACAAACATGTATCCATCCGAACGCGACGGATGTAGCTGCAATCCCTGAAATTGATTCCCTTTGTGTTGCTAGCAAATTACTGTGTCAATTGGAATTTTAATTCCGTTTGAACTACATGGGCAAACACTTGGCACGGCTTCTGCTCCTTCTCGTCCTCTTTCCGTTGTCCTGCCCACATGTGCGGATGTGGAGGTGGGGGTGGGTGTGCTGGCATCCTGGCTACGTGATAACTGTGCAACAGGCGCTCCGATGTTGACACTGCGCGACTGCCATTATCCTGGCCAGCATTTTGTTTGCATGCCAAATTACATTGCCAACTTAATTGAAGTTTGTTAATGAAAATTGCAACTTTTTTCAAACGTTGAAAATCGTTCTAATTTGCTCATTGTGTGCGTGTGCGGGGGAAAATGTTTCCATTAGCAATTATGCTAGAAAGTTTCATCAAAAGTTATAGCTATTTAAGGTTTCCTTTTCATGAAATTAAATAAATTAAATTATATCAAATTGAGCTAATTTCCCCCATGATGATGGCTGGGCCAATTGATTTGCCTTTTAACATCTCAATTTCCGGCAGCTTGGTTACTTCAAACAGTCAGATCGGTGGCCCTCCGCCCACTGCCCCAGAAATTGTGCCATTACCTCACCTGCAGCTCATCGACAGGTCTTTGTTGGCTCTCCAAATGTGTGTGCGATTCCACAAAAAAAAGAAACGAAATCAAATTTTCGAATCGAAACGTAAATATTTATTCGAAAGAGTTGCGTTTGAATAGGTGGCCCAGCGTAGGTGAAGTGCGTGCGCTTTGAAGTGCCCACTCCTCCCCTAAAATAAGAGTGAGTCGCTTGGACAGGCCAGATACTTGCGAAGCACGTCGGTTCAAAGTTGATGCCTCCAGAGATCTCGACGGGCCTGTGGCTCTCACGCACATGCTGGACGGACGTAGTACATATCTGGGAAATAATCTCCATCAGAGGCTGTTCTTCGTGGCCAGTTGTCGTTGCCCGTTGACCACAAGCGTTGCGTGCGTTTTATTTTTGGCCAAAGTCATAAAGTCGCCGCTGCCCGACACCGACACATAAAAGGCCAGAAACTTGTTCCTCGGCCAACTGGCAGTTAGCGCATCCATTCGTCAAGTTCTTTAAAGTTTTTCGCGAAAACTGTGCGTTAGCCACTTGAAAGCGAAAATCTCTCTGTCAACGGCAGGGAAAAGTCTATGGTTCGACATTGTTTGGCCGTTCTGCCTACTGCCATAAAATGTGGCCAACACATGACCCGTTGGCCTGGGTTTGGGGACATGTGCCTGGTATCTGGGGGCCTAATCACAATTCGCAGGAAATCATAGTTTTTCTTAGCACATTTTTTCAATGTTTTTTAGCTTTTTTAATGGAAAAGTTCTTGAGAATTTGACAATTGTTCGAATAGATCGCTTGAAAATCCTCTTGAAAGCAGCAGCATTTTTGTGTAGGGTATCCGATCGACCAACTGGCCCAAACCCCCCATAATCTCCAGCCCCAGACGGGTCAACACTCAGGCTGAGATACGTATGGCCATCATTATGTCTGTAGTTTAATGGCACAAACTAAACGTTTTAACGCACTCGGTAAATCAGTAACCGAGTATCTTGTAGCTGTAGATGGGCTGTCTGTGTGTGGCCATAAAGTGGCCAAAATATACATTACATTAAGCCAAAATTTGTGACTCGTGACGTCTTTGAACTTGACTCCAGTTGTCGCTACATCAAGTTGCGAAGATCGGGCCAGCAAAGCTCCGAGAAGATCTGAAACAACCCATCAGTCCTTCCTGAGAATTCGGATGTGGTCTTGTGTATTCAATGAAATTTCCCAATCTAAATATAAAATTTTACCTATGCTGATAAATTTTACCCACACTTGGACCGCTGTTTGTTATGTTTTAAGTATAATATTCTGCGGAAAACACTAAATTCTGACCAGCAGCAACAACAACAACCTTAACAGGAAAATGGATGCAACAAGACTAACAACAACAACCAACAAAGTCTAATTACCCACACATAGTTGCTGGGCCAAATTGTTTATTGAGTGTGATCTGTATAAACAGTAAATTTTCGAATTTTATGCTTTCGAAACGATACTCGCCGAGGCAGTTGCCTTGAAAGTAGAACTAACTTTTGGAAAATCATGCACACACGAGCCGAAAGTAAACACTCGGATTCGGATTGCATAATTGATCCTGAATAGCTATAAATAAATCAGAAATCCAAATGTTCATCTAGCGAAGTGGCTGTTATTCGCTGTGGAGTGTGCGGATTCTGTACTTTTGGCATGGGGGGCCGGAAATGTGTCTGCAGTGTGGAGCTGGATTTCTCGGGAATATCGAATGATGCGGCAAATGAGCAGTCTGGACAAACGCCCCCCTTGTTGTTGCAGTTGCAGCAATCCTGCGGAGCTCATTCCACGCCTCAATTGTCTCCCAAGTTCATGGCGGCAATGTTGCATGCTGCATTTGCAGCACATGTTGCAGCAAATGCCCCCCACGGCATGGTTAATGGTTTTGCGACAGCAGATCGCCGATCTGCACATCGCTTTCCCATGACTTAATGTGCCTCATGCTTAATTAACAAAGTCTGCCGACAGGGCAGCGTTTAATTATGCCATAGTCCAGCGAAATCGCTAAATCAAATGGTGTGAGTGGCAAATATCTGGGTGCTAATGTTAACGTTTGCCCCGCAAACACAAAGATATATGTATCTACTCATACTCACACAATCAGATCGATCAGCCGCAGACGGGGTCGTCGCACCCTGCAACGCGGAAGATAAAAAGGATGCCCCAAAATATGCCGCCGCAAAATTGCAGAGGCAGAACAAGATACAAAATACAGAAACCAAAAAAATTCAAGAAAGGAAGATAAGATGGGCAAGGCGAAGTTTACATACCCTTGCAAAAATCGATTGATCCATATAAATATATTTGATCACATCGTTTCTTTAACACCGAAAGGAACTATTAATTCATAATGTTTTTATTAAATTCAAATGAAAAACTATAACATGATTAAATTTAAAAAAATAGGATGGGGTCATGACAATATTTTAATTCTTAGTCGTCGCATGAGGGATCTTCGTATAAAACCAGATTTTTTCAAAGTTTCAAGATGATATTTGAAAATTTAAAAGTAGAGACTTCTAACAGTAACTAGCAACCGACCGACGGCAATCAGATTATCTTTACAAAATTCTGGGCTAAATTAAAGTACCCTTAGCTAGGGTATAACAAGACCCGCCACGGCATGACTGCAAAAATATCCAAAATTCTGCAGATCCAACAAGGAGGCGAAGGCAAACGGTGCGTCACATGCAGTAAAATGTGCCTAAAAAGTTCTGTCTGAAACGGAGAGCCACCGGGATGGAGAGATGGATGAAAAACCAAAAGAGGGAGGGAGCATGGAGCAGCAGCAACAAGTGAAACATTCGCAGCCAGCCAAAGCAAAAGACCAAACAAAAAATAAAGCCCATAAAAATGTTTTTTTGGCGGACGACAAGCGACGATCGCTTTTCGGGTGTTCTTGTGAACGTGATGTGCATCTTGATGACAGCCAATGAACCGAGTGCAGGCCAAATTGAAAGCCCTTAGAGGGTCAGGGACGTATCCGTTTGGCCTTAGTTGGCTCCTCGACTTCCGATTACTCCGACAGACAGCAGGAATTCGTAAAGAATCTAACATCCAGTAAAACTGACAAGTAAAACAATGAACGAACCCGTAATTGTGCTATAAATCAATGTCTCTGCTCCACATTTTATCCGTCAGGTACTTGCTGACATGGTAGCATTTAACCCAATTGCCTGGGTTACCATTTCATTTGAAGGCTTTTAACTGAAACCGAAATTTGTGTGCGTCAAGCATGGGAGTTGGTCATTGTTTATTTTAGATTTGAACATCAGAGTCTTTCTGGGAACAGGTTGTTGAAATTCAGTTGGATGTTTCAATTTGGAATAAGTAATGAGGAATTTAATTATTTTCAGTTTGTTTATAACAAATGAATTTGAATTCTTATGTTGGGCATAACTTATTTTCTATATAAAGTAGCAATTCCCAAAATAGTTTCGTTGTTTAAAAAATCAGCATGGAGAACCAAAAGTTTTATTAACAGTTTGTGCTTATTATGTGCTGAAATATCCCAGCTCCTGTGAGCACTTTTCTCGATTCCCCCAATGTTTTTTAATCACGAGTCGGCGCTAAAATGTTTATACATAGAGCTGATTAATATTTTTCCATTTCCTCACATTTCCTCAGGTGAGGGCAAAGTTCGAAAGGGTGCAAAAGTGGATGTTTCCAGCCCCAAAGAGTTTCCCTCCTCAAGTGCTATTAGCCATAAGTGAGTCGAGTAGCTTGTTGCAATCTCGAACCGAATGAGTTGGGCAAATAGAAAATTGCCAATGTTTGTATGGAGGGATCGGGAGTGGGACGACGAAGTCGCGACAGCGGCATTATGATGCCTCTAATTAGCTCCACTGTACTGTTGATGCTCATGTGGCTGCCGCTGCTGCTGCTGCTGCTGCCTCCAAGTGGCTGCTGCAACATGGGCCATAAAAATTTGTTTATAAGTCGAACATTTAGCTGCCGCCGTTGACAGCGGGTGAAATTTATGGGTCAGTAAGTTGCTGTTGCCGAAGTGAAACGCTGCAAATCTTGGTCTTTGCCCAGTGAAACTCTTTTCCCTTTCAGGCCAACATCTCTCATCTCATCTCCCTGTGGGCTTAAATGTGCATTCTGTTTGCTCATTTGCTTTGCTCATTTGGCCAAACGCGTGGCAAATATTTCATTAGGCATTTGAGCAAACTTTGTTGTGCCTTTTAGCCCCAAAACGCTGCAACTTTGTAGGCAGTAGCGCAGGAGGCACGAGGCAAGAGGTAGAATGTTGCATAATCTCCGGCAGAGTCAGTGCTCTGTGCATTTCGTAAACACTCGGGGGCAAAGGCGTGTGTTTATTATTTTCACTACTCAATTAAGTTAAATTAATTTCGAAATTGATAATTGCTTGGCCAGGAAGGCTGCACAAGTGTTTGGCTGCCAGTCAAAATGGCAGCAACAGGAATAGCTAGGGGTTTCCAACAGGCACCCTTTGTGTGTGTGCCTTGCTTTATGCAAATGCAATTAAAATTTCAACAATGCAAACATTTACTTCCGTTGCAACAAATGTCGTCGTCGTTCCACTCGCTTTGCCCCCTTCCCTGCTCCTCCAAGGCCCCCATCTTCATAGAGTCATCATCATCGTTCGGCAGCAGCAGCAGCAGCAGCAGCAACATCAGACACTTGCAACACGACATTTACCTGGCCACACCTCAGCCACAATTTGGCGCTTTGCATTAGTCTGTGTTTGTCTTGCGATAATTGTATGACTATGTAATTGTATTTGAACAAACGTGAGCACATGTGGGTGTCACACACTTGCAGTTATCCTTCCGTTTAATGAGGTGGATCTGTGCATACAGTTGAGCCCACTAACGAAGCTGATTAGGACCTACTGGAACCGCATTTATCCGCACTTTCTGAGGCTGCAATTAAATCTGCCTGCAACACAAATTCCAATCGTTCTTTACAATCAACATTAAAAGCGAAAGGGGCCAGCTAAAGTCAAATAGTTGCAGCTGGCATCGGGGAACCATGGGCATTCCATCTTCATCAAAGGGCCCGGGAGCTGCAGAGGCAGCAGCGTTGGCATCCTCCTCATGGACGTGGATGCAGCTCAAATACTGCATGCCCCGCCTTTCGATTGGCTTGATGAATCCGCAGCACTTGCCTTGATCAATTGGCATGGGAAAGGCCTGGAGATTTCACTCCTTAGAGCGGGGGCGATGTGGGGGATTCTGCCGACTCGGCCTCGCGGATGAGTCATGTAAACAATGTAACGTCAGTCTTAGGTGGTCAGGTGTGAAATCTGTTCAGAATTTATTTGTGTTGCTCCGGCCATTGTTTGGATTTCAGCTCGCTTCATATATTTTTGGGGTTTGCTTGAGATTACTTTGTGTTTGGCATAAAATTAGCCGTAATTTGTTTTCGGTCTTGAGTTTGGCGGCTAAGTGCACGCACTTGTGTAGTAAGTGCCGCAGATAGTGTTGTTGTTGTTGCGGCTCATTAGCAGGCGCTTTATTTACGATGGACATTGCAACATTCTACACAGAAAATAAAGCTTTTAACTTGGCTTTTTATACAACTTTCCAGACTAGAACACTTGGAACTCTTGGAAGCTCTTTAAATATGAACAAACTTAGGAGTTGACAAGTTTTAACAATGGGATGTTTTTAAAAAACAAACTTTTAAATAATATTTTTAAGTGTTGTAAAACAAAATAAAAAGCTTATAACTTATTGTTTTGAAATAACAAAGACTTTTTAACACTAATCCCAATTATTCATTTTAATTTTATCACAAAATAAATGTATTTAACTGGTTACTGCAACAATAATTTGTGTGGGACATTTTATTTTTTTATCGACTATATATAACCACCTCTTATTGGTTAGTTAATTAATTAAAACTGAATTAGATATGTTATCTTTAACATATTTTTCTATGTGTGTATATGCATTCTACCCCTGCATTCTACCCTGCTGCAGAATGCACTTGTTGCGTGGAAGGCATTTGAAGGCAATTACACGATCGTGAATATCTCTGGCATGGATGCGGAGTGAATATCTTCTAGCTACTTGGTCTGGAGCTGGAGAAAGTGTTTTTGTGGCCTGGATTTGCCCTGCCCAGCATTTGTTCAAGTTGACTGATAATAGCTGCAATTGTATAGCTAAAATGTAAAGGGGAGCATTTCCCTGGGCACTCTCTCCGCATCTATGCAGTGATTGGCCCTTAAGGCACACACATTATCACCACTAAGAGCTGCTTCCCAATGCCTTTTGTACTATGATGCGGAGCACAATGAACAATGGGTGGCTATTGTGGGACTGTTTCTGGCCAGAAAGGCAACTCGACCCGTTAATTGGCCCCCTTAGACAGCGGCTTTGATCTAGTCTGCCAGCCAACTAAATCCTGGAAAGTGCACTAAATGGGGTCAGGGATTTGGGGTGCGGGTTCAGGGCTTCCAGACATTAGCTGGAACATGGTACACTGTATTATTATTGAAAAGTTTCCGCCGAATTTAGCATTTCCCCTGTTTTGTTTGACATTTCTGTGGCGGCATTCGGTGGTTTTGTTTGGTTCACATGACATGTGTAACTTATTTGACGATTGCGCCAACTGTTTGTGCTCGTGTCACGTGGCATCCGCCGCATGTGGCAATAACAATGTTATTCCCCCATCCACATCCGCACTTATTCGGGAAACTGGGAGCTGGTCGGTGGATTTTGCGTAATCAGCAGCCGCCGCCGCATGAAATCGGAATCAAGAAGTGCTCTTGCGGTTTCTGCCGCCTCAGCAGTTTCCTTGGAACTGCCCAATTAATGGAGTAGGAGTCCTGGTCGGGGTCCTTTGTCGTGGTCCTGTTTGCATGACGCAATGCCGCAGGAGGCGACTGGGGCGACTAAGAGACGCCGCCCCTGCCCTGGAAGCCAGCAGCTCAATGGACTGTGAAATGTGTGCCGTTGTCGGTTGTCGGTTGCCGTTGTCCTTGCCAAAGCAATAGGTGTCCTGGCATTGGTTTCAAAAGGGAAATGCGCTCAAATTGCATTAAAATGCCAACACAGAAGCATAAAACTTATGGCCACACTTGGCTCTGCGGCTGTCATAAGCAGCACGCCTGCTGCGGCAAGGAAAGGACCAAGGATGTCGGAGTCGTCCTGGTAGTCAGGAGGAGGCGAGCGCCATCAGTCGAAGGCGTCCATGCGGAACGAAGCACGCAGCGTCAGGAGTCAGAAATTAAATTGGCAAGCCCCCAACAACGGATGCAGTGCAGCTCCAGCCACAGCTCCAGCTTCAGTTTCGTTGCCTTTCCGTGCAACATTGAACGCCTTTGACATATTCACGCAACTTGTCCTCGGGCAACTTACTCTACTTACCCTCCAACCTCCGAGCCCCTTGGAAAAGTTGAGAATCCGTTGTCGGATTCGCAGTCAGGGATTGTCTGCGGCGTCGGATTGTCTGCGGCATTATCGTATATTCTCCGTCGCTGGCTCGGTACTTATTATTTGCTTGGTTTTGGCAAATCGGCAGGAAGCCCGCGCTAAATTATGTCTTGTTTATGTGGCATTGCATATTTATGGTCCCTGCCGCGGCGCATAATAAAAAAATGTTACCGAAGAAATTGCAAAATTTTACTTGACCAAGTTCTTTTCTTTTTGCCATGCGATATCCCCGCTGCATTAGCCGCAAAAAAAAAAAAAAAAAAAACAAGTTCAATGTTTGCTTGCTGTGGCCAGATAGCATAAACAAGTTCATCATGTTGTCGCCGCGAAGCGAAGCCCCACAAAAGTTTGTTAGTGCCCCTTCGCTGGACGCGGTCTGGTCTTTTGAGAAAGTCCCAGTCGAAGTTTGTCCCTTCCTCCCCCATCCCATCCCTTTCCATCTGTTGCTTCTTTAATGAGTCCCAGCACTCGTGTGTTGTGTCCAAGCATGCGGCAGAGTCAACAAATATGTGCAACAAGTCAACACGTGACTGCGGTCCCATGGTTTTAATGAATGGCCGAGTTGGGCGAGGTTATGTCTGGGTGGCGTTAATTAAATAGCCCTCTGCGCTTTCCTCTTGCAGCTCAACTGCCTTGGTAGCATTCATTGTACTGGCCGGCATCCACGACTCCCAGAGCAGATTCGTAAGTATGCCACAGATGTCCTTTGAGGGTTTGTGATTGATTCGGGAAACCCTTTCCAGCCTGGACTAAGACAAAAAAGACAATATGGCGCCAACATGTATTTGCCGGAGAGCTCCGTGACGCCTGGCGGTGAGGGTGACGATCCCAACGAGTGGTCCGCCTGGAGCTCGCCCTCGGACTGTTCCCGCACCTGCGGCGGAGGAGTCTCCTACCAGACTCGAGAGTGTCTGCGAAGAGAGTGAGTATGCTACAGTAGATGGAAAGATTAACTACTAGTTCTCAATTTTCATATATGATAGTATGTCAAATCAGGTTTACAAAATGTACCTTCGTTTGGTTTTAAGATTTTTTGACGAAATAATTAGCTAATCCTTGAAATTTTTTAAATTAAATTTAGCCAATTTTCTGCGCACTATTTTTTCTCTTTTTTTAATACAAATTAGAAGAACGACACAATTAAACCAATAAAATATAAAAAGCGTGTTCATCCAAGCTTATCTAATATTTTGTGGTGAAAATTTAAGTTATTTTTTTAAACGTTTTGAATTATTAAATAATGTCTTCAGTTTTAAATATGCTTTATTCAAATGCTTTATTCAAATTTTTAAACTGATCTCGAGAGAGGACCAGAGTGACCAGATAACCTTTGTCTTAACTGGCCACACTAAAAATTATTTTCACGGTTGAGAGGACCATAATTAAGCTCACAACAATAACTTTAATATTAATCTTTAACAACAGTGACTATGGCGAGGCAGTATGCAGCGGCGGCAGTCGTCGCTACTACTCCTGCAACACGCAGGACTGTCCGGAGGAGGATCCCGATTTCAGGGCCCTCCAGTGTTCCCGCTTCGATGACCAGAAGTTCGATGGGATCTACCACGAGTGGGTGCCGTACACGAATGCGCCCAATCCGTGCGAGCTGAACTGCATGCCCAAGGGCGAGAGGTTCTACTACCGCCAGAAGGAGAAGGTGGTGGACGGAACCCGTTGCAATGACAAGGAGCTCGACGTGTGCGTGAACGGTCAGTGCATGCCCGTGGGCTGCGACATGATGCTGGGCAGCGATGCCAAGGAGGACAAGTGCCGCAAGTGCGGGGGCGATGGCAGCACCTGCAAAACCATTCGCAACAGTATCGCCACCAAGGACCTGGCAGCTGGCTACAACGACCTGCTGCTCCTGCCAGAGGGTGCCACGAACATCCGCATTGAGGAGACGGTGCCGTCTAGCAACTACTTGGCCTGCCGCAACCACAGCGGACACTATTACCTGAACGGCGACTGGCGCATCGACTTCCCACGCCCGATGTTCTTCGCGAACTCGTGGTGGAACTACCAGCGCAAGCCCATGGGCTTTGCGGCCCCCGATCAGCTCACCTGCAGCGGCCCCATCTCGGAGAGCATCTTCATCGTAATGCTGGTGCAAGAAAAGAATATCAGCATCGACTACGAGTACAGCATCCCTGAGTCTCTCAGTCACTCGCAACCGGATACGCACACGTGGACGCACCTCGAGTTCAGTCCCTGCAGCGCTTCCTGCGGCGGTGGAACTCAGTCTCGCGGAGTCACGTGCACCAACCGAATGACCCTGCAAGAAGTCAACCCTGCGCTGTGCGATGAGAAGTCCAAGCCAGCCGAAGAACAGGCATGCGGAACGGAACCCTGCGCTCCCCACTGGGTCGAAGGAGAGTGGACCAAGTGCTCCAAGGGCTGTGGATCAGATGGCTTTCAAAACAGGACCATAACATGCGAGAGAATCTCCTCTTCAGGGTAAGTAATACTTGTTTTATTCACATTCAATAAAGCATTAAGTATGTGGTTATTATTTTAGGGAGCATACAGTTGAAGAAGATGCTGTTTGCCTGAAGGAGGTGGGCAACAAGCCGGCCACCACCCAGGAGTGCAATCGTGATGTCAAGAACTGCCCCAAATACCACCTGGGACCCTGGACTCCATGTGATAAGCTCTGCGGCGAAGGCAAGCAGACTCGTAAGGCTACCTGCTTTATCAAGGAAAATGGACGCAAGCGCGTTCTGCCCGATGAGGATTGTGTAGAGGAAAAACCGGAGGTGGAGAAGACCTGCCTGTTGGCACCGTGTGAAGGCGTTGATTGGATAATTTCCCAATGGAGCGGTGTAAGTATAGAAGTAACCGATCTAGAAATCCTTTACTGACTCAACTGTCTTCCAGTGCAATGCATGTGGTCAGAACACAGAGACTAGGACCGCCATCTGTGGCAACAAGGAAGGAAAGGTGTACCCAGAGGAGTTCTGCGAACCAGAGGTGCCTTCATTATCTAGGCCGTGCAAATCGCCAAAATGTGAGGCGCAGTGGTTCTCCTCGGAATGGAGCAAGTGCTCTGCTCCGTGTGGAAAGGGCGCCAAATCTCGCATTGTCATTTGCGGTGTGTTCGATGGCAAGACAGTGACTCCCGCTAGTGATGACTCGGAATGCGACAAGGCAACCAAACCAGAGGCAGAGCAGGAATGCGAGGGCGAGGAGAAGGAATGTCCTGGAGAATGGTTCACAGGACCCTGGGAAGAGTGTAGCAAACCTTGTGGAGGTGGCGAACGTGTGCGTGAGGTCCTGTGTCTATCTAATGGAACCAAGGCCGTTAACTGCGATGAAGCCAAGGTCGAGTCTCTTTCCGAGAAGTGTAATCCAGAAGCCTGCACTGAAGATGAGGTGCTGCCTCTGACGAGCACTGACAAACCCATCGAGGATGACGAGGAGGACTGCGAAGAAGAGGGTATTGAGTTGGTCACTGATAGCTTGCCCGAAGACGAAAAGACTTCCGATGGCATCGATTTCGATGACGAGTCGAAGACGGAATCCACACCTGAGGACGAAGAGCTAATGCAAAGTGACAGTCCGACTCCCTACGATGAGTCTGCTGGCACCACAGTTGAGGGATCGGGAGATGAGTCTGAATCAACTACTGACAGCGGAATTTCCACAGAAGGAAGTGGTGACGATGACACTTCTGATGCCACTTCTGATGCATCCACCGATTTGTCCAGCTCCACTGACTCCAGCGACTCCAGCTCTAGCGATTCCAGCGATGCGACTTCTGAAGCCCCCGCATCCTCAGTTTCTGATTCAAGCGACTCCACAGACTTGTCCACAGATTCTACAGACATTTCTGGTGGTTCCACTGATGCTTCTAGTTCAACGGAAGCGTCCGCTTCGGAATCAACAGATGTTTCAGGATCAACTGATGCTTCAAGCTCTACTGATGCTTCAAGCTCTACTGATGCTTCGAGCTCTACAGATTCTTCAGATTCTACTGATGCTTCGGGCTCCACTGATATCTCAGACTCTACTCCTGCAAGTTCCACGGATGACTCTACTGACTCCTCTGACAAATCATCGGATGTTAGTGAATCTTCGACAGAGGCTTCGTCTTCATCCGTGTCTGGCTCTAGCGACAGCACCGATGGCTCCTTTGACACAACAGAGGAATCTAGCTCAACGCAGAGCTCCTCGGACAGCACTTCTGATGCCACGTCCGACTCAACAGAGTCTTCAGCTTCTACTGACTCCACTTCGGATGATACAACCGAAACTACACCTGAATCCTCGACTGATACTACGGAATCCTCAACCTTGGATGCATCCTCAACTACTGAAGCCTCTTCTAGCAGCGAATCTTCATCTTCATCAGAAAGCTCAACAGATAGTTCATCCACATCCAATTCGGAAACCACTGACTCAAGCGATAGTTCAACTACAGATGGTAGCAGCACTGTTGATGGTTCCACTGACGGATCTACAGACGGGTCCACAGATGGTTCTAGCTCTACCGACGGCTCCACTGAAGCTCCCGATACTTCATTGTCAACTGATTCCTCTGAAAGTTCGAGTCCAGGTTCAACTGATAGCACTGAGGTTAGCTCTAGTGATGGCTCGACCACAGAGGGCAGTACCGTCGAGGACGTGTCCAGTTCCACAAGCTCAACAGATGCCTCTGACTCCACCGTCACAGACTCTTCATCTTCCACTGACGTTTCTGGTTCTACAGAGCCAACCGAATCCTCTGCTTCCACAGAATCGTCCTCTACAGACGCTTCTGGATCCACAGAACCAACGGAAGCCTCTTCTTCCACAGAGTCTTCCTCCACTGATTCTACTGAATCAACGGAAAGCACTGCGAGTGGTGGAACAAGCGACACCACTGAAAGTGGTCCTACCGAGGAGAGCACTACCGAAGGATCAACCGACAGCACAACTGAGGGATCCACAGACAGCACCCAGTCTACAGATCTTGACAGCACTACCAGTGATATCTGGAGCTCAAGCGACAAGGATGACGAATCCGAATCGAGTACTCCATACTCCTTTGAGACTGCCATTACTAAGGACAAGCCTCGCAAGTGTAAGCCTAAGAAGAGTACCTGCGTCAAGTCGAAATACGGTTGCTGTCCGGATGGTAAGACTACTCCCAAAGGACCCTTTGATGCGGGCTGTCCCATTGCCAAGACCTGTGCCGAGACTAAGTACGGTTGTTGTTTGGATGAAGTGTCGCCGGCTAAGGGCAAGAACCGCAAGGGCTGTCCGAAATCCCAGTGTGCTGAAACCCTCTTTGGCTGCTGTCCTGATAAGTTCACCGCTGCCGAGGGCGAAGACAATGAAGGATGTCCCGAGACAACTACAGTACCTCCCACAACCACCACAGAAGAGTCGCAGCCGGAGACAACTACTGAGCTGGAGGGATCAGGGGACTCGTCCACATCTGAGCCAGAGACCAAGTCTTGCTCGTTCTCAGAGTTTGGTTGCTGTTCCGATGCCAAGACCCCAGCAAAGGGTGCTAACTTCAAGGGTTGTGATGAGCCAGAAGCAGCCAAGGGCTGCGATAAGTCCGAGCACGGTTGCTGTCCGGATGGTCGTACTCCTGCCGCAGGTCCAAACGCCCAGGGCTGCTCTGCCTGCACCCGTGAACGCTTTGGCTGCTGTCCAGATGCACAGACTCCTGCTCACGGTCCAAACTATGCGGGATGCTGCCTGGACAGCGCCTTTGGATGCTGCCCCGACAACATCCTGGCCGCCCGTGGACCCAACTTCGAGGGCTGCGACTGCCACTACACGCCTTATGGTTGCTGTCCGGACAAGAAGTCGCCCGCACGTGGCTACAACCAGGAGGGATGCGCCTGCGAGACGACACAGCACGGCTGCTGTCCCGACAAGATCACCGCTGCCAAGGGACCCAAGTTCGAGGGCTGCCCCTGCGAGACCACCCAGTTCGGTTGCTGTCCCGATGGCCTCACCTTTGCCAAGGGCCCGCACCACCACGGATGCCATTGCACCCAGACGGAGTTCAAGTGCTGCGAGGACGAGAAGACTCCTGCCAAGGGCCCCAACGGCGAGGGCTGCACCTGTCTGGAGAGCAAGTTTGGCTGCTGCCCCGACGGAGTCAGCAAGGCAACGGACGAGAAGTTCGGAGGCTGCGAGAACGTCCAAGAGCCACCCCAAAAGGCCTGCGGTCTGCCCAAGGAGACGGGCAACTGCAGCAACTTCAGCGTCAAATACTACTTCGATACGTCCTACGGAGGCTGCGCTCGCTTCTGGTATGGTGGCTGCGAGGGCAACACCAACCGATTCGAGAGCGAGGCCGAGTGCAAGGACACCTGCCAGGAGTACACCGGAAAGCACGTCTGCCTGCTGCCCAAGAGCTCCGGTCCCTGCACGGGCTTCACCAGGAAGTGGTACTTCGATGCCGACCGCGACCGTTGCGAGGAGTTCCAGTACGGCGGCTGCTACGGCACCAACAACCGATTCGACAGCCTGGAAGAGTGCCAGGGAACTTGCGCTGTCAGCGAAAGTCTTCGTAAGTACAGCTCAGCTTATGATAGTATAGATTGTATTTAACTTATTTATATATTTTATTTATTTCCTGAAACAATTTTTTGTGAACCGTTTATGTACTACAGCTGCCTGCGAACAGCCTGTGGAGAACGGACCGTGCAGCGGAAACTTTGAGCGTTGGTTCTACGACAATCAGACCGACATCTGCCGACCCTTCACCTATGGAGGCTGCAAGGGCAATAAGAACAATTATCCGACGGAACACGCCTGCAGCTACAACTGCCGCCAGCCGGGCGTGCTCAAAGGTTTGAGATCCAAGCTATTTTATTGTGGTGCCTTGTACGGGGTAATGGGGATAGTTGTTTGCATTGTTATGACTAGTTTTAAGCTTCAACCTTTTGGTTTATCCTGGTTAACGGTATGTTCTTCCCACACTTTCCTTCTTCCCAAAAACTGCTTGGTTACTTGGTTTATTGTATGCGCATGATTGCTTGTTACTTGCTATGCCGACTTCCTGAATCTTCCTCCTGCACCCACCTCCACCTACACCACCCACCATCCCAGACCACTGCTCGCTTCCTAAGCAAACCGGTGATTGCAGCGAACGGCTCGCGAAGTGGCACTTCTCCGAGAGCGAGAAGCGCTGCGTGCCCTTCTACTACACGGGTTGTGGTGGCAACAAGAACAACTTCCCGTCCTTGGAGTCCTGCGAGGACCACTGCCCCCGGCAAGTCGGTAAGCTTTAAATGTTGTCTGCCCTCGCGGCTGTGTGCTTTCAATCTGCTCCCGTTTTTTGTCCAAACCCCTTGCCCTACTGACACTCTTCCTACCCTCCACCCAAACTAGCCAAGGACATCTGTGAGATTCCTGCCGAGGTGGGCGAGTGCGCCAACTACGTGGCCAACTGGTACTACGACACCAAGGACCAGGCTTGTCGCCAGTTCTACTACGGCGGCTGTGGTGGAAATGACAACCGCTTCGCCACCGAGGAGTCCTGTTTGGCCCGTTGCGAGAAGAAACCCGAACCCACGACTACCCCTGCCCCTGCCCCTGCTCCCAGCAGGCAGGACCTCTGCGACGAGGCTGCCGCTGTCGGCGAATGCGATCAGTACACTCTCAAGTGGCACTTTGATGGAGCGAGTGGTGCTTGCCGCCAGTTCTACTACGGCGGCTGTGGTGGCAATGGTAATCGTTTCGAGAGTGAGTCCGACTGCCAGCAGCGCTGCAACAGGCAAGAGCAACCAGCTCCAGCCCCAGCTCCATCGAGGCAGCCACCACCAGTGGCTTCTGTGGGCCAGTGTGATCAGCCTGCTGCTCCAGGTGACTGCGATGAATGGGTGCTCAAGTGGAACTACAACGCGACGGACGGTCGCTGCCAGCAGTTCTACTACGGCGGATGCGGCGGCAACGAGAACCGCTTCGACTCGGAAGACGATTGCTCTGCTCGCTGCTCTCCCAACGTAGACACCCGCTTCGGGGAACCGGAGGAACCTCGTCCAGAGCCCGACACTTCCAGGTGTTTCCTGGCTTCCGAGCCGGGCAATTGCTATGAGAACGAGACCCGCTGGTACTACAACAGCCAGGAGGGCCTCTGCGATGAGTTCGTGTACACAGGCTGCGGTGGCAACGCCAACAACTACGCCAGCGAGGAGGAGTGCCAGAACGAGTGCAACGACGCCCAGACCACCTGTTCGCTGCCACCTGTGCGTGGACGTTGTGGTGACCTATCACGCCGCTGGTACTTTGACGAGCGCAGCGGTGGATGCCACGAGTTCGAGTTCACCGGGTGTCGCGGCAATCGCAACAACTTCGTGTCGGAGACAGAGTGCCTGAGCTACTGCCGGGATCAAGGACAACCGGAACCTGAGCCACAGCCACCAGCACCGGTAAGATTATAGCACTAACCAAATGTTACTTAGGAAATTTTATTTAAATTATTATAAACATATTCAGTTTTTGAGCATTAGTCTAAGCTTGGATTTAAAGGGTCTGAAAATAGTAAATTGACAATATTTAATCCAATTCAAAATATTTAATTAATAATAAGAAACCTGTAAGTTTTGACCAGAATTGTTAATTTTAATTATAATAGTTAGTAATAAGATTTCGCTTTTGCAAGAACAAATGATATATATTCAATATTATTTAACATCCCTGCAGACCTATTCCGTGTGCACCCAGGCCCCGGAGGCGGGCGAGTGCGACAACCACACAACCGCTTGGTTCTACGACAGCGATAACATGGCCTGTACGGCCTTCTCCTACAGCGGATGTGGAGGCAATGGAAACCGCTTCGAGACGCGCGACCAGTGCGAGCGGCAGTGCGGCGAGTTCAAGGGAGTGGGTAAGTGGGGGCTGCTGGGTGGGAAACTTGTTTCAGGTGCTTTAATAATTTGTGTCAGACGTTTGCAATGAGCCGGTGACGACTGGTCCGTGTAAGGAGTGGCAGACCCGCTACTACTTCAATCCGAGGAGCCAGGCCTGCGAGCCGTTCACCTATGGCGGCTGCGACGGCACTGGCAACCGCTTCAATGACCTGTACGAGTGTCAGACGGTTTGCATAGCCGGTCGCGAGCCGACCTTGGGCACGGCGAAAGGTAACATATGGGGGTTTGATTCGGGGTTCGTCTAGGAGTCTGGCTAACTGGTTCTCTCTCCTGCGTAAGTAGAAATCTGCATGCTGCCGCTGGCGATGGGCCGCTGCAACGGACCGTCGGTGCAAGAGCGCCGCTGGTACTACGACGACTCCCACGGCACCTGCGTGTCCTTCATTTACGCGGGTTGCTCGGGCAACCAGAACAACTTCCGGTCATTCGAGGCATGCACGAACCAATGCCGACGTAAGCCTCTCCACCAGCCACTTCTGCACCACAGAGCACTCTGCACCAAAACACCCAACCACGAATGCACCTTGCAATCCGCTCACCCCAAAAAGCTTGTTTTCGTAGAGACTTTGAAGTAGCATCTGTAGTTTTGATTCACTTTCACTAATTTAAGACTGCACGGGTTTTGGGAATGGAAGATACTTAATTTGATTACCATTACTCATCCATAAACTCCTCCGCTTACAGCAGGATCCAACGACATAGACAACGTGATCGGACAGAGTCCGTGCGAAAGCTTCGAAGCCGAGTGCAGGGACCTCCGCTGTCCGTATGGAGTACGCCGTGAGGCTGCTCGATCCCAGCCAGAGTGTGCCCAGTGCGGCTGCGAAAACCCGTGCGAGGGACAGAACTGTCCGGAGGGCCAGCAGTGCGCCATCGACGTGGCCGACACTGACGATCGCCAGTTCGTGGCTGTCTGCCGCGACATGAACAAGCCCGGCGAGTGTCCCGCTCTTTCGGCCAATGCCAGCGGCTGTGTGCGGGAGTGTTACAGTGACGCCGACTGCCGCGGCGACAACAAGTGCTGCAGCGATGGATGCGGCCAGCTTTGCGTGCATCCCGCTCGTCCTACCCTGCCCCCTAGCACCCAGGCCCCCATTGTCGTCTATCCTGGCGACAGGAGAGCCAACCTGGAACCTAAGCAACAGCGTGAGCTGGATGTACAGACCGCCATCGGTGGCATAGCCGTCCTGCGCTGCTTCGCCACTGGCAACCCTGCTCCGAACATTACCTGGTCGCTCAAGAACTTGGTGGTAAGTTTCAAGAGGTTCTTCTTAGACACTCTTCTGCATCGTTGACCGCTTTACAGATCGATACGAACAAAGGACGATATGTCCTGACCCCCAACGGTGATCTGACCATTGTCCAGGTGCGTCAAACCGACGATGGCACCTATGTCTGTGTGGCCAGCAATGGCCTAGGAGATCCCGTGCGACGCGAGGTTGCCCTTCAGGTTACAGGTGCGTTTTGTAAAAACATTTTCTTACTTAATACTTAACCGCAAATCGTTACTAAGTGGCATGAATCTTGAACTTTTCGAACACTGCTTGTGATGATCATTCATTGGAAACTCTTGACTTTGCGATTTGCAGTTAGTAAAATCTTGTTTGCATTTAAATACAATACCCGTGAGTGCCACTTAACCTTCATTGATCAATTGTGGCTATAAAAGGTTAATGTTCTAGTAACGATTTATTTATAGTTGGAAAATCGACTATATCGTTTTTAATTCCTTTTAATTCGTTTGGTGTTGGCTATGTAACTAACTACTTTATATTGCACACGTTGCGCATGCTGCCTGCTTTTCGTAACCCTTGCTTGAAACTTGGTGACGGTAGAGCCCGTTGACTTGCCCGCCTACATTTACGGCGACCGGAATATTACCCAAATCGTGCAGCTGAGCCGCCCTGCGGTGGTTCGCTGTCCGGCCGGAGGCTATCCACAGCCGCACGTCAGTTGGTGGCGCAACCAGCACATGTTCGGCCTGAACACTTACCGCGATCGGGCGGAGATGGCCCGTGACTACTCGCTGGTCTTCAACTCGATTCAGTTGACGGATTTGGGTCTGTACACCTGTGAGGTTTATAACTTAGGGCGACCCGTGTCGCTGCGAATCACCCTCAAGGCGGTCGGTCCAGTGCGGGCTCTGAACCATGAGGAGGCCGAGTACTTGCAGTACGTCCTAGATCCAGCCACTCGGCCGGTGACCCAGCGACCAAGCTATCCCTACCGACCCAGTCGTCCGGCCTACGTGCCCTCACCCACTGGTAAGTAGCGCATTTGCATGTTTCGGCTGGCCTGGCATGGTGTTTGATCTAATTGTTAATATAGGACTTTTCTAATACCTAAAAATAATATATATCCTTTATTTGATTCTTAGTAAATGTCCATGCCGTGTTGGCTCTGGATCCAAAGAACAGCTACACAGCCGGCTCCACCATTGTCATGAGCTGCTCTGTTCAGGGCTATCCAGAACCCAATGTGACCTGGTCCAAGGACGACGTGCCTTTGTACAACAATGAGCTAGTTCAAATAACAAGTGAGTGCACTTTATAAATTTAAACTCTTATAACTTCATAAAATTAAATTATATATAAAAACAAAATAATGTTTACAGCCCAGCCACATCGACTGGTGCTGAGTAATGTGTCCTCCGAGGAGTCGGGCAAGTATATCTGCAAGGCGAGCAATTCGTACACATACGCCAACGGAGAAGCGGATGTGTCCATCCAATGTAAGTGAATGGCTTTCAAGTAAAAGAAAGATACTCAAAACTTAATATTTGCAGCTGTTGTACCGGTGTCGCCGGAGTGCGTAGACAATCCGTACTTTGCCAACTGCAAGCTGATCGTCCAGGGCAAATACTGCTACAACTCGTACTACCGCAAGTTCTGCTGCCGATCCTGCACGTTGGCGGGCCAAATGGGCGAGCTTCCCCATCCCAATGCGGTGTAGTTTCCACACCGGACACCAGAGAGAGCAGAGTATTTTTGTTTGATTTTCGCATTGAATTGAGTTTAAACGCACCACACAAGAATAATTGGATCGACATTCGAGAGTCATTCAAAAGCAGAGAGACCAAAAAGCCAACCGTTGTTTAGCCATAGCCATAGCCTACAGATCAAGAACGAACGAACTTCTAATTTAGTATTTACTCTCTTCCAGAACAAAAGAAAAATAGTATTAGTGTCATTATGTTTGTGTTCCTATTTATTCTTGATTACGAGTAACCTTAAATTCAATACATCGAGGAAAGCGGCTAAAACGAATTTGCATTCTACTTTTTAGTTTCTACGACATTTCTGTGCAACGAGTAAAGCAAATAAGCCTAAAACAAATAATTGTAAATAAATTAAAACTACACAATAAAGAGTGCATACGTATAAAAGATTTTCCGGGGATGACCCACGATTTGAAACGCCACCACATCTGGCAACGCTGTTGGGAAAGGGGTTATTGATTTTTCCCCAGCTTTTCCGCAGCAGCTGTTCGCTGGAGCCTGCGCGCTAAACTCTGGGGTTGATTGGAGTTGGGAGTCGCACAGCACAGAAAGACAATAAAATTTGTTTGTATTGCCATCGCGTGCAATTCGTTTTTTAAGCTTATTTAGGAGAATTAAACAGAGTCCAGGTGAAAAATGGAGGATAGCGGCATCGACAGCGAGGACAGGCAATCCAACATATACGAGGACGGGGCCGCAGGCTTGCTGGTAAGTGATTCCACAACAGAAACAGCTGAAGCAATGCAATTCGTCACGGGGCTAACGTCACTGCAGAAAACGGCCAGCGGAGCCCCCAAGCATATGTCCGACCTGGAGTTTGAGGTGGCGTTCAGGGGTGCCGGCAAGGTGTATGCCCCCACGACCATAGAAATCGATGAAGAGGAGGAAGCGGCCGCCGCCTCCGGTAGAGGCCACGAGCCACCCAACACCTGCCGCATACTGCAGCGCAAACTGGAGCTGAAGGTCGAGCGTGCCCGGCGGAATTACACTCAGTTTCAAGAGGAGCAGGTGGGTTTTCTTCTACCCTTGTACTGTACCCAATCAGTTATTTACAGTATGTTGTCATCCTCATCCACAGGCCACCAAAACGCAGTCGTCCACTCTGATACCTATCAATCGACTTCCCATACCCGGTGAGCCCGAGCACAAGCCGCTGGTGGATTACAAGTCAGAGAGCAGTGACGAGGCGGAGGAGATCTCATTTTTTCCGGCCCAGCTGAAGCGGTCCAAGCGCCGCCACCAGAACCACGAACTGACAGACACCTTCAGCATACAGGAAATGACCATTGACTCTGACCTGGAGTCCGACGACAGCGCAGGCACCCAGAACCTCGAGCTTCTGCTGCCCTCTATGAAGACGACTATTTTGGACAAGTTTAAGAGCTGCTTTGGGTGCTGGCGGCGAAGGTAATGCCAGGCGGAAAGGACGCATATCAGACGGATCAGGCACAAATCACGTTATTGACAGGCACTAGCACCCTACGTACTTAATAATAAACTCCATTGCCACTACAGAGCTGTAAACATAGATTTATTTGGCTTAGTAAAATCCATTCGATAAATATGTAATAATCAATACTAAACGACACTTGGCCTTTTACTCTAACTTTTCAGGAGAATGGGGTAATAAGTAAGAAATTTGAAGACGTTTGAGTATTTAAAAGATTACCCTCAAAGCTTATTTGGAAAATCATTACGTATTAATATTTTATTTTCTATTGCTTGCTCATCTAACTGAAAAGTCAGTGTTGTATACAGGTAAAGATTTTTGTATGGGCAATAAATAGTTTTAGGGTCACCGTCGAGGGATTTTGTTATAATTCTTTCAATATTCCAATGTTTAAGGAACTGAAATCTTTCTGCAGAATGTTATAAAATATGTGAGTGCAAAGGGGCTATAAATAACATTATTATTATACATAGTTATAAACATTAATTTAAGAGGAACCTGGTACAAATATTTAAATTACAACTATTTTATATAAGATATAGCTCAGTCTTCTAAAAAATAAAGTCTTAGGTGTCCGTATTGAGAGTCAAGCAGACGCCCTGCAGAATCCAGTGGCTAAGATCTTCGGAGGTGGCCAAATTAGCCTCAAAGACCAGGCCCTCGCCCATGGCATTCCTGCGCAGCGAAGTCGTATAAACCGGAGCAAGAAAGGTATTCTAAAAAAAAATTTGAACATTAGGTATAGTCTTAATCATTTTAAGAACCAAGTTCATGGTCTCCCAGTTTAAAGCATGTTTCATTTCCCGAAAGCTTCCGGCATTTAAACTCGGAAACAATTAGCACAACAGTTGCCCCATTAGTTGGCTAAGAGGGTGCGGAAGCTGCTGGTAATTTAGTGCGATGCATTTAAACAAATATCAGCGTGACCACGCCCCGTCCGCCGCCCCCTGGCATATGTAGATACAAGCGCACATTAGTACTTGTCACTGCCAGACGGCGTGGCAGGATAGCTGTATCCTGGCTATCCCGACCAGTCCCAGACCCTTCTGAAAATCCTACAGACCTGCAGCTTGAGACGGTGCGCCTCAATGGGCTCCACGGCGAGAATGGCCAGCTCCTCGACCAGGACTTTGGGATGAGAGCGAGCCAGCTGATTAGCGACCAAGTCAAAGCGTCCGCCCTCGATGTACAGACCGTGCACCAGGCAGCCCTGCAAAAAGTTGAGCGATTAAAATGCAAACAGAATTCCTAATTACGAAATTAGTGCCAGACCCATAGCCAGGATGGAGTTGGGTCATCGTTTTGCATTTAGAATGGGAAGGGCTCCCCTTCTCATTCCTCTACACTCAGAGAACAAGTAGTTTTTACCTATTTCGATTTGAGTGACTACACTAAACGCTTTAGGCATTCAGCTGAGGAAACTTAAAAATCCATGGTGCCCAAAGTAGGCAAAAGTATTTTTTATGTGAGCTTTTGTAAACTTGTAGAAGTTTAATGAGTTTAAAATTATATTTTTGTTAACAACAAAAATAATCATTACAAAAATGTTTACAAAATTATTTAAAATTATGTCAGTGACTTACACAAACATTCAATAAAGTCTAAGTATTCGGTATGGAATCAAAAATCTCTCTATAAATATATTTGAAAAATAATATTTTGTAGGTCGAGAGATACCTCTTGTAGACCTTAAGAACATTCTTTAAAAAAAAAATTGATTTGTTCTTTATTTTTGCTGTTAAAAATTTTGTAAGTGTATAGTACTTACCGTCACAGGGCGCTCCTCCACATCGTCGGGGTCCGCAAACTTCGTTACGTAGGTGAAGAGCGTGGAGCGGTCCAGTGGCCAGGCGTTTCGGCGACAGGCAATCTGAAAGGGGAAACAGTTTGAATGGGTTGGCTTCCCAGGAAAGGTGTGACAATGCAGACTCACCTGCACCAGGGCCGTGAGATAACTCTGCGGTATATGCAGACCCGACAGCCACATGACCAGGGGCTCGCCGGAGAGCGTCCAGTATTTGTATTGGATGGCCCGTTTCTGTGCGAGAGAAAGGCTGATTAGTGGACACGAACTCACCTTGATTGATTTTGCGCTTAGCTGATTAATGAGGAGCCGGAGGAGGAGTACTCACCCGCAAGTGTTCCAGCCAGCTGGCCAGCTGTTTGCATGTGGCCGGCGCCAGTTTGCTCCATGCGGCTGGCAGGAGGCCATTGAACAACGAGTTGGCAATGTTGTCCAGCACATTGTCCATGCCGATTTCGCCGGCAATCGCCTGCGGAGAGCATGCAATTAAATTAAAAGGCACAATGGTGGCACATGTGTGGGCGTGGCTGCAGCCCTCGGGCCAAGACAAAGGCTGCCCGAGTTCATTTGCATTTGTAAATTTATTTTGGCAACAAAATGCAGCCTTTGCTTGGAGGTGGGATCACCCATGGCCCAAATACTACACAGAAAGAAAAAAGCTGATAGAAAAAAATGTCAAGCCACAGACCAAACAGAAATGAAAATGATTTCTTATAAGTTGGATATAAAAAATAATTTTAAATCTGAATTAAATATACAATTTATCAGTTAGATAAAATATGAGGCTAGAGAACTGGAGCGAATATCTTTGGTTTAAAAATCTTGGGTTAAAATCCTATAATTTTTTTTAGATTCTTTAAGGGAAATCTTCGTTTTAAAACCAAATATTAAGAAATATCATTTTGACATTTTTTAAATATCAAATTCAACTTCTTGTATCTGGATTAAAATGTTATAGTATGTAAAGTAAATACAAAATTAATTTGTTTTTCTGTGCAGCGCCTACATTCAAATTTGGACATTGTTTGCTTGGTCGGCAGCCAAGTTGGCAAATGCATAAACAAATGAGAAATACGAAATGCAAAACAAGGCTGAAGGATTTATGTGCGGGCTCAATTGACAGCCATATACGAGAAAATCCTCTAGTTACCTTGCGGAGCAGCTCCAGCGTCTTCTTGATCCGCACGACCAGCAGATTAAAGCGGTCCAGCTCCTGCAGCAGCACCACCCCCGTGGGCGACAGGCTCATCTGGATCTGTTTGCGAATGCGCCACGTCTCGAAGGCGGGCGGCAGCTTCTTCAGTATACCGGCTGCCACCGAGTCAATGAAGTCGTCGCGACTGATTCCGCCAGTGCCCTCACCTGGATTTTGGTAATAGGATGAGTGTGAGAGCGGATTGTGGTGGTGGCAGGTGCCAGGTGTCAGGACAAAGGCACGGAAAAAGCTGCAGTAATAAATGCAGAGCTTGTGGTTTTCCCTCTGCCTTTTTTGTAAAACTGCTCTCGCTTTATTTCTTGTAATTTTTATCAATTCTCCCTTTTATATAGCAACCGAATGGAATTTTTTGTTACATGCTTTATTTTATGTTTAAGTGTCAATTAGCAAATACTAAAGCTCATGAATATGCAAATTATCAGCATTTTTCCGAGTACTACTCGATGCTCTGTCGAGCATATCGGCATTAATTACATTTCGGCAGCTTTTGTATATTTTATTTTACTTTACTTAAACATCAGAAATCGCTGGTTAATAAATAACAGTACATTGCCGCTCAAAATAATTCTATGACGATAAGCTAAGCTTCTATATTTATAGTTTTGTTTTAACATTTAAATAATATTTACAGAAAAAAAAAAAAATTGCATTTATATTTCTTAAAGGGTTCAAAGCATCAAAGATTTTGCGCAACTTTTTAAATGCTACTAATTAATGGGTCCTACCAATTAACTATTTTATTGGCAGCACAAAAATTCCTCAACTAATTGTTAGAAATAAATTTTACTTTTATAATTCTTTGGTAGTGTTTTAAAAATTCCCTACAACTGAACTTTTGGACTTTTGGACATTTAAAATAAAATGTTTAAACTCGATTTTTAATCAGTGGAAATATTTGTTTCTTATTGTTTTTATTTACACTAAATGGGCGATGGTGGGGTGGTTTTCTGTTTACGCGCAATACTTTACCAGGATTGACTTCAGTCGGTGTCCACTTGGTCACTTCATGTGTGCAAATATGTTTAAAAAGTATTCCAAATTGTATGTACAATTATTTACAAGGCCATACACACAAATATGCATGATTGTGAGTGGGAGGGTGGAGTTGGGAGTTGGTGGAGTGTGGCATGGAAAGTGCACTGTGATGGCGGTTTTAACACGTTTAAGCCCGTAACGCAAAATTATCGACTTTTGTGTGACGTTTTCACCATTTTTTGGTACTTCTGATGGCGGTCGATGCGGTTGGGTTTGAACTCGATTCGCTGCGATTTGCGGCAGCCCGATGAAAGTGAGTGAATGCAGATGGGTAGGTGTGAGAATGTGTATATACGGCAGAGCTCTGCTGCCCTCCAATCTGACCCGACCCCATGTGTGCGGTTCTATTTTAATTTTTAATGTGTGCATTGCTGTTGTGCGCCGGCAATAATGGCGCATGCAATAAAGTTAATTGCAAAACCGCAACTAATTAATTAAATTAAATTAAAAATTCAACATGCCAAAAATACAACATAGCATAGCAGAGCGCGGGCATGAAAATCAACAAGATAAAATGTAATAAACGGCTGACAATTGGCACACGTTGCATGCAAATTGAACCATTTACCAGGGCCGGCAGTCCGCATATCTATATAACATTATTATCATTACTTTTTTCCGATTCCGATTCGAATTATCAACGGATAGTGAGCAAAACGTGTGATAACCAGGGGACAAACTGGGTTTGGTGGAGGATGCTATCTAGAGCAGATATGCCCGTGGGTCTGTGGTTAAATATTGGATGGGTCCAACCAGGCCACTCACCAGTCTGCGGCTGGAGCTCAATCAAACTGTTCCAAATGTTGCGGGCCGCCATTGTGTAATAACCGATTTCCGCGTTCGGATGCAAACCAAATACATCCGGCTTGTTGACCAGCGGCAGTTTGTCGATGTGCGCTGTTATCAATGCATTACATATGTAAATAGCCCATGGAAGTCCCCGCCCGATCCCCGTCGCTCACCTATGTAGTCCTCCTTCAGCACGGTCTCCTCCTCCGGCAGGCAGTAGTCCACGTTGTCGTCCTCATAGAAGTGGAAAATCTTAAACTCATCAAACAAAAAGTCGCCCATGTACTCATTCATGTAGCAGTTGGTTATCCGCCGGTCAAAGTCGTCTATGACCCGTCCTCCGTACATCACCTCGCCGATGAGGTACTTCAGACTGTTCCAGGGTATCTTTCCGGAGCCACAGCGCGTTAGGTAGGTGCGCAGGATCTCGGTGCACACATCGAAGTCCGTGTCGTTAAAGTCGTACGCTATGTTCCATCCCAGTTTGTCGTACTTGCGACGTTCCTGCGGATGGGAAGTGGTTACACAAATTAATCGAAGTGCCTCGGACTGAACGATCAATATCAATTTGCTGCAACTGCTGCTGATACAGCTGCTCCATCAATTGTGCAACTTTGCTCCGAAAAGCTTTCAGCTGCTAGAAATTAAGAGATTAATAAATAAACAACTCCACACACTCGACCAGCTGGGCTCCGACTGTAAATAGCGCTATCTACGGCTTACTGGCTAGCTCACTTACTTGGACGACGGCGTGGAAGAAGGCCAGCACATAGACCAGCGGCCGGAAGGCGGGATGTGGGCAGCTCTCGAGGCGGTCCTGCCGCACTTTGAAGTACGTGGAGCGTAGATTCAGCTTCAGACCGTTGGGTGGCTCTGTGACCACTGAAAAGAAAAGGGAAGGGAAATAAACATACATATATCCAATGCATGATAGTTTCATAAATCTATGAAAATCTAATACACATTTTTAAAGGTTTTGCAGTCCTGCTTAATACTTAATAGTTATGATTTTCATTCGTTTTTTTTAATATGAAATGGTTTTCTCTTAATTTTTGAAAATTTGGTTTAAATTAAGCGTTTAACTAACGTTTAAATATTTATTATCTAGGAGAAAGCTTACTTCAAATTTTTGTGTAATTTTGTATGTGCATCGAAGAAGTCGTAAACTCACCCTTGAGGGACTTTTGCAGAATGCCAATGGGGAAGGTCGGCGTGGGATCTGTAGTTATCCACAGCCTAAAGTCCGGATGCGGGTTTTCGATGCGGTCCAGGTACTTCTCCAGCTCCCGCACGAACCGGATGAGCAGGTGTCCGTTTTGGAGCATCAGCCACATGCCCGTTTTGATCGCATTGTCCAACATTTGCAAGGCGGCCTTTTCCTGCCCCTGACCCAGGGAAATATAGGTGAAGTTGGACAAGCCAACAATAACGTCCGCCAGTTTCATCAAGTCACTAGTTGGATCCGATCCGGCACTCAGCACAAAACAGACGGGAATCGTGCTAGAGGTCTGCTCGTATATGGCCGAGAAGCTCACCACCGGCGGCATAATATAGAACTCATCCATGGTCTCCACGATATATTGATTTATACAGCGGAAGATGCGATCCACGCGGAAGCAGCGCAAGAACATTAATTTCTGTGGGCGAGACGGGCGGAATCTTTAGGCTTTAGACATTTTAATACCCCGAAATGACAATGAGCCGACGACAGCTCGTCATCAGTCCTCAAAAGTTGGCCAGTAGCTGCTCCATTGTTGCTGTCGCTATTGCTCTTGGTGTTGCCATCGTTTCTGCGGTTTCTATCACAACTCAAGTGCAAATTGGGCTCGCTTCGCTTGGCTTCGCTGGTTTCAAGTGCGACTGCGGGCGCAAATTGCCGCTCATCTAATGGTTTGGAAAATTGATAAAATATGGTAATGCACACAGACACACCCAGAGCCAAGAGACATCCATATAGAGATACTGCCAGCATGCTGGCTGACAAAAACAGGCTGCTAATAACTTGAGAGGAAAATGTGCGCCAAAGTTGCAGGACGTAGCAAAAGTCGAGTAAAACTAAACGCCCCAAAGTGGTGTCCTTTGGGTATGGGCGTGGGTGTTTGCCTGGCTTGTACATAATAATCCACTAGAAGCGAGCATAAAGTACGAAATCCAATAACGCTCAATGGCAACGGCAAAGGCAACAGCAACAGCAACGGCAACGGCAAATTCAGGAGCATCTGAAGCTTGAGTTGGAGGAGCTCCTGGCCAGGACCACTCGAAGCTGAAAGCATGCAAAGCGAGTGGGTGAATACAGGGCCAGCACTTGCCTGGAATGCATTGCATTTGATGTTGTAGTCGCCCGGACATGCCACCTCCTCAGGATTCTCCAAGTCGAACCACTGAGCAGGGCACAGGACCAAAGACCAGGGACCAGGACGAAAACCAGACCCAGCAACCAGTTCATGGGCATTCGGATGACGATGACGATGGCGATAAGTGCAGGCAAAATGAGCGTCGGCAACGGAACGGAAGTCAGTGAATGCCACATGCCAGTCAGAATCAGAATCAGAAGCAGTTTCGGTCCCATCGACCATCCGAGTCCAAGTTGTTGTGGTGGTTGTTTATTTGTTGTTCCCATCGTTGGTGTTGTTGTTGTTGTTGTGCATTTTATAGCATCATCCAGAGAGCAGCAGTAACAGCAATTTGATAACGGCATCGGAGTTGACGTTGACGTTGAAGATGATGCACCCAAGCGAGCAGCGGGAAAATCGGAAAAGAAAATACAAGAAATATGGAAAACTTGAGCATTTAACAGCGTACGGCTGAACCTTCTTTTATGGTTCAGATCTCTGCCTTTTGGCCAGTTAAATAACGTTTAAGCTGTGCTTTAAAGTGTGTTTTGTGTGAGGTTGAGTAGAAAAACTATTTATAGACACTTCTTCTACTGAAAAGTACCAGTTCGTATGATTTATAATCTTAAAACAAATTCAAATAGAAACAAACATTAAACAAATACTTTTAGTAAGTACTTTCTGAGGGGATCGAATAAAAAAAATCCCTTTCTGAACTTGGAAAACAATAGTATAGGGGTAATTATACCCAAATACAAACTGAATCCTTACTGATTTCAAAAATTCAAAGACCCATGAACATTACTTTTTAATACTCTAAGCTAACTCACCGTCTTCCATTCGTCTAAGAAGCGACCAAAGTGATCTGGCAAGGTGCCGAAAGTATCCGGGAAATCAAAGGCCAACTTGAGCACATCCTCCCAGCTCTTCTCAGTCAGCCACTTGCTGGGATTGGAGCGCTCGCTCTTGGTCAGAGCAATACTGCCCTTGATAAAGAAGTCCAGCTCCGACTGCAGCAGTATACCGTCCCGCTGGGCGAGCTTGGTGGCAATCTGGAAGGAGAAGAGAAGCTTATGCCGCTCGAAGATGCCGGTGCAGCCGTAGCAGTAGACGTTCTCCGTCAGCGTCTTGATGATGTTGTTTAGCCGCTTGTTGAGACTAGCATCCGGAACAGCCTTTCTTAAGGAGTACACAAAGACGTCCAGGTAGGCAGCTAGAGCATACTGGTACATGCTGTTCACAGTGGCCATGTCCGACAAGGCGAAGAAGAGCACTGCTCCACGTTTTGCTGCCGGGCGGTATCCATTTCGTAGCACCTCAATGTCCGCTGCCGTTTCAGCCGCCAGATTTAGCTGCTCCATGACGACACCCGCCTTGGTCTTGGTGTTCTCCAGCGTTTCGATCAGCTCTGTGTTGTCCAGCGTGTTGCCCGTGGAGGTGGACAGCTCGCGGAGCAGCGAGTCCTCCAGTTGTTGCAGCAGTTGCTTGTTTTCGCTGGTCTGGGCTATCAGAGACTCTCGCTGGGCCTCTAAATCGGGTCTTTCGGTTCCCACCACTACGCTCAAGAGTTGGTCCTCCAGTCCGGTCTGAGTCACAGTGTAGTTGATAACCAGCGCCTTGGCGTACACGGCCGGGTCGAACTTGGGATTGGAAAACTTGGTGGTGAGGTAGACGCGGAAGCCAGGGTCCCAGTCCACCTCCTTGTCGCCCAGCATTACGAACTTCCTTCCACCCTGGATCCGAATATTCTTTTGGAGTATATCATCAATCACCGGATCTATGTAATCATCCACATCCTCGAAAAGAACGGGAGTCCCGTACATAATTGCCATTTCCAGTTGCTTGAGGAAGTCAGAATCGCTGAAGGAGAGCACCTTTAGATTGTGGCGGAACTCTCGTTTGCGGATCCACTGCAGCGCTTGCAGCTGGGGATCAATGCAAAGCGGAAACCGGGAGGCGCGCATGGTGAGTATGCCGTTCTGGACGGACAGCTCGTCGGGTGGAAGGCCCTCGTTGGTCCATTGCGAAATCTCCACGTCGGTGGTAAGGTAGCCGTCTATCTTGAAAGGCAGCATGATGGGAATGCCCAGGGACACGATGTCCTCTAGCCAGTCATCAAAGACCATGGTCTTGCGGAACTCCCAGGTAAAAGCGCCTGTGTAGGCCAAGAAAGAGGCACTGATCAGGCACACACCCACGCTGTCGATTAGCTGCTGACCCAAACTGGCCATCTCCTTGCTCCAACGAATAAGCTCTGAGGACAAACCGCTGATTAGCTTGTCGGAGGCGATAAGTCGACGCTCCGCCTGTTGCATCATTTCGGTTAAAGCATTCATTTGCTTCATGGACAAAGAGTAGTTTTGATTCAGCTCAGTCAGCTTGTCCTCCAGCTTCTGGATCTCGGAGTTCAGGTGGTTGAGCAGTTTGATCTGAACGTCCTGCTCCTCCACGAGGAAGTCCAAGCGCTCCTTTTTCGGCTTGACCTCTTTGTACACATCAAAGAAGCCCAGCACAGCTTTGACGAACCGCAGCAAGCCCGCTCCAGCTACGGAGATCTTAGCCATGTCGTCCAGGTTCTGCGACTTCATGTGCTGCCGGCACTGGGTTATCTGCTTCTGAGTTAAGGCTTCGCAATCCATCTCCATCAAGCTCTTCAGGAAGTTCACATCGCTCATCATGCCTTTGGCAGACTTCCAGTTGATCTCTTTGTAGCCCTTCAGAATAGCCACACACTCGCACACAACTTGCACGGCAGCAGGGGGCGTGGCAAAGGATCTGATCTCGGTGATTTGCGCCTTCTCCAGTTGCGATAGAGCCAGCCTGGCCTCTTCCAAAGCCGGCATTGCCTCGGCCAGAATCTCCTCAGCCTCATCCTTTTCGATGGCTATCTGCTTGCCCTTAATCTCCACCTCTACGGACTTTTCCGAGGCCTCTGCCTTTTTGGTGTTGGCCTTCTGCGTTGAGGACTCGATGGTCACCAGCATGGCCTCGCACTCCTCCGAGGCGATCGCCACGTTCTTCTTCTGCTCAGTGACAATAATACGCAGCTCGTCAATTTGCACGGACGCCTCCTCTATTTTCTTGATGCCCTCGCCAAGTCGAGAGCGTTGCTGGGTGATAAACTTAGCCTTCTCCTCTGGAAGAAGGGATTTTCATTTGTATTAAATAAAATTTTGTTAGTAATTCGTATAAAAATGCATAAAAAGGGTTAATTGTTTTACATACCCAACAATTCCCTGTAAGTGTTTATGTAGTCCAGATAGTGTTTGGGGGTCACAAAGTTGTTGCGCCTCAGTTTCGCCAGATAGTCCTTGGAGTACTGCTGTATAGTGGTGTGCACATGGACCACATGCTCCACGATGGCGTCCCGATGAAGTGCCGGAATCAGGGGGTGCTCGGTCAGGAAAAGTTTGGCCACAGCATACAACGCTTGTCGGGGCCACGGGAAAACCCAGTCGATGTATGTGCTGCCAATAAGGCCCGGGAAGTTCCTGCAGCGATTGCGCAGTGCATCGCCAGCCGGAGACATGCAAAGAACCACGTGCAGGTTTTCCGCACAGGTGCGCAGGAAGTAGCCCCAAACTGCGTCTCTGTGGAAGAACAATTTGGGCAGGAGTCAAGAAATCGGTAGCAATAGATTTAATATTTAAACCTAATGATAATGGTAACCTACTTTGAAGCTGAAACTCCGTCCTCTTCTGCAAATTTCCGCACTTGGTTCACAATGCCATCCTTGTCTTCGTCGGAAAACAAGGCTGGAACTTGTCCCACCGTCAAAATGTTGTTGATCAACTCCAGGAAACCCTCCTCGGCCACCTAGAAAGAATATAACCCTATTGATTCCAGTTTAGGTTGGCATAAAAAAATAATGAGTCCAACCTGCGCTCCTGTAAAGAGAAAAACGACTTTCTTTCGCTTTACTCCTGCTATAGTGTAAAGAACCTTGAGGTCCTCGCGGAAGGCCGTCTCATTATAGCCACGTGAGATGGTGATCTCGAAGACTTCGCACTCGGCGGCAAAGGCGGCCAGGCGAGTGATACACTTCTTTCCACTGCCACCAACTCCTATGAGCAGTACATGACCGCGATTCATGCGTAGCGTGCGGTGCACCCGGGTCAAGTGCTCCAAACAGTCCTCAAATAGGACAAGCGTCATCTTCTGCTTGCGCTCGCAGTACTCCTCCAGAATCTCGGTAAACAGATGGTACACGGAGTTGAAGTCCAGCAGATCCTCGTACAAGCGGGGCTCCGATTCGTTGGTGAAATTGCGGAAATCGCCGAAGAGCAACGGATCCCGCAGGACATAGTCCGTGAGCGAGAGTATCACCTGAGGAACCTCTTCGCCTTCCTCCTCTTCTTCGCCCTCCTCTTCAGCGAACTCCATGTCCGCCTTGGACGGCTCGTAAAGTAGACGAGCCTGGGCCTCGGCTTCCGCCGCTGCTGCGTCAATGAATCCGTGCTCCTCTTCGAAGGACGGCGGGAAACGATCGGCAACCTCTGCAGCCAAATTACGACGCACATTTATGATGTCCTAGAAAAGCAAATTATGTTTGCATGCATGTTTTTAGTTTATCGTTTCTGTCTTTAGCTAATAATAACAAAATAATTACAGAGACTTTAAAAAAAATGTATTAAAATTCAATCAAGAAATAGAAATGTTTGTTACATTTTATGAAGAATAATCTAAACATTTTAAAAACTCTACTTACATTGTCGACTATCAGGCGATCGCAGATGATTCTGGTGTACTCGTTGCGCCACACCCTGATCAGGTCCCTGAGGCTCTTGAAGCTAGTGGGTTCGATCAGCAGCAGACCGGCAAAGATGCGCGACAGATCCTTCAGATTAAAGATGTAGTGGAATTTGGAGGGCGTCGGGGGAAGGTCCACAATCACCATCTGCGGGTCAGGAAGCAATTAGCATAAGCAGGCCAGGCCAGACAATGGTCCATGTATCCGGCCACCACCCCACACCCCGCGCCCCAGAAGATGGGACAACCCCCTGGAACGCAGGGGCAACGCCACACAAATCAATTTTATCTCGACTGGCAATATGCGTTCACAAGGGACCCAAGGACTTCCCACACGCCCTCGGGGACGCTGCCAAGTTGCTGAATTTACAGCCATTATCGAGTTGCAGCCGCCGCACCAGCAGAGCGTCTGAGTAACGGCAATTCTATTCAAATAATTCATTTCACTCCATTTCGTGGCGCATTAATATCCTTGCCCTGAGTGTGTAAAGAAGACATACGAACTAGGGGTCCTGGACGGTGGACTTGGGGGCAAGGGCGGCAGGTGTGAGTAAATCATTTTTTCCAACATTTTCGGATGTGGAAGGAGCAGGGCTTGTGGCAATTGCGGCGACAAATGCATTTTTATCTGTACGCAATGAAATGCGATAATATTTTAGTGTCAACAATTGTTAAAAGGACCATAAACTAATGCCTCGGCCCCTAGCCACGCCCACAGCTGCGAAAAGAGCCATCCACAGTTCAATACTTGAACACAATCAAATTTCGCTCCGGCCAAGATATTCCGGCAGAGATAGGCAACGGACACACAGATACATCCAGAGGAAAAGGACGGGGCCCAGGCACAGGACACAGATACAGTCAACTAGGCAGCCGTCGAGGCGGGTGACCATTGTGAGAGCAGTGTGGAGTGGATTTAAGTGGAGTGGTGCAAGAACGGGTGGGTCTACTGCTACGGCACTGAGTTGCACTCGAAAAACCAATGGAGCAGCTACGAGATTGAGAACAAGGACGGTGGAGAGGACGAAGAGCCCGACGTCGTAGTGCATTACAGACCATTGAATAATTTCCATTTCCATTGTACAGCGACGGCGTTTGGGATGGGTGGTGGGCGGCGCAGCAAAGCAGATTATGAAAAATTGTCGTTATTTGCATATGTAAATCGAATTTCATAAAATTTGTGAGAGGCCTTAAAGCATTATTCAGTATAGAATTGATTTCTTCTACTGAATTTACACTGAATGCAGTCAAGGTGTTCTTTGATATTGAACACAACCAAAGGCAGATAAATATATGCAATAGCAAGTGCTTATATAAATGTTACACGAATATGTATGTACATATGCATAACAGCCATGTAAAAGTTAAAAATTTTTTCTACATATCGGTTTTCTTAAAGGTTTCGTCTTGAGAGCTTTATGTTTTCTCTAGTTTTGTTCGGTAAAAGGAAACTTATTTACAAAAAAACATGAAGGTTGTTTTTAAAATCGGGTTAACAGCGATTTTCGTTACACCTGGTTTATAATATATCCACTTACCTTAAAAAGTTTTAGTGTCATATGGACAATCATGTCGGCTATGAGCATATAGCGGTCTTGGAACTTTACAAATTGCATGTGGCCCTTAAAAATGGAGGAGTAGATCTGGATGAGGGACTCGTCGTTGGGGAACACGATGTTGTAGGTGGAGAACATGCTGATAAATCGCGGATCCACCTCGTTTCGACCACCGCCCGCCGTTCCCATGGCTGCGTAGAAGGTGAGGTCCTTAAACTTCTTCCAGTTGAGATCCTTGTCCCGGTCGTACATTCCACCGCGTTCAAAGAATAGCTTTAGCAGGGCAATCGGCTGCTGAGTGCCATACCTGTGGTGCGAAATAGCGACAGGAGATGTAAGTAATGGAGCTCGTCATTCTATCTTCCTGCTGTTACGACGAGAACTCACTCATCCACCTGCGGCATGTTCATGTCATCAATAAAGCAGGCAATTCTCTTGCCCATTGGTGGCCCGTACGTATCCTTGGTGCGTTTCTCCACGGCCGCCTCCAGCGTGTGCTGCACATCCAGCGACGAAGTCCTCGATGAAAAATTAATATTGAGTATGACCTGAAAGGGATGGGAAAAGGATGGGTATGTCATGTTAGCCGGGAACGCGACGTTTGTCAGAGAGATTTTTCAATTACGTTGACACTCGGATTGAGATTGCGCAAATATTGCATGATGGTGGCCGTCTTTGATGTTCCAGCCTCGCCCACAAGTAGCACGGGTCGTTTGATCTGCAAACGGAGTTGGGGAACGAAACCGAAATAGGGCCAAACATTAATAAGGCATCCCGGAAGCCGGAGTAATGACTTTCTCACACACAAACACTCACCTCGCTCATCAGGCTCAGGGCTCGGTTGGTGCGGGTGTTGTCCACGGTCGGCACCAGGATCTCGCTGAACTTCACCTGCGGGTCGTGGGTATAGGGCTGCACCACCCACTCCCAGGCCTTCCACACGTTCTCCTTCACGTCCCAGAAGTAGTCGTAAAGCGTGGGCTTGTTTTGCGGGAACTGTCCGCCGGAGGCAGGATTCTCCGGTGTGTCCTGCACCAGCGGGAACCCGGAAATGCGCTTCATGTACTCGTCGAAGATGCCCTGATGCTTCTCGACCAGACAGGCGCCCATGGAACCGTAGACCGCCTGAAGGAAGCAGCACTCCAGGCTGTCTGTGTTATAGACCTGCAGCACTGGCTCGTCGTAGTTTTTGCTATCCATGACGTAGTTGGGCAGCAGTGCGTCGTAAAGGTTGCAGAACTGCGTGACCATATTGAGGTCCGTTTGCATGATAACCAGTTTCAGGGGATTGCCCTGAGATGTGCCATCCAGACCCTCCAGTATAAACGCTATGGTCTGCGTGACGATCTTCTCGAAGAAGTCGTTTAGCAGCTCGCGCTGAGACTCCGGCCTGGTTAGGACCCATCTTTGCCAGTACGGACTATACCGAAGGTTCTTTGGGTCCACGTACACCATTCCTGCCCGGGAAACTGTAGCAGGAGAGGCGTAGTTCAGGTTGCCCACCTCGAACAGCAGGGCGCAGTAGTTCTCCAGCCGGATGCGCTCTCCGTTCGCCAGCGTTAGCAGCTTGTTATCATCCATCACCGAGTTCATATTTTCTATCCACAAGGCATCCACATCGCCATCAAAGCAGGCGTAGCGGCGCTCCTGTCGGTGAGTTGGTATTGGATTGCATTAGCCTAAGTGCGTTATACAACCTCTGTCACCGGAGTTCTCGGTGAAAACGTCCCAGTTAGCTTACCACCCACGAATGATTACTCTGGAGAGCCAAATGAATGGGCTTGGATGCAAAAATCAAACCGGGCGCACTCAGTTAAATATGACCAGAAATCGTCAGAATATTTGTTTAAAAAAATATGTACTCTATAAAGCCAGCTTATAAAAACAGGTAAGTCATGTGCATCTCCTAGTTGTAGATTTATGACTATAATTTAAATTTGACTTAACTGTAAAAAGTAATTAAAATACCCGGAGAAACAAGAAAATAATTTGAAAAATTTAACAGTTAATATATTTGCAAGTGTGTTCCTCATATGCATAGACCCATTACTTCTGGCTTTGCAATCCCGGCTTATTACTGTATGAACGCGATTTCCGCATGAATGATGCGGTGCAGCCACCAAGCACCTGCATTTGAGCCTGAACCCAAAATGACATTGAGCGTGGTGGTCGTATGCGGATTCGCTGATGCAGCACTTTAATACCCATGGGGATGGCGCAGACGACGACGACGACGCCCACACCTGGCCAGGTGTTTGGCAACCAAGCACCCCTAATCCCACCCAAAAGCCCTCTCACGTACCTCACGCTCGACGGGCTTATTCATTTCACGGAATATATTTGAAAACAATCCATCAATCCAGTCTCTCGTTTCCATATCCAAAAAGCCGTATAATTCAATCACAGAACAGGCCTGCAATAAAAGAATGTGATAAACATTGAAAGGAAAAACACACGCATATGGTTCAATAATACTTAGTTAAAGTTAAATGAAAATAAGCCACATGGAAAAATGTCTGATTTGCATCGACAGAAGTTTTGATTGCTTCGGAATTGCCATATCGATGCTTTTCAACATTGCATCTCAACTAATTAAAGCCTTAGAAATAGAACAATTTTGCGAGCACTTAACAACTCAGATTTGCCAAAGCAAAATGCTAAAAACGGAGAACTGCAATTTGAAGACAGGAGCAAAGGACATAAAGGGCGGAGGAAACTAAAAGTGCTCGCAGGGGGAGGCAATTTGTGCGGCTGTGTGAGTTTAGGGCATGGAGCCAAAGTCCACTTACCTTGGGGTTAAGCACAAGGCACTTGGTGGGCAGGCCCATGTGGGTCTGCGCCTTGACCAGGGCATTTATGACGACAGTTTTCCCGCCACCTGTTGGGCCCACTAGCATGGTCGAGTGCCGGGTCATCATGGTCTCGTACATTTGCACCACCTTATCCTCCTGCCAGCGGTTTGGAAAAGTATGAAGGCGTTGCCATCGTTGGGATTTAGTTGTCATAAATGATGTTGCAGGGCCAGCAGGGTGACATCGCATGTCCAGCATTCGTCCATTTCCGGCAGGAGCCCGAACGAGGTGGCCGACATTTGCGCAACATTTTGTTTGATGAAAGTGGCCGGGGTTTTGCCAGTAGTTCGAGTACAGCGTGGATGGAGGAGAATACAAGAAATGGAAAAATGTATTAGTGAAAATTGTCAGCAGTAGGGCAAAGTTTGAAATTGGACGTGGGGCCGGGCAAAATGCTTTGTAACATTTCCTTCATTTGCGATTATGCTACATGGCGCAATTTACAAAGTGTCAAAGTGACGGCCGGAAGAGTGACATTGCTGATTATGGAATGGGTTGTTGCCACTGCCAACAAAGCAGTGACAGGGCACAAAACTTAAGCTCAAACCAGGACGCACCTGATCGGGCAGCAGAATGTAGCCGTCGTTGACCAGCACATGACGCACGGCGGCATTGAAGTCCGGGTAACCTATGCGCGGACAGTCGATGCCCGGGAACAAGTCCTTGATGAGTCCCAGGAACAGAGGCACATCCTCGAAGACGAATTTGGGAAAGTTCATGTCGCGCAGCACTCGCATCAGTACCACTGCTTCAGGTAGATCCTCTGACTGGCGCTTCATCACGCCAGCCATTCGCAGCACGGAGTTCAATGATCGCAAACCCCAGTCGTAGTGGCACTGCTTCGACAGCTGTGCTTGCGCAAGGGAATACAAGACGGTCATCTTCTTGGCTAGCACCTTGGCCGTGAGGAATCCATCGGAGAAAAGGGAGATCAAGCAGATCAGCTCCAGATCGGGCTTGATGCAGGTCACTGGGCGGAAGAGAGCCTTCACGGATTCGGGCAGCTCCGTGCGGCCAGCGTAGCCTGGATTCATGGTCACGAACACGCCGCATTTCGGATCCAAACGGATCTCAACGCCTTCAAACTAGGGAGGAAATAATGGTTAAGTTTATAGTTTTGTTTTGGTTTCTGAGTGAAAAGTATTTTTTACTTACCACAAACCTTTCAAGTTTCCGTATCAAACCGTTCCTAATGGTTTGTAGCTGGGTGGATATCACACTGAGTACCGATATGTCGATGCGGTTGAATTCGTCAAAGCATCCCCAGGCGCCGCACTGGACTAGTCCAGAGAGAATGGTGCCTACCGCCCGATAGTCCATGCCCTCGCCACAGTTGGTTACCACGCACAGGAGGCCCATGGCCTTGGCCAGATCCTTGACGGTCTCGGTCTTGCCTGTGCCAGCAGGTCCTGCCGGTGCTCCGCCCAGATTCATGAGCAGCGCTTGGGTGATGGTCAGGTAAATACGGTCCGTAAGCGGGGTGATCACCAGGCGACCATTTAGTCCCATGTACTCATAGCCAAAGTCGAAGCTACCCGAGCACTGGAGCACGTGCAGGTTGTCGTAGAACTTGACCCAGTAGAAGCGCAGTTGGCTCTCCCAACTAAACTCGCTGGCGTCCAGGACATTATCCCGCACAAAGTTGTCTATAATGTCCCTGGCATGGACATCCACGGTGCACTGGGCCTTGAACTTAAGTCGATCGTTGCGGGAGAGGTTCGAGCGCACCTTGAGGACCAGCTCTTCAATCTGGTAGTTGTTCTTGGCGAGAAAGTCCTTCATGGCCCTCATGTTGCCGTGGTTCTGGGCCTGGTCGAAGGCCTCCTCCACCTCGGCGGTCCACCAGACTTGACTGGCCGCCAGTCCGACCATTCCCTGGTAGTTCATTAGCCAGTCGGGCCTGCAAATCGAAGTCCCAATGACTGTCAATTTAATACAATTGGCCATAAATATGCCCGGCCATGCGCCCCACGGCTTAAACAAAATAATAAATCGCGCGAAATGACAAAATTATACAGTACCAGCCGGAGTGGGAACTGGCTCACTTCGGTTGCCGCAATGTAAATCGCCGGCCATAAAAGGAATTGGCTGCTGAAGTGTCACTCCGCTCCGCTCCCAAGGATGCGGCGCCCCCAGAAGGATAAAATATGTTTTATGCCCAGCTGACGGGGCCACTTACCTTGAAATTTGCAGATCTGTGCCAAAGTCGTAGATGGCCGTCTTGTTTATGAAGCGGTTGGAGCGTCGCATTTCATCCAGCACATCGTTCATCCAGAACTCCACGCGTCCCGCTGCCCGGGCTGTTAACCAGTAAAAGGAAAGAAAAGAAAAGACAATAACCGCATAAATAAACCCCAGTTGCCAATATCAATAAGTGTATACAGCAACAATAAAACAACAATGGCAATAAGAACCGAACAGAAGGAGCAATCATCTCCAGCGTTGCCCATGCCGTTGTGCCCATGCCGATGCCAACTGCGACTGGCTTCAAATTAATTAAAAGAAATTGGCCAGCCAGTGCCAGCCAGCAGACAATATTGCCATAAAAAAGTTCAATTTTAAAATTGGCAATCAGTGCGTGGAATGCTGGATTGTCCAGAATATCCAGAGCGGATCTGGAACTGGAGCTGAAGCTGTACCTACCAGAGTTGCGGAACTCCATGACCTCGCCCTCGCTGGAAATCATGGCGGTAACAATCGTCTGGCTGCCCTCCTTGACCAGGCGTAGCGACTTGATGTTGTCGTACATCTGCGGGAAGCGGGGGCGGGAAGTTAAATGAAAATTGCAAAATCAATGCGGGCGGGGTGGGGAAAAATATTATTTATAAGCCAAATAAATTCATAAAAATTTACCACTGCTCAAGCCCATGGGGTCGTGCATGTGTTGCAGAAATTGGCGTAATTTCCGCCATGGACATTGGCCAGAACGAATAAACAGTGACATTAACTTTTATGGCAAGACTCTCCACATACACACACGCCCCGTCGTACATAAAAATAATGTCACTGGCAGTTTGGCAAATCTGTTGTTGTCACCACCAAGCCAACACCCAACAGACCAAAAGACCAACCCACCCACCAACTTGAAGTTCGGTATTCGGTACCCACCTTAATGATGTGGTTCTGCACTGCAGATGGCTCGCTGCTGCCCAGGATGGAGAGCAGCTCATCGGTGGATATGAAATAGAAACGCGGAAAAATGCGACGCTTCGAGTCCAAATATTCGTTTAACGACTTCTGACAATTTTCCAAGCCAATGCCCAGACCTTGTATATCCAGTAAGCGACTGGGTACTGTACAGAATGGCACCACTAACGGATTTTTGGCACAATCGACCATGATCTGCAATGGAAGAGGAAGATGAAACAGGAAGCGGCAACGCCAGTCAGGGCAGTAAATTATTATGAAAAGCAATGAGCGCAACGACCAACCCAAATACAATCAAACATATTAGAGAAAAGTGGCAAAGCCTCAATTTCAGATGTGCAGCATTGGGGATACTCTAAGAGATTGGAAAACAGGTTTTATATACTGCTCTTATTGCTCTAAATTTGTATGGTTTTTAGAAAAATTATCGAATTGGAAACTAAATAAATCATAGTAACTAAATGTCCTTACAACGTTTAGATACTGTGTGTTTCAGCAATTTATAAACAGAATGTAAAGATAAAAATTTAATTAATGCATTAAATAAATAAATATTTACTTGAATGAGTTTAAAATACTAACGTTATTACATTTTATAAAACAAATCCCAGAAATATTTACTTTTACGAGTTACAATGCCGCTTTAGTAGTTACAAAAATAAACACCTTGAAATACTCCAAGTTTGTAAATGTGTGAGTGGCACTACAGTTAAAGGATCTCGAAGTCGGCCAGGCAGATAAGAGGCCCTCTCATCGAAAGTGTATAGAACTTAACACGAATGTCGAGAGCAAATCAAAATAATAAATCATTTCACAAATGGCATCAAATATGGCGGCAAATGTTACAAATGAAACGTAAGGCGAACGAACGAAGCCAGTGGTTGGCAAGGTTAAGTGAAGTTAAGCGCCAAACACAAACACAAATCTATCCACACACGCAGACCCAAACACCCGCACACACCCGACACACACAGGGGAGCAGGCAGTAGTGGAAGGTGAAAGTGCTTCGCATTTGTAAACACTGCTCCGTCCAACGTTGCGTATGTGTAATAAGATTGCTCTGCTCCTGGGATATCCGGGTGTGTGTGTGTGTGGGTGTGTGTGCGACTACACAATTACGCATACAGAAAGGCAGTCGTTTGCATGCGTATTATGTTTACCGTTAAGTAAGGAGTCGCCATATTGTCGGCACACATTAAATCAACTCAAATGAATTGTACCAGATACTAAGTGTGTGTTCTGGCCCAGGCAGCCAGAGCCAGCCTTTCGGTGGCCGAACAACCCAATAACCAAATAACCAGGACAAGCAAATACGCAGCTGGGATTATGTTGTTTCTCACCCTGAGATATGACTTGTCAATGTCATCGAATTTCCGCGCTTCATCCGGCAGCTGGGTGCGAATGTCTCCGCCGATGAATATTCCCTCCAGGTAGAGCCACTTGCGCTGCACCACCAGCCACTCGTCGATGATCTCCGATACGAGGGCCAGGGTGCGCTCCCATTTGTTCACCGTCTCCAGAAACGGGCCAATAAACCTGCCAATAAAATACGGTTAATATAGAGAGAAATATCATTTACACACAAATATAAACACTTTCTCCAAGTAAACATTTTTAAGAAGGCTTAGCAAGACTACCAATATCAATAAATTCAAAATTGAATCGGTTCAAAAACTTTTTATAATTTACAAAAGAAACATTGAAACTTAGTTAAGCATTAAGTCCGAGTACATTTTGTGCACTTTTATGTATAAGCTTTCAATCGATTCAATTTCAACATTTCTTTTGAAACGGAAATTGGTATAATATTATAATAAAACTTATGTTTCTTTGATCATACGTACTGGCTGGCTCCCATCGACTGCAGGTTCATGGCATTGTCTTCGAGCACCTGCATTATCTCATCCACTGGTCCGAGGACCCAGCCTCGATCGTCTAAGCCTTTGTAGTGCTTGAACGTCTTGAAGGCCATTACTTCCCAGGTGTCAATCACCGCCTGAACACCACGCTCAATCTGCAGCTCCTTGATGGCATTGGTGAGGATCTGCTCGGCAATCTCCTGGTACTTGTGCAGCTGCATCGCAAACATATTCTCGAGGGTGAATCGGGCCGGAGACATGTCGAAGTACTGGCCTGTCTTCTCCATCAGCTGCGTCCAATGACGTTCCCTGAGAGCCTCGTGTTTGAGGCTGACCATCAGCGGCACCGTGCCCTTGAACTGCTTCATGTGGATCTCCAGCTGCACGCCAACCGGCAGGGAGCGCACCTGTAAATGGAGAGTTCCGGGGGTGGTTAGTTAGCTGCGCAAAATTAGCAAAAACAATAGTGTGGCTGTTGCAGCGCGGTTTTCCCCATTGAATTATGACGAACGTGCGTCCTGTGGCCGGTGGTTTTTGGTCTCGGTTATGTTGCTGTTAGCCAAAAAGCGCAGTCTGTTTGCACGCCAGGCTGTCTGTTTGTTTGCACATGCAAAATGCATGGCACTCCGGACCATCCGGGGACATAAATTGAATAGCAACAGCAGCAGTAGCACAGTACTGTCAACAAGTCGATGGCAGACAGCGAAAGGAGGAGGATGCAGGATGCAGGATGGGGGACCATGGACAACCCGCTGGCATTTTAATTATTTTCAATATTGAACAAATTGATTTACATTTTAGGGCGCTGATTATGTAGAGCCTTTCAGTAATTTGTTTTAGTGCCTGGCAGCCGAAATTATGCACGATAAAACTGCACTAAAATATGTGCGTGTCGAATGATTATATTCAAATTTGTTTGCACCCAATGCGCTATTTATATTAATGGTGGGGCTCTAAAATATTTGCCGTACTAATCTTCTCTCTCCGCTCGGGTGGTGGCAGTCCCCTTTCTTCGCCCCACCCCCAGGGGACACGCCCACTTCATTTGTATGGACGATGGGCGAAAAGTTTTGGCTGCAACAAACTTTTGGCCCGGCCAGCGAAATTCCTCAAAAACTTGTTAGTGAAGTAAATAAATCAATTTGTCATAATCAGTTTAGGTGCAAAATTTTGTCGCTGCAAGGCGTGGCCGGAAAATTCTCATTTCACGTTTAAGTAAAGCTTGAGGAAGCCTCAAAAAAAAGTGCAGGTATGGAAAACGGAAATACCCAGCAAATGAAATTGGGTCTCCAACCTGTAGCCCCTGATATTTCTAATATTCTGAGATTTTGAAAAGCCCGACATGCTTCAGCAGGAAAGTGGCATCCGAAGACGCCATTCACAGTGAGTTCACAGTTCAAAAGTATGTTGCTGTTGTTGTCCCGAAGCGTCTGTAATTTTATGAAAATCCAAGCAGGCCGAAAAAGTTTGTTTAATTGGCAAAGTTTGCAGCACCGAACGCAGGCCCCCGGAGAAGCTTACCGCCTTGGTCAATTTCCGGAACTCCTTCAGATAGCTCTCGACGCCCTCGGTCAAAACGTTGGGATCCAGGTCGGCCCACAAGGTCTTGCCCCAGCCTTCGCGAGCAAATTTCTGCGACTTGTACAGTTTGTACAGCTGCAAGAGGATAATGCTTGAAGATGTGTTATTGATGAATGTTATGTAACTGACCTGTTGCAATCCCTCGTACTCAGTTTGCACGCGCCCAAATTCGTGATAATCGACCATGGCCATATCAAAGAGACGCTCTGCATTGGCCAGCTCCTCGCGTCGTTTTTCCCGCTCGGCGATTTTCTGGCCATACGGATCCATTAGGCGCACTCCTCGCTCGAGTTCGGCTTCCACGGACCCGGGTCCGTTCTCGTCGTAATCCTTGATGAACTCGGCCAACTGTGGGGTAAAGGGCAGCGCGGTTAGTGCAGCATAAAGTAGCGGAATGGCCTCTGACCCCACCCCACCACATCCGCCGCCTTGCGCTCTAATTCAAATGATAAACACTTCAAGTTAATTCATTTTACGCTGACGACAGCGACGTCGCCGCTAACAATTGACAATAATGGTTGAGCGCGCGGAAAAATCCAATTAAAATGCCATTGAAAGGAAATAATAATGGGAGGAAACAAAACAGAATTGCAGAGAAAGAACGCAAAATAGCGGAAATGCAAAGTCGGCAGCCCTAATCCCATTGCCACGCCCCGTGGAAAGTCCCTGGGGACTTCCTACTCCTCAGACAACTTACATCATCGCAGAACTCAGTGATTTCGACGGAAGTCATGTCGGCGAATTTTTGCTTAATTGGTTGCAGCTTCTCGTAGCGGTACAGGGCCGATAGGAACAGCCTCTTCCAGCGCTTCTCCAGGTGGTGGGCCATCAGCATGTCCTCGTAGGGAAACTACAATGGGAGTTGGGAATTAAATTGCGGGTCAAAATATATACAGTGCACATAAAAATTAAGCAGTGCCCTTCAATTATCGCTGAGTGCAAATAATAATCATGAAAAGTGCCGAAATTCACTAACGACCAGCGAAGCATGGTGTTCGGTCCACCCGCTTAATCTCCCCTTACTCCCGCTTAACCCTTCACCAACAGTCCACAACCCGCAACCCACAACCCAGTGCAAAAAAAAACTATAGCATAGCTTTCAGGGCCGCCACCGCATAAATTTTCATTTGGCCTTTGCAGCAATGTGTACAGGTACGGTCAAAGGAGTAGTTACGAGAAAAGAAATTGATTATACGTGTTTTACATATTTTAAAATTACCTACTACTTGGGATTTTTTGTACTGCTTAGCTGTGGATCTAAAGAAAACAATTTTAACTAATTTGTTACTGATAAAATATTTGGAAAGGCATCTTTAAAGCTACTCTTCTGACCCCAGCTGTATATATATTACAGTGTGCCTGAGTCTCGTTGTATGCATTCATCCGTTCATTAATTTATATAAAATGCAAGTTAATTCCGTTTTGTCTGGCCAAAGCTAAGCGACGTCGCCGCCGCAACGGAATGCCATCAATAAATGAACGGACCGAAACGAAGCGAACGGATCCCAAAACGGGCAGCACCAGCACACAGACAGAGATGCAGATACGCAGGATGGCCTGGCTCCTAATCTGGACTCTGGGCTGGATAGTCCTGTTGCCGATGCAGCTGCATTTACGTAACCATTTGTGTGGTGGTTGCGCCGAAAGCGGAAAGCCATTTCCAAATGGTCCTGCCAGCCCGACCGCCGAATATGCATATGTAAACAGAAATAGAAACAGTGATGGGACAGTCGCAGTCCAGCTCGGCTGGGATTTCGATGGGATTTTTGTAAAACTGCTCATTTGAATACACAAATAAGCGCCATGGTTGGCAGACTTAAGCAACTTTCATTAAACCGGGGATGTGGAGGTATTAGAAGGATTGGATTGGTATAAAAAGTGCAGGGGAAATTGAATTAAATCAGGAACATCTCCCAAAAATGTAAACCAATTCTTACCATAATTTTATGCTCACTGAGAATGGTAAAAGTCTCCTGCATTTCGTGTATCTTCTGCTCGTTGGTCAGCGTGTTCGACTGAATTGTGGCAATTGTCGTCATGACCAGTTTAAAGTCCTCCAGCTCGCGTGTGGTCTTGTTGAGATTCAGGCTGAGGGTCTGCCACAGATTTGTAAAGATTAAGAGCGATGTTGGGGAGGTATCTTCCCGAACCCAGACTCACTTTGATTTCGTTACGCATTGCCCTCGTGTTGTCGTTGACGTGGCGCAACAGCTCTTCGCCCAGCGTGGTGCACCAATCCTTGGCATGTTGCGTTATGCTTTCTAGCAATGGCTGCAAATTTATGCGCACACACTTGATGTCCTGGAACTTGCGGGTGCTGGCCAGCGTTTCCACAATGGTCGAGTAAAATGTAAATTTCTCATCGATTTCGATGAGCGTCACCTGCTTCTCCAAAAACTTCTGGCAGATGAAATCCTTCTCGTAGGCCCAGAGATTGAAGTACTTGCGGAATCTTTGTTATAGAGGGCATTAACTTCATTATTTTGCTCTTTAAAAGTAAGAACTTACTGAGAGACAAAACCCCTGGCTTCGGTGGCTACTCGAGCAGCCAAATCGTGAATGTTTATGACCAGATCCACAATGGATCTGATCTGGAGGATGTCCTCATAGTATGTGTAGTTGTACTTGAACTGTTTGCCCGTTTCCACCAGTGGGCAAGCGATGCAAGTTCCGGTCTTCCAGCGCGTAAAGATTCTTAGACTGCTTAATATGTTTAGTAATGTCAAAAAAAAAAAACCAAATACTCACCGCGAGATAAAGTCTTTCGAGGCGGTCACAATGGTATTTTGCAGCTGTTGAACCGATGGCTCCAGATCAATTTCAGACATAAGAAGCACAGCGTTCACCTCGAACATGGGTTTTTCCGAAAGAAGGCGGTTGATATAGCACTTCAGATTGTGATATGTCATGCTAAAGAACAGCGTGATGATGACAAATCATTGAATGCTAAACCTTAAACGTTTCTTACTCAACAATACACTTGAATGTCTCCTCTTCCCAGTACTCGTAGTAGGTCTTCATTCGGTCCGACCTGCCCGAAAATGTACCCAACACCAAACTCTCCAGCTTAACTAGTACTGGGCCCAGGGAGTCATAAGTTTTCTTCATCTGAGCCGCCTTGCGATTTCGTGACGTCTCCAAGAGTTCAAGGTAGCCCTGGCACGGATACACAGCGGAGCCACAGCTTTGCTCCTCTTTTTCTTCCGCAGGGACCTCTTTTTCCATTGTGATCATAGTCACCGTTTGACCAGTTACAGACTTGAACTTCTGGGGCACGTTTTTACGTTCTTGCACGCTCGGCAAGCGTAGACCTCCCGACGTCGAAGAACTTCTCTCAACTTCCAGTTCATCATCTAAGTTAAACAAATTAAAATTCTTTATCATATCGATGCGCGATCGCAGGTCCAGGCGAATGAAATTGATTTGGGACACTATCGAGGTGAGCTTGCGCAGCTGCGAGTTGATTTGGTCGCAGAATTTTCCAATGTTAAACGAAGTCCAAGTGTAGCGGCCCACGCCCATCTGAATGAACAGTTCCGTGTCGTAGATGTGGCCGCGCAGAAATATCACCTCCGACATGGACAGGTTGTTGATGATCGACCTGTACCTATCAATCACCTCGGTCATCCTTTCATAGTCCTTAAAAAGCAGATCTTTCTTCATGATCGCCGTGCGCAGTACTGCGGGCAGCGTGAAGCCCAGGTGTTCAAACTGCTGAGCCTCAAACAGGACATCGAAGACGTCGCGCTTCAGATTCACCACAAAGTCCATGTCGTACTCGATGAGTGTTTTGTCAACAACCAGTTCGCGCCAAATGGGAAGCAGATACTGGGACTCGGCACGTTGCAGCACTATAAAATAAGGAATTTTTCAGACTCCTAAATTTAACCCAAGCTTTAGGGTTTTTAAAACGTAAAGTTGTATTGACTTACATTCGCAGGTCCTCACGCAGTGTTTGTCCATCGCTGTGACCTCTTTGGGCTTCTTCTCCTTGATCATTCTAATAAAGGCCAAGCATTCCTGCAGCTGGATGTTGGCCTTGCGCGTGTTACTGACCATCCACATGATCATGGCCACCAGAACGGTCAGTCGGTTGATGCGGCACATTAGCTTCTTTTGAGATGTGTCGCCTACCAGGCCGGCATCATCTTCGGATGAGGAACTCGCCTCCAGTTCCACCGACTCGGCGAGGCTGTAGGCACTGAAGGCTTCCGATTGCACGGCCATCAGATTCGACTTCACAGGCGTAACGCGCCTTGAACTGCTCATCTGCAGGTCCGTCCGTGGCTTTGCCTTCAATGTTTGGACGGCTTCAGAAATGTAGTTCACTGCGGAAAATCGGGTATTTTTTAAGTGGTACCTACGTTATTTTATTGTATAAAACCTACTTGTTGTGCTCTTGCATATGCGAATACTTAACACATTGGAGCGGTTTGTGGTGTTTACCAGATACGTGGCGTTCTGTATGAAGTTCTCGAAGAGCACCTTCTCAAACTGAAACATGACGGTCATCAGCTCAAAGTACTGCTTGAAGGAGCTACGCTTCAGGAAGCTGTTCTTGATCGCCGGCTCGTCCTCCACACGCTTAAATGCCAGCACGGAGGTCTTGAGCTTCTTGCCTAGCAAACGGGCCCAGAATATGGCGCTTATTTTGGCTGGCTGGTGCTTGGCCATGGGCGGACATTTTTTCAATTTCTTAGAAAGAACAAAATAATATTACATAAAATGTATAAAAATAGTGCATGCCTTAAGTTTAAAGTAATTTTTTTTAAGTGTAGGGATCATTTACCGTGAAAACCCGCTCCACGGCATTGATCTCCGTCACAAAGAAGCGCAGGAGATTCTCGTGCTTGGTGGCCACAAACTCCTGTAGGCTTGCTCTGGTGTCGATGTTCATGGCATTGATGACCAGGTCCAGGCCTTTTTCAGATGACAGCAGCGAATTGATGCTCTGGTCGATCACGTTCTTGGCCTCGTTCTCCACGCTATCCAGCCGCTTGTTGAACATTTCCAGCGAGTACTCCCAGTTCTCCCAATTTCCCGGCCTGAACATGTCGTAGTCCACGCTCTTGATCAGATCATCCAGCATGCGATACACCTTGCGCATCAGGTTGTCCACGATCGAGGGATCCGCAATACAGGCCTTCAGGCGATGCCCAAAGAGGTTCTCATACTGGACGAACACGCGGCCCACATAGGCAATGTCCACGGCCACGCGATGGATGTGATTGACCTCGTTGAAGAGGGCTACACTGTCGAATTCCCAGCGTGACCCGGCTCCGGAATCCTCGATGTGCTGGCGACTGAGCTTGTAGGCCTGCTTCCAGCAGCGCAGCAGGTTGGCGCAGTTGGTGGCCGTTTCGTAGGTGTAAGTCGCAGAGAACCTGTCAATGATACAATGTTTTAATATATGATATGATGATTTTGTTGATATAATAATTTATATGTAACTTTAAAGCAATCGGCACGCACAAAGGTTTGTAATATTTTAAGTTCGTGTCACGCGCTCACCGTCAGATAAGTAAAAGTTTTTTCAGTGCAATCCACTTACTTGAAAATGTTCTCAAAGTTGATGATGCTCTTCACCTTCTGGACGAACACATTGGATATCTGGCAGAGCAGGACCTGCATCTCGGGATCGCGGCAGAAGTGGCTGGACATGGTCCAAATGTGCCGTAGACCAACCATGATGTTGGGTATTTGCAGCACCGTCATCTTGAAGCTCTCATAGCTGCGCACTTTCTGGTGAGTGGATCAAGAAAATAAATACGATAAGCATTTCTTATTGGTAACGATAAAGAATATTGAAAGAAAATTAACAAATAAACGCGGTTATAATAATGTTCTTGACTCTGAAAATAGTTCGTGAACCAGTAGTTCCAAAACAGGAAAGGAACTTGGAGACTGCAAGTTTCCATCTCTTCAAACTATTTGGCCACACTTATTCTAAAAATTGTGAAAATAATAATTTGCTATCCTCGATGTCGAGGGTTTTTTTCTGATTTCGACTCCCAAAATAGTAAGTTAAAATAAGACTATAAATAGTAACTTGTTTGAAAAAAAGTGCATTTACCTCCAAATAGTCCGTAATGGTGCCTAGATAGTCGGAGTTCTCCTTGGCCAGCTTGAAGCGTCCCTCTGTCTTCTCCAGAACTTGTTGCCACTCGTCTAGAACAGGAGACTTTTCGTCAGCCAGACGCTGGAGCACGGCCACCACGAATTCTGTTTTCAGCTGCTCCAGGGTGCCGTAGAGCTCCACCTCCATTTTGTGCCAGTAGCGGTGCTCAGCCATCGGCGTGAATTCGTCCAGCTTGGCGTCCGTCAAGGTCTTCATTGATTTCTTGAGGAACTTAATCCAACCGTCCACCACATCCTCCAGCTGCTGCTGGGTGTAGGTGATCACAAGGTCCATTCTGTTCGGGTCCACGGGCACCCGGATGATGGCATCCTCAAACTCGGTCTCCTCCTGCCCCGGGAGAATGTAGGACGTGGGCAGGTTAAAGGCCCAGACTATGTGGTTGATGGTCCAGTTGATTTCGGCCTGGAACTCTTCGATCTCCTTGAGTATTCGTCCCTGGATGGGCGTAATGCGCGGAGGCGTGGCCTCCTCAGCAGCGTGCTCGGCCTCCACCTTGGCCTTGGTTTCACTCAGCATCTTCTCCCAGCGCTCGGCAATGGTCATCTTTTCGACCTTCACCTCCACTGTGAAGGAAATGGGGTGAGTAATTTTCTCTTATAAATATTAAAAAATATTAAATTTTTTATATAGTGATCAAGAATCATTTTGACTTCGATTGATAAGTTAAACTATTTTCTTTCTATTAAGAATGGAAATCCTTTAAAAAATCGATGTAATTTTGAACCGATCATTTATTGTAAACCTTGAATCATATATGTTTATATTTTAAAATTTAACTTTCAAAGGACTACGGTGTAAAACAAAGTACGCTTAATTTATATACTCACCATCTTCCTCGGAGGAGGACACATGGGCCTGCATTTTGGTGGCATCACTTTCTTCGTCATCCTCGGGCTCCGCCTCCGGCTTCGTGGCCTTCGCCTTTTTGGCCGCCGCCTCCAGCTCCTTGGCCTTTCTACAGAAAAGGATCGGAAGGAGTGGCAAATAAACAAACAAACAAACACAATTAACGGCGGCCAGCATGGAAAATTAACACAAAGCGTAATGAAAGGCCCCCGATAAGCAAAATGAGCAACAAATACGAGGGCCGACAACAAAGCGTAACAAAGGCTACTCCGCTGGACATGGACGTGGACATGAACCCAACTCCCGGTCCGCCTGCGTTGGCATTTTTTAATCTGCTCGGCCGGCTGAAAAGGGAAAAAATGCCCGAATGAATGGGGAGAAATTTAACTGTGGCGGTCAAGTGGCATTCGCGAGGCGGCAATGAGAGGCCAATGCAAGGATGAATGGACCCAGGCGAGGCGAGCCAGGATGTGCCATAAATGCTGCCTGCCAAACAAATGGAAAATGGCCAGAAGACAACAGCGGCTACACCGACGACAACGGTGGCGCCGTTGATGGTAGCATGAAATCCGATTAAAAATAAAAATTTCTTATCGGATGCGCTGTAATTTATGTGCGAAAAGGGTTCTGCAGCGCAGGGGTAAAATAATAAAAAAAAAGGCTACTGTTGCCGCTGCGATGGTAACCAGCGATAAACGCAAAACAAAGGCAAACAAAAATTTGCACCAAAAAAAAGAAGAATTTGGAGGGTAAAGAAAGGCAGCATTCACAATCGGAGCCAGTCACTCCACTCCAGCAGCTCGAAACCAATAAAGCCCCAGCCCCACATCTACGAGCCCCGCTTTTTGCCCAGCATCCAGTGGAGCAGCGAATGCCGCACTGCCTTTGTTAAAAGTTAAATACTTTTGTTGTTTAAGCGCTCTCAAACGAAATTCCGATGGTTTGGATAGCTCCAATAGACCCGGGCCCGATTCCTTGGCCTCGCTGGATATATCCTCGCCGGCATCGCCCGCTCCACCGCCTCCTCCTCCTCCGCCGTTTCCAGCTTGCCCCTCATAACTGTCCATTTGTTGGCTGTCCGTTGTGGCCGGTTCGCGAAATTGAAATTGAATGGCGCTCTTGAAAACCTGGTGGGAAAAAAAACAAAGAAAATAGGAAAACAAATGCACATGTACAATGGAATCAAAGATGGAGTGCCAGGATATTGGGGCCTGTGGATTGCCTGCGGTCGTTGTAGACTTTCTAATTGATTCGCCCCCCGTTCGCCGATTTGGGCTAAAATTTTCCAATTTATTTTCATGCAAAGCTAATATTATGGCAGCCCTCCACTCTTACACCGCAGAATACTCGCAAGGCCGAAGACTTGGGTGGCTGTGGGTGCTGCAGGCAGCCCAATGGAAACCGCAGCCCGTTTTGAAGCTATGATGAAGCAATTTGCGTTGGCGGTCACCGCTTAAGGGCCCGGTTCAGTAGGCGTGATGGTGGTGCCCAGCCCACCCACTGGAGCACCCACCGAACCACCCGCAATCCTCTCAACTTCAAGCGGAGCAGTGAAGCGGAAAAATCTTGCGGCACAGCGGGCATTTTGATAGATGACTGCCTTGTTTCGGGAATTAATTACAATTCGTCACAACATTTTGTTTTGCGGTTGGCTAGCGGATTGCGGGATAAGGGACATCCGGGACGAAAGGACGAATGGACAAAGGAACGAAGGCTTGAAACAATGGAGAATCGGTATTAAAGTCGTTGATTGATTGAACAACGTTTTATGGTGTGTGAAATGAGGGAATCGAGTGCAAATTTGAGTGATTTTGGTTTGCTGATGCGTCCTTTAATGTTCGATTATAAGACAGAGCTCGAGTGGGCTTACCAAGTTTAAATCATCGCGCAGCGAGTTGATCAGATTCCCTCGGACAGTGCCAAACAGGAAGTACAGTGGCATTTGGGCAAAGCAAGCCGATACTTCATCGAACCAAGCTGAAAGAACATTAAAGTTATGGGATATCAAACCATTGATTTAGATAGGAGGATTGTAATATCCAGTTCTATTACGTTCGTTTTTTAAATTTTAGCTTAACATGTATCGAAAATATTAAAAAAAAAGGCTAAACAACTTTTAAAAAGTAAGAGATGTTGACATAGAAACAAATAACAATGTAATGATATAAAATAATAGTTTCATAACAGTATAACATCAGAAATATTTAATTATTATTTTTTGTTTCTCAAACTAAATGAACTTCTAAATATCTTAAATAATTTCTTTAAAAAAATCTCTAATTTGTGTAATATTGACAAAACCATTAGTGCTAATAGCTTTTGTTTCTGATTTTCTTACCTTTTATTTATGTTTTTATTTTTAAGTATTTTTCAGGGGCTACATATTTTCTTCCTACTTTTGAATACTTACGTATCTCCCTCCGATTCTTCCGCAATATGTAGATGTATTTTATTTTTGGGTCCAGGTCCGCGGACTCCATCCTCCCGAAGTGGCAGTGTACCTGTGGCGTCTTAACGTATGCCGGCACTAGTTTCTGTAATTTTTTGCGACTTTAGTGACTAGTTTTTTATATTACCACATCCCTCTTAAAGGGTTAAAAGCCACTTTCAATTAGGTACCCCGAAAGCGCATTCCAACCTTTTGTGCGTTTCAATTAGGGTTTGTTCACACATACTTAGTTTATACTATGCTATTTCATGAATTCTTGAATGCGTGAATTAAAATAGCCCCTGTTTATACGTTAGAGACGAATGCATGTATTCATGTCAGCAGAGTTGCCAGAAGTGTAATTTGGCAAAAAATTTAAGTAAAATCCGGTAACACTATGTGTATTGGCGTTGCCACCTAATTTATACAATGTTAAGTTGGTAGCGCCTCTCCATTTCACGCAATGACGCTGAATTCATAGTCAACTTTCGTGTGTTGCCGAATACATGCAATGGCGTTTATACACACCCATTTCATGAAATGATTGCATGAATTGGGCTACGTATAAATCCAGTAACAGTGTGCTCACCTTCACTTCCACGTAGACCGGGACATAGCTGGCCTTCTTCTTCTTCTTGCTTCCTGTTGGGTGGGGTGGGAGAATGGGAGAAAGGTGGGAGTGCATTAGCAGGGGGCAAAGTGGGCGTGTCAGAAGCGAGCAAGCGAATGCAGCCCTGCGATTACGACTGTGATTGAGATTGATGGGACGGAACAAAGTGCAGCGGGCGGAATTTGCATTGTGGCAGTGGCAACTTGCGCGCTTCCATTTAAATGCAATGAATGAGCCGGCGAAACTTTGGCTCTTATCTTTGCACCACGCAATGGAAAATCAAATGAGCTGGATGGGTTGGGTGGGGCGGAGATTCAAATTAAAAGTTACAAAAGAAATGAATTTTAGCCGGGCAAACGAAAATGAGGCCCTTAAATATTTATGATGTGAAGTGGTGTGCAGCGCGAATCAAAGTGTGGACCAAGATTTTCGTTTGATATTAAGTTGGACGGGCTAAAAATTTATGCATCGCAAGAATGGAGAAAGGCGAGTGAAATGGAGAAGCCAAAAAACTGAAAAACTGAAACTTTTGAAATTAAAATCTTTGGACAGAAACAAAGGAAACTCGTTGAGCAATGCATCATATTTACCGTTTTCCGTATCAGAGCTGGCTGCAAAAATTGGGATGGTGTGAATGAACAAAAGTATGATTAAAAATTATATCATACTCTTTCGCCTAAAATGTTGCATCAAAGAAATAAAAAAATAATGCGAAGTACATACTAAATGAATGAATATAACTTTTAACGCTTCGTACAAATATACCTCTTCTACTTAAAACAAAACCTTTTTTTTTGTAACGAGGGCTTTAAGAATTTTTCGTTAACGAACAATGTGTTGGTTACACAAATTTTTAATATTTAGGAAAATTAACCCCATTTTTGGGAAACACTGGGTATCTAAGTGTCGGCAGAATCCAAATTTTACTTTGTACTCACGTCGGGAGCGAGCTGAGCTCTTGCCACTGCCGGCGACGGTGGCCTCCTCCTCGCCCTCCAACTCGCCCTCCACCTCGGCATCAGTGGTTTCTCCACCCGTGTTGACCTCCTCGCCGTGCTCCTGATCGCCACTAGAGGGTGGTGCCCCTGAATCCTGTCCGCCCTTTTTTCGTCCTTTCACTGCGGCTGCTGCTGCAGCACTCGCTTTTCCTGCGGACTTGCCACCCGCCATCCTGGCATCGCCCTTCTTCTTGCCCTTGCCCTTCTTGTCAGCAACCACAGGCGGTGGGCGTGGCACCTCCTCCAGCACGGTTATCTCCTCCTCGATGAGCTTGTCGTAAAAGGTGCGCCACACGTACAGGACCACATACTCCAGATCGGCTTGCTTTTCGTAACGCTTTTGAAAAAAATTATCCACGGCGGGCATGTTGTTGCGGATCATGGTGTTCACATAGATGGGATCGAATACTCCCAGGAGATTGGAAATCATTGTCCTTAGCCAAACGACTCGGGGCTCATCGCTGTTGCTGGAGGACTCCCCAGACGCGCCATCGACAAAACTCTCCGTGGCGGAGTCGAATTGGGTTTGCGACATTGTGGTTCCAGCTTATTTGAATAGGTCCTTGCCAGTGGGTGGAGTGAAGTGGGATTTTGGGTCCTTTGCTAGCACTCCTTGCTTGTTTGGTGTCTTCGCGCGGCTGCACATCAAACGTTTGCCTTGATTTTGCGTTCCAGGCTTCCGTCCTCGTCCTGGTCCTCCTCGGATGCTCAACCACCTTTCCGTTTTTGTTGTTCTTTCAATCAATTTCAGCTGCCGCTGTGCAGTTCGGTTTTGTTTCCGCCGGTATGCTGCCGTGTTTACTCCAGGGCGTCTGCAAATCCTTTTGTGTATCCCAGGACAACAGTTGCGGCTGTAGCTGCGGCGATGGCCACTGCCAAAGCGCCGACTACAAGCGCGTCTAAAACCAAATATGAACGCCTCGAAATGTTGCCTTTGGCTCACAGGACCACAAGTACACGTTGTTCAACCGCACAGATACACAATTTGTTAACAACGTTTGATGAAAGATATTTCCATTTTCCCCCTGTCGAAAATATATGGCAGGTTCACTTTGATTCTCGTTTAAAGTTGTGTAGCTTAAATTGTTTATGTTGGTTGTTTTGATTCCTTTGAGGCCGTGGCTGTTGCCTTGACTAGTTGTTGGTTAGGCAACCCACAACCCCACCCGATTTAATGTAATTTTCTGCTGCTTGGTTACCTGTCAGCCGCACACTTGCAACATGCAACAGTCGAATAGCAATGCCAGGGAATTGTTAGCCCCTCGCACCCCCCGCCGAGTTGCGTAAACAAAACACGCAGCTCTGACTTAATGGCTATGCACATTAGCAACGTGCCAGGGACTTTCCCTGTTGCCTGTGCCATTGCAGAAAGCAGAAAGGAGGCTGCAGGTCGGGTCAAGTAGCCCGGGAACGTGGTCGCTGGCTCAATAACTGCATAAGACCATAAATGGAAATATTTACTCGGCACCGTCAACACGGCAAAGTGAGTGGTTGCAGTAAGTGAGTGGTCGTGGGTGGAGGTAAGGGTAAGGAAGGTGGCTAAGTACAAGTGCAAAAGTCAACTTTGCCCCCAGAAATTGCCTAACTACCGACTGCCTGGCTCTTTGATGACTTTACTTAAAGTGCATATCCCGTTGCTACCATCAAAGTTTCGCAATCAAAGTTCGCTGCCAATACCATGTGCTTGAGAAATCAATTCGATGGCATGTCATTGATTTTTCATTAATTCTAAGATTTAGCCTATTTCCTTGAAAATTCGTTATCTTGCTAATGTATTTTTTAATAGACTGTCTTTGGTACACAGGAAGAAATATAATGGATAATAAAATATCATTCATTTTTCAGTATATTTTTTTGATTTTATTATTAAGTAGTCGTTCAGAATATTGTTAGTGAATAAATTGAAATTTTACAAATATTAAATGTTAAATGTAAACACAGTGTGCTTTGAAATATGTGAGTGTCTTATCTGAAATTACTGATATTTAATATTAAATACTTATTATAATTAGTACAATTTCCCAATCTTGTGAGACCTTTTTTTATATCACTTAACCTATTTTAATTTAATTTTTTTCCGTGCAGGAAATGTTTGGTGATATTAGCTCAGGATGCGCCACATCCAGCTACCTTGATCTATCGAAGCCGCCGGTGCGAGGACAACCCAGCTCAATACTAATTAAAATAAATGAACATTTACGTCGTCACAGCAGGTGAGTGTGAAAGGGCAGGAGCTCGGGCGAAAGATTAGGTGACGAGCCCGGGGCAACGGCGGCATCATTAAAATGCATGGTTCAAACGGTGCGTATACTTAATATAGATTGGATTGAGAGTGCGAAAAGGGGAGTAGGGTGAAGCAAAGGAGACAGAGACCCTGGATGAGTTGGCTCCTTTCGCTACCACGTTCACTTGTGGTCCCTGTAATCTTTATGCGTCATGTTTTTATTTGTATTTATTATTGCGTCTGCGGAGAGAGCACGGAGCACACTTTGTTTGCAGGTGAAATATTCCACGCATCCAGCGAAATGAGAATTTATTGACTTCGCTCTACATATGTGCGTTTGCTGTGTGTGCCTTTTCTATAAGTGTCTCTGTTTGCGTAGCGACGTTTCCGCTCGAGTCCCACCACCCATTCACCCACCCACCGTGCTCACCGTGCACCCACTGCATATTTATCTACGTCACATGAGTTTGATAAACACAACCATGGCTTCGAGACAACTCGCACGCTGCCTTCGTCTGTTTGCATATGTGCTTAATAACTTTTAAATGATGCGGGGCGTGCCTTTGAGAACGGAGCCATCTGAGAGCGAGCGCCGAGGAGGTTGTGTGCCCGGGGCCCTACTCCATAATTAGTGCCATATATTTGTGCAGCGGGAATCTTGCATCGCGCATTTAATCAGGACCTGCACCCATCGAAGTCTAGCTTCAGGCTATCTCCCTCATGTGCAAATATATAGTACGAATTTGATGGTATACTTGTATTTTTTACCTCAACATTAAACTAAATATCGCTGTGCCTCGGAAATATAATACTTGGTAGTACTTTTTCACTTTATTGATTTCCTACATATCTTGATTTACATCTCTCGAAATTTTAACGTTATCTTCTGAATAGCCATTTTATTTTGATCAAGAATATTTATACTTTGTAGTAGGGACCATAAATAAGATTAATTTTAAAAAATAATATTAAAAATAATATTGAAAATAATACTCTCTTTACTTTTGTCCACAAATAAAGTAAAAATCATTGAATTCGGAAAACATGATCTTTGCACTGCAGATTTACGCACACAATAGACTCTGCAAAATCCATTTCATCTGGACCTGGCTTTTGTCCAGGCATCCGAAAATGGTTGCAAACAGTTTGGAAATACGCATAATTGATGCAGGAGGTGCAGGCCAAAGCAGGGCAATCGCACTTCAATATGTAGGCACACGTGGGTGCCCTGCATCCAGTTTCAGTTCCCATCCGGCTCGCACTGACCACGTGCGGTTAGACGTCTCTGCATTCAGGATGCAAAGCCCAAATCTAAGCATGCTGGGCTGTGTTAATTAATAAACTGGGCCTTCTTTAAGACGATGCCTGCAATGAGCAATTGCCATGGCAGCCAGGCCGTAACCGCAACGATTTGAATGCAGTTTTGTCTGCCACAAAGCCAAATTCCAGTAACTGGCAGAGATTGCATGCTTTGCGGATACTTAACGAGTCGACGCCTGAGGAGCGGTCCAAAACCAAACGATGCGCTCAAAGCCGTATAATTGGCCAGCGATGCACCATCATTGCCGGCAGGGACTCGATGAGAGCCCTTTGAGCTTTGGCCAAATGCCGCATTTTTGTAGTAATAAAGCGCAGGTCAATCTGAAATCGGGATGTGAGTGTGCCTGTGAGTTGTGGTTGCAGTGAACGTCAATTACACGAGTCAAAAGGATTTTTGGACCTCTTGAACGCTTAAAACTTATGTGTATTTAACGCAGAAATTATAAACTATATAATAAACTAATATGTTTATAATAACGTTTGCGTTAGGAAGTCTTATATTAAAACTTTAAATTTGATGTTACACTAATAATTTTAAATTATGATTTTAAAATACGTTTTGATTTTGTTAAACTTTGAAGATTTTGACTGTAGTAAAATTAAGTTAGTGATGGACCACTGTATCAATCTGGTTTGGTAACCCTCTGATGTATTTTATTGCCGCCAACCTGATATTTACCTTTTTTGCCCTCAACTTCATTAAACCCAGCTTTTGGGAGCATCCTGTATGGCACTTTCCCCATGTGATTGGCTGCTTTCGTTCCAAAAAATTTAATATGCCCTTTAGTGCGCTCGGTAATTAACATAGCCTGATTGCAGAGCCATTTTCATTTACCTCTCCCCAACTCTTTTGAAACGTTGAAAGTTTTAACCAAAAACCTAGCCTTGTCTTCAACAATATTATTCAAAATCTGGCTGCCTCCCCACCTCATTCGCATTCGCATAAGCAAAGTCAAGTTTTTGGCCACAGTCGGAAAGTTTTTGACTGCCTCAAGTTTTATCATATTTTTGCGGAGTCAAATCTCGGCAAAAGAGTCTCCGCTGCTCCGAGTCTCAGTTCAATTTGCATACAGAGTTTGAGCATTATTTTTATTTACCTGATTCAGCGCTGATTTATGATTTTATCGTGAAAAATGCAGAGCTGCGGGGGCCAAAAGGACGAAGAAGACAAGGACATGGAAAGCGAAACTCACGGAAAGTCAATTGAAATGCAAACGTGGCCAGTGGGTTGCCTTCCTGCGGACGATGGACAGAGTGGAGTGGAGTGGAGTACCGATTTCGAGCTCCTCCATTGTTTGTGTACGACGTTGCGTTGGCCATAACTCAAAGCTGGAGCTTTGTTGCCCACCAATTGCCCGGGCGTCACGTGTTTTCATTTGGCGCCTCTCGCCTTCGCTTTGTGGCAAGTGCTTGGGGAATTGTCACGTCACAGGAAGTTGCAGGCGACGTCATTGACTCATAAATAAAGTTAGAGCCACATGGAGAGCGATGCTGTCGGAGATGGACGGAGAACCAATTGCTTTGATACAATTTCGACGGAGCATCGGCCGACGGATGTGCCTAGAATGCAATCAAAGGGGCTTCTGGCGGGATACTGCAAAAGCCAAAGGATGTTGCAAACGCACCACTTCTTACCTCTTCTTTGTTTGTTTGTTTTCACTTAGATCAGGACCAATTCAATTGACTTGGATTAACACTGTGTTTACCCGATTTGCAGTATAAATACTAGATGAAATATTTAAGAAAATAAGCAGGAAATTAAGCGAATAATATTTAGTTGTTTTAAAATAAGTATTTGGCACATTAGTGTGTTTAATTTATTCTCTATCTTTAAAGCACTTCCTATTAGTCATTGTCTAATATCTAAAAAGTATTTTATGCAATTTAAATTTTGATTTGTAAATTCTATAAATATTAGCAGTAATGTTTTAAGTTTCAGCAAAATTAGCTTTAGTTTGGTCGTTAAAAAAAAACATAACCGAACTAAAAGAACTCTTCTATTTCACAAGTGTGTTAAATTGATGGCCATCTAGGATTCTTAATTTCTTTAATTTGAACACAAAAACACAATTAGCACAGAAAAACCTGCAGAGTTTTTTTTGACTAATTGGGAGACGAATTTAATTAGCCGTGACCTTTCCCACGACCACATATATAGTAAAGTGTGTGCCACTAGCACAGTTCGCACAGTTAAGCACGTCAATAAGTAATAGCGCATGTTTGGGCATGGGTGAGCCAGGAGTCAGGTGCGTAAATGCTCCTGGCGGGCTGTCAGTCACCGATGCCCATGGCAGTTGCTCGAGATGTGCAGCTGCCATTTGGTGGTGCGGTGGTACGGTGGAGAGGCAGAAGGGCAGCCATGTTCTCGGCAGCCGTCATGCGGCTGTTTCATTAAAATATGCAAGCAATATTGCGGCATAAAAACACACGAAATTATACAAAAGCCGGGCAAACGAACGCCCACACATGCGGTACGAGACGAGGCGATGTCAGGGTGAATTTTTCATAATTTTCACCGTTCGCGGGGCAGGGAAATATTTTGCAATATTCAACAGACGCCGCGGAGGACGATGCTCCAGCCTCTGCTGCAGTTGTCAGGCCGGGATGGCTGGGATCGAGTGGTTAACAGCAGAGACAGCGGAGCGAGGGAGGACAACGGACAGCGAACACATTGAAAGCGCATTTATTTGTCACTTGTCAAGCGGCTGAACGCCGCATCCTGGGCCAACTGGCATTTTATAATTCCCGAACGCTTTCATGGCTCCTCCTTGCTAGTAGCCGTTGAGAAATTTCACTTGATTGTCTCTCACACACATTCGAGCACCGGAAGAAATAAGGTTAAATGTGAAAACGATATGATCTGCGATCCATTTTACTTTAACACTTGACGCTTGTGAAATGGATTTCAGGAATTTGTATTAGCTGTGCAGTTAACTCTGAGATCCTGCAGGGTATCGGGGTGTTAAATTAATAAGTCATCAATAATAATATCAATAATATTATATGTGTTGAGAGGTTCAGCCTGGGAGGTATTCACTCTCCACCATTAGGGCATAAATCTTTATCTGTAGCTGCAGGGACCTCGTGCAACGTACTTAATTACTTGCGCTTGCAGCGGTAGGATATTATGTTAAACAAAATTAATTGATTGCGTATATCGCTTACATTTTGATGGTATTTTGAGTCATGTTGTAAAGCGCCTATTATAAATGTGGTTCGGTTTGTCTGAATATCTGCCATAATTAAGTTAATTTTATTCATTAACACAGGTAAAAATGCAGGGAAATATCAATGCAGAGCCGGCTATTTAATTTTTTAAACTGTCGACTATGGCCAAGTGTCAATCCCAATATTTGTTTCAGTGCATTTACACACTCACACGCACGTACTCGGTGTGGTTGGGGGCTTGGATGGGGGCTGAACTTTTATTAATTACCTGCATGTGGCGGACAGCGGTCGCGCGGCGGTCGGTAGGCGGTTTGTCTGCCTGCCAGTCTCTGGCGGATGGTTTGGTGCACGCGGCGTATGAGTAATATGCCGGGGACACTGTCGCGTCGAAGACTGTTTTCATTTAATTTCATGTTTCAATTTTCAAGCAATTAACGCATAAAAGGCCCAACGCTCGCTGCCTTTACCAAATAATTGACCAAGATGGAAAACAGTCAGCTGCAATTTCATATGCAAATGACTTTAGGGGTGGAGCGTAAAAAAAAGCTGGTTCGCACTTGGTGGATATGGAAATGCAATTCCCCAGTGGGGTGGAACGGTGCGCGGCCGTCTGTTTTTTCTAATAAATGAAGTGAAAATGTTTTCAGCAAACAAATTTATGAGGCGTGCAGCATCGAAATTATGATAAAAGATTGAAGTGTGTGCATGTGAGCGTTGCCTGTACATAAAGCAAATATGCGCAAATTCGTGTTCTGGCAGCGGAGCAGCCAGAATGTGGAATGTGGTGCGAAGTAAGGCAGAATGGAGCGGAGCTTCGCTTCGAACCAAAAGTGGCGCGTACTCAAACGTAAAATGTTTGTTTGCGGTTCTCGATGGGATGAGGGGAATTCCCCAACCCCATCCCCATCCCCGTACCCTGTCCGCAGCTATGTGCACACATCAATCACAGTGCCAGAGCCAACATGAACAAAAAATTAAATAAAAAACCAGTGAGAATTTTCAAGAATCTAAAGATGCATGTGTCTGTATCTGTACATTCATAACTACAGCAGAGTGGAAAAATAAATATGATGCCGCTCTGCGTTTTGCTCCTCGCAGTCACACAGTCACATACAAACGAAAGCCACGCTAATTTCCGTCACGTTGAGCACACAAAGGAGCGGCAAGGCACGTGAGGCAACCGAAAAATTACTCCACCGGAAAAAACCGGAGTAGCATATGTTCCCCATAGTCATCTCACATTTTTCATAACCATTTTGATCTAAAAATGTGCTTAGCCAATTTAAATTTGCAGAGAGATTTTTCGAACAACTAATTATAGAAACCAAATTATCACAACTTAAATTTTAATAGCTAAAGAACTTCATCTTTTTCTTCATAGGGTTTAAATTATTGTTCTACGTTTGTTTATGTTTATTAAAATATATAGAGAAACGGGAGCATGTGCACGAACATCATAAACTCCATTGTTCGCATGTCAAGAATGTAAGGGTATAAATATTGTTAGATCACTTTCATAGTTATAAATAGCCACAGGCTGGTTGCTTGTCACTTAAAAATATAAATATAATTGATACTTATACTGATATTTCTCCTCTGTGTAGCTTAAAGGCAGAAGTCGATATGGAAGTGCAGTTTCCTTCGAGTGCAGGCAGAATTCGCCCAAGATATGTGGTAAAAGGCAACAGCTAAAAAGAAGGATACATCAGAGGCAGTGTACATGGACATCGACTGCATCGAGTGCTGTAACAATCGTGTAGCCTGCTTTCGGGCCAAAAGATGCAGGTGCGTGTATCAGGTGGCATCAACAGTCACCTTGACTGCTTTCACATGAATGGTGAAATGGTGAGTGGTGCAACAAAAGAATTCTCCGTGGATGACGTGAAATGTTGAGCTTACCAAGCTGAATATTTTCTTATTTATCAGATGCATGGCAATTTCCGGATTTTCACCATGATCGAAATAAGTTTTCAATTAGCTACTAAACCAAAACTCTCTCAGCTGGAGATTTTCTTTATTTGGCCATTATCAGTGCATCTAAATGGTTTCTGTTTCGGATGGCGAAAGCCACCATGCAAATTGAATTGCATACGGCCACTCCGGCAGAGGCAGAACTTTTCCACTTCTACTCTGATGAATGTTTCCAGCCAAGTCGGTATGCAGGTAACTACACAAGTATGTGTGGTTGATTGGGCCAAAACTTAGTTTGGAGAGCCCTAAAATAGCACAAAACACGCTTTAAGTTGGCCAACTTTAACGATTGCAAACTAAACGCCAGGGAAACCTGGGAGTTTGCCCAGCAGGTTAAACACCTATAAAAATTCAACTTTCATTTCCGGAAAATCATCGACAAGGAGGCGGGGCATGTTAAACACTTTTGGGTGGGCGGCTCTCTCTTTGCCAACTGGTGGAGCGTGCAGCGTGTAAACGAGAGCTGGATGAGGAATCCAGTGACTTTCAGCTGTGATTTTCAACTTAATTAATTAAAAGCAAATTAAAAGTTTTAATCTCTGCGCTACAAATTGTTGCTGCAAAAGGGCTTCTTCTTGTTCTCCTCCAGCCAAAAAAAGTGCCTACAACAATATTCCCAGGGAGTTGAAGAAGGGAAGAAGGGGGCTGCGCTGATGAGCAGAAATAATAAACTGTAGCCGAGTTGCTCTTGTTGTTCACGGAATCTGAAAACAATCAGGGAGAGAGTTACCCGGCAGCAACAAAAGAGTTTTCCCTCAAATAAAAGGGTTGACTGGAGTGGGCTTAACTTGGGTTTAAGGGGCTGGGGTTTCCTGGGTTGGCCAAGGTTTGAGTAGATGTTTGGTTTCATAAGCCAGTGTAAACACATTTTATCCTAATTCTATGCAGAATTAACAAATTTCCAAGCCAAACAACGACTGACAAAACAAGCAAAGTCAATTTGCCCAAAAGATTGGTACAACTTTTCCATCGGCATTGAAACAAGCGGTACGTACACAGGCTACACAGGCTATATAATAAGTGTTTATTTGCTAGTTTCGTGAGTGCAGAATTTATGGCTTAAAGCTCCTTCGTTTGATCAATGGCTGGAAATCAAAGCCAAATGGAATGCACGTAGCTGCAGCATTATGGCATCGCCATCACCTCCTGGCTCCCTGGATGCTGCTAAACGTCACTTGCTGAATTTATGATGCAACGTCGTCTCGGAGAGCTGCATTCATCACGTTCCCGTCAGCTGCATGTCCAAGGCGTCGGATGGTTGTCATAAACGATGCTCATCATCAGTTTTTGGCCGTTCTCCTGCTGGTGCCATCAAACGTTTGTGTCCGGGACTTATATTTATCCGGGACCGTGCCTGAAATAGGACTAAGCTATGAATAAATATCCTTCTCCTCAGCGAAAATCTGTTTCTTTCGCTAATTGCATGGCCATAAATCCATAGGCTGTCCCGATTTGAGGGCGTGGCCGGCAGCGTCTTGTTTTGCATTTGCGAAATGAAAACACAATGCCGGCCAAGTAAGCCGCCCGGCCTGCCAAGTGCACGTCGATTTTGCCGTCGGGCGCCGCATTCCCACACTGAGAGAAAAAATTCCTAAAAATGGTCATAACCTCGGTTTTAAAAAAAGTGGGATTTATATTAACTTAAGAACTTGTAATCTCAATTATAATTTCGTATAAACCCAATATTTTTGTATAAAAAAAAGTAATTAAATATAATCAATGAACACTGTTTGGTTTAAACATTATATAACATCTTCACAATTATTTTATTATTAATTTATAAATCACTTTTCAACACTGCTGTAAATTCTTCAGTGTATTTAGTTGCAACATTTTATTGTTGAGTTTTTGGCAGCGCCTGTCCTGGCTGTTGTCTGATGTTGCAGCTACTGCAGAAGCACTCGTAAATGTCATCCCGTGCATTTGCATTTCAATTTCCATTACAATTTGGAATGCCAGACCCCCACCCACCCCGTTGCTGTTTTGGCCGCGATTAGCGAGCTATAAATCCAAAAATGTTGCTGTATTTTAACAATGTTTTTGCGTTCGCAATGCCAGAAAGTCAGCTGGCCGTTCAGCCAATGGCCACTGTGTTTGCTGCCGACGTTCTCTGTTGTTAAATGCACGCAGAGACCATAAACCAAATCATTCCACGCAGCCACGCCCCCGAGGAAATGGAGGCTGTGAAACATTGTCCCGGCATTTGGAGCTCCAAGCTCCACTCCACTCCGCTTCAAATGGAGCGAGAGATCATGCTTCAAAATATGCAACTCATTTGGCTGCTGTTTTTGGCAAGGGCCTGGTGTACGCCAGTATCCCATTTGCATTATTTGTGGCCCGATACGCATTTAATTAAAATGGAGCATTTGCATTAGTATTGGTGGGTCCATAGGGTGGCTGGGATTAGCATCAGCCAGTTTATATAGTACCGCCATTCCAATCGGAAACACAATTTAGCCAAGTTGAAAAACAACTTTTTAATGCAAAAAAAGGTTTTCTTTCACTGATGTGTTTTTTTGTTAAGACTCACTTAAAATTTAGGAGTTCAAATCAATGGATTACACTGTACAAAAGACTAAGAAATTGGACAAAAGGAATTTTATTTTCTGAAATGTTAAACGTCTAACTAATGTTCAATTGTACAACTATAGATTCAAGCAATAAAAACATTATACAATTTTTTTTACAAAGATACAACCAACTTAGCTACATCCATCAGCCAAATACACTTTCCAGCCTTGTTGCCGAGTGTAATTATAGTTGATTTACTCAGCAGAATAACCCACATGTTTACTTAGTGGCTGTGTCAGCAGTATTGAAGAGGATTGAAGAGGTCTCGTCGTCTTGAGTTCCCCCAGCACGTCTGCTTTTGCCTTCTCATTTTGCGTTACGCATACGCCGTGTGTGCGCGGTGAGCTCTTTGGCAATATGGTTACGTGTAAAACTTTAAACAGCACGATGACTGCACAATTATGACGATAGGGTTGAGTGGGTTGGGCCTGTGCCTGGGCTTGGGCGTGGGCTTGGGCCGTGCTCGGAGGCAAAGTTGAAATTGTGGTTGGGTCTTGGCTGGAGCCAATGGCTTGTAAATAATACGAGCGCTTACCTGCGCTCCTGGGTCGCGGCCTCGTTGCAGCATCAGTTGGTGGCTTTGCCGTTCTGTGGCCTTTGCTTTGTGCCACTGGATGTGGATGTGGATGTGGATGCGGCGTTCCCGCTGTTGCTGCAACTAATTAAGACAAACTAACGTGCGCACCCAGGTGTGGGGGTGCGCTTAGGGAACTGGGAACTGGCTGCTCAAGGGCGAACGCAAAGGGATGCGTGTGCCCTACGTACCCAGCATCCAGAATGTACGTGTTTTGATATATGTGCTTTTGTTACAATCACAATGTGTTTACATGGGGCGCTACAGCGAGAGTGTGTGCTGGTGAGCTGGGCGCCAAGTGCACTTAATTTGTTTGCTTAATTTACAAAACATGAGACGCCGGCGATGCTCTGGTCCTGATTCTCGTTCTGGTCCCAGGACCCTGGTCTCTGTTTTTGGTCCCAGTTACCCGGTCCCAGTTCCCAGGTCCCAGTTCCCTTGTTGTGTGTGTTCAGCACTCGCCGGCTGTGTCAGCGGTATCAGCTTCAGTTGGTAACGTAACTGGTGTTGCATGTAAGTGCAGCTGTTGTTGGCAACGCGAGAACAAGGACCAACTTCGGCAGTGGCATGCTTGTGTGTCCGTGTGTGTGTGTTAATAACGATATCATTGCTTTAAGCATCCACACCTAAAGTACTTGACAAAACGAAAGGTTGAAGTAACCTTAACCCTTAAATGGCAACAAACAAAAACAACAAACACGCTTTGTACATTTTGTATTATTTATTTATTTCGTCATATAATTCTTGCCATTATCGCTTTTAATTTTGAGCTAAATTCCACGCCCACATTGGCGTGCATTTTGTTGGTTTTTGTGTGGTTTGATTTCGTTTGACCTTTTTGGCTTTGCTTAACTCGCATTAAATTATCCATAATTATGCATATTTAATATATAATTTCCTGTTGTTGACTCATTTGCTCGGCTCTTATTGGTTTGTATTATATCCTCTTTTCCTGTATTTAATTTTGATTTTACACTTTGTTATTATTTGCCTTTTGGTTGAGTTAAGTTTAGTTCGGGCTTCCCTTATTTTCATTTTGATTTACAATACTTTGCTCTTTACGCTTACACTGGTATTGGAAACACTTCCAAGTTTTCGTTTCTTATCGGAGAAATACATTGATGCAGGGCACGATGCACAATCAAACGCAACCTGAATCTTTTCGTGAGTTTTCGCTGCGCATGAACATCTAAAAATAGTCCTTTGGCCAAGGAGTTTGGATTTACTTTTAGTTATTTCCGCAGAATATACTCTTAACATCTTCCAACTAACATATACGCACTAAATTCTCTCGTCCTGACATTTATTATTCGATAAATATATATTTTGCATTTGTTTATGTAAATTTATTCTAAAACAAAGTCCATCTTATGCTGCTAACTTAAACCGTTGAACGGAAATTAAAATTCGAACAGAAAGTGGACGAAATTAAACTGCGAATAAGCCACAACTGAAATTAAAACCAATCCAATTAACCCAAATTTGGCCGTTATCTATATTTGTCGTCTTTATTTTTTTGTTTTATTGATTTCATTGATTTTTCATAAGGACTTAATTCGTTTTGTATTTTACTTTTTTTCCTCACTTTGCTCTAGCTTTAATTAATGTTTTCCCATGTTTGGGTTTCATATTAATTAAATTATTATTTTGTGTTTTTTAAGTTCTTTACAGTAATTATTTACATAGCTTATGTGCCTAGGCTGCGGTAGTTGGAGGGTAGGGTGTACTTAGTATTTAAATGTGTGTCACTTATGCTTATTAATTGTGGTTTTACTTTTGTTATGTAATTAGTTTTGCAAGGTTTGTTTGCAAGTGCATGTGTTAATTTATTTAAATTTATGGATTTGTTTTTTACTATACTCTGCAGTTGGGGTTTTTTTATTTTCGAAGAGTTCAACATCACGCCTCTATCCACAACATGCAATTACGCATGTTACGTATTAAATTTACGCTATTTGTTTACTTTTACTATTATTATTTTAATCTTCCTTTGACCTATGCCCGAGCTTGGGTGGAAATGCAGCCCCGGCTGACTTATGTTTAATGTATTGTTATTATCAGAATTTTGTATGTAGCCATCGCAAATGAAATAATGCATTGAAAATATTCCTTTGGTTTGAACTTATGGACTGCGACCCAGTTGCTGGTAGTGTTTGGCGAATCATGCAAATAAAAAAAAATATATTAACAACAAGGACATGCTACTAGGCGTTGACAGTGCAACAACAATTATCCCCTCTCCCGTTTTTCATTTATTTCTTTTTGATTTTTGCATTTCCTTTGTTGTTTTGTTGCAATTAAGCACTCCTCACATGTTCGAACGGCGTTCTGTGTTATTTTTTAATTACACAGCTCCTGCTGCTGTTTCTCCCATGGAGGTGACTTGTCCGGCTGCGTGTGTGTTCCATTAAAGGCTTAATAGATCCTCTGCGGTCACAGCTGTGCCACCGCCAGCGTGGCCATTGCCACCGACAGAGCCCCGGCGGCTCCGCAGCAGATGCAGCAGCGCTGGGAGGCACCGGTCAGTGCCGAGTTGTCCGGATCGCCGTTGGCATACCGCTTGGAGCCCTCGAGGCCCAGCAGATTCGGCGAGATGGTCGTGGGCGGCGCATTGCTCAGCCCGATCCGCTGCTGGACGCTCTTGTGGAACACGTGCAGGATGGACACCTCGCACAGCAGGTTGATGTTGTGCTGGTACTTGGCCTCGAAGAAGCCCTGCAGCACCTGGCTGTGCGGGTAGATCTCCAGCGAGGAGTAGGCCGTCGAGCCCTCGTAGGCGTCCTGCGTGATGCGCTGCAGCGGCGTCTTGTAAATCTGGGTGGGAAATTAAAAACCACATCAGCAAATCAGTAAATCGGTTCATCACAAAAACTCAAAAAGTCTTATACAGACAAATAAGAAGTACGAGTATTTGTTGGCATTATTTTTAACTTGACCATATAAAATAAGCTTAACTATTTCCATCCTTTAAATCTTTTTGTTATTGTGTATTTTAATAACACCTAATTATCTTAAGGATATTTTGAACATAAACTCATCATTATCTTTCATCTTTTTAGTCAGAAGGTACACATTTTAATCTCCGCTGACTCACCTTGCGTCCATTGATGTACCAGGTGATGTTGGCCGGCGGATATGAGGGCCCCACCGTGCACACAGCCTTGAAGTTGTCGTTCACGCCAATCACCTTCTTGTCCACCTGCATCACCGGATCGTCTTTGGGCAGCTCAATCACCTGCATGTGCGCCGAGCGAATCTCCGTGTGGAAGAGCGGTGCGTCCTCGGAAACCTCGCACTGATAGCTGCCGCTCAGCTCCCGGGTGACACCTTTCAGCGTCACCGACGTGGCATCCGAGTTGGTGAGCTGAAAACGGACGAAAACGGATTTTAGTGCACCATCGGAGGGGTAAGCCCATGCAACCACAAGTCAATTCACTGAGAACTCTTAGTAAGTATAACATTTGGTTCATATTCAAAGCTGCTAACAATTTATAAGCCTAGCTATGAAATATTGTTGAATCTAGTTGTTTTCCTTTAGATTTTCTATGCACCATAAAGAATGATGGATAATGATTTAGCTCAAATGAAAAACATAGTAAAGACTTTAAGGACGTTGATTATTCATTGATTTTTAATACTAAATATGTTTTTTTTCACTTTTTACCATATAGAAAGGTTGAACTAGTCGCTTCAATGATGCACAATTACACATTTTATTCATTATGAATTACAAATAAGATTTGCATAATTTTGTTAATTTTTTATGTCATCAAATTTTACATATGATTTTATATGTATACAAGCATGATCATTAACATGATTTATACAGCATTTTTAATTAAGTTTGATTAAACCTTAATGCAATTTAGACCTATGTTTCCTCGATATGGGCTTGATTAAAAATCAGAGCTTTGTTCACCTTTGTTATTAGTTAGTTTTTATATTCGAATTTCTAACTAAGCCACTTTTTGCAGTGAGCAGGGAATGGAAATACGTCACTGTCCCTGCCAATATCCGATACGAATTTAACTCCATCTCTCACTCTGCTCCCCTTTTTGAATGGGACGTTAATCGCCATTCCCGAATCTGCACATGAGAAGGCATGAAAAGCGCAGGCAACGCATTTGTTGTTAATCAGCAGAGCACGAGGAAGTGCTCCAGTGGGTTTGGGGTATGCCCAGCACTGTGGAACTTCGGGGCTTTTCTGGACATCCACCCCCTTACACAGGGTATGCCAGCTTCGAGACCACTTGGCTTTTGAGCGGCTCTCGTTGTCGCAGTTTAGCATATTCTGTTAATTGCCAGCAAGCGCTTGCCACTTGGCAAACAGTTGTGCAATATCCTACTCAAAATCCACTTCAGCAGCGAACCACTCGCGATTACCGTGTGTGGAACTGTGGAGCTGTGGGTCTGTCTGTGTGTGTGCGGTCCTTTTATCGCAGTCCTGGCCTTTTGTGTTTAAGTTCAGGCAACAACGAGACCCGTTCGAGCTTTGCATATGCCACCAAAGCCAGAGCGCGAACGTTGCCATCGCTTTGTTCATTTGCATCTGTACTAATCCCGGCATGGCTGCTGCTGTTGCTGTTGTTTCTATTGCTACTGGCACAGAGCAGCACAATCACCCACTCACCCACCAGGACAGCCACCCCTTCTAGTGCCCCGTGGCAAACAACAGCTTTTTACGATTGTTTCAACACTTTGGCGCATTGCTCGGCTTGGCCTGGCTTTTCCTATTTAGTTTGTTGTTTTCTTTCCAGCTAGTTGTGCCAGTTCATTCGCAGATAACGCCGTCGATAAGGGCCGCCAGGCACCTACGAGTCCCCATTCCCATTCCCGTTCCCCAATCCTTAAACCCCATCCCCCTGCTCACTATTCACTGGCGGTTGCCAATTGGCATATTGGCCATGGATGGCTCAGTCACTCACTCCCACTCCCACTCTCAATCCCATACCCATACCCATACCCAATGGCCCCTGGCGAGCTGTGGTTTTAGTGGTTTTCGGATTTGTCGACGCTGATCTCGTTACGCAATCGTAAAATGAAAACAAATGCGAAACGTATTGATAAGGTTCTCTATATGCATGCAAGGGGTGGCTTTGGACCATGAATAATGTGCACTGGGCCAGAGATACATTATGATTTCGCATTGGTTTTCATGAGTTATGAGGGCCGGCAACTTATGGAGTCAACTGCGTTAAGCTTAAGCTATCGAAATAGTTTTTGAACAAATATTTAATCCAATCAGTACTAACTTTTGTCAACAACTGAAAGTATTTGAAACTCTTACAGGCAAATTATTCGTCTATCATAATTAAATATGTAAATAACATGTTGATAAATTTAACTATAAAATTTATATTTTTTGTGTCTAACTCTAATAGTATATAGAGTGAGATATTCATTTGAATTGTATTATTATTTAATGTAACTATCTCCTTTTAATACTTAAATTAATTTTAAATTGGGTGTTTTTAGTAATAATATTTATAAATAAACTAAAATGGATTTGATATCAGTCTGATATAATTTAGGTAAACTAGCCAAGCTAACTGATATTCCTGAGTTTATTTCACTGTGCACACGAGCACCACGGCTTCCGCTTTCACTGCGCCCGAGGGGATTTCGACCCCGCCTAATTTAATGACACTAATTATGTAATCAAACATATACGGAAAAGTTGTTCCTGTCCTGCTTTATTTATTCAACGCCTACGTAACGTTGTGGTGGGGTCGCTTTCTTGTTCGGGTTGCTGGGACTGTCATATTTATTTAATTGCATGTGACTTTATTTGTTGGTACTCGGTGGCTCTTTGCGGCGGAAGCGGAAGTGGCAGCGCCAGGAAGCGCGCCAAACAAACGCAAATGTCTGCCATTTTGAGGAATGATATGCCCAGCCGACTCGCACACACATCCACACATCCTTTTAGTTGCTCGCTTGGAACTGTAGCCATTTTGTAACTGCTCCTCCGGGCAGTCAGGCATCAACAACAGCAACAAGAGCAGAGGCAGAGGTAGGGAAAACTCAACTCAAGTTGCGTTTGTCCTGAAAACTTTTTTTCGAGTCAGCCCCTCTCCGTTTTCCGTTTTTATTTATTTTTATTTGTTGGCTTTTAATTTCTATTTATATTTTATATTGCTTTAGCAGGCGCAGCTGCAACTTTGTGGCATGAAAAAATTACGCCACTAAAGCGTAATTTTGCATACACACACGTGGTGGAGTTTTCCCCCACCCTTTTTCCCCATTTTTCAACCCCTCCAACCCATGTGTGAGACTAAAGTATTGTTTCAATAATTCTGGCTTTATGAAATAATAACTTTACTGCAAAAAGCTCTCGGCCCGGCTGAGCTGAGCTGCCAGAGTCGTCGAGTTGTAAGAATACAATGAATTTCATTGCAGTGCCCCCAGTGCGGTGCTGCTGCTGCTGCTGCCTCACTTTTCCCATTTTCCCCAGAATTTTCCCTGCATTTTGCCACAGCCATTTTCCTTTTCCTCCGCTTTCTGCTTCTGCCGCTGCTGCTGCTGGCTCCTCGCTGAGTTTCCGCTGTTTTTGTTGTGCAGCAATTTTAATTTTGCCAACGCTGTCGCATGCGGCACACACACAGAAACACACTTGGCTCAGCTGCAGCCTCGTTTGCATGCAACACTTTATGAATTATTGCTGTATCAACTCAAGTCGCGGCCACACACACCACACACACTCCTATTCCGCACACTCGCATGTGCACGTATTATGTCATGCCGAATTTCCGTTGCCTCGAGCATTGTTGTAACTAACGGCGTTCAGCCCCAACCAATTCCCCAAACCCCCGAATTTCCACATTTCCCACCCACTTTCCCACCCACTTTCGCCAGTTGCCGTTGGCATTTCACAACTTCGACTGCCTAACGCTTGGCAAAAACCGACCACAAATTTAGTGAATGAGATGTTTCCGGTGCGGTTGTTATTCTCCTCCTGCTTCTGCAGAGTAGAGCAGAGCAGTTGCTATGAACAATTTTTGGTGTTTGGAAAATGCATGGCTTTTTATTGTGCTCATTGTTGGCCCAGGCAGACAACAGCACGCCAATGTGAATGGGTGTATGAACCACCCACCGCCCACCATCCACTTCCCACTAGAAACACCCAATGCCATTTGGCGGCCCTTGGACCAACGGACGGACTTAGCTAGTTACACTCTGCGATTCCGATTGCCACTGCCACTGGAGGAGAATGAGCACTCCGCGAATGCATTTCGCATTTTTATTTATTATGTTTATTTGTTGCCATTTGTCACACAACAGTTTCTAGGCAAGGCCGCCACTACGGCGTAAACAACAACAGGGAAAATGGGAGGGGGAAAATGCCTGCATGTGATGGAAATTGAAGTGAACTCTCGCAAAGACTGAGGTGGAAAAGAAATAATTATTAAAGTCTTATGTTTATGTTAAAAATAACTAAGCAGACTGGTACAAAATTTAATAAAAACAATTAAGCTTAATCATCGCATCATATATTTATAGAGATTATACATAATTGCATTTTAGAAAATTAATATTTTCGGGTTTAAAATAATCTTAAAAAGTCGAATAACAAAAGGCTAGAGAAATGAGGATTTGATAGATTTATATTTTGTTAAGGAAATTGTTTTGTAAATTAAGTTTAAAAAACTGGTACATCATCATCATAAAAAAAATCAATTATACTATAAAAACTTGCAAGGATCAGCTTAAAAAAATGTCCCTTTTTCAACTGCCACTTAATCCCTTTCAACTGCCACTCCCTCCCGCCTGGTGCATCTAATTAACAACTGCCCAAAGAAGCCCAAAAACGAAGCCCTAGGGAGTACATTCAAATCAGCAGTCGTTGGGCAGAAGACCATGGACTGTGAGGCTCCCTGGACCGACCAACTTTTCGGTCACTTCTGTTGCTGGTTTTCCCTTTCGACCTCTTTTGAAATTTCCCAGTGGCAAGTGCATTAATTTTAAGCGCACATTGCTGTGCATAAATGCGAGGCGTGTCGGGTTATTAACAATGTTAAAAGCAAACGCGCCAGCAGCCAGGACACTCCTGCAAAAGCCAAAGGACACAGTGTGTGTGTGTGTGTGTGTGTGTACAACTGACGCTGCCATTACCACAAACTTAATGCGGAATAATTCCTTCCGTGTTGACAGTGTGCAAAAAGTTTTCGGGGCGCAAATTTCTGGTAGCTCCGCGGAGGCTGGAGGCTGGAAAAGCGGGCTGAGGAAAAGTGGAAAAGGGTCCAGAAGCCAATGGCAGAGTGGGACAGAGACGGAGGCCTTTCGTTCGGCTGCTTGCTGGCGATTTTTATTGTTGTGGCGGACAATGAATAAGCCGCAAAACTTTAGAGCACTTGGCATATCCTATTCCTGTCCTGCTCAGCATCCCAGCCTCCCGGCCACTCCTCCTTTGCATTCGGGTGACCCTCAACTCGCTCAGCGGGTGGGCCTGGTAATTGTGTTTTTAATTGAAGATTGCCAGCGAAGCGAGCGCTGTCTCTAAATTAAAAATTTAATTACATTTAACATGATGGTTTTCCTGTTTATTTCCCCCTTATTCGTTTTTATGTATTTACTTTTTTTCACAGTTGTCCCCATTCACATGTGTAAGGTTGTACACAGGGAAAAGTGGAAAGTGCATTTAAAAAATGTTAATTAAATGCAAAACAAATTTTCAAAGTGTTTTTTTTTATTGAAGAACGTTTTTTTTAAAATGTTTAGTTATTGTAATTAAATTTTAAAACTTGATGATAAATGTTATTTGAATCAAAGAAAGGTTTTGGAAGTTTTTCATAAAAACAAAAAATCATAGTGGACATAACGTTACAAAATGAATACGACAAAATAAAAATTGTACAGGCAGCAATCAAATTTTATTTTCAAAACAATTTTATAGATTTTTTTATCTATAAGTTTTGAAATCAAAGAAAATATTTATCTTTAATTAGGAGATTATTTTTTTTAAAGTGAATATCCAAAGAGCGGTAGGCGTGGCAGTTGCTTTGCCTTGCTGAATGACTTTTGAAGTTTTGTCGACGCGACTCGGCGGTGACTTCCTGCCCACCGCCTTAATATGCATACATTTACATTCCAATAACGCTCAAGTGGACGACACGAGTGCACTTGGGTCGGCCACGCCCCCATCCTCGCCCAGATTTTGCCCACAAGTGCCTGGGATGTCAGCGGCAGCATCATCAGCAGATGCAGCTGCAGCTGCCTTTCAAGTGCTCGATGCTTTATGCGCCACGCCCACACCACCTACGACACGCCCCCCCACTCATACATGCATACCATACACACATGCAAACACACATGGGCAAACACACACATATGCAGATGCATAATGGCCGACGGAACTTTTCTCATTAAGCGTGTTTAGCTGTTTGAAATGATTTAGCAAAAGTAAAACAAGTCAAGTTATAATGTTTTAATCTCAATTAAGGCACTTGCCACAAATTCGTAGCCCTATCTCCTTCACGCGGTCACCCTTCCTCGCTTTCTCCTCCACACCCCTCATTTGGCCTGGTTGCCTTGGCATAACTTAAAAATTCCATTTCCATTTGCGGCCTGGCCTTTGACGTTTGCCTTCGTTAGTCGTTAGTCGTCGGTGCCCGGCAACTATCAATTTAAGTTGGAAAACACAGCTGCTGGCTGATGGCCCCTCATTTCGATTTGTTGCTGCCTCTTTTTTCACCTATTTTTTGTGTGTAGTTTTTGCACTTTTGCACTTTTCAAAAGCCACCTTTTAACATGGCTGCTGTGGGGGGCAAGAACTATGGCCAACCTTCAAACTTAATTGCACAGCGCGCTCGCTGGCTAAATCATTTGCATTATGCAATCGACCAAAGCCAGCTCCCAGCTCCACTTGGATTCGGTTTTCCCATCTTTTCTTACGCTTTTCACCTTTTGCGGTTTACGGCTGATTGCGTCTCAAGGAGTTTGCGCAAATTAAGATGAGTTTCCACCGCTGCTAAGTAGGCTACAAAAATTTGCACATTAACCTCAATGCCATTGGTTTGTGTTTTTTGAATAGTTTCCAATTCGCTGGCGATGTAAGGCCAAATAAAGTGGGAAAGAGAATCGCTGGAAAAAACGGGAATTAATTAACACGCATAGCTGGACGCCCACTACCCACCCACAGCCACGCCCACACCGCCCACTCCGCCCACAAAAAAACCATGGCCGCCGCTGCAATCGAAATATTTAATTAGTGCAAAAATGCCTTTGAATGCTAATTAGTGGCAAATTAACATTTGAGCAGGGTCTCTCGTATTGCCTTATTTTATTTGTATTGTATTTCGTTTTATTCCCTTTTGTTCTCTGGGACTGGGACTGCATGGGAGTGCAAATTAAAGACACAATCAAAGCAAATTAATCAAGTCCGGCAGCCGAGCAGCAGCAGGCCACGCTGATTGATGTGGCCAGTACACCATTATCGACGCAGAGATGGCCAAAAGACCAATAGCCTTGGCAAGAGGGGAAGGGGAAGGGAGGGAGACGGAGACAGAGACAGAAGACAGGAAACGGAAGCCGGGGCAAATTATTTCTATGGAGCAGCCATCCCATTTATCGGTTGCTTTGTTTCGCTTACATAAAACAAACATTACTCCATCATTCGCCCTCGCTTTATGCCATTATTTATGATTATTTAACGTTCCCCCTTTTGGCGCATTTGAAAAATGTGGCCCGAAGTGTTTGTAAATGAGTTTGCAGTTTTATGTGCGGACGAATGAGTTTTCAATTTATATTTCGTCCACACACAAATTTTTCATGGTAAATTCAATTTTATTTATTTATGATTATACGACAATCGATTCGTTTTTCACAGCCCTTCGAAATCGATGGATATAAATGGCTAGAAGCACTTGATCAGCACATAGCACATGGTTTGTTGTTTTTAATTCAAAAGGTGTAGTTACAACTTGTTTAATAACACTTGCAAAATAAGAATAAATAAATTGAGAGATATAAAAAAAACTAAAATAATTTCAACACCATTTTAGTTACTTTTTAAGGAATTTCTTTCGTTTCGATGGACTTTCAGAGATAGAATAGGACGTTGATTTTTAAATGGTGTCCGAACAATTCCGCCACTTTTCACGCTGGACTCTCAGCGAATAATTTATCGCTTACTTTGCGGCTGTTGTTTTTATTAATGAGTGCAGCACGGAAAGCATTTTTCGCCGCTAGGTGGTTATTCTATCCGCTCCTTGTTGCTGGACTCGTTTGTTTTTATTTGTTTGTTTTGTTTGCCAGCAGCCGCGCCATAAACTATTTTGCACTTTTCGCAATATTTCAGTCAGTTGTGTATGCGTGTGTGTCTGTGTGTGTGTGTTGTGGCACTTTCCAAATTGTAGAGCAGAATATTTCATACACAGACAACACACATGCACATGTAAATGCAAAACACCACCGAATATTGTAAATAAAAGTGAACAAATATTGCCCAGCAATAGAAGCAAAATGGGTGACACCGAAAAAGGGACAAAGAGGCGGCAAGATGCTCGCAGCAACTGCCCCAAGCCAGAGCCCCTGCATTGTCCGCATTTAAATATTTGCACAACATTTGAATGCTTTCCCATTTTGCATTTGTTGAAATGCAAACTCGACCCGAGCGAAACACATGCGCTGCTGCTCCAGTGATTTGTCCATTAGCCGACAATAGGCGAGCCAAAAACAAAAAACAGGGCTTATATAGACCTTTGACCAAGAGAAACCCGGTACTGATTTTGCATGATAAAATCTTAAATGATACCTTATGAGTTTAGAGCTTTTGACATTGTTTTGGTATTTCAATGGTTTGTTGCTCAATTAAATCCCGAAATATATATAAGGCATTAAATTAGGTTTTAAATTAAGTTAGTTTGGTTTCTTATTAAATTTTACAAAAAAAAAAATAAGAAATTCATCTGCTTTTTCTGGTGACTTACAGAATTTAAAGACGGTTTCTAACAACTATTTAAACAGATTTTTTAGATAACCTTTTTTTGGAAAACATTTATTGAAAGTTTACCTCATTTTTGGCAAGAGTTATAAGCTTTTCTTAAACTTTCGTATCCAAACGTATTTCTTTGATATATGTTATACTGCATTTGAATTTTTCTAACTAAAATTTAATGCTCCAACTTTTTAATTAAACTAAAGTTACTTAAAGTCGACTCTATGTCTTTGAAAATTCTAGGTAAGGTGTTATTTATCTGCAGTCACAAAAAGCCTTTTAAGGAGTATTTTCTTTTGAATCCAAATTAAACAGAACAAAATGTAGCAGCAGAATGCTCTTGAATCTAAGGAGTTCCGGGCTTAACAGCAAGAAAAAGGAGCAGCAAGTGCTCATTGTGCGATCCCATGCTTAATTTAACTTACATCAACATTAATGCCGGCGACGGCGAAGACAAATGTGGGCTTGGCCTCGCGGGGAACGTATCGGTAGAACTCCTCCTGGCCGAAGTACCAGCGCACCGCGTAGAGTGCCGCCTGCGGAGGAGCGGAAGGAAAATGCGTTAATGAAAAGCTGGAGTGGATGGTGAGCGCCGCAGGAAGCAGCAACAGAAGCAGTAACAGCATCAAGGACAATGAGCAGAGGGAGACAAGGCGTCGACGGCAAGACAAAGTGCAAGTAATTATAATAATTAAGCATGCCGCCGACGACAATATCCGTATTGCTGTATTGCTGTGTTGTGTTGCTGCTGCTGCTGCTCCTCGAGGAAGTGTCGCTTACCTGCTCCAAATCGTATTGACATGACAATGTCGCTGCATTTCCCATGATGACGGCCTCCGGTACAAATATCTTCAGGTCCTTCAGGCAGTGAGCTGAAAGAGTGGGGCGCGAGCATTAATATTAAAGGCTGTCCCAAAAGTCGTTTAACCGTAGAAGCCCCAATGACGAGGCCCACATGGCGTATGCGGCATATACGGCATGTGGTAACAATACGAATTCGATTATGCCACGGCCAACGGAAATGGAAATGGAGGGAGGGGGGCAGGGCATACAAAATGAAAAACACGAAAAATAAAACCCAATTATCCAGCCAGCCAGGCGGTAAAGGAAAGGGATCTGCGCCGAACTACTGGGATCCCCTTGCATGTTAATTTATGATAAGGACGAGGGTATGGCCCAAATTTGACTTGCATTAAATGCAATTTATTTATTTTATTCCATTTCATTGCTGTTTCGATTCGGTTATTCATTTGCACTGCCCAACTGAAATTATCAACATTAAACGCGGCTCATTCGAGTGAAGTTTAAATTTAAATAAATGCCACTTGCGGAATACGCCAATATGATTATGGAATAAGCGTAAAATTAATGTAAGTGGATGGCAAATAGTAGTGTTTTTTTTGTATGTAAATGCAATTTAAAATAAATTATTTTAAGAATTCATCAAAAAGAAAAAAACAATGGTATGGATAAATTGAATTTTTACGAAATGTTAAGACTAAAGAGTGTAACTTTAATTTGTCCTCAAATCTCACAAAATCTGTGATTACGAGGACATATCGATATAAATAAGGAACATTAAAGTAACGACGCTTCATTTCCGAACGCTTTGACAAATAATAACTTCCCTTCGCAGAGCAATTTAAAAATATTACAATTTCATGGTACTTAAATGTTCATCTTGTCCTGTCCCATAAAAGCCAACAATAAATAAGTGCTCTTGGGCTCGGAGAGTAGCATGTACAACAAATGAAGTGTCCCCGGGCTTGGCCCACATGTCATTCGAAAACTTTTCATCGATTTGTGGGATGTCAGGAGTGACGGAAACGAGTGGACAGTGGACAGAAGGACAGACAGGCGTGTGGTTGGTCAAATTATGGCAACTTTAATTGAACGAACCAATATTAATCAAAAGCCAGAGCTCACACACATACCGGAGCATTTAATAAATTGACTACTTCACCGACGCTCGGCGGATGAGTTGGTTTTGGGCTGTTGTGCTGGTGGACTGGTGGGCAGTGCATTATGTAAACAGTTATTTGGTGGATTAAATAATCAATTTAAACCACGCCGGCACACGCAGTTGGCATAATAAATTCAGCTTGTTTAACATGACACAAGGATACAAGGATAGGGATGCGGAAGCCATGCAATATGCCATTTGTATATATGGCTCTTTTGTACACTTACCACTGAGCAATAACTCTGAGATTATAATCCAGCTCAACGCCAGCATATTGAATGCCGTATGCAGGGCTCCCGGTCGGCAGGCGCTCCTCCTTCGTCCCTCTTCTGGCCCGATCCTTTTGCTGGCCATGTCTGTTTGTTGCCGCTACAGTCGCAATATCTGCTGCTGCTGCTGCTGCTGCTGTAAAGAGTTGAGAGTTGCAGTGCATGAGAAAAAGTTTGAAGAGCCGTATAATCATATTTGAGATGATGCTCTCAGGCTTATTGATAACTGGCTGGCTACTTGTCAAAGTTTCAGAGCAGCAAATTGAAATGCTGCTGTGCTCCTGCCCCTTGTGCTGTGCCCCATCCTCTCACTCTATTTATATTCTTTGCAGTCTGCTTTGTTTCTGTCCATGGGTCTGTACATCGTTTGACAACTTTGTAAGGCTTTCAATGACACGCGTCCGTAAGTTTCAACAGCCAGACGTGCTTAAAAACTTGGTAAGAAGACAAAAACCTTTAACTAAACAGCACACAACAGACGGTTAGAGTGTGTGTGTGTGTGAGCCAAATAGAATTAAGCATACGCAACGTACGCCCCCGGACAGATGCATCAGACCCGTCCACACCCACTGATTGACAGCCGAGGGGCATTATTCGGCATACAGGACTGTGTGTCTGACAAGTGAAATAGATTGGATGTGTGGGGCAGATGGAGACGGAGATACTGACCAAAACATTGAAAACAATTGTCAGTTGCTGGTTGCATTTGTAACTTGGCTGACAGGACGAGACGTCTGCTTCTTGTATCAATTAGACCACAAAATCAGCAAGACCAATTGTTTTGCTTTCATCTTGCCGCAAAAACAGAAGCTAATGGTCAAAAGTTACAAATGGCCCCCAGCCAAACAGTACAGATATACGGATACAGATATCGTTCAGAGCAGAGGATATTTTGATAATGATATCATCATATCAACGCATTAACTCAAGGCGCCCAAAGCTCTTAAGCCTGCTCGGGGATTATATGTCATTTACTGCACCCAGTAGTCTTAGGGAAGGTCGAGTGCGCAGAGTGGTTGCGTCGTTGTTCTAATTTTGAATGGCAATCCCTCGGAAATACACAACCGAAACCAAAAACAGAACCAGAGCACAGCAGAGCCAGAGATGGAGCAATAAAATGCCATTAGCCTGGACCAGGGTTCTCTGTGCTCTTCCAATCATTTTGTGCTTTTAAGCATGCGACTCAAAGTTATCGTCGAGTTCGAAGTCCCTCTGCCCCAAAAACAACAAACGCATTAACCCACACAAGCAGGACACTGAGGACGAGGGACGAAGGACGCAGGACAAAATCTAACCGAAATGCGAAGTGTTGCCTTTGCATTTTGCATGCCCAACGACCTTTCCATTCCAAACTCGAAGCTCCAAGCTCCAAGCATATCGTTTTGCAAATTGTCCGGCAGATTGAGACACATCCTCATCGATTTGTTTGCTTGCGGGTTTTCTGGCCGAGGCCGAGTCCGACTCTGTTAAATGCCCTCATGTGAGCATTTAAATTAAATTTAAATATTATTGTAGGCAAGTCGATTATGTTCGGGTCATCATTTTGAACTTTAATGTTTCGGTGTTATTGTTTGAATGGCCCAGGAGCAGGCTTTCTCTGAGTAATAGCCTTTCAGTTTGGGCCACTGAAGGAAATTATTTTGCGGTTGCCTGGCAGGGGTCTGATATCCTGCCTTTGTTTCAGGACATTGCCTTTGTGTTCTGCCATTAGGAATTCACAAAATTTGTAGTCCGGGTCAAATTTGATAAAAACAAATTTCCAAATATTTCATTATGATTTTAATTGAAATTTCTCTGCATAGTAAATGCTCGCCCAACCGCCGCTTCGTGTGCTCCGGAGGGTTAAATAAGAGTAGGGGAGAAGTGGGGGTTGTGGGCATAGTTTTGTTTTTGGCTTATAATTACCGAACTAGTGCATATTATTTGGACATATGGGTATCTGTGTAAAGCTAGAGACCTAAACTAACTAATTATGAAGAAATATACTTGATTTCGTCATGCGAAAAAATTTTATATGGACTTTTGTAAAACCCTAATTTTTAGCTACCATTTTTTTTGGGGGGGTTGTGGGCACCCAGGGAAAAAATGCTGCAAATGGAAAAATATGGAAAAAAACGCAACCAATATCAACATAACGAACATTTATTTATTTAAAAGACTACATAGGAGTTATTCATCGTCGGAAACACAATTTTGACATGTGTAATGACTGGCCCGCATGTCAACACATTTCAGACGAAAAGCTCGATCGCAAAATTACAAATCTTGGTGATAATCCCTCTCAGCGGGAGAGGATCCTTTTCCAAGAGCCTAAGATTTCTACAAGAATGTTCTAGAGGGCTCCAAACAAATTTTGAAAACAATTTTACAAGAAATTGTAGGTAATAGAAAAATTTGCCAAGAAAAAACGGGTGCCCACAACCCCCCAATTTTGGTGCCCACAACCAACTTGAGCAGAGATTTTAAGAAGTAATTAAAAAATGTGTTTGCATAAATTTTTTGGTTCAAATCGATATTGTTCCATTTAGTATAATGCTTTGACTAAATAAAAATGCATTACACTTACCTTCTTAATCGATTCACTTTAATTAATACACTATTGAAAATCTTTGAAAAAAACTTCACCACCTTTTCCAAGCACAAAAAAAACCAATTCGTTCATTTCAAAAGAAAACGCGTTCGATTACTTTGATATTTGGCTTAAATCATACATAAGGTAATTGCTTGCGAATGACATCACCAAAAAAAGTCAATCTTCATTTTGTGAAAAGATACGTAGGGGTGCCCATAACCCCCCCATGCCCACAACCCCCACTTCTCCCCTACATAATTTTATTTAGCTATGGGTTCTACCCGAAAATCAACAGAGCTCCCTAGATCATGATAATAAACCGCGTAAATTAACAAATTATTCCACGCTCTCCAAGTGGCAACAAATTCTTTCGCAGACATGAAAACGGTGTAATTAAAAAAGTTACAGCTTAAGCTTAATAAAATGTCCAGTGCATGTATATGTATGTGCTGGATTAACTTTTTTAAAGTGCTATAAAACAGTTGATTATGGCGTCATTAACGCAAATCTAAGCTTTAAGGGGAAAAATAATCAAATTAATTTTTTATGTACAAAGTTTGCAGTTTACCAATAAGAGCCCGGCTCATCATAAGCAGCCAGCTTTGGAAAGGGCTCCCAGCTTAATGGGAAAATCGGGAGTTGGGTGGATTTCGATTCGGATTCTTGGGGAGGCAACCGCTCGTGACGATGGCAACGCCAAGGACAAAGGACAATGCCGGATATTCAAATTCCGAGGAGAAATTCAATTGAAAGTCAAATCAAAACAAAACAAACGAAAATCCGTAATTGACAACATTTCAGCTGATAATGAGCACTTTGCAAGGGGGCAACAGACAGTCACGCCGTGGGCAACTACACAAAGCGATACAGGGGGGCGGAAGATATGGATGATGGTGGAATGGAATCGGAGGAGGGACACGTCAGCAAAGCCATCTGTATAACCATCATGCTGACTGTTGAAAACCAGTGGCCGAGCCAATTGATATGATTTTCTGGAATGACATGTAATAGTATCCCGAAGTGGTACACTTTAAACAAAACTCTGATTGAACAATAGGTTATAAAACAAGGCAATTTAATTACATTCTATTTTTATATTGGAAAGTCTTTAGAAACTAATGAAACTAAATATATTTCTCACAAACAACTTTAACTTATTGAACTAAACTGATTTTGTGCAAATAAAAGTTAAACTTTATCTTCTTGTGTTAAGCCAATATATTTTATAATAAGCTTACATTTAATATATGTATTTAGATAGAAAAGATGTTTTTATATTTCAAATTAGTTGCTTTAATTAATGTATCGGGTGTCTCAACTCTTTTAAAAGTCTGAAACTTTTTATTTTTTTTTAAAGGTTTTTTTTTTCACCTGCCGAATTTAGACGTACTTTTGAAGTGTATGAAAGAAATGTTGTTCGAGAAGAACAGTTGTTGACCGGTATCTAATGCGGAAGCCATGACAGGACGCAATGCTGAGCCAGCAGCAGGTAAGCTCTGCTCGAAGTCCAGTTACCTGGTTACCATCGATTTCGCAGCTATTGATGCCAATCGCCGACACTTGAACTGGCCAGTGGCCACGTCGACAGTTTGTAGTTCGTAGCTAAGGGAAATTGGCATTGTAATGGGAACTAGGCCGGCTTTAAGGCTGGCCGAGCCGGCTTAAAGGATTCAGTCAGCTGTGGCGGGAACTGGAACTGAATGAAACTCATTCATTTCGCTGATCCACTTTGCTAATCGCCGGCTGTCAGACGGAGCGGAGCACACACCTAAACAATAATCGCAAATCAAGAGAAATCGTTGCTATCATACGCACACACTTATAACGCATTAAATGCGTCCTTGATTGATGCGACACTTGCTCGAGGGCTTCTCATTAGGTTTAGTGCCCCGTGCGAGTCGAGTCGAGTCGAGTCGAGCACTTGCGCTCCTTTCAGATTCCAGACTCCGGCTCAAGCCTCTAATCAATCAATCAGTGTTTATGCCACCTCCACCTCTCCAACCCCCAACCCCTAGCAAGGACCAAGGACAAACGAATCGAAACGAGACGAATATAAAAGCACTGACAGGAGCAGAAAGTACATAATGAACAGGGCGAAAGCGAGAGGAAAACTTGGCGAAACAATTGCTTCGGTGGATGCGTCGTTTGACGAATGCCCCCGGGCGGATCTGAATCTGAATCAGAATCCAAATACGGAATACTATAATCGGTTCCGTGCCACTGGTTAGCCCCCATCTTCCTTGGATGAAAGGAAGCCGCCAGCCATCATCTAGGCACCGAAAATGCCCTCCGTGTTTGCTTTGTGCGGCGTTAGCGTTTTTACAACTTCCGCTACGGGGCAGAGCGAGTTCATCACAGGTTCCTGATTGCCAATGAAGGATTAATGCTCCTGCTGGTTGGGACGCTTTGATTGCAGCAGCCTTTGGCTGCAGGCGAGACCCAACTAGGATCAGGACCAGGAGCACGACCATTGCCAGGATACAGACAGCGGAAGCTTTGTGTAATGGCACAAAGGATTGCAAATTGCCAAGGCACTTCCTGCAAGGACATTGATTTCTTTTTTATGCCCTGCCTGTTCAATCGCTGTCTTTCCTCTGTCCTCCCTCAAGTCCCCCAAAAACCACTTATGTATGCACCCACCCAGAGACCCGAGATTGGCCACCACCAAGGTGTCACGCCTTCATCCTTAATTATGCATGGCTCACTAATGAATTTAGCCGTAATTGTTTGCAGGCAACACCGATAGCCGCTGAAGACGTGGTCAGCAGCCCGTTGCGGGTCAATATTTAATCAAAACGCCGATTGCGGTGACTTGGCTGTGACTTGGGCCACCTCAGAGGCCTAATTAGCCACTGCACACGTCTCTTTGACGGCTTGTGCGATTGTAGTTTCAATTTCCAGCCATTCAACCGAAGGGTTGCCTCCAAACGTGATTAGATCTATGGCGGCCAATACATATCAATTAAATCGTCTCATAATTGGCATTTGGCGGTAGCTAATTGCGACTGTGGAGATCTTGAGTTACAGAAATTAAATTCACCAAGTTTAAATTAAGACTAGGAATAAAATGTAACAATTTCAAGCCCAAGAAAAAAACTTTAAGCCCGTGCCGCCCATTTATGCTCATGTTACGAAACACCTATTTGACGTAGGGAAATTCGAGTTGTATCCAATTTGTTCGCACCCACTCCCACACGAAAACTTTATCATTCAGTTATTATTGCTGGCGAAAACTAAGAGTTGCGATGAGTTGACAATTTTAAAGCCAAACGCCTGGCCCACCCACGCAGGAGTGCTCCGGAATGGAGTGAAATGAAATGAGAGGTAACCAAAGCTATTCGAAGTTTGCTGTAGCTGCTCTCTGGCCGGAGTCCCAAAAGCCTGACAGCGGACCCGGGTAACATGGAAAATGCATTTGAAACTCGAACTGTGAACCTCGAAACCGATAAATCACACAGTGAAAAACCGGCATTAGTACATTCCGAACAAAAGAAACTTAAAGGATTCACGCCGGCTGTCCGGCGGCTGTCAGGAGTTGGCCAGAAGGCGGCGATGGCTTCCGTGATTGGAAGGCTGAGGGACGGACGAGTGTCCTCCTGACCAGAGGGCGGAGACCAGAAGACCAGACGTCGCCGGACGGACTCTGTTTGCATTTGGCGCTGCTCTCCGCTATTTATGAAAATAGTTTCTGGAGCAAGTTCCATCGCAGCCCTATCTGTTCTGGGCTGTGCTGTGCTGTGTGTGAGTGCTGTGAAAGTTTCCTAACCACTGGCTGCCAAAAGTTGTGCAAATTGTGGCCGAACAATGGACGGCAGCTCTGTGATTTCTCGGTTTTAATTTCGATTGTTTTGGTCCTTGAATGTACACACTACATATATGTATGTGAATGCCGAAGCTAATCATGCCACTCGCTTATTTCGTGCACTGAAAGCGACCCGTGGAGCACTATTCTAGCTTCTGCCGGAGTTTGCATAATTAAATGCCCTTCGGGGTCGTTGGTTTAAGTTTCAACATCAAAGTGACGCATGTTGAGTCAACTTTAAGGCGCACGAATTGATACTGCCTTCGCCTGCCGCAGACATATTAATTTACAAGTTACCCCGTCCGGCTCTCACATTTTTTACCATACATTTGGGCATATTTGTTTTCGTGGCCGCCGGCGGCGAAAGTTTGTGCGTAAGTCGTGTGCCTGGTGCTGCTCAATTTAGTTGAACGTAAATAATTAATTACCTGCCGTTGCCTGAGTTATGAAATGCGCAATTAGGCGCATTTAATATTTAATTAAGGGCCAACGGCACACCAGTGAGCGGCACGTTGGGGGCGACAAAAAAGGAAACCCGGAGCAACAAAAAATGCGTAGTCTGTAACCGTGTTCCGTGTACCAGTGAGCACGCAAACACACGCTGCAGGGTGAGTCCTGGTGGGCGTGGCTGTTTATACAGGGAATGGGTGTGGAGCGGATGAAGTGGCTGGATTAAGTGGCAGCTTAAGAATAAACAGGAAGAGGCGGTCTGGGAACTGGTCGCTCTGGGTTGGGCTTACGACAGAATCTCCACCAGGGAGTGTCTAAAGCATTGCTGGCCAGTCGCCGGTCGCCAGTGCGTATACTTGATTTGTGTGGAAGTGTTGGTTAAAGGCAAGCTTACTGTTGAGTAGAATCTGCAGCTTAGGAGCAGCATCAGCAACTCCAGTCGTAGGCAGCGATAGTAAACCAGCGGCAGCTTTCTCCAAAGCTTTAAGGGGAGTCAAACAAATGACGGAAGCTAGATGGAAATGGAAACCCGGACAATAATATTTAAGGAACAAGGAGCCCGCCATCCCCAAGAGAGGAGCGAAAAGATTGCGCTTATAATCCAGGGAAAAACTAAGTAAACTATGGCAAAAGCACGGGAGCGTTAAAATGTTGAAGCTGCACAGTGAAAATAAACCAAACAAGTTTAGTATAAAAATCTTAGATTGGATCTTGGTATTTTATATGCCGATCTGAACCTTTTGGAACGATGCACTTTTCTTTTCAATCACTTGTCATTGTTTTTATAGAACTAGCAACATTATTTGTTGGATATTCATATCAGATTAAGTTGCTTGTTTTTTTTGACGCCTGAAATTCCAGCTTCCTTAATTTGTTTTTTCTGTATAACATAACTTTGAGTGCCTATATCTTTAGCCAAAAGAGAAATTCACTTAACTAAATTAAGTAGAACAAACTTGGATCCCGTTGCATTAGTTTTGCTTCCTTCTTTGCACATAGTTTCGTGCTTTTGTTTTGTTGGCTAATTTTATTATTTTCCAAGGCAAATAGTTGAAACACTAGTTGAAATAACTAGCTTGGCTCGTCAAAGGGTTCTTGCTTAAAGCAACTAGTCAACTTAACGATATGCCTACTTCTCGCTTAAATTTATTACTGAAATTTTGCTTTGTGGGTGGATAAAGATTTTAATGATGTAACATGCTAAAAGTTAACAGCCTTTGAAGCGTTCCCCTCGATATATTTTTTCCATGCTCTTGGCTTGCAACATTGTTTCGGATAGCGGGTTAATGACGAGCATTTGCCTATTAGTAGGCCTTTTCAGATTACCCAGCTCCTTGGCCTTCGACCTTTGGCATAGATAAGAACGTGGGAGCTGGTAAGTGGGCTGTGCAGCCTCAAAAGCCCGTTAATTTGCGTCTGGCTCGGGAATTTTGGTAAGCTGTTAAGCAGGCACTCCCATGTCGTTTTTATTTTACACTCATTAAAAGATAAACGAGACAGGCTAATGACTTTTGGGGCTAAATAGTGAGTGGGGTTGCTGCAGTGTGGGTGGGGAATTTTGGGTTGGGAGGGGGTTGTGTGACTAAAGCACCAACAACATAACGATGGCAATGAAGTGAAAAGAAAATGGCGGCTGCGTTTCCGCTACAAGCCGTTAAATTAAAGAGCGAAAAGGAAAAAAAACAAGGGAGAGATTGTGGGCGATAGAGAGTGCATGTCAGAGACAGCTGAAAGGGGCGTGGCACCCGGATAAGATTCGTTTATGACACCCACGCCCCCTTCCCCCCACATGACACACTTCCTTGATATCCTGGCTATCCCTGTGTGTGTGTGTGTGTTTTGTGTGCACGTCGCAAGACAAATGCAAATCCCTGGGTAATTAGGAGTTGTGTTCATGTCGTCGTGGTAATAGTTTTATGTTGCCACATTGTAGGCGACACGATGCGTGGCATCATGACAAGCCAGCACTGCCTTTGGCTGAGATTGAGTTGAGTTGAGTTGAGTTGAGTTGGGTCCACCCCCGCAGTCGTTTTGGGGCTAATGTTATCCTCGCATCCTTTTTCATTCCTTTCACTTTCCCTCCTTTGGCCCTCTCATCAGGCACTGACTGCATTTAATTTGATTAGCCAGCCGAATATATACGCTTTCATTAGCCCACTTTTAATTTAATTTTGGCTAATTTTTTGCCAAAGCAAAGTTACAAAGTTGGCGAAAACATTGTTTTGCCCCAGCTCCAGCTTAGACTCCCCGTCCCCTGGGTCTCTGGCTTAAGCTGAAGTTATGTTTGTGCTTCGGGGCGAAGACTACACTGGGATAAAGGAATATTTATTTTATTACAAATTTATGATTTTGTTTTTTTCTTAGCCACCGCCACTGCCGCTGCTGTCTTACATAATAGAAAACGGAAGCGGAAGCGTGAAATGAGCTTGTGCATAAACATCTCGCCCACACAAACACTCGTTTAAGCAATGGCCATGCAGGTGGAATCGCATCCGCCGTTTCGGTGGCATTTTATGACACAAAACTCATAACTTTTTCGCCGGGTAGTTGCTTATTTTGCTCAAAAATCCTGGGTAGCCACATAAATTCCATTCCCCCACACAGAGAGAAAATAAAGTATAGCCGGCTTCTAGGCGTAGCCACAAGATAAAGTGGCATTTGAAACTTGTGTGCGCACTACCACTGTTTTGGCCTTGTTTTTCTGCTTCTGTTTCTGTTCCTGCCCTCGTGTTACTGTGAAACTTTTTCACAAGATCGCGTCACGCCTGGAATGGAAACTTTTCCCTATTTTCCTGCTCTTTCCGCCTGCTTAAAGGCCAAATGGAAAATGGGAGAACACAGAGAGAGAGTTCTTTGAGAGTCGAAAATGCACCTTAGGTTCATCAGCGCTAATGTCAAAGACATTGACTTTGTTAAATGTTAACAGTTTTTATCTGCCGGCGGTTAAAACGCGGCCTCAGCCTTAGTCATAATTTATAGCTTGAAATAATGCGCCATTAAAAGTTTTGCCGGAAGCGGAAAGAAGGAAAACTGGCGCCTGGAAAAGCGGCGCAGCTGCCACAAAACAACTTTGCATGCACGTGTTGAAAGCGCCAGCGATACAAATCTAAGTCGGACCCAAGGATGGGTCCGGGGCCGGGGCCGGGTCCAAGATGGGTCCACACGGAGGGTGTGGACTAAGCTCAAAATGAAATCAACGCCGGCAGATAAAAATCTTCTGCTATGCAAGCTCGTTAATACATTTTTGATGAGACACAACAAGTGGCAGGCGGATGGACAGCCGGGGCGAGCTGGGGCCACAGCAAGTTATGAGGAAACTTCTGGCCTTCCTCCTACCAACCTGGCTATATACACACACACATACACTCCCTGACACAGTTTCTGGGTTGGCTTTTGAAATGTTTTGCCTGCGCCGCCATAAATCAGAAGCAGAAAACTGAAACTAAAAGCCTGCCCAGCACAGAGGATGGCGGGTGGAAAACTACAGTTAAATATGTTGTAACAAATAAAGTACATCAGTTGGGCAACGGCAGTGCTGAGTCTGAGGATTGAGGATGAGGATGCGGTAAGGCTTCTTTCTACACGGCAGCTCATTCATATTTATGGCATTTTTGCATTCAGCCGACATCATTTCGTAATGTGAAGAGCTGTTACCGACCTCACTCTCACTCTGTCGGGCCCCTTAACTCCATCCATCCATTCATTCATTCATTCACCCAGTTACTCAGCCCTGTTACAGAAATCATGGCAATTGGCACGTTGCTCATACGCAGCGTGGGCCCGCAGCAACTTGACCGGACTGGTCTTTGTGCTCCGGTCATTTATGAAGCTCATAAATTTCACAAAAATTCCCCTCCCCGGCTCCTTTCGGCGAAAATTACTTTGCAAAAAAGGAATTGTCTAATAAACTTTGCAATAAATTCGAACATAAATTTTATACACACAGCAAGGCAGCCAGCCGAACTTCAAGCGTTAAAACTATGCCAACAAAAGCCATTAATTCCAGTCAGCAGAAATGAAGTAAAGTGTCAGTTATGTCGGGGGGGTCTGGGCTGGGCTGGGCCTCCAAAGGGGAAGGAATCCGGAGTCCACACAGTTCGGAGGTGAGCAGGCTGAGCTGAGACAGCGGAAATTAAATGCTGCCACTGGCAGTTCCCCATCCCCAACCGCCTGTTTTCCCTGTTTTTGCGGGGCGGGTGCTTGCTTGTCCAATGGCTGCTACTCATAATTAGATGATTTAAAGTTATCGCAAAAGTTGCAGCGCACTGGGCTGCAGCCTGAACAGGTGGGTCGATTCGAGTGCGAGTGCGAGTGGTTGCGGGGTTAACAGGACGGAAGGAAGGATGGCAGGATGAAGGGAGTACAGTGGTTCGATTCACTTTGCCGTTTGCCAAATGTCTCCCGGAGCTTAATTGCAAAGTTTTTGCCACCAGTCGCTGTCCAAAGTGATTTCGCTGGAGCCGAAGCTGAACTTTGGCACATAAATTATGCGCTTTTTAAACAGCCATCTCCAGCTTTCCCCTCCGCTTGGCTAGTGCGGGCTGAGAACTTGAGGAAAACAAATACATACTCGTATAATTTGGCATTCATGAAATTCACTTTGCAGCGCCGAAAGTTCGAATGAGCCGCGGGCGCGGGCTCAAAGTCCTCCGCTCTTTGGCAGGCACTAATGTATAATGAGGACACACGAATCTGATCCTGATGATCTCCTCGCGCCCTTCTGGTGTGTCGGTCTATGTTTGCCTGTATGCAGAATGGATTAAAAAACTTTTGATTAACCTTATCAAAAGCAAAAGCTGTGTAAACATCGCACAGGGAGGAGCAATCAGGACGTCGAGGGTCCCAGAGTCAGAGTCAAACCGTCGAAGGGCGAAACGAGAAGCGCAAAAAGACTCGTACAAGTTTTTAAAAGAAAATAAGTAACTTTTTGACAGCCTGCTTGCTGCTCTGCTCGGCACACACACGCCAGCTAAACTGTTGTTGCTCCCCCTGTTCTCACTTCTTAGCCCTTTGCACAAAGCAAAGCAAAAGTTTGTTATTTTTTAAAAAGCCAACTCCCTTAGCCTTTTGCCAAAGCGCTGCGCTGTTGTGTGTGCGTGTTTATCTGTGCGATGCGAGGGTGTGTGCAAGAATGGCAAATAAATTAAAATAAAGGCCAGAATATGGAGGGTGGCTCAAAAAGTTACCGAATATTGATGGGTCGGGCAAGATAAACGAGAAAATTCTTTCCTTCTGTCTTACAAAACTTTTTTGGTCTATTCACTTTTTTTTTCTCAACCGAAATGTTTTCTAAAACAATGAAAAACAGTGGAACTTTCTTAACTCAAAGTCTCCACAAATCAAATGTTACTCGTCGGCTTTAAATAAGAAAAGTGTCTACGATTTGTTACAAAAATCCTTTTATTATTAAGCAGAATGTCTATTTCATGCTCTCTTTTTTTAGATTTCGATTTTGGTTTTTGGTTCATATTTAAAGCTTTTGACTCCAATTACTTTTTTCATAAACAACCTGTAAAACAAAGTTAAAAGGGCCATATTTTATTGAGCCGCACACATATATTTTTTTTAATTTAAAAGCTTCTCTGCAGCTATACATCAAAATTGTGCCTGTGAATATATTTTGTTTGCTATTGACAAATCAAAGACATAAATTTTCCTTATAGCAATTTTGTCTTGGATCATGTTTGTCTAAAATATTTATAAGTCCCACAGTGTGATTTTATATCTTACGCAGGAAAATCTAAAGTGCACGTTTGAGTTTTTTTATACTAATGTTGACACATCTCTCCTGCAGCTATAAATTAAACATTTTCGACTATGCTTCTGTGCAAATAATATTTTAGCAATTTCCAAGGTAGAAACAAATTTGTTTCATTTCACATTTGACTGGGCTGTTGTTTGTCTAACATTTTTTTTTCGCTTTACTTTGCCATGTTTTTTTCCGCTTTCTGTTTGCTCTGCTTACAGCCAAAGCGCAATAAAACCGCAATTTTTTGGGTATACATGACGCACTGAAGCGTTTTCTCGAGTGTCGCACCTTTACGCATATGTAGGCAGTGGAGCAGTTTTCCAGGAAAAATCAGTCGGCACTCCGACACGTCGCCACGTCGCCACAGCGAAATGCTCTTATCGCTGGGGCGTCGCACTTCAATCAGCTCAGGGGGGTTTACTTTTCACTTGGGTGCCCGTTCGTCTGTTCGCCTGGAATTAACATGTCACATTTGACGCTACCCCGATGCCAGCCACGATGTCTTTATCGCCGCGATACACTTTGTTGTGCCTTGCAAATGAGCATTACTTGATTACCCGCAATTATTGTTACTGTTTCTGTGCCCAGGCTCAAGCACACACCCACCCAAGCCACCCACACAGACACAGGCTTTTCCTCGCGGAAAAGGAAAATGGAAAAGGGCACATAATTGCCGCATATGCGGAATGAAAACTCTGCCGACAGCATACTTGACATTAGTGTGGTGGCTGCGAAAATTTTAGGTCAAAACGCTACAAAAACAAAAGGCTGAGAAAATACTTTAAATGCGCAAAAGTTGTTGCACTCAGAAAAGGATTTAATTTGCGGTTTCAAAACATGTAGTTAGAAATTAACTTCATTTTTAAAACTATCATTCCTTCCTTTTAATTTTTTTACTAGTCTGAGTTTTAAGTGTTTTAGAATTACGGTTGGAAAGTATTTGTCTTAAACAAATATGATTTTAAGCTTTAAAATTAATGGTATGTATATTTAGTGTTAAACATATCTTAAAAGAAGAAAATTTAAGAGGTTTGAAGGAGTTTTTTAAGTTAAGAAAATATTTTTTTCTGAGTGCGAATGCCTGGATGTGTGTTAGTGCTCTTGTACATAAATGCTGCCGCAGCTCGGAGCAGTTATGCTCTGCATTTAATTACAGTTGCGAATCGCGGGCTGCTCGAGAGGCAGTCGCAAAAGTTTTCGCTCGGCCTCCGCATGCTGCAAGTTGCAAGTTGCGCTTTGTGCCAGCTAAAAAACCCAAACGCATTTCATTAACACAGCTCAACTTCACGGCAACAATGGCAGCAGTAAAAGCAGCAGCAAACCGGCGGAGAATTTCATTTTTTGCCTGCATGTCGCCAAACATTTAGCAGGCCCTCGTAGGGAAAGTGGATGGCTGGAGAGGATTGGGGGGCTTTTCAGCCCTGAGCCAAAACACAAACACACTCACAGCAGCAGACATACATACATATATACTCCAAAACGCTGACGACCTCAATTTTCAGCGCATAAACACTTTTTATGCAAAATAAAAACGCTTTACTTTTGTGCAGCGCATTGACCGAAATTTGTTTATTTACACACACTCGTACACACGATGCCATGGAAATGCAAAAATATATTTTAAATAAATCAAAATACGCAGAAAAATCCGTTTAAATAAATGCGCTGCACAAAGCAAAGACAAAACAATTTATTCTTAATTGGCTAGTGGCGCCCAAAAACTGGCCACAATTGCAAAACAAAACTTTAGTGCGAATCATATTTGCAATTGGAGCAATAATATAGTCGTCTGAGCTGGACAGCCAGTTAATATTTGAATGGGGAAATTGAAACATCATCGAAAACGAAATAGACATGCTCTTTAACAAACAGAAAACTTGTTAAAAAATCTTGTATATTTGCTAAAGTTAGGAAAACTAAAAGGAACACAGTGTACAATGCATTTGGTAATGCACTAGGATTTAGAAACAATTTTAGTAGTTTGAAAATTCATTTAATTTAAATTCAATATAATAATATGTTATTTTGAAACAGGAATAACAATTCATTATTATGCTAGCAATTAATTAAATTAACCGCATTTCTTTGCCTACAAAATCGATATCAAATTGCACGGGATGCTGATCAAGGAGTACATTTTTATTTCTGCCGTCAACTGTGCGTGGAGTAAGGGTAAATATTGTCATGTCGACGACGGCACGGATATAAACGGCAGACGGTTGGCGACAGCCGGCTTGTTCGAACATCCCCCTCTGGCCACCATCGTCCTCCCCATCCTGCGGGCCAACATCCTGCACATTCGCACACGCAAAACGGGCAGAGAGGAGAAGTCAATACGTTGCCTTAATTGCTTACAAGTTGTTTGCCTTGTTGTTGCCGAGCATGTTTATCGTTTAAAGTCAAGTGGGTTGACCTCAGCGCGACTGACCCAATGACTGTGCTCCTTTCACTCTGCTTTCCGCTTCTACTTTCTGCTTGGCCCCAGACTGTCGGCATTGATTTTTATGGAGCTCGGGCCATTGCCGAGATAGAAGCACCATCCGACCACTTTATGACTTTTTTAATTACTTATTTTGCTTAAAATTGTGTAGTGTAGGCAAATAAACAAATGGAGTGGCAGAGTGTGTGTGTGGGACGAATGGATGGATGGGGCTTACACTTGCACAAAATATGGCTCCGTTTATAGGCAAATAAAATAATGAAAATTGCGATACGAGAGAGCACCATGGTGGGCACCCCAAGGTCTTTTGTTTGTCTTTTATTAGGACAGTAAAATCTTCCTTGTTGGTGTTTTTGCTATCTGCTGCTCTTGCTGCTCCTTCTATAGCCATAGCCATGGCCATAGCTATCGTCCTCGTCATCGTCCGAACTGCTAGCCACTTGACCAGGCCCAGGACAATGAGGACAATAACGATGTCGCTATCCCGACCTTTTGTCCGTTGGCCTGGGCAAATTTTTATATAGTTTACCATATTGTTGGGCTACTGGGCTACTTTTTGTTGCTTGGCCTGCAAATATTTTGAGAGGAATGAGGCCAAAAGGCAAAGTCCTGGCCACAGCATAATTTCGAGCAGCAAAAACCATGACAAACAAGTCCCGCCAGATGCTGTGACTCAATTCGAGTGGCTTGGCCCAATGTCTAAATGAGACACATGTATAAGTATATGTGTTCCAACGTGTATATGCAACTCGGGCGTGGTCACACTTTGATTGTCTTCATTTAGTTAGGTTTTATGCTGATTTACTTAGGCCACAGACACAGCAAACGTTTACGACCTTTTAACGCAGCCACGATAAAATCTGAACGCCGATTCCCGGACTCGTAACCGTACATAAACCCCGGACGCAGCCATAAACCGGGACTCGGACAAGGTCTCACAAGCGATTTCCCATTGGAATCCCATCAAAAAGTGCACCTCCGCAAAGACCATTTCATTGGTGGCTCACATTTTCGGTGATTTAAATTAATTTCAAATATCATTTCTCACTTGCGGCGCACAAATCGACCCTGACCTGCGGCCCAGGAGAGTTGCGGTGCCTGCTGGCTAATGAATATTTAAACCGCTGCACGTCCTCCCACCAGCCCATAGAAAATAAATAGACCCTCTCAACTGGTTGCTGTGGCAGAGCATTCCATGAAATTTGCATGGAAATAAGGAGCACACAATGCTAAATATATATTAGCAATTGCATAAAGTGGCAGATAAGTATCAAGTCTATGAGGAAATTTCGGCTTTAAGATAACATCTTATTTCTGGGGCTAATATCCCTGAAAGCTGTGCACGTTTGATGGCTTTATTTGTGTTTTCCAATCCACTGGCAGAGCTAACGCGCCTTTAAAGTAATTAAATTTCCGTGGTATTACGCATACGCCACATGTTACAGCACAGTAACATTGCGGGCTGTGTGTGTGTGTGTGCTTGATTGTGCGGCATGTAACCAGGCCATGTCGGCGCCTGCTGGGTTGCAAGGGCAACAGTCTCGGGTCTGCTCTCGGTCTCTGATTCCTTCTCTGTCTCCTACTCCTCCTCCTTCGTCATCACCATCATCTCATCTGGTCTGGTCTGGTCTGGTTTGGTCTCATATCAACAATGTTGCTAAGCTGCCAGCATCAGCTACTGCCATCGCCGTCCCCAGCCACAGCGGTTTCAGCGTTGAAATAGCAGAAATTTTGATTTTACGACCTTGTTGCCGTCATTAACGTTATTTTATGATGACGCTGATACGACCGCGAAATATTGTGTGGCAGCCACCCACAGAAGCGGAAGCTGGGGAGGCTGAAGGACTTGCAGCCAACTCTAGTAGGCCCCAAACGACTGGGGAAGGGGAATGGGGACGGGGGATGGGGGATGGACCACGTTATTATGTTCCGACGACGTCTAAGTAAAAAACCAATAAATGTTAATGAAAATACAAGAGACAAAGTTTAGTTGGCTCTTGCTGCATGAGGCATTGAACATAAGCTGATAATATTATTGCGCTATTAATGGGCTCAGGTTTTATGGCAGTTTTAATCGCTTTTGTTACAGTTGCCAAAGTCGCAACAATAACTTGACAATGGACCACAATAAAAAGAATGTGGCCTGCGTGTGTGGGCTTTCACTTCGCTTCCCGCTTCCCGCACTTTGTTGCTTTCGCTTTTGTATGCTGTATGACTAAGCAGCCATTGCAACTTTTTGCCATGGCCCGGGGCAAAAACTAATTGCAAAACCAAACGCACATCCAAGTAGCTACCGATCCCGCTTCCGTTGCCCCCATTTCCTCCGTCTCCGCCTCTGACTGTGACTACGTGGAAAGGTGTGCTGCGGCGGCTGCTGCAAGCTGAAAAGCAATTTAGCAAATTCCTTGGTGTTTGGCAAATAGAAAAGCCAACTTCCAACGGTTCTCGGTCTTTTCTTTCGACTCCCCTCCTCTTCAGCGTCCTTCTGCAAAATCAATTTTAATGATACCGAACTGCCTGGCAGCAGCCTCAATGGAAAGGAAGCGAAGCGAGTGGCGGCAAGTAAATGGCAAATGGCACCTCTATAAAATGGTTATCCCCTAACTCTCTTTCGCCGCGATTGCAACATATGCAGTCTGCAGTCTGCACTCTGCTGTTCGATAACCGTCAGCATAAGTCCCTTTAAGTCAAGAATTTCTATGCTTATAGCTTTAAAATATCTATCGGTATTTTTATCCAATTTATCAGTAATTAAATAAATATATCGGACTTTAAATTAGCACTAGTCGAGGGTTAAAAACTTTTTTAAAATTGATATCATGTCCATGCAGTTAATATTTTGATTTCTACAGAAAAATAGTTACATAAAAATTGAGTTCCCCAAAAGGGCTAAAGTTCCTGCAATCTAATTATTTACTGAACATATAGTTTTAGGGCGAGTCCCCTAAAAGCTGGGAGCAGCTGCGAAAGTCTGGGGACATTTCGTATCATATTTAATGCGTGTGTGAGCCAAGACTTTTTCCCTTTTTATTTTTAAGTATTTCCTTTGAGAGCGGCAAGTCCCTCAACTAAGTTGTTATACAGTTGCCTGCACCTGTCTCTAGCCATTTCCAGGTGCAACCAGATGGCATTTCTTTGGCTCCTTTGGCCCCAGCGAGTGCTGGCTTGTCGCAATTAACGTGCGCGGAAATTCCTGGCACTGGGATGAACCAGGGGGTCGGAAGGTGAACGGGGGGGCCAACGCATTGGGGCGTGAACAGCACGGAAGTCGTTCGGCCCACTCGGCGGATACGTGCTTTAAGGTCTGACCTTCTTTATGTGTGAGCGGGTGTCGCTGGGTGTCTGCTGCAAATTGTTGCATGACATTGTTACCCCATCCCCATCCCTTGAAGGCATTTTGTGACGGGTGGCTCTTTTCTTTGCAGTGACAACTTGCGGCCTACTTGCGATTCGCGTGCCATATGCCATATGCCGGAGTCGGAGTCACAGCAAAACAATTGCTGCCATTACAGTTTGTAATTCGGTAATCAGCCATACGAATCTGCATAATGGCAATCCAGAGTTTGGAGCTCCGAGCTCGGAGCTCGCTGCATGGCCTCCTCCAAGTTAGGTAAACATGGTAAGAAAAGTTGCCAACTTTTAATTGAAGTGAAAACGACGATAACGACAGCATTGTTGGGGGACTGGGGATCCGGATCCGTATTGGGATGGCTCTGCGGCTCCGTAGCTTTGTTGCCAGCCCAGCCAGTCCCGCTGGGATGCGATGGGAATGTGGAGCTACGAGCTACATACGTATGTGCTGTGTGCAAAAACAGTTGCGGAATTGCTTTTTAAACCCACAGAGCGGCGCATAAAAACCAGCACAGCCGCTCTCAGGGGGCGGGCCCAAAAGGGTTGGGAGTTAAGCCTTTAAAACGTGAAACTTTTGAGCGGCTTCAAGTTTTAGCCAAGCGTATTTGCCTTTGTGGTCGCTCCGTCCCCAGCTGACATGCAGGCAAATACCCTCCATCACATAGTATACATGGTTGATATGTATGTGGAGCATATTGGGGTGCAGTGCTAAAGTTTGCATTGCATGGCTGCACGGGGGGATTGGGGGAGTTGGGGTCAACCTGTTGCCAGGTCAGGACCTCTGGGCCTGGGTAGCTGCTGTAAACATTAGACAGGCTATCAATGCGGGCTGTACAAGCAGGCGGCCTTGAAACGATAGTTTAGTCGCGGCGGTGGACCCCACATTGTTTGCATTGCCGCACGCAAATATGTTTGGCAGCTCCACAGCACCGTGGCTCCGTGCTTCCAGCTGGGGCCAAGGCACGCGCCCGAGTGCGACATTCGTGACGTCGCATTCAAGACCCTGATCCCAGGTCCACATACTCCTCCATGCTACTCTGCTATACACACTCCTTCCGCTCTCCTGCCCCTCAGCCTGGCCGGCTCTGATTTATTGATTTTGGCCACGGCACACAGCATACCAAATGAGACAATATTTACTAGCCTCGGTGCTGGCCCACATGTGGCAACACCCATTGGCCGACACTCGAAAATATATTCATTGATTTTTGGTACATTTTTTTGAACTTTGATTACTATTAAAACATTCCAAACTTTTAAATATATACCAATCAAAATCCCTTTGTTTTTTGTCTTAATTAATTGAAAAATTATTTAAAATTGTCCATTCCATACTTTAGTTCCTTTTTTGTGTTAAAACCAAAGGTTTATTTATTGATATATTTTTTTGAGTGTAGCATAGAAGCAGGAGCATAGCAAGCACGCTTGGTATCACTGTCAGGCTTCCATTAGCCAAACTCCACCGCCAGCTGTTTAATAAGCAGCCGTATTTTAAATATGGAGCAGATGCACACTTTCTGGAACCGAGTGCTGGCTGCTAGGTTGGGTTAGGCTCCGTTTGGGGGCACTGACGCAAGTTCAATTAAATCAAAGCCTCAGCATATTTCTTACCCGCTAGACAGTTCCGGCGCCAGACGCCGTCTGCTGGCGGCAGTGTCTGCAAGTAGAAATGGAAGACGAATTAAATTACATTTAAAGCGCAAGCTGCAAAAAACCCCAAGAAAAATGGTACGAAAAATAAATTGGCCAGCAGAGGAGGAAAAAAATGAAAATCATGGCATTGATGTGGGGAAGCCAAGAAAGGACGACTGTACGACTATAGGATACACTGACCAGAGAAGTTGAACGTCCTTCAACAAGTGAGTGACGACTGCGGAATCTCCGTGTAATAATTTTATTAAATTATTTGTCCATCTGCAGGTTGTAAGCTGAACTCCTCGCTCCATAATCCCGACGCTCAATTGCTGAAATGCTTATCTGCTTAAGTGGCAAACGAATATGCCATTCATTCGCTCGTATCGTGATTACAGAGCGCATAAAAAGAAGCCGACAAAATGTAAGAAATGGTGCCAATGAAACGAAATAAAATCGGCAAAAAGGAAGCGAAGGAAAAGAATGGGATAAAAAGCTGGAAAAGCTCCTGCATATAAGAAAGAAAAAAGAAAGACCCAGTCCATGTGGGTGGCTGAATCAAAGGCACAGCGCCAGTTCGGGAGATAAGTAAAGAGAGCGAAATTAAATTGGACATTTATCAAGAGATGCTTATTGATGCCCAAAGTGCCAGGCGGCAGCCAGGACAAACACAAACACAGACGCAGACACAGGCACAAGTCAAGTGGCCCGGCCATGTCGCTCAATTATTGTTTTGAGTGAAAAACTTTTATTGCCCGACAACGGGAGTCGTGTATTTTAAATGTGGCCCGTGGCGAATGAGCCAACAAACGACTGAGAGACACGCAGGCATAAATTAAAGCCAGTCCTCGTCCTGAGAGCCCTTAGGCCGGATTCCTCACCCCGGACAGCGACTCATCCCCCATCTCCTGTCCAGGGATCAGCCACTAATTACGGCTATTAGTGGGGCCAGGCAACAACAGGAGCGGCCAGAAACAATTACGGCCCATTTAATCACCTGCTGAAATTGTAATTATGCTGCATACTTTTGGAACAGGCTCCTCCAGGCTTCCAAAAACCTCCCGAAAATAAACAAAAAAACAAACCGAAATCGCCTCCAGTGCCTCAAGTTGCCAACGCGATTTAGAATTTATTGCATGAAATTAACTTTTGCAAAATAATTCACATAACTTCGGGGCGTGCCGAAGGGCCGTCCGAAGTGGCTTAATAAAATAATTTATGGCCAGGGCAATGGGCAATGGGCCATTTCAGGCTGCTGCCCAGCCAAGCGGATAAAACAAAGCAAATTAATTACGAGTCAAAGCGAAAACCTTTGACTCAACTTTTGCAACGCACCTTTGCACACACACACATTTAGCCAATGCCTTTATCAATATCCTTTTGACCAGGCCCGAAGAAGAGCAAACAAAGTCTAATCAAATGCGACAGCAGCTGCCAAGAAGGCCGGCTGCCCGCTGATGCGTGGCTAATGTGGCTGAAAGGGCCAGGACCACGCCCCCCTTTTTGACCATAACGTTTGTAGGGCTATCACTCCCCTCCAGCTAAGCTGGGCCACTTTTTGCTCAGTGATGCGTTGAGTGGAGTGAATCAACAGCTGCCAAACGTTTGGAACGCAAATTTATAATGTCTTAGCACAATTCCCATGCTTTTTATCAACACATTTCACATATCATTAGCCAGGATATATAGCAACATTAGCAACATCTTTGGCATCTTTGACAACTTGGCATTTTGTTTTTCCGAGATTCTAGTTTCGAACAAAAAGCTTTTAAATTAAGAAGAACCGCCAGTGCGAAGCGGTGAAATCCATTTGAAATATTAACAAAGGGCACAGGTGACGGCGACGGGATTCGTGGATTCGTGGGTTCTTCCAAGCCACACTTGAGCTGACAGTGCAACATGTGCACCGCACACGCCACAGACAATTCCGCTAAAAGCTTCACACCCGTGGACAGTTGCGGGTGCCAACTCCGAGTCAAATTAAACGCTCCTCCAGCTCCGGATCCGCCTGCTTCTGCTCCTCATGCTCCTTCTCCTGCTCCGGTTGCACACACTCGAAAAGCGCTCGAGGAGATGGGAGTTTTATCTTTGCCACGCCAGCCGCAGCAATGCGGCTAAGCATCATAACTCATGCCGGGCATCCGTGCTCGTCACTCAAGGAGCGTGAAAAACCTGCCAAGATGCCGAGGAGTCAGCCCGTAGTCCTGCCTGCATTATGCAGTTGTCCCCCAAGGCATCAGGACACTTAACAAAAATGTGGCTCAGATTTTAATCAGAAAAATTTAGAGATTGCTTAAAAAGTTATCATCTGAATTTGAATTATTTTGTCTTACGTTGTTTTGCTCATTCAATTAGAGTAAAATTTTCCTCATTTTAGAAGAGTAAGAACACAAAAAATAATTACTTTACCGCTGCTTTTGATCAAGCCATTTGTATTTTAGTTATTTATTTAGATTACAGTGCACTTACCTACTTAAAATAAAATATACAACTAATTCTAACAATTTATTCTTATATGTATAGGTCTAAAACTTTTTGAAGTTATAGGAAAATACTGAATAAGTTGAAATTTAAACTATCATATGTGTTTATAATTCTTGCCGCGATTTTTTTTAGCTTTTTCTTAACCTTCATCTATGTTCTGAGTGTAGGAAAAGCATCTGGCGTTGAATGCACTTAACATGTTGTACCACAAAATCTCCAGCCATATGCCGTGCATATTAATTTGATGGCACTCATATTTATGCCAAAGCCAAGCCAAAGCAAAAGCGTTTGCTGCTGCCGCAGTTGTTGCGACATTTTTTGACAAGTTGCAGTCAGTGTCGCAGTTGCAGCCGCACATTTGCAATGCAAGGAGCAGGAGCAGATGCTGACACTGTTTTGCATATGGACGAAGGACGAAGGGCCCGCCAGCCGAGCAGCTGCACAAAAAAAGCTGCCAAGCTGGCAATAGACAAACAGGAGAGGACCCCGAGAACTAAGGACAACTGTTATGCGATTGTGACTGTGACTCCGAAACTCCCACTCCAAACTGGCCGCGTCGCGGTTTTTTCTCTTTTTTTGTTGTGTTGTGGGTGCATTCCACTTTAATTATTTCAGCAATGTTGCTGCTGCTGCCGCTGCCGCTGGTAACGACATGAAATTTACATACGCAATTTCATTGTTGCCGCAGGATCTGGCGGTCCTTCTCGCCCTTTTCCTAACCCTCCACCCCCACCTCCACCCGTTGTCAATCCCACAGCATAACGCATTTTATATTCAAATTTTTTGCGCTGCAGTCTGGCGACCAGGACACTGCAAATTCTATTCGCAGTTTGTTGGCCCTGCCCCCACAACATTTTTTCTCGTTGTGTTTGTGGCCCGAGGATTGTTAGGGCTGTGGCCCCGGGCTGCTTATGTGTCCGTAATAATCAGTTGCAGAGTGCAGAATTTACTGTCGATTTCACAGGCATTTACCCAGCTCCAGCGCCAGCTCCAGCCCAGGCCAAGTAATGGTTATAACAAGCTTTTATATGCTCCATAATGCAAGAGGCATCCCGCGACTTGGCGGGATGGTTTATTTAAGATCCGCCAGATTTCGCTTTGCATATGATGAGGAATTCCTGGAGCAGACATAACATCCCAGGAACTAGTAGAGTGCCCTCAGCATCCCGGCTCCTTCATGTAATTTATTATGCATGTTATGCACAAGTTCGTTTCATGTCATTGCACGCCTAAGCAGCAAATTGTCTGATGGTATTTTAAAAATGCTCCAGTCGGTCTGTTGTCCAACTGTCAACAGCTTTTAGGCCGCTTCCTCCTCCGCTGTTAACTGTTAAATGTAGCGCAATAATGAGCCGAAATATTTGCATTTCTTTGGCCAAACCGAACCGAACAGAACCCAAATGCAATAAACTCTCCAAATAAAAGCAAATAAAAAGTAATCAGAATTTCAGATTCGAGCCGTAGTACAGCGAAGAAGACTAAAAGGAATTAAAAAGTGTGCTAAATAATTCATTTTTGAATTAAAATATAAATCACTTTCACACCATTTTGTCGGCGGACATCGGCGTAGACCCAGTTTTTACTGCACGCGGGTCCTTTTTTTCCAGGACACTTGTTTATTTTATTACTTTTTCGCCGAGCCAAGGGACAGGACCAAACAGGACGCCATGCAAATGAGCGACCGGGTCGGGCATAACGAAAATCTTTTTAATATAAAAGTGAATTACTTTTAGCAGCGATTTCCGAGTGTGTCCTGTCCACCGCTCTACACCCGAGCCATTAAAATTGACGAACTGTAAAGGAGCGAGCAGCGGGAGCTTCACGCCCTTTCCTGGGTCCTGCGCCCTGGGCCACGCCCATAACCGTCTCCGCAGGACGCCTTGGGTTATTAGGCAGCTTATTATCGGACGCATCAGCGTGGCCAGGGCATCATTATCGAGTGCTTTGCGGCTTTCCTTCGAGCTCTTTCCGTCCGTCCCGTCCGACTGGCGAAAGTAATTTCAGTATCCTACGCATTTTTTTAATAGGATTGTGTGTCTTGGGGAATTACCTGGAAGGTGACCGCAGTCAGCGGAAGCGAGTAGATGGCAGTGCGGAAATGAAAACGGCAATGGGCACTTTTAATTTCTCAAAATGGCAACTCACTGACATCCGTTGCGCATTGGATTCATTGATTTAATGCAGAGCAACAGCCCAGTTCCTGGCTTCCTTCCTCCTTCCTTTATTGGCAGCTTGAGAATTATTGAGACTTGTTGCAAAAGTTCATATCGAGCGAAATAATTCAGAAAATGCTTCTGGCAGTGCTGGCAGGACACCTTTTGCCATTTACCTTCCTTCTCTATTTTTTTTTTTGCTCCTGGCCAACCTTTACTACACTTCCTCTCTCCCATTTCGTGTCATTTGTGTTTGTGAAATATGCATTCGATTTTTTACGCTGCACTTTTTCGCTTATCTACAAACTGGCAGCCACATCGCATCGCCTCGCATCGCATGAGGGTGTGCGACTTACAGAGTGCAAATATCACGTATACGCAATGTTGTGGCTGGTTGGTTTTCTTTTCACTGCAAATTAGCTGGCAAAAAGGGTGGCAGCTTCAACTTCTTCTTCTTCTGCTGCTGCCACCAAGTGAGCGATAATTTACTCATTTCATGTGCTATTAGTTGTCAGTAATGGGGTTGTGGTGCTGGTCCCGGGGCTGCTGTAGGTTGTAAATTGTAAATTGTGTATAGTATGTGTCGCTGGGAATGCTGTTGTCAGTTGCCCGTTGCCAGTTAGCAGTTGCAAACTTTCACCGAACTCTGACCGAGGCTCTTTCAGTGGCCTCCTTCCTGCTCGCAGCGTCCTGCGTCCTTCAGTTTTATGCTTTATGTTTATATTTTCCCGGCCCTCTTGTGCCATATTTATCATGGCTCACTTTTGTGCCGGCTGCGCCTCGTTCCGTGCGGTTTCGTTTGGCTTCGTTAGTTGAGTAGAAGAGTAGAGACTCCGTCTCCTTGTTCTCTGTCTCCTCGTCCTCCTCCTCATCCTCATTCTCGTCGTCGTCCTCGTCCAGTGCTATCTAATAGCTGCTCGGCTGGCCAACAAACGAGAGCGAGACAATGGCTTCAGCACTTGCTGCACTTGAGCTCTTCCTGTGGCCTGTGGATGCCGCTGCTGCGCTTTTGGCGCTTCCAGAGAGGAACCCCGGCTGTGACCTAAATTTTTACCAAATTGGATAAATTTTTCGCATTTTCGCTTGGCTATTTTTTTGTGCCATCGCTGCGACGCCGACGAAACGAAGGCGACTGACTCCTCTCTTGGCTTCGCCAGCCATTGTTGTTGCAATTTCTCGCCACATTTGATTTATCTCGCCTTATATACCAGTCGAGCAACATACTCGTGTATGTATGTACAATCTACCCCACCATATCACGTTTTCATTTTTTTCGTTGTTGCCTGTGAGAGCTGCTTGTTGTTTGTTGCTTCCGCTTTGTAGCTCCTTTTTTGCTCGTCCTTTCTGGCGGCGGGTGAAGTGAGTCACCGCAGTTGGCTGGAACCAGAGCCAGAGCTGCTCTTCTTGTGCCACTTGTATCTCCAGAATTGAATCTCGCCCAGTTTCGCCATCTTTGCGGCAACTAGCTCTGCTAGCTCTGTCGTCTTGCTGGCCGCAGCGCTTTTTATTTGAAGTTTCTGCCTCTGCCACTGCCACTGCCACTGCCGCTGCTTGTTGTCCTTTTTTTCGGCTACGTGTTAGGCATAGAATGTAGTTGGGCGACTTGGCTTCCCTGTCGCCCGAAGCTTTTAATCATGATTTACGAGCTGGGCCGTCCTGCGTCCTCCGTCGCAGAGACAGACACCCAGGTCCGACAAGAGGTAAATATAAATGGAATTTTAAAATGTGATCTGATTTAATTATGCACGGCAAGTCAAAGCAAGACAGCCAGCAGAAGGAGGGGCAGGATGTTATTTATATGTACATGGCAAAAACAGCGACAGAAACGACAACCTGCCGTTCCCAGCGTCATGATTTGGAATGGGCGGAGCCACCGAAGCATTTGTTAAACAAAATCCATGACAATGAAACAAACAAACCAAGGTTAGTCGAATTTTAAATGCCCTTGGGAATACCTAAGGGTTAAAGATAAAAAGCTCATTAAATTAAACTAAAAAGATTTGGGCATATTAACTTTTTTTAGTCTAAAAAATCCGACAGAAAAGATGATTTTTTCGTCAGACTGTAAACAAGACCGTCTTCTTTTTAAATAAAAGACAAAAACTTTTGCTTGTTGTTTTTAATATTAAGCTAGAGAGTTCTTAAAATCAATTAACGTAAACTTAATTATTAAACAAATACATTTTATTGAAAAGATATTTCATTATATTTAATCTGTTTAAAGTGATCTAATGCACATAAAAAGTTTATAGAAACTAAGGCACCTATTAACCCTAACTTCTCTCATTATCAGAGAAATTCCAACACTTAACTATTAAAGCAATCTGTTCTTTAGAAACTGGATATATGTACACAGAAAGTGCACAGCATTCCGGTGCTCGGTCGCCTCCGGGTTCCTTCGTCGCCTGGCTTCATTTTGCTTCCTGAACATTCTCTCGTCAATTTTTCCGTACTTTATTTTCAGGCTTTTGTTAGCTTTTGTTTTGGGCTCCCACTTCCACCTCCACCTCCACCCAGGGTCCTCGCTCCGATGCATTTTGTTAAATTGCAGCCAATTGGCCATGGCGTAGGCAGTCGGGCGGACAGTGTCTGCTGGCTGGGCTCACAATTTATGCGCTTTGTTGTTTATTAGCCATTGCGGTCAGTGTACTCTTCTTTTAGCCTCGTTGTGGGCTGACATCCTTGAAATCAAATTCCGGGGAGCATGTTTGTCACAGGAATGGCATTTGCTAGGCAAATGGCAGGGGAACAATTTCAAATGAGACATATTCAAAAAACCACAGAAAAAGCCCCGCAACCCACACACAGCGGGTAGCAAATACAAATAGCAGGCGATAACACAAGCTCACAGATACAAAGCACACACATAGATACTAGATACAAACGTACTTATAGGCAAATATATATATAGAGGACGAACATCAAACGCTTTGCCGCCCGACATCCCGTCAACCATCAACAACGTTGTTTTTCTTGCCGTTTGCCATCGTTGACGTCGTCATCGTCATCGTCGTCATGGCATAGTCAATATGTTTTCATTCAATTTGGAAAGCATTTTCATAAAATTTCCCACAAGAAAAACATTGCGCACATATAAATATGTGGTTGGAAGTAACATTGGCATGCCGTGCACAGCTTCAGCATCAGCTCCAACTTCGGCCTCACCCCCAATAGGAAATTATGCGAAATGTGCTCGATTTGCGTAAACAAACCGGAAATGATGTGCCGCCTGCCGGCTGACCATTTTCAAAATGAACGGAAGACCAGACCATACAAAAAAAAGAGGAAAAGGGCACTCAACCCGAGCTCGGGGTCCATGCCCCTCAACCGCAACTGTATTTATATTTATGCATTTATTTATTTGCCAAAAGGATCAGTCGCGTCCTCTTGTCTACCCCCGCTCTATTTCTCCTCCGTGCCCATTATGCTAATTGAACAGTAAAAAAAAATAAAAGAAGGGCAAACCCCGGGCCACTTTATAGGCCCAGCGCGTGCTCTGCGCCCCAAAATGGTCTAGGAATCGTTAAATTTGCCGCGCAAAGAAAGTATGTAAATACACTCCAAGTTCTCCGAGGGGGCTGGCCAAATATTTTTAATAAAGTTCATGGCCTAAGCATAAGCAGCTTTGCTAACCGAACGAATGGCCAAATGGCCAGCCGCAATATACTTAATTAGAGCATACCGCTGTCGGTCTTGTTGTTATTGCAAATTGAATTAGTAACCAAGGCAGAAAGTGGACGGGCAGCAGAAATCCTTTTTTGTGTTCCATTTTCCTACGCTGCTACGTGCTACGTGCCGGGGCAAATCAAAGGCAGAGAGGCAGTGGAACAGCCAGGAGTCGACCGTAACCGCAAATGGAAATGCAAATTTCCCGCGGTTACCGCGACTGCGACTGCGACCGCAACCTTTGCCCTCAAACTCAACTCAACTCAACTCCCAGGCCGCCTTTGCCTCTGCCTCTGCCTTTGCTACCCATTGCAGCAATTTAATTTCTTAAGCAATTTTCATAATCTGCAGCAAATTGTTTCTGAATGCTGCCATGCCAGCCGGGGTCTCTCGTTAAATTTTATGCAGTTGGCGGCTGCATTTCGCGCCACAATCTGCCATTGAGGCAGTTGCTATGTACGTAGCACCCACGCCCCGCCGAAAGTTTTTGCCATTTTATATTAATTTCGCAGGCTCCGAAAGGCGTCCTGTGACCTGACCTCGGGGCGCCCTTGAGTTACAACCGCCCGCTGATGTCGACCGAGGGCTGTCGGCTGCCCGCCTGCTGCATAATTAAAATGACAGTTCAATCCTAAGCACAGTCAGCAGACTGACTGTGCCACTGTAAGTGGCAGTGGCAGTTGCAAAAGTGGCCAAAACCAACTGTCCGCCTTGAAGTTGCGTTCACACCAGTCCCAGTCAGAGTTTACAAAAGCTCAATTTATCCGATTAACTGGTGAATTAAAGCAAAACCTTTTAGCCCTTGCTTTGGGCTTAATTTCATGAATATGTAATGGTGTTCTTTCAATAAGCAAACCCTTTCAATTTCACGATTTATCAAATAAATTATTAATGTGAATAAGCGAAGGGGTTTCATAAAAGGTTGCCTTTATTTTTTTAAATGAGCTTCGAATGGCTGCGATTTTTTAAAGCAATTTTTCTACTAATTGTTGGTACTGTGACAGTAATTTTTTTGAGTAAAGTGTGAACTGTGTTTACAAAGTTTTTCAGTTCCAACAGTATATAAAAAAGTAGAAGTATAAAATATTTTAAAAAATATTTATTTCTTGATTGATAAAAATTACTATAACATATTTGCATAAGTTTAAGCATTAACACTGTTATATGAATTTTAACAAGGAAAGTATTTTAAAGTTAGTTTTTCTTGAGGGATGTTAAATAAAACAAAATTATTTCGGCTTCTTATTAAATATTACTTTAAATTTTGCCAATATGTATTTCACAAAATACACGGCATAAACGCGGTTTAATATTTCTTACATATTCCACGTTTCCACTAAAAACTCCGCTTGGCAGCTTGGCCAACAATTGTCTCCTGCGCGCAGGACGAACTTGGCAGCTTTTTGCTACTTGTGGGCACTTAACATTTCCCACGCTGCCGCCCCCAAGTGGCATACGGAGTGCAGCTAATTGCTCTGCCCATTTCCGCGCCCAAAATTCGCACGCCAAAAACCAATTAAGACGCCAGGGACAAGGGACGCGGGGATTGGGGGATGGGGGGATTGGAAACCCAATGGTGCGAGCGCGTGATAAATCAAATTTGGTGGCCTTAACCATATTTGCACATACGACAGTGTGCGTAACACAACACAAATCAAATCAAATTAAAACATAAAGTCGGGCAGATTCATGTTGGATATGAGGTTAGGTGGGGGGGAGGTATGTATGTTGGGCTGGGTGGGCTGACACCCAGATTGGGTGGGTGTCCTCTTTTATTATTCCATTCGCATGCAGCTGCCATGTTGAGGCAAGCGACGCGTTTATGACGCTGACAGAATTATGAGGCCTACATGCGTTGATTTCAGATTCCAGATTTCCGATGCCATGCCACGAGGGTCCTTTAAATATTTTTACGCAGATAAACTAAACTGTAAGCCCCGGCGCCAACCGGCAAATGGATTTTCAGCAAAAAAATCACAAAATCGCAAAACGTGCTTCACATACCCCAGGCCAAAGGGACGAGCGCAGATCAGTTCGGGCTCATCATAAATACATCAGATGAAGTTGGGATGGGACGGGTCGGGACGGGATGGGACACTTGAGACTGGAGCTGGAGCTGAAGCCGATGCTGCTGTGTCACCACCTGAATGTGGCAGCATGTCACGCGACCTGTCGAGCGCGCAAAAGCTGACATTTTTATTAAAATATTACCAGAGTCTCAGTGTTTTACGTTTTAACCATGGAAAAATGCAGGAAGCGAGTAGGGCTAATTTTCGTTTTGTTTGATTCGGTTCGCAACTCACAGTCTGGCAACTTATCGAGTCCCCAAACGCAATCTGAACCGTTTGAGGTAGTTTTCCGTTCCCATCGTCATCATTGTCTTGACGATCTCCGTTCAGTGCACAAAAGGCAGTGGGTAAGTGCTCCTTTGTGCGCATTTTGCACCTGCCTTTTGTTTGTCCCATCAATGGACAATCACCGCCCACCGGTCCGCCCTCTTTTGTGCCAGGACCTCCAGCCGTCACAATCGTGTCTTTGGCACCCGCCACCGACTTTCGCATGTCGCCTCCCCATGTCAACTACTCCTTCTCGGCCAGACAACTGGGTTGAACAATAAAATTTTAATAAGCTTCAGCAGGATGGCCAGCCAGTTTCAACTGCACTGTCGTTTGCCCCCCTTTCATGTATAGTACATATATCCTTTCCCCTCTGCTACGTCCTGTCAATGGGTCGAACACTATTGTTCGACATTGCTGCTGTCCCACATTGCGTATGAGCAATGCGTCAAAATTCAAAGGATGTTGTTGCATATGCATGTGGGGCTTTGAAAGTCGTTCCTGTTTGACTTTTAATTAGCTTGGAATTTGTGAGCTTACTGAGGCAGTGTATAGCATCACCTCTATATCATCAGGTTATGACTCTGAAAGTGCTTTCCCCAAAGTACAGCACAACCCAGGAGTGGAGTAAAAGGGATTATTAAACTGCTCGCACCTGCAATTAACTACAAAATAAAAACCTACCAAACAACATTTAATTCACCTGCCCACACCAAACAAAAAGGTCGCTCGGATTTAAATCTATTATTTCCATCCGAAAAGCCCCCTCAAACCCATTTACTGGCTACGCTCCTAATCCGTTCACGGCCTACGCACACCCATGTGACATATTTGGTTTGCCAGCTTGATGTATAAATAAAAAATCAAGCGTGACGAACAAATTCATGCAAAGTAAATTTTTTATGTTCCCGCCAGCCGGCAAATAAAAAAGCTCCCAACCAGGACCAGGACTCTGGAGTGGATCCTAGGCCCTAAGCCTAGACCCATATATATGTTGTGGCAGTAACACCTACGGTGTATGAGTGGGTTGCTCGGTGTTTTGTGTGTGAGTACCACCACACACTCGCAGCTGGAGAATAAATTGCTGCTGGTAGGAAACCTTAAAATCAATTGCAAATACTTCACTGTACTTAATGCCTTTCTCAAAGGCTTTGTTCAGGGGGAATATAAATTTAGGGTGCAATATTTTTTCATTTATCTGATTTATTGGCTGGATATTAAGTGGCAAATATTTTAGGGGCTCCTTTGTGTACTTGAAGTATTTAAATACTCAAGCCAAATAATCAAAATATTAGCTCAACAAAACATTGTTCCGAGTTCTGTTCTTTTTAAATTTTCCTAGTGCACTATAAAGACAAATACAATCCTGTCTGGGGAACATAAAGTTGCAATATTTTTTGGTTAACCTGATTTATTGGGCAGAGATTAGGCTAGAATATTTAAAGGGCTCAATTGAGTGCAGTCGAGACTCACTCTCGAGTCGAGAGCATTACAAAATTCGGCTTTTTTTGAATATATATATTTCCCTGCTGTCTGATTGCCAATGCAAACAATTCCATATGCTGTCCATGTTCCTATTTGCTTTGCCGATTCCACATTTATTTTTTTTCCATTTTTCATTTTGCACTCTCAACTTCGAACCATCCCCGATTTCCGCACACACGCGCCCAGCTGACGCAGCGCAAATCAATCAAATCAAAGTGGAGTTGTTTGATTCATTGTCGGCGCTGGCTGGGAGTCGTGGATGGTTTCCGCTTTTGCGGTGGCGGTGGTGGTGGCGGCACCAAGAAAATCAAAAGAAAATGCAATACAATGAAGAACAAATACGGGCGCAGACAAAGAGCAAACACACGCACCGCCCCACACACATAATCCAAAGTGGCATAAACTAACTAAATAACAGTAACAATAACTTAAGTGTATTTGTGTATTAGAGAGGGCATCTCTTGCTCTCTGGCTATCTGAGTTTTCTGCTTTTCACCCGTTTTCCCCGCCTTTCCAGGATGCTCCCTGAAAGGACCTGAGACTTCGGGCGACTGCTGCAAAGTTTTTATTTATACACACGTTCCGTGTGCAGCAACGGCAACGGCAATGGCTACGTTTCGTTTCGTTTCATTCGTTTGTTTGTTTCTTTGTTTATTTGTCATTTGCTTTGTTCCGTGCGCTGGCAATCTATGCCCTGCCATGCCACAGCGGCCATGCCCCTAAATTGACTGCCCAGGCAGCCGGCACTAGCATAGTGAGAGAAAAGGCAGAGTCTATAATAATAAAACTTTAAATTATTTATTTAATGTTTGGGAAAACAACACATTTGAAATAATATTAAGCCCTTAAAAATAAATCATAATTATTCACATCATAGTTTTTAAAAAATCAACACAAAACTTAAAAATGTTTCAGAAAATTGGTTTTTATTGGTATTAGACCTATTCTGTTAATGCTCTTTAGAAAACGAACACAATAATTTAAAAAAAAATCAAAATAAAATTCGAATAACAACCGAACTTTTTTAGGAAAAAAAAGACTAAGGGTAACACAAACATACATTTGATTTAGGTTTATTTTTCTATATTAATAATATTTCTCTACTTTAGTACCTTTTCTTTCTCTGTATCAGGGGTCAGTGGGTGGGGAGGGATATAACAGAAAAAAGAAATCCCCTACAATTGTTGAAGCTCACGTACCACACACACACAGCACACACACACTCGCAGTCGCACTGGACCACATGTCGTATACGTAACGTGGCATATCTCTCACAGTGGCTTCCCCTACCTACGGTTTGCCTTTGCAATCAGCCGCAGTGAGTGGCCGCGCGGCCAGGCGACAAGTGCCCACACAGAGCCACACACACACAGCAATATACACAGGGAGTCACACACAAGTTTCGATACTTTTAATTATTGCGTACATGACCGTTACGATGTAGCTGGACTTTAGAGAAGATGCCCCCAGGAGCAGGAGCTGGAGCACAGGAGCAGGAGCTGGAGCAGGTAGCGATGCTGGGACTCGTTTAGTGCACGTATTAATCAGAGGACTGTGAAGTTTTTTGGCTCCTTGTGCCCCCTGTTTGACTTGTTCTAGTTTCTGACTTTGTACCTTTTGGGCCAACAACTTTGCTTCATTAAAAATCAGTGAGCGTTTCATATTTTGAAGAACGTGTAACTACGTGTATGAAATCACAAGGGACGAGGTCCTTGGGCGTGGCCAAAGGATCATAATGGAACCGCAGCCAGCTGCTCAGTGACCAAACTGATTGACGCATAAACAGGCAATTAAGTGTAAAAGGCCGTTTCAATTGTTTGACAATTCGCGCTAAATGAATTTCCTCTCACGCATTTCGAATCAAATTTGCGAAAATTTAATTTCTGGCTCGCTTTCATGGCTCGCCAGATCCTGAGAGCGTGTGTGCTGGGTATACATATGCGGAACGTGAGTGGGTGAGTTCCGGGCATGTGGGGCACGTCCGTAGATTTGTTTACTTTGTAGCCAGAGGAACGAACGGAACGAAGCATAAATAAATTTCTATAAATTCTTGCACGGCATTTCATTTGCCCTAGCCACTCGCTGTCCAAAAATGCCAGCGCAGTCAGTCAGCATAGCTGCTCCTTCACATGCCAGCACACAGGATTCGGGATGCGGGATTTGGGAGTAGGAGCAGGAGCAGGAGCAGGAGCAGTGGCAGGAACAGCGGCTCTGGCTTATTTATTTATTCATTCGCTGCTCTGCTCGCCTCCCTTTGTCTCTGTAAGCGAGTTCCCACTGTGTGTGCTTGCGGGGGGATGTGTTTGTTTGCCATTTTCTGTATGAAAGGATTTTCCAGAATTTAACAAACAAACAAACATACACTGGAGACGCTGGGAATCGGCCCAAAAGCAACACAACACGCACTGCGACCCGGCCAGTATTCTGCGTGGCTGCTCAAAAAGTTGACCCGAATTCATGCTAAACTTGTCCTTCCCCGTGCCCCTGTGCGCAAATAAATAAAGCAACAAGACGCAGATCCCCCGACTGAAGAAAGGCGACTTGCGAACGCTCTTATCGCATTGGCCAACCGGTTAACGGAAATGTAATTGGAAGTCCTGCCAAAATAATTGGATAACTGAAACCCAAAGAGATGTTATCCCTCCCTCGTTACTTTTTCACACAGTGAAAAATCGGAGCAGTTTAATCAGAACATTATGAATTAATAAGCTTTATCCTCTTTCAAATATTTGACTTCAAATAATAATAAACAAATAAACAATTCACATCGACAATATTAGTATGAAATAAAAATATTCTGAACACCAAAGTGACTTATTATAAATTTTAGAGGACTGTTATAAACCAAGCTGCGTAGATGGTCAGAGAACTATTAAAACAACTAAGTATTTTACATTTAAAATATCAATTTTAAAGTATTTAATTAGGTGTAATATATATTATAATAAATATAATTTGTATAATGCGCAAATGGGACTCTATTTATTTATAAATTTTAAGTGAATTTCTGACCAAATTCAATGATACTTTTTCCCTCTGTGCACATATCAATCAGACACTTCTGAGTCAACCCTGATGACAAAATTCCTATGCCCTGGCAACTCTACAAATAGCTTCCGTTTGTGCGAGGGTGCCAAAAGGACTTAGGCCAGGGCATTAGAAGCAACAACAAATGATGGTTAGGCGTTGAACGTATTTTTGGGTACGGTGGCATGCGATTTGGGGCATTCAATACGTTTTATCTGTGCAAGCAACACTCGTGCTCAAGAAATTGCAAAACCAAAATAAATAAGATTCGATTTATGTTGTGAGCCCCAAGAAACCGAGTAACCGAAAGGGGAGAAAGCTCTTCAACAGCTTCCGTGTTTATTTATAGACGCTCAAATAGTGCGGCGGAAGACCCGAAAACCAAGCGGAGGACTTTTATCACACACAAAAGTTTCCATTCGCATTTTAGGCCGCAAAATTTGTATTTGCGCTGCGGATTTGTGTTTTGTGTTCGCCGTGTGGCAGCAAATTTTTAATGAATTTATAGGGACAAAGGCAACTGAACCGAGTGAAAGGGCCCAGGCACAACCCGGCCCGGACGAAATTCCGTTCCGATTCGGAACTCATTTGATATTCAAAACACATTCGGCAAATATTGATACCCCCGTAAATTGTTTAAAATGCGCAATATCCAACGTCAATAGAAGACAAATTGTGAACTAAAAGCGTAAAACGCAAATCACGCAGCTTTTAAAACTTTGTCCCCGGCGTCCCACGCGGCGTATACTTGATTATTGGCAATCAGCCATAGTTTGGCAACTCCGTGTCACCCGCTCACCCTCTCACCGCTTCTGGCCCCACCAATTGTATAATTAAGGCCTGCTCCTACTTCCAGCTAATTATAATTGATGCCGCAGCCAATGTCGATTTTTTAGCTAAAAGTTTTCGAACAGGACCCCCAACCGCACACACACTCACGAAATGCCACAAGAAATGATTAATTATGGTCTAAAAGTTGCACGTTAAAGGGATGAATTTTGCTTTTTGACTTTCCGTTTTTAATAGCTTCAGCCAGGCACTAATGGTGCTTCTAAAAACGGCTGCAAGCTGATCGGATTTCGTTTTTTAACGCAGTACCCACCATACACATAGTTGGAAAATCCCTTCGAGCCATTCGACATGGCAGGAAAAAGTTTTTCGATTATCTAAGATACTACTCTGTAGTACAGCATACATAGTGTTCTGTTCTGTTGTGCCTGGGGATAATTTAGTCATTTTTGTTATTGTTTGCAAGTCGAAAAACATTGGGTTTTAATTGAAAATCTTTGACTCCACATGCGAACTGAAGCCGAAGCGAAATACCAAATTCCAAGAACGAAAGCTGACTACCACTTGCAACATTTTACGCACACATGAAGGCAGGGGAGAGAAGGGGGGGATTCTTTGATTGATTTATCTGTCAATATGCAAAAGGCAGCAGAAAGCCAACAATGCTTCGAATGCACAAAACATACCGAAAGCCAAAGCCTGCGACTGGCACAAGAAAGGCAGCCCCAATCCAAAAATTGCAATTGTTAACTCGACTGAATTTACATGAATTCTCTTTCTGTTGCTCCTACTTTTCCCTGTCGCCCCTTCCCCAGAATTTCAGGCTTAGTCTGGGCAGGATCTGAAGTCGTCGTACTGGTCCATATTGCCACCCGTCACTGTCACTTATTCTGTGTCCAGGCCTGTTTATGCAATATATTTTTGTGCTCCTCCTTTCTGGCCAGGGCATGTACAAATATATACTTGTGTGTGCCCAATCGAGAGCCTTTGAGGAGCGTAATGATGACCACAGTTCACTTAAAAGTCATATGCTTCGATTGCGTACAGAACATGCACTTGCACATGCACAAGCGGCAGTACAAAACCATAAACTTGCCACATTTGCATAAAATGGCCTGATGCCTCAAAAAGCATCTGGAGCCAGTCCGTAAAGGTCTCTTGGCACAAATCGTATTTCACCAATAAATTGAGGAAATGTTTAGCTACGTCCCAGCTCCGTTGCTGCCCCTTTCTCTATTTCTCCGGCTATCTTTTCTGGGTGTACAGTGTACAGTGTTCCGGTTATGGTCCCATGTTTGCCGTAGTTCAAAGCAATGACTTGATTTTCGATTTTGCCCCAAAAATCGCTTGTTATTTTTGGTCTGCGCTGCTTTCGTTCGTACCATTTCCCACACGTCGTATGCGCAATGCCTGCTGACTACCCGACTGCCCAGAAAGCATATTTTCCAGCATACATATCTCTGCGTCCTGAGCCGCCTGCCATCTGCATATTTGTCCATTGAAAACACACCAGAAATCGGAACAAAATGTTGAGTAATCACTTTCGAACATGAATCAACTATGGGCGACTTTCGGCCAGCATCCAAATGGAATCTGTTAATCCCACAATCCCATTTAATGCGTTTCTAATTAATTTTAAATAAGATTCGCTCCCGAAATTAAAGATAAGCCTAAAAGCGTCTAGATAAAACGTGAGAAGGCCGGGTCCAAATAGTTTTAGTGTCAGTTGGAGGTCGTGGCTGAGAAGGAAATGCGTGTCTGGCCTTCTATTAATTCATTATGGCCAGCGACCAGAGTTTCCCGCCAACAACGACAACTGTCAATGTCCTAGTTAAGGGCTTAGATGTGGCATTAGGCGTCGATTTAACACGACCCCGTCCACATCCACATCCACAGCTGCCTCCCTTCAGCTGTTCCAGCCATTCACAGTTCATCCTGGCCACTCGAAGTTTTGGGTGTGCTAAGAGCGCCTAAAAGCGCTTCAGGCCAGGATCAGGCTCAGGCGAACTTATGAATGCGTGTGCACACACAGGGGGCTGTGGATGTGGATGAGGCAGTGGCAGTGGCTGTGGATGTGAGAGCCACTGTCACAGCGCTGATAAAATGTGAAGCGGATTAGGAGCTCCTTTCTGCTGCCGCACCGTGGCACAATCAGTAAATGGCACTTGATTCACTGCGCAAGTGGAATTTTTGATAACTTTCGCCAAGAGGAAAAGTTGGTCAAAAGTTGGCTGTCGCTTTAATGCGTATAAATGCTTATCTGGCAACGAGTATATGACTAGATGCTGCGAGTCTCAAAGCCAACTTAAATCCACTGAAGGCATTGGCTTTGCCAGCCCTCTGACTTGCTCTGCTTTATTTTTCTTTGTTTTTTTTTTCTCCTCGATGTTTTCCAAAGTTGGCAAAGTTTTCAGCTTGAACATTTGCGCCTCGCAGCGCACACACATATCTATACATAATTCAGCAAGACGCTGGCAACACGTCACACAAATGTCGCCAAAAGCGACTCTCAATGCACGCCATCAATCTTGGGGGCCAGTGGCGCCTCTTCTCTGGTCCACTGCCTCTGCCTCTGCCGACGCTGTGCACAATTGAATTATTACATCGGGTTGAACAGACGTTTGGCCATTTGGTACTCGATTTGGTCACTTAACCAGCCAACGAGGAGCAGACACAGCCTCAGCAGCCACAAGGATATCATGAGTGGCAGCAGTCACCACCAAAAGGACATCGACACTTATTTGCACCCATGTTTGTTTGCTTTTTGCCTCTGCGAGCATATCAGTTAAGCGATACCGACTTCTCACCAGGACATGAAACCACCGAGAAGTGGAAAATGATAAATTTTATTACTCCATTGTTTGGTTCGGTATTTTAACTACACAAAGCTAGGGCTTTAATTGATTTAAAAGCTTCAAGTATGATGCACACAAAAACAAAACAATAAAGTTTTTTAAAACTATTTTAAATAGAAAAAAGCTTGGTATTATCCAACAGCCAAATGCACATACAATTTAGTTTGTTGGTTTTATACGGTTTTTTACAATTATATTATCCTAGTTTAAGCCCTCCGAATATGCAGTAAATGACTTTTCATGAATTTTTATTCAAAACAAAAAAAAAACAGCTTTGAAAATCAAATAATAAATGCAAATAACTTTAAAAAGGCCTAACATTTAAGCTCTTGGGTTTTATTGATTGAATTGTGTGGGCTTAATGTAAAAGTGGGTAAAGACATTTTCAAGATACTGCTATTATTTTTCTCAGTGAAATGAAATATTTTCTGTAACCTAGATGCTCCGTTTGCCTTTGGCTTACTGACCCATTCGCATCCTAGTTGACCTTCAGTCTGGGCTTTTATTTGATGACGGCTTGTTGTAGCTCCTGTCGATGTTGTCGACGTTGCTGTGCGTTGTGTATTCGACTGCGAACAGCAAATTAAAACAATTTTAACAGCTACTTTCGATGTCGTTTGTCGTCGTCTACGTTTGCCCCATAAATAAAACATGTCCACTTGTTATTGCTGCCCTCGACAGACGTTCTGCTGCCTACATCCATGTGTTCTGGTGGTGAAGCCGGAGCCTCTGACTCCGCCTGCAGCCCGTGATGGTTATTGGAATCGAGATTGGCTCGGCATCGCCTTTGTTATTGAACTATTTACATTTGTTGCTGCAGGGCGGCTGCTAATTTACGACTCTCTCTCGGGCCTCAATGAGCCTTAAAGCAGCCGGCAAATTGTTGTTCATAAATAAATATGCCGAACATAAATCCCTATGCTATAAATAAGCGTGGTGAGCAGGCGTCAAGCAATTTATAGGCATTGATTTTCCGGCTCCCCGCTCCGCTGACTCCGTCCCCAAGTGCCCGGAAAAGTGACAACAGTCTTGGGCGAACCCCAAAAGTGAAAGTGAAACTTTTATTTGGGGACGAGGGACAAGCCGCAGCACGATGTTTAGCCCACGTTGTCCCACTGACACTTATTAGATAAGTTTTTTGAAGCTCGGCCAGCTTTTGGCCTGTACATCATTTCGCCATTTGCCATTTGAGAAAGCCGACTTCTATTTTAATTGCACGCTTATCTGGGCCAAAAATAAGCGAATGCCATGGGGGCTTGGCCTGGCCTCTCGAAATCCCCAGCTAAGCCGGTCCAATAAGACTTTTTATTGTCTTAGCCGGGCATTTAAATTGATCAAAATTGTTGCAAGGAAAACCAAAGCAGAGCAGAGCAAAGCAATGCCTAAGCCAGAGCAAAATACCGAGAGTGAACCTGGTTGGGAGGGAGACTGGGGTAGCCGCCTGACGATTTCATTCAATCTATAAGTAATTTCTTGGCCATTTTTATCACACAGCCAGGAGGAAGTCGTCGTTGCCAGGCGATGAGCCGGGTCTGAGGCTGAGACCACCCACGTGATTTGAATATTTTTCCAATAAACTTCAACAGCTTTTCAACAGTTCGAGTGGGGCCTGATCCTGCTCCTGCTCCTGCTCCCGCTCCTTCCCGTTCTGTTTTCATTTACATATTGGATTTAAATGCCCAGACTTCCTTCTTGTCCAGCTGAGTGTTTTTCCTGCTCTGCTTTTCTTTTGTCCCAGGACCACGAGCTCAACGAAAAGGAGAAGAGCCTAAGCTTAATCGAATTTGCCGCAAATTGGCAATAAATTTTAATTTTGAAAGCGATTCCCCAGCGCTGATTGAAGTTAATCAAAGCGAGGCCGCAACTTAAGAGCCCGTCGGCCAGAAAGAAGACTCCATTTGGCCATTTGGCCGTTTGTCCATTTGGCCGCAATGCATTTCAGTTCATGCACTCCATTGTCCCTGTTCAGGGCAATGCACTTCGCAGGCTGCAGCCCGAAGTCCCATTCAATTTGCAGGTGAAAGCGCGCGCCCCTAAGCAAAAACTTAGCAGCAAACAAGTTGCAAAGAGCAGGAGGCAAAAACAAGGCTTATTTACCTTGGTCAGGAAGGGTTTTTTCCTCCGGAGCAGCAGCAGTAGCAGCTTTTGAAACTACTTCATCAATTTCATTCAGCACAACGGCGCCGCTTTTTTCCTTTCCTCTCCTCTATCCTTTATTTTGTTGTTTCTAGTTTTTTTTATTTTTTTCGGGGGGCCCATAATCAACTTAAAAGGCATTGGCAACAAGAAAAAACAACAACAGCCACTGGAATAACTACACAGAAACAAAAATATTATGGGTAACATTTTTTAAATATTTAAGGGATCTTAACGGACTCTTGGGACAACTTAAGTCAAGTACAGAAAGTCTAAAAAAGATCCTGCAAAAATGATTATAAAATCGGAAGAAGCCTGAATCTTTTAATGATCGTATAAATAAAAGTATTATGTCAAAATGATGGCTGACTCTGTTTACGAACTAAAATTTTGTATAACAAAATTAGAGTTTTGGAACATAAAATCCCTTTTATTACTTTTATTAAAATAGTGTTTTTCCCAAATTTGCTTTTTTAGAATTCAAGAAAATAAATTTTAAAAAATAATTAAAATTACCCGTTTAAAAAAATTATTTTTAAATCCATCTTTAAAAAAAGAAAACCTTGTTTACTGTGTAAGCTTAGAGCGTAGTGAAATGATGTTGTAGGTGTAGATATAGCTGTTGCTGGTTGCTAGTTCCCTGTTGTTAGTTGTTGGTTGTTGGTTGCTGTCTGTTGGTTGCCAGACGGCCAGAGGCATTGGCAGCGCCATTACGATGCCAGCGATTACGCCCACTTCGGGCTTTTGGGCTGGCCAGTGCCAGGATCAGGACAGAACCCTGTTTCGGCCATGGCTTGTCGCCCGTCTGTCGCTATCCTTCGAGCCTTCTCCATTTGCCACGGAAACGGATTTGACGAGGCATGCAGCACTTGCAGAACCAGCGTTTTGACACTAATTTCATTTGCTAGCGACAGTTTTTGTGGCCAGCATCGAAACAAAGGTTGAGTCCAGGACTTCAGTACCCCGAATAATTTGTAAATTCACTGCATTACGTTTAAGTTCAATTTGCAAGCTGTTCACAAGCACACGACTGAGTGCTAAAAGTTTCCAAAGCATTTATTTGTTTTGCACGCAGCAATTGCGTTCGCCTCGCGAGTTAACTGAAAACTGTAAATGGTTTTAAGACAACCGAGCAAACAGACGTTGATGGTTGCCTCTTGTTTCCTTTCATTTAGCCAAGTTCTCAAGTGCTGCCTGCAGTTTACTCTCTTTGTGCCCCACCCAAAGGACTGGGAAACCAGCAAAACGGAACAGAAATAATAAAGTAAAATCAAGGATTGCAAATAAAAATTGTGGCATCTGAGAATATTATGGTTTTTACTTTGTTTGTTGTGTGTAAAGAACTGGAATTTCATGTTTCATTTTATTTTAAGAAATTTCGCATTTACTAAATTGAGTTTCATTTTATTTTCTACATCTCTATTTTTATAGAATAACCCACATACCTCTGCCTGCAGCACACGAACAGAATAAATTATTTTGGTTTTTATTATATTTTCGTTCACATATTTACGTAGACATTCTTTTAAAATTTACCCTTTGATTTGATTTTGTTTAGTTTATGGCATTTAATATCAAATTTTGTTTTGCATTGGCCTTTGCCTAAAAGTTTTGGTTACAAATACATGATAAAATTCCACTATCCAAAATTTTTTATTGTAAAGGTTTCTTTTTTAAATATGCAGTTGGTTAATAATAATAAAGCTATAAAACTTCAAACCAACATAATGTTAATTTTTTGTGAAACTTAAAATGAAGTGCCAGGAAAACTATACAAATATGAAATAATTCCATAAATTTAGCTTTCAATAAAAAATACTTTAGCCTGACCTCGATTTCTGCTCCTTTCGATTTCTCTTCCCTGCACTGCCAACATCCTGTCACCTAAGCAATGCTCTGAAATCAGCAATTCCCCTTTGACTTTGCAGCTCGAACACGATTGCTATGTGGGTTTGGTGCTTTCCCTCTGACAGCCGCATTGGCAGTGCGTGTGCGCTACGCTTTAATGCGAAATTCTGATTGCGCTCGAATGGCTTCATTTATTTTCGCCACCAACGACCAAGAAAAAAAATAAATAAATAAAAAAAAAGGAAAACAAACTGAAAAAGCTGCGAAGAAAAACTGCGAAAAAGCGCAAAGGAAAAACAAACCCGACAGTTGTACATAATATTTCACTTATGCATGTGCGCCCCCCCTGAGCCTGCGAGCAAAGTGAAATGAATGAACGAATGAGTGAGTGGCGTGCGTAGCGCTAGGAAATTTGTTATAGCAATTTGAACTGTCAACGGGAAACCGAAAAAGTAAATTAAGAAACATTTGAAATTTAATTCACTTGGCAGGCCCAGTCCTTCAGGGGACTATTCTCTCTATGCGGAAATATGTGTACGAGAACACATAAACGGAGTGTGCAATACGTGTGCCCACATTAGAGCTGCTGAGTGGCAGCTTCGCAGTCGTGGAGCATACCTGTCTGCCAGGTGACACCTCCGCCACTTGAGCGCAGTAACACAGCAACGCAGAGAACAACTGACAGACCCAACCACTCACTCTTAAGCCCATCAACTCACACATATCCACTGAGAACAAATTTCGTTCTTAGTTGCAGGATAACGTTTAAAACCTAAGATCAAGTTAGTAAGGTGCCCAACGGAAACTTTTGACTTTGCGGATACTCCAAAAATTTTACTTTTTAATCGGAGCATGAACCTTTTAGAACAACACATTTTTTAAGGTATTTAATTTTATATATTAAGATAAGATAAACACGATCTTTAGTGAACGATTACAGATCCTTCAATTTAAATTTTAAGTGATGTTATGTTAAATTACACAAAAGTTGTATGATAACCAAGTACACAAAAACAATTGGATACAAAATGTTATTATTTTATTTAACCAAGTACACGTGCAAAATTTATGTTACATTCTACATTTTACATATTTTTGTTTTATATTAAAACTCTATATGCTTTTCTCTGTGCACAGACATTTCTAGACCTGCAAAATTAGGCGAGTGTCACGAATTTAAAATAACTTTTAATTCATTCTTGATGAACATATGCAAACGTTGTTGCTACATCTACAGAGTGCCACACGGCGTTTGAGTGCGGCTGGGAAATGTGCCCCCAGTGCGAGTGCGAATGCGAATGCGAGTGCGTGTGTGTGAGTGCGGTTGCCACGCCTCTTGAGTGCCACATAACTCGGGCGCAGCATAAACAACCGCACTCGCATAAATGTTCGTTAAACTCAACCCGACACAGACAGAAATGTGGTGCCTAAGAGGCTGGGGCTCTGGCTGAGACTGAGGCTACAGCCTCCCTCCCACCTGAGCCACATAATTATTTAGTTTCCAGTTGGACGGAAACTGTGCCTGGCCTGGCTACTTGGGTAAACACAGACAGGGGGATCCCCTGTCTTCGATTGTCATAAATCAACATGGACCCAAGGCTCAGAGATCGTTGGGGAGGAGGAGAAGAGGAGGCGGCTGTCAACCGATTGTTGGCCGTTGGCATATGTTCGCTCCACTGCCCAATGCCCAGGACAGGTGCAAGTTTGAGCGACCCACTTAGCGGAAAAATTCAAATTTCAGCTGAGTTTCCAGCTCACTTGCCAGGGGAAATAAGCGAAAAGGTAACCTCTGGCAATATAAAAGTTTGCCTAAATTATGCGCCAACGTGCGCGGCCCTAATAAAAATAGAAAGAAAGCAGCCAACAACCAGCAGAGAAAACAAAAGTGTGTAGTGCATTGAACTGGTACTCTTCTGTACATGATACCAACCTTATGGCGAGCGCGTTGAATGAATACTTTAGCGCTGCTTTCAGCACTTCTTTCCTTTCTTTCAGCTTCTGTAGTTGTTTCTGGTGCCGAGTTATGCTTTCTAATCCACGCACGTTTTGCTTTTAATATTTATTTTGCGCTTTTTCACACTTTGCACACCGAGACACCGCACACTCACTGTTAGATGTCAATCCAAAAGAAAACACATCTACATTCGTTGAGTTCTGAATTAAAACTGTTTATTTCTATTAATTGTATGAACTTAGGTAGCTAAACTGAGAAGTGATTTACATAGGTTATTAGATTACAAATCGACAAATGGTCGCCAGATGTGAGCGCGACGCGTAGTTAGAGATGATAAGAACAGTGTGTTTATTTAGGTCCTCAACGGACGTCGTGGACATACTTATAAGATATCGTTTTTATCATTACATTGTTATCTGCTGTTTGTTAGTTCTTACATTTCTATAAATGCGTATGTTTTTAAACACTCACTCACAGCGCTGCTGCTGCTGGGGACTTCAAAGGATAATCGGTTCGCTTGATCCTGGGGTTTTTTCTGATTATCAATGGACCCCCTCCCCGCTTCAGAATTGGTTTTTGTTATGCACGGCACAGGCACAGTTCATCAATGTAAATTGCCACGGAACCACAACCGCGTTATCGGCGGGTTAACCTCCACACCAACACTCTAACACTGAACATTGAATCCGGTATTTTGTTTATATAATTTGCACTCTATTTGCATGCGAATCCCCAGCGATTGTTGTTAGCCAGTTGCAGTTTCGGTTAGTTTGAATAGCACTCGAGCGGCGAGCGGTGGACAAATGTTATTTAATTATTGTTGTTGTTTTCTTTTGGGCCAAGCCAGTTTTCCCAGTGGGATCAAAATAACACCGTTACACTAACCGACCCGCACGAAGGACATTTTCCAACTGATTCGCACTCGAACTCGATTCGGAACGAGGCTGTTCGTCAAGCCGAGTCCCTTCTCGGTTCAGGACAAAACCCGAAGCTTGATCCTGTCGTGTGTGTGGTGTGTGGAACTCATTGGGATTCGTTTTTGGACGAAACGAAACACAGTTTGTGGATGCTGTGTGTCCCAAAACCAAAGCATTCCCCGCTGATAAGAGACTGCTGCAACTTTTTTCGACAACAATTTATTTTTTGCACGTTGCTCGCATTTAAATGTTTTTGCTCATTGTCTGTCGCTCGCAGGGAATTGGTGCCTGTGTGCGAGCACTTTTTTAATCACTTAAAAATGTATGCGCCTTTTTTTTCGACACGTGCGTGTCAAAATGCTAGCGAAGGGTTAAACATCAAAGGGAGGGTGAGCCAAAATGGAGAGGAGCCACACGCCGCCCGGCAATTTGTTGCCAAGTTTATTACAGTGACAAACAGGCCAGGTCCGAATGCTGCACGCGCTAAAGACGTCACGCAGCGATATGCAATGCCAAAGTTAATGGCTATAATCCCGAACGAGTTGGCCAAGTCAAGTCAGCCGAGCAGCCGTTTCTTTTTACGAGTGCGTAATAAGAAAGCGTGAGACGTGCCACCAGGACGTGATCCCACAACCTGCAAACTCTCTCTCTCTCTTCGGAGTTTTAAAATTAAGCACGGACCCCATCCTAATCCTGGCTAAATTAAAAAAACTATCGTCGTCATCGTGGCCCAGAGAGAGAGAGAGAGTGGAGAAATGAGGCCAAGAGCGGTAGTAGGTTAGTGGGCCAGCCACTTAAGCCAGCAATTAAAATCGAGACCAGGACTCATCCTCATCTGAAGGTGTTATCCTGGCCTGCGTGTGCGTTGCACTTGAGCGGCTGCTTCAAGGCGAGGATCTCGGATTTCAAGAGGGTTTCTGCTATTTGACACTCACACTTGAGCAGAAAGCAGAGAGTTCGCTAAGTATTTTTCAATTAAAATTAAAATGTCGGCCTAACTTGCACGCATGATAAGCACAAAAGTTCTTCGTTGTCAGCGCCTAAAAGCGTGCTACACAATGGCAGCCGAAACTTTGGACCAGACAAGTCTCGACGGGCGCCTATCAATCTCCTTCGCCTCGTCGTGCTCCAGCATAACATAATGTTGGTATTTGCTGCTTCCGATTCGCCTTTTTTGTATTTTTTGCGTGGCACTCGCGACGCGACATATTTGATTCAGAATCGGGTGACTTGAATCGGCTTCCGGCCGCTTAGGCCGTTGAAAAATTGGCTTGTCCGCCAACTGGCGCCAGTAAGTAAGAAGTGCTTTCTTTTAAAAGCTGCTCTGCACTCGTAAAAACCAAGCTGAAATTAAAAATAATAAAATTAATTATAAAATACAATTTAAATAAATGAAGTTTCTACTTAATGTATTTGTATTTAATTTTCTGTTTCAAGAAACTTAAATATTTAAAATCAAAGTTTAAGTGAACAAAAGCTTACAATTGTTATTGTGTTTTCTGTTTGTCTCCTGAATAATAAATTTTATATTAAATATACATAACACTAGTCAAATCACCATACATAATTCAAATTAGAATTTAGAGTGTGAAACCCGAAAGCTGCAGAAACAATTAAATTTTGTCAGACAATTAAATTTATTTGTACTTGCAGTGAAAGACAAATAGTTTAACAAGTTCAATTAAAATTCGAGCTGCACAGTTAAAAGAACATCTTGTCTGGAAACTAATATTTTGCTACAATGAAAAATTTATTGTCCGTGACCTTTTTCCAGGAATGAAAGGAATATGATATTTTTTTTAGAGTGTCCTTTTTGGAACGCTTCTAATCTAAGTGCTATGGAATCATCAGCGATGTGGTAAGGAATTGGGCTTCCAGGGGGATATTGGAGTGCCAAGTGTCCCTGCCCAGCATTAAACTGGACAAAGCTGTGCCTGTTGCTGTGGTGCCTTGCTTTTGTCTTTCCCGTTGATGAGGATGTGGATGTGGATGTGGATGTGGATGTTCCTGTCTGCTGACACGAGCTGCAAAGTGCGGCACGTGTTGGCGTAACAATTTGGCAGGGCAGAAACAGAAACATCAACAGGAGCAGCGGGAGGCAGGGGCGGAAGGGAAAGGAAAGGAAAGGACAATGGGAAACGCTTTTATGTGCCGTAATGAAAAACTGTTATCTGCGTGCGCAATTTGAACGCAATTTGGTAACGCGTTTCGCCACATAAAACTTAAGTGACCCGAAACCGGGCCGACAGGAGAGACCCAGCCGACATCTGAAGGACTCCTCCTCACTGTTGCCGTGTCCTTTGGTTTTGTCGTGTGTTTATGGCCCTGCGTGCAGCTTGCAAAAACTGTTGACACTCGCAGGAAAATCAAAAGGCTAAGGTCCAAACAACTTTGAGTGTGAGAAATGAAATTGTTCGGCGATTATGCAGCATTAAAGCCAAATGTGCCGTACACCGGCACATCCGCTCCTCACTTTGTCGTTGTCAACGCACTTCACTTTTATTTACATGTCAGTCAACTAAGGCACACAGAAGCCCCCAAAGTCCACATTCCCCACCCAACCGACGCCGTGTGGCAGCAGATTTGCTGCAGCTGCGGCTTTCGGCTTTGGCTTGGCTTTGGCGAACTATCATTAACATGTGGCATCCGGCCATCCGACCACCCGACCCCTTAACCCTTGGCCACCTCTTGATGCCACAGCGAACAACAAAAATCTGGCGCTTTTGCAGTTTTTACAACTCGAATGCCTGGCTGCTGCTGGTGCTGCTTATTTACTTGTAAAATTTATTAAATATTTTTGTGGCTGTTGCCTTTGCTTTGTTAGCCTTTCTTTTTCCTGTCCCCCCTTCTGGCCCTCCTGTTTTTTGTGTACCGCAAAATTGCTGACGTTTTTAATCCTTAAGAAGCTTTTGGCTCACATTTTTAGTGCAGCCAACGTTAGAGAGCAGCCAGCGTTTTACCTTTTCTTTTTTAATATGCATTTTGCATAATTTTCATATAAACATTACTCATACGCCATGTGCACCATGCGGAAGCAGCAGGGCAGGGCAGGGCAACATAATAAGCAAAACAATTTAGCCAGCTTAACACAAATGAAATTTTGAGCCGGGTTCACTAAACCACGGCTGTAATTTGATTGGCACAGGTACGGGTACGGTGTGTGTGCGATTCTAACCCTTCAGACCCGCTCATCAGTTCATGTTGCCACATTGCTGCTGCTGCTGCTGCATTGTTGGCTTTACAAACTTTTATTGAGAAAACGAAAGCGTAACTCGAAAATGCAGCTGCCAAACCAAACCAAGCCCGATATTAGACAACAATAACAGGCGGGGGCGAGGGCTGATGGTCAGTGCGGTGCCAGGGGCGGACGTGAATGGGGGATAAACTGAAAACTTACTCATAAATGCCCAGATAACATCCCATAATTCCCCGCTCTGCGCTCCTGCAGCTACGAATATTTCTGTGTGGGCCCAAGCTTCTGCTTTCGGCGCCGCTGGCTATCAAATTTTAATTAAAATTCAAAAACCAATAAATGCTCGACAAGAAACAAAAAGGGGAAAGCACTCGCTCTCTCTGAGAAAATAAACTTGCAAAGGATGCCACTAAAACGATCTATTAAAAATATTTCCCATGCATATTTTCCTATGCGTTTTTCGATTAAATTCAAAATGACTCACATGCGTGTTTTTGTCTGACCGATAAAATAATGTTGATGCATGGGAAAATTGGAAAACCCATAATAAAACTGCGGCCAGACCAGACAGGACACCAACCCACAAATATTTGTGCATTTTTAGCTGAGGGCATTCGCCCTCCGGATTTCATTACAATTTGTTGCAGGCAGTTTAACCTGCCACACTAAGGTAATTGTCTGTCGTCACCGTGTCCAATCCTCGCATGCCGCAAACTTTCGCCCAGTTCAAGGAACTATAGAACTTTTTCCTGGTAATTAAGCACTGAGCAGAAACAATGCCGGACTATTTTCCACTCGCTTGCCCGGCTGTCTATTGTTGTTTATGTTGCCGCTTGTTTGGCTTATAGTTCAGCTATACACTCAGAACAAAATTACATTAAAATTAAATTAGCCACCAGACTTTTTAGTTTGCAATTCCCTTTAACAGAACTCACTTAAACTTTTTTTTAAACGTAGAGTTAAATAAAGAAAAAAACAATCAAAGTTTATGTTAACTCGTGATTGTATGTTTGAATGAGTTAATTGTTATCTTAAATTTTTGGATAGTTAAACTTGAGGTTTTGACAAATATTTATGTAACTCATAAAAATGATGTTATGTAAAAGAACAATCGTATTTTAAATGAGACTACATTTTGTTCAACGACTTAAGAACGTTTAAAATTTACTTCGTCAGTTTGTATTACTTAGAAAACGTTCTAACTTTAAGATATATTTTTATAATAAAAGTAAATATTATTCCAAGTGTAAACATGCAGCTGCACTGTAGTACCTTTAGTCAGCTGGCATTGTTTATGTGTCTTAAGGATAATGACGCGCTTCATTATGGGCCTGTGTGTGTGTGGGTGCCCTGGATGCTCCTGCTCCTGCCTGCTGGTGCTCCTGGCGCTTTTGCTTTATGCTCCCGTGGTATTTATTTTTTATTTTTTAAGTTCGCCGTCTTTTGCGTAAAAACTTTTCGACTCCTAGACGTCGCGACGTTTTCCCAGAGATAATAGAAACTCGATACGCTTTGCGCATCTAAGCTTTATCTATGGCTGACTCGTCGTTGTTTTGGCATTGTTCTCGTTGCCCTGCCCTCCCCGCATCCTCCGAAGCCTCGTCCTTTGTTTTTATTTACCCACACCGGAGCAAGCGGCTTTTACAAGCAGTAAATTTAAGTTGATGCTGCTCCTTCCATTTCCTTTTTATCCCGGAGCTTGCCTTGCAGTGCGGTGGAAATAAAAATGTTGAATCGTCATAAATGGCTCCATAAACTACGTCAATAATGCCCATGCCCCCAATGCCTGGCCCCGACATCGCAATGTTGCCTGGTAACTTGTAAGGCAGCCGCCAAGAATGAGCATAAAAATGAGAATGAAAATAAAAATAGTTGGCCAGCATAAACGCCTCCGTGATTTTTACATAGGGAACCCCACACACCACCAGACTCCAGATCCGCCAACGCGCCATGTCCAGGCAAATCCGGAGTCCAAGTCCGATTCACAAGTCCCCGCTTTTTGTGCGCTTGTTCTTCATTGTTTGCATTGCGACGTCATTGCCATGGGCGCGAAATGCTGGCTAGAATTAATTAAAATGAATGAGGGGACATGTCATAAACAAAGGCAAAGTCAACTGTTGACTGAGCGACCCTGGCCGCCCACCCAGAAGCAGCTTGTCAGCGGGGGCGTGTCCCCAAGATAAAACCACATCAGAGCGAACGAGCAGAAGCAACACAAAAAAATCTGGGAAAAAATTGTAACAAAATGAAAAGAAAAACAACATAAATATTTCAAGTCCTTCGCTAGCGAGTGGCGCCATCTATCGATGGAGTATATGTGGGGGTGCTGTAAAACAAGTCATAAATTACACTGGCGGGCACTGTCAAAGTTCAGCTGACTGCGTTTTGGCCAGCCAAAGCCAAGTGCCAAAGAAATGCTGCACAGCCAGCAAATATTGCGCATACGCCGCGTGGCTACAGGCTGCAACATGCCTGCCCGCCGACCGACAAGTGCAATGAACTCAATTTGCGGACCCAAGCGCAAAAGGAAAACACAGAGAAGTACAAATTATGAGCCGAGCATTTCTATTGCAGCAACCAATTTATGGCCAGCCAACCGATGTTTAATTAGCTAACAAATTCGCAAAAATATCTAAAAGGTCGGAAAAGGGGCTTTAGGCTGTGGGAATCTTTGATGTGGTTTTCAATTTAACTTGTGACTATTGACATTTAAGGCCGAGAGGGTAGAAGGCTTTAAGCGAAATGACTTTGAATAGACTTTGAATAATTAGCTAGCTTTAAAGCCAACCCACACAACCCACACAAACTCCTCTGACGAAACAATTAGTCTGTGAATTCGCAGTTAGTTGGCCCAAAATCATCTCAACTCGACTCTACTTGCCACTCGACTCCCGACGTGCGGCGCACGCACTCAGCAGGCTAATTATGCTGCAAATACTTAAAGGATGACGCAGCAGAAAGCACTTAACGCCCAAAATGGTTATATGTACACCACGAGTATGTGTGTATGTGTGTATGTGTGCGTGCTCGTGTGTTTAAGCGTGTTTTTGTGTGTATTATTTCATAAAATATTTTCTTAGCTGCTAGCACAAAAGATCATGCCAAGACATAAATCTCAACGATTCAGTTGGCCCAAGACGCTAACGACGACGGCAATGAGGAGTTAAGACGTCGTCATCATCTGGCAACGAGCTGGGCAACAACTACGTGTGTACGTATATATACTATACTATAGTATAGAGTATGTATATCGGAGGAGAAACACAAATACTTTTGGCATATTCTCATTGTCATTATTTCTGTTAGGCTGACACAGCTAATAACGTGGCGTATGATTGTTGCAAACGCAGCGTATGAGTAATCATAATGGCACCACACACAGCCAATGCGTAAATTGCTTCGCTTCTGCTGTTGCTGTGTATGGGTATGCGTACCGAACTTTTGGCTAGAACACCAAAAATACGCGTATAATGAAAAATAGCCGAAATTTTGCAGCGCTTTTTTTGTTCTTGTTTTGATTAATACTTCCATATGGCCAACTGGCAGCCAACGAACTCCACGCGTTCAAGGCACATTAATAAAATATAACAATTTATGGCGGCTTATTATAAAAGGCAGTCAGCAGCAGGCACAAACAGGGTGGCTGAATACTGAAATTTAGAAAATGTATGCCAGCTTACTTTTCAACTGCAATTAATCTAATGAGAGTATAAGCTTAGCAGATTTTTGTTCTACAAAAATATTAAAAAAAACATTCATGACACAACTTTTAACTTAAAGAACCTAACCTATTTTCTGCATAATAATATTTTATTAAATTTTAATTTAAAAAAAAACCTTCTATATGACTTGTTTAAAAACACATTAAGGTTAATTATTTGCAATGCACAGTTTAAATTACCAAATTCACTTTCTTTTCTTAACTTAAGAAATAAACAAAAAAGCAAAAGTTCACTTTGCATATTTTTACTGCCGAGTTGACACACTCCACAACTCATCTGCACCCTACAAGCACAGAAAACAGAAAATTTATGAAAAATTTACTTAAACACAGTTTTCCGTTACATTGACAAACTTTGAGGAGGCAGAAGTGCCCGAACAATACCAGGACACTCCAGAAGCCACAAGGCACAACAAAGGGCACAACCAGCTAGGGCAGCCATAGTCAAAAAAAAAAAGAAGAAAAAAGAAAATGTGTACAACAATTTGTTGGCTGCCCCTGCTAACTGTGCGCATTTGTTAGACTTCAATGCGGAGTGGTTGGGCTGATTTTATGCCGCATTTAATAATGCCAGCCCACAAAAATCACATCCGCCAATTTACAACGCCAAACCGAATCGATGCCGCCGCATCCTCGACGGCCTCAACATCCTCTGCATCCACAGCCACATCCTCATCCACATCCACATCGACTTGGTTCGGTGACGTCTACTTATAAGAAATATCAGCCACGAGATGCTCAGCTCGGGCTCAGGACAAACTTTGCCAGAAAGTTGTCGTATATTTGTTGCCTTTTTCACAATTCATTAAATTTGATTAGAGAACTTTTGCCATAAAAATTACGAAATTGTGCCGTTGACGTAGCTAGCCTTCGTCTCGGGATCAGGCCCATATACTATATATATATAGAAAGCCCCGGGTGTGTGGGTAAGATTTGTGTTTGTTGTGCGTGGATATGATTTCGTGCATGTGCTCCTTGGGCTCCCTGGCAGAAAGTTTCAACTGTCAGGTGGCAAAAGCCAATCGGCCAGCCATCGGAATTTTTCCACAATTTATATGACTTCGCCCGCCTTTTCCCCCTTCACCACTCCGCATATTATTAGGGGTCGTATTATTTATTGTCGGACCCTTTTCGGAGTGCCGGGCGGCGGGTCAGGATGACAAAGTTTGTTAAACTCTGTGAGGACTGTGCGGCACAGCAGACAAAATTGCTCATAATTAAATGCAAAGGCCCGTTGGCTCTGCATTTAAAAATGGGCAAAGGCATCGCTTTCAAGCCTGCTAAATAATTAAAGCAACTTAATGGACTTGACAGTCGGTTCGGTTGATCTCCAAAAACTTCCTTTCTGAGTGCAGTGGCAATTGAATTAAGTTGCTGCTCAAAGTGCAAAACTGTTTGACTGGTAATTGGCATTCAAACGCATTCAGCCTGCTCTTCAAGGTCTCTGAAAAACTGAGGAATGCAATCCCAATCCCAGTCCCAGGGTCTGCTTATTAAGCCAGCGGGTTCGCTGGCCAGAATTTTCAAAATTAAACAATGCCAGCGCACACACGCATCGCTCTGCATATTTCAGCGGGAATTTAGGTCCGGTCCAGGCCACGGATATGGGGTAAAATGAATATGCCTTCACGCTTGACCCGAAACATAAACTCCAGGCGACTCCCGGATCGACCAAAGCCATCCTCCCTCCCTCCTTTCCCCAGGAAACCCATCAGTGCGCTTAGGAGCAGCAGCAGCAGCAGCAGCATCAGCAGATTGAAGATTCCAGCATTCGACATAATGTTGCGGTTAAGCTAAACGACTGCATAGAACAAGCTTTTTATGCCGGTCCATCGCTAGCTCGCTTCCACCGCTGACCTCTGCTCCTGCCCATTTTCCTACCGTTTTCCTCCCGTTTTCCCCCGCTTTTCCTCGGTTCGCCCAAACGCCCACACACCCACAGGGTTAGCTGTGTATGCATGTGGGTTGTTTCTGCGGCCAGGCACATGCGATTACTGAACTGGCTCGCTCGCTTCCATATACCACAAAAGCCATACATATGCATACCCTCAGCGAGTTTCGGGTGTTTCAGTGAATCCTAATGACATGTTAAAAGTATCATTTCATTTTAGGATAAACTAGAAAAAACTACTTTCAAAAATCAAAATTTTAAAATTTTAAATAGCGATAGTTAAACTAATATTTTCCTTTTACCAATACCAAAAAATTTAATTAACATAAACCGGATTTTCTTATTTAATATTATATGTTAATAAGTGTTTTAAAAGATTCGCAAACTTTTTGGTGGGATATATTTTATTTTAGTTCATACCACAAATTAAATGTGTTTTGGTAATTGTAATAATTTCGGTTATTGTTATACTTAAATATTCTAAGATATCTTACACCATTGTGTTTACTAAAATTCAGGATTTTTATATAAATTGAAAAATGAAGATTAAAAAAACATGGTTTTGAAATACAAAAGTTTGTATAATTTAACTAAACTTTTTAGTTGTTTGTTGAAATCAAATTGTAGATAAGTCGTAGGGTATTTCCCTTTCAGTGTTCGCCAGCTCGCAATGATTGCCTCCCGTTGTGTATTTAAATGAGGATTCCGTAAAATCCATTTAAAGGTCCGACCACGGACTCTCCTTCTGTCAAAGCCCCACTCGCTTCTGGCCAAACTCTATATGAATGAACTTATTTCCGAATATTTCCTTCAACGCATTGAGTGCTTAACAGGTTCCCGTCTCCATGGGGCTCGCCTGCGAACGGAAATAACTGCCTTGGCGTCCCACCGTTTCGCTTCCTTCCATTTCGTCCTGTCACGTCATTGTGGCTCCATCAGACGCATCGGCAGCTGAAGGCACTTTTTTCGCTTTGCATCTGTGCCAATGAAATAAATGCATTAAAATGATGATGTGGGTTATTTTATTGAAATTATTTTCAATTTTTTTAGGGCACACAGGACTGATGATAATACCTTTAAAATAAACTGCGAAATATTCGATTGTTGATGCAGATATTAATTAAAAATGATTGGCGAAAAATTTGATGGCAGAAATTCTAACCAATTTCGGCTTTAGCAAAAAGTTATGGTTTTACACCTCTGAACAGATGCGTCATATACTGTGTGAAAAAATAATGCTATTATTTTATGCTTTTAAAGCATGCTTTACGGGTTTGAGGGTCCTATAAAAAAATTACATTTTAAATATTTCATTCAGTTAAAATGTTGAAATTCTTACAAAAATAACACTTTTTTCATTTAAACCAGGAATCATCAAATAACACTATGCAACAAATTGGTGATCTGAGTACGACTTTATCCTTGCAATTTTTCTATCGGAAAAGGACAACAACGAAACTTTTCAGCACATTCTTTTTTTAATTTGTAAGAAAACAAATATTTTTGCAAAAAGCTATTTTAAATTGCTTTTATTCCCATCTGTGAAAACAGCCAAAAACTTCGTTCAACGATACACAAATTCTTAAAATTATTTGTGAGCTGGCCCAACTTTTTGCTTGTGTTGCTGACGAACCCCAATCTCGATGTCTCGACAAAACTGATTGATTCGATCTCCGGCCCAATTAAATGAAGTCGAAGCTCCCCATGGCAGTGACAATTGGCATTGTGGCCGCTCTCAAGTGGCTTTGGCAGCAAATTAGCTTAGCCGCTCCTAATAGAGAATGCCAGTGGCAATGGAGATGCGAATGGGAATGGGATTCGCATACGAAAATCAAATGAAATGGTTAATGGGTTCCTCGAATTGGCAGGGCAGACATCACAGAGCCACGAGCCAAAGCCGTTGACAAGGAATCGCTGATAATTGACATTGCGATTTCGATGGGTTGGCTTTGCTTTGGGTGTGCATTATTATTTTATTGTTTCACCCTGCTTATGAAGTAATAATCCAGCCACGTCAACACAATTCGATTGTCAGCACAAAGCGCTGGAGCACTGCGGCATCGCAATCAGCAGCGCCGCCAGTCGACTGGCTGTTCAGCAAAATCAGTTAGCAAATCCACTCAAATGTGCCCCGCGCATTTCCATAGACACATTGACAGCTGCCCGCATGACGCCCGCACGCAGCTGGATATCTGCTCTCCGGTCTCCGGTTTTTGCTAGCTGATATCCTGCACTCTGCAAAATTATCAAAAAATACAATAATATTATTTCGAAAGAATACCATGCTTTAAGGATTTTTTTTAGTTCAATTATAAAAGGATTTTCTTTAAAAAGATGTCATTTGTTTATAAAGAAAAACCGTTTAAGCCAAGCAGGTTAATTAAAGAAAGGTAAAATCTAGAAATGTAAGGCCGCCACAGTTTGTGTGTTTAAAACTTATGACTTCTTGGAAAATATTAGATTTTCACAAGGACATTTTAGTTGTTCCCAACACAATTAAATTTACTTATTTACTTTTTGATCTTATTAGTAAAGTTAATCAAAGAAAAGGTCAGGAATTTTGTGATTAAATTATGATTATAATAATTTATGTGATATGCTATTTTTCCTTAATTTTTTTGAGTGTTTCCGATTGACTGACTGGTTGAGTGGCCCGTCCCAGCATCCGGCCGTCCCTACTTGGCTAATATGAATAGAGTCAGCAGCGCATCGATTTCACTTCATTTGATGCCGACCAGCAAGCTGAGCGACTTTCACTGACTAACTGACTGCCAGGATGACTATCTGGCTGACTGATGGGCAGACAACTCAATATAGCCCACGTCGCTGGTGCCTCTGGCACAATGTTAAGCGACACATGTCCGTTGTTGTTTGTTGCCGTCTCGTTGCCATGAGGTTTTCCACTCTGCCTTAGACTAAGCCACAAACGGAGAGGACTGGAGGATGCGATGACTGAAAAGGACTGCAAATATTTCAATACCGAAAGCCATTGATTTCAGCCACTGTTTCGACTTCTGGTGCTGAGGGGCTGACATTGTCAAGCGGCGAATTCGCCGAGTGCTTAATTATTTTTTGCGGTTTTGTCCGCTTTCGGTTTGAAAGCGCGCTCAGCCAATTTGCTTGAGTCACTCACACGAGTGGAGACATGGAGACATCTAACCGAGCGGAGCTGAGCTGCTAATGAAACCAACGCGAAATTGGATTTTCATGTAGATGGCAGACAGACTGACAGTTAGTCAGTTAGTCAGTCTGGCGACCATCTCCTCCTCCTCCTCCACACATCTTCTCTGTCCGAACCGTCTAATGGACGGGGCGTGGCTACACGTGCTTGACTAATTATGCGTAATTGAGCGCATATTTGTAATGCGAGCATATTAATTGGCCTCAGATGGCTGTTCGCCAAGCGTATGAATAACTGCCGAAGTGCACTTGAAAGTATCTCCTAGAAGTGCAAGATTCACCTCCCCTCCATCTGGAGATGCCTGATTAGGGTGAATGTCCCGACACCCACAAATTAAAAGCAGGCAGCACGTAATGCGGCTGCTAACAAGCCGGGAGTTTTGGGTGGGGGATCCTTTACTACGAGGGGGGTCTAATTCCATATTGATGAGACCGAGAGATTGTCATGGGTAGGGTGTTTCCAAGTAGCTCCTTCCGCTCGCCCAAATTGTAACTTGTTCATTAAGGACTAATGGAGTGGGTGCAGATGGAACTGGAGCAACTGCAGCAAGTATAAAACCTTCGGGATTAGATGCAATCAACAATAACAGCTGCTGGAGGCAACTGGCCGGGGCAACTTTTCGAGCGCTGTGTCTGTCAATTCTAATTGTCATTACGTATACGTAAAGCGAACTGAAAAGACAAACGAGTTAGCCACTGATACTGGGAAATGGGAAATGGGAATTGAGTGGAAAGTGGAAAGCGGGCAAATGAGAACGAGTCCAAAGTTTTTGCGACCGAAAGAAAAATGAAAGAGCTAACAACTTGGCTGTCGATGAAGACAAATGCAAGACAGAGCGCAGCTGGTAAGGCGAACCAACCAACCAACCAACAATATAGGGGAAAACAGAAAACAAAAACGAAAAATCCTAAAAAAGGGACCGGAGGATTGGAAGCTTGCAGCGGCGAAACTGTGCACTTTTTGGGGGTAAACTTCAAAAAGCGCAAGCCCACATCAAAAAGGGATCCCTGCCTGTCCCCCATGGTTAGCCAAAGCCAAACAAAACACTAATGAAGGTAGTCAGCAGCGATGTCAGCGGAGAGCCGGGCTTGATAGTTACCATTACACGGTAAAGAAATTTTCCGAGATTATAGGAATTTGTTTGACACAAAAATACATAATTAGAGTATGTTTAATCGGTACATAATGAGAATATCTTCTAGTATTTCCAAAATTTAATTTTATGTCAAAATGCTAGTGCTACATGTTAATCATAACTTATTATTAAGGCTCTAGTCCCAATATATTTGTCTTAATATATTTTTGCACATCTTGAAAATTTTGAGTTCCTTAAATTTAATATTTTAAATCCAACCGATAAGCGTGTTACCATCTCGTTTTCTTATGTAGTTTTAGACAACCAATTAAAATATTTTCACATAATTTAAAAAGTTCAAACCATTGTTGTTTTTTTTCGTGTGTGTCACCGCCAAGGCTCATCCTGCAAAAAGGACCTTCTTCCAATTCGGACGTTGCCATTTTAGAGGAGACAAGGGTAGGAGACCGACGAGCAGCTTGAGCTCGTGGACGACATACGGCATCGATAAATTACAAAGTTAAACTAAAATTAAATTCTACGCCAAACAATGCATCTTGCTGGGGCCGCTGATGGTGATGGCAATGCTGTAGATGCTCTAGATGCTGATGCTTCTCCAGAGCAGAGCAGAGCAGTTACCAGCTGCAGGAGCGCTTTCGGCAGGATTTAAGCTGCCTGTCAGCCAAGGCTCCTCTCCTGTCCCCGGCTTATATATAGCATTTCCATGTTGGCGACTAATGCAACTCGGACGGAGGCGAAGACGACGACGACGCTCGACGGCGCCCAGTGTCTTTGCCCGATGCCATTCATTATGCCGGACATTTTTGCCGCTGCTTAGTCGCCAGTGGAAACCAATTATTGTGATACTTTCATTAAATTGCAGCGGCATCTTCATGGCGCTGCCTTGGAGCTGGGGGCCTGCATCCTGCGTCCTGCTTATTGATTGGGAATTGAAATTTAATAAACGGCATTTCGTTCCGCATCCATAATTCGCGCACAAGCGTCGGAATGCAATTTAATTGGACACTGTTGTTTGTTGTTGGAACATTGTTATCTTTGTATTGCATTTGTTGCTGATCGCTGGGGGGCAGCATCCCTGGAAACCCGGGAAGCCCCACAATCTCTCACCTTGTTGTGCATGTGGGCCATCGTGGGTGCCGTAAATTTGATATACTTGCGGGGAATGTCGATAATTAAAACCAGATACGGGCCAACACATGCAAACTCGTGACTTTTGGCACGGCGCTGTGGGGCGTGAATCCTTTCGCACGATGACCTGAGGTCCCTCCAAGCTCCTAGCTTTGTTTTTGGGGGGGATGGGCAAGTGCGGGTGTGATACCTAATAGCACAGGAACCAGAGGGCAGCTTTGTTTCAGCTCCAACATTTTAATTGTATTTGGCTTCTAACTGTTGGTGTGGTTTAAATTATTTTGACAGGAGCCATATATTTTAGGATTTAATGATCATACGCTGGCTTGCCCAATTAAAAAGTAGACAATGTAGACTTGGTCTCGGACCGAAAAAACCACAATATTAAAATGCACTTACTTTAAAAAATATTGTATTGTAATTTAATTTTTTGTTGATAAAAAAATTAGACTTAAAATTTCTCAGATGAAATAATAGCCACTTTTATAGCTTAGTTGTTGGTATATAATCGGGTTCAAGGACCTGACTAACCAAATTTGATATTTTAATACATAACTTTTATTTACCATTAACTAGTTGGGTTCATAAATCATAAATTATGCGTAGAATTGGTATGGTGTTCTCACCTTAATTATCACATTCCTTTGAAATAGATTGTATCCAGTCCATGATTACCTGTCCACTGACCTAAGCAGTGTCGTCATCCGACATCATTTAGCATTTTCGAGCAGGAGCTGAGCCGAGGGCTTGGGATCTCTCAGTGGGGAGGAGGCACTCTCGACAAGCCAAGGCAAGGATGCCCGCATCCTTCACGCTGCGGTGCCTTGCATTAGCGCGCTGCTGCGACACCCTCTCCACTAGCCGAGTTCGCCTGCAGCAAGAACTGCAAATTGCAGTTGTATAATGCCGGCTAAAAAAAAAATACCAAAAATAAAATAAAAACCCGCGCAAATTTATGTGCTGCAAGTGACACTACAAGGCCGCTGTGGCAGTTGCCGTCGCAGATTGTAGCGCGCGCCACTCGAAGGCGAGCTCCGCGCTTGACACTCGCCGTCTAACCTTTTGCCAGCCAGAGCCAGAGCGTTTTGCGGAGTCCTTGAGTCCTTGGTGTGCTCCGCGCTCTTGCTGTGTTTTTCCGGCCCTCTCCACTGTGGGCCACAATTTGTGTTGACATCATCAGATTAAAAATTTTGGGCACAAGACACAGGCTGCGAAATGATTTCTTAGCTGTCGCAACACAGAGGAAAAACACTGCACTATTAGTTGCCAATTTGTCATCTTGATCAGTTTATTTTGGTATCAACATAATATTTATTATGAGTAGTGTGATGGAACGCCAAAACTACTTCCTTATATGTATTATACATATGACGTGGTCATCTAAAATTATGAGGTGTATGTTTTTTATATGGTCATTGTTTAGACCTTAAAATTATACAAAAATGAAATAGACTTTTGGGAATAATTAAAAATAAATAGAAAGGATAAAAAAGGTTTAGTTCCTGCTTTTGTATGTTTTTCATAACCGTTAATTTATAACAAAGCTGTTTTAAAACTTGACTGATTAACTTTGTATAATTTTGTAAGTCATTTAAGTATTTCACTTGGTGGAACAACCATTTGATGATTCATACATGGAAGCTTTTTTTTTCAGCGTGCTGTTGCTGTTTCTGGTTATTGGTGGTTACACTCTACGCCCCTGAGTTACTCTTGGCCTGGCATTTAACTCGTTTCACTTCATAAATTCGCTCTTACGTAATACGTTCATCCTAGCCGGCATCCTGTGCTCTTTTTTTCAGTTTTCAGTTTTGTCTTCTTTTTCCTTTTGTGCCATGTGTGTGTGCGAGTTGCTTCCGCTGCCGCGAATGCCGCGCACTTTGCATTTCGCGGCTGGTTGACTGACTTGAACTCGTGAGAGGGGGGGGATAGAGGAAGGGGGCTGCGACAGCGGGTTTCAGCATGGGTTGGCTTCCATTCTTTATTTGAGTTATCATGACACATTTCGTTGGATTCAGTCATTTCTTTTGCCAGTGCCAGCGTCTTTGGCGCATGGCTGTCACAGCGACATGGCGCCCGAGCAGTGTCCTTGTGTGCGTAAGTATATGTGAGGGGTGTGTGTGTGTGTGTGTGAGCCTACCTACCTTAACAACTAACCAGCGTCACAGCCTCAACCGAACTCATCTCTCCGGCAACCTCCACTGTTTTTGCGCTGCTCGGTTGCCCTGCCATTTTAAAGCAATTTTCAAACAAATTTACTGTCATTAACTTAGACAGTTGATGAAATTTATGTCAGACATATCAACATCATGGCGACTCCCACTCCCACTCCCACTCCCACACCCACTCCCACTTTGCTGTTGGCCTGTATCTGTGTGCGAGTCTGGGCTGCACAGCTCAACTTGAGTTTGAGTGAATGACTTCAAAAGCAAAAAGACATTAAAATTTTGTTTACACAAACTCAACGAATCCAATTTAATTCAATTCATCTGTGTGTGTGGGGGGATGCTCTTGTGTCTGTGTGAGTGTGAGTGTGCGTGTTTGTGGCATGCAGTGTTCAGGACAAAAACAACAACAAATCGTTTACCATAGTTCAGTGCCTCCTGCCTTATATCATAAAATGCTCTACCCCCTACCTCTACCCCTCTTAACCCCATTACGTCGTTTCCATCTCGCTCGCACAGCGTCGCTGCCATCGTCCCTGTCGCTCCTGCACGAGACAATCGATCAATTTGACTGCAGTAATTTGTGGGCAAAGGCGCAAAGTGTGCGCCAGCAGCTGTCATGCAATGTACGAGGACGTGGACGAGGACGCGACAACAACATCCACTTTCCAGGAACTACAGCGATAAAGCCGAGTATTGGCATGCTTCCTTCGTAAGGTGAAAGTATTTTTATTAAAGTCGAGACTTAAATACACTTGTGATAAAAAAGTCAGGTAGTTTAACAATCTATTACATTTTGATATCGGCTAATCGTTTCTTATAGTTTAAATCAATACAATATCCTCAAATACGTGCAAAATGTGAAAAAAGCTTTTTTTTAATTTTTTTGGGTTATTTGGAATCAAGGTACATAAGTTATTCTAAACCTTAAAGTTATTCAAATCTTTGGAACAAAAACTACTTTAAGAGATTGTCTTCGTTCTGTCAGATAAACAATTTCAAAACAAATATCTTTGATTATACCGCGCATCTAGAACACGTTATTTTGAGTATCTGAATTATCCACAGACAAATCGTGTGCAAATTTTAATTTAACGAGCGCCGAATCAACAGTGACTGGGGGCTTTTTGGTGTGGGTCTGTCATAAACATTTCGCCGATGATGATCTGAGTGTGTTGTTGATGCTTCGGCTCAGGGCGATGTTTGTCTTATCTGTTTGCCGGGGACTGTGTAAATGAAGTGGCAGTTATTTCTCACGCAACTCGTCCGCAGCGTGTAAATAAAAACGGCCTATAAATGGCTATAGTTCGGCATACGGCACGCAGCAGTTTTTATGCCGTCATTCACTCCTCCAGGACCTCCCATTCTCATTCCTCCGCATCCATCTCTTCCTTTCTCATGCTCATCAGCGGCGTTTGTTGTGGGATGGCAGTGTCAGGAGCAGGACCGCTGTTGTTAATCCCGCATTGTTTGCTTTATAAATGCGTTAATTTTATGACAAGTTCATTTTATTGGTTTTCGCTGTTTGCTATCGTCGTGTTTTCGCATTGGTTTTCCACATAAAACAAAGAGACAAGTGACAAACAACAAGGCAACTCACTCAGTTTGATCGTCTGTTAATTGCTCGTTTAATTGTTCTCCTTTGGTCCAGAGTGCGAGTGTGGTAGTTCAAGTCCGATGAAGTAAAACTAGAGACAAAGGAAACGCCTTTTAATCCAATTTTACTTAGCTCTCCAGCTCTCGCCCTTATCCTTTATGCTCTGCTGCCATGGTAGTCAATTTTAATTGATAAGTAGAACTAGCATTTAATTAATAATAGTTTAATAAAGTGCTGTTTTGTGCAGCTCACTCTGCTGTATAATAAGCGGCTGCCCTATCCTTGAGGCCAGGGATACGTCAATACTTTTTAAGTGTTTACGACTTAAACACGTTTTAATGGTTAAGTACACAAAGGGATCTCCCTTACTAATCTGGTATCAAATGTAAGCTGGCCGTCGATTGGGAATTATTCAGGTAGTCGAGTTTTTCTGCATCCCTGGCGCCAGCAATAAACTTTTAATTAACTGGCAGCCGAAGCTGGTGAACTAAACGCTTTTTTTTCTTGACTCAGTTTTCTTTACCTTGGCCTCTCACTATTCACTTTTAATGCAATTTTTATTAAAAGAAGAAAACACAAGAAGCTGCTGACGGTCTATCGCTTGGACCTTCAGATGTTAAGTATACGCCTCTTCTGCCCACATTGCGTATGCGACCTGGGTGCCATTATTAAGACGTTATTATTAACGTCTCTTAATTGATTTAAGCTGAAGTGACCACTTGCAGATTGCATCAGTGGAATCTCGAACACGAATTGTTATAATCCGCTGGTGAACCACCAAAGTCAAGTCATGAAACCCACAAATGACGAAGTGGCAGCAAAACCCGGGACATGTGCACGGAGTTTATGACAATCGATGCAGCCACCTGTCTGCCCATCCTCCTCGTTTTCCTCGATGTCCTGTCGCCTGTCTCTATGTGGACTATCAGTCGTTTCGCTGCACAACTGCGCAGTCAATCATGCATGTGATGTAGCCGCCAGGCAGCACAGCTCCAGTTCGAGCTCCATCTCCAGCTCCATCTCCCGCTGCTGCGACTTTGACTGAGCTGGTGTCTGGAAATAAGCTCGTTAGTTCCTTGTATTGGCTTTGTTGCTGGCTGGGAGTCGCTGCCGCAGCCGCAGCTGAAACAGCTGAATATAGTTTGTGTGCAAGTGCACTCCGCTCCGCTTCGCTCCGAGATGTATGCTGTGCTATGTGCTATGTGCTATGCTCTGCTTGAGCAGTTGCCTGCAGGCTGGCTGGGCAAACTGCATAAATGTCAGCTTGTTTCCACTTATCGCACACTCTTTTTAAAGCCACTGCGGCGGGCACTCAAGCGTATTGTCATAAAGGGAGGAGGGGGCAGCTTTAAAAGGGCGCCATTGAATTTAAAAGAGCGCCTCAGTGTCAACTTAATAAGGTTGAAAGTGCCCGGCAGTAAGTCAATATTGCTTCGGTTCCGTCTCGCTTGGACGGCTCCCCTGTTAGCGCTTTAAACATGACTGCCATGGCTGACCCAGCTTGAATTATTTTCCATTTGACAGCGTTTATTTGACATGCGAGACCGCGGTGCACAATAAAAAAAAGGAGGAACAGCGATTTCAACAAGCGTATAGACTATGAGGTACCCGTGAGTGGTGTGATATTTTTGCTGTTCAGTTGTTATATTTGGAAAATATAAATCAGTTATTTATGTACGTTTTGCATAATAATCCTATCCAGACCAATATAAGTAATATGGTCTCAAAGAAACTTGATTTCCTGTAATATCTTAGTTCTGCTGTAAAATAATCTACATATTAAAAGCTAAATTTAAATCTTTTGTTAATATTATTTAGTATTTAAAGTAAGCTTGCTTTTAATGTTTGCAATTTCATAGTTTTTTTTTTTTTATTATATCTAGACTCTGAGTTATGAGATTTACTCTGTTTTTCAAAGTAGAAAGCGATATTTTTCCCTTGTTACATTAACTTAAACAAATACAACATACCCTTAGCGTTCTGCAACTGCCGGGTATAAAAAACAGAACGAGCGAGGAATCCGAGCTGCCTCACACACCTTGGAAACGTGTGACGTCGTCCGAAGGAAGCGTTGAGTTGCTGGCTGTATGATAGATGCGATGCTCCTCCAACAGCCTTCCCCCGCTCTTATTTATTTATTTATCCAGAATGAGTGAATTCCCTGTTTGTGTGTGTGTATGTTTCAGTCAGTTTTTTTCCGGCGACGCACTGACACTGACTCAACAGTCCGGTCAGCCAGGAGCAGGACATGCAGCAGGATGCCGGACTACGGGCTGCTCTTATTGCCCAGCGCTTGTCATCAATCTTCCTTAATAGATGTTCACACAATTGAATTATTACATGTGTCCAAGTGCCAGGCAATCGACTCTGCTCCGTCTGTCGTGATCCTGATGCTTTCAGCCGGAGCAGACGTCCTTTTTCCTGCTGATGTTTGCATACGTCGACCATTAATGTAGTTAAAATGGCATAGATTACGAGGCACTTTAAAAAGCGAAACCTTTAAGAATGGGTTTCCGAGTAAAGTGAGTCAACATTCTGTATGGAAATGTTTCGCGCTGACATTGCATCAAGATTCCATCGTGCTTTTAATAAAGTAAACGCAGGGCTGCCGCTCCAGTCGGCAAGAACTTTTAAGTGAGCTGCATTAAAAGTTAGCCAACTTGTCAACGGCTTGGCTGTCCCGCTCCTCCCGCGTCACTTGCTGCTGAAGTGCAAGCTGATTACTTGGCTCAAAGTTCGCGGACTTGGCCCAAAAGCCAAAAAAAAATACAAAAATGGAAATGGAAAGAGGACAGCACCGCAAATTTAATAAGCCGAGCCAAGCCTTGTGTGGCATTTAAAAGATAAACAAATTGTTATTCCCGCAGAGAGCGCTGATTCAGACGATTCTTCTTTTTTTTGTTGTTTGTCACTGTTTTCGCGGTTGTTTCTGTTGCTGATACAATTGCAGTGCGCTGAGTCTTCGTTATCTTATTTATGTATTGTTAAAAGACGGTCTGTTATCGCAATTAAGCTCGGAAATACATTTAAAATGCGTGAAAAATAATTTTAAATGCCACACCATTGAGGGCAGTGCAACAGACAACAATACCCGCTTAATGGCAGTCCTTTTTGTTTATTTAATTTTAAATTACAAAACTCGCTTCGCGATTTAATTTCAATAATGCAATAAATTGCTTCGTACCTTAGCGCCAGTTTAAGCACACAGAGAAAAAAGTTTTTAAATTATGGTGGTCTCTTATTGATTAAATATTAGCGATTATGTTTTTTTTTCTTAAATAGGGAGTTAAAATATACCATCAAGCAAAGATAATTTAAATACACAATTTAATTTTGATAGTGCCAACATACAAGGTGCGTTCCAAAGTAAACAGGACTTTTTGAATCTAGCGTCCTCTAGTGGCGCTATCTATATGTCAACTGGTGCGTTAGAATCTGCTATCCTTTATCGACTTCCAGTAAAAATTTCATGACATTTAATCTATTGGAAGTGATGTTATTGCGTTTTAAGTGTCAGTATGTTTTTGTCATGGGTGCGAAAATGAGCTTCGAAAATATTAAATTTTGTTTTAAAATTTGTAAAACTTAAAAAAAAAATTTTCAATTGATGAAACAAGTTTATGGCGATGATGGCCTATCCCGTAGCAGAGTGCACGAGTGGTTTCAACGTTTTCAAAGTGGTCCTGAGGACATTAATGACGATGAACATGTGGGACTACCAAAGTGAAGACAATGCTGATTTGTTTTTATGATTCCAAGGGTATTGTCCACAAACCATCATTGAAATTAATGGAAATAGAAGTGAACATCTCCAAAACATTTATTTATCGCATTTTGACCGAATATTTGTGCTTACAAAAGGTGTGTGCACGGTTTGTTCCGCAAATTCCAAAATTGCTCAGAATTTTTAGTTAATTAATTAATTTTACATTTTTTATTCAGAATTTTACCATCAACCACTCCCCGTATTCACCTGATATGGCACCGTGCGACTTCTACCTTTTCGGAAAAATGCATTTGCCGATGAAAGGAAAGCGTTATGCAGACGTAGAGGCTATTCAAAAGGCTTGCACCGGCATACTAGCGGCCTTACCGGGCAACGAGCTAAAACACTCGTTTGGCATGCTTTTGGACCGTGCAAAACGCTGTATTAAAGCAGAAGGAGACTATTTTAAATAAAATAAATTGATTTTGCCGAAAAAACTATTTGTTCTTTTTTTTTTTTAATTGTCCTGTTTACTTTGGAACGCACCTTGTAGATCCATAAAGCTGTATACAACTGTAAAAAAACGTAATTAATATAAAATAAAATGTTAAATATTTTTTACAAAAACTTGATCAGTTTATACAAAGTGGTTATAGATTTTTTGTGTGCAGGTGCTCATGCCAGCAATACATCAATTCGTGGCATATTTGAAATGCAAATGCCCGCATGGATACGCGTGCGAGCCAATAAATCAAGGTATGAAAATTCTTAAAAGCATTTTCAGGTATTAAGCGAAACCGAAACCGAAGCCATGGCCAGGAGCAAGAGCGTGGCATGGAACCTTTTGAACTGCGGCGTCCCGCTTTTAAAGTCAAAACCTTGCGACAAATACGCTTAGTGCTTAGCAGAGCAAAAGAAAGCGCCGCTGGCAGGGAATGGGAATGGATAGAGCTGGCTGGGTGGGCCAGAAAGTGGGCGGCTGGATGGGTGGGGCAGAAGCGGACGCAGCGCTGAACCCGCGGCTCATTATAAATTTGCCAGTTTTGCACGTTTCCGTTGTGCGCGCCAAAAAATGTCACAAAGTTTCTCCCGCCTCTGACACTGCCCTTTCGCCATCTCCACTTTTTAGCTCTCCTGCCTCTCTTACAATGTTTATACGAAGACCACTTCATACAATCATTTCACGAACTGCGAAAAAATTTTAAGTGTGCAAAAACACCGTGAATTCATGAATTTGCTTAAATACGAAAAATATCTATTCCACTTGATTGGCAACTCCATAGAAAAGCATTATTTTTCCCTACTCAAAACTAATACTACATTTTCCTGATAGTTTTTCCGCTATCAACAAATAATAGCAAGTGTACTTCTTTCGTCCTGTTCAGCAGGGCTGATTTTAATTTCATGAAATCAATATTCATGAAACTCGCGGCATAAACATAGTATCTTTCTCATTCCCGCGTTTGTATCTCTTTTTATGCTCCCTGGGCTAAATGTCAGCTTTTGTCTTGGCGCACACGCCAAAAAGTATGCTGAAACAATGTCAAGCATAATTTGCATACAATTTTTGCCTCGCCGTTTTTTTTTTAGCCGCTCTGCCATTCCGTTCCTCATGTTCTGTTGGTGTTGGTGGTCATTATGTTTGTCGGTCGTGTCAGGCACGCACAGACACTCACTCACTCACGCTTGCTCACAATGCTTTACTTTCGACACTAATTTAATTTACGTCACTGGGCGGACGCCACTCGCAATCTGCTCTAAATGCCAGTAAATTGAGTTTGGACAAAATAAAAGTGAGATTCAATTGTCAGCTTTGGTCATACCAAATAGGAAACTCATGGATCTGTACAAAATACAAACATAAATAAGTTATTGTTCCATTAGCAGCAATTACTTTGTTCATGCGACAACACAATTTCAAAAATTCTTCTTCCACACGACAGTTTTATAATATTATAAAAATTATTATTGAGTCAAACTCAACACTTTAATAAATACTTTAAATTTTATTAGCACCGTAGGGACTTTTTTTTTTTTTAATTTTTCTGTAACACCTTTTGAGCTTTGGAACTTACATATTTAGCGCTCAGTTTAGTTTTACTAAAACCTTCCATAAATTCCTGCAATTCATTAAATATAATAACTTAAGCTTAAAGTTTCACAAAAATTAAACAACAAAATTGTAATGAAAGCCTTTCAAATTACGAAATTTTCAAACAAGAGACTGTAGCTACTTTCATTTTGTAAATTCATGTGTAATGCATTCACAGTTGGCAATCATAAAATTCCAGTTATAAACGTTAAATTACCCGCACACATTCGCTGTGACTAATAAAACTTGGCATACATTTTGCAGCTTTAATTACCTTTGCCCCGAAAATCTCAAAGTGCATGCATATATGCAACGTTGCGAGCTATTTGTCACAAAGTACAACATTTAACAGCTGGCCCATAAATTAATTGCTGGCGCCGAACATTTTAACGCATTGGACGGGCAACACTTTTGCAAATTAACAGGAACCTCCTGCCAGCAATCAAGCCCCCGATTCGCCTAATTGTAATTAATTATGCAGTGCATGCGGAGCACCTGACGGGGCCACGCCCTTCCGCCCATCCACTCATCCGCCCACCGATAACCATACCCATATATGGGCACATCAAAGCCCCCAGGACCAATCCCCCAGATTCATTTAAGCGACATGTACAACTTGAAACATATAACGATGATGGCCACTTCCGCTCATTAAGCAATTGAAAAATTTACATGCGCCCATAATTTATATTCGTGTTATGTAATTGTAGCCAAAACCACCGCGCCCGCACGAATACTGCGGCTTTGTAAATTTGTGGGCGTGGCCGCAACCCGAAATGGGTGGGAAAAACTAAAGCTATGATGTTGTTTGCGGTGCCCCCTAAAAACTTTGATTGATAGCCCAGGAGACAATTTCCATTGTTTTGAGGTGGTGCCGAAATTCGAGCATTCTTCTGATTGCATTTGCATAAGCGTTGACCGACCTCATCCGAGTATCCTGCAAAATATTTCATTTAATTTTCAAGTTTAACCCAAACTCAACTCAACTTGAGAAATCTTTGGCCAAATTGTTGGCCAACGGCCGCCAGCCACGAGGACGACTTGCTGCAAAGAACCTGAGAGGGGAAAAAACAAAGGCAAAACTATTCCAAGCCGAAGCGAAAGCACAAAAGAACTGCAGGCGACGCAAGGAAAAGCAAACAAGGCTACAGCTCCTCCAAACTGAAGGCGATGTAGGTGGAGTAGGGGGAAGGTGAAGGATGAGGGGCAGGAGCAGGGGCAGCGGCAGGAGCAGGAAGAACTGTTTGCATTATTGATGGCCTGGATTATCTCTGAGCAGAGTGGTCCTACGGACGAGTATTGACGAGAGTACGTTGACAACTATATGGGATGTGCAAGACACAGAGAACAATATCTTTTTTTCTCATAAAAAATAATATTTTTAATAGCTCCCTAATTTTTTTAATAAATTCAAGTTGGTGTACATTAGGGAAACTATGGTTTATTATTGCAGTTAAGTCATTTAACAATAATTTTATCACATGGACATATTTTAATTTACTTTTTTTAAATTATAAATTTAATAACAAATTTGTAATTTTGTTAATAATCATTAAATGCTGATAAATAATGTCAATGATTTGGTTAGTTAAACATATTTTAAGCATAAAAATGGTTGCTGTCATATAGAAAACCTTATCTGATTTTTTGTACAGTGTATATACAAACGTTTGCGAGCAGTCAACTGACCGTGTGTGAGTGAGCAGTGCAGTTGCTTGAAGGATATTTGCAATTTAATTAATTTAGAAGTGTTTGTTCTATCAAGTGTTGATTGTGTCACTTGTTTGTGGCAGTTACGAGCGTGCCATTTGCAAGGGGATTGGTCGGATAGCAAGACAATGCAGCAAATCCAGATCGATAAGCCGCACGAATGCCCAGAGCTGCTGCAGGTCGTCCAAGTTCCTGGCCAGTCCTTTTCCCGGATGACATTGCCAGGGAATGCTTTTTATCTTAATCTCCTGCAAATAGACATTAAATGCTATTTCTTTAGATTTATTCAAAGACCAACAACAGCAGGACAGCAGGAGCAATAACGACAACAACGACAGCAAGAAGAGGCATTGCAGCAGATTGGCACGAGCGGGCAGCCAAGTGGCAATTTGTGGCTTTGCACGGCAAACCGACATCATCAGCGATGGATAGAACAAAAGCCAGACACAGACAGCAGTCGGAACGGGATGGGAATCCTCCGGAATCCTTCGCACTTGTCCCCATGGGCATTGCATGTTTCAAGCAAATTTATTACGAGCAACAGCCGAAGCCAAAGCTTCTGAAGCTGATTCAGCCGCTGGAGCAGAAGCGGAATCGGAATCGCAGGCGAGTCCGGTTCAGTGGCAGTTGTCTGGGCCATCAGCACTTGGCCAGCTACGTGTCGCCCTCTATTGAGTGTGAATCCTTGGGGGGAGGTCACAGACCCATCTGTGGCTGTGTCCTGTGTCCTATGTCCTCTGTCCTCTGAGCTCTTTGCAGGGCGTGTTTGGGTGGGTCTGCGGTGGGTGGCTGATGACCTAAGGCCAACTACATACTATCGACAAGCGTCTTGGACTGTTGACTGTGTCTTCTCCGACTCTTTTGCCACTTATAAATTCTGGCAGATACATGGCCCAAACACTTGTTACATCAATTAGAAGGCCACAGAGTGGCAAAATGTGGGGGCCATGGCCGGAATGTGAAAAGAGAATTGTCCCGGCTAGTGGCCATTAAGGTGTCCGACGAACTTGCAATGCCAGGCGCGCCCGACTGGATGGTGAATATGTGTGAGGAATGTAGCGATTAGTTGTGGTCAAAGGGTGAAAGGCTACATTCGTAATGCGGAGAAGAGACCCAAGATTTGACTTATAACAAACAGTGTTAAAATTTAAAATAGTTGAGGTTTAAGAATATATACATTAAGATGTGTTTTATTAAAAAAATATTATATGTTATAATTTGTGTAACCCTTTAGGAATAACAAAGTTTTAAAACTTTAAGAAACTGTGAAAGTAATAAGTACATTTGTACAAATAAACGAATACAATTCATGCCAAACTTTTTAAATGAAACTGTAAACTATGGTAAACTAGCAATTTAACTTTAACCGAAATAAAAAACTGAAATAGGGTTATTTTAGGTTAGTTTAAACTTTAGTAAACCTCAGATTAGAGCAGTATTCATTTTATTGACTTGCAAATCGCTTGTGTGTTACTTTAACTGTTTTTGCAACTTCAAAATAAAAATACACACTCCGAACAATATAAACAATTAAGTTAAATAACAGAGAGTTTAGGCCTGTACATATAAGAGCTCTCCTTTTTTGCCTGTGAAACGCGCTTTAAGCCATAAATTAAACTGCCACTCACACAAACACCCTCGCAACCAAATGCATCCACACGCACATTCGCACTCACACAGAGCCACGTTTTGGCCAAGGCTTAATTGAATCATACTCGAGTTCAAGCACAAAACCAAATGCCATTTGTGTCTGCATTTAGAACCGGGCTGCGGGCTTGGCCGTTGTCGGGAGCTGTAAAATCTGTTCATAATTGAAATTATTTTGGCAAATTATTCGGCATTTGAAGGGTGTGAAAGGGCTTTTTCGGGTGCCCAATTTAAATGAGGTTGCAGCCGAGCACTCATAAATAATTGGAAGCGCATACAGAAATTAAAAACTGCTCATTCGATACACATGAGCCGCCAAGCAAATTGCTTGTGAATATCGGGGTGAATGCTTTTGTACATTTAAATTATAATACAATTTTTTTTTGTCTGACAAATTGGTAAATTAACATTAAAAACATTATTTTGTCGAAGTGTGTAGGCGTAAAAAACGGGGAAAATAAACAATGAAATCAATTAAAAGGCTGGCAAATAAATAATGTGAATTAAGCTGAGCGCACGGACATTATTTAAGTATGAAGGTACGAAAAAAATGTCAGCTAATATGCTTTAATTATGAAATTAGCAAACGTTTTTAATTAAAATATTGCTGCCATTGCTGGCGTGTCAATAAAAATATTTATGCACTGTGCGCTGCATATTGATTTGTGGCATGCCCCGGCCAGTGGCCGAAACCAATGCAACGCAACTGCAAATTAACTAATTTCCAATTTATATGTGCCCAACATTTTACGGCAATTGCCGTAATTATGCCGAGAAATTAGCAAACAACAAATAATTTGGCAGGGCTTTAAGCCAAATGTTTCACTGGCAAAGCCATTGAAATTTCAGCTAACAAAGTCACCAGCAAACTTTAAATCCTCTCCGGCAATCAATCAAGGCAGAAGCCTGCTTTTAAATAGAAAGGATTTGCTTTTCCACCGGGACTTCCCTGGCAGCTCATTAAGCTTTAAGCAACTTGAATAATATTCCATCACAGTAGCAGCAGCGACAAAGCATTTCAATTAATGCAGCAGCCACCTAATTTGTTTATTGTTTCGCGCTGATAAGCCCCATTCGCCTGGCCCGCGAGCATCTTGGCCCGGCCATTTGCAGTCGCAGGTCAGGTCAGCGCCGCTAATCCCTTCAATTAGCGATCGAACGTCACTCGGATCAACGTGCGACATGCTGCAAATTCAATTTCAATTTCGCTGTCATTGCGTCTCGTTTGAAGTTAAACCAAACTGAAAATTGGGTGGCCTGACCCGCAATGAACCATCCGGTCCGTCCGCACTTCGCTCTTTGTTTGCAGTTCAGCTCGTGGGGAAAGTCGCGGGGGTTTATTGTTCTGGTTGATTGTGTGGCGCTGCAACTATCAGCAAATGAATATTTAAGCCCAATGTATGCAAATGCGACTCCCTGCTTTACCAGCTTTAAGCGAAAGTAAAAAATCTGAAGCCAGGACAAACATAAAAAATGTACTTTTAATTGATGTATCTGGTACGATATGAATTCTCATACTTATGGTCTTGACTGCACATTCGACCTCGCTGTTTCAATAAATTTAATTTTTTTAATCGTGAGTTGAGATTTTTAAAATCTTTGCTTTTTTTTATATTTTTTCCAAAGTGGTTTTTTATATGAATTTAGGTTGGTCACTTGAGCTTCATCAACATTGAATAAACATGTCCAGTAGCTGCCAGGGAACTTAAACGATGGCTTGCCAAAGACCCTTTTTTTTAACGTTTTTGCATGAATTGAAAGCAGTCATTCACAATGCATCACCATTTAAGGCCATTTTTTTGTTTTCGTCTGTGTATACCTACAAAAAATGGCTTGCATGTCGCGTGTGGCAAAAGTTTTTAAAGCAACAAATAAACAAATTACGAGCGGCAACACAAGTGTAATAAATAAACGCGACTGACAAAAACTGCACAAATGGCTGTCATTAGAGGTAAGATGGAGGCGTAGGTGGGAAGGTGGTGAGGGGGCGTGGCGAACGCCCTAATAGCAACCAGGTGCGCCATAATTGCCCAACGTTTTGCCAGGATGTGCTCAACAAAAACACACACACACACACACCCGCTCCTTTGTGGAGCAGCGAGATATCAGTGAAAGCAAGCTTAGCAGCTTAAAATAATTTATGATGATGCTCGAAGTAAGTAAACGGCTAAATGCCGGCATATGGCAGGTCAGCAATCGAAGACCCCGTATACGAGTATGTTCGCCTGGCACGCACGGAAGTCAAGTATGTAATGTTAATGTCTGGTCAGCTGGAAAAACAAAGTAAATTAATTGTAGGTTCAAAGAACAGAAGCAGAAGCACAAGCCCACTGTCCGGCTGCCGGCTGGCCGTCATTGCTGATTATCGAGTGCGGCGCGGTCACTGAAGACTTCCTGCCTCGGACTCGACGACTCTCGGTATTGGTTTTTCAGCAAAGTGCAGCCAAGCGAAACCAATTTCCTACACACACACACACACTCTGTAGCCACGACAGGACATCTCCATGTAAGTGTGTGAGTGTGTGTCTGAACGGTCTTCCTGTTGCACCCAAGGGTCGGAGACAGAGACGGAAGGAGTGAGTGAGTGAGAGGGGGAGCGGTTGACAAAGCGCGTGTTGATGCGCGTGTCAAACTTGCACTGCCTGACGGAAGTGTTGCCAACTACGGCTACTGGCTAACGAGGATGGAAAAGGAGGTGGTGGGAGGGAGGAAGGGGGAGGAAGTGGCCACCGCACCGGGCATAACAAACTATATAGAAGACTTTCACGACCTAAAGGCACCCATTAACCAAGAAGTCTTATGCTACTGCCTATAAACAAAACTTGTTGCATACTTCAGGGGGTTTTCTAGCCTATCATCCAAAATAACATAAACTGGACATGTATTATTATGAAAAAAAAGTACGATAGTTAAAAAAATTTGTGATCCCCTTTAAAATAAAAATAATTACTAGCTTTTATTAGATTCCTATAATTACTTCGTAAAACAAAAAGAGATTTTTCTTTTTTTCCATATTTTGTATCTCTGATAAATATTAGCTTGATAATTTTAATAATATTGGAAAAGTATTTCTGTTAACAACAAATTTAAAGGAAAACTAAAAACAATGGGTTCATTAACTGAATTAAATATTAAAAGCTATCTTGCTTTTTAAACTGTTTCAATAAAATACTAAAATCGATAATATAAAAACCATGATCTCTATAAAAACTTAGTTCGTCTGCAATGGACAATTTGATATATATATTGTTTTAGAAATATTTAACAAAGACAATACACCGTTGCAACTAACGATAACAGGGTATAACAAGCGCTTGGTTTACTGACACGTAATATATCAATGCACCTCGCCTGGCTGCCTGTGACCGCTTGAAATATGGCTCGGTCTCAGGACCGTTTGCTGTTTACTTATGCAAAGTACAAACAGCAGAAAACTTTGCGAAACTTAGGCACACATTAGGCAGAATCACTTATTTGCTTAGGCAGCTCGTACACTTGTACTACTTCCACAGAGGGAAGCTAAATATGAGCTCACATCAACCCTCTGCCGATTCCCTGCCCCATTTACCTACGATAATACAGAACGTTTAAGTTCTGGCCCTTTTCAATTCCTATTGGACTTAAAGTTCGATTCAATTTTTACTGTTGTTAGCCAACGACCTGCGGGCAGGTCAGGCCCCCATGTATGTGGGTTTCCCGCTGGAGACCCCAAAAAAAGAGAGGAAAATAAAATCATTTGTTGACAATTTGTTTAGCTGCTGTTGCCACTACAAATTCTCCGGTTTTTTTCCCCCAACCTTTTGCTATGGCTGCCTTGCAAGTTGTTTGGCCAAATTATTTGGTATGCAAAACACTTTCGGCAAATATTGATTTTGGAAATTTGTTTTAAAAACAAAGCGACAAGAAAAGGGAACACGGGGAGGGGAAGAGTGAGGCGAACGCGACATTGTAGCAGCGAAGTCGTCGCATTAGACGACACTAAAAGTCGTGGCATAGTTCCCAGGATTCTAGCTTCTGGGGAGGGCAGCAAAAGGCGCACACTGACGTCATAAAAAGGCTTCCACTGACACGCAAACTCCTGCTGCATTTGTATGCATGAACATCGACTGCAATGTCTTCGCCGGCACGTGATGTGTGGCACATGCCGCTGCTCCTGCTATTGCCCCTGCTTCAGCTTCATCCAGGGGAAACCTTTAAATTAGCTTTAAAAATGCCCATGCAGCCTCCTCATATTTTAAGCGGGTTTTTCAATGGCCACAGCTCTGGGTTTTTTAACCACATTTAATTAGCTCTTCGCTAGCTACATACATATACAAAGCGGTGCCTTGGAGAGTCGCCGCAAGTTCAACAGCCCGAAAATTTGCATAAATAAAAGCACAAAAGCCGCACACTGCGAAATATTTCAAACTGTCATTAAATATGTTCCTTAAAAAATTGTACTTAAAAACTAAAGTGAGAACGAATTATAATTTATTGTATGGCACTTTTTACACATTTTAAAATAAATTTCAGTTTTATGTTATGTTTATACTAAACATAAAATCATTCATTATTTTTCTAGGTTTTTAAGTACTATTATTATTATTACTAGTAAAAACTAAACAGCTAAACGGATATTGTTTTTTAAACCAGTCTAAGAATAATGACAATGTAAATGGACAAGAAGAAAATGATTTTTAAGTAGTAGTTAAATATGTTACCCATTTTCTGCGTTGCTTGGCAGACAAGTGTCATCTAACAAATATTTTAAAGCAAACTAATAGCATTTATAAACAAAAAGTTGTAGAAATTCAGTAAGTAGACAGACTTTGCGTTTTTATGAGCCCTTTTGAGCATGTCCTTTGAAGTCATTACTAGTATGTATGTCCCTTAACAAAAAGCTTTGTTTCAAGTGGAGCTGCAGCAGCAGCCAGCAACTGAGTGAATGTCCTGAATGCCGCGAATGTCTGTTTGAATGGGTCCTCGCCGTCAAAGCAGCTGGCAGACTGCGTTCAGGAGGCAATGAAGGTCCAACCACAGACATAGACGTATGCCTCCTCGTGTAAATGCAAAGTTTTTCGATTTAAGTTCATAATTAAAATTGAATTCGCGGTGGCTCTTGCACATGCAGCACGAAAGTTTAATTAAGTTTAAATTTAGCAGGCAATGGTATTAATTTGGGTTTCCAGCCAGCGAAGGTCACATGCGAATTTCGCTTTCGCCCAAAAGCGGAGGCAAGAAAACCAAATCACATGTGGGTAGCAAAGTCATGTTACCTGTGCGTGGAGTTGCAACCGAATTTGAAGCTAGACTGGTGCGTGCCAACTGTCATAATTTGGCCAATCCCTGGGAAGCACTAAACCCACCTGACAAGTTGCAGACTTGGCTGCCCGCCCGCCTGACATTTATTGAATAACTTGGGGTGCGCGGGCTTTCAATATTTAACTGGCGGCGTTAACGACCTCGAACTGTCAACGATTTTCCAGGCGCATTTCAAAAATTCCTCAAGAGCACTCGGCAGCCAAAAACTTTGCCGGAGTTGCGACTTTTCGAGGAGGGCTTCCATTTCTTGCCGAAATGTAGCCGGGCCAACTTGACGACAGCGCCGCTGACATTGTGCAAGAGTTTAACATGTTGGCGGCTTGCAGATTATGGAAACTGAGACTGAAGGCGGCGGCTGGCCAGAGTTTTCTTTCGATTTTTTTTTGCCCCTCCTGCTGCCAATTAGGCAAAGTTTTTGGGCGAAACCAAAGACGAACGCCTGAAATTTGCATTAGTCGGTGGCTCCCACAAAAATGTCAGTCGGCGTAAAAAGTTTTTATTCAACTAACTATGTAGTTCATTATGCGGCAAAAAGACAGACAATTATACCAGAGCAAATGAACCTTCTTTTTAAAAGGTTAAACTCTAGCTTTTAAAATAGAAGTCAAGTTGATTTAAAGTACATTTTAACCATAATAAACAAATCTACAAACGTAGTTTAACCTTAGAAGGTTTAAATGCAATTGATATAAATTTATATAAATTCATGGGAAGTAACAATTAAATTTCAACATAAAAGCAATTGTATCGGGTTTTCTAAGATGAAACTGTGTTTGCTTAATTTTCTCAATAAAATCAAATTGACAACCGGAAACTTTACATTTTGTTTTAATGTGTCAAAAAAGTGTATTATTAGTAAGATTTCCGGTAACAGCATTTTGATAAATTTAATTCAGAACACGCTTTGTTAACATTCTCTTTAAAATGCTTTAATGCTATTTTGGGGAAACCAAAATATGTACAACCGAATTTTGCGCATAAGTTTACCTTTGCATTTTGGAAATTTAATAGCATTGTTGCGGTTTCTGATAACTCAAAGGCGAAAGCCACAAAGCTGTGCAATTTTCTTCTAATTGGCTTTTAAATGCGTATCCTCTTTGCATATGTGTCCCGAGATTTGAGATATAATGATTAATGGCAGGCGATGCGAGGGGTGGGTTGGGTGTCTCAGCGTTCCTGGGACTCAAGAACTGCATTCCATCATCAATTTCCCGGGCTTTTGTGCATTTTTCAGCAGACAATTGACAACAGCCAAAGGCAGCGCGGTGCCAACGATGCGATGTTATTGTGCATTAAAGTCAAATCAAAGTGTGTCACATCGGAGGAGCTGGAAACTCGGAACTGGAATGCTGTTCTCGGTGCTCAGTTCCAAGTTCTCTGCTCGGTTCTCGGTTCTCTGTTTGTTTAGGCTAAGAGGCAGTCGACAAAACAAAGTGAAATGTTTTATTTATGGGCGTGCGACGGAGTGCTGTTGTGTCGGTGGGCGTGGCGAGTGTCATATGCGTTGTAGCAACAAGACAAACAGTGAGGAGTGCCAGGACGAAAGGCAGCTGCCAGATCCTCCTTAGTTGCCGTCTCCGTTTCTGTCTGTCTGCCTGTCTGTCTGTCAGCTGCCTTGCAAATGAACAACTTTAACAAATGCAGGGCTGCCTTTGCCTGGGATTGTCACAACTTGAAAGATTTTCGCACAAGTCAAACAGACTGACAAAGTCGACAATGATGGGGAGGGAACAAACTCCGACCAGAGACTACGTACCTCTCCATACTCGCACAAAGCCAAAGCGAGTCAACTTTCTAATGTTATTTAAAGCACTTTAAGTGCCATATTTCCTGCTGCTCCTGCTCCTCCTGCTCCTCGTCTGCTTTATTTATTATGTGGCGCTGCTGTGCTTACTTTTGGCACTCCGGCAGGAAGAATCAAGTAGTTTTTTTCGTTTTCCGGCTGAACTGCAGTGCCAACAGCCAGCGGCACAAGTCTGCACTGAGCAAAAAATAATGTACTGTGTGCTGGCCTGCAGTAGGAAATGCATAAAGTACATTTTCTTACCAAAGAATGGTTAACCATTCACATGGCGAAATTTTGTTTTCCATTTTAATGATCGATTTTATTATAAGCTGATTTTATTGTAAAAAGGGTCTGTAAAGAGTAAATTTTAAATTTTTTAACGTTCATTTTTAAATAGCATACAACTCTTACTAAATTGTCACTTAAAACCCTCAAAAAATAATAAATTTCTCTTTAAAAAAATAAAAAAAATATAATTTCACGATAAAGTGGTTTCCAAACTGTATGCAAATGAACTCGAAAACACTGAAAGCTCTGCAAAACTTTGTGACACTGACGGAGTATTTGGCTTTTTCAGATTTTCCAAAGAGTTCTATGATATTCCTTAACTAGTTTGACCCCCTACATATTAGTTTGATCTCCCAAATTTTTTTTTTTTTGTGTGAGCCATTGCTGCAGCAACTCGAATCTCCCAGCTGCCAGACTCAAAGTCCGAGGCTCTGGCTGCTGCTACTGCTGCTGCTGCTGCTGCTTTTATTCAAAAGTTTAGTCAGCCATTGAGAGCGTCGAGTGCGACGTCGTCAGTCAAGACTCGCGTGGCTCTACTCCGCCGGATATCTCGCCAATGTTTGTTTTATGTTGCAAACTTTGCCAGCAGACCAACAGAGCAGCAGAGCAGCATAGCAGCATAGCAGCTGCAACAACTCCAGGGCACCGCAATTTAATAGATTTTCTATGTAAGCCTCTGCGGTCCTCAGATTTGACACCGGCGACCACACAACACAGCTACACACTGGGACAGGGAGTGAGAATCCTTTGTGTTGCGTCTACCTGCCTACAGATATTTTGCACATCACAAGGACACAACACAACTTGACGTCGTGTGAACCTCAACAACTTAAAATGTAAATAACTTTTCAAGTGGTTTCACAAAGTTTTTGGCCCCCACCAACACCGTGACACAGCTGTGTGTGTATCTGTGTGTGTGTCTGTGTGGAGTGCCCTGGCACTCAAGTGTTTCGTTTCAATTTTCGCACGAGTTTCGTTTCGCAAATCCTCCCTCTTTCGCCACCATTCCCACCCACAGACCACCACAGCCCACGCTCTAACAACCCAAAAAACAAATACCGGCCAATTCCTGCAAATTAATTTTGTTTTGATAGACTTTCGAGCAGCCGGCAGAGAACAAAGGCAAAGTGGAAAAAGAAGCGGCTGGCACACACTGCGTATACGTAATGTGGGAGCAACATTTTGGCCATTTAGAGCAAAAATGCTGCAAATCAATTAAAATCCCCGCGCTACACAAGCACACACACACACCCATTGGCATTCTAAAATAGGCAGCGCCAAAAAAAAAAAAAAAAGAGCGGTGAAAAGAAAAAAAGCAGATCGCTGAATACCAAAGCAAAACCAACATCCGAATTTTTGTTTGTTAAAAATGCAATTTATATGCGAAAAGCAACGCATTTCGGCAAGAACAACAACGGGCAGCAAAAGCAATAACAATTGCAAAAGCAATAGCCAACATGCATAGTCCACTGACAATGGTCAGGCAAAAACGATGTTTGATGCATTTTCACGCACAGCTTCACGGCAATCAACGCTTCATTTTAACTAAATTATTTTCGGGCCGGAAATTTGGCAGCACAATTAAATGGCTTTTGACAACGTTATATGTGGCTGCCAGCTCTAACGCAATATCCTTTATAAAAACATGGAAGCACCAAAAACAGTATATTTTTGGAGGAGGTCAAATAAAATAAAGCAAAGACTGTTGCACAATTTCCAGCAAGCACTTATGTAAATGCTTGCGAAACGATACGAGAAAGCTCTGGAAAATACTTTTTGAGTCCTAAAGGAAAAGCTTATGCATATTCAAGGGACCAACATTTATAAAAAGTACATCTAAATTCAAACCTCATGAAGACAACATCAAATTACTGAAATAAACAAATATTTGAAACATCAGGGTATCCGTTGCATAACAGTACCTGCGTTGGTTTGATCTCTTATATATTTTTTAACTTAATTAATTAAATAATTTTATTACAGATTAAATTCATGAATTTTACTTCCTAGCTTATACTTCACGTAACGTAAATAGGTGGTGGTCATGAAACTGTTAACTGTGTAACTATTTACATTTTATAAGATATTACAAAAATATGTTTAATTGCTTTAAAAAGTTTTCAGGATTTTATAAATATAAAACAATTACGAATAATAAATAATGACGAATGAATACCAAGAAAAAAAGTTATTTCAATCCAAACCTAAAACCAAAAGAGGTTTGATAAATAACAAGAAATGTAGTTCTTCTAATTTTCTAGGTAGAATAAACCACACTCAATTGCACTATTGCCAAATCTCCTTGATGATAATTCATGGGAAGCCGAAGAAAGCTGGAGAAATGTGCCAAAACGAAATATAAGCATGGCTGAAATCCACTTAAATAAATTGATGCTTTACTACTCGAGGCAAGTTTTTGCCACCCATTCGCCCCCATTCGTTACACTTACACCACAGCCAGACGCGTCGCAACTCAGCAGGGAAGATGGCCCCCCCTTTGGTCCACGCCCATGGCAAGTTGCAGAGTTGGAGAGGCGCCACTTGCGTAAATTGGCAGCATTGTAGTTGAGGGATTAGTGAGGCATTAAACGCCGTTTTTGCACATTACACGCGTGTAAAGCGCAAAGTCCATGCCGCCCACTCTCTGTCCTCCTCCGTCGTCCTCCCAAACGTCCTTCTGCCACATTCTGTGTATCGCTTTAAAGAAATACAAGACTGCGAGTGGATGCGATTGGGGGAAAGTCTCTTGTCTTGCCAGTTGCGAGTTGCCTGTTTCCAGTTGCCACTTGGCCCGCGTTTAACACTAAAAGGATTAAGCGGCTTAAGTCTGATGCGAGAATTTGCTGCATGGCACTTGGCACTTGGGCCTTTCAGGAGCAGAAGACACTGCCACTGCCACTCGTAAATTGCCAAATGTAGCGCAGGGCGCTGCACGTAAAGCAAATTTATCCGAGACCCTGCAAATCGTCATCTCCGTCTCCGCCTCCCTAGGAATGCCTTAAAAAAGGGCTCAAGCTGGTTTTAATCATTTTAATGGCCAGTCAAGCAGCAGACAAACGTGCTGACCTTGCAAACTAGCACTTAAAACCCATACCACCCCCACACAAAATATGCGAAAACAAAAGAGATCAACTCCAGTTCCAAAAAGACGAAGCTTAGATACTCTTAAAAAAGAATAAGGATAAGGATAATCATAAGATAATTAACAACACGCTTTAAATGACTGATTTTACATTAAACCTTTTTAAAGATCAAACTAATATGCTAATGTAATATAATCCCCCATTCAAAATAAGTGCATGCATTTAAGGTTTCCTTGACTACAAAGCTTAAACTTGCATTCCTTGCAGCCATTTCCCACACTTAAACTTAAATCGTAATTATTTTTAGTTCAAGGCAACGCAAATGCATTAACAAAATCATAACAACCTTTCATTTAATTCCTGCAGCAAAGAAAAAAACCGCGTGGTCACAAAGTGAACGCCATGACAATGAGCAAACAAGTCGGCGGGGCACAGACGAATAATGAAAGAAATAACCAGAGAAAGTGGATGAGGGTCGGGAGTTGTGGTTTACAAGCGACCCCAGCTAACTGGCGCCCCTCAACTTGCATCAAACATTGAGCAAAAAAATGAAAGGGGCTCACAGCCATTCTGGCCACAGCCTTTTGTCAAGTGGCAGTGGTTTGCACGGGGGCAAATGAAAATAAATCTTAAAGTGCGCCAACGCGAACGACATCAACTTTGCGCCGTGCACCATTTAGCGGCTTAGCCGCAAATCAACAAACATATTCGCAGCTCAGGGCCGCGGGCCAAGCAAAAGCTAAACAATATTTTAGGAAAATTACAGGGATTTAAGGTGCGTCGTGTGTGGCTGGTGACAAATATAATGCGACCAGGAAATTCATAGCGCTTTATCATCACAAATGCGCGACTAGACTCTCATGTATCGTCAGCAGTTTTGCCTCTGGGTTTTTGGGGTTGGATGTGGGATGTGGGATGAGGGACAGGGGATGGGAGGTTACAAGCTCGCGAGCGCCCGGTCATGTAAACATGTGTAAATTCACAAAATGAACAATCATATGCCAGTGTAATACATCACGCAGCCCCACAAAATGATTACAGCGCCACGCGGCTCATTTTTCCCGACTTTGCCCAGGTGCTTATGTATGCTCACCACCCTTTAGGACCCACCAGCACCCACCAGCACCCACCTACACCCACTTACACCCACAGTCCACCCACCTGACTGAAAGACTGGCTGTCTGGCTGACTGAGTGGCAGGCGGGCTGATTGCCTGTTGTTTTTGTGTACGCTTGCAGCCGCCAGCCGCCAGAAATTGAGCATTTTGAATTGCCGAGCGGTGGGAGCTTGCAACATTTTAAACATGTCATTAATTTGAAATACATCAGCCAAAATGAGGGCACTAAATAATGCAGTGCCAGTGCCAGTACTTGCTACACTTTGGGGCAGGGAAAGACACATTTTATATTCCAACTGCTGATCAATTACTTTAACTGCACTCGTTTGCTCAAACAAAAAAACCGATGACATATTTATGTTATTAATTCAAAACTATACTTAAAATTTGCATCTTTATTGGCTCATATTGATTGCATAATTTATATAATATTATGTTTATACGTGCATGTTTTAATTTTAATTAAAATATTTTAATCTATATAATGTGGTCTGTTCAACAATATCCCCCCTAATGATTCGATTTATTCCATTGCATTTAGCTCTCGTTTCTGTTCAGCGATGGGCTTACGTATGTTTGCACTTAATTCGAATGGACAAAAATTTAAATTGTACACGGACGGGAGTTTACATAAAAATTATTTTCAAATGCCAGCCAAACCACACACAGGCAGACGCACGCATAAATAATTCATAACGATTTTATTTGCATGCGAAATGAGTTAGAAAAAAATTGGCAAGCCAAACGAAAGCCAACTACAGTGCACACCGTAAAAAAAATGTGCAAAAAGTGAAAAATCCCAAAACAAACTGAATTAAGTTGGTGCACTTTTTGCAGCGCACTTTTCGGGATTTACTGTGTCCAGTACGGCCACACACGCCGCACATTCGGTTTTATTGTTAGACCATGGCCAGGAGTCCGAAGTCCGGAGTCCGGAATGGTGATCCTGCTGCCGCTGCGGTTGCCGTGGACCTGCACCTTGGCCACAGCGAGTGCAGAACCGCAGACAAACGCGTAGGTGTCGGTGTTGCTCCTGCCCTACTGCTATTTTGCTATCCTGCTATTCCGGCTACTGATGCTAATGACGAGGCTGCCCCCATCCCATCCCATCCCATCCTGGTGGCAGCCGCAAACACCCGTGGGGCCATCGCAGGCAGCCGAGTCAGGAGTTGGCTCCTGTTGACTCAGCAGCTTTTTTCGTCTGCTCCAAGCCAGCTTAGTTAGCCGACTACACCTGAAAAAAAATTTCAACAATTTTAAAACACTTAAGACTTCTACATTTATTTTATACCACTTTTCTTATTTCGTTACATTCATTTTAACCTATACAATAATAGTTGGAAAAACAAAACGTTGTTAGTTTTAAAAAGTGAAATTTATAGTGGTTTCAGCTAAAATTTATTGTTTATCTCTAAGACATATTTAAAGGGATTTTAAGCCATACAAATAACTGATATTTATTATTTAATCTCCATTAACAAGTCCTTTTTTGTCATACAAAACGGTTTGGTTGAGCACAGTTAAAGGTTAAATGACATTATTTACAAAAATAAGATGTTAATATAATGTTGTTATTATTTATTTTAAAAATTCCTGAGGACCTTAATCTTTTTGCCTTCATTTGTAATTAATACGTGTAGTAAGTAAAAATAAACTTGGCTTATTGTTTTCGTAGTGAGATGTAAACATTTATTTTAGAAGACAATTTTCTATTGTGTAATATATCCCTGTTGCCTTGTCCGTGTGTCTTTATTATGAGCCTGGGAGACGGTGCCTGGTGCCGTGTTCCTGTTCGTGTCCTGTGGCCATTTGCGGCTCATAAGGCATAAACTTTCAAGTGGCCAACAGCGTTGGTCCGCCTCCTGCTGACATGCTGAAGGACAACTTTTAATTGAGATAAAATGGAAGCGCCTCCTTTTGGCTACAGTGCTCCTTGCACTCACCGCACTCCGTACTCCGCTGGAAATCAGCATCAGAGTAACTTCTAATTTAGTGGCCGTGAGATTCCATGGCCGGCCAACATGTAAATCAGCGCACTTTTCTAGCACTTTCAACGTTCTGCCTGAAATGGAATGGAGCACCGAGGAGGACCGAGCACCTGGCTTGTTTGCATGGCAAACTTTGTGTTGTTGCTATTGTTGCCGAATATTGTAGTTGTAATTTGTGTTTGCGGCCATAAAGTTTGCCCAGTGCCTGGTCGCACAACAAAAACATTCAATTTGCACTCCTTTTTTTTATTTTTGCCATTCCTGTTTATGTTTTCCAACTCTCGTTGCACAACGTTCAAAATATTTACAATTTAACTAGTTGGTGAATGACGGCTGTTCAGTTGTTTGTCACGCATTTGTTGTCACATTAGCAAACTTTTAGTCCGGATTCTCCTTCGCTTTAGTTCACGTTTAATGACACTGAGTGCCCAGTTAGGCGGGCACCTCATTAGTAATATTGTAATACTGTGTATCCCAACCGAAATCATGGAAACTCAAGATGGAACCCTAAGAAGGAGAGCCTCCAGAGCCTCCAGCAGCAATGGTAACCGCAATCCATTAAAGGCTGTTCAGGCGTGGCGAAATAGCTTCGAGTCGACTCTGTCCAAATTCGTCACCACACACCTGAAGTGCACTCAAAAAAATTAGACAAGAACGATGGTGACTTATGGTTAAAGTTAAAATTCTCATAGCACTTAAATATATAACTTAATTTAAAAAATTTAAAATGATTCGAAAATTAAAACCAGGGCTTTTATAATAATAAATTGTTTCCATGACCGAGTCATGAATTTTTCAGAGTGCATCCACACAATCAGACGCAGAATTCTAGACGCAGTGTGGCCTCGTACCGTAGTACGAGGAAGTGTAATCCAACAATCCCGTTTTAATTAACCAAATGAATTCACACTTATGGTAAGCAGCGTTGCCAACTGGACACATGGCGCCCGGACGTGGACATGACCACCGGAGAGAAACCAGAGCTGCTAGCAATTATGCGTTGTCTCAGATCCATTTAATGATGTGCATGCTCAAGAGTCACCCAACTAGGCTCGAGGAGGACTACTGCACTTTAAGGACCCCCAAAGGCCTATTGGCCCAGCCCACCCATGTCCGGTTTGAATTAAATTTGGTGGGCCAACTTTCGTTGCCTACTTCTTGGGGCTCGTCTAAAGGTCGAATGCAGAATAACCACGGCCAAAGCTGCAGCACACAAATTTATTACTCAAATTTTAAGTACATGCAAGTGCACAGTGGCAGAGGGGAGGGGGTGGGGGAACAGTCATTTATTATCGTATTAAAATTTCAGCATCCGCCCCCCCTTTGCCCCCACCCATCGTATTGGCGCAGGCGTCGCGGAAATAACAAATTTCTTGCTCGGAAATTAATATTTCCATTTTATAGAAAAACTTTAGAGCTCTTGTGTGTGTGTGTGTGTGTGTGTACGTGGGGCTGCGTGTGTGTTAGCCAGTCTGCCTGTAAGTGTGTTTATATTCCACAACGTGTATGTGTGTGCATGTCCGAGGGTCATTTTCATTTTCCAAAGCCGAGTCCGGATGGTCCGAGTATCCGTTGGCCGTCCGCTCTGCACATAATTTTTATGAAATCATAATCTTGAGAAAATAATGAGAATTCTTGGAAAAGCGTGCCAAGAACTTGCATAAATTCGCTAGCCGGCTACATAACAGAAATGCACAAAAAATAATTTAACTGAAATAAAGTTAAGCAGCAGCAGAGATGGAGAAACGGGAAATGTTGCTGCCACATTGTTTGTTGCGGCTCTAATTGAGGCTCTCAGAATTGAGAACGGCCCTAAAAAAAATACGCAATAAAAGCCAGCTCATTTCCATCAACATTCGCAGTCAAAGTTCTGCACCTGGCCAAACCAAATATTAACTTCCGCTGATGGGAACCCATAACCCCTGAACCGGCCAGCCTGCAAACCATTTCAATGGATCGGAAAAGTGAGGAAAAAAAACCAGAGGCATCGGAAGCTGGTCAGCCAAATTGAAAACTCCGAGCTGGCTGAGCTGTGCTGAACTATCGCATATAGCCATGGTTCGATTCGATTCGATTCGAGCCCAGTGGCGTTTTAAATGCGCAAAGCGACCAAAGAGCCGGGGGCCTGAAGGATCGAAGGGCCGTTTGTGTCATAGATTGCACAGAAATTGTTTCCTTGGCACGTGTTTCATTTAACAGTAAAATCGGACTCACATGTGAGTGAGGCATTGTGTGCCATTTGACACACAAAACGAACAAAGAGCTTAATATAAGTAGGAATGTTTGTTTGTGTGTATGATACCTAGGATACCTACTACCGACCAACTTTTTAGTGTTCAAGCACTTTAAACAAATTTTGATATCATGGTTCATTGCTAATAAGCCTTAAAACTAGTTTTTAACTGGTATAAGTTTTCTCAAACGAGTATTTTCGATACGAGCGAGCACAAGTGGGATTAGATTTAATCCCCAAGAACACAAGCACTTTAGATTAAATGTGTTATTAATTCATGGTGAGTAACCCATTGTGTAAGTAAGAGTTTGCGGACCTACATAACTTTTTGGCTTTAGAATATCAAAATTTAAGCTTGAATCAGTGAACAAATACACGTTAAAAATAACAACTTGTGATGTTATTTTTAGTAGTTTTGTTAAAAGTCAAACTTAAATATTAGATCCCATCGTTGAGTCACGCTTATATATAAAATAACACCGTTAAATGGGAGTTTAGGAGTTCTGCTTACATTTTTCATATACTATGTTTTACATATGTTTTTAGAAACTCAGCATACCCTTCGATCCCACGATTACTGGGTATGAAAAGTCGGCCCAAAAGTAATCATTTATTACAGAATGGCAAACTGGGCCCAGAAAAAAGAAGGGAACTACAACTACTGTCGGCATGCGTGAATTTTAAGCCGCTTCTTCATAATGTAGACGCTTTTATGACTCGCACACACGCACACCCCACACACTCACACACACACACGCACTGCCGAAAAGGACGAAAGGACGAAAAGACGAAGTGAAGCAGAAGGCAATTATTTTTATTTACTGCCCAGACGCGCACTATGGCGCCAGCGTTTATTATTGTTGTTGTCGTCGCCAGCGACTCTGCCGCCGCCACATAAGCCGCATCATTGTCAGCTCGAACCGCCCTCGTCTTTGTTCCGATCTGAAAAATGCCACCACCACCCACTTCCACCCACTTCCACCCACCGCCCACACATTCAGGCATAAGCAAATTACGGCCGAGAGTTAATTTTTCACTTGCTTAACGAGCGGAAGTTACCATTTTGCACTGATTTGAAAATATGTCGCTGTTTGTGGCATTGGCGTCGCCAATGGCAATGTCCCACCCACTTAGCCGCCACCCCTTGGAACCCATTTAAACACTCGGTAATACGCGCATTCATATGCGTATTTATCTGTGTGTATTGTATGCTTATTTCGGCCGAGATTGTTTGTCTGCGGCAAATGAATGAATTGCTCTTTGCTTCTATGGCAAATATGCCAATTTGGCAACCATGCCATATCCCATAGCCCATCCATCCATCGCCCATTCCATTCCCCAGTCCCCATTCCCCAATCCCCTTATCCCCGATTCCCCTACCCAAATCCAAAATCCACCCAATTCCAGTCATTGACATGTGCCGCTGGTATGCGTTCGCTTGTTTATGTTTATGCGGAGTGAGTGTTTGGGCCATGTTCACTGTTCTGTGCCAGGCTCATCAAAATAATCAACCAAAGTTGTTATTTCGCGTTTCTGTTTTTTTTTTTCTTACTTTTCGCCTTTTTGTTTAAAAATAAAAACAATTTTCATCTACCATTTTTATGTGGATATAAAAACCAAGTGTCAGCCTAAAAAGCATGCAGCGAATTTTTTAGTGTGTGTTCGCAGCATTCGAAGGGCATATTGAGTTGCTTTGTTGGTTGTTTCAAAACGGATTATTGTAATGAAATCAGGAAAAAGCACTTTAAAAATTCACAACCACTCCGGGTCAGGATTAATTGTAAAGTCAACATTTTTTGATATTAATGTTGGTCATGAAAGGCAAAACCATAAATTAACTTTTTCCGCCATAATCTTGTTTTAATAAATATGACAAAGTTGGGGTTAAACTTTAAGTTTCTTTATATTGTTTATAGGGGTTCATGGTTTATTTTTATATTTATAAGGTTTGTAGTTATAGTTATTTATAAAGTTCAATATTTTTGTTCTTTATTTAATAATCCTCTATATAATAGGTCATAAATAAATAGTTTTAAAGAAGCATCTATGTATTTAATATTGTTTTGTAGCTTTTGATAAATAATTGAAAAATATATTACAAGAAGTATTTGTTTTTAATCACGTTTATTAAACCTTTTAATTTTGATAACACCATTTTCTCTTATATATTTACTGATTTCTGTAAGCACTAACCAATCTCACTTAATATCAACGACATTTAGGGTAACTTGTAGTCGTTTGCCCTCCCATTTGTTATATGTGCTCTTTGGTTTGTTATGTAATGCTCGTGATGTAAGCAACAACAATGTGCATGGCCAATTTAACTTTATTTATGCTTTACATTTTGAAATTCAGGAAATACTAAGGACATATATATCTCTCTGCGTGTCCCCACTAAATGTCCTTCCTGGCAATCCTTCCCCTTTCTTGCTCTATCCTGCCCTGCCCTGCCCTGCCCTGCCTTGCCAAAATGCCATCATTTACGACTATTGTTCCATATTAAGGTCTTATTGTTTCGACCTTTTAATTAAGTTATAGATTTTTCTTGCTGCCATGGAGCTAGCATTATATTAATCCAGGACCAGCGTGTGCAGATAAATTCGAATTGTGGTTTTAAAACTTAAATGCAACAATCAATTGTTGCATTGCCAGCACACGGGCACACCGACATCGACATGGACATGGACATGGATATGGACATGGACATGGACCTGGTCAGTTAATTTACGCACACACAGCAGGCGACAGAGCGTTTGCATATCAATGTGGGTGTTATACACAGAAACAGGCCAACACGCACATATTCCTGAATATCCCTGGCCTGGCCTAGGGGTGTATCTTTGGGATACCCCGGGTGCCTCGAAGGCTCGGAACCTACTCGACTCGACTCAGCTCTGCGGAGGCTGATTTATGTGCCCTACGTGTGCAGCTGTGATCGAATTTCCAATCATGTTTACACACATACCTTGTACTGGAGGGGAGGGGAGGGGAATGGAATGGGATATGGAGTCCATGTAGCGTCGATAGACACGCCAACATCGGTGATGTTATCCCGTACTGTTGCCGTGATAATAGCAACGACAACAATACAAATGAACACGAAATGCATTGAGCAGGTGAGCACATGACTTCATTTTCTCAGTTACATTTCCCTGGCTCTTGGCTGTCTGTTTGTGTGCCCGGAATTTCGGACCCCCCTCTCCAGCTCATTTAGCATACATATGTTTGCTGCTGTTCCTACTATTTATGTTTTCCTTGCCAAATTGTGCGTGCTGTGCTCCGCTCTGGGTTCAATTGAAAAGCTGGAGGGAAACTTTTTTATGGCCCAACTCGTTTGCAGCTTTAACTTTGTTGGTTTTTTTTTCCGGGGGGAGAAAGTCAGCCGGCAAAGCAACAAATTGAAAATTAACCAAGTTCTCACGAGGCTACCGATTTGCCTACGCCCCAACAGTGTTTTGTGTATTGTGTTTTTTGTGTGCTTGCCCATGCAAAAAGCACGCGCCCCTTGTTTTATGGCCAGCTCTTTGTCTGGGATTCTTGGCTCTAAACGGGGGGCTAGAGCTAGGGGCTAGGAAGTTTAGAAGTTGGCCAAGAGCTCTGGGGACTCTCGACGGACCTTTTAATGTCACTTGCAATTTGCAGCTCAGCTTTTTGCTGGCCGTTGGCAGGCAGTTTGTTGTGAGCAATGGATTGTCACTGCCTCCGGACTTGTCTCGAATGTTCTGCTCCATGATTTCTCTAAATGTGAGTGCTAAAGCAATTTAATGGAGCTAAGCAAAGTGAAAATGTTGATCCGCATCAAGTGGTTCCAGGGAGTTATCCCTGAAGCACTACCAAAGAGCATGCAGAGTTCGTTGTGCGGCACAGCACCAAGGTTTTCCCTTGTACATTTCGAAACATTTCCCTTTGTTGTAGCACCTTTTTTGGCTTCTTGCTACTTGCTGAAAAATGCTAAATGTTTTCACGGCAGTTAATTTCTGCCAGCCCCAAACGAAGCGTTAAATGTCCCTGGCGAATACATCCTGCCTGCAGCCCCCCTGCTTACCCTGCTTAACCAGTTTCGTGAAAGTGTGAAAGTGTTGAGAACCTGTGAAAATTATGTTAATTATAAAGCGCATGCGGCTCTCCATTCGGTGGAAATTGAAAGTTATTTTTGTGTGTGTGGCATTTCAATTAGCATGCCGCATAAATTTTTATTTAGCAAATCACTGGCAAGCCAACTTCAAAGACAAGGCCCCCCGGGCGCTACGCGGGATGGTGTCCCTTGTGGCAATGTGTTTTCCATTTTCTCCCATTTTGCGTTGTCTACATTTCTATTCTACTATATTTCTATTTCAACCTTTTTTTTTTGTATTTTTATTTTTTGTGTTGCGTCGTACCCGGAAAATCCTTTGACGCCAGCAAGGCAACCAAAAAAAATAAATAGAGGCGACGGAGAAGGAGAGACTCGTGCCTGTTTTTCCCTATACAAAATGAAATTAGTGTCAAAATGTTTTTGCACTGCTTGTGACTGAGTTTTCATGCTGTTTTACACCGGCGCCGGCGACAGCGTCAGCGTCAGCTAAAGAATCGGTGCCACGCCCCAAAGCGTTTAGCGCGCCTTCGGAGACGGGAAGGCGAATGAGCGATAAAATGTGCATAGAAAAGAAAGTAACAGAAAAAACAAGAAAATCTTTCAAGAAAAGTGCACCGACTACGAAATACCCAGTGTTTACAGAAAAGTTTTTAAGTACGGAGCCCATCTTAAGGCCTATAATTGGCTACCATCAATAACGTTTCAAAAAGTTGGTTAGTTGGTAAATAAAATTTACAGCTTAAATAAATAGAAACTATGAGTCATATTATATATCCCAATTTAATTTGATTGTTACCAACTTTTCCTCTATTACAGAACACATTTTAAAAACACCATAAAACACCGGGTATAGAAAGAATTGAAGCGACTGCAAAGAAAGACAAAACCAAACAAAGCACGAGGGAAAACCATCAACAAGGAAAACGGGCTATTTCATTCAATGTTATTTTCTGCTTTAAGCTAAAATAAAAGCTGACACCAAGCAAAAGGACGCTGAGTGAAATGAAATTTTTTGTGACATGCTTCAAATGCTTGTCACCCAACGTCTATGAGAAAGGTAGAGGCCTTTCCTTTCCCCATTGTTTATACCTTTCCTCACCTGCTGCCTTTTCACGTTTTATGGTGTTTGTAAGCCAAGTGTAAACAAGTGAAAGGAGTTATTCGGCCTGTTGCTGCTGCCTGGGCAGTGTTAATGCTTCAATTATTAACTGGCCGGCTCAATTAAAACTTACGCAATGGAATGCTCGGCTCAGAGCAACTTATTTGCGCCGGACTCGATTCCGGGCGAAACTTCATTTGCATTATGCAAATTCCTGGCATGGAGTGCAGTTTATGGCCACAGTTTGATGTAGCATAAATAAACATTACATGCCGACCATAAATATGCTTTTGAGCTCGCCACACTGCCTCATCTCCTGCGGTCGCCTTGTAAATGTGTATTAAGCCAGAGGTTGCATAACCAAGTCGTCACACCGGACTTTTAAAGTCAAGGATAAGACCGAAAATATGAAATGACAATTTAAGATTTTCTTTTGATGGCTCGTCTAAGTTGGGGATTATGGCCCGAACGTGACTTGCTTAAAACACCCTTACAAACAAGAAACCAGGGAAACTGTTAATTTAATAAGCGCTGTAATATTTCAATTGAAAAATTTATCAGATGGAAATGTCTCCCGCGACAACTGACAATGTATTATTAACATTCCGCAGCCGAATTGCATTCAGCAATCAAAGTCGCCCAGATGAGCGAGTCCTTTGGAAACTCACTTCGAACTCGATTTTTTTAGCAGGTTCACGTCGGCAGCTCAATTCGCTTTTCCTTTCCACTTTCCCATTTTTTTTTTTTGTCTTTCGCGCTATAAGTAAATAAGTATATGCAAATCACGTTGGAAATCTATTTTTCTTTTTTGTGCCTTTTATTTTTGATCGAGTTGTTCTTGTTGTGTGGGCTGCCCATCGATTTTATGTGCCATGTCGTACTCGCAGCAAATTCGGGTGATTCGTTTTTGTTTGTCGACTACAAAATGCTTGAAATTTTCCAGCGAGGCTTCACCTGCTGGGCAGAGTCGCTGGAAATGGCATGCAACTGGTTGCACAAATTGGCGGAAAAAAATGTTGCTGACACAGAAAAATATTCTTTTACCACACAGGGAAAAAATGCAACTCGGTATTAATTTTCGTTTTTCGCTGGTCAAATTGATATTTTCGATAATTACGAATTCATCAAGCTGCGAAAATTGGTAAATTGTGAGGAAAAAATAAATACATTTTTGTACTGTTGCTCAAATTTCTGATATCGTAATTAAAAAATAGTCAAGAAGGGAGAGAGGATATTTGAATGACTGCAGCTCAACACCAAAATGCATAATTGGAGTTGTATTTCCTGACTGAAGTTAATCTGATATGCTGTTAGAGCACATAATTTATTAAGATGAACAAGTTTGTATCAAGAAAATGAATACGCGTTGATCATCAGATACCATTCCATTTTCTTATTGTGCATTCAATGCTAGACACTTAAAGCAGTCCAGTGCACTTGAAACATACATCTTTATGTGTCTGTTTCCTATCTGATGGTTGATTTTATTCGGTCGCTTTATTTTCATTTGTTACGTAGTATCAATAACTCACGCGCAGCTGACACATGTAATAATTCAATCGTGCGGACAACCATTAAACAAGATTGATGATCTCTTTAAAGCTGCGCCATGGCAGAGCCGAACCCAGAGACCCAAAGACCCAGACCCCTTGACGCCAATTGATGTCTTGCGTCTTTAAAGTTTATTCAGCACGGTGCTCTCTCTCTGTCTATGAAAAATGGATCGACTGCTACTGCTGGAGGAACAATTAAAAAGCGACTCAACCGAATCCGCATCCACATCCGCATCCTCCAAACATAATCCCTCGCTATCTGGGCGTATTCATAGGCCAAGCACATACATACTATATACACTTCAATGCGATAAGGTTTCGGGTATGATTGATGAACTGCTCGAAAATTCTGGATGGCTGGCTGGCATGTCATTCATTTATTGCCGAGATATTTCGCCCGCCCCCGACACAAAGGGCTCCTTACATTTTACGACAACCGCAGATTAGTTGAGATTGCCTCCGACAGACAAAGACAGCCAGCAAATTCCATTCCGCAGCTGTTAAAAAGCTGACATCGTCACCTTTGGCTTTGGCTCTGAATCTCTGGCTCTCGGCTCCCGGCATTGTGCCGCATAAATATTTGCGTCTGGCATTCCATGGAACGCCTGTTGCCTCCCGGCCGAAGACGAAGACAACAGCCGAACGTCAAAGTGGCAACTGTTTGAGCTGCTAAATTGAAATATCCTCGGTCCTGGCATTGTTGTGGCATCACCCATCTCCTCCCTCATCACGGGATTCATAATGAAAGGTGTAACAAAGCCGTGGCAAAGTAGCTAATAAAAGTCGTCGTCCCAAAAACCTAAAGGCCCTCCCCATTTCCATCCCATCCCATCTCAGCCGAGAGACAAGGAGACAAGGGAACAATTGCTGACTGGCTGACTGGCTGGACGGGATGCTCGGATGCTCGGTCTCGGCAGTCGCCTTGTTTATTGTCATCATAATTATAAAAGGGTTTTTATGGCCAGCCAGCAAAAAGGGATAAATGGCTGGCAGGTGAACGGAGCTCGAGCGCTTTTTTACTGTAGCCATGACCTTGGGTCGGCAAAGGATTAAAAAGGTATTATCTTAATATGTTGACAAGACTGTGTTAAAAATAAAAAATATCAACAAAGAAAGCAAAGGAATCTGCTGTGTGTGTTTGAGTCCTTTGTTGTGTGCTGTTAGAAAAACAAACATAAGCGGTGTTAAAGTATATTGTTAAAACAAGACATTTAGGTGATTGCCACTCGATGGGGCGAGCAGTGTTTTAAGAAATGCTTGAAGAAACAATTAAATTAACCTGGGGACTCTCAAAAATGTATATTTTATTATCCTGCTGGAGGCACAGTCAAAATTGAGATACCAATATATCGTACTGATGTCAAACGCAACATTTTATGTAAATACATAATACGAAAATTTTTTAAAGTTTTTAATATATCGACATGTATTTACTTAGATGTTTTTACTAAAATAAAATGTCGCAAAATGATTATTCATCTCGTTTGCAGTTTGTACTAGCACAGAGTGCTCTGTAAGGTCGGAAATATTCAAATTAAATAATATAGCTGCGGGAAATGAAATATGAAAGATGAAAAAACATTAAACCTGTTGCACTTGACCAAATAAAGCAACCTTGTTCTGTGTAATCGGATGTCAAACGCTAACAAGGCAAACAAACAGGCAGCAAACACGCTCCCTGAATGTTAAATAATTTTCCAGACCCCATACTTCAGGGGGGGGGGAGGTGAACAAGTGGCCTAATAGAGCCATAAACTACACCGAGATGAACATGCACAGATAACTGCTTATCAGTTGGACAAAGTATGCACGGAGTTTTTCCATTTTCCACATTCGCTATTTGCCAATGTGGGTGACATCTCATGGCAAAGCCGTAAAGCCAGCGATGCACATGATTGACAACGCACTGAGCCAGTAACCAAGTCAGTCAGTCAGACAAAGACATTTAAAATATTTGAGCCATTCAGGCAACTTCGAGACATTCCACACACGAGGAGACATCCTGTCTGGGAGAAAAGAATTGCTAAACAGTTGCAGGAATTGAAATAAATGCGTGGGTTGGGATTGGGATGGCACTGAACACTGAGCACTGAGCACAGAGCGCAAAAAAGGCAAAGTGAAAGCCATCAGTGCAATGTCAGACACACTATACTATACTGTATATGTGCACTTAGATACCAGATGTAGATACATAGTTTGAATGGCGCCGCGTCTGCGAACGTAATGGCTGAATTTGGGAGATTGCCGGGTCAAACGGCCACCATACACTTTTAGTTTTGCATCCAAATGCTAAAGATTTTCAATTAAAACTACGTACAACATATGTGAGTGAGTGAGTGAGTGAGTGAGCAGCTCCTACTGGCAACACTTGCAAGTGTAATTATGAACTTTAATCGAAAAACTTTGGCAACTCATTGCTCATTCTATGCGGCGGCATCACACAAACAGACAGCTGTCTATCAAAGCGCACAGACGCGAGTCCTATGGCTGCACATGTAAATCGTATGCAACTGGGGTAAACCAATTTTCCCAGTCAAAAGAACCTGAAAGTGCTCCAAGTGAATGCAGAAATAAATAAATGGAAAATCTAAATGTATGGCAAAAGCACACTAAAATTAGTATCAATGTGAAATACTCTAAGTGACATTTATAGCTCTTCCCTTTCTATTTATATATAAACTTAAATTGAAGTAGTTTCTACACTCTATTTGTCGTCATCTTTTATACATAAATTATGCAGGTGCAATGAACTATTGCATTTTTAAAGCAATTGAAAACCTTTTTTTGACGAAATTTGATAAAGGTCAAGAAATTACAATAATTAATCTTGTAAATTAATATAGTTACCTACTAGAATTCGTGTAAAATATTTTCCATAAATAAATAAATTTAAAGACTAATATTTTGTCAACTTGTTTTTGTTGTCACATTACAACAGCTTTTGTTACTATTAAAATTCGTTTGCGAATATCTAACTTACTGCTAATACTTGTAGTATAAACTTTATGCACTTATTTGCTTTCGAAATTGAATGTATTGTTCAGGGCTGTCAGACTGATATGTTGATCACACTTTATAAAATTTAAACATAAGAAGTACAAGTTACCATGGCTTAATTATTTTGTACATAATAATAGTATACTCAAGTTAAGAGTGTACTTTAAAAATTTGCCCGCTTAAAATACCCTTTTCGTAGCGAGTAAGAAAGAATGATGCTGAGCAGCATTTTGGCCATTTGACCATTTGACCATTTGACCGTGTTGGCAAACACGGAACATTATTGCCGCCTGCAGGCGGGATTCTGCTCTCTGGCCAATATGTTTGTCCCTGGCTTTGGAGCTGCTGCTGCTGCCGCCTTTTGACCCGACTTTAGGCCACATGGAAGAGCTCGGAAAAAGCTGTAAATAAATACAAAAAACGTAGCGCTGAAAAAATTTCAATTCGCAGCACAGACGGATACATGCAATGAAACCCGATTGCTGTTGCTCGGCCTGTGTGAGTAGTGGAAATTGCATTGAAAATCGCGGGCGCGTATCAAATAAAATTCTGCAATTTCGCCGCCATTGATGCCCAACGCCCCGCAACTGGCCAATGTAGGAACAACGGTAGGAATATTCAAAATAAAAGGAAGGATGTGGACCGCACTTAGCTCTATTCCTGCCGGCAGGTGAACTTTGACCCTCCCCCCAGCCCCACGGAAACTTGACGAGGCCATCAAAAGTTTTGACACCGACTGAGGCTTATATCTGCATTTTATACCGTTAATAAATTGAAACTTGCTCAAAAGTTGTGCAAAACTGTGCAAAACTGTGCAAAAGCATTTTGGCCGGAAGCAAGTGCCAAGAGCTATTGCCAATGCGTCAGACTAGCTGCCTTTAATAGGCCTCTTCAGTCCATTGCGGCTGCCAGAATGTAGAATGTCATGTGTATAGTGGCCTAGCCCTTGAAGCAACTGCCCCACTCTGCATTTAATGCCCTCGGGCCACAGACCACATTGAAAACACTCCTAGCCACTGTGGTTTATCTCTCCCAGGGAGTAGGGAGTGGGGATGGAACGTGCTACCTTTGCTTAATTACATTCTGTCGAGCAATTAAATCCTCAATAATTGTTTTGTTGCTCGCTTTAATCGCAGTTATTCAAACGGCCACAGACCTCGTCCTGGAGTTGACCCCCTTCTTCTTGGCCTTCATCATTCACGCTTTTCAGGTGCTCCTGGCTGCTGGCTGCTGCTGGAATTCGCTCTCGGGTCGCAGGTCTGCATCCGTGTCTGTCTCTGGGTCTGCTTTATTTATGGTAGCGTAATAATGATCAAACATTTGTCTTCTGCCTGCTCATCCGCTGGCTGTTGTTTTGTTGTTGTTTTCTGTACGCTTTTCGCTTTTTTTTTTGTTGGTTTCAACCCGCTGCCGGCATACATTGCGGATGAGCAATGCCTTAAAGTTTGATTAAAACTTAATTACATTGCCCTCGGGCCGAAGTCGGTAATTTAAACAACGTTTGTGCAAGGTAATAAGCTGGTGGATAAGGATTGGAGTCACTCGGCGGGGTTGAAACTGAATAGCCCGCAAGGTGAGACAGCTCGACATGTGTCCTCGTTCACATGATGTAGAACGTGTGTGCGAGCTCTCCTGCTGCTGCTGCATTGTGAAATCAATAAAGCAAAGTCAGAGCCAAGCGACGATGACGATGCTGCTGCTCCGGCATTCTGATGAGCTTGCCACTGCAGCAGGGACACCGACACCGCACTCCGGCCCCTGATGCATGCGGTTTGTGGCAGAAAAACAATAGAATTATCTCCGGGGTGGGGACGAATTTATGGAGAACGGGCTTGTTTGCCAGTCAATCAATAATTTCTTACCATCCCCAGTGACGCAGTGCGTCAGAGAAAATGAAGATGTGAATGCTGAAAATGAAAACTTTAATTCGGAGACATTTCCCTTTGATTTGATGGCTGCAGCTGCTGCTAATTTGCTTCCCCTGGCAATGTAAGTCACTTCATCTACAGCATGTATCTGAAAACTTTTGCAATAGCATTTAGAAAAATACAAGGCACAAGTTTGCGCCAGCTTAAGATCCTCCAAACTCCAACATCCAACCAACGAGGACGGCGTCTGTCTGTCTCGCCAACCGCAAGCTACAACTACATATTTTTCCCCCACTTTCAGTCGTAAGAAATTTGCAAACATTCAAGGCAATTAAAACTGTCAGATGGAAGTGGGATGAGGAAGTGGAAATTGGGGAGGAGGATGTTCTCCAGTGTCCTCTGCGACTCGCTGATAAGTTTTGTCTTGTGCTCACGGCCATGGCACATGGCCAGCTAGCATTCTGACCACCAAAACTGTCCGCGAGTCCCACTGTCCGCCACTCAACAGTCAACAGAGTCAGCTGGCCATGTGGGCACGCAAAAGTTTTTGGCCCACATTAGTTGGGATTTGTGTTTGGGCTGGAACATTGTGCTCTATGGTCAGATCAGCGTTTGGCCCTTCGCTGCTCATCTGCTCTTTTTTTTGTGCCCTTTTCCTAGATTTTTTTTTTATTTTCTGGCCACACAAACAAAAGCAAAAGCGAGGATGACAACTGGTGGAGGAGGCAAAGGCAAACAACAAGGATGGCACAAATTAAGTGCACACTTCCTTTGCATATTTAAATGCCCCTATACACTTCCGCTTTGAGTGCGGGAGCTGATGCTGCTGCCTCTGCTCTCTGTTTTCTGTTTGTGTGAACACACATTTTTCTGACCATTTGTTTGCATGTCGAACACGGCCACACCAACTGGCCATGGCCCATTGTCCATTGTTGTTTGATTCCTAACTGAATCGAGCATAATTTAAGCTCATATGCAGGCCAGGATTAAATCGGTTGCTAACTAACCGCTGCTGAGGAATGGCCTGCAGATCTCTGTTTCCCAGGCGATTTCATAAATATTTATTAAGCCCAGGCCAGTGCTGACCAATGTGTCTGCTGTGAATGCCTGGGGCTATTTATTTATAAGTAATATGTTTATGGGCGTGGCCCCAGCCGTGTGTGAATACCTAATGAGGCTGGCCGAAGGAAGCAGAGATTGAAAAGCTATTGGGGGCCAGGATATTCGATTAAAGTGTGGAACTGAAACAGACGCAGGTCCCAGAGAGCTGCAGAAAAGGGCCATAAACCGCTGACACTGCTCCGAACTGGAGGCCCAGACTCAATGGCAAGGCAAACTGCCATGTATGCACTCCCGTGAAAACAAAAATGAGGAAGGAAAAGCCACAGTGCATAGTGCGTGTGTGTGGGGAGAGCCAACTCAATAGCTGGAAAATTGAAATTGAAAATCTATTGGGTATTATCCAGTCGCCGGAATTTCAAGTTCAGACAAAGCTGTGGATTAACTGCCAGCACAGCACAGCACTGACTGAGCAGTTTTAATTACAAAAGGATTAATCGGTTAATCCCTGCTCGAACCTAGCATACTTTTCAGGGCGAAGCAATCAGGGCCATGCAAATATGTTCCTAAGAACAAACCAATTAGGGGTAACAAAACACAGGGTTTTGTGGCCCCGGCTCACAGCTCGTTGGCTGCACTTTAATTACTCTCAATGAGCCGCACTTGACCATAAAATTAACATAATAATTGGCCAGTGGATGGATACTGAGCACTTGTACTCCGGCTGGGAAAGCCGACAGGCAACGCGTGACTTGGCAGCGTTTTCGGCCGAGACCAAAACCGAGGCGGAGACGGAGACGGAGGAGCTGATGTTTTCAACTGCTTTTAATTACAACGTTGACATGTCTAAGCTGCTTTCGATACAAGCGAAGCGGGCCTAATAGGATTAGGCGATGACGATGACGTCGGTGCTCTGCTGTGCTGTGTTGTCAAGAGGAACCAGAACAGAAATCAAGCATACGCCGCGTTGTGCCACGCTTCACTATGGTTGCTCCTTGGCTGAGTCTGATGAGGATGAGCAAGATGCTGGCTGCCACCAAAAAGCCGAGAGGTGTCGTGCCCCGTATTTAAAAACAAAAACCAATCCCCGGCGCGATGAGTGGGAAATGAAATCTAAACGCCCGCTCTTCGTGGCACGGCGTGCATACTTATGCAGGCGACTGTATTTAATGGCCACTATGCGCTGCGTGCACAGAAAAAGGCGTAAATTTTGCTAATGGCCTGAAAATTGGGCAATTTTATAGCCTCATGAATAAAAGATTTTCATTTTGCTTCAATTACAGTCAAAGCCAGAGAGCAGCCCCAGTGCCAGCCCCAGTGCCAGTCAAGGATGAAGTCAAGATAGCAAACCACACAGCAGCGCACAAGGACTCACATCACACATAAACACACACTCGCATATGCGACAAGTTGGCGGCCACAATCTTGGATTTATACGGCTTCGAGTGGCTTCAGTGGCTAAGAGGAAAGTAAGAGGGGCTGCACTGCCAGAGCCGCCTATTTAAAAATTAAAATTGTATAAATTTTTAATGCCAGCCAACGCGAGTTATTAGCTAGCTTGATAGCTATCCTCCATCCGCCACCCCAAAGGTGCTCCGCCTGGATCCGCCTGCTAATCGACTGCCAACCGCGATGATTACAAAAATTTTCACTTGGCCGCATATTTTCCTGATTAATTCCGCGGCGATATAAAATGCGAACCATAAATATTTCATACCACACAGCGCGCACCAACCAAAAATTTGTAAAGCAAAGGGCATAGCAAATAAAACGAAGCTTACTTCATACAATTGGCAAACCGCAAACAAAGTGAATTTCATTTTTGTTTGCGGCCACAGACGTGTCAGTTTGGACACATGAATGATGAATTATATTCGGTGGTCAATTTGGAATACATATTTCACATCGCCGCATCCAGCGAAGCAATAAAATATACCCAAATAATCCCCAATCCCCGATGGTTCGAACACACAGGCACAAATTGCGAAACCGCAAAAGTGTTTGCAAAGCTGATCCGCACTTGGACTTAAATTTTCCCCAATCCCCATTTGAGAGTATTTGGAGTTTTCCATTTAGCAATCGCTGATCGGGATCGGGAAATAATAAAGTGATTTCGCTTAAAGCTTCCAACATCAATTCAATTTCAATGCCAAATTGTTGTTTCACTGGGTGACTTTTCCAATGACCAGGGGGCAGAAGCGAGGGAGGTAGGGCTGGCGAGCCAGTTGCTTAATTGAAAAACGTAATTAACTTGAATTTTCTGCTTTTGGCGTTTATTGCCGCTCATTTGCAACGGGACATCCAAACGGTTAGGGTCTCGCCGTTGCAACTGCAGTCAGCGTGTATTTATTTGCACTGCACCCACCGTGCACCCGTGAACGGTCAGCTCCATTATGGGGCTGGGAATTGAGTTTGGGTTTGGGTTTGGGCTTGGGATTGGCTTCTGCGTTGATGGTGCTGTTGTTGATTAGAGATGACAGTCTATGGGCTACGACTTCATCCAAACGATTTTTGGGGCAATTTTAACAAACATTTCTGTGAAAGACTTAGTAAGACTTGCAATCTAATTAATTTTCAACACCTAAACATTTTGAACAGAAGAGCTGTTCAATTGTGTTCATGTTAATTTAATATGTCAGTCAATTAAAACATTGTTGCCAGCTATTTGCAATTAAATTTATAAAACAAATAACTTAAACTGTAGAGCAGTATTAACGTCTTGTAAAGATCAAAATAAAGGAATCCTTAACTTTAAAAATTGGCATCCTACTTAACTTTTTCTTTACAAACATGATTTATAGAGAATATCTTCTTTTTTTTTGGTAGAAAAAATATGTGATTTATGCTTATAAAATCCCTGCAAGGGTTGAGATGGTTACATCCTTTTGTTTGTTAATTAAGACTTTCACAAGTTAACCAATGCTAAGCTGATGTCTCCGTTTTGTGGGTATATTAATCCGATTAAATAAAACAAAATAATGTTTTAGAATAAAAGAATGTAAAAAGAAATAGTTAAAGCGAAAGCATTTTATTAGGTTGAATAAAAGACCAATTTTAATCGATTGTTTCAATAGCACTGCAAATACTCTGCCAGCTCTACAATCGATGATGACGGCTTCGTGAGCCGGTTAAAGTTGACCGCAATACGTGGCTGCCAACGAAATCAGTGGAACGGCAATTGGCTGCGAAATGTGCGGCCAGCAGACTGATAAATCACTCACCTTTAAATCCACTACTAGGAAATGCTTTAATACCCCGAGTCGAGAAGCTGCACAACATCCGTTATTCGTAGAAATTTTATTTTCATGCCGGACTAATAAGCTCCACAATGGGCAGGCGCTGTGAATGGGACTTTAAATGGAGCCACAGCTTGGCTGGTGGTTTTTGCCTCTGCCACAGACTCCCAGGGAGTCCCTTTCGAACTTCCGAGCTGCACCTAATTATGTGACCAAAAAGGGGCGAGGCCAGGTAAGTGAAGCAGGCAAAAGCAAATGTTACTGGTCTGAAACACGAGTAATTAGTAATTTAAAATGCCGCACGTGCATTGAATAGCTCTTGTAGAGCATCCTTTAGCCCCGTTTCCCCGTCTGGGCCACGTTGATTGAACGCTTAAGCTGGCTTGGGTAGGGCAAACACGTTTAATTTAATTGTTGATATGGCGACGCTACAAATGAATCGCCCCGGCCGAAAGTCACTGACTCAGTTTCGGTCTCCGTCTGAGCCAAGTGTACCCCATTCCCATTCCCATTCTTATTCCCTTTCGTGTTCTTCCGTTTGTCAGCTAAGAAAATCCAACGTGGCATTGGCCCGCTGTGAAGCCGACAGTGCCACATGCTGCGTCAAAATAAGTAAACATGACGGGACCAAAGTTGCTGACTTTACAGCCCTGGCAGCGTGGAGCTTGGTGCTTGGAGCTTGGAGCTGGAAAAGGAGATGGGTACCAGTACCAAATAACCAAGAGCCAGTAATCTGCGATAATTAACTAAATAAGCAAGCGTGGCCAAATTTGTTGCTTACAAAACGACAAAGACCGCCTGCGGTGAGAGTAATTTCCTTTCCCCTTTCTTTTTTCTTTTTTTTTGGCTTTTGTGCGAATAATAAATGCATAATTGATTATCCGTTTAATCGCTTTAATTTGGCCAAATAAACGATAGGGCTAATAACGCAAGCAAGTTTCCTAATGCCCGGTCATTACTCATTACTCATACGCAGTGTGGGCCGCAAATGATTTCAATTAGCCCAACTAAATAAACCATTAAGCGTTTTCATTAAGCTCTGCTAAATTTGGTTAAATATTTTAATGGCACATAAAATTAAAATTTAATTAACTAGCACACTTTGTCGAACAGCGATAAAGAATCGTTTTTCACAACGACGTATAATTAAATGGCATGCAGAAAAAGCAGCGTGGCAAGCTGGGGAATATTATTTAAATATTCATTGTGGCATCAAGGCATGTGCGTTGTGCATGCAATAGCAGCACAATCAACTGATGAATGAGCTAGCAATAATGAAGTGCAAACAGGCGACACGTGCGTCCACTGGAAGTGATGTCCGATTTCATTTCCATGTCCTCGACATTGATTGAAAATATTTGGAGCCGGCCCGGGCTAATAAGAAAGCAATTATTTTTTCCTAATTTGTTTTCTGAGTTTACCACCCTCCACCTCCACCCCACTTTCGGCATTGCGAATCAGCTTAAAATGTTGCCCAAAGATTTTGTGAGAACAACCAGAACAACAACGCAAAAAATGCAAAAGCAAAATAAACAAGGCAAAAGTTGATAAAGCAAAGTGGCCAAAACGAAACGGGGTACATAATCGAGTTTAGGCCATGCGGAGAGGAAAGCCGAGCACTCTACAGTTCCAACTTCAAAGAATTTGAGATTTTGGGATTTGCCTTTTAAATCACTAAATTGTCATAGAGATAGAGAATTTAATGTTTCCTTTGTAAACAAAAAATCGTTTTGATTGTCTTACGGCATTCCCTGTGAGATCAATAATACAACAGATGAAATAGCCAATTAATTACTTGAAAATCTTTTAAATATACAAATATACAAATTTTTTCCTGAACAATATTTAAAACTGCAAAGGACCTTGGTGAGTTTACTTTGTATATTTGGTTATTTTTTATCTTGGTAGCGCACTAAAAGTCCGCCCAGCCAAGGCCACGCACTTGGCCTGTTGTTATTTTTATGCTACTTTCCATTTACAGTTTTTCCTTCCTGTGCCCCTGTAGCCCTCCCCTCCCGAAGGACTTGGAGCGAAGGACCCTGGCCGGCAGGCAATTTTCTGCTTAATAAAAATTAAAAAGGGTTATGCGCGAGAGGCAAAAAGTTTTTCATTAAGCTGCCAACGATGATGATGATGGCGAAGGCGGTCGACAAAAACCCTGCGAGGAGGTACAATCCTCCCGTTTGGATGCCGCAAATTTGATAATGAAGATAAATGTTTATCGCAGTCAGGGGCGTGGCCGGTTGCCAAAAAGTTCGTAACGCAAATTTTCACGCTGATTATGCCAATAAAATCAATGATAAGCGTGCTCAGTCCCAGTAGCAACAACAAGTAAATTTTCGGACCGCCCACCGTCGACTGGCAAAAGTTTTCACGACAAACAAATGAATAGTCAAACGCAATGAATTAAATTGATAGGGTCAACGGAATAGCAATGGTACGACACCCCACAAACCCCACAAAACACAAATAAATGCCAGTAAATATGTATGTTTCAGCGGAATGACAGTGGGGGAGTGTGTTGAGCCGCGAGTAAATTGGTTTGCCGTGTCATTAGTGAAAAACGTATCCACATTTTGGCACTAATTAAATTTCATTTGAGTTTTTCCACTCAGTTGTGGCCAGTTGCCAGCATGCAGCATGCACACATTTCACTGCTTGCTTTCGCATTTTGACAAATTTAATTGTTTTTACGCTTTCGAAATTAATTTGAAATTAATTTACAATTGGATAATGAAATAAAAAAAATGTACGTGTATAAGCCTCTTATTATTTCTATATTTGTAAATAAACTTAACATTTCTTGAGTCAAAATCACAATTTACTTGAAATCTTTTTATTTAAAAACGAATGTGTGAATTTTTTACTTACTCTAAAGTCAACTTTAATGTATTTATAAGTGCGTACTTATAATTTTCAAGTGCTTGTTTGTGAGAGGCTGAGTTTAAATACTGCTTCTTAAGCCCCAGATAATCTTATCCCTTTTTGCATTTTTTGTTCATGTTCTCACACATTCTGTTTGCTGTCCGAGTGGAGATTAGATTGTGTCAGTGGGTCAATGCACTTGGAATGCGCTGGTGAGGATCTGAAAAAGGAGCCAAGAAAGTTGAAACAATCCGAGAGGCAAAAGGAAATTACGAAACACATGGCGCCCGAAGCTAGTTACACACTGCAGACAATGCAGCCAGGTAAAAAAGCAGGTAGAAACCAAGCTCAGAAAGAGCAAATGAAGAGCGTTCCGGGCAAGGATGGAGCAGATGCTTTCAGGACGTGAGGATGGCTGAAATAGATGGATGGATAGATGGATGGATGGCTTGACTGGGATGGCTGGGCAGGTCACAAAAAACGGCAGTACACGGAAGCACATTGTCAATGGGTGAGAGCATTTGATGCTTATTCTAAGTTTGATTCAGTGTCGTTGCAACGGCTCAAGGCTGTTTGGGCCGACCCACAAAAGATGGCTATACTATACTATACTCAATGCGGAAGTTTTACCCATCTGCCGAACGATGTGGGAAATTTAAATGTCAACACAACACCCAGATGACACGGAAAACATACATACGTTGCTGCAAATGACTCTCATAACTGTTGCGGGTTTAATTTGTTGAATTCTGTTTAATTTGCTGCATTTATTGCTCGTCACATGTGCAAAACTTTTTATTTATACACCCAGCGCAACAACAGCCAAACAATTTTTTGTAGCTGCCTTTTATGCAAACTTCACAACAGCGTACTACTACTGGGCGCCCGAGGCTTCAATCCCCGCTCCTCTTGTAAAGTTATGGCAAAAGCACTTAAGCGATTTCATGCAAATTTTGTATATTTTTTGCTGTGCTTTCGCTCAGGTAAGCATTATAACTATATGTCTACGGCTGCGACTCTGACAACAACTAGCGAGCAGTGCTGCAAGGGCAGCGAGCGAAAAAAATACTTATAAGGGAGCCGAAAGTTGAAAACTTCTGCAAATTGTTGTTGCTAAAGTACCGTGTGCGAATGGGGCATGTTGGGCCCAAGAGGAAATCTCTCGAGTTTCTAGGAGAATTTAGACCTTTACCCTGAGGGCAAAGGTTTTTTTTTGTTCAATAAAAGAGAATTTATTGAAAGGCAGCCAAATGAGTGATTTTTTCATATTTTATTGTAAATTGGAGACACTTTCTTTATCTCCATTTAGGGAGAACAAACTTCCTGAATACCTATCCTAATTATATGTTTTTATTTTTTTCCTTCTTAAGCTTTCTTAAATTATTTTAAGCTGGTTACATTTTTATTTTTGAGCTGAGTTTTTAGATTTTAAAAGATAACAACAGTTCGTGTACTACTGAAAATTCCAGCGCTTTTTCTGTAACTTAGTTTTTACTCATATTGTCGTATAATAAGGACAGTTTACTACTCTTGTTTTTCAACTGAATAGTTTTAATGCACACAATTAAAGTCAAAATTGTAAAAGAGTTTTGTGCATATTTTTTGAAGCTTGATGCAATTAACATTTAACTATTTTCAATAACAACTCATACCACACTGGTTTCCATACATTTAACCCCATAGTTTATGCCCTGGCTGAAAATCGTTTTGTTAACAATTGGCATTCAGTGACGTAAACAAAATGCTTTTGTTTTTGATGGCCGCATATAAAAGTGTCAACGCTCAAGTGGTGGGATGAATGAATATAATAATAAAGCTGGCTGGGCGGCAGAAAGTATAACTTGCAACAGCGACTTTGGCCATGCCACATAAATTAGGAGTGCGTGAAATCTGGGGATGTAAATTTAATGTGCCGCCAGCGGCAGTGGCAACAAATCAAAAACACTTTTAAATGGGCACGTCGCTGTCGTAAAAACATCAGCGAATCGTAATTTGCTTTTGCCTTATTTATTGAAGAGGAGAGCCTGTTTCTTGTGGGCTAACAAGGGATCCCTTGGAGCCCTTGGCATAAATCAAGCACGTGTGCCAATATTAAGAAATATTTTGGCAGCAAAGTGATCGGTAGAATCGAGGATTCAACTGGGAGACAGCACTTTGTAAGATGGGGGTCAACACCAAACAACCACCAAACAAAAGCCGACAGCCAGCTGAGCTGGAAGCTTAAGGTGAGTGCACCTCGGTTGAAGCTGCATTTGCATGCCACTCACCTGTTCAGCATTCCGACTCCTACATACCTTCTCGCATTGCTCGTTTTGTTTTAGCTCGTTGGTTTTCTCGGTTGCTGCTGCTCGGTTTGCCTTGGCTCTAATTGAAAATATTTTTGTTTGCGCTTCATTAAACCTAAACTGAGTAGCAAACCGAGAGATATGCTGTGCAATGTCTGTCAGTTCCATTTGGCTGCCATTTGCAAGGGAAAGAGTTCTTTAATAAATATGTATGTTGTCTGTTCCGTTCTGTTGTTGTCCCCTGCCGTATTTGTTGTTTTAATCCAAAATGCAATCATTGAAATGCATTTTATTTAAGCTGTACTCGCTTATTGCATTTTTGCATACAATTTTGGGAAAGCTCTCTCGGGCGGGGGGGGGCAAGGACAAAGGGATGGGAAGCCCCAGGCGAATTATTTTTATATGCTTACAACCATGGTGGAGCTGGGATCGCTCCCAGTAGCAAGTTCTGACCCTGCGTGTGTCGGTTGGCAAATTCAATGACAGTTTGTGCCTTTTGCAACTTTCAGTTGATTTTTTATTGTCAATCGAACAATAACGAAATCATCGGCCAAGTTACGCCAAACGCCACAGCAGACTTCGATTCTTCGATGTGAATGTGACAGTGACTCGGCACGGCGAAAACTTTAAGGTAGGCAGCCCGGAATTCTGACAGCAGTCGAGCGTGCCACACCCCATCGGTGGAGATTTATATGCCCAGGCGATGTGACTCAATCAATGGCATTTGTGTTGTGCCAGCAGAGGCAGCAGCAGCAGCAGCAGCATCACCATCACCATCGTCATCCCCTTCAGCCGGAGAATGGGAACACGAACTGAACCGAACTGAACCGAGCTGAACTGACTTGGGGCAAACAGTCCTTCCCTGGAGCAGCAGGACATCAGACAGTCGGAGAGACATGCACAGTATTTTGTGTAAAGAAATCAAAAATTTATACAAACTTTGCACAATGAATGAGCAGCAACAAAGCAGGAGAAGGAGCAGCAGGAGAACCGAACCAGTGTGTCCTGCTTTAGCCAGGACAGCAATTGCCGAAAATTGTTGCAAGTCGCCTCGCTCGCTATTTGACAGAGGCAAAAATAGCACGTGAAACTTACACACACTCGAAAAAAATGTGTTCCGAGTAGCATTCAAATATTAAAGGTAATTGATTTCGACAACCTACCAACTTTCAAATCGAAAGGGCATTAAGAAAGCTATGCACCATTTATGGTTTCGAAGAAAACAGTTTTCCCAGGTACAAAAAAGGGTTAACTTAAAGACTAGATTGAATTTAAAATGTATTACTTTTCCAAGTGTGGTCACTCGCCGACCAGCAACAAAAAAGGGAGCAAGGACAGCTCGTAACCGGACAACAGCTCAGGATGTGTGTAGGTAGGTAGGAAGGTAGCTCACTGCCGGGACCAGTGGAGACGAATTAATTAAAAATTCCGAAAATATCCGGTTAACTCTTTATAACAATTTCGTGTACAATGCCCAACTCTTGCTGCATTCGACAAAAAGTCCTTCGTCCACCTTTGTGTGTGCATCCTGCAAGGGAACTTAAACACTGCACAAATTTAAAATGCTGATGCTTCCAGGCGCCTCAAGATGGCTTCATCTAACTGGTCGACAGCCATTCAAACTATTTTCGTTTCGGCCGTTTACCAGGCAATCTACATAAATGAATTCATTTGGCTTCCATATAGGTACGAGTATGTACGTATGCACAATAGAATTCAGAGTGTTCGGGTCGTATACGCAATATTTGATATTTATTCTCTAATTGAGGGTACAACCCGACCTGAACTTGCCTTAAAGTCACATTTGTTCACAGAAATAATTGCTGCTGCTGCTGCTAAAAAAGGGGAATAAACGGAAGTCAATGGGCAACAAATATAAGGGAAAACTCATCGTGGTCAAAGGAAAAGCGGAAAATACAAAAAGCCGAAAAAAGGATAAAGATTTGAAAATATTCGGTGGGGTGGAATGACCATTTAGCAATAAAAAATGACCGGAATGCTCGTTAAAACTAAAAACAATTGACCACATAAATTAGCAGCATTAAAATACCGAAAGGCATCAGGCCAAAAATGGCCCAAGGGCCGGAAGGAAGTGCGAACGATTGATTCAATTAATTGCCAAATTAAAAAGGGGAATTTCACCCACAAAAGGAGGCGAGAAAAGAGAGCGAGCAATGAAAGGGGAATGTTATGACAATGTCAGAAAACCAAATAATAAATGATGGGGGGCGAGGAGCGAGGAGGAGCGTCAGTAACCGATCTGGGCTGACACAAAGTGACAGGCGCCGGGGGCCGTACTGGCCCAATTGAATTTATTATGGCATTTCAACTCGGAGAGCGTCAATTGAATGGAAGTGGACCCCGACACACACACACACACACACACAGTGTCACAGAGAAAGAAAGCCGGGGAAAAGCTCTGTTGCAATAGCATCATTATTGGACTAAACCGAAACTATTTGCCTCAATGGGCCACAAAGCGCCACACGACACGCCAAAGGACACAGCCGGAGAATCAAACAGAGAAAGAGAAATAGAGACAAAAACAGAGGCAGCCACAGCTGCAGGACGGACGAGCATGAACGGGAAACGAACCCACATCGCCAGTGATAGTCCAATGCCCTCGGGGTATATTTTTCGCCACTTTCGCTACGGCCAAAAGTGTTGACTGTCTTTGATTTTGTTTGTCTGCTTGTTTGGCTGGCCAACTTTGGACCTATGTACATATATTGCCCCGGGGAAAGGGCTAACACCAGCAATTACACACAGCTTTGTCAATCGAGGAAAAGTTCACAGTACGGCGCATAATCAGCAAATGAATCATAAAGCCAGATTGCAAGTTCACCCATTACAGTTTGTTCTTTTGACCCCGCTGTAACTACACGTAAATAAATATTTTTTGGCAAAAATATTTAATTGAAATACGTTTGGATAAGTTAAGCAATGCTTAAAACATCTTAAAAGTGGTATTTTACATTATAAATATTTAAAGTTATCTACATACATTGTAATCTTTAACTTTTTATTTGGATAATTATCAGAAAGTTAAAATCTGTAATTTAATCCTTCTCTTTTTTTTAATAATTATTTCAGCAAGCACCTAAAATCCCCAATATTTAATTCTGATCATAAAAAAAGATAATTGAAGTTAGAAGATCAGTCAAAAGATTCAGTAAAACTACAATTAAAATTCAAGACACCAACATAAAATTTTTATTTTTTAAGTGTTAAACTTACTATTATTAAAATCAGGCTAATATAATTTTACTTATACTTGATACAGGTAGGTTCAGCTACCCATTTCGGGTTGTACAGTGAAGCCTTTTAGCAAACGCATTGTGGTTACAAACAATTTACAAAATCGTCTGAACTTAAGCCGCCGTGTTGCGTGCATTTTATGACTAAGCGTCATCTATGGATGCTCTAAATTCCCGGCCACTGCAATTGGCTTTTTCCCAACCGCACTCACGTGCAGTGCCCACACGGACTCACAGTGGGAGGGCGGAAAGCGGAAAGGGAAAGGGAAAGCCCGTCTATCGGCAAAACAAAGTTAAATCGCCCAAATCCTTTGACCATGTCACACTTTTATACATAATCGGTGGCCGGGCACGTGCAGACAACCGCAATGTTGTGCGAGGACGACAAATAAAAAAAAAATAAAAAGGGAAGCGAAGGGAAGAACAACAAAAACCGAGTACAAAAACAACAAATGCAAATTACAGCAACATCAGCGGACAACAGCAAATATTACGTATACGTGCGTTCAATGTCCTGATGGGGTTGATGGGGTTGAAAGCAAGGCCAATAATGCAAAAGGCATTAACAGGCCAAGCACTGGTTTTCCGGCCCAGTTATTGCCATTAACATGGCTTAATTAGCCAACTGGCTGTAACAACACCGGCTTAAAGCATAATTGTAAATATTTCCGGGCTTAAACAAACCAGAACATTGTCCTGAATAATTAAGGGGACTTGGTCGGCTATTACAGCGACCTGAGAAGCGTCACATAGGAGATGGCCGTACGCACAATCTGCAAATAAATAAAAACTAAATTTATTTACACAAAAAAAAATTTTATTTAGATAAAAAAAAAAGTTGAATCTCATGGTTAAATATTATCTTAATATGAACTTTAATTATTTTATTGTTGGTAGAAAAGGATACGAAAAATGTAGGTTTGATTGTTAAATATTTAAAATAAAATTTAAAAGGATAAATAAAAATATATTTTCTGTGTAATTTAACTTTTACTAACCATGACAAGTGTCGGCCGATTGGCCTCGAAGAAGTAGCCGTCCATTGTGCATCCCCTTCTTGCCCGCATCATGGCAATTTTCAAAGAGTCCACAAGCTTGCAATTTTCCGGCAGAAGATGAAGCCAGTTGCTCTCGTAGATGGCCTCTCCAAAGCGATGACTCTCCTCCTGGACGTTGGATCCGCAAAAACAATAAATCGATACCTGGCCGAGAATGGCTGCCGTGAAGGCGGCATAGAAAAGCATCTCTGGCTGCATGAGATTAGTGGAGAGCTGGTAGCACAGGACACACAGGTGCAATGAGGCTGCAACAAACTGGGCGAACATGATCGGCCTGAAGTATCCATTCAGGGAATGTCCCAGGTCCAAGCCCTCCCCGTACAACTGAAAGATGTGCTCCAGGTTCTCACGGGTTTCCTTCAGACTTTCTCCCTCGAAGTGCATCATTTTGTGTCTGGCGATCTCGAAGATAGCACATAGATTGTGGGTCAGCGAGGAAAACAGGGTGTCCACGCAAACTGTGAACAAAGCTACTCCCAGAGCTGCACTTACACACCACAAATAGGAGACTATATAGTTAACAATGTTACTGTTGTCCCAGGGATATCTGCAAAAACGATGGATATTAAGTAGGGGTTAGCTAAAGTATAGTTTTCCTACACGCTGGGAAAGGGCAATTCCGGCTGCAGTTGACCTGTTCTGTAGTAGGTAACCACCGTGGACAGAAAGGACATCAGGCAGGCGGAGAGGCCAGCTGCCGCAAAACATATGGTATACAGGGCGCTAATAAATTGATCCCACCGATTTTGCTTTGACACGATGACCTCACAGACAGTCCACTTTTTTTCTGAAAATTTTTTTAAGTTTATCATTTGCAACAGTAATTAATTACCCTAAATAACTTCATGTCAACTTTTGTTACTTTACTCTTTTATTTGTACTACAATATTCAAAGTATTATTTTTATATTTATATATTATAGTTATATTATTGAAATGGAGTGGGGCGGAGTGTGGACAAACCAGGTTGGGGGGCTGATCAGCGGGGTGCTGGATCGGCCGTAGAAATTTCCCTCGGGTGGTGTAGGCAGAAAAGAAGGCGACGAAGGTTTTTCTGGCACTTCAGTTTTCACTTTTATTCTGTGCACTTTGTACTGGTCTGTTACATAGGTTTCTTAGAATTAACATAGAAATATGGGGGTGAGTACTTCCAGAGCGGTTCGGAGAGCGGAGTGGAGACCCTTAACAGAGCGAGAGAGCGAGATGCGAGCGATCTGGAAGAAACTGCTCTCTCGACTGCTAAGACTCCAGGGCCGCTTGGAAGGGAACTGGGAGGGCCGTTTAAAGGCAAACTGGAAGCGCCGTTTGGCGCGAACATTCTCCCCCCCCTTGCGAGGGCGAGCGTAGCAAATAACGTCAAGAAATGGATGCTCAGGAAAGCGTTGGACACGCTGAGCTCTCGTGGATATGCAGAAGAGTGTGGTGGTCCTGTCCACACGTCTGGCAGCGATGGCCACTGCGGCAAGATCCTCCGGAATGTTGGTGGGCCAAACAATTGGCGCAGTAATTGTTGTTGTGTACTGCCTGGAGCCGTGCCTCTGCGCTTAGCCGTAGGAAACGGTGGCATTTTCTTAGTGGATGATTTCCCTGGCAGACTCGGCATTGGTAGGATAAAATACCTCGGGAACGTCTGCTTTGCGCGGCGGGATATGGAACCCAATAATTGGTCGAATCGGGAGCGTGGGAAACTCGCGCAGAGAAGTTGGAAATCTTAGTTTTGATTGTGGCGGATGATTGCCTTGGAGGATCAGGATAGATCGGTACACTGGAGGAAGAGTTGCTTGGATGCAACAACGTGTGATGTCGATTACGGCAAGTAGAACAGCTGTGGACGCTGGAGCAATTCTGGAGTGTATGGCCTTTTGCAAAGCAATTAAGGCACAACTGCTTGCTTTGGATATAGGATGACCGATCGGTTACATCCATCTGTAGGAAGCGTGGACATATTCGTACTGGATGGTTCTCTTTGGAACACAAATCACAGCTTTTAGGAACCATTGGAACAATCTTCGTAGTAAAAGAATTTATTCTGGGCACTGGTAGGTAGGAGCTCGCTGCTTTAGACTGATGCCTTGGAAGGGTACATGTCTTGGAAGGTTGAATGGAATCTATGGAATCTATGGCCTCTAAGGTTCTGTGGCGTTCAGTGAGAAATGCATTCAGATCGAGCCACTTAGGAATTTCCGTTTTATCTTTAACGGATTGCTCCCATAATGAGAGAGTGAGCATTGGAAGCTTTGTGGAGCATAGATAAACAAGAAGACAGTCCCAAGTCTCTGTTGTGATGCCGGACATTTTTAACGAAGTTAAACAACTTTGGATGGTATTCTGAAGCTCCTTCAAGGACGACGCAGATTCTTGCGCTATGGATTGTAAATTGAACAAGTTTTTCAGTTGGCTGTTTACCAGGGATCGCTTATTTTCGAAACGCTCAGTAAGGTTGTCCCAAGCTGAGCGGAAGCCATCGTTGGTGAGAGGCGAATTGGAAACTATGGCATGAGCTTCGCCCCTTGTCTTGGCATTTAAATGGAACAGCTTTTCAACAGGAGTCAGCCTTGGATTGTCTATATAGACGGCTGTGAAAAGGTCCCGGAAAGTCGGCCAGCGAAGATAATCGCCTGAGAAAACTTCCGTATCACATGGAGGAAGCCGACAGCCAGACGAAATGGAATTTTGAGTAGGAACAGGCTGGACTTGAGCCTTCTCGATTTGCTCTCCGAGCTGAGCGGCACACCTTTCGTAAACTGAGTAGCAGTAGTCGTATTTTGCCCGGAGAGTAGGCAAGGTGTCTGCCGCACCCTCAACACCAACTGAAATTAACTCGGAGCAAGCGTCGTATTCTTTTTCAACTTTATCCCAAAGTGCTCGGACTTGGTCACGACGAACTTTGCACGTGTATACGGATGGATTTGACGCTTCTGGAACGCTGATGCTGGCCACAAACTGGCACAGACGATCAGTTGTGACAATGAATTTGTTTAATGCAACAGTTGGCGCAGTAGAAGCCATTTTCTGTGCAGAAGAAGCGGACTTGTGATTCACACTTGGAACTTTTGGAGTAGCTGACTTCACCACAGTTTTGGGAACGCTCTTGCTGTTTTTCGATGTCAGCGGTGTAAGCGTGGACTTCGAGTTGTCCATGGGTGAAGCTAAAACGTTCTTTTTGTTCTCAACAGGCATGTTTTAACAAAGAAACGAATATAAATAAGATAAATTCTGAACTGAATTGTTTAAGCGGATCGATATTTAATTATAATCGTGAATTGGAATTATTGGAATGGAACACGCTGGGTTTTTATTCGGAGCTTGGCTTGGGAGGAGGAATAACTCCCAAACAACAACCAGAAAATAAAAAGTTCACACTGCTGCGCAGTTGGAAAATTGCGGCGCAGTTTTGGATTGCTTTTTATATACACGATGATTGTTAAATGTTGTTTGCCAAATAGAAAATATTTTTGAAATGAAAAAAAAATATTAAATAGGCCACGGAGGTAAACAATTGAATCGAATTGAATAGAAAATATTTTGTAATGCAAAAAAATATTAAATAGGCCACGGAGGTTAATAATTGAATCGATTTTTATCGGTAATCGGATTTCAAATTATTTTGATGGTGGAAATATTGTATATTTGGAAGAGGTTTATTTGGACACAAACCTTTTGAATGCAGTTCTGCGGAGTCGGAATTTTTGTATGTATGCGTGGGAGTTTCTGCATATGCAAAAATATGTAAACAAATGATATTTTTGATGTTTATGTTTTCAGCGCCGGCCGCGGAATACCTTTAAAATCTTTATTAGGAGGTAGGGCCGACGTGGGTTTTTTCTTGGAAGCTGAAAAAATGTATATGGATGTTTTGATCTGTGTGGTTCCAAAATATTGGATGTATGTGCATATAGTGTTATAGTTGGATGTGTATATATGTGTGTTTTGGAAGTTGGAACAAATATGTAAATGTATGGATGTATGCGGGAACTGTGATAGCTTTGTGCTTTTCGTGGGGTGTATGTACGTATATGTGTGTATGTTTTTGCGGGAACTTGGAAATATTTTCGCAATTTTTAATTTGCAAGTTGGAAATTGGAAGTATTTTTGTGGACTGTAAAATTTGGAATTTTTTGTTGGAAATTGTTTAAATACTTGCGCATACAAGGATATGCTTACGCAAATATTAAACTTCAGTCTTGGAAATGTACATCAATACGCAAAGCTGGATGTAGCTTTACGTATGTATTACATAGACTTGTAAATTGAAACGGAGAGAAAATTGCTTGGAATAAAAGCGATTGGAAATGGCCAAACAGATACGAGAAAAAATTGGATTTTTTTCTCTGGAAATATCTGATTGGAATGGAAATTGGAAAATCTGTACTTATCTTGATTTTCCTTACTCCACCGTCGAACACTGGTACTTGTGGAATCCGGTCGATGGATCATGAAATGGAGTGGGGCGGAGTGTGGATTTTTTCTTGGGGTTGTGGTTGTGTAGCAAAAAGGTGATGAGTTTCACTTTTCTTCAATGCACTTTGTACTGGTCTGTTACATAGGTTTCTTAGAATTAACATAGAAATATGGGGGTGAGTACTTCCAGAGCGGTTCGGAGAGCGGAGTGGAGACCCTTAACAGAGCGAGAGAGCGAGATGCGAGCGATCTGGAAGAAACTGCTCTCTCGACTGCTAAGACTCCAGGGCCGCTTGGAAGGGAACTGGGAGGGCCGTTTAAAGGCAAACTGGAAGCGCCGTTTGGCGCGAACAATTATTTTCTATAAAAATAAATTTTTGTAAGCTGCATTTATAGGTACCTTCTGCCAAATTTTATTATTTAAAATACTATTTAAAAACCTCTTAAAATTTACTTACCTCTCGGCAGGATATCGTGAAACCGCTTTATTAGAAACCTTAAATCCCCATACAGCCAAAGAAAAACTGCGATCTTACAAAGAGCCAGCAGATCCACGAGAACCGAGCAGAGCGAGTCGGTTAGTAGGTCAACATTTTGGATGTTGCGCAGGCCAAAGACGATGGTGAGGGGCAGGAAGGTGGCCACGGAGAGGATGCAGCAGATGGTTCGCCGGGGATATCGATTACTCACATCCTGCTCCTGCAGCAACTCAAGTCCCAACAGGCGAAAGAAAATGGACTGCAGTCGAAGAAACATGTCCGTCAGCATGTCAAGCCGAGTAAGTAGTGCAAAATTGAATGTATTCTTTTAGAGAAAGTCGAAAGCTCATTAAAAATTTGTGCTCGTTAACGGCGAAAAAAAATCAATAGCCATTTAGGCGAGTCCACGCTTTAAGCTATTTATTATTTAAATTCAAGAACAAGCCATTAACCCATTGTCTTGGGAATTACTTAGAGGTTGCTCAGGGACTATCTCTCTAGGGAATTTCAAAGGCTTAGGGCTTAGGGCTGCAGATTCCGACCTGTCCCTCTGATGTTTGCACAATAAATTATACTTAATTAAAAACAATTAAAAGCTAATTCCAATTGCAGCCGTCAAGCAGAGCAGCTCGGCCTGTGGTGCTGCAGACAAATCTCAGAGCCACTGCAAATATTTGGCAGCAATGCTAAGCAAAAACTAAAACAAATCCTAGCTGCATTTCAAATGTGAAAACTTTTGTTTGCCTCGCCAGCCCATTCCCATTCCCATGCCCAGTTTTAATGGTAGGGGAGACCGGGGCTAGTGTGCCGAAGGGGTAAGTGTGCCGAGTGCCCTTTTTGAAAAGAGCTTAAAGCGCAGTGGCGTCATCTACACTTTTTTTTGTCGAGTATAAGTTCGCGGTTTTACCAACGTAGTTGGGATTATATAGGTGTTGCGGTTTGCCCACGAGCACACTTTTTCTGTTTTCGGCACCGGTAAGTAAATTATTCATGTTGTGTTTACTTATATTCTATTCAAACAACTATCATCCGATTTCCGAAAACGTAGTACCGCTGGAAAGGGCATTCAAAACCCTACAAAATAGTGTGACTTTTTCCGTGGTTATCTATCTTTTGTGTTTATGCATCGTCATTTTATCTTAACAAATGCATTGGGGTAAGTGTGCCGAGTTTAGTGTGGGGCAAGTGTGCCGAGTTTAGTGTGGGGCGTGAAGGTCGTAAATGCCGATCTACCAAAATTTTGACAGGATCGCCGATAAAAGCAGCATTGATGGAGGAGAAAAATGAAAGGTGAGCTGGTAGAGGAAAAAAAAGCAGCTAGAATGTCCAAGAAGTTCACTAAAGCTACCTCCATTAAGTCCAAGACTAAAAAGACTAAAAAGTAAAGTGGGGAGTTTTTTTTTACAACAATATTATTATTGTAAACTTGTAAACTTATGTACACTTACTTTTAATTCAATAAACCAATACGGTCATGGATTTCTTGTGTTTAATTTAATTGGCTTAACCAAACTCGGCACAGTTACCCCGGCCCTGGGGTAAGTGTGCCGATTTTTTCTGTCGCAGTTTTTTGTTAATAACTTTTTCCATGGTTGTTTTTCATTCATAAGAAAATTCACAGATGTGCTCAAGGGTTCTACCTTAATGACAGCGTAAACCGTTTCCGAAAAAGTTAGCCCACAACTTGAAAAGAAATGCCTAAGTCCAAAATCGGCACACTAGCCCCGGTCTCCCCTATGTTATTTTGGGAATCGTCAGACATTTCAGGGTTTTAATTACTGCTAAGCCGGAGACTTTCACCGGGTATCGGTATTGTTGTCGTGGTCAGAGATCACAGCAGCTGGCAAAGTTTGGCCATCGTTTGGTCGGATAATTTAGCTTCTGAAATAAATTAATGCAATTATTTATGGTCGACAATGGCAGGCAGCTTAGTGCAGGTCCAAGTGGACTCATAAAATACACACAAATGCCACAGACTTTGCAGCGACAGCATTATTAATTTGATGTGTGAATGCCAAAGTGAGTAAATCAGAGGTTTGCCTCCGATTCTATTTGCTCAATTATTAACTGGGCCAGCAAGTAGTTAATTAAAAATTTTACCTGGGGATTGGAGCAGAGGATGTCGTCGCTCCTGCCTGATTGAAATTCTCCGTGGAGGAACAACTTTGGCTAGGCACATAAAACAAACATTGACACACTGACCAAGCCCACGAAATGGAGTTTATATATTTTCAGTAAAGCAAAACTTGCTCGAAACTCAGCTGGCAGCTGACAGAAGGAGGGGGATGGGGGGAAGCCTTGGGGGTGGCCAAAAACTGCTGAAGAACTTTTTCTTATTCCTGGCATTGTTATTACCACGTTGATGCCGCTCGGATGCTGCTGTTGCCATGGCATCGTCCTCTCAACGAAACTCGAATTTCCCTTTCAAGGAGGCGTGAAATATTCGACTTAAGAACTCTGAAGAATTATAATACTTGAGCCACAGCCACTTGATAACTATGGTTCAGGTTTTTACACTTATCAGTTCATTTGTTTTGAGGTATAATAAAAAAAGCCCGGATAAAAGGGCTGCCACACGTTTTTCCCCGAGACAAAAGGGTATCCACAACTTGGTGCTGGCTTCCTCAACTTGAAATACTTTCCGGGGCAAGCCCATTTAGTTGTTGCACTGCCCGGACAGCAGTTGAATCCAAAATGAAATACTTGATTTCAGCCTCCGTGGGATTTTGCCTGCAACTCCGAGGAGCGCAAAACTTTGCCGCTCTCACAGGAAGTCAACTTGGCATGGGACTGCGACTAAAACGGAGCCTGGCAAGCAGTTTGCTTAAAATGTTTAGTGGAAAGTGTTTTAAAATACATTAAAAAGTTCACGGCTGCCCTGGCACGCATTGAATTTATGCGAATTTGGTGAACTCCTTGAGTGGAAACTTTTTGCATTTGCGCGCCCGCCCAATCAACTTAAATATTTGTTTAGCTCAAGTACTTTCCTCCTGCTCCTCCTCCTCCTCCTCCTCCCTTCTATATCATCATTCCACCTTTGTTGGCCAAAATCCGGAATCGTACTTAGACAGTTGTAATTAATGCCCCAACGAGAGCTCTCATCCCCAAACAGTCCCGCTTCCCGATTGGTAACCGTATCCGTGTCCTGGTGGATGATGTCTCTGTAGCCTGGAGCGTGTTTTCATATTTGCTCCTGTCATCATTTAATGAGAGATATTTTATTTCCCGGCTCATGTTTATTGGAATATTTGTGGATGTGGGTGGGGGTGGGGGAACCCATTCTGAGATACTTACGTGGGCGGCCGCCATTTTCGAGAGCCCATCGACTTTCACTACCTGTGAGTGCGGTGTGCTTCTGTTTATGCCTCGATTTGATACGCTCGAAGAAAACTGTCGAATTCGCAAATGACGAAGCCCTATTTAGATCTCGAGGCGCTTTTGTCTAGGCCCGAACAAATGGAAATGGAAAAATATTTTTGCAAAACAAACAAGCCCCAAGTAATTTGTTTTCTCCCCCTCACCCTCCCCCTCGAACCGAAACCATTAGCATGGGAAAATAGGCCACTGCCTCAAACCTGCGAGTAAATGGTTTATTTTTTTTATATATTTTTTTTTGCCACGTTTTTCGATGGGCTAATTTGCGAAAGCTGATGCAACTGTTGAAATGAGGAAATTACATTAACGCCAGTCACTTTTCCGATTGCCATGTTTCATTTATGTATAACAAACGCTTGTAAATAAATAAATGTAACAACTACGGCCACAACTATGCTATAAGTCAATTAAAACTGGTGTGAAAATAAAAGAACGCATTCTGGGTTTTAAACACTCTTTGAACCGGAAAAGCAATCATAAAATAGAGAATATAAAACACCAAAATATCCTATACATAAAAAAGTATTCATACAATTTGAAAGAGGTATGTTTGCGTATATAAAGGGTTTTGAATTGGCGAAAAAAGGTTTTTTGGGTCCAATGGATGAAATAGTCCAAAATATTATAGTTAAAATAAAAGATAAAAATTGTAATATCGGAAAGGTAAAGGGAAAAAGTTGTTATGTTATTATTTCCATCCATATTAAGATTAACATCAGACTGTACTACATTTTAAATGATGAGTGCGATTTCGACAACCCATCGAGTTGATCACCGTTCAGCCAAATTATGCATGTTATTTGTATATCCTCTGATAGAGTAATGAAACGCATGAAAAGGTATAAAACGCATTTAAATTAATAATCAATTTAATATACAATCGCTTGCTGGTTGATCGAGGTGAAGCGGGAGGAGGCGCCATCAAAACGAATGGGAAAAGGAATTTCGTATTGAATTAATGCAACTAATGAATAAAGCGCGTGTCGTTCATGTTGACGATGTCAACGCTCGCTTCAGATCGACAGAAAAAAAAAACATTTAATTTAATTTGTGTCAATGCAATGCAGACCGAAACAGCCAGCGCATCGGACATGCAAAATTATATTAATCAGGCAAATAAGTGTTCGCTTTATTTTATGAATAATTAAAACTATTTATTGCATTTCCCGTCCGAATGCTGATGAAGTACGGCCAGCGGCAAATTGACTTTGGTGGCCACTTGAGGCACAATTGCATAATCAAATCCACAACTATTCAATTATGTTTGTGTCACTCCGGCGCCAACATCATGTGAGAATAATTCGGCCAAGACCCAGTCAAAGCAGAATTTAATTGAATTGAGTTTAATTTAATGCATATCAGTATCAAATATTCAGCTCAAACTCGATTTAATTTACGCTGTGGCGCAACCAAAACAATCATCCTCATCCTTCATAACCAAATGGAGTCATCAGCGGACTGCGACTGAACCGAAGCCCCAAAAACGATGGCCAACTCGAGTTCAAACGGAATGAAATGGAAACTAGGCATGCGCCTGGGCTGTTCCTATTCCGTTTCCATTATTTTCCTAGGGATTTCTCTTTGGAAAATCCTAAGAGAAAAGTCCCAGAAGAACTCTTATCACCAGCACGAGAAAACTTGGCCAGCAATTAGACATCTGTCAGCGTGTTGACCCAGGAAACACTCGAAGAATTCCCGGCAGCAGCTGAGCCACTCCATCATCTCGGGCCTAAGCGCCTCCCGGGGCTCTGGAACTTCACACGGTTTTGATGACCATAATGACAACAATTAAATATAAATCACCGAGCAACAACATGCCAAGGATTTACCTTAACCTTCCCCTCGTTCTTTGAGCCACGCACGCATACAATTAGCTTTTATGGCCGCGGGCCCCAAGGAAAATGGCGGCCATGGCCGTGGTCCGGACGCACTTGGCCAATGGTAATTTGAAAATATGGTAATTATGAAGCGGCTTTGTATAAGACAACAAAAATGGAGGAGGGAGGAGCGAGGAGCAAAATGAAAACAGCGAAGCCAGAACCTCTGACACCGCCGCTGTCTGTTCTAATTAGGCGCACATAAATTGCACCACAAACAACACCGCCAACGACAAGACTAACAACAACCATCACAGCACCAGCTACAGCACCACCATCAACAACAAATCCTAAATAACAATTAAAACAATTTGCAAGATTAAAAACACCTTCCAGCCAATGCTTTAATATTTTAATTAAAAATTCCATAGCCCCCACAATGAGGTGTTGCCACCGACACTGCCCCATTCTCCATTCCCATTCTCCAGCCCCCTTGAAGCCGAAGACCCTTGAGCGAATGAGTGGTCGAGTGTTCCCTGAATGGTCTCTGGAGGCCTATGACTTTGAATTATTGCACGGCGAGTCATAAATTAAGTGCGTGGCCCTCCTGACCCCCAGCGGTGAAAGAAGAGTGGTGAAGTGGAGTGGAGCTGAATGGCGGGGAGGCGTCGATGGTGGCAGGTGGCCGGATTTTCTGCTGAGGCCAATCAAGCACTTGCATCCTGTGAAGAGGTTCCGCGGTATATTCTATACTTAACTTAAATATTCTCAATAAAAACTTAAAGTTATTTGTTTAATTTTGAACATTTTTTAATCACCTGTCGAAAGCAGTACCTCAAGTTCTAAATAAGCTTAAATAAATTTCTTGAGGGATTTTCTTACCCGATCGAAAACAAGTATATCGAGTTTACCAGCACCAATTACTCAGAACACAGTGCCCTTCATTGAGGCTATGAACGTTAGATCTTTGTGTCCAGTGGCGCTGTCCGGCATTGGACTTTACTACAAGGGCCGCGAGGGCTACGGCGGCATTCTGGGCGCCAAGCTTATCACCTATGACTACACTCCCCACGTATACGTGCCCACATGGAAGCTTCTGCAGGAAGAACCTTGTACTGAGTGTACTCAATCCTACGATATAACAGATGTACTTATAGACATGTTACGTGTCATGTTTCACGACCAAAAAAACAATTACGAAATAAAAATGTAGGCTTTGTGACAATTTTTAAATAAACAAGAGCTGCCTAGGGTTTGTAAAAATGCAAAATATTATGGCTTTTGAACTTAGTTGTTGAGATCTTGACGTTTACCCGATATTGACAATTTTACTCTACAAGTAACGGGTAAAAAAAATAAAAAGAACAAAGTACAGCAAATAAATTGTTCATAGAAAAGTAATACTCCTTTTGTTTGAGCTTAAACATTTGTAAAACATAAATTTTGACAAGAATTTTAATGACTAAAAGTGAGATTTATGTCAAATAAATCAAAACTATTATCTTTTGAATTGGAAAACATTTTTCTGGCTTCGGAAACAAACCTGTTGCTCTTTTATAACCTCGTTACAAAAACGTTTCCCCCGCATTATGGCTGCTCTTTCTCTTGTATATTCCAGTAACAGAATTTGAAGACCCAAATCGGTGGGCGGGCAAAGGGTTTTTAAGAGACCTTTAGACCTTCATAAATAAATGCGCGAAGTTCTTCGCGGGGAGTTGAGCCCGTAAATGTGGAAATGGAGATGGAGGTGGAGGTGGAGGTGGGGAGTGGCACTTCTCAAGACGCTGTTGTGGCCGCGCAATCAAACTCAGACATTTGGAGACACTCTCACCGCCCACTTGCGCTGCTTAAGTGTCGTAAAGTCCTGCTCAGGACGCGGGGGGAGGTTGTGCAGAAGGAGTAAGGCGCGTAGCAAGGACAACAACAAGTGCGGCTTTTTATGATTTATGCAACTATCGCCTGCAGCCAAAGGAGGAGGGGAGTTGAAGGTTTTTGGGGGGCAGGGGCAGGCAACCCGAAGTGCCATTGCCAAAATCCTTGAGAGAGCCGCCCGAGGCGCGTAAATTCTTTTCTCGCTCACCTCCTTCTTTTACTTTTTTGGACATACGTCTCAGACTAAGCGGCTCGAAGGTGGGAGGGGGAGGGCAGAGGGAGGTGAAAGAAAGCGCTTCAAATTGTGCAATTTTTATGGACGCAGTGGGTGGCAGGGGGCGGCATTCATGAATAAAAGATTTTCCGATTCACCCCGGCCCCACCGCCTGTCTCCCAATTTATTATGCTGTTGGCCTTGCCGAGTGCAAATAATAAGCGGCAAGTGCACAGCCACGCCCATGCAACGCCCACGCCCAGCACCTTTGCCGTCCCGCCCTTCACGCCCACACAATTGCTGAGCAGGCGGTGGGTGGCACTCCAAAGACGGCCTGGAAAATTAGCAAAGCAAACGCTCGGCTGCAGTTTACTTGCCATTTAAGCGCCGCACTCGACAGCTGTGTTTGTCAGTGGCACTTGCAACCAGCAACCAGCAACACCAACAGCAGCAACCTACAACCTACCACCTACTATCCAGTAAGAGCAACAGCAGGCGGAAAAACTACAGGATCTGTTTCTGCAACCTGCAACGACAGCCACAACAGCCCGAAAGTTGCACTTGCTGTTTTATTATTTTTCTTCTCGGCATTGTTTGTCTCTCAAAACGTTTTGGTTGTCTTAGGCCTTTAAAAAAATATAAAATATAAGAATATTAGGCAAACACAAGGCAGCTTGGGTCAGTGAATGTGGAAGAGCAAGAGTCACATGCCATTTTGAGATTTTAAACAAATAAGAATGCTCTTTAATCCTTGCCATTCGGGAAAATACTGTGTGAAAATATAATGTGTTAGATGCTTTTTTTGTATCATTTAAGATGAAACTTTTTTCAACCGATTTCCCAAGGTTATTATCGGTACTCCAATTGGATTTAAGTTTTTTATTAAATCCACAAAATAAATAACAACCAATGCCTTGAGAAAGGTATTAAGGAATGGAGTAAGGTTGTATTGGTAAAGTTCATTAAGAAGTTGCAGGTTAGTTCCTCAAACATTTTGTATATTATAGATTTGGCTTTCTTTCTTTCTAGTCACTAAGGCCTTTTTTCAACCACTCTCATTTGACTAAAAGTTTATTTTAAAGATAGTTACAAAAGCGTTTATTTTTTTTTTCTAAGAATAGGTGCCTGACATATAACAAACATGAGGAAAAAAATATTTCAAGAAAGCCAAATAAAACTATCACAACAAAATTTGCAGTTACACATTTGAAAACCATCCGATGCTATATTTGAAAAACCATATTAATTTTTGTCTTTAATCCATTTGCTGATCACTTTAAAGTTTTTTTTTATTAAATGTAACTAACAAACAAAATGTAAATAAATCATGGTCGTAAAAATACGCACAACTCTGTTTGTATCTTTGCATTGCTAATGCCAAGCATAGGCTCAAACCAACGTAATGATTTTACATTTTAAAAAATGTACCAGTGTTTTAAACCTTTTACTTGGCGAGTGAAATATGTAAAATATCGATAAACAAGCGGCCCAGTTTATAAGATTTAAATTCTTCGCACTAACTTAAAATTAAAACTGACGAGGTGGCAAAAAAAAACTCTTATTACCTAGAACGCTTAACGTTACTAAAAAGCTAATAGTAAGAATATTTATCTATACATATAGTACATGTGTTAAAGATTACGCCAGATTGGTTGTATTGTAACACTCTATATCGTTTTTCCCATAAACACAGACTAAATTTAAATAAATTAAAAGTGCAGATATACATATAATACATGGAACTAATTGCTAATGGCCGTGGCATTATGGGGTAACGAATCAATTCGCTGTCGGTCTTCAGGTTTGAACTTTATTTGCATATACCATTAAATTTTCTTAAATACGGTGCTTAAATGAAAAAGATTATCTTTAAATGCATGCATAAATGTCATTTGAACTTTAATTACAAATACAATATACTAATTAATTTCCACAAAAGAATGCCCGCAATGCCCCAGAGTAAGGTCATTAGGCTATAGTGGAGGATCTTCAATCTATCAAAGTAAACATGGATTAGCTATGATAAAATTTTATATATTTTTCAGTGGAACTTACCGCCTTAATAGCCGCAATCCCTGGTCAATGGAGTCCCGTGTTGGAGGTTCTTTGACAAGATAAAGCCTCATGCCTAAGATGGCTTGCTGTAAATAAGTCTTCCAGTCCAGAGCCACCATATCAAAGTTGTACATTCGCCGCTCTTCCGGAGACATTGCAGCCCTCAACCGATCACTGCTCTTCGTCTCGAAATGCCAGCTGTTGTATTGAAAGTGCATGATCATTTCCATGTTCGCGTGAATCTTGTGGTAGAGCTTCACCATCCGGGGCTTCCTTCCAGTAAGTCTCAGTGCCAGATCATAGAAAAAGCCGGGCAGCATGTGGTAGAAGAAGGCGGCCAGCGGAAAGAGCCACGGAAAGGGGACGCAGTGCACGAATGGGTACCAGAGCATCTTGGTCAGCGGAAACTCATCTCGACAGGTCAATGAGTAATTGATAAATTCCAAGTTGTTCAGCTGATTCTTCTCACTGGGTGCTAACGTGTAGATGGTGGGCTGTCCCTGCGGACCTCGTGCGTTCTTATCCTTGGACGTTTGCCATAAACTGGCCAAGGCCATATTGACACAGTAGTCCACCGGCACCACCGAGGAAAAGGCCTTTTTGCTGTAGCAGTTCAAACGGAGCACTCCATGGCCCACGCCGAAAATAAGGGCAATGGGTCCGTAGAGATTGTCAATCCAACCGGATACGGGCTCCTTGTGGCTTGCAATTACTTGATTAGAAATAATAATATGTCAATCAAAAATCGAACTCCTAAGAATAGCATACTTACTTATTGCCGGTCTGAAGACACTCAGGGGTAGGTCACCCGATTCTCTCAGGACTACATCCTCTGCCAGAGCCTTTGTGTAGGTATACGTATTGGGGTAGGATCCAACCAAAGTGGATGTCAGACTGTCCATCATTTTGTCGCTCAACATGTCACTCATGGCCAGGACCTTCTCCGAATCGCAGGTCAAATGCTCGGGATAGAACTTCTCCTCGATTTGGAAGATCACGCAGTTGGAGAACGCCGTGGAGATGTGCAAATAGGCCTCCAAGTGACTCATTTCCTTGGCCAATTGGAGCATCAGCCTTGTGGCCCGTGTGTTGATGGCCAGAGCAACATGAAGCGGCTCACTAAATTTGACAGTGGCAGCTCCATGGATAACAATCTGCACCTCGGAGGCCAGGAGCTTTCGATCGTTCTCACTGATACCCAAATCGGGCTCCACACAATCTCCTGGGATCGGAAAAACTCTCTGAAGAGCCTTGGGCTTCGACTGCAGCAGGACTTCAAACAGCTTAGGAATGTCATAATTAATGTTTCTCTATGATTAGTTTAAGCTCATTACTCACTGGTTCCTTTTGCCAAACTCCAATGCGCTCCTGAATATCCTGACCCTTTTTGGGCCTGATCATAGAGTATATTCGTTTCACATCCGTAGTTCGCAATAGTTTCTCAATCATCACTTAAAGTTTGAAGAAGTACGGAAAACGACACTATTAAAATCAGTCGAAAAGCTTTCACTTTTCGAGTACCTTTTCCCAAAAATCCGGTTGCACCTGTCAAGAACACCACCTTGTCTCTATAAAATCCTTGGATACCGCTCTCCATTTCGGGACCTAATGTTGTGTATTCCGGAATCATACTGTGTTAATATCTTCCGAAGCTTGCTGGTTGACGGCTCGCTCCAATAAAAAATCAATTGGGTATGGTCGCGCTACTTATATACCCATAAGTTGTGCACCGGCAGACGCGGTGTCATTTCTACACTGACCCGGTTAATTTTATGCAAACTTAACCAAATACACATTGGGTACGAACACCTAATGAATAGTCACAGCAACTGAATTGCATTTTTTTGGTTCTCGCCAAACTTAAAAACACCTGATAACTGCACCATCATCTTTTTAATGCACACTCGAACTTTCATAACTTCCGAAACTTGTTGTTAACAATACAAAGTAAAAATGCCCATAAAACAAATAGTTTTTTCTTGGCTTAAAGTTTAAGAGTTTTGGAAGTTCGACTGTATCTAAATTAAATAAAAAAAAAACCTTTTAAGCACAATTAAGATTTACGAGTGTATCTCTTTCTTTTATTACTTGGTGTGTGATGCTAATAAAAATATACAAAAGCTATAATCAAATCGTCAGCTTGAGCAGTGACCACAAAATGTACCCTGTCATAATGCAGAGGAAAATCTGTAGTAGGCGATGGAGTACTTTCAACCTGTCAGGATAGAAAGATTAGTTTAATATTCTAAGTAGTACTGTTTATTCAGAGACTACCTCTTGATCCGCTGTAGACCCCTGGCTATGGACTCTGGAGTGGGCGCTTCCTTCCCCAGATACAAACGCATTCCCGGTAGCACCTGTCGAAAATAGTCCGTCCAGTTAAGTCCTGCTATGTCGAAGTAGTATATCCTCTGATCCTCCTCCGACATAATCTGCCTCAGTTGATCTGTGTTGCTCATGTCGAAATCAATGATATTGTTTACTAACGGCTTAATTTTGTTCAAGTGCGTGTATATCTTCTGGTAGAGTAATACCATCTGAGGTTTCCGACCGATCAGACGAAGAGCTAGATCGATAATATGGGCGGGCAGGGTATGATAGAAAAAGAAAGCCAAGTTGTAGAGCCACACATTTGATGTGAAATGAAAGCACGGATACCACATCATCTTCGTAAGTGGACAGTGGTCCCGGGCATCGAGTACATGCTGTGCGAAATCTTTATGGTAAAGATGGTTTCCCTTGGTGGTTGCTATTTGGTAGATAATGGGTTTTTCCTGCCTCTCAAGTCGGCTTTGATTAGCCGTCTTCCATGAGCAGGCCACAGCCAAGTTAGCACAAAAGTCAACGGGCACATTGTTGGTATGGCTTTTTGGCTCAATGGGTGCCGTATGCAAAACTCCACACGAGATTCCAGCGAGTACTCCAATTGGTCCGTAGATGTTGTCAATCCAGCCGGAAACCGGCTCCTTGTGAGCCGCAATGACTGCATTTAAAGAATAACCTTTGCTTAAAGAAAATAATCTTCTTAAAGTGTGATTACTTACTGCAGGCAGGTCGGAAGACACAAATGGGCAAACCACCTGCTTCCTTCAGGATCACATCCTCCGCCAGGGCCTTGGTGTAGGTGTAGGTGTTGGGAAACGAGCCAAGAAGGGCAGGTTCCATGTTGTCCAGCAGTTCGTCACTCAGCAGCTCACTCATGGCCAGCACCTTCTCCGAACTGCACTTGAGGTGCTCGGGATAGAATCTCTCCTTGATTTCGTAGATGATGCAGTTGGAGAAGGCCGTGGAGATGTAAACAAAGACTTTAAGTTGTCTCATTTCCTTGGCCAATTGGAGCATTAACCTTGTGGCCCGTGTGTTGATGGCCAGAGCCACATGAAGCGGCTCATTAAATTTGACGGTGGCAGCTCCATGGATGACGATCTGCACCTCGGAGGCCAAAAGCCTTCGATCGTTCACACTGATGCCCAAATCGGATTCCAGGCAATCCCCTGCGATGGGAAAGACTCGCAGAAGGGCATCTGGATTGGTCTTTAATAGTTCCTCAAAAACCTGTGGTATTAACATTTAAAACAGATCCTGGTTCATTAATCCTTGACTATTACTTACTGCGTTCTTTCGCCAGATGGTCATCCGGTCCTCAACGCCTTTATTCCGTTTGATTCTTATGAGTGCATAGATGCGCTTCACGTCCGTTGTCCTCAAGAGTTTCTCTATTATGGCTTTAATCAAAAATCATGGGAAACTGTTACAAAAAGTAAGAAGTAAATAATTTTCAGAGTAACCTTTTCCCAAAAATCCTGTGCATCCTGTAAGAAAGACTGTCTTTTGTTTATAAAATGACTGAATGTTGGTATCCATTTTCAATCAAAGAGTTTGTTATTCCCAAGGTGGTCCGTCGCTCGACTGCAGTCTATTGCAAAAATGTTTTACTTTATACGGACCAAAGCACTTGCTATTTATATTGGGTTAAGGTCGGAAGATTAACATATTCAAACATTGTATGTTCAGTGCTGCCATTTTGTCCTTTTTTCGGACAGATACTAATTACTTTTTAATCATTTTTTTTTTGTGTAACGAAAACATATAAATTACGGGATTAAAGATGTGCTTACTACAATTCAGCCTCAGAATTATTATGAAATAAGTGGCCATGGCAGGCAAAATATTATTTTTTTGTGCTAATCTGAGCTTGGCAGCACTGGCTATGTTAAATCAATTAGGTAATATCGTTAAATCACACAACCGAATCTGTTTTGCGTTCCTTCGTGCTAATCGCAAATGCAATGGCACACATTTTGTCGCTCTCTTAAAAAACTCAACAGCAAATACAAATACGTTTCCAGTCCGTAATAGGCACTTAAAGAGAACATTTTTGGATACTGAAATACAATTGTTGATTTTGAATTGATAAGCACTTTGATTACTCATCACACCCATTTCAATAAAAATATGTTCTTCGGAGACGCTGTTAAAATTTGTAGCCTATTTTACAAAGGTCATGTAGGTCATGTACTTATGTGTTATTATTATTTTTAACTTATTTAAAAAAAAATAAAGAAATCATTAAAATCAAATTCAAAACACAAACAAAATTAAATTTCAAAAATATATTTTTTTTTTTTTGTCTTTATTTTTGGCTGTAAAAATTATACGAAGTGGTTCAAGATAACCCAACAAACATGTTACGGCTAGGGAGGAATAATTGGTCAGTCTTAATACGAGTAGGTACTTTATATCTGAAAAAATTGATAAGCTGTGAAGAAATTGTGCAGCTCTGCCCATATCACAACTTGAGTCGTTTTGAACCGCCACCTAATTCCAACAATAGTTCATACAAAGAAAACATTTTTTTCCAAAAGAGTTATAATTGTCCCTATTAATTGAAATCGTAAAACATAAAAGCAGCATTATAATTCCATCCACTTGAAACCAGTAGACTAGGATGAAATTAAACCACCAGTTTGGCCAGCGACCAGAGGACGAATCCAGCTGCAGAGACTATTGAGGTCGTGAATGCGTAGTGAATGATCTTGAGGCTGCAAAGAAAAAGGAACGTAAGGATCGAAGGTAAACACAACTTGTATGCAGATCCTTACCGGTTTCGCAGCTTCAGGCCTTTGGCAATGGACTGGGCTGTGGGCTGGTCCTTTGCAATGTATAGTCGCATCCCGTACATGGCGAACTTGAAATAGTCGTCCCAGTCCAGATTGGCCATGTCAAAGTCGTACAAGCTGAGATCCTGCTCTGACATCTCAGCCCTAAGTCCCTTGGTGTTCGACATGTGGAAATTCCAAGTGGTGCTGGAGAACGGACCCAGGACAGCGATGTTCTTGTGAATCTTTCGGTAGAGCTTCACCATAATGGGCTTGCGACCCTTGAGGCGCAATAGGAGATCAAAGAAGTAGCCCGGAATGGTATGGAAGAAAAAGGCAGCCAGCGGGAAGAGGGAAGGCATGGAAATGCAGAGCACGAACGGGTACCACAGCATCTTGGTCAGCGGAATGAGGTCGCGGTATCGAATTGTAGATTTGATGAATTTGCCATAGCTCAGCAGGTTACTCTCGCTGGGCGCGAACGTGTAAATAGGTGGTTTCTTGCCCTTTTCCCTCTGGCCAGAACTCTCTGCGGTTTTCCAGGCACAGGCCAGGGCAACGTTGACGCAATAGTCGGCTGGGACCATACTGATATTGGCATGAGGGTCCACCGTGGCGACCCGCATTACTCCGCGAGCTCCGCCGAAGCAGAGGGCCAGGGGTCCAAAGAGATTGTCCACCCATCCATTCAAGGGCTCCTTGTAGGTGGACATGACTGAGAATGTTTAAGTGGCATTAAGCTGCTTTCAAGGTTAATCCCGATCTGCTGCACTTACTGATCGCAGGTCGGAAGATGCAGAGTGGCAGGTCTCCCGCCTCCCGCAGGATCACGTCCTCCGCCAGAGCCTTGGTGTAGGTGTATGTGTTGGGAAAGGATCCCACCAGGGCAGGGGACATTTTGTCCAGCATCTCGTCGCTTACCAGCTCACCCAACTCCAGGATCTTATCCGAACCGCATTTCAAGTGCTCCGGATAGAACCGCTCCTCGATGTCTTTGACCACGCAGTTGGAGTAGGCAGTGGATACGTGGACGTAGGACACCAGCTGGGTCATCTGCTTGGCCAGCTGGAGCATCAGCTGGGTGGCCCGCACATTGATGGCCAGGGACACATGCAGGGCTTCGTCAAATCGCACGGTGGCAGCTCCATGGATCACCACTTGAACCTCGGAAGCCAGGAGCTTTCGGTCCGACTCGCTTATGCCCAGATCCGGTTTCTGGCAATCGCCCTCAATGGGGCACACTCGCTGCAAGGCATCCGGTTTGGCCTTCAGAAGCACCTCGAACACCTTTGAAATTCGGAGAAACAGTTTACGTCTCTGTTCCTATTCCTACTCCCATTTCTAAGGATCACTCACCGGGTCCTTCTCCCAAGTGGAAATGCGTTCTTGAATGGGCACACCCCGCTTGGCTCTGATCATCGAGTAGATTCGGGTCGCCTCCGTAGTCCGCAGGATTTTCTCAATAACAACTGAAAATTATACTCCTTGAGCTGTTGTAAATAGTCCAATGCTAATGTACCTTTTCCCAAAAATCCTGTCCCGCCCGTCAGGAAAATGGTTTTATTCCTGAAGAATCCTTGTATCCCATGATCCATTTTGCTGCGATTGAGGTAGTTCGGGGGCTCGCTAGTCACTGGACTGGAAAGTGATTTGAAACTAGCATTTCTATTTATTTTAGACTCTATAAGTTACACCCCACAAAGGTCGAGCTCAGCATATTCAAGGCAGAGGTCTAGAGAAGAGCATGGGCTTTTACCACAGCCTATGAAGTAGAAAGTACGATTATGTTGAATACTTGTTTTTAATCATTTGGGGGTATTGAACTTGGAAGCACGGAAATCTAATAAAATAAAAAAACCTAAAGGGACACTCTACACAATATAAAGTTCTAATTATTTTTAACACACACAATTTATTAGCTAATTTTTTTGTATTTAAGTTCGTGTTACTTTGAGCAAATAAAATGGGAAAGTTCCCATCCCTAACGTGCGCAGTGTGTTTCAACGCCGAATTCAAAGTAGTTTATGAATAACAGGAAGTGTGTAAATAGATTTTCCATTATGTATGTTACTTTATTCAGTGACATTAGGTATCCGGGTATATGCATCCCATGTAATATAGGTTCTAGTGACCAGCACGTGTAGGTAAAATAGTAATTGAGAAAATACTATGAATATCTTTACTCGTGTAATTGTGTAATTCTTTGTGCAGAAATTTTAAATGTTACACCATTTACCTTACCCAACAGAAAATAGATTTGCACGTAAGCGTTTTACAAATGCGTCAAAGTGCAATACTAAATAAAACAAACCATCCTTTTCAATATCGCCTATATGTCTACCACTACGTAATCCAAAATAAAAGCCTCGTACTAGATACGTTTACTTATATTGGTTTCAAGTTGTAGGTAAAATAGATTTAAATAATGTACATATATTTCGAGTTGTAAGACAGCATTAAATTACCGAGTGTCATTTGCATATTTGAATCACCCAACGAGCTTGAACAGCGACCACATAGCCACTCCGGCCACACAGCAAAGGAAGAACATTAGGATGTAGTGGATCAGCTGTAGCCTATAAAAATAACAAGAAATAGTTACGATTTTGTTAAAAAAAAAAAGGGTATCGAGAAATAATTACCGCTTGATCAGTTTCATTCCCTGGGCTATGGACTCGGCTGTAGGGGCCTCGTTTCCCAGAAATACCCTCATGCCTTGGAGGGCGTGTTGAAAGTACTCCTTCCAGTTGAGGCTGACCATGTCAAAGTAGTACACCCTTCGATCCTCCTCGGACATGAGCTGCCTCAAGCGATCTGTGTTGCGCATATCGAAGTCCCAGCTCTTGCACGAGAAGGGTCCCAGGATACTCAAGGTCTTGTGTATCTTCCGGTAGACCTTCACCAGTCGTGGCTTTCGCCCACTCAGCCACAGCGCCAGGTCGAAGAAGTAGGCGGGCAGGGTGTGGTAGAAGAGGGCTGCCAGAGGATACAGCCACGCCGTCGTCATGCAGTGGATGAAGGGGAACCATATCATCTTCGTCAGCGGACAGTGAAACCGACCGTCCAGGGCGTGGTTGATGAACTCTCCGTGGGTGAGTTTGTTGCCCTCGTTGGGGGCCAGTTGGTAGATGACAGGATTCTCCTGCGACTTGTTTCGTTTTACTTCCTGGACGGTTTGCCATGCGCAGGCCATAGCCAGATTGGCACAGTAGTCCACGGGCACCAAACTCGCATCGGCCTTTGTATCGATGGTAGCGATGCGAAGGACACCGCGAGCCACCCCAAACAGAATGGCCATCGGTCCGTACATGTTGTCAATCCAGCCGGATATAGGCTCCTTGTGGGCAGCAATGACTGTATTGGAGAAGAACCGTTGCTTATAGAGATAAATCTTTTCAAGTAGAGTTCACTTACTGACTGCGGGTCGAAAAATGCAAAGTGGTAATCCACCCGACTCCTTCAGGATCACATCCTCTGCCAGGGCCTTGGTGTAGGTGTAGGTGTTTGGAAATGAGCCAAGAAGAGCAGGTTCCATGTTGTCCAGCAGTTCGTCACTCAGCAACTCACTCAAGGCTAGAACCTTGTCGGAACTGCAGCTCAGATGCTCAGGATAGAATCTTTCCTTGATGTCGTAGATGATGCAGTTAGAGAAGGCAGTGGAGACATGAACAAAGGACTCCAGCTGCCTCATTTCCTTGGCTAACTGGAGCATCAACCTTGTGGCCCGTGTGTTGATGGCTAAAGCCACATGAAGCGGCTCATTAAATCGGACGGTGGCAGCTCCATGGATGACGATCTGCACCTCGGTGGCCAGGAGCCTTCGATCGTTCTCACTGATGCCCAAGTCGGGTTCCAGGCAGTCTCCTGGGATTGGACAGACTCTCTGAAGGGCCTCGGGCTTGGACTTGAGCAGCAGTTCAAATACCTTTTCGCAATTTTCTGTGTGAGATCTAGTTTTTGTTTGCTTTTGTTTCACTTACCGCATCTTTTGACCATGTGGTAATCCGCTCCTGAATCTCAACTCCACGCTTCGGTCTGATCAGTACATAGATGCATTTTACTTCAGTAGTCCGTAGAATTTTCTCAATCACAACTAAAGAAAAAAGAAAGTTTTATTTTGGGTAGAGGGGGTGTTAAATCCGGTCAAATACCTTTTCCCAAAAAGCCTGTGGCACCAGTTAGGAAAACAGATTTGCTTTTGAAAAATTTCTGAATGTCCGTATCCATTTCGCCTAGTAAAGTGCACACTTCTAAGTGACAGCAATGAGTCCATGCGATTGATACAGGTGTTGGCTTCGGTTTCTTAAAAAATCCACTTATATGTAAAACACACTGAGTTCGCTGCGGTTATTTATACAAAATTACGTTCGTTCAGTGAACTACAGACCCAGGGCTGGGAATTGCGTATAATTATATGGTGCTTCAGAGTTTAATTTATAAATTTTATTTCAATCAAGGCTACGGCTTGTAAACATTCGCGGGGTTAATGTTTACTAGAAAAAAAAGATACAAATAATTTCTTAAATTTTCTGCGTCCCTGTTGTATTTCCATAAATCGAGTATCAATGATTTGCCAACCAAATGCGCTCCGCAGAAAGTCCAAGTACGGCTTTTAAATACATTTCGTAATATTTTATGTCTGTGTAATTATTTTTGTAATTGGCAGACTTGGGGCTCAAGAAAAATTCTCTGACCTAAGTCTAATGCATGAGCTTTGTTATTAAATCGTTTCTTGTAAAAACAAGTTTCTTTCTAACTACATAATAGGTTTTTTAATGTCTAAGCTGGAATCAACTAACGGTCTCTGTATTTAAGTCTTAAAATCTTAGGTTTTCTCCCTTTTAGTAATTGTAAAAAAAATATATGTACATATGTATGTAAGCAGTACATTATATCATATGTACAACAAATTTTTCTAAACAGGTTTTTGTAGTAATAAAAATGAGTGGCGTACAAATATTTGAACGTAATTTTTAAATTTAAGGTTATACACAAGCAACTTAAGCAATGATTTACTGGTTTACTGTTTTTTACCAAGAAGCTGGTTAAGCACATGGATGTAATCAAGAAGGTGGAAAACATCTAGGAGCCCTTGGCCCTGAGATTGTGCTTATATTAAGCAAAACAAACACCTTCCCAAAAAACACTACCCAACCAAACACAGTTTGTAAATTTGCAGTCTTAATGACCACCGGGGATGGAGCATTTCGACTTGGTCATTGAGCAAATTGGTAAATGCCCCATTATCCCACCTTTGACTTGCCACCTTTTATTTAACTATATCACCGCTCACAGGTTTCGGGAGGGTCCATCTGTTCGCCACCCTGACGCTCGGCCTCCTTCAGATGCTCACCATCCACGAAACAATGGGCATGGGCATCATCGGTCCGGCCTCCGTCTGCGATCTTCGCATGAACCAGGTGCAGTTGTCCTCTCTGATGGCAGCGGGCTTCCTGGGCATCATATGCTCCTCCTATTTTTGGGGCTACATCACCGACAAGAAGGGTCGGCGCTGGACCCTCCTCCGCACCATCACTTTGAGCAACGTGTGCTCCATCGTGTCCATGTATATGGTCAGCTTCACCGGCTTCGTGGTGATGCGCTTCGTCACGTGCATTTTGTGAGTATCGGGTGATGAAGCCGCTGTCTGTGCCTAGCGTAATCCTCTCCTCCAATCAGTGTTTGCGGTCCTAGTTTCGTGGCCGCCACCTACTTGAGCGAGTTCTGCTCCCACAGAATCTTGGTCCGATCGGTCACCCACATGTACATGTTTACCGGGTTCGCCATGATTTCCTGCCCTGCGTGGGCCACCTTCTTCCTAACCACGAGCTATATGGAGTTCGAGGTGGAGCTGGTGGGTTCCCTGACCCTGCGACCTTGGCGTTTTTTGGGCTGTCTGCACATTCTTCCGGGCGTGATCGCCTTCTTCCTGCTGCTCCACTTGCCGGAGAGTCCCAAGTTCCTGTTCATGATCGGCGATACACAGCGGGGCTTGTTCACTATGGAGTGGATCTCCAGGAATAACACTAACCGATCCCTTAGCGACGAGCAGATAGAGCATTTGCGGCTCTACCAGGACTATGCTCAGGTGAAGCGGCAGAAGAAGAAGCAAAATTTCCTGCGCTCGATGCTCAGCGATGCGATGCCCCTGTTTCGGAAGCCGTACGTCGGCTACTTCGTGTGCGTCTGCTTGGTCATGTTCGTCCTAGGTCTGTTGTAAGTGTGCTGGATGGAGTGCGTCAAGGACAACCCATTACTTGCCCCTTAAATCCGCAGAGCCAATGGCCTGGGTATTTGGTACACTGCCATGCGGAATCGCTGGAATATGCGACAGGGCAACAAGCAGGGGATGACCTTCTGCCGGGTACTCTTCGTCCCCGAAATGGGACCCATAATGGAAACGGAGAAGGACTTGGAAACGGTAAGCTTTTTTTTTAGATAACAACTTGATATACAATTATAAAATTCCTTTCAGGTCTGCAGCGACTCCTTTCTGGGCTTTATCGACTCCTTCATCATGGGATCCGTCTACATAGTGCTGTACAACCTTTGCTGGCTGTCGCTTTTCCGCGTGCCCAGAAAGGTGATGTTCGTATTCTCCCTGGTAGCCTCCTCGACGTTCGGATTTTTGCTGATTTTCGTCACCGACCGCTGGCTTCAGCTCTTCTCGTTAGTGCTGCTACTTGCTTTTCCTGGCGTGATAGTGGGTCTGCTCGGCGGCGCACTGCTGGGGTTCGTGCCCACCTACATGCGTGCCAAGGCACTGTGCATAAGCCTGATGTGGTGCAGATGCGGTGCGGCCATGGGCACCGTCTTGGTTGGATCCAGCATCCAGGACCATTGTGAAGTATTCCTGCTGGCAGTTGCCATTCTACCTCTAAGTAAGTCGAAAGGATATTACTACTGCAGCTATTTCTTCATATCCAATTACTTTTTATCTCAGTTGCAGCTTGCATGGAGGGGTATTTACCTTTATAACAAAGGCGTTTTTATTTTTATAAAAAAAATCACACCATGTAAAATTCAAAAGTATGTTCACAGAAAAATACAAGTCCAGTAAATCAAAAACTAACTAACATTGTTTATTAGGGTTTGTACAACTATTTATAACCGATATCGTCTTAAACCATTTGAATCTGCAGCCTCCGCTTGCTGGCCTCTCTTCGCTTCTTATCCCGCTTTTTGCGAGCCTGCGTTGCCTCCCGGAAGAGTTGGACACCATCGCGTTGTTCAACTTCGGTTTGAAGCAGGGCTAGGCCATGCAAATTCCAACCTAGGACGTCCCGCAACTGACCGACGTCTCGCTTGAGCATTGAGAGCAGCTTGACCAGCAGCGGCTTCATACTCTTGGCCGCCGAGATGGGCTTCATGTGCACTTTGAACAGGAAGATGGTTACGCGGCAGAGCAGCTCCAGTTGATCGGGTCGCTGGGTCAGCAGAGTGGGCAGGCGTTCGAGAACTTCGCACACAGTGGAGAAGGGCAGCAGGAGCAACGCCTCCTCTAGGTCGGAGGCACGTATCCGCACAAACGTGCTGACCAGAAAGTCCACCGGATTCTTCACCTGCAACGCCTGCATCAGAGGATGCAGTTCCGGCTTTTCCTCCGACTCCAGCTCGAACTGTTTCGATATCTCCAGGCACTCTAGGATGGATTCAGCGGACTGCTCCGAGCCCACTGTTTTGCGGGAGGGCATCTTAAGCCCAGGGAGCAGGGGAACGGCGTTATCCTCGCCCGTGGCCAGTTGCTCGTTCTCCATTTGCTCGCGCTCCTCCTCCTGCACATCCTTCAGCACAATGGTCTCCTCCGTGCGCTCGTACATCCTGAGAGTCCTATCCGAACCGCAGGTGACCAGATACCGACCGTTTGGCGATACGGACAGACAGTAAGCTTCTCCAATATGGCCAGGCAGAGTGATAATCTTCTCAAAGTTGTCACCGTCCCACTGCTTCACCTTGCCATCCTTGCCGCAGGTAAAGAACATGTGCGTTCGGGGGATGAACTGAACACTCATCACCGAATCGTCGTGGGCAAAGATGGAGCGATGGCAGTCGCCAAAGTTCAGGCCCCACACTTTCACGTTACGATCCGCAGATCCGGTCACAATAAGATTGGAGTCGTAGGATATGTCCAGGCAGAGCACGGGCAACTTGTGGCCGTACAGCGACAGGTAGAACTTGAATGTGTCCAGGAAGAAGACCTTGACGGTGGCGTCGAGCAAGCCCACAGCCAGGTACTTCATGTCCGGACTCACGCCCACGCACAGCACGGTCTCCTCCAGCTTGAGCGTGTTCTTGTGGAGCAGGGACAGCACCTTGGTCTGAGCAGCACCTTCCCCTGCATCGATCAGTTCGAATGTCCAGATCTTCAGTGTGGTGTCGCCGCTGCCAGTGATGCAGCCCTTCTGATCGGGCAGCAGGGCAATGGACCACAGCTCGCCCTCGTGGGCTGGAATTTCCTCCACAATATCAGCCGCTGCCACATCCACAATGAGCAGCTTGCCACTCTTCATGCCCAGCAGGACGTAGTGATCGCCGGGAACAAACTTCGAACACAGAATGTAGTCCGTGGGCACGGTTCGCAGGCACTGCATGGCATCACGATCCCAGAACTTGAAGGATTCCCCTGCGCCCGAGCCAACGGCCAGGGAATCGTTGCTGAAGCACACGGATCTCACCTCAGACTGGTGGCCAAGACGTGTGAGTGACCTCAGAAGCTTTACGCTGGGATCGGCTGCCTTGCGCGTCTTGATCGAGGCTTCCAGAGAGTACAGTATAAGGCTGTTGTTGGCCAGGCTGACCAGAACACGCAGCTCCTGATTTAGCCCCAAGACCACATCAATAGACTTGATTTTTTGTTTCGCTCGGATGCTCTCCAGTCTCTTAATTTCGTCGCTCAGGGATTGTTCTGTGGTCAATTTTGCCTCTTCTGAGCCCTCATCCTCAGCTGCCTTTTTCTCCTTTTTTAGCCGCTTGGCCAGACGTTTCTTCACCTCCTCCGGCGTGCATATGTAGAAGTTCTCGATCAGGTCATTGGTGCCGTGGCAGCTGAGTACCCGTTCGCTGGGATCGGTCACCAGATTGACGGTACGTCCCTTTCCAGCCCGCTGGATGATTCCGCAGTTGCTCACGCTAACCGGGCTAATGGTGTCCTCGTCCTCAATGGACAGGCCCTCGACAGCTGATTCCAGGGTCTCGGTGATGGTACCCTCTTGCTTCCTCAGGCGGTACACGTTCATCCCGCTCTCACCAGCTCCAGCCACCATTAGGTCACCGATAAAGGCCAAAGCCCACACCTCAGTGCGGTTATCCACTATGGTCTTGAAGCAGAACTGCGTCTCCAGGTTCCAGAACTTGATCTGTGTGTCCTTCGAACAGCTCACCACAATGCCATCCTCCACCAGCCGCTGCAGAAAGTGGGCATCCGTGATGGCTGCATTGTGGCCGCTGAGCCTGGCTCTTCCCGCCTGCTCAACCACATCCACGACCACCAGTTCGGTGTCCAGGCCACCGCTGACCAGACGCATGCCCTGCAGGTCGTACCGCAGAATGCTCACAGCATTCTTGTGCAGCGCCAGAGAGCAGATGGGCTCGTAGTACCTTTCCGAGCTGAGATCGAAGATCTGGACCATTCCATCCGCATAGCCCACGGCTATGTGCAGGTGGTCCGGTGACACCCGCAGGCAGGTCACCTCGAACTTCTCGCGGCGCAGCGTCAGCTTGCGGTCGCCCATTCTAAAGACAATCAATGTTACTTTTAGTCAGTTAAAAGTTAATAAGTCCACAAAACTCACCGCAGATCCCACACGATCACATTCTCAGCAGCTGGAGCGGCCACATATCGGCCCTCCGTCTTGTCCACAATGGCAAAGTTCACATTCGCGCGGCCGGAGGTGATTATGTTAAAGCTGTCTATAGCCCGGTAGGCCAAATATTGTTTAGTTAAGCCCATTGCAGCATCAAAAATTAACAAAATCAAAAATCAACAAGCAGCGCGTTTCACGTGTTTATTCGTTTAACATGGCTTTAACATAGCTTTAACATGGCTTTAACATAGCAAAGCGGTTTGTGGGCGAGGGAGGGGGACTTTAACATGAACAAAAACGCAGACTATCGGTTAACAGTGAAATTTGTATGGGGATTTAACATGAACAAAAATGCGGACTTGCGGTTAAACAGTGCCAAATGTATGGGTTAACATGAACAAAAATGCGGGTTTGCGGTTAACATTGGACTTAACATGAACAAAAATGCGGGTTTGCGGTTATGTTAGAGAACCAGTTAGTAAGACCGTCTGTCGGTCTCCAGCAGGTGAAAAACTTCGATAAGACCTGAATGGAGGTTGGCAACGCGGTTCATAGAACTCTTTAGGTCTGGCAGCGCCGAAACAAGGCCGTTACGCGCCTGCGCTTTTAAACTTGCAACTTTATAAACCCACCCCATAAAAAACTCTGTTTAACCAGCACAAGCTGCAGTTTTTGCACAAATAGTTGATAAAGAAAAACTAACAATGTCTGCTTATCCCAGTGCTTCCGCCTCCCAGTCAACTGGTATAAGAAATGGAGATTTATTAAGTCACTTTTACTAAAGGTTTTAAACCCTCAGGAACTTCGGATCTGGACACAGAATCCGTGGAAGTCCTGCGAGAGCGACTGAGCACCATGAAGAGGCTGATGGCCGAGCGCACGGCCCAGCAGCAGAACAGCCCGGCGACCACGGAGGAGATTTTTTCCACGAAGCGCCACCGATCGGCTGGAATCATCGACGGCAACTTTCTGAGCATCGCCTTCGGGGGAGCTCTGTTGGTGATCATTACGGTTTCGGTGTACGCTTTCTACAATCTCTACCATGCCATACTCAAGAAGTTCCCTTCGCGTCACGAGGAGCTGTAAACGGTGCCAATGTTTTCCCCTTGAAATGTACAAGTTTCTGCATTTAATAATAAATTGTAGCTTGAATTTTAACTACCAAGAAGTGAAAACACCTTAGGGGCATCTGCTGTTTTGCATTCGGGTTAATTAACGCCATTTATTGGAGTTCAACTCATTACAAAATCAATATTTTCTTCACTTTTTACACATTCATTGTTTGGTTCGAATTAGATTACAACTAAAAGTAGAGAAAACTGAATGCATGGACAGCAAAAAAGAAAAAGGGTGTTTGGAATATGATACCGCTATGAAAAATCATCAAAATATAACACAGGTGTATAATAAAAACGAGACATGAGAAGGAACACTTGGGGGGGTCATGGAGGAGCACAGATTTGTCTGGCGAAAACTCATGGATTTGCATTGCTTACTCGCTAGCTACAATTGAAACTCTCTAACCTCATCTCGCTGCCTGCCTATTGTTCATTACTTCGTGCTTCCCTTTTGCCTTAAAGATTACTCCTATTTTATATGTATGAGTTGTTATTTAAATATTTTTTTGTATTTCTCGTTTGTTAGTTCTTTCATTCAGTTGGATAGATTTGTTGGGTAAATAATAACTAATATCCGTTTGTTTTCTTTGTTTTTTGTTTTAATTCAAATAATATTAGTTTAGGTTTCGCATACTTGCATTACTTTTCCAGTTTAACAGTTATACTATTTGCTTTATATAATTTGTTATTTAAGGCGGCCATAAAATAAACCATTTGAATTTTGGAAACTACGTGAATTACCAAAAGTTTAGAAATTGAAGAGAACGGTGAACATTAAAGTGGCTAAAAATTAACTGATGTCGTTTTGGTTTCTGTTGTTTCGCTCAGTGGATGTTGGGATCCATGGGTTGGGTTGTTACTTGGATCTCGAACAGGATTCGGTACTATTTGTTGCTTTTTACAATTGTTTAAATTCCCTACTATTCTCGAACTGACTCTGCTGACGCTGCTGTTGCCGCTGAGGCGGACGTTCCCGCCGCTCCCGCCGTTCCTCCCGCCGCCACTTTGTTTCTTGTTAATCAGATGTTGTCGACGGAGTCGGCATCGTCCTCCGAGCTGATCTCGTCGCCGAACTCAATGTCCTCGTCGAAGCCATCCTCCACGAATGTGACCGTCTCGTTGATGCGCACAGACTCGGGGAACTCGCCGTACGTCTTCAGATTCCTGGCCTCGTCCGGAGTGTATTTCAGGATCACATCCGCCTTCGAGTCCTGGTAGTCACGCAATCCCACCAATATGATGTCGCCCTGGTTAATCCACACCTGCAAGAGCAAAGTTAACAAGCAATTAAACAATGTTATCAGCACTTTTTTGGGAAAGACCACGAGACTCTTTCACTCTTTGCGCTATGAGTAACTCTTGGGGGAAAAGCAAACTCAATTTTGCAGCTTGTACTCCGTGTAAAAGATAAAAGATAACTGATCTATGGCGTAGAACGACTCCGTTCTGGGAATTTCACAAATGAGCGCAACGATTCGCCATGCTAACTGACCTTGGAAGAAGTGTAGCAAACAAGAAGGTTCGATTCGTTAGGGAATATACGCGAAGGACAGGAAATTGGTGGTCATTTCGCAAGGAGTGGGTATAAGCTCACGTGAGCTACGAAGTAATTAATTCCTCGTGGATCCTAATCAGTACTTCAAATTAAACATCAAACATTTATAAACTATAACGAGGTGCAGGAACCCAGATTAGACCACCTACCAAACGAGTTCGCAGTCACATAGAGAAGATAAATTGGCAACCTGAATGGAACGCAACTGCTTAATTCCAAGAAATACAACGAATTTTGCCACTGATGAGATAAGACGCTTTGAGATATCTCAAAGCCAATCGAATTTTTTTGGTACTGTTGTGATAAGAAAGCCTTTCGTAATATAAATAACAGGCCTCTTGAGCAAACATAACGCAGGAGGCCTGACAAAAGATTGAGATATCCTCATTGTGACGTCAAGGGAAGATTGAGACAAGCTTATCTGTCGGAGGAGTAGAAAGTGTACAATGCAGTAAACTAAAGTGCTGATGAGAAAACCCCCTGCAATAGTATCTTAATCAACCTGCAAAGTCAATGACCTAGGACAAGTTGCACTTGTCGAGTGATTCAAAGCCCATTCATAAATTCACTTCCCGAGCTAGATATTTACTTCCTGTCGGTAGTAGTAGTACGCCTAAGTGGGTGCAATATAAATTCCAATGCCATGCCTAGATGACACATATATAGAATCCGTTGACCACGTAAGGATCGATAAGCGACGATACCAGGGGTGGCTTAAAAATTAATTGAACGGAATTGGAGCGAGTCGAATGATTCCCGCATTACGTATGCGCTAGAAATAAACAACTGGTTGGGGGCTACCGAGCGAACTTTGGAGCATTTATCATCCATTAAAAACGAGTGGAAGGCGTCGCGCCGCCAGTCCATCCAGCTATCTATTTCGTTAAGTGTTCCCTGTCGCGGAAAACCAACACGATAGATCATGCCAAAAAGGCCAAGAATCGTGACTAAATTGAATCGAAATTGCCCTATTACGATTGCCTTTAGATAAGCAGATAAGCGAACCCCTTCGGATGGGTATGGGCACATTCCCCATCCAAGAAGCCAGCTGGCCGGGAAGCACCCGATTTTATGGTGTTGTACCAATGAGTAAGTGAACCAGTATGTGTGCTCCGTCAGAGGTATGGCATTCGAGGCAGCAGGTCTCGATTCACTATATATAGCCATAGACATCATTGAACTTCAGATTCTTATCGGGCAATTTGCACTGGTTTGCAGGGGTTCTGTAAAAATAAAAGCATTCCCACGAACAAGGTTCTTCAAAACACTGTATTATCTACACATTCCGCTTAATTCGATTCATTGTTAGTTTTCAAATTATAAACTGAATCACATATAATAATTTCATGGGTTTAACCACTTATTTGGCATAATTTATGATTCATAAACATTTTTACACTACAGAGAAACCATTATTTACTTAATATGTTCCAGAAATATTTAAACTTGCTTAATTTCCCAATGTTATAGAAATTATCTTCCCACGCTGTTATTATCTATGAGCCAAGTACGCACTTGTCTTACATAATAAAAGCTGGTGTAGATTATGACCGATTAAAGAGCCATCTCATCTAGTAGGGCATTCCTTAGCAAGGCAGGCCCAAAACCCTAAGACATGCGATTGGCACTCGCCAAATTTCTGCTATCTCGACTCGTCACTGATAGCAACAAGCAAGCCAAATATGGGGGCTACACGCTGCCGCTTACTTGGCGATAAGGAGCCACCAACCACAATTAGGGGAGGGAGACTCTCTCCGGAGAGCTCTGCCCATAAATACAGGCAACTCTCGCCGGTGTCGGGCAAATCGAAAATCGGCAGCAAGCAAGAGACACCTGAACAAGAAACACGGCAAAATCGGGCCGAACAAAGTGAATTCCATGCCAAAGCGAAGCGGAAAACAAGTGAAGTGCTATCGATACGCCAGAAAAAGGGCGAAAAGCTAAGGCAGTCGCGATTCGAATCCCCAACGAACCGCGCCTCCATCTCCAGACCCCAAACCGTCAAAATTACCTACTACTATCTGAACAATTCGTGCGGCGCGTGCAACCAGAGCGAGGACATCATGCTCTTATCCTACCGATGCATCTACTCGGTGCTGCTGTCCACCATAGCCAGCATTATGGTGGTGCTCAGCACTGCCTCCGCCTCCAGCTCCATGCAGCTGCCCACTGTGCGCAAGTGCAGCGGTGGCGTTGCCCCTGGAGCAGGAGCAGCCCACACCATGGCCATGAACCTGGCGGCCTACGGGCTGCTGGAGAACCGGATTAGCACTTTGGAAGCACCGCGACAAACGCACTGGAGCAAGAAGTTCCTGGCCAAGCGAGAGGCGACTCCCCACACGGCCCCCTACGTTGTCAGCATCCAGATGATGACTCCGGACCAGGGATTGGTCCACTACTGTGCTGGCACCGTCATCAACGAGCACTGGATCCTGACGGCGGCCCACTGTCTCAGTTCGCCACAGGCCGTGGAGAACTCGGTGATCGTGGCGGGCAGTCATGACATCCACGATCATAAGGGCGAGGCAGGCAACATCCAGATGCGACACATCGACTACTACGTGCGACACGAGCTCTATCTAGGTGGAGTGAATCCCTACGACATTGCCCTGATCTACACAAAGACTCCGTTGGTCTTTGACTCCTACGTGCAGCCAGCGACTCTGCCGGAGCAGGATGCCCAGCCTGATGGCTATGGAACGCTGTACGGCTGGGGCAACGTCTCGATGACGGCGGTGCCCAACTATCCGCACAAGCTGCAGGAGGCCAACATGCCCATTTTGGACATGGAGCTGTGCGAGCAGATCCTCGCCCGCTCCGGTCTCCAGCTGCACGAGACGAACCTGTGCACTGGACCGCTAACTGGAGGAGTAAGCATCTGCACAGCCGACTCTGGAGGCCCACTCATCCAGCAGTGCTGCGAGGAGCACTTTGAGCAGGCCAACATCGTCATTGGCATCGTGTCCTGGGGCAAGATGCCTTGCGGTCAGAAGAACGCTCCCTCGGTCTTCGTCCGAGTCTCCGCCTTTACGGATTGGATCAACCAGGTCATCAGCACGGCCACTATGATCATGTAGGATGATCACATAATTCACCCACAAATGAGCTCGAATGTGAAGATATCAAAAACTTAAATATACAAAAAAAAAAACACAAAATGGAGCAAGAAAACCAAAGAAAAATGTAGATTCTCTAGATAATCTCACTAGGCAAATAAGATGAACAAATATAGAAATATATACTGCCCTGATTCTAGTTAAATAAGACGTAGTTTAAGCCAACAAAAACATGAATAAAATTGTGAATATTTAAATGGAAAAAAAAAGCCTCAACTGTCTTTTTATTTTGTGCTAATCTATCTAGGTAAATAGGAATAAAAGTAAAGCAAATGGGAGCTGACAAGTGCTATAGTTATGGAGGAAAGAAAAAACTTGACTAAACATATCTGGCTAAAATAAAAACCCATAAAAGATCTTAGTATTTAAATATGGGACTTTAGCAAATTGCGCAGATTTAATTGGAAAAGTGTGGACACAATTCCCCATTCTGGCCTAAGTCAAAGGTAATTGTGAAATAAGCTGAGGCCCTCGGCCAGATAAGAATTCGCGCTATATTCCATTTCTGTTGCTGGGGGAAGAGCAGGTGGAGTTTTGGGGGCGAACCCGTACCGCTTGGCGCCGTTTCACGCATTAGTCATGCTCCCGAGCAGCCGAGCAGCGTCTGGCCAAAAAAGAAATGGGAAATTGAGAGCATGCCACGACTGTCAGATTAGGATCTGCAAGTAGATTAGCTGGAAGCTCGTAAAGCCCGTTAAATTGGGGCCATCACCTGACTACTGGATGATTGACTGACATTTGGGGACAGTCTGTGTGAAATTATGGCGATGTTTACAGCTACAAAAATTGAGTCTAGACATCGGAGTGAGCTCGTTGAACCTTGGAGTCCAAACTGTTGCACTTTGCGCCTTCAAAAACTGAGTAATTGAGGGAGCAGCGGATTGTAATTTTCCACGTTCCCAGGGATTATCAATTATTGAATTTGACAGATGGCCAAGATAGTGTGGGTAAAGTACCAAAAGGCCCATAAGGTATTCAAATTTTGGAAGGTAATCAAATCAATTATAAGGCATTTTCGTAGATACAGATAAGGAATACAATTAATTTATTTTATGTTTTGATAAATTAACAATCGGTCAGTTTTTAAATTGGGTTTTTTTTATGATTTATTTGTATTCAAAAACTGGTATTTCCTGGTTTCAAATCTAGTCACATAAATCTACCAGTGCAATCACCCATAAATTCCTTAGGAAAACTACTTGAAAGATTAGCGGTCAAGTAGTGATAACTAAAACGCACGCTTAGAGATCATCTCCTATCCATTAAAAGGACTTACATAACGATCAATTAAGTGCGTGGTAGTATCAAGTGCGATTAAAAATGCGTTTGTGGTGATCAAAACGCAAATTTGAAAACAGAAATTGCGTCGTTCTTCCCTTTAAATTATAATTTCATTATTTCAAAGCCCTGGGCATTGCTTTTTAACAGTAGATTAGATAAATGCCCCCAACCCCTTGACCAAATTCGATCAAAGAATTATTGCAAAGTCAGGATGTTGTATGAGTTTATTTTTTATGGCGCAGCACGTGATTTTAACAACTTTATAAAACTCTTTCACCTAGATTCTTTGGAATTGCATGATTAGCCATAAATAATTTTTATTTTTTAATTTATGAAGCCATATCATAAAATTTAGGTAATAGAAGTCTTTCGTCGTTTGCGAAAAATTTAGTTTAAAAAGAGTTGTTTGTAAAACAGTTAAAGTTTGAAAAGATTGATTAATATGTTAGACAATTTTCTAATGCAATAGATGTCGAAAAAATACGTATTAAATAGATAATTTCATATTTCATTTGAAGTTTTGTTTCAAGGAAATTCCACTTGCAAAAATATATCACTATCTCTGTTTTGGTGTTCTCCAGGTAAACTTTGATTTTGATCGATTTATTTGCATTTTCATTGCCCATATCAAGCAATTAACCTGAAACATGTTTTTCACTGCTGTCTGGGAATTTTTTTGGTTGCGTTGCTTTGTTTATAGCTTCTTGTTTGATTTGTTCGCTTCGATTGCACTCTACTTCTGTATGTCTTGTTTATAAAGTTGACACGCACTGAAGCCACCAGACGTCACTAGTAACGTCACTGATATGAATGTAGGCAATTCGAAATCTTATTTATGATCTCCTTCGTGGTGAAGCCCCATCCAAAATTTGACATGTGCTCATAACTTTCGAGGAACTGATCTAATCGGTTTATGGTCGACCACGACCAAGGCTAACGCAGGTAGATGATAAGGGGCAACTGCAACTGCAGACCTACATTGTTAACATGCAGCCTTGAAAAGAGAGGATAGTGGCAGCTATTTTCGCAGTAGTTATCAGGTAACTAAATTTGCCAATAAAATACAGGCAGTATACCTTTAAACTTGTATATACACAGTAGATAGTTGAACCTAGGAACATTTATAAGACTTCTTTCTGATCGATTAAATCTTAAATAAAGTCTGCTTTTAAATTTAATTTAAATTTAAATGTTTTTAAAATATTTATTTATTAAAAAATTACTATCATTGCTACATCGATGCTAGTTTGGAACTTAAATAGTAATAGATTTTCATGTTTGTTCTTTAGGAAGCTGTACAATATATAAGTCCGATACAAAACTGTTTTCAAAATTGATCTTGGTGCATATTAAATAACACTTAAGAATGGAAATAAGAAGTTTCTTGTCAATAGCCTATAATCTAAGCAAGTAAATCGCATACAAAAATGATCATGTATAGAAATTGCCTCTACTGGTGATGCAGATCAAGAACATTTATCTACAAAACTCTCATACTCTCAAGGCTATAAAAACCATAACTAAGAAACAAATTGATTGGGAATGTGTACATTAAATCTTGAATTTGCAATGCTAATATTTGGCCTACAACGTGCATTATTAATCAGTTACCCCACCCACACCCCGCGCTCCTCATTGTTTAATCTACTCAAACAAGGACGATGACTCTCTCTTAATGGACCACAGAGCCAACAAAGAGGGCCAAATGGGACAATGAAACACCAAAGTTAGGGTCATAAAATGCGAATTAGTTGGGCATTTGTGAAAACCCCCAAAATCGCACACACACACCCAGCTATTGTACATATGTACTTGCATTTTTGCACAATAATAAATAAAAATACGTCGCATTCACTGACAATCAATGCCAGAGCGAGCGCCTTAAGAGAGAGCAGCGCGAAAGCTAAGAGAGGACGCCAAAGCTAAAGAGAGCACACACTCACCTTCTTGCGAAGTTTCCCCCGAATGTGACACAGGCGTTTGACGCCATCAAAGCACATTGCCTCCAGCCGACCGTTGCCCAGCATCTTGGTCACCTGCGCGTACTCCTGCTGGTCCTCCTTGAAGATCAGCTCTCGCTTCTCGAACTCGTTCTCGTTCTTACCACGACGACGGTTCTTGCCACCTTTTCCTTTATTCTTGGGCATGTTGCTGCTGCTGTTGTTGTTGTTGGTGCTGTTGCTGTCGCTGTCTGCGGGGGTGTTGACGACGCTGATGTGCAAACGAAATCAAACTGTTAATCACTGACTGCACTGGGCGGGGAGGATTGTTACAAACGTATTCGTCACGAGTATTAACAATCGATCAGATCCAAACTTACAATTTTGTCAAATGTAAATGTGACAATTTCGCCTCGCTAAAGTGAAAAGGACTAGAGGTGAGCGGTTCGCGCGGAACCAGTATATCGAACTAGCCCAATCGATAACAGTCTGGCAGCACTGTTTTTCATAGTCCCGCGCAAATTTTTGGAAAAGTTTTCAGCAAAAAGTGCGCAGTGGTATGCTTCTCTACAAATAATTAATTGCTTTTGATACCTAGAAAATACAGTGAAACCAACAATTTCGTGGAAAACCAATTTCTGTATGGCAGTGTGGCCAGTTGGCGGCAAATCCGAAATACTAAAGCATTCTGGCCTCTTGTGCGCGATGTTTCGGTATTCTGGACTTAAAAGGCGTCGTGCACACCGTTTCTTTTGTTTATAAATGAGCTTTTTGGTAAAATAATAATAATAAATTAATAAGAGGCTCAACTACACAACGTTAAATAGTAAAGCACCTGAAGACATCTCTATAAGTATCCCTGCAAAACGGATGAATCCAACCCAATGGATAATCCGTTTATTTGACAGCAGAATATTTATAACTGTTCCAAGAACATAAAGATTTTAATCATTGATCGAGGATCCACTCCAAGATGCACCAAGCCTACAGCGTACACTCCATTCTGAAGCAGGGCGTGCAGATAGAGTCCATGGCAGCGTATGGTGAGTGGGAATCTGATTTACTCGGGTAATTACTCACCGGTTTCTAAACTCCAGGCAACCATGTGATCTTGGGCACCCGCAGTGGACAGCTAATTATGTACTCCGTGGACGAGCAGACCGGTGTGGACATGCGGATGTTCAACAAGAACTTCAGCCGGAAGCCCATCACCCAGATGGAGGTGGTGGCCGCGGAGAACTTGCTCTTCGTGCTCACCGATTACACGGTGCAGGTGTGCGACATCAGCCGAATCGAGAGCAACTTCGCCTTCATGCACAGTGCCGCGGAGACGAAGGGCTGTACGCTGTTCACCATGGACGTAGATTCGCAGAAGTCCACCACTGGCGACGTGTCCACCTTTATTAGAGTTTGTTGTGCCATCAGAAGGCGACTGGTGTTTTTCTTTTGGAAGAAAGACAAGCTGGATTCGCTGGCCCTGAGCATCGAGCTGAAAGATGTTCCGAGGACCCTGTGTTGGGTGGGCCACGCGGTTTGCGTTGGCTACAAGGATGAATATGTGGTCTACGATGTGAGATGAGCACCTTAATCACTTGCAAACCATGTTTTAATGACCCTCGTTTAATAGATATCCAGCAAGACGCCAAAGAAGCACGACCTGTTCCTTACATCCTCCAGTATAAGCAGGGACCCCTGCATCTGCCTGATTCGGAACAACATGTTGGGCATTTCCAAGGACAGCTACCTCGTGGTAGTCGATCCCAATCAGTACAAGGATACCGATGGAATCGGCACCGCCACTGAGGAAGTACGGCCGGGGGGCATGGAGAGCAAGAGCTCGCTCACACCGCTGCTCTGGTCAAGTCCTTTGCTAGATTTGGGTAAGAAACTTAAGACTGCTTAATATGGGAGGTCTAAAACATTTCCTTTAAAGTCTGGGATGACCCATATGCCGTGGGTCGTGTCAACAATGCCATCGAGGTGCGCAGTCTGGTAGGCAAGGACACTCTGGTCCAAAGCATTCCTGAGCTACAGAAGACAAAGTTTTTAGTTCATGCAGACAAAGGAACCATTTTTGCAGCCGCCACCTCAGAGCTTTGGTGCATCCGCCTGGTAGAGATTCCCATTCAGCGGCAGCAATTGTTACAGCAAAAGAAGTTCCAGCTGGCCATTGAGCTGACGGTGAGTTGGTTCAAAGATCTTCACAAGCTTACCATTTGTGAAAACCCAACCATTTTTAGCAAATCTCCGAAGAACCGGCTGAAGACAGAGCCCAGACCATTCGCCAGATACATATGCTGTACGCCAAGGAGCTCTTCACCAACAAGGAGTACGCGGCGGCCATGAAGGAATTTGAGAAGGCAGCCATAGACCCTTACGATGTGATAAGACTGTTCCCCAATTTGGTGCCTGAGCCGAAGCCCGGCACCGAGGACTCCACCGTTCCCACACCCACGCTGGAGGATGGCGACCTGGAGAACGCCTTGTTGGCACTGATCGAGTTCCTGGCCTTGGCCCGCCAGCGAGAGGTGGTCAAGCTGCGCGACACCAAGAGCAGCTCCAAGTCCCTGCTGGAGATTATCGATACCACGTTGCTCAAGTGCTATCTACAGACAAACGACTCCCTGGTGGCGCCGCTCCTCCGGCTGAACCAATGCCATTTGGAAGAGTCTGAGAAGACGCTCAAAAAGCACACCAAAATTTCGGAGCTGATCATCCTCTACCAGATGAAGGGCAAGCACAAGGATGCTCTTAAGCTGCTCCGGGAACAGGCGAGCATAGAGGGATCTGTGCTGCAGGGTCGGAAGCGAACGATCCGCTATCTGCAGGAGCTGGGCGCTGACCACCTGCCGCTGATCTTCGAGTTCGCTGATTGGGTGTTGAACGAACATCCCGAGGAGGGTCTGTCCATATTCACCGACGAACTCATCGAGGTGGAGTCCCTGCCACGCGCCAAAGTTCTGGACTTTCTAATCACCAAGCACAAATCACTGGTCATTCCCTATTTGGAGCACCTGATCAAAGTGTGGAACGACAGCAACACCCTGCGCCACAACGTACTCCTCAAGCAGTATCGCGAGCAGGTGCAGCGGCTTCTTGTGCAGCAGGAGAAAGGGTGAGAAACTAATGAAGTTTAAAACAAAATGTTATCTATAATCACTCTGTTTTGTAGAGAGGAAGTTCCCGAACTGCCTGCAATGCGCGCCAAGCTCTACAAGATGCTGGAGGAGTCCAATGACTATTCGCCGGATCGCGTCCTAGAGGAATTTCCCACCAATGTGCTGTTGGAGGAGCGCGCTCTCATTCTGGGCCGGCTCAAAAAGCATGACAAGGTGCTAGCCATCTATATACAAGTTCTGGGCGATGTGACAAAGGCAACCGCCTATGCTGAGGCCAACTTTAAGGACGATGAGAACATATTCCACACACTTATTAAATGTATACTAATCCCACCCACTCAGCCGCCTTACGAGGGTGTTCCCTTGCATCCAGATTTTGTTGAAGTCAATCGAGAGGTGGCCCTGGACTTGCTCAATACTCATGCCACCAAAATTGATCCATTTGAGATTTTTGAGGTAAGTAAACATCCACTCTCTATCAAGTGCAAATGCTTAATGTTCCTGTTTGTCCGCAGCACCTTCCCGATGACCTGCCCATGCCGCAGTTGGAGAAATACCTGGAGAAATCGATACGCAAGAAGCTGGCCGACAAGCATCAGATGCAGATGATGTGTGGCCTGCTGGAGGCGGAGGCCAGGCGGCTGGATACGGCGGTGCAGGCGCAGCGGAACATTAGCTTCGAGTTGAACGAGTTTAGCGTATGTCCTGAGTGCAAGAAGCGCTTTCCCAGCCAGTCGGCCTTCGTGCGCTACCCGAATGGGCAGATTGTACACCTTTCCTGCCACGATCGCATCGCAAGGGCGGCAGCTCAGCAATAATTATTATACTCATATGTGATAACTGATCAAAGTGTAATGTGTGAATTAAATGTAACTATGATTTTAATTAATACTATTTCTATTTGTAACGTTTACTTTGGAAGAATTCATTTGAGTTACAATTGGTAAAACCTACTAAAATTTTTCAGCTCTATAGAATTCGTTAAAACAAAATGATAGGTGAAGTAATCAGCAGTGATAAAAGACAGACAGAGTTAAAGAAAACCCATATTGTACATATTTATTTGGCTATATTTACAGGAAACTTGCTGTTCATTGATATGGATTTTAGGCCTCTTCGCTGCCATCCATGAGGCTATCGCCGTCCAAAGAGTCGTTGCAGATGGACAGATCCGACTCAGACTGCGCCCGACTAAGCGGCGGCAATGCGCTGGACAGCGACATCGAGTGCTTGCTGTCCTCATTGTCCTCCTCCTTCAGACTGGGTGAAGACGGACTGCATCCGTTTGTGAGATCCGTGGAGTGGGTCGCGTTGGCAGACACGGATACCTGGCTGCCCAGCATGGCCGTGCCCGGCAGTTGAGTCTGCCGTATCAAGGCCAGCCGCTGTTGTGTAAGCTCCAAGTGGTGTTTGCGCCACTTGATCCGCCTGTTTTGGAACCACACCTTAACCTGCGCCTCCGTCAGTTTGAGCGTGTGGGCCAGGTATAGCCGTTCCGGTCCGACCATGTACTGCTGGCGCTCGAACTCTGCCTCCAGGCACTCCAATTGCTCTGGAGTGAAGATTGTCCGCACGCGCTTGTTCTTCAGCGCGCTCTTCTTGTGCGAGTCTGTGGACGAAAAAATAATTGATTCATTTCAAAGAATTTAATTCAAATCTCTGAGTTTAAAAACGGGCTCTACAAATGGTTCCGGGAAGTCGCTTGGCGAATATATATTTTCTTAACATCCTAACCAATTCGAAAGTTTCACAAAACTTTATGAAATTAAAATGGGCTCATAACTAAATTAATTAACCCGGTCACTAAAAATCGTAATTATATATTTTCGAAATAACTTTCCCTACATTTTGGAAAATGCATCCTTTACGGCGTTTTATGGTAAGCACCTGTTCATCTGCGTAATAATCACCTGTGATAAGCACTTATACTCCACAATGTTTTAATAATGCGTTTTCTATTATTTCTTAATGTTTCAATGTTTCGACCCATTAAACTCATTTACTGAGAAAGTAGATTGGTTAATTTTGAGGTTGTTAGGAATTAAAAACACATTATGTATGTTTAAGGTATGTTTAAGTTGTAGGAAAATGAATAAAACATTCCGATTAAGATAAAATTATAAAGAATAGAGTAGAAGTGCACCTCCTTACCCGACTTGAGCTTCTCCCGCTGAAAGCTGAGCGTGGCCTGCTGCTGGGCGTGGTGTTGCTGGTGGAGCTGCTGCAGGCTCTGCAGGGCGGAGGGTGCTGCTCCCACGGCGGCGGCCACGGCAGCGAATCCCGACTGGTGCGGATGTTGATGCGAATGCGGATGTCCGCCGTGCAGGTAGCGCCCGCTGCCGGCACTACTATCACAATTGAAGTTGTTTACACTCTGGCTGTTGTTGTTGTTGCTGCTCGAGTAGCACTTGCCACCGCCGTTGTTGTCGTCGCCGCTGTTGTTGTTGTCGTGGAGGGACAGATTGATGGCATTGTTGTAGTCCTTGCGTTGGCTCTGCAGGCCCAAAATGGCGGCGATGGTGAAGGACTTGCCCACGTCGAGGGAGGAATGCGCCGCTGCCGCCTCAATGAGCTGCGCGTGCGACGTCGCAGTGGCTGCCGCCGCCAACTGTTCCCGGTGGTTGCTGTTGCTGCTGTGGCTGCTATTGTTGCTGCTGCTGTTGCTGCTAGTGTTGCTGCTGCCTCCTGTTGTCGGTGGGTGGACGTCCGGGTTGTGGTGGTGGAGATGCTGCTGCTGCTGTTGCTGCTGATGATGTTGCTGCTGCAGTTGCTGATGATGTTGTTGATGATGTTGCTGTAGATGATGATGTTGCTGCTGCTGCTCCATTTGGTATGAACTCTGACCTGCCGAGACGGCGGCCGCCGCAGCTGCAGCCGCTGCCAGCGCCGCTGTGGGCAGCGCATGATGCGGTTGACCATGTGCAGGCACTCCCACTCCTCCTCCCAGATTCAGATTCAGACTCCCTACCCCACCCCCGGCTTGTGTGTTATGCAATGCCAGGAAGTGCGACAAGGGATTTGCGTGATATTTGGAGGGATTCTGCAGCATGCTTAGGTATTTGGCACTGTCTCCGGTCTCCGAGTTGTCGCCGCCTCTGTCCCTGGCCTCCGAGATTCGGTCCCTGCAAATGGGAGAAATGCCTGGGTTTAATTGTTGCTTCGTTGGTGTCAACGACTCCCTGATTAAATCCACAATTAAGTGAAATGTGATCCCTGGCTGAAGAGTTGCTCTACCGTGAAGTGCTTGGTCAGGAGTGGTCTGCGATGGGACAATGGAACAACAACAGGTTAAGGCTGACCATTGGCCACTTTCCCTGCACACAAAAAAAGAAACCTTAAAAACCTGATTAACATAAAAATGATTCTGACATTTAGTCAAACTTAATTAACTTAACTTAATTTGCATTGTTTTTAATATTAAATAATAGTGCTCAGCACCACGACACAAAATAAACCACAATATCAAAAATATTTAAAAGTCTTCAAGCTTTGAAACCAGTTGTAATATCCAACTTAAAGCAAGTAATTTAAAATAAATAAAGTTATTTATAAAATGTTTATGAAGTAAGAAGAACGAGATCAATTATATTATTTTCATTATAGAACCAACGCAGTAAATGTCTTTCTCTTTCACAAGTTCGATAAGAGTTGCTTTATAAAATTCTTGCAAGAGTTTCTAACATTTAATTTAAACGTTTTGATTATTGTAACTTTAAACAGCTTTATTTTTGAATTAATCTTAAAAAGAGAAATCCAAAAACATTATTTTAAGCCGATTGTGTTGTACATATTAATGTAAATAATTTTTAGTAGGGGCTAAAAATGGGATGTTTTTTTTACTGTGTACCCATTTGCACTCTCAGCGAGTGCATTCATTTGCTTAATTGCATATCCTCTCCCTTCTCTCCCTTCTCTGTCTGCGGCAATGCGATAGCCTAATTGAGACGTTGTCACAGTTTGCTGCTTCATTGTGGCTGCTGCAAATGCTGCTGCTTATGTGGCTGCTGTAGTTGCTCTCCCAGGTGCGTGAACTATCCTTAATCCCAGCCATCAACGCAGTTGTTTCCCCATTGTTTGGTTTGTTGGCCAAATATGCGAACGTCTCAAGCTGCGTTTAAGCTGGTTTGACTCAATAGCTGCAGCCAACATCGTGTGCGAGCCAAATGAGCTTCATACGGGGTATGCAAATTGGGTGTAACAAGTGGATTTCCCATTCACCTCGTATGGGAATTTCTAAGGACGAAAACTCACTGCATTAATTGTGTAGCTGTGGTCCAGGAGGTGGGTAAAAATATGTCCTTCTTTCATGTAAATGTTGTCATTCCTGTCCTCTAATTCACTTAAACAGTTGTGTTCATTTGAAATATTAAGTTTTTCAACAATCGTGCTTCAAAAATAATAATTTTTCGATTTAAGTATAAAAAAAATGTATGTTTAGCACAAGTACACCTCGACCAATCTACAAGAAATGTAAGATTTAATTTACCAATAATAATAAACCATTAATTTAATGCGCTAGTCACACAGGACAAGTTAATTTGTAATCAATAATTTGAGCTTAATGCAACAACAAAACTTTAATTTTAATTTTTAGATTAAAGGGTGTAGATGTTCCAGTTTTTTCTAAACACTTATGTATAACTCCGTCGGTCTTTAGCTTAATTTAATTTTATCGCAGATGCACCAACCTTTTTAAGCAATGGAATTCTCAGTGCATTGAATGCGTGTTCAGCGCAGATCCGTTAAAAAGGTAATCCAAAAAGAAGCTATTTCATTTATCAATTGTTTTTCACTTGCACTTCCGTAAAACGGAATAACAAACCGTAAAATCAGTTCTGTTCTACCGACGGCACTGCAAAAAGTGTTGCCTACAGTTCGGCGCTTTCCGGTCGGAAATCGAAGTGAAAATCGGGGAAAACTTTCGCCAATGGAAACGCATGCGAACGCGAACGTGTTGCAAACTCGACTAAACTGAAAAGTTCGTGGCCGTACAATTTTTACAATATTGGCAGCAGCCGACGTCGGCAGCGACGTTGGCGTCTGCAGTGCTGCTTTGGGGTGATTGTGTGTGTGCGAGTGAGCGATTCTTTTTGTGGGAGTGCGAGAGTTGCCGTTGTGATTTTTCTAGCTTCCTTTTCTTGTGTTTTTTGCTCTCGACTAGGGTTGTCAAAACAATGTTTTTAATTAGTTTTTGATTATAAAATTAAAATAAAACTTCAATTACTTTTAATTATGTTATTAATATTAAGAAATGTAAACAGAAGAGGGCATAATAAAGACAATTTTCAATAATTAAAATATTGTTCAATTGGTTTGAGCTTAGTCTTGTAATATATAGATATTAATCTGTGCTTCTTATCGGTTGCTGAAGTTTTTATGTACATTTCCATGTTGTACATATCTACTTTCTTTTATCACATAACCCAAAAGATAACCCATGATCCTAAATTTTTTTCTTGAAACATCTGACAACCCTAATCCTAACTTAAAGCAGAGCAACAGAAAGAATGCAAGGAAGGGAAAACTAAGGAGACGGGGAAGAAGAGTACGGGCAGAGGCATAACAACATCGTCAACCGAAGCCTCAACCTCATCATCATCATCGTTATTATTCAGGAGCAACCACCAGGCAGTTACATAAAAAGGAATCACCCACCAAAGTGGGTAAACCCATGGACCAACCTACCACCCACCACCCGAACCACCCACCTATCAGAGCAACCTCCCACACACCCACTCGTTTTACCCCCCGCTTCGAGGGCGAGTGTATGAAAAGTTATTGAAATTATGAAATAAATGGATAATTGGCTCACTGGCTTCGTCTCCCTCGCTCATGGTAAATAAATGGGCGGTACCAAAAGCTGCGGAAAAATAAATGCCAAACAATATGGCGACGCTGGATTAATAATATTTCGTGAATAAGTGGAAAAGTCACTGGGGTAGAGCGATGTGGGGACAGACATAATTAATGAAGCAATAAGCCATGAAAATACATCGTGGTTATGCAATATGCAAGTGAATATCTTTTAATATATAATTACACGAATAGAACGGGAAGACAAACATTAAAAATAATAAAAAAAAAAATCGGAGAAAACCATTTAATTATTGTTACAAATGTAAGAAAAGCCTTTAATAAATTATGTTTTAATTAGTTTTTAAACATACATTTTCAGCAAAATGTCCACATTAATTCGAGTATAAATTAAATTTAATTTAAGTATTTTCATAAAAGTGTATTAATCTTAAAGTCTCGTAGGGTAAAATGTAAATTAACAAAACAATTATATTCAGTTTATAATATCCATTATTAAAAGTACCTACGTTTAAAATATTAGAATGTAGAATTTTGTGAGAACAATATGAGAACGTTGTCCCAACTCATTCTCAACCGAAAGCGGCCAACTAAGTTGGCAGCGCAAACTAAGTAATTTGGCCGTAGCGTAACCCTAAACTTAACCCCAATTAGCCACCCCTTTGCTTCACTTCACTTCCGCCCCATCAAGCGGGTCTTCAATTTACCGTTTGATAAACTACACGAAATGCCAACGATCATTACGGAAAAGCGGAAATGGCGATGGCGGACCGGACAGAAGAAGAACAAGGAGGCCCCAATTAGCGGCCCATCAAAGTAAATCAATGCAAGAGAACGTGAAACGAACCAAAAAGGAAAAGCCTAAAAAAGAACAAAGCAAATGTTTGATGGTAGCGTACACAGGGGAAATACAGAAGTTGATAAAAAAAGTTAACCCCAATTCAATTTAAAGTTTTATTTCTTTATAAAAAACTAAATTTTTTTAGGTGAAGTACAATCTTTACTTTACTTTTTAAATGTACACACATAAGTCTTAACAAAATAACAATCTCAATTCTTTTTATTTTTTTAAATCCCACATAAAGTTCTTAAATCTCACGAATCTCGGTCATAGGAAAAATAAAGCCGAACTTGCATAACGTTGTTGCTATAAAAAAAATGCCTATTCTCTCTGACTTAAGGAGTCCGTTACTTAGAAGATAATTTTAGTTTTACACAAAATCAGTAATTGAACAATGTAAACAAGAAAAGTTAATTGCCCAATATTTACATAAACTCTTCTTAAACATACAAGAGAAACCTGGCTGTTGAATATTAAATTCAATTTTTGTTTAGGGTTTTAAAAATAGGAACGAAGCAGTTACAAATTGACTTGTTCTCTCAATGTAAGTTTCGTTGCCACCTCTCCGTTTCCCTCTCAAAAAACTAAAGAGAGACAAATTCAAAAATCAAAGCCAGGAATTTACAGCCAAACAAGAGGGAGAGATAGAGAGAAAGAGGAGAGGATCCTTTCGGGTGCTCCGGCGTCACGTTTGTCGTTTCAATCATCATTAGTGCTAATGTACCCACAAGAATTGGCCAGCCACTTGGCGCTTACGTCGACGTCAACGTCGACGCAGCCGTTGGCTTTTGGCAATGGCGGCCGCAGCAGAGCGCAAGAGTGTGGGAGGACGATAAAGTGAGAGGGACAGGAAGTCTCTTGTAAACTGTCCGGAAATGCCTGTGTGTGTGTGTATATGCATATGGTTTTTATGTACATATTTTATTTTTCATTTATTTACCACAATTTTAATATTTTTTTGCATAACAAGTTGAGGTGCAAAAAACACTAACAACAATGGAAGCCCCAAAACACACACATAAACATACGTTGTGATACACTTGTGTGCACTGCGCATGCTCCCGAAATCAGAGAGAAGAGATGAGAACAGAGGGAGGGGATAGGACCCTCTGCTGCCGTCGCCATTGTTGCTGTGCTTGGCCTTTTGATAAACTTCGTCGTTGTTGTTGCTTTGCGGACGAGAGATAAAATGAGATGGGATGAGATGCTCTCCCCACTGACGTAATGATGATGATGTCCCCTTTTGGCGGGTAAGGAGAGGGAAAAGGGGGAAGAGGGAGGGCAAGAGCGTTGCCATAACCATAACATTTATTTATTTTTATTAAATAAAAATCCACCCACACTCACACAAACACTATAATGTTATCTAATAAATAAAACCCACAAACAAGCGGCAGGAAAACTTTTTTCATTATGAATTATTACGGCGAAAGTGGCAGGAAGTAGGAAAGGAGAAGACAGAAGGAATGGGAAAATTAAATTACCGTTTATCCGGGCACAGGGCTGCATCGCGGGTTTCATTACGTTATCAGGGTTGCCTGCTTTATGAGCAACACTACGTATGAGTGATATTGCCTTATTTGTGTTTCTTTTAAAACTTTAAAATACAATTAGGAACTTTTATAAAATTATTTAGTTTCTATATCCCAGCAATTAACAATTAGAGAACTGACACAAAAAATATTCCTAAAGGAAATGATAAAACTGCGAAACTTTAAGAAAAATAACAACGTTGTATAAACTTTAACAGTTTTTGAATTGTTGTATCATGCGAAATAGAACAAATCAAATACTTGTCTAGTTCCATGTTGTATATTGTAATTATCAATTGATAAGGACTTACTTCAAATTTTAAGAAACTTAATCATGTTCACAAGCTTTTAAATATGCGGTAAATTATACGGCAATAAGTTTGACTTTCAGCGCATTATAGCTAAGGTAAATAACACTTTCTGTACTTTTTGTGTGCTTTTCTGCTATCCTTTCTCATTTAATGAAAATATTTTTATTATTATGGTGCCGCATGACGATGTGGCACAAGCACACACGTATACACCCACAGGAACAAAGTGCCTAAGCTGCTCCAGCAACTTAATCCTCTGCTGGCCACATCCTTCCCCTTCTGTGCACAATCTCCTGACAGAGCTTAATTTTATTAGCCCTCTTCCTTGACTTCCCATCACCCCTTAGATGGCTACGTTCAATTGCCGGGCAGAACATCATCATGAGGTTGTTGGGCATCCAGCAGCAACAGCATCTTCTGCCTGCTACCGCCCCCTGTGTTCGTCCTTCCCCTTTTTTTTCTTGGCCACTGGCTCACAACAAAATGGACTCAAAAATGCGAGAGGAGCAAAACATTTGCGGCATGTTTTTAATAATGTTGTTTATAATGTTGATTTTTTCTCAATTTTATTTCCTCGTTTTTTTCGCATTCCCATCATCCATTTCTTTTTGATGTATTTTCACAGAATTCCTTTTATGGGTCGAAATAAACGAAATGTTAATCTCGTTTTAACGGCTTTGCCATAGGAAATACTTTATACCGTTCAACTTTATGGCTATTGAAATTTAGAGACCACTCAAATCGCCAAATCAAAGCCCATTCAAAAACTAATTACAAAATCAAAACTTATAATGAGCGGCAAATTAGAAATTTTTCGATTGCCCTCAAAATCAGGCAACAAACGGCCAGCAAATCAGGTAAAAGGGCAGCCATTTTGGGATTTTAATTAAATCCGGCTATTCCGGTGGCTCTTCCGCCGCATTTGCTGCCACTACGTGAAGCACTTGAGTGTGTATGCAACCCGCTCTTGGCCATATTCAAAATGAGTTTTTGGTCCTGGTTTGGTTTTTGGCCAAAATGCTGCACTCTACGCTGATGGCGAGCCACTCAAAACAAATATTTTTGCCCCTTTCGACTGTTTTCGGTCCGCTAAAAATTAATTTCAATTTTTTCATTTCATTTCGCTGTAGCAAAAATAATGCATAGCCTAAACAGATTTTACGGTGGACTGTTATTGTTTTAATTGAAAATTTATTTGGTTATGTTCGCCGCACTAATAACTGCGATTTTAATTGCATATTGTTGGGCGGTGAGGTCGATGGGATGTTACATTTTAATTAAAATCTGTGCCCAGATGACAGGGTACTGAGGACCTCCAGGCACTACGGAAATGTAAGTTTCTCATGATTCATATTTTTATAATAATTTGTAGAATAAATTGTTGGGATTTAATTGCATTACAACAACAAAGTTTTGCAAAATTACAGAAATTAAACAAACATATTTTAACTTACTTGCAGTTCTTTCCAAATAATGTGAAAATAGAATACAATTTGTGCAAATGCATAACAAATAGAAAAGAATAAATACAAAATGTAAAATATAAGTGTTAATCATTCGCTTTCTGGAACTCCACAAGTGCAAACATTTTCAACTAACATTTTAAGCTGGTTACTTTTGGAGCTAAGAAAAAATTAAGGATAATCCTATGTATTCGTTTGACTTTATTTGTTGCAAGATAATCCCGGTAAAATTAGTTTGCCGGAGTAATTCCGTTTGCACCTTTAACAGGTCGCGATTCCGGCACACTTTCCGAGCGCTTAGCGCTGAGCGATGGGATCCAGGGCCTACACACAAAGGGCAAGGGGGAAAACCACCCACAGACAAAGGACACACACAATGAATGGTACTCCAGGGCAGGAAAAATCATCCCCTTTGATGGGGAAACTCGCGTTCGCTCGCTCTCTCCATCTCGCCGTCTCTGTCTGACCCGCTTGGGGGTTCGCTTCCTCGCTCATAAAGCGTTGGAAATTATGGAAATTAATTGAAATTCCAAGGATGCCGTTTGCTCTTTTGCCGAAACCAACAAATTACCATCATTATGCGAGTGCTTCCTCTCCCTTTCTTCCGTTAAACTTCGCCAAATCCAAGCGTTGCCTAATTTTAGGCGCTGCGGTTGACCCATGTATATGAGCATGCTGCACTTGCATTGGTATTTAATTAAGCTAATTAATTATCACGACCATAATGTGGATGTGTACACAATAAAAAAACATATAATAAATTTGCTGACGCTTTTGATTGACTGCCGGCGCACTTTACTTTCCCATGGCTTAAATATACATACATACATATTTCCGCCGCCCACAGAAACAGCTACCCCTGCCCCCTGGCCAACCACCCTCTCGCGGCGGCAGCAACAACAAAAAAAGTCATATTAAAAATCATTCGCTTGTGAAGATCAAAAGCATTCTTTTTCACCGAAATGCCATGAAGAATGATGTTGCGTGGGAGGAAGGGAGACGGTGAATGGATTGCCTGTAAGTGAGCGGCTCTCACTATTATGTTGTTGTTGCTTTCTCTGCTTCTCTCAAGTATTCAACCAAAAATGCATGGCACACACACAAACACACACTCGCATGCACCTACATAAAGTCGGCCTACCTATACAAAAGGGCGACAGAGAGAGAGAGTGACTACACTCAAAACAATTTTTAGATTACTTTTTAAACAAGGAAAATTTTAATAAATTTAGGCGTAAAACGACTTTAAAAAATTACTCTCATTTACCTATTTAAAAATGTATTTCCCTTTTTTTAAAAGAATTCAAAATAATTAAAAATCCTTTTTTTTTCCATTAGACATATTTTGTCACAATCTTTACAAAAGTTATATCCAAAATGAAATGTCGATTAGGTTTGATTTTTTTTTAGTGTAGCAGTGGAAGAACACGTTTTAATATTACGTGAATGTGTGTGTGCGTGGAGTACGTTTATTTATTTATGGTTTTTTCGCATTCAACCACCCACAACAACAAGAGGAATTTCAGCCTGATACATATAAATATTGTTCGGCCCTGTGCACATTTATTAAATATTATTGCTCTTGTTTTGCGCTCTCCTTGTTTTTTTTTTGCCCATCAATGGCAAGTGGGCGAATAACAGGGCTCCTGCCATCTCCCTTTCTCTCACTCTCTTTTCTGCTCTCCCCTCGCACTTTTTCTTCATCTTTATGATGCTGGTGTATATAATTGCTACTGGTTTCCTGGTTGTTGTTATTGCCCTTGTTATTGTTGTTGTTGTTTCGCTGCCCTTGTAACGTTTATTAATTTTAATGGCTGCCACCAAATGAATAACGGTTAATCAATAAGTGGAATACGACCATTTTGTTAATATCACAGCGAGAAAGAGAAATAAGTTGTACGAAAATGTGTTGTACGCTAGCTTTATAGCGTTTTTATGTATTTTAGATGTATTTTAGTCAACATTTAAAAAAAAAAAGCCATTCCAAAATTTTCAACTTTTATATTCTCGATGAAAATTAATCAACAACTTCATAGTTTTTTAGGGATTATTTCAAAATTTGAAATCAATTAAATGTTCAAACATGCAAAATGTATTTGTTTCATTAACATTCATGCTAATATAAAATTAAACAAAACTTACATATTTTTTGAACCCAACCATGAGGACATTTCTTGTTCTAAACGTCTATAATTAAGCCTAGGAAACCCATCCATTCTGCTTTGAATCAATATTTACCGACAACAGGTCTAGGGATGCGACATAAATCAGTAGGCAATTATTAGAATCCCCCCTCCAGCTTAATTAGATGCGTCCATGAAGCATCTGCACCTGCACCCGGAGCCGAACAATCGCATTTTCCACAGTTCCCATGGACTGCACGCCGTAATCGCATTTCGGCATTGTCGCAACTTGCGGCACAAATAAACCACCCCGCCGCTTAGCGACTCTGAATTCGGGTTTGGGTTTCTAGTGCGGATTCCCCGGCTAAAACCATCATCAAGTGGCGCAAATTACAGATCAAACAGGCAGTCAGTCGAGGGGTGAAAGAGGAAGGACGAGGGCCTCGTTGTTTTGGGTGACCATTTGTCAAGAAGATTTGACAACATTACGCTGGAAATTAAATAGCGTAATAAAAGGGTGACTTAATTTGTTTTTTTGCCAAGCGGCGGACGCAGCCACTTGCCACACGATGAGATGAGCGGGAGATGAGCTGTGAACACGTGTTTGCTTTCCAATAAAATATATTTCTATATATATTTAGAGATGTGCCTGCCTTTTATAGGCCGCCCAGCCAGGATATTGAAATTGCTGACATTGTCAACCCCGCTCTCGCGACAGATAAAACGACAATTACGCGTATCTAATAAAGGATAACGGAGGTACGGACTAGAAACCGGAGACCAGAAACCAGATCCGAGCGGGGGGCTTAGATTTAAGTAGCTGATAATGCCGAAGTTGACGCGTGACGGGCAATTCTCCGGTATTTTAATATCAATTCAAACAATAAAAGTCAGCTTTTAATCACCGACAACAGAGCTTACTTTACAATCTTGATATAAAAGGGTACATTTAAGTTTAATAAGGTATGTTACTTATTAAAAGTTGACATAAGTAAAGGAACTTTCGAAATTTTGGGCCTATATCAGCGTTTTATCTGAAACTGGTATTCAAACAATAGTAAAAGTCGCTATAAGCGAGAGTACCCAAAATAAGGAACCCAAAACATTCTGTCCTACTACAAACAACAACCACATGGACTAACTTAAGGAAGATTTGATTTCATTTTTTTTTTAATTAATTTTTACATTAAAGACTATAGCTATTACTTTATCTAATTTATAAACAGACATCGAATTATATGTTTTTCTCTATTTGTGATGCTGTCAATGCCAAATTTTGTGTCGAAAATAGAGAAAACCCGTATTTCTAGTGGCTAAAATCATTGGTTCAATCATTTAAGAGATTTACCGCAATATTAATGCAAAAATACTGCTCTCAAGTAAACAACTATAAAATTTATCGTCTTCAAACCAGGGTTCGGAAAATAACACAAAATGTAAAAAACATTTGTTTTTTACTTGTCAAACGACAAAAAAAAGTGTGAAAAACGAATTATTTACTTGTGTGTCAAAAATGGTAGTGTACATGTGTTTAAAAGGTTTTTGACGTGAATAGCTTACACGTGTTTTTAACACAAGTGTTAAAAACGATTTTTCGTTTTTTACACACACCCAGGAATCGTTTTAAACACAATTTATTTTTGACACTCATGATGAGTACAACTAAAAACCGCGAAAAAGTTATCCTCGGTGGGCAATTTTTGGTAATTGGCTGGTACAGCGTTCAATAACCCAACAAACCGTTAAAAATTAATTTTCCTCGATGGACCGCGAATTTTTAAGAACAACCCTCAAGTAGATTTGTATGCCAAGCATGAACTCTTAGCTAATGCAGAAAAAATTATCAAAATCAATCCGCGAAATCTTCAGACCACAATGGCTTAAGACAACCCATTACCATCACATGGCACTCTGATTGTCTTAGAAATAATGCACTTGTATTTGGGGTTACAAGTATTAAAATATTTCACTTTTCCACAATTGTTTTTGACACCTGAGTGTCAAAAATGTTTTGCGTTAAAAACGATTCCTGGGTGTGTGTAAAAAACTAAAAATCGTTTTTTACACTTGTGTTAAAAACACATGTAAGCTATTCACGTCAAAAACGTTTTGATCACATGCACACTTCCATTTTTTACACACATGTAAATTACTGTTTTTCACACTGTAAATAAAAATTTGACATGTTTTTAACAGTGTGTGTTATTTACGAAGCCTGCTTCAAACCCAAGATTATTCAACATTAACGTTGCTCCCACAAATCAGCGCTGAAAAGTATGCTCTAAATTTCGCCCAAGTGGCCCCGACGCACACTAATAAGTTAATCAAACTAATTGCAGCGGAGGAGGAGGAGGACACTTGCCGCAATCCGGGAAACAAGGAGGAAAATATTTCCGTTGCCAGTTGGCAGCTATAAATTCCGCACATGCCCCGCCCCCACCGCAACCCTTCAACCGAACTCACCCCATCGCAAAGCCCTAAGTATGCTGTAAGCCATGAAAAGGGTTGTTGATTCTCGTGGCTCGCTGTCTGCTTCGGAATGCCGGAGAAACAGAAGCTGAGGCTGCTGCTGCTGCTGCTGCTACTGTGACATGAACATGTTAATTGCCCCCGCTCCCGGCTTAGAATTCGTTTGCAGCTTTTGGCCAAAGTAACAACTCGTCCTACAAAGTTCTTAAAAATTGACGTACGCTTTGTTTCCTTTGCTTTTTAATTAAAAGTCCAGAGCGTCCAGTTGCAAGGCGGGATTGGGGAACGTTATGGTTATGACCATTGACCACTGGTCAGTTGAGCTTTGTTAAGCTGTCTAAATTGGCTAAAGAGCTTGGACTCTTTGGCGGTCACTTGGCAACAATCCGAATTGGAGGGATGGGTAAAAAGACTTTTTGATGTGTTACATACGAGGCGACTTTATTCATTAGTAAACGTTTCTCCGATTCGTGTGGCAAAGATAAAAACTTAGGGGATAAACAAAAAAGTTATGGTTAAACTGCAACATGTTTCTTTGATGCTAAATTACTGGGATTTGTTACTTACTTTTAATAACATTTTTCAGAATTTAGGAACAAGGATCCATTTATAAAATGTAAATAAGAAATATCAACTTAAATGTTTCGTTGCAAAAATGTTTCCTTGGCTTTGGTTTGGATTTGTTGTTTCTGCCATTTAATTTTGGTTCTTACTGAATCACATTTCAGATTTGTGTTTAAATTAAAACATGATTTTACTTTTTACTTGAATCCAGCGTTTTCAAACGATCTACATAAACGTATCAAAGAATATTAAATTTAACTTTTTTTTCTTAAACGTATTTTAAAGATTTACATAAGAATGTAAAATTAAAAGATTTTGATTTTCAAATGGGGCAAAATAAAAACGACAAGAAATAATACAACTTTCAAGTTGAATCTTTCTTGATTAACACAAATCAAAATTCATATTTAAACTAAGTATCTTCCCTACTTGAAATATATAAAAGTGTTCTAACATTCTACTTACTGATTGTTTTTTTAACTTAAAGTAGTTAGCGAATTTCTTTTAGGCATTGTTTAAATATATCTTTAACGATAATAGCTTCGTATTCCCAAAGATAGGGTAATAACTTACGTTAGATATTATTTACTTTTAGAAACATGTCCAAACAATTTTTCTGTGCATGCTAGGAACGCTTGATGACTCCACTACCATAATAGGCAGTTAGTGCCACCATTCGCGTGTCCAAATAGTTGTGCTCCACCTCACACTGCTGACCCGCGCCACTCAAGGCAACCACCTGCTTCATGTTGGCGTTGCGGGGCAGGAAGAAGGAAACGTCAGAGGCCAGACGACGGGCCAGCTGCATCAGTTGACTGGCGCCTACGGGCAGCAAACTCTGTTCAATGTCGAAGGTGGCCTTCTTTTGGTAGTCCGGACCGCCCCATGGAGGACTAAAAAAGACAACATTTGGGCGAATCCTTGTGCTGGCTGCAAACTGCAGGAAATCGGCTTGAATAAACTCGATCTTGTGGGCCACACCATAAATACTGGCATTGTGCTTGGCCATTGCTAGCTTCTCCGCATCTATGTCCACGGCAATGACGCGTCCGCAGGTGTTTGCAAACTGAATAGCATTGCCACCGCAGCCACAGAATCCATCTACTATTATATCACAGGCCAGGCGTCGGGCCGTCTGCTTGGCTATCTTCTCTGGAGTTACAGAAAACCAGCTCTCGCGGTCCAGCCGGATGCCCTGGTCGAAGCGGGAGAACAACGAGAAACGCTTAAACCAGTATTTGACCATCTGGCTGTTCTCCTCCTGCATAAACTCGGGCATCCGGGCCTTGATTTTGTTGGCTTGCTTTTGCTTGCGCTTGTTTTTTGTGACGAATCCGTTCTGCACGCCACGAAGGGAGCTGATTTCAGTGGTTTCCATGACTGTATTGACACTATCGTCACTTTCGCTGCTGGAAGATTCGATTTGTTCCTTTTTCTGCTCACGGCGCTTGTAACTGGCTTTGCTGGCGAAGGACGTAGGCAGTCCCAATAGTCTCAACTGCTTCTCGTCAATATTGTCGGGATCGTCGTCCTCCTCGCTGTCTGTGGGTTCCCGCTGCCCAGGTTTAGGCTTTCGCTTATTGGTAACGTCTAAGTTCTGTAAATCCCTCTCAACATCTTCTAGGGTGTCATTAAAACTGACCCCGAAGAATTTGGCCAAATCGTTTTGGTAGTTCTCGAAGGCACAGGTGAATATGTGCCAGAACTTAGCGTTTAAATCACTGGCGTGCTTCTCCCACAGCTCCTTCCAGAAACCTCTTTCATCAGGAGTTACTACCTCTATAAGCACCTCGTATTCGGGATACCGCTTATGCCACTTTTGCTGAAGGATCTCGTGTCCCTCGCGCGCCCAATATTCCTCCCAAGCAGCCTGTCGAATGTTCTCCCAGTCGCAATTGGTATAATCGAAGTCGTGGCCAAAGAGCTGGCTAAATATGTAAAACTGCGGATTGGTTCGCGAGGTGGTCAGGTAGTGTGTGTTCATCTCATCGCAGCTCTTATCTCCAGCCTGCGACTCAGCAAGTCCTCGGGTGCATCTACGGATTGGATGAACCACAAATCAAGGGCCGGCTTGTGTGTGTCTTGCAGGTCTGTTAGGAACTTCTTTTGGGCTGCAGGATCGTTGCCCAGACTGATCAACTGCTCGAGGACTCCGCGTGTGGTCAGTGTGGGACTGTTGGGTCGTAAGACATTGCAGAGGACCACTTCGCCGCGCACAATGCAATAGCAGCCGTTTCTCACGCTCTCTTCGGTGGTCTTGTCATAGGTGAGTCCCAAAAGGAGCAGGGACACCGCGCCCTCGGGCAAGATGCAATCCCTGAAAGTTGGAGAACTACTTTTAACGAACTGATGAAATCATAAGTCGGTGGAACTCACTCTGGCAGATTCCTTACGCGCACGTTTTCCAACCGAAAGTGTCCCGCCTTCAGCGTTAACCGTCCAATAATTGCGCACTGGCCGTAGTGCAGCGTCTGATAATCCGTTTCCAGCACGATTTCCTCCACCAGCAGGGTCTTAAAGAAGTGACAGTATTTGGGGCTAATCTGGGCAGCGTATGAATGGTCCTCACACATCACTTTCCAGGAAAAACCGTAGAATTCTCGTAAAATCAAAACAACCGAAACAAAAACTGTGCGTGTTTGACAGTGTGACCATTGTTAACCACACAAAATCACCAGCAATCGATAACTAGCTATCTGTTATTTTTGTCCATCTCTAAATGTGTGGAGAAAAACAGCGGCATTTTTTGTAAGCTGCATAAAAACTTGAATTTCTTAATAAAAAAGTGGACTAAACACTTCAAATAATGTCGTTTATGAACCCCGTGGACATGGTGGACGAGGACGCCGCTGACCTGCAGTTTCCAAAAGGTAAAAAACGCCCCTCACTAACTGCTTTCCCAACATACAAGTGAAACTGGCTGAAGAGTTTTGGCTGCGAGTGCCCGAAAAGCGGGGCTCCTTCACATGTTTACCACATTGAACTCCGTCTTTGCAGTTGAGTCCTTAGGAGGTCAGCGGTTTGCACAGGCCCGGCAAGATGGAAACACCAGGAGCAGTGTGGTCTTCTACAAGGCACAGTCATTGCATAGGCAACTGGAGCACATCGAGGAAATGGCGCGGGATGAGAGCAGCAGCGTTCCGGTGACCTCCGGTGATTCCTGTCGGTGTGCCACGTGTCGTTGCAGCCTCGTAGAGCCGTACATAAAGTGCTCCGAGTGCCTGGACATCTTGCTGTGCCTGCAATGCTTCTCCCGCGGACGGGAGGCGTCCACCCATCGAAATAACCACGCCTACATCATAGTGCGTGACAGTATTCAGGTGTTCGCCGAGGAGCCACATTGGACGGCTAGGGAAGAGCGCATTCTGCTGCAAACGCTGCGCCTCCAAGGCTATGGCAACTGGGAAGCTGTCTCCAATGCTCTGGATCAGCGGCATAGTCCCTCGGAAGTGCGACGCCACTACCACGACTGCTACTTTGGTGGAATCTTTGAGCGGCTGCTCAAACTACAGCATTCGAGGTACAGCTACCTGCCCGAGCGAATGCCGTATGTCTTCAAAATGCGCAGCCTTGATCCGCCGCGCCACGATGACATCGCCTCCATGCAGTTTAAGCTGAGCGCAGGCTATCGCTGTGCCCGTGGTGATTTTGATACCCCCTATGACACCTCTGCAGAAAGTCTGCTCTCCATTATGGTGGATCAAAGGGCCAGCGACGAGGACCATGAGGCGGCGGAGAGCGCGTCGGAGCGTCAGATGATCGAGGAACTGCAGCTGGGACTGGTACGGGCTTACAACAATCGACTTAGGTAGGAATTCACAGCTTAAAGCTTGTCTTAAATCGATATTTTTTATTAATTAGCGACTATATTTCCCAGAGAACGTCAACGTCGTTATAAAATAATGCGGCAGCACGGCCTCATCATGCCAAATCGCACTGTCAGCTGGATTTCCAAGTACGTGCATGCCTTCAGCAGCGATGCGTGTTGCATGCGCTTCCTAGGCTTCATGCAAATCTGTCCAGATCCCATCCAGTTCGACATGCTCCTGGAGTCACTGCGGTATTGTCGGGAGCTTCACGCCCGGTTGCATAAGCTGTACGATCTGCGGCAACAGGGAGTACGCACTCTTTCAGGAGCAACGCTTTACTCTCGCCTGTGCAAGCAGCGACAGCTGGCTCAACGGGAGCTCGCCAGGCAGAAACAGAATGACGCCTTCGACTGGCAGCATTTAGTGCAGCACTACGAGAGTAATCGGAACGGCGAAGAGCTGCCCCTGGGGATCAACTCCAAGATCTATGCCTTCCAGACTCGCCGCAAGGCCAGTCCCATTGAGGTTGGAGGTGGGAAACATCTACATTCTTGTCGAAAGCCATCTAAACATTTTTTTTCTTAACCACTAGATCTGCCTGGGTACTCAAAACTGGACGCTGGCGAGCGAAAGCTGTGCAGTGTGGCTCGGATTATTCCACAAGCTTACTTGGACTACAAGAACCAACTGGTTTCTGAGCAGGCCAAGCTCGGACATCTACGACTGGCCGATGCACGCCGGCTCATCAAGATTGATGTGAACAAAACGCGTCAGATCTACGATTTCCTGCTGGAAAATGGCCACATTACCAGGCCACAGTCCTACGGCTAGCCCTTAGTTCTTCTCCAATGTTTCACTTGTAAATTGCTTAAATTTGATCCCGTTCCAACTACTAACAAACTTTGTTTCGTTTTGGTGTCCGTTTCAGAGTTCGAAAATGCTGAGACGCTGCTGATATCGGAGGTGCACATGCTGCTCGATCATCGCAAACGACAGAACGAATCCGCCGACGAGGAGCAGGAGTTTTCCGAGGTCTTCATGAAAACATACGCCTACACGGATAGTTTTCGGAAGTTTAAGAACAAGGAGACCATCATGTCTGTGCGAAGGTAGTTTTAAGCAAGAGGTTAAAAATTCTGATTTGATATTAATTTCTTTATTTCTTCCCAGCTTACTGATGCAGAAAAAGCTGCACAAATTCGAGCTGGCCGCACTGGGTAATTTGTGTCCAGAGGCTCCAGAGGAGGCCAAGGCACTGATTCCCTCGCTAGAAGGACGTTTTGAGGACGAGGAGCTGCGCCAAATACTTGACGATATCGGCACTAAACGCAGCTTGCAATACTAATAACTATAAATAACTATAGCCTAGGTATAAAATAATGGTCTGGATAAATAATAAAGTCAAGTAATGGCAGCAGTTGCTCAAATTTCTGCTGCTATAATTATATGTTTTATATTTTCAATAATTACAGGTAGCAAAGAAGTTGAATTTTTTATATTTTGTATGCTTATAAGATTTATTTTAATGAGTTTTTTGCTTAATTGTTTATTAAATGTTTAAATTTTCCGGTGTTGCCAGACTGCTTTATACGATGTGCCGATAAGTTATCGAAATTTCGCGCATTGCATTTGCATTGTTTTTGTTGGCCGCAAAAATTGCAAATAAACATTAACTTAAAATGAATAAGGACAACTCCAGCATGCAGATGGACCCACAGCTGGCCCTGCGACTGCTAGCCGACGGCGGTGTCCTGGCCATCGCCGGAGTTCCCGAGGGCACGGAATTCGGCGTTGATTTGTGCTCGTACACCATTGGTCCGGATTTCCGGGGCGTCAAGATGATACCGCCTGGCGTCCACTACGTGTGGTGTGCCTCCCGTGGACCCTACGGTGATGCAGCTCCTCGCGTGGGCTTCGTCCACTTCTTCCATCCCAACGAGATTGTGGTGCGCGAGTGGGACAACGAGGTGGAGGAGTTGCGTCCGCGGCGGATTGCCGAGCCGGAGCTGGAGCGGGATCGGATCCGCAAGAACCTGGCCCAGCTAGAGCGAGTGCTGGCCCCCTACGACTACCGATACGTTGTGCCGTGGAAGGAGCTCACTGGGAGCGTAACAGAGTCCTGTGTGGAGCGCTGTCGTCCTGCAGAGGGAACCATTCGCACGAACATCGAACTGCAGTCCTGCCCCGATGCAGAGCGTCCAAGGGGTGGAGCTGGTGGCTCGAGCAGCATCAGAAGGCGAAATGCTGCTGCCCGACTGCTTTTAGATGAGAGCGAGCTCCTCCCAGACCTAAAACCCGTGGAGGGAACAGCTCCCCGCTTTACTGACGTACCACAACGCGTTCCCCTAGATGCCCTGCCTGCAGATGTGTCCCGGCACGCCTTGGATTGCATAGCAGCTGTGGATAAGCTGCTCGACGGCTTCGATTCCGCCGATGGACTCATAGAAGAACTTCAGCTGGCCTACGCATTTATCCTAGTGGGCTACTCCGTGGAGTCTCTTGCCCACTGGCGCAAGCTTCTGGGCTTGCTGGCTCACTCGGAAACAGCGGTGACCAAGCACAAGCTCACGTACATGAAGTACAGCGAGGTCCTGGCCCACCAGCTGCCCCATTTACCGGAGGAGCTAATGGTACCCGGTCCACACAATACCGTGTACAAAGATGTACGCGAACTTCTGGTCAATCTGCATGCAGGTGGACTAAGCGTCAGTGCCGAGCGGCTGACCAAGCGACTGGAGAAAAAGCTGGGCTGGCACTTTGAGGGCCTGCTGGACGAGGACCCCGAGGATCAGCCCGTGGTCATCGAACTTCCAGAGCCCTAAAAGATCAGCACTACGCATGTAAACTGTAATTCATATATATTTTTAATACAATGTCCCAAAACTTATCTATTTGATTTTAGCGCAGCGAATGCTGGGTGCGCAAATAGTTCCACAGGTCCCGGGCCGTGCGGATGCTGACCATGAATTGGCACAGCTTGGTCTCGATCAGGCAGAGAATCAAGAACTTGGCGCGCTTGTCCTTCAGCAGAGACTGCAACGAGGATGCGGCATGGGAATGGGGTGCGCTGACAGCGTTTGTGGATCACTCACCTCCTCGTTGTTCTCGGGACCATTCTCCACCACCGTCCAGAGTTCCTCGGACTCCAGATACGCCCGCACCGTCATCGACCAGGCCTTGTAGTTGTCCAAACCCTTGAGCTTCTCGATTTGCAGCTGCAGTGCCATCTCCGAGACTCGAGCAACGTTTTGCAACTAAACCGCAGTTGGGCCCTTTGCTGTCTCTCTGCCTTTGCCTCTTCCAGTTGCTGTCCAGATTTTCAAATATAGATATCTAAGCATTTGTATATGCATACGGCTTTTCCATTGTGCACATGAGCATGCAGAAAACAATAGCTACTAGACCCACTTTCGCTGTTGCTTCTGACCCAGCAAAAGTGCTGGCCGAATGACATTGAGCTTAAGTGGACACTTCGGATTTGACGCAGAAGCGTAGTTGTCGTTTTTTGTGTTGCATTTTGTGCATATTTAGTTTGGCGTGAGTATTTTAATTTTAACAACTGTAGTGCGCTTTCAGATCTTAATTCCTGTGGATGCATTTACACTGCTAAAGTATTAGTTTCTGTACCCAATAAGTACCTGGTAGATACTATCAAATAAAAAAAAGGTGATAGAGCCAACCAAAGTCAATAGATTTGGATCTGCTTGCTCAATCAAGAGAACACGGACAGATACACCATTTTTTTAACGGTGTATTTTAGGGTTTTTAACTTATAAACCCCTAAATACTTACGTGTAATTGGTCTGAAAATGGAATTTTCTTATCAATACAGAGAACATTGTTTGATATTAGTTCGTTGTTTTAAAGTGCCCTGTTTTTAAAACCGATTAGTTTACTTTATGAATCCTTGGTCATAACATAAGCGTGGAGAGTATTAGTTTGCTTCCCAGTGCTTGCTCTTGTGCCATTTTTATAGCTATTAATAGACAGCCCACGTCAGAATATTTAACTATCTATTGAATACTTTTTCCGCTTCCTACATTCTTTGCGCTGATTGGCTCCATTTTGCTCCTCAGCACCCCATTCCAGAGCCCCCCATAGAAACGCACACGAACCACCCGAAACTCAATTAATAATAAATTGTGATGCCCAATTGTTGTTTTTTTATGATTTTTATTTGAAATGAATACGAATGTCAGTTTTAGCTGCTGGTTTCTTGTATTGCTGTTGTTGTTCCGTTCAAGAATGTTGCGGTTGTTGTTGCTGCGGCTGATTTATGCTTAATTAACTTTCTGCACGGGCCTTTTCTTTTTAGCGACTGCGAAATATTATTTCGCCTTCTTTTTGTTTATCGAAGAATAAAAAGAAGAGCTGTGAAAAAGCTCGTGCGAAAATTTTCCTGTAGCTGCTCTCATCATGTCATCCTATTTTCTTTCGCTAATCACGCAAACTCGCTACAGATAATGCTGCCGTTGTTGTTGTTGTTCTTGTAGGGAATTTTTCATTTTAGTCAATTTTAGCTAAATTAAATGATATTTCGTCTGTTGTTGCGGTTTCGGTTTCTGTCCAGGGATTGGGGTTCTGTTTAAATGCAGAAGGGATTTTCGGGGGATGGGGACTACTTTTGGAAAAGTTCGTTTTCGGGGGAGACTCTTGGAAAATTCGAAATCTCTACAAATTACATAAGTGGTAGGCATAGAAAATATACAAGTATATATGTATACAATATATATATGTACCGTTGTTTTTGTTTTTTTTTTTCTTTTTGTTTCTTGTATTTAGCAACTACAAATACTTTTCTATATTATTAATATGTTTCTTTGTTGCGCAAGGTAAGAGATGATGAGAAAAATTGTTGCGATTGCGATGGAGAACACATAACGAAAAGCGAAAACGAAAAACAGAAATTAACTAAATTCCCGTTCGATTTTTTTTTGATTTGATCATGCAAAATATGGGTGTAAGTGAGAGAGAGCAAGGAAACGTTAAGAGAAAACAAACGGTTCGTATGCGTATTGTGGGTGTCTGTGTTCGTATGGGTGAGTATGTGTGGGTGTGCGAGTGTCGTGTCGGTGTTTTGAACAGTACACTTACATACATACAAATTTAAGCTTAAGAATTCGTTTTGAATTTCGCTTAACTAACATTCCTTTTTCTCATTTAATATAGTTTTTAGCTTTATTTGCGTCTTTCATTCTGTTTGCTCATTTCGTTTCGTTTACTCTTTTTACGTTTTATTTTGTATTAAATTTAAATTAATTGCTGTATTTTTTCCTTACATTTTCGACTTTATGTTTTACTTTTACGTTTGCGCTTATTAAATCGTTTTCGTTTTTATTTCCTCGTTCTCACTTTATTATTGGCTTAAAATTAAAGTTGTATTTTTCGTGTTGCTGTTGTTTTTTAAGTTTAAAAATTAATGCATGCCAACTCGATGAAATTTGCTTTTTACTCGTGTGATTGTTTCTCAATTTTCGTTAAGTGTGTGTTCTTTTTTTTCGTTATTTACTTGTTGTTTTTGTGGTTTAAATGAAGTTTATTTGTTTTTGTTTTTTTTTGCTTCTCATAATTAAATATAATATTTATTTAAATATAATATAATGCTTTGTTTCTCGAATGCAAAAATTTCAAATGTAGTAGAGTTCTTGGATGTTGCAGTTTTCTAACGTGAAGGAGCCGCAGCACGAGACGACGACTAAATAGAGTTGCGATTTGATTAATTTGCGAGTCTTGCCGCAGCAACAGCCACGCCCACCAGGCCGCCCAATTTTCAAACATTTTGTTTGGTTTGTTTTCTGTTTTTTGTGCTGTTGTTTTCCATGTTGTTTATTGTTGTGATGAAATATTGTTGCTTGCTGGTTTGCTTGTTGATGCTGCTGCTTACATTTATTATCGCCTTCTATTGTTGTTGTCGTTCGTTGATGCTGTTGATGTTCTTGTTGCGGTGTTGTTTCCGTGTTGTTGTTGTTTTTGTTGCTGCTGTTGTTGCTGTCGTGTTCTTGTTGTTGTTGTTGTATGCATATATATTATATGGTATTATATTTACTTTAGAAGGTATATAATGTGTTTTAAATGGAAGGGCGGGGGTTTACTTAAATTACGACACATCCTGATCCTCAACATCCTGAATTTCTGCTTTGGGCTCGCCATCACCTGCGTTGGGGTCTACTTCTTAGTATAATATTTAGAACTTAATAAAGGATTCGATCAAAATGGGTCAATTAATAGCTTACCTTCTGCCTGCATATCGGACGTCCATAATGTGAGGTTGTCCCGCAGCAGCTGCATGATGAGTGTCGAGTCTTTGTAGCTCTCTTCACTCAGCGTATCCAACTCGGCAATGGCATCATCGAAAGCGGCTTTCGCCAATCGGCAAGCACGGTCCGGCGAGTTGAGTATCTCATAGTAAAACACCTTTAAAATGCAAATAAACAACGAAATAAGTAACGATCTTGGAGGGAAATTAAATGTCCAAATCTCACCGAGAAGTTCAATGCCAAGCCCAAGCGGATGGGGTGTGTTGGGGGCAGATCGTTCATGGCGATATCGCTGGCCGCCTTGTAGGCAATCAGCGAATTCTCCGCCGCATCCTTGCGGTCCGAACCGGTGGCGAATTCGGCCAGGTAGCGATGGTAGTCGCCCTTCATCTTATAGTAGAATACTTTGCTTTCGCCGGATGTGGCGCATGGAATGAGATGCTTCTCGAGCACGTTCAGTATATCCGAGCAGATGTCGCGCAGCTCCTTCTCCACCTGACCCCTGTAGGTTTTGATCATCTCCAGCTTCTCCTCGGCCCCCTTGTTCTCCTCCTTCTGTTCAATCGAGGTGATGATGCGCCACGAGGCGCGACGTGCTCCAATCACGTTCTTGTAAGCCACCGACAGCAGGTTTCGCTCCTCGACGGTCAGCTCGACGTCCATGGAGGCGACCTTCTTCATGGCCTCCACCATTTCTGTAATAGACCGAAAAAATATTGTTTGGTAATGGGTCTTTAGTACACAAGTATAATTCTGCAGCCCATTCTCCCCATACATAATAGTTGATAAAAAAAAATATCCGAAACCTTTACCCCAACTCCCATTTCCGATTTCGATTGTTACTTTGCTCATAATTGGGAATTTCCATAACAAAATTCGCATTCCTCGAACTCATTGCTAGAAAATAAACATTTGGAAAACAAAATATTACGAGCCGCCAGAAAATCATCTTCCACATAATGATGTTTTTGGTGTTTAGTAAATTTTTAGCTATACAATTTACTCAGAAAGAGAGTGTTTAATAGTTGTGAAGAAACAAAAGTTTAAAGCCCCTAAAAAAACATAGATTGTTACATATTTCTATTTGTTGTTTACAAAGAGGTATAACTCGCATTGCAAAGAAATTAATTTTTGTTCGGTTGTTTATCATTAAAATTATCATTGTGTAAATATTTTCTATAAATAAAACTCGTACATAGCTTAAGTTTTCAGTACGGCAGCGTAGTGATAAAATGTTTTTTATTTTGAATTCATCCAAGTGAGGTTGTTTTGAAAGACCTGCCTGCCAATTGAAATGGAAAAAATCCCCTAAAATGTTTAAAACCATTTTATCTGCCAAGGACTTCCCCTTGGCCTTGCTCCCCCGTTCCAATCTACCTTCTTTTTTTATTCCTTATCGGCGACACGCCCAATCCATAATGATATATAAGTCTTGCACATATATTTATGCATAACTTTGCGTTGTGTCTACGCCCGATTTAACCGATTCTGTCATAGAAAAAATTACAGAGAACATGTAGACTACTACTCCCCACTCAACCCGCCGCCTAATCAACCGGTGATAACGGTTTCCGCCGCATTATTGCACCCTTCTATTATCTCTTCATCACCATCCTAAAAGCGCGTCATGAATCACATGCTCGGAACTCCAGTCTGGTAAAAAGCAGATGCAGGTTAACTTGCTCAGCGGTATTTCGTTGATAACAATTACGAATCAGAGCTAAAATAATAATGTAATTGTAGCGTTTTTTCGCTGACTTGCACTTGGGTAGTGCCCTCTCGCTCGCTCGCTTTGCCCAAGTCAGCTGCTGACGTACTTTGCACTCAGACACCCGCACACCATTTGTGTGTTTGTCTGTCTGCCTGTTGTTTTTGTAGCACGTATATGTGAAAAATTGGAAATAAAGTAGCATGATTCATGAATTTTGTTGTTGTGGCTGACGCTACGTATCGGTTGAACTTCAAAAATTGCTGTTTGCATTGGAATTGTACGATACAAATGTTGTACATTGCAAGTGCACACGCATTTTGCAACACTGCCGCCAAGGCTGTGTCACGCACACAACCACAGACAGAGAACGTGCAAATTGAACTTGAGAGAGGATAAGGAGGCAGTGGTAGGGGTAGGGGGTAGAGAGGAGATGGGGGGACGGGATCCTCCCAGCTCTAAAAGTGTACAGCACATGTTGCTTAGTAGTAATCCACTACCAATTATGAGGCATGCGCGTCAGTCCGGTCACTAAATATTATACATATAGAAAGCGAAAATCAATAAATGCGGCCCAAAAATAAAGACCATGTCATAGTCGGCGGAGAAACCAACGGAACATACAAAAGTCCAAACAAATATTTATGAGGGGTGTAACGGAAATTTTAAAATTTAAGAAATATCCTATAAACTGTTAAGACATCAATTCCTTAAATTACAAAAATCTTTAAAATTTTGGAACTATTTGGAGCAGATGGTGAATCAATTCAACCATCATTTGGCTCGTCATAAACCATAATTTTGTTATTAAACTTAGAGATTTATTTTGAATAAAAATAAAGTTAATTAATAAAGACGCAAGATGTCTGGTATTTATTAAATATCTAACAACCCTATTAGGACCAAAAAAGCCACCCCTAGCCAACGGTACACCCAAAAAAGTCACGCGAGCTACAATAAAAGATTAAGGCAAAATAGGGACTAAATGGCAGGAGGTGCCTACTCCCCACCCTCCACACCCTCCCTTATCAGCCCCATGTGGGTGTGTCTAATGCTTGAGTGTGTGTGTGTGACATAAGGGCGCAGCAGCTGAGAAAACATGCGCACATACCGTTACAGAACAAAAAATGAATGTGTAATTAGACAAAGGAAAAACTAACAACAGAGGCCCAGAGTTGACCACTTAAATGGTGCAATTTGAACAAAAAGCGAGCAACAAACAAAAAACCTCCTGCCCCCACCCCTCCCCCATCAATCAACTTTATGTATGCTCATTTTTTTTTTCGCATATTGACGACATTGACGAGAACGAACATCAGCGGAAAAAGCAGCGCGCGACCTCGAAAAAAATGTAGATAGAACGAGGAGAGTCAGTGAGCTAAGGAAAGAGGGAGGTGAGGGGGCAGCACCTGAGAAAGCACACTTAAAGACTGACGTTAATGTGTATATAAAAAGGGTGGGCGGGATGGAGGAAGAGTAGAAGAGGGGTAAAGGGGAGGAGGGCGAGGCAAGTTCAGATTGGGGGCGCAGACATTGCCGGCTAGCGGCATTACCCTGCGCGCTCTCTTTCGTGCACTGGTATTTGTGCTCCAGCATGAGCCCCAACGCAACTGCCCAAGTGCGACAAGGCCAACGCCAAGTGCTCCATGCATACAGCCACACAGACCAAGAGTAGTACGCAGGCTAAAATACCCTGCAAACATTTTCCATGGCGGAAGTCACTTCTTAGTGACTTTTGGAAGTTGAAAATAATCGTCTGCCAATAAGCCTAAAGTTTCTCAGTATAGCCTTTTCTAAGTATTGCAACTGACGAAGGAGAGGAATGTATAAGTTCACTATCGCCTTTCTATCTTTCAGAAGTGATCTCTTCGGGATAAGAAATCATCTATCGCCGTGACTAAGAAGTGACTTCTTGACAATGGGGGATAGTTTTCTCCTCGAAATGCTTGCAGGGATATAAGAAGACAAACATGTGATACAGGCACAAAAATATCCAAGTGTGTGTGTTCGAGGAGCAGTGGCTGCTAATAGTTGATTGACTTCTTTGCGGCTAGAGGAGACGCCACCGCCCGTTAATGTTGTCAGTTTTGCAGGCAATTATCTGCAGAGTACTGTTGCAATTATTGCTGCTAATGTACAGCAGAAAAGCATTGTTTGCCTACATTTTACAGGCACTGTGCAGAAGCAGCGTCGCCGACAGCCCGACACTCTAGTTATCTCGTTTTAACGCATGCAGCGGCTATCGGAAATGGTTAAGCGCGCGCTTTTTGCTAATGCCGAATTTGCTGTCGCCGCCCGCTATCGCTTCTCCTCCTCCTTCCGCTTTCCACTCTTTGCATTTTGAGCAGTCTTTTAATTAATTGGAGTATTTTTAATTAAATATAAGCAGCAGCAACAATAAAAACCTCCCGGCGAACACTCATCCGCACACGCATACTCTCTCACACAAATACATGCGCGTGAGCATGAGTAATGCGAGAGCAACAGAAAAAATAACTTTTTTTTTTTTTTTGCACAACCAGACAGAGTTGCCAAGCGGCTGGAGAACTGTTTGTCGAAGAAGTTACAACTAGCCGCAACTAATTTGCATAAATAAAGAATTAAGGAAGTGGAGAAAGAGAGAGAGGAAAGGCCGAAAAGGCGGCCGGCGACAACTCTGAGACACAATCGATTCATTCATCGATTTTTCGCAGCAACGGCATGATGACGACGCCGCTGCTGCGCATGAAAAGCACATTTCGTGGAAAAAAAAAAATGGGGGGAAAGAGAGAGAGCTCCCATGGCACCACCCCCCTTTAGCAGCATCGATTTTGGGTGTGGAATAAATATATTTAATAAAAAACTGTGCCGATTCCTTCTAGAAAGTTACGCCTTGACAACAAAAACTACGACTAGAAGCGACAACTACAAACAGCCCTTAGCAACGATGGAAGAAAATTAAATGTTGGCCGCCGCGCAGCCCTCGCTCGCAACGCTAAATACACAAAATTTCGTTTTGGAAAGGAAGCAGTCGACCCCCTCACTCCATCCCTCTCCCCACCTATGCACACACTAATACTATTTCATAAATCCAACTATTTGGCCCACCTTGCTGTAAATTATAATACGCAATTCGGTTTCTTTCTCTTTTCGCGAAAACCACGCGAATTTTTGCCGGTAAAAATCAGGTTTTACATTTTTTCCTCCATCTCTTTTCTCCTCTCCTCTCCGTCTGTGTCTTTCGCCTGCCGTTCTTACAGCTCTGCCGACGCGCTGCTTCTTCATCGTTCCTTCTTCTCCTCTCGTTCGTTTTCGCAGAAATACTACTCATCGCGACGCTGCGTCGCTTTGAAAGGCGAAAATTCGAAAATTTTCCATATTTTCCCGTCAGCTAGCGGCTTTTCGTAAATTTTCAATTGGCAAATTCGGACAAAAAGCGACTCTGGAGACTTTTCAGCGACCACGCGACGACGCAACGCATCGGATCGGACCCCTCCCCAAACTTTGGCGCTCCTCTGGCGAGAAAATTTTCCCCTGCCCTCTGCTCATTTTTAAATCCCATTTTTTATCGACTACTCACCGTCGTAGCGCTCGGCCTGTTCGGCCAGCTTTGCCTTGTACACATTGTTCTCGCGCTCAGTCATTGTGTTGAAGCCTTTTCGGTTAAATTAATCCACAGAAAAAATTATTTAAATGCTCCCGGTACGTGCGGCGTCGATTTTGCTTGCTGCTTGCTGCTTTTGATTCGTCGCCTTCTTTTTTTCTCTACTTCTCGAGCGGTGTGACCGTGTTGCGTGGCGGGAAAATCACTAAAATTTATGGGCGACGTCTGGCGTAGAGGCTAAATATGGCATAGCGCGTGGTGTGCGCAGAAGCGGACGAACTGCTTTGAATTGCTTTGGTAGCAAATAAATGTATGCAAATATCAGGTATCAAATTTGGCAGTGGCAGGTGCTCTTTGTAAGTGCATGGTTAGAGCATGGTCAAACCAAAAAGTTTTTAAATAATACCCTAAAATAAGCTATTATTGAAGACTCAAACTGCGGTGAAAAAGAGTGAAGCCAACTTAGCAGTGATCCAAACCTTTTTCGATTGTTAATTTCAAAAGGTCATATCGGTAATGTAGAGATGGCAAATTCAGTTTTAAATTATTATTTGAACCGTTTTAAAATTAATTACCCACAAAATTTTAAAACAAGAAATTCTACATCAACTTTGTTTACAAATAATTCATCTTTTCTCATCATATCGGATTGGTCATAAATCGTTTTTAAGAAAAATATCGATACATATAAATACTTTGTACATCACTAGTTTGGGCCAAAAAAAAATTGGGGGAAAACGTTATTGAATATGGAAAATATGTTTATTAAATAGCACTTCGTAACCCCCAAAATGAGCCTCAATCTGGGCGGCTGGATCCACAGCTTTACGGTGACGGACACGCAGGAGCACAAGGGAGGCTACACGATCTACAAAATCACCTCTATTGTGAGTGTCAGTTTAAGGACAAGTGTTCCAATTTGTAATTCCCGATCACTTTTAGGTCTTCCCGCGGTCCGTGCCTCAAGCACTAACTTGTCTGGTGGTGTGGAAGCGATTCCATGATGTCAAGAGGCTCCACCGCGAGCTGAGCCGGCGGCACAAGAGTCTCCAGTTGCCCGGCAAACTGCCCGTTCCCACGGACAGCAGCTACTTCAAGCGATTCGACGCGGCTGTCATCCAGCGGCGCAAGGAGTACATCCTGCAGCTGCTGGACTTTGCCGCCCAGCATCCGGCGCTGTACAAGTGTTCCACCTTCACGCAGTTCTTTCAGGAGACTCCCTCTCCAAATGGATCGCCTCTCAAGAAGTTGTACGTGGAGCGATCGCTGCGATCCTTGCAATCTGCAGGCAGCGAAAGTAGCTGTAGTGGAGGCGTAGCTACGGCAGGCGCTGGAGCCATAGCTGACATTTGCGATAAACTCGACTTGCCCTATGACCCGCACGATGCTGGAGGTATTACGCCGCTGGATCCGCGCTGCGATAAAGAGCAGCAGTCGCCGGACGACGATGAATCTAAGCCCAAGGAAACTAAAACCGAAACGGAAACGAAACCGGAACCCAAGCGGGATTATTTGCGGCTATTAACCCCCATGGCCTCGATAGAAAGCGACGACAGCGATTACATCTACGAGGCGGCCCTGGAGTTCAGCCATGCCGTCCAGGCGGAGGTCAATCTGGAGTACGCCGAGGCCCACGAGCGCTACAAGCACGGAGTTGACCTTCTACTCAACGGAGCCAAGCTGGATGCAAACGAGGAGCGAAGATTCATTGCCAAGGCGAAGATAGCCAAGTATTTAGCACGGGCAGAGGAAATACACGCCAACTTCCTGGCCCACAATTGTCCCACAAGGAAGCTGCAGTTCCAGCTATCGCTGGACATGACGGATAATGAGAGCGTGATGCAGTTGGAGTGTCCCTGGAACCAGTTGGCCAAGTACAAGGTACTGCAAGTGCTCCAAGAGCGAGTGATGCAGGTGCAATGTGTAACGAAATCCCAGCAGCCGGCGGCCATTATGAAGGGAATCGAGAAGCCGGCCAGCCACTCGCTCACCCAGAGCATCTTTCTGCCCCAACAGGTGCCGTACATGGTGCAGCTGCTGGCTTACTTTCAGTCCGAGCAAAAGATCTTCCTGCTGTTGAGACAGGCGGAGGGCGGAAGGTTGTATGATTACCTGCAGAGCTACACGCCCACAGGCAGCAAGTGTGTCAATTACGGGGAGCTCTTTCCCGCGGATGAGGAACAGGAGGAGGTGGAGGTGGAAAAGCAGCCTCTTTCCGCGGACAGCGAGGTCAGCGATCTGGTACGCAGCTCCCAGCAGCTGCTCAAGTCCGTCTCCAACACGCTAAGCAACCTGCAGGCGGGCGTTGTCACTCCCAGGAAACAAAAGGCAGATGTAAATCGCATCCGAAGCAAGCCTATTCCGGAGCAGTGTCTGCGACAATGGGCCTGCGAGCTGGCCATCGCTATACAGTGTCTCCATGGCAAGGGAGTAATCTTGCGGGATCTGCACATGGCTAACATATTGCTGGGCTCGAAGGGCCAACTACTGCTCACGTATTTCTGCCAGAACGAAGGTCTTAGTTCGGACGATAACTACGTGCACAAGGCTCTTAGTTTGGAGGCGTTGGCCAATCACTTTGTGGCCCCGGAGAGGCCGCTGAGCTTTCGCTCTGACTGGTGGAGCTATGGAGTAGTGCTCTATCAGCTACTGCTTGGAGTGGTGAGTGAAAAGTCAATTCTAGCCAATCATGTCAATATTTATTGTTTGTTTTCTTAGCCTTACAAATCTACACATCCTGGCCAGCTTGAACTCTACGGCTGTGTCCAGTATCCCAGTGAGTCTTTGGAGATCTCCGATAATGCAAAAGATCTGCTAGAGCAGCTGCTGCAGCTAACGCCGGAGCTTCGTTTGGATTACGAGCAGTTGCAGTCACATGCTTTCTTCAAAGGAATCGATTGGCAGGCAGTTTTGGAACAGGGAACTGTATCCATGTGAGAATGGTCAAAGTTATCTTTTGTTATTGAATCTTTTCGATCTGCGAAAAATATTATTTTCTGTCGAACCCTTCTTTATTAAGCTTAAGTTGTCTTGTTTTGTTATTTATTTTAGTTGTTCTTGCTTTCTTTAATCAAATCCAAAGAGCCTTTTTGATTTATGAATCTTCTATGTATGTTTTCGAAATATTCCATGTTACTTTTTGTTTTAAAGAACAAATCCAAACTTTAAAGAATCCCAAGAACGTAGCAAGAATTTTCGTTGTTATTTTTGATTATGTTGGCAGTTGATCAATTATTGGTACAAAATACGATTTATTTATGCGTCTATTATATACATTTGCAAAATGTCCTAGAGTATTGCTTACAAATATAAATTTAAACTAGATTAAATGTAGGTACAACAAATTTTCAAAACCGATATACAAAATGGTATTGATAAATTAGTAAGTAATAACTTTGTAAAGCCAAATGAGCTAATATACAATATAAAAAGCATTTTATTGCCTAGCTACACAACAGTATTTGGGTTTTATTATAAGTTTAGGGTAACTACAACTAAGTTTGTTAGGTGACGGAGGTCCTAGCTGGAACGTCTCTCGTCACCCGGTTGGTAAGGCACATTTGGAATGCATTCTGGGGGTTGGCTTTTCGTTTTAAAAACCCTAACCCTTGATTAACCTAGACTTAGACTGAACAAAAACCGCGTTAAGTTTTGGCAAGACTTGTTGATTTTGTTGTTGTTGCAACTTGCGTTATTAAACCTAAAAGGAACCTATGGCAATATGAAAACAATGGCCAGGGACTGCGTGGAACTGGCCAGAAAAACTCCAGATTCAGTCGCTTTCAATTCCAATAAATTCAATCAAAAAGGTAACTGAAGTCAGATTTTTCACCCACACTTAAGTGTTTTAGAAAAAAGTCAGTTTTAAAAATGGTGACTTTCTTTAAGTAAGCTAATTTGGAGGCTCTAACTTTTTGGGTATAGTTTTCTGGTGTCCCACTTACAGGCCGGGAAACACAGTTCGAAATGCTACACACTCCACGTCCCGGTTAAAATGGCCGCCGGAAGCGGGCACTTGGGATGCTTGAAATACTTGGGGGCGTGGCCCAGCGTCGCTGATGTTGCTGCTGTCGCCGGTGTGTGAGCATTTCCCTTAGTGCAAAAAAGGCGGCAGGACGTAGCTCTGTGCCTGCTGTTGTTGTTGTTGTTGTTGTTGTTGGGCGACCTCCTCGCTTTTGATCACAGTCTGCATACTGCCGCTGTCATTGTCATCGCTGCTGGTACCGCCTCCACCTCCCGCCGCTGATCCTCCCGATCCTGTGGTCACATAGTGCTGCGCCTGTGCCTCAACCAGGTGACAGCTGGCACCAGGACTCAGCTCCAGGCCCGCGCCACTCTGATGGCACTGGAGGTGTACGTATTTGGCCTCCTCGGCACTCAGGTACTTGCCATTGAGTTGCTGTTGCTGCTGGGTCACCTGCTGCTGCTGTTGCTGCTGGTGGGCATGGACGGTGACCAGGGTGCCGTCGGCTAGTTGCTGTTGTTGAGTGGCTTGCAGCTCCGCCGGCTGATAGCTCCCTCCGTTGGACACGTTGGCCTCCTCACCACTTCCTGCCACCGACCCGGAAGCAGCGCCCATTTCCATACGCGTGGGACTTCCGTATTCGTAGTGTCGCATCGGGAACAACTGACTCTCGTGGACATAGGCTCCGTACTGCCCGGAATAGGTGCCATACGGACTGGCCGCCGGCGACAGCAGGCTGAACTGGGGCGTCAGCTCGTAGGGCGTCTGATAGCTGGTCCAGCTGTCCATGCTGCCTGGTGGCGTCACCGTCGTCGTCTGCGGATAGCTGGTGAACGGCGGTGCTAGAGCTCCGGGATTGAGTGTCGCCGTCGGCGGAGTGCTCGTCTTAATGTAGCCCGTCTTGCGCGGTGGTTCGTGCTTTCGCCACTTGGCCCTTCGGTTTTGGAACCACACCTGTACCCGGGACTCGCTCAGGTTCAGCTTGATGGCCAGCTCCTCGCGGGCAAAGACGTCCGGATACGGGGCACGTTCAAAGGCTCGCTCCAACTCCTCTAACTGGTAAGCAGTAAAGGTGGTTCTGTAAAGAAGAGGGAAAGATTAAAAGGATTAGGTGAGAGCCTAGATGGGTTCAATACGCGTACAGATAGAAATCTTAATCTTATTTACTTTCGTATCGAAAGTTAGGTATAAAAATTAAAAAAAAAGGATGAAGCGTAACTGTATTATTGCACAAAAGATAAAAGATAAAAAAAGTATTTGAAAACATTATTGATCAGGTTATTCAACAGGTATTTTATTTTAATTAAGATCACAACAGGAAAAGGGTAATTGTGTAAATGATTGTTTTTTAAGAAAAAATTGTTGCTTTTAAATAATTTGCATACACATTGATTGTACTATACCAAATCGGATTAATGATGACACAATCCTCTATTACTGAAAGAAAATTTTCGTATAACGATCCAGTTAGGTGACATTATCCGCTACTATCCACCTCCGCATCCAGAACTCATTAAATAATTAACCCCCCAGATTGCATGGAGTTTCCTCTAAGCTTCAGGCATCTCCTTACTATAAATTACTCATACGCCCCGTGGCTGCCGCCGTAAATAGCAAGAATTATTGTCTTGTGCCACATAATTTCATTGATTTCCCGTCGTTAAAATAATTGGCTTAGGATGACATTATCTTTGCCGCCTGCACAGAAAAAAATAAGCTCGAAATAAAATCGAAATGACTGATTGAATTATGTAAATTTTGAAAGAATTTAGCATTAGATCCTGGATGAACTTAAAACATTTTTAAGCTTAGAAATCAATATTATAAAGTTTAAAAAAAATAATTTGATTTTTTAAACAAAATCATCAGAGTGACCAACATATGTATAATTTAAATCTTAAAAATAAATTTCTGTGTGCTTACCTCGTTTTCTTCTTTTTGATGCCATTGGGATCTCCCTTCTTTTTGCTGCTGTTGCCGTCCTTTTTGGGGGCGGGAGCTGCCACGCCCCCCACTGGGCCCGCGGAGACGGTGGTGCCGTTCGTCGTCCCTGCACCACCATTGACCACCGCTGAGGAGCTACTTGGAGGCGTTACTCCAGCCCCACTTGCCTCCATTTGTGCACACATATCATCGGGTTTCTTGAGCTTGCCTCCGTTCGCAGATCCTCCGTTAATCAGGACGGGTGGCGAGTCCTGGAGCAGGCCATCGCTGCCATGATCCAAATGATCCAGGTGATGGGGACTTCCTCCATAAAGGTGCTGCAACTGCTGTTGCTGCGGCTCGTATTGGTCTTTGGGCGAGGAGGAGTAGTCCAGTTTGCCATTGAGGGGATGATAGTCCAGGATGCCGACCAGTTGCTGCTGCTGCTGGGAGGATTGCTTGTGCAGCAGGATACCGTTGTGGCTGGGTGGAGGCGTGGCCGTATAGTGCTGATGATGATGATGTTGCTGCTGTTCCACGAGCTTCTGGGGAGCACTTATATACTCGTACTTCTGACTGGGCGAATAACAGCCTATTTTGTTCACAAAATCCAGCTTGGTCACGTAGTTGGGCGATCCTCCAGATCCTCCACCACCATTTGGGAGTATCGTGTTGCAGTCGGGCAGACGCTGCTGTTGCTGCTGCTGCGGCTGTTGCTGCTGCTGGCTGCACAATTCGTGGACACTGCCCAGCATCACGGGATGCATGGCCGTCGAGGTGGGCAGAAGAGGTTTGGCACCCAACGGATTCAGTGGTCCGCCGCCAAACTCCCCAAAAATGGGATCATCGAAGCTATCGTGCTCCATCCTCAATTAAATCCTCAAGTCAGACACACAAGCACTAATAAACACAAAACACGAGCTCAGCTCCTAATCCATTGATCGAATCTGACTTCGACTTAATTAGCTTTGCTTTCGGTTCACTGCTGAATTTTAACTTTGCTTTTGTAAATCAGTTAATTGCATTTGGCAAAGACATTTTATTTTTTCTATTTTTTATTATTTTAGTCAGTTATCAATAACAGTTATTCGCACTCCTTGGAGCCTGCTCACCGCTCGAGTCTTTGGCCTTAATTGACTCGGCTACTGGCGATGATTGCCCTTTTATACCGGCGCAGTCGGCAGCGCAGCAGCAACGGCGGCAGCAACCAATCGCAGCCCTCCAATGGCAGCCATAGCTCATGAGCAAGCGAGATGGCGAGACTCCTTACATGTACTGTTAGTTTCATGCTGGCGCGTGTGACTTTTTCGATTCCCTTCGTTGTTTTTGTTTAGGGGTGTGGTTTCTCCTCCCCTCTCAGTGTTTGTTGTTGCCTTCAGTCGACTGGGAAAAGCTGCCTGTGTCCAGTTTTTGGTTTCATCTTCGTCAGCGGACCAGCGCTACCAGCAGATCCCGTTGCTCTGGGAACGGAAAGAGCACGGGAGTTCCGGGTCCTGGGAACGGCACTGCTAATTCTACTGGTTCACAGTTTTAGGACTGCATTTAAGGATTCTTTTGGGTTTGATAATGGAATCAGTTACATAAGGAAACTTTAGTGAAAAGGGATAGCAGAAGATCGGGGATATTGAGAGCTATTCGAAAAGTTTTTGTGTCAAGCCATCAAAAATCGATTCATTACTAATTTAATATCTTTTATCAAAGGTTTACAAACGTTTTCAACAGAAGTATTTCTAAGCTTTGTTCTTTAAAAAAATACCTAACCATATAAATAAATATTTTTAAATTTAAAGCTTCTTTATAAAGAAAAAATATACTTTAATTTTTTTTTTATAAGAAACAATACGAAAGTTAAGCGAAGAAGAATATTGAAATATCGGTAGTGACTTTGTACATCAGTAATTTTAGTAAAGATAAAAGCTTTTTCATTTGTACAATAGCAAAACCTGCCAAATATAAATCTCTTCACCAAATAATTTTGATTAAAATTTAATACCATCTCCCAAATAACATTTTAAAACCCAAATTAGAGAGTTCTTGTTCGTACTGCTTTGTTACAGATTATTTCCGCTTCAAAATTTGAGTGTACCCCCCTGTTTCATGACCACCTCATTCGCGTATGGTCATCCCTGACAATCCACCTACATCTTCACACATGTTGGACTAACAATTAACTTTTGACTCGCAACGAAGTCCCCTCCACCCGTCATTTCACCTCACTGCAGAGGAATGTCGATTGTTGGACCCATGGTCAGGGTTCCAATTGGACTCATGAGGGTGAATCGGTTCGAACTCAGACCAAAGGCAACTTCCAACCCCTGTGAGGGATCGACTCATCGTCATCGCTTGGCACGCTTGCGACCTTAGTCCTCCACTTCTTGCAGTCTTCCCACAGCGCGTGTCACCCTCTGAAGGATTGGCCCGTTCTGGAGTTGCGTGTGACCTTTTGGCAAGATGCTGGTACTTCGATCGCGGCGAGGTGCGCACTTAGTCGGGGGCTAAGTTATGGCTCATTTGGATAGACCAAAAGATTTCACGGGGTATTTGAATCGGGCAGGAAAATAAGTGCTGAATTATGTGGGCCGATAAAGTCAAAGAGAGTGAAAGTGGGGAAAATTATACATTTATATAGATGGTAAGATCAGAGATCTGATAAAGAAGATAAATTGCTAAATTCAATAAAATATTTTTTTAGCAGAATAAAAATTAATATAAATTTTAAAATTAATTCCATTCTGATCAAAAAAAATCAGTTTAACCTACATTGAAAATATCACCTCAAAAATGAGTACACATTCAATATATCTAAGACACTTCTTAAAATTATAAACAGTTCAGAAAACTTGTAAGTTGTTAAACTTTTTTAAATTTACAAATTTACTTAGTTATTTTTAAAATATTTGGCAAGTTTATAGTCCTTAATAAGTCCAAGATTAGGTTAAAATTATAGTCTCCCAAAAAAATTTCTAAGTTCAACCAACAAACGCCAACCCGCATTAATAGTCTAAAAGGAAAACAGCAAAGAAACTTCAGTTTCCCAGGAACCCACTAAGGATCGACAATTTTCCCATAGCATCCACCGAAAAGAAGAAGAAAACCCATCGAATTCCACACGGAAAGTACACAAAAATCTCTTTCACACAGACAAAGTCGGACAATTCGATACTTTTCGGCTTTGCAGGTTCCAAAATGCGGGCAAACGGAATAGGAATCGAGGTTTGAGAATGGTCGCGGGGCACGCGATCAGAGCCTAAAGATGAAAACAAATAAATACACCCCATACTGTGGGTACTGGGTCGCGATCCCGAATGGGAGGGATGGTATGGTAACTGAGGGCAAGGAGAGTTCTTGTTGCGTGTGAATAATCAGACAATATTTTGCATTAGCCAATGCGCCAATTATGTGGGCTTGGGTTCAAGGATGCTGAAAGGGGGAAGTCGGGGAAGTACAAGGACACAGTCGGAGAGAAAAATCAAGCACTGATGATAGCATCTTGGGTGAGATCAAAAGTTAATTACCATTGATCCATGAACTTAAATAGGTTATAGTATGATAAAGGTAATAAGACCCTTCTTATTAAATGAGGCAGAAGATAAATTGCAGACGTCTGCAGAAAAAGAGTTTTGAACTGCGGGTAAGAGGTTGAGTGAAAAATAGTAAAAGGCTTAAGTAGCAGTAAACCGATAGCTTATTTAAGCTTAAGTTAAAGAAACTGATAAATACTTCAAAATTTAGCAGGTTAAATCATTTAGATTTCTTCCTGATTCTTACTGTTTGCTTCCAAGTTAAGCTTGCTTAGAAAAATATCTATGAAATATTCTTGGTACAGTTGTCGCGGTTGGGCAAAGTGAGCTTCTAAGCTTTTGTTGAAATATTTTTTCATATTTTTTCCATAACCATTAAGATACACACACTCACAGACAGGCAGACAGACAGACACCCCAACTGAGGGGCAGACAGATACTCAAACCCATCACCACCATCTCATCATCATCATCATCGCATCCACACTTGTCCCACCGAGATGACAGTTCATCCTCAGTGGAAACATCATCAGTAACAGCGACACCAAGAAAAAAGCTTGAATTTTAAGATCAATTAAATTTTTTTTACTCTGAGATGGGCATTGAGATTCCAAAAATATTTAAGTGTAAGTTGTGGTCTATTTTATTTTCAAATACAATTTTTACAAAAAAAAAAAGTTTATACAAAATTTTGAAATAATTAACCCATAAAATAAGGTTTACAACAACCTGAATATTTTAGCGAGGATTTAACTGCATCAACCTCAATCTCTATTCCTTGTTTTCATCACTTTTGTCAATTGTTAACTATATTGTGAGGGGGATCTAAAATCTAAAATCCCTTAAAAAGAATTATATGCTGTGAAAAAAAGACGTCTTCTTTTTTATAGCATACTTTTTAGGCTTTTTAAGTTTATGTTTCAGGCTATAAATAAAAAAAAATCAAATAAGATTGATTTTACTGTTTACTTTAAGTAAGATTCAAAAGAGAATGACAATTGCATAAGATCAGTACAAGTGATTTTCTTTCGGTGCAGTAACATCACCGACATATTCTCATCCTCGGTGACAGCGGCATTATCACATTATATTACGATATCAGCGGAGACAGCAACGACATTTTGTTATGCATTTCAACAAGTAAGTATCTACTATATGTTCGCCCATTCCCATTCTCATTCCCATTCCATTTCCATTCGGGTTTACTTGGTTCGGTTCGGCGATTGTGATCGCGATCTGTTGGCTTCGCACAACGAAATTCCAATATGGCGGTCTCGAGCTCCACACAGACACAGGCACAGACACACATCTCGTGTCAGAGTCCAGAGCACCGCTCACCCATACCGATGCATCCAATTAAGCTTCGTTAAGATCAATTTAAATCCCGCATAAAATATCAAATAGTTTTTGTATTTTAGTTCCACTTCTGCCTCGGCTGTCGCTATTCGTTCTCGCTCTCAGCATTCAGCAGAAACAACAACTAAAAAAATAAGAATGAAAGAAGGAAAAACCTCGACATATGAACGTGAATACACTGAGCGAATTTTAACAACAAATTTTGAACTTAAGAATTTTCAGAGGTGTAATCTTTCCTGTAACAAAATGCTTAAATATGGTTTGTTGTCTTCTAGGAAATTGCAGTTTATATTGCACTGATTTGTATAAAATATGAAGTTGATAGAAATTAATTTCATAAACTTCTTAATGTTTAAACAAGTATAAAGAAATCGGTTACAAGTTTATATACAAACCTAAAACGATATATGTACTTTACATACAAATTTGAGTTTACCCGCTTATCACTATAATAATTACGTTCCATACTTAAAATTAGTTTTATTTAGGCTTTTAAAATGAACAACTATTTCGTATAAAAATTATTTTCGCTTTAAATTAAATCCTTAAAATAAATATTTTCAGTGTACATTTCGAAATCTACTGCCCACGAGACAAAGTCTGCAAGTCGACCCGTAGCCGTAGCCATAACCGTAAACCTACCCGATCCCGGAGCCGGGCTTTTCCCCTAGCCATCATCATCCAGTTTCTGGCCTGACAAAGATGTATAGTTTTTTCCCCATTTTCGTTTCGTTAATTCTCCATGGCACTTTGGGGTCCACACTTGCCTGGTACTTACTGTTCTTGTTCTGTTCTGGACAGTCGACAGTCGACCGTCGACAGTCTACCCCCTTCACATGATACACACTCGTGTGGTTCCAGGGGACGGATGTGAGACGTATTCGTATTCGTATCTGACATCTGATCCACACGACCAGCGACGATCACAAACGTCGACTCAAATTGGTTTATGCATTTTGCTTTCTGTTGCCTTATGAATTTGCCATCATTTACATGAGATTTTTTTTGGGCATGACTGTACGAAAGATCAGAGTTCAAGAATTCCGGAGGGAGTTTGGTATTCTACTACGTTCTTTATTTCAATGGATTTTGAGGGGAGACAAGACTGAGACTTAACACAGAATTTTTTTTTTTTTAATAATCAATTAATGTTTCCTCACTTCATAAACCTTAAAACAGCAAAGACTTCTCAGATAAACTTTACAAGCAGTTTTTTTTTTAATTACTTAACGAATATAAATCTTATTTATTATTATTTCTTCAACTCATGTAAACGTACACTTGATAAGAAAATACAACTTTTAAGCTTTCCTTTCCTCCTTTTTGATTAGGGACAGTTGTTATTTTTCTTTTTAAGGATCTTGAGTACTAAAAGTATAAATTTATTGTTTATAAACTTGTCAGGAACAAACGCACCTTTTTTGTAATTTTTTAACTTTCAATCTTGTTGTCACCAAACAAAATATGTTTAAAAATAGTATCTTTACTGAGTAATAAGCCCCGTGTTTATTGAATTTTGGGCAAGTTCTCGTTAATAACAATCCGTTAATTCCCACACAGATAACTGTTAAGTAACCCTTTCCAAATCTCGGAGTCCTCGATGGCGACACTCCCCCACCCCGCCCCCTTCACACACAAATCGCACTAAAAGCTTAATACAATCAAAGGGAAAGTGAGAGAGGACGCCAATAAATTAAAGGCAATCACATTGGACAATTGCTATCAGACACCATATAGCATATATACCAGATATATGGGGCATATAGGGAGATAACTGAAGATGTCAACCGCTGGGTTTGGCCCGTGTAATTGGCTTTGGCTTTGGGTCTTGGGACTTGGGTCTTGGGCATCCCAACTGTCGATGCACAAAAAATCGCAACACAGTGCGCGCAATTCAAATTAATTGCCGACAATTGTGACTTATTTAAGGAGAAGGCGCCATTTAATGCGGCTGAAAACTGAAAACTTGGGCGGCACGATCACTGTCCCAGAGCAATTTGTGTTGCGGTTATTATGTAATTGAAATCGATGCCGGGTAATGCAAAAAAAAAAAAATAATAATAATCGTAGGAACGAAAATTATGGATACATGAATTTTAAACTATTGTTAATAGGATTCTAATAGGTTAATAGGATTCTAGATTGCTTTTGGTATTGAAATGAAACTACTAAAGTATAGTGTGTAGTATAGTATAAACTATACATAGCTTATTATAATATCTTTTACAGATATTTATACTTTTATGTTGTCCGTAGTTTATTGTTAACAAATCGGTTACAAAGGTTCAATAATATCGCGAGTATCTATTTTAAGGAACAGGGTAAAATTTAAATTTTGCACCTAAATTTATGAATGAACCACTCGATCGCTTTGTGTGATAATAATTAATTTATTGAGGTTGCTTTTGCTGCACTTGACACTGTCTTTTTGGCGCTGCTGCCTGGTGCGCTGACTTAATTGTTTGTAATTAAATAAAATTGTACAAGGTCGATTACAAAAACTGAGTCGCGGGGCGGCTGTTCTGGTAAATCCATGGATACCAATTTGTTTTAATATAAAAATGCCGGCCGGCCGGCAATTTAATTTGTATCGCATATAGTACTATATACTCGCATGTGCGGTGCGGCGTCGGGTCGGAAAATTGATTCCTGCTCATTATTTCATTAAAAGCGTTCTGCCAATTGGCGAAGAAGCCTATCAAATTGTCTCCCGCGCTCCGTGATTTTCGTTTCGCTTGCAGTTCGATTTGATTTCATGAATGGAATTGTATCAATTGATTGTTTTGGTCTTGTTATCGTTGCCTTTTGATCGTCGATAATTAAGTCGGGGCGGGGGTGTGTGTTCTGCCGCCCATCCCCTCTCTTCGGCTAAATAAGTTAGATTATTGAAACTGTGCTGCTCTCTGCATCGTCTGTGGCTTAATGAACAAATCAAATTGTCTAATAGTAATCCAATTTACTTGATTCGAGTTGGTGCCAGGCATTTCAATTGGTGAAACAAGTGCAAATTAATGTGGAGGGAGTGTAAAGTCATGGTAACCCTTTATTTTATTAATGGAAGTCAGTCTTAAAAAGTGTTGAGATAATTTTTTTTACTAGCTAGGGTCCTTGAAAGTTCTTAACTTGGCTAAAACAGGTCGAAAACTAAGCTTTATAAATATTTTAAAATTTTAAAGGTGGTAAACAATGCAGCTTTATCGTTTTATTAAAACCGAAATTGATATATCTACAATTGACACATAAGTATGTATCTGTGATAAAAATTTACGCAAACTATCTTCAGATAAGTTTATGTATATTTTTCAGACATCATCATCTAACCGATAAATATTGCTTTACTTTGGAACTATGTATGTAGGTGTGAATTGCTTTAAAATTGCTAAACTAATAAAGTAAAGATCTATTATCAATACAAAAAGGAACCTGTGCATGAAGTCGGATGATAAATGTTGGTCCAACTAAAGTCTGAAAATTCCATTGGCCTTACTATACATACAAGACAAGTAAAAAAAAAACTATACCATAATGCCATAAAATATTTATCTCACAAAAATATATTTTTCTGTATATAGATAAGTCGAAAAGAAGAATTCCGAAATGCGTACGCACTGGAGTCAGAGGCGGGGTCATGGGAGGGATTTCGGAGGGGTTGCTCATGGACGGGGAAGCGGGTGTCACGAGGGGGTCGGGATGACATGCGGGCAAGTTTAAATTGATCTTAACGAAGCTTAATTGATTGTGCCTGTGTGGGCATGTGCGTGTGAGCACTGTGTTTGTTTGCCAGAGTGTAGAATACACTTGGCGAAATTTCCGAATTGCAAATGTCATGTATTGAAAACAAGTCAGGAAAATTACTCAATTCCTTTGAGCAGTGCACAGTGGGCCAGAAAGTTCATATTTTGGCCAAAAATCTGGCATTTCTTCCACGGCGTAGCTAGAAAGCTGAAATTTGGCCATTATGTTTTTAAAAGATTAAACTTTTGGAAAAACAAAATTTAAATTTTGTACTATTTTTTTAAGATTTAGATAATCTAAGCCAAAGTTGAAAAATATGTCCTATGTTTTAGTTTTTTATTTATAAAAAAAAAACTACTGCAGGGATTCAACCCAATTTAACACAAACTTAACAACAAAAGATCGCAACTAAAAAAAAAAAATATCCCTAAAAAATATTAAGTGGTTAAATATTTATCAACCTTTAAATATGCCAACTTTGCGTGGGAACTACTTTAAGGTTTATGAAAAAATCGAAACCAAAACAATTTTTTAAGCACGGGCTTAGCTTAGTTAACATTTTTTACATCATTAAAAATTAAAAAAAAAAATTTTTAATTTATTTTAATTTTTAATTTTTTAGCTCTTAAAATCAACTTTTTTAAAAGACTTCAAAAGTACGCAATTTTTTTTAAATAATGTATTTTAGTTACCAAACAAGAAAATTCCAAGAGCTTTGGATACTTTTAACATGTGCACAATTTCCAAAAATGGACTTTGACAGTTTTTTTGCTTTTGAGCATGCTCAACGCCTAACTTTAAAAATTCATAAAAAAAAAAAACTAAGAGAGGCGCACAAAACCCGCGCCCCCGGGCGACTTGACAACTGATTAAACTATTTATTAAAAAAGTTTTACTCAAATCGCGAAAGGTACTTTTTTGCACAAATAAAGCAAAGTACATTTTTATAAAAAAAATAATTTCGATATTATATTTTTTATTTGCTAAATAAGTTATGTGTGAAACTTTTGTAAATGTTTCGTATTGCTGTAGGCAACGACATTTTGGCTGCAATTTTCAAAAAATGGTGCAATATTTTACGAAGTTTTAACTTTAAAAATATGCCATAAAAAAACGTACAAATCAATTTGTTTGAAAAGTTGGCATAAAATAGCTTGAAGTATTCTAAACAAGATCTCATACTAGTTTTATTAAAATTCTTTAAAAAAAAATACGTATTTTTGGCCAAAATGTGAAATTTCTGGCCCATAGTGCAGTGTAAGGTGGACATAAATTTACCAGTGGGGTACTACAGAATCTGTGAAAAAAACAGATCAGAAATCATTGACAAAGTTTTAAATTTATTTTTGGAATGAGACGCAAAATGTTCAAACAATGTTTTTAAGTTTTGATCAAGGATGGTATCGGTTCTCTAGATTTCTATTATACTATTCAAAATTTAATCAAATTTATAAACATACAAGTGCTTCCAGGGTATTTTTACGTTTTTAATAATATAATTATGTTGCGATGTAAAAGTAACTACAAGGTCCTAAATTTCTTTTATTTTTCATTTTAAGAAAACACAACATTTTTTCAAGGGTGCTTTTTTTCTTCAAATTTGTTGACGCAATTTAATAATAGTAAAGTTATGGTTTTTTAAGCTCTAATAATTTATAAATAAAAACTTATTAAATCGGTATTTTTGACGATTTTCTCCACCAATCAATCAAACACTGTGAACAATCCAAGTTTGTAGTTTGTTTATTTCAGATATCAACTGGTTTCATGAGCGTAGATCTACTTAATCTTTGGACACGCCGACTTAAGACGAAAGATTAGCTAGGGGAAGTATGCCAATTCACAATGGGCGCTAATGAAGTACACAATTCAGGGGGGTGGGTTGTCGAACAAGAATCCCGCTTAGGCGTTGGCGAAGTCAATGCCCTTCTTGATGTTATTCTTCAGCTCGGGAATGGCGGCCTCCAGCAGCTTCTTCTCGTAGTCGTTGAGCTTGGGCAGGCCCAGGTTCTCCTGGATGCCGTTCTTGCCCAGCACCAGCGGTGTGGAGAAGAAGGTGGCCTCCGTGATGGTGGACTGAACGTAGGAGCACTCGATCACGTTCTTCTCGCCGTTGAGACCCCTCAGCAGGGATCCGGCGAAGCGGGCGCCAGCGTAGGCCATCGACAGAGTGGCGGAGCCAGCTCCGGCCTTGGCCTTGACCACCTCAGTGCCGGCCTCCTGGATGCGCACCGTCAGCTTCTCGATGGTGTCCTGGTTGCCCTTGAACAGCGGCTGGCTCTGGGACAGCACGGGCAGAATGGTGACGCCGGAGTGGCCACCGATCACAGGGATCTGCACGCTCTGGGGATCCACTCCCAGGGCATGACCGATGAAGGCGCGGGCACGCACCACATCCAAAGTGGAGACGCCAAACAAGCGCTTGGGATCGTAGACACCAGCCTGGAAAGATAGAGATTTTTAGTGATTTATTAGCTCAGTTTCTTGTTCACTAATTAGGTAATAGGCGGCTCACTTGCTCCTTTGCTTAGTTGTTTACTTGTTCATTAATTTATTCGTTGGTAAACAAGTAAACAAAAACTGAGCAAAGTGGGCAACTTATCATGTTCACTTAAGTAAACCCAATACTATTAGTTAGTTGTCTACCTTCTTGAGGATCTCGGCAGCGATGGGCACGCAGGTGTTCACCGGGTTGGTGATGATGGCCACCAGGGCCTTGGGGCAGTTCTTGGCAATGGAGTTGGAGATGTCCTTGATGATGCCGGCGTTCACGTTGAACAGATCATCGCGGGTCATGCCGGGCTTGCGGGGCACACCAGCGGGAATGACCACCACATCGGAACCTGCGAAAGGTATATACATATATTTGTCATTAATTGCTTGGAGACACTTTGAGCTTTGCTCTTTTATGGGTTCAATCTGCGTGGCTACTGGGCTGATAAGAAGCCGCCTCTGATTACGTCGTTATAAATATCAATAACCTTTCTACGGCTACAAAGTGGGTGCTATCAAAGAATAAGGTCTTGCTGCTTATCTTATCAGAGCATAAAAGTTGGTTTATGCAAAACGCCTGAACACGCTTTTTATTAAATTTTTGATATTCTAACATAAACTGATTTTTTAATATATTTTCATTAACAAAGAAAATTCTATTATGGACTTTTAAAATATTTGTTATTCAATTCACTTGGTTGTACAAAAATTAAAAAATGTGTTTGCTTTATATGGTCAACTTACAAATTTAAAAAAAAACAAACAATGTAAACCTAACACAAAATATTCATTATCAAAAAAATATATACAATTGACGTATTATTTATGTTTATTTTTGCAAGTACATATAGTTCTTTACTTTCTTGTTATTTGCTTCTATGTTTTTGTTATAATGTTTTCGTAAACAAAGTTTACTTTTGAAGACCAGATTTAATATGTTTTGCTTACGAAAAACACAAGACTTTGGATTATGATTAAGTGAATTATAAAACTCAAGAGTGATAACTGCTCTCTGCTCTCCCAAAAATCCACCCCTCTACCACAACCCCCTTCCCTTACCCCTAGCGATAGCAAATTTTTCCACTCGTCGCCGCCGACAACACATAACATAACCTCACTCACAACAACACAACCCCTGCCCTCTACTCACCCTTCAGGGAGTCGCCCAGCTGGTCGGCGCCCATGAATCCGGCGGTCTTGCTCTTGGTGTCGATGTGGGACAGATCGGCGGCCACACCGGGCGTATGCACAATGTCGTACAGGGCCAGGTCGGTGACCAGGGGATTCTGCTTGAGCAGCAGCGACAGCGGCTGGCCAATTCCTCCAGCGGCACCGCATACGGTCACCTTATAGTTGTTCTATTCCGGGAGTACAACAACAAAAGTCAATAAGTGCCCAGAATCATGGTGTTCAATGTGGGGGTTTCATAATTAGCCCAGTGCTAGGCGAGATGCACTTTCCGCCTCTGTTACGTAAACAGTTGCAGTGTGGAGTGGGCTGATTCTGATTCTGACCGGGATTTAGTTGTTTAAGAGGATTCTCACCTGCTGGCCGACCGAAAAGCTGCGCACTCCCTGCAGGGCCAATTGCTTCGTCACTTGCTTCAGCATATTTGCAAGGTTATTTGGTACAAAATATTGGTTAAACAATTAAACGAGCAGCTCTGCCAGCAAAATCCCACTTGCCAATGAAACCGATTTGCCGTGCGAATATCTGTTGTTGTTGTTGCTGCTGCGGAGGCGGGGGTGAAAGCTTAAAGCTTTTATTTAAATTGTGAAAAACAAGTGATTTCGATAATAACGATAACGAAAATGTTAGAGATAAGGATTAAATTATACAGCTTAAAAACTGTTAAAAACCAACTATTTATAAATTTGTAACTGTTTTAAAAATTGTTTTTATTTTTAAAAATTTTAGATTTAGTGGATTTTCAAACCTTATTTCAGGAATTTTAGGTGTTTTCCAGCACTGTTCGGCATTGTTGTTTTTCCATCTGAGGCCGCAGATATTTATTTATTTTTGTTTTTACTTATAATTAATTAATTGACTAAGTGTTTCTGCCGAACAATATCAAAAGGCTTTTCTTAAGTTAAGATTTAAGTGTTGATTGCGTCTAAACTATTAAGAAGTTTAAACGTTGATAAGGTGGGACATAACACCAACAATTGTTTATGTTTGTTTAATATAAATTAAATTAAAAATGCATTCTAGTTGAACAGCAGACATGAAAATATAATCTTAAGTGGCCAAAACCCCAAACTGTTAAAGGTGAGCTAAACTAGCTAAATGCATTCCATGCCTAGTAATACATACCTCAATTTCTACCCCAAAGACAATTCCAATCAAAACGCAAGGCTTCCAAAGATGTCATCACTCCGCTTGAGCCAACAGCAGCGCGACCATTTGACCCTGCTCCAAAGACCCGCCGGCGATGTCGTGGAGCTGTGCAAGTCTGCCTTCGATTACCTGATAAATGGGCCCAATCCCAGCCGCTACGAGGCGATGGCCAGGAAGTACGCAGACTCGGGAAGTCCGGAGGCAGTGCAGCGGGCAGTGGAGGCGCTGATATCGCTGCTAGTCAGCGTAACCACCCGGGTGGGAGGTAGCAGCGTCAATATGCAGGCAGTTCTGCGACAGACATTCCCCGATATCGGCGACGACGTACTGGAGGTGCTTGAACAGTTTGTCACGAGCAAGCGAAACTTTGTGGAGGGCTCGATCAAGTCGGCCAACATTCGTGCCTATCGGCTGGTCAACTTGGACTGGCGGCTGGAGGTGCGCACCGCATCCCGGAGCCTTCTCGAGCAGTGCACTGTGCTGGTGACCATGAAGCTGTATCTGCACACAGAGCCGAAGAACGAGAACCGCGAGCTGCTATCCATGGACCTCTCCGAACGCAGTGAACACGAACTGGAGGCCTTGCAGGAGGATGAAAGGCTGCATCGGAAGGATATGCTGGTGCAGACCGATGTCAGCAGTCTGGTGCACATGATCAAAACGCTGGAGGACGCGCTGGCCGAGTCCAAGACGCGACGCGTCCGCAACATTGTCGATGCAATACACTGATGACTCCAGAACTCACATACTTATTAACACTAAAATAATCTGGACCAATTTATTACAACTAAAGCTAACTAAGAAAGGGGCTGTGTTCATTGCGATGCCGCTAGTGCCTCGGCAGCGGCTGTCTTCAGGGCGACCTTCTTCCGCTGGCGGTTCTCTTTCTTCTCCTCGGGTGTTTTTCGCAGGGCCTTGACGCGACGCGTTTGAATGGAGCCCGTTTGCTGCTTGCCCAGATGGACGCGTCCCTTGGTGTTGCCCAGGGCATCTGTGCTGATGTTCTTCTTCTTGCCCACCTTCAGTTGCTTGGGCTGCTTGCGCGCCTGCTTGTAGAGATCCTCGCTGGCGATCTTGGTGCGGCGAATGGCGAAGTCGGCCGAGGGCCCAATCTCCTCCAGTTCGATGCGCGGCGTCTTCTGGCCGGACTTCTTCAGCAGAATCCTATAGGATCGCATCAGAATGTTCATGTCGTCGGTCACGGTGAAGCTGAGGACGTGCTCAATGCCCTGCAGGCGAATCGAGTCCACCTTTTCCCGCTGGAAGGTGTCGATGAACAAGTTGCGAAGGCGCCTCAGTTCCTCGGTCTGCGACCACTTGGGGCCATTGAACACCAAGCAGGGCTTCACGCAGGCACCAATCTTTTCGTTTTTAAACTCGGAAATCGCCTGATACCTCTTAATGCCCAACTCGAACATGTCCAGCACCTCGTTCTCAAAAATCCTGCCCAGGATAATGTTGTCAGGTCGTTTCTTCGATGTGGATCCAAACGAGAATAGAGCTGCATCGTTTTTCATGGTCAAGCTGAGGATCACAGTTTTGTTTACTATTTAGGAACTTTTGGGTTAATTTATTCCAAACTTACAACTCCAGTGAGGAGGGATCGTCAAAGGGTGTGATGTCATTCTTGCGGTTCAGCACCTTCACCAGCGGCTTCTTCAGAGTCTGCAGATCCTTCATGCACAGCTTCACGTTGCCACCGCACTTCCGTCCGTCGCAAAACAGCATTGTGCGAGCGGATTCAATCAGCTGCGGCTCCCTGGCCAGCAGCACCTTTTTTCCCTTGCGGGTTTTGGGTTTTCTGGAATAACATTCTATTGTTTATTATTGTACTTTGATTGCTTAAGGTTTATTGCTTACCTGATGCGTAAAAGCGACATGTTTAAATGCTTTCCTAATTAAAAACCGGAGAAAATAAAGTACAATTTAACCACGCACGTGTAAAGACGCCGGAGTAGAGATGGGAACAAAATAGATTTCGCAATCGATACCTCTAAATTTGTATCGATGCTGTCATCTCCAACTGCAGTGCAGTCAACAGTTGCCATTCACCCAGAATAACAGTTACATGTTCGTCGGTTGTAAATAAAATCAAGGAAATAATGTTGTAATTATGCTGCGCAACGGCCAGAATCAAGCGCAATTGCTGGCCCGGAGCCTGGGGCAGCTGGCTCGGGGAATGGCCACCTCCAAAAGGGCAGCCAGCAAGCAGGAGACCGCAAAACCAAAGCTGCCCAGGCCCTCGACTATTGAAATGCCGCTGGAAGAACCCTTAAATGCCAATTATTTGGCCAAGAATTTGGGTGAGCTTACTTTTCAGTAAAAGAAGACTTGAGCACTGACCATTTATTCTTAGGTAGCAACTATCGTGCCTGGGTAAATGCCTTGGAGAAGCACCCTGAACTGAAGACGGTGAAGCGCAAGGATCTGCTCAACTCCTATGACACGCTGAAATCGCTGGAGTACAGCGTGGACGACATCATTGCCAAGCCCATGATCATCTATTACGGAGCCACTACTCTAGCCAATCGCCACAGTGTCCTGCTGGAGTGCGGCTTTTACAACGTGACGATCCAAACGCTGGCCAAATACGTGACGGTGGTCAACAAGTCGATAGACATCCTCAAGGCCCACAGCTACATCCCCTTCGATGTGAAGGTGGCGGAGCGTCTGGCTGGTCTATTCACTGATATACACCTGCCGGTGGATATGCGGGAGCTGGACAGCGAGAACCTCACACTGAAGAGCCTGAGGCAATCGCTGCTAAACGCCTACCTGCGCGAACGCCTTCAGATGGACGACAGTGATCTGCAGAAGCTCTGGCGCGTCTACTCCCGCATCCGCCACAAGAGCTTTCGCTCCGTTCAAGACACTGTGGAACTGCTGAGCAAGGAGCTAAAGTTTCCCGCTGAGCGACTTAGGAAGAACAGCTTTCTGCTCTATGCGGACGCGGATAATGTGCGACGCATCCTGAAGGAGATACCCACCATCGACTCCCAGGACATTCGCGAAATTGGCTGGCGTCGGCCCAAGATTCTAATGTCCACCTGCGATAGTTTAAAGCAAACCCTGCAGCACGTTCATGCGTTTGGTATCAGTGAGGATGCCGTCCTGCGCTGTTTAGAGGTGCTTACCCTGGGACCGGATACGGTGTTGGAGCGACTGAGAGATTTGCAGGAGATCGAGGAGTTTCAGGTGCTGGGCACCAATCCGCGAGTGCTGCGACTGGTGCACTACCAAAACAAAGCGCGACTGCGTCTAGACTATCTTAACCAGCTAAGGGTTCGCTGCGCCTCCCTCCACATTCTCTCCTGCGGTTCCGAGGCGTTTGCCAAGTGAGTCTAGACTAGACTATATCAATCCGTAACCCTGTTAACAATCCTAATATCCTTTGCAGATTTGCCAGAGATGGTTCGGATCGCACCAAAGGCCGCGACATTGTGGTCTACTTGGGCAACGTTCTATCCAAAGATGTACATGTGCTTCGCAATTTGCTCTCCCGCCATCCCAACTGGTGCCACATACCTTTGCTGCATGTGAAGCAGTGTCTGGAGTACCTGCGTAGCAAAAAGTTCAAGCTGCAGGAGATCTTTGCAAACATCCACTTGCTCCTGTATCCCATGTGAGTGTTTCAAGGATGAAATTAACGAATCTCTTTGTAATTTTACTTTTCCGTCCCTTTCCAGCAAACGCATTGAGGAAAAAATGCTACTGCTGCAGTCGCCCGATGCCCAAGAGGAACTGCAGCTTCCAGTGGCGGATTTCCATGCACTAAGCAACAACGAGATCTTGACTCTCATCCTTTACCTAATCGAATCGGAGTTCCACTTTACTGGCGACGGCATCTGGACGGAGCAACACACACATCACGTTGAAAACTTTAACAATTTGCTGCCCGACTTCCCCGAGAGCCTCAACAAGGTCTACAAATACGGCGTAAAGCCGGCCGATAAGCTGGTCATGCAGAATTTATAGGCGCCACCAATGGAATTGTAAATATGTAATTTGTTATTAGAATTTGCCTTAATAATGAAATCCAGCTTTTTACTTTGATAGCTTGGCTATAAATTTTGGTTGTCGGGTTTTTTAAGCTTAGATTCTTGGCTCACAATTTCTTCTTTCTGAGCCTCTTCACATTCAGGTGCTTGAATATAAGTTTGCAGATCCTTGGCCTCCTGATTCTTGGAGTCTTTACTTATATCTTCTTTGTGCTTAGTTTCTGGATTTTCGTGCCATTCCTTGAACAATTCCTCATCGTGAACAACTTTAATGGGTTCATATTTGATGTTGACTTGTCCTGTTTTCTTCAGAACATCCTGATAGGCGGCAGTCAAAGGCAGCTGCACTGCCTCCTTGTAAACATAGTCCTCGCCCTTTAATAGGAACTAGGTTAGTAATTTTTTGAGAGAAATATAGATAAAACATACCAAGTCGTATGTACGATCCGAATCCAGATCACCTTTATAGGCGACGAAGGGAACATGCACAACGGGCAGGTTTTCCTTTTTCCTGACCACCCACGACACGGGATGATCGTGCCATTCGGTGGTCAGATTGCAGAGTTTGTGGCCCTCGGGGAGGGAAAACTGCCGGGCCACCACGAACGCCTCAATGCTGGAGTTTCGCGAAGCGGATGGCTTAAAAACACACACATCCTTGAAGAAACGCTTAAGCTGTGTATACAGCCTGCTGGTTTTGTCCGCCCGGTAGATTTTGGAAACAAAAGAGCCTCCCTCCTCCAGGACGTAGGTGGCTATGCTCAAAGCAGAGAGGAGCAGCTCGCCCTGGACGTAGGAGTCAAAGTCGTGCATACCCGTAGAATCGGGCGCTCCATCGCTGACCACAATCTGTGCCTTCTGTCCACCGAAGAACTCGATAATAGCCTCTGCCGTGGACTCCTTGCTGATGTCCGCCCGCAGCTGGGTGACTCCTTCGATGGGTGCCATTCCCTGGAGATCCACTGCGATGATTTTCACCTTTTGCCGCTCCTCTGCTGACAGTGGCTCATACATGTGCCTGGCCAGCACCTGGGACCAGCTGCCAGGAGCGGCACACAGGTCCACGGCACGTGTGAGACCTGGAAAAAGCCGGCTGTTAACGTTGGGCCACAAAACACGAGGTTGAAACATTACCTGCCAACAGGTGGAAGGTCTCCTCCGCCTGGAGCAGCTTAAAAGCACTCCGCGCCCGCCATCCCTGCTCCTTGGCCAGTCGGTAGAAGATGTCACGTTTGTCCTTCGAAGTCCTTCCCATTTGTAAACAATTACTTCATAAATAATTAACAAAATAAAATCAGCTGGCAACTAAAGACAACCTATTCACAATAGATGCGATACTTTTAATGCAGTGACGTCGGTCCAGCTGGTTTACCGCCAGATTTGGTGGGTTTTTAGCAATGGTGATTGATTTAATTTAATATTTAAATAAATAGATCTTAACAGAAGTGTTGTCTTCCACGGAATTTATTATCTAGTAAGCACAACATTTCAAAAATAGAATTATCTATTTTTTAAAGCTAAAAACTAAAACTTTTTTTAAGCAGAAAAACATCACATGTCGATAGTTTTACAAACTGTCATCACTAGGACCTGCTGGTCAATAACAAGTAATTTTGTTGTTGCAGCCCAGCCCGCAGATTGAAAAATTCCTGCTATGAAAGCAGGAAAACTGGAGATTTCCCAAGCCCCGCGATCAACTTAGCACCTCCCCCCTTGCCTAGTCAACCCAGTAAGCGACATTGAAAAGGCGACACATCAAAGACATAGGCAACTATGGCCAAACTGAAGAAACTGCACATGAGCTCCAATCTGGAGGACCTGGAGAAGCTGTCCACCATTCCCGACCTGCGCAGCAAGAGCATGAAAATGTAAGTGGACTCTGCGATCACGTTACTGCTGATTCGGCTGCTTAGATTTCTTATTTAACTCGGTAATTTTTCAGCCTGCTCAACACCGCTCAAAAACTGTACATGACCGCCGAGGAATACCGACTGGATGGCGACGAGGAGCTGGCCTACATCACCTACATGAAGTACTTCAACATGCTGACCGCGATTCGCAAAAGATCCGATTATACGAGCCACAAGGCGACGGTGCGCCACATGCTGGGCGATACCGAGGCGAATCGCCGCATTATGGACTCGCTGGAGATGATTATCAACTCCCTGCGCCAACGCTATGCCCAGCAATGCCAGCCGACGGAACCAATTGCCGACATCGTCAGCAATGGCCGAGCGAAGGCGGGGGCTACCACGCCCACCGCAAAGGAGACGGACTACGCCCGCCTGGGTCTGATCACCTGCCAGGAGCTGTACCGACGCATGCAGGATAAGTCCGTACTGGTCATGGATTGCAGGTCGAGTGCTGACTACGAGGCCTCCCACCTCACCTACTACTGTGCATTCAATGTGCCCGAGGAGCTTATAACACCGGGGTGAGTAGGGAAAGCAATTCGGTTTGAGAAAAACTTAATTTATAACTTCTCTATAGAATGTCGGCTGGCAGACTGCAGGCTCGTCTCAGTAGCAGTGGCAAGGCCTCGTGGGCATCGCGATCTGTAAAGGACTCGGTGGTTCTGATCGACTGGAACAGCAAGGATGCCCAACCAGCGGCGAATACTGCCATTGCCACACTGCTGGACATTCTAAAGAATGTAAATACAAGTGAAACTAGAGTTTGGTACTGGCCTAATCTTGAACCTTCCTTCCTTACAGTGGGATCCGGATGTGACCTATCGTGCCCCTATCCAGATCGTAGAGGGTGGCTACGAGTACTTCATTATGATGTACCCCACCTACTGCACTAATCCGAGTGTCCAGGCGCCACAGCAGAACAACAACGATTTAGAAACCATAGATGACATCGAGTACCCTTCAATCCACGACATTACCATGAAGGAGGACATAAGTGCAAAGGACTTTAAGCCGCGACCCGACATTAATCGGGCCAACAAGCCGACGGCCACGCGCACCTACGACCAGCTGGCGAAGCCATCTCTGCAAGCCAAGCCCATAGCCGAGATCCTGCGGGACCAAGCTATGTTTCTGCAGCAAGCCGAGCAGAACGATGTGCAGCTGGAGGAGGCCTCAAAGATGTGGAAGCGGCAGGCGGCCAAGGGCGATGGCTTTGATGACACCCAGGCGCAGGAGTTGCGCTTCAAGTTCCTGCAGCTAGAGAGCAAAACGCAGGACTATGTAAGTTCGCAACATTCCTTTACCTTCAAAGTATAAATCTAAATTAAGGTTGATCCCCCTGCAGATAGTCGAAAACAATCGTCTGCGTGAAGAAGTAAATCGCCTTAAAGAAGAGAAGTTGTCGCAAAAGGAGGTCGAGGCCACGATTAACATCGAATCCAAGATCCGGGAGCGTCAAAGGCTAGACGCTCAGCACGAACTCGAGCGGCAGGAGCGGGAGCGTCAACTGGCGATTGCCCGTGAGACCAAGAAGCTCTACAAGTCACCGCAGCCGACGAGTCCCTTATCGCCCTTATCGCCAGGTGGGAACTTGGAGGATTTGGGGGATCTGTCTGACAGCTTGGAATCTCTGCTCCAGCAGCCCGACGAGGACATGCCCCCAACTGAACCGACACTTCTCCAAAGTCCGGTGGAGAGGCCCGCATTTGATAGGACAACCAAACCGCAGGCGAGAAGCGTGGAGAGGGCATCGCAACGGGTCCGTGATTTCTCGCCTGTCATGGGCCAGAATGTGGTGAGTGATGGCATGGGGGTTGTTGATTCACACCGGCCGCCTATAAATAGCCGACACACGAGCCAAATCAATAGCATAGGGGTCACGTTTCGAAGACACTGGCCCTGCAATGAGGGTAGTTCCCACTCTCAGTCGCTCGCTGTCCGCAATCAAAGCATGTTCAAACCAAAGAAACGTACAATCGACTTACTGTTGAGCAAAAGCAGCAGCAGCAGACAGGACTCCGCGAATGATTTGTGTGGCGGGCGTAAAGTTCCAGCTGCCTGCAGCTCCGCCTACCTACAGCATTTATAGCTCAATCTTCCCGCTGCGACGAGTAACTTCCGGTGAAGATTAGGGCCTCTGAATTGTTACTAACACCCCTCTCTTTCTGTCATTTTAAGGGTCGTGGACTGACGGGCTTGAAGAATCTGGGCAACACCTGCTACATGAACAGCATCCTGCAATGCCTAAGTAACACGCCTCAGTTGACGGAGTACTGCATCTCCGATAAATACAAGAGCTACATCAGCAGGAGCAACAAGACAAATGGCCAGGTGATCGAGGAGGTGGCTGCACTCATCAAGGAGCTTTGGAACGGTCAATACAAGTGCGTGGCCAGCCGTGATTTAAGGGTAGGTAACCGGGCTTTTGCCAATGATGGCTAGAAGTTTCATCATAGGCTTTTTTTCTTGCAGTATGTTGTGGGTCAGTACCAGAAGATCTTCCGCGGCGTTGACCAGCAGGACTCGCACGAGTTTCTAACCATCCTGATGGACTGGCTGCACTCGGACCTGCAGACGCTGCAAGTGCCCCGCCAGCGGGAGATGATCAGTGCCTCGGAGAAGGCTTGGTTGGAGTTCACCAAGGCCAAGGAGAGCATGATACTGCATTTATTTTACGGCCAGATGAAGAGCACAGTCAAGTGTGTGGCCTGTCACAAGGAATCGGCCACGTACGAAAGCTTCTCGAATCTCAGCCTGGAGCTGCCGCCCAACTCGAATGTGTGCCAGCTGTACCAGTGCATGGACATGTACTTTAGCGGGGAGCGCATCCACGGCTGGAACTGTCCGAGTTGCAAAACCAAAAGGGATGCGATCAAGAAGCTGGATATATCCAAGCTGCCCCCAGTGCTGGTGGTGCACCTGAAGCGGTTAGTAGAGCTAAATTATTACTCCCACTTGCTTTTACTTACTTGACATCACCTTTAGCTTCTATGCGGATCCCGGTAATTCCGGAGCTTACGTGAAGAAGCAAAACTACCTGCGCTTCCCTCTGGAGAACCTGGACATGAATCCCTACATAGCACGGGCGGAATCGCGGGCGGTTACGCCCAAGACCTACCAATTGTACGCCGTCTCCAACCACTACGGCACCATGGAGGGCGGCCACTACACCGCCTTCTGCAAAAGCGCCAACTACGGCAAGTGGTTCAAGTTCGACGATCAGATCGTCTCGGCGCTGGACTCCTCGAACGTCGTCTCCAGCGCGGCCTACATTCTGTTCTACACCTGGCTGCCGCCCACGCAGGTGTCGCTGTAAGCGAGTCGCTAGTTTCCGATTCGGTTGTCCACCTCTTGTTTTATGTATTGGCCCTCCCAAAGCTACCTGTATTTGTCCAAGATTGAGCTGTGTTACTTAGACATTGCAGGATGATGTTCATGTAGGAGCTGCTGGCCATATGTTACCACGCATTTAAATAGTTCCTATGGTCTAGTCCTGAACGAAGGTTGAGGTTTTCTGATACATTGGAAAGTATTAATGTATGTACGTGGTAACATCTGGCCAACAGCTACTTCATGATCATCATCCTGCAATGTCTTAGTTACACTCTTGACGGAGTACATCTTGGACAAATACAGGAAACTTTTGGAAAGGCCAATACATATGAAAAATATGAAAGATAAACAAAAACACATTTTAAAACAAGAGGTGTTGTTGTCTAGGATGGATAGTGTTATTTATGGGGCGTATTTTCTATGGGTACGGGCTGCATTCACTAAAACCGAGAACTTTAAGTGCATTAATTCAAGTATAACAAAGAGAGATCACATACACGCGTGTGTACGTGGGACTATAGTTTGTTGTATTTTGCAATTATATTTTTAAACCAAATAAACGAAATGAAATTTCTGACTTAATTATACATTCCAATATTTTATTTGTACCAAAAACAATGATAAATATGTATAAATTTCAATAGTATTTGGTTCTTGTTGATAATTATACGTTTAAACGCTTACAACGATATCACAAGTTTGAATTTATTTCACTTTTCGCGCCGTTTAGCTTTTGGCGATGATTAGAGATGTAGTATCGACTGCCATCCCGTCACTAGCCAGTTGTTCCATCCCCACTAGCCACCGCCATTTACCACGTATTAGTTTTGATAATCAACTTTAAAATCACGGCACCTGCAGCCGCCTTCGTAGAATGCCAACTGTTTGAGAACGTCCATTGAGCTCGACACAACACCCACACAATCCTCTAACTGCCATCTGCCCGCCATGATTCTGCCGGAACGCAGCCGCTTTGTGATCTATGCCGTGGGCATCTTCGTCTGCTACTTTCTGTATGGAATTGTCCAGGAGAAGTTGACGCGGGGCCGCTATGGCGAGGAGGTGCAGACGGACGGCTCCGTGGGCGAACGATTCACCTACGCCCTGGCCCTGGTGTGGGTGCAGTGCCTCTGCAACTATGTGTTTGCCAAAGGTATGGAAAAGTACGATTTCCAGCGAAGCTTCACTAATCCTGGGTCTCCTTAGTACTCCTGACCGTGCGGCCGCAGAAGGAGGACACCACCAATGCGGGCTCCTACGTGGCCTGCTCCCTCACCTACCTGTTGGCCATGGTCTCCACCAACATGGCAATGCGCTGGGTTCCCTATCCCACGGCTGTTGTGGGTAAATCCGCGAAGCCAATTCCCGTCATGATTCTGGGCGTGCTCATCGGACGCAAGTCATACAGCTGGACACGTTATGCTTGCGTGCTGACCATTGTCCTGGGAGTCATCCTGTTTATGTACAAGGAGGGAAAAGTGTCTAATTTGCCGGCGGAGACCACGATGCTGGGCGAGGTGCTGCTCTTCCTGAGCCTCTCCATGGATGGCTTGACTGGAGCTGTGCAGGAGCGCATCCGAGCGGCTAGTGCGCCTTCGGGACAGCAGATGATGAGGGCCATGAACTTCTGGAGCACTCTGATGCTGGGCGTAGCCATGGTTTTCACAGGTGGGTAGCCATTGGCCTGATTTTCGGTTGGTTATAAAAATCTATTTCCTACGTTAGGTGAGGCCAAGGAGTTCCTGTTCTTCACCATCCGCCATCCCGAGGCCTGGACCCATTTGTCGCTCATTGCCTTGTGCGGCGTCCTCGGCCAGTTCTTCATCTTCTTGATGGTGGCCAACTTCGGGCCACTGGCCTGCTCCGTGGTCACCACCACGCGCAAGTTCTTCACCGTCCTGTGCTCCGTGCTGCTGTTTGGAAACGTCCTGATCGCCCGCCAGTGGCTGGGTGCTGTCCTGGTCTTTGCCGCCCTCTTTGTGGACATGTTGTATGGCAAGCAAGCGCCACCGGCAGCCGCCAAGAAGCCACCCGTCGAAGGCAAGCTGTCCGAGGAGAAGAAAAAACTGATTTCTTAGAATTTACTAGATGATTGCGTATCCTAATGTACATACCCGAATTTGAAGAAGACAACGCTTCCCCATTTCCTGGAACTGCTAATCGTACAAAAGGCTTTAGCTGTAGCGAACACATTCGATTCTTGATCTGCAAACCATAAATCGTCGATTTAAGTTAACTAAATTATTAGTACACATTAGTAAAGGAACAAATATTGTGCAAAAACTTACAAGGAGCCGCAAGGTCTCTCATTCAATTATTATAAATTATAATTAAAGTGTGCTCTTTATTAATTTTTTTTACAAGTCCATGTAGTACGTTAACAATTATTAGAAATAACTGATAGAAACATTTTTCCTTATAAAGGCAACTACTTTATTTATTTAAACTTACTATTAAAATTAAATTATTAAAGTAATCAAAAGTCTACCTTGTGTAATGTTTTTTTAACTAAAATTAAGCGCGCCCTGGTAAAAAGCTGCCACCTTGTAACTGACACTCTCTGTCAAATGATGAATGCTACGAAACCATCTACCGATATCTTTCCCAACTTAATGAAAACAATCGGTAGAATAATTTTAAAGACATGGCAGCTCTGTTATTTTTATTGCCGTTGCAGATGGATGCGGTCGAGTTTTTCTGAATGTTTTTAAAATGTATAAGTTTAGAATTCGCCACGCTTATTATACAATAAAGAAACTGCAACAAAACGCGACGGCCGGAAAATAAAACTACGTGTGCTTTGGTGGTAAACGGAAAACCATAGACGCGTAATAATCAAAGTATTGCAAAAAGGATATCCTCAAAGCAGCCGCGGGAAAATGCAATAAAACGCGAGTGCCAACAGAGGAAGCAATTCAATTGCTCAAAGTGTGCGCTTTCCGAGTTGACCAAGCGCTGGGTGTGATTAAAAAGAATTAAAATAGGGCCCAACGAATTGCTCGTTTGCATAAATCAAATAAAATATTTTCTTATTGTTGTTGTTGCTGCTGGTGCTGCTGCCAGCTGTTTTGTCTGTGTATTTGCCCTGGTGACGTCCGTGCGCGTGTGTGTGTGAGTTTCTTTTAGTGCTTTGGCTTAATTTTAGCAACTAAATTCGATCGAAAGTGAGTGGGGGTCGAAGCGACGCGAATAAAAACAAAGGCAAAGTAAGTGAAATATATGTATAAATTTGTATGTATTTGAGTTAATGTGATGCAGGCGTTGTAAAAATTATATCTGCTCACATGTTGTCAAGGCATCTGAGGGGGAGAGAGACTTTCCTTTGTAAATCATGCTCTCTTTCTCTCTCTCTTTGCATGGGGGTGGCTGGTCATATGTACCGTTAGCATTTTGCCGGTTCTTCCCATTCTTCTTCTTCTTCCCTCTTTTCTGGCGTGGAAAAACGGTTAAATAGAAGCCGGCTAAATGCTGTCGCCCCCAGAAAATTATGTAAAATTTAAATGTTTGCCCTAATTTAATGTCATACCACACCACCCACTTATCAGCGTGGCGTCAGACGGAATAATTGTGGAAAAGTGATTTATGCGTGCGATTCGCTGTCCCTCTCTTTGGCAGATAGTGAAATGAAGAGCCCCCCTTATCGCCCGCACAAGTTCAACAATAAAATAATGACGGTTGAGCAAATCAAAGAGCACATGCATAAATAATACAGGCACAAATAAACACACAAATACGCAATTCAGATGCGACTTTCACACTGATAATGTCACGGATAGAGAAAGAGAGGAATATTATTATAGTACTTGCAAATCTTTCCATTTATTTATGCTACCTGCAGATTTTTCCAAATAATAATGATTAAACATCAAATAATTTTTATGACTAAAATTACATTAAAAATGTATAACTTTAATCAACAAACGCCTCTATACCATCTAAATAATTTAGATTTTAGTTATTCCGATAATATGTCATCATTCACTTACATACAAACATTTATATTAGTATAAAATTACAACTTGTTTGCTAGCAAAGTGGGACAGCTTATCATCTGAACTAACACAGTTTTAATGGCTGATTGTCACACAATTTCCATTTCAATAAAGTTCATTCTAAATAAAAAAACAACTGAACAACAAGCAGTAAGCTAATATTTTTAAGTTATTGGAGAACCTAATGAGTATCACATAGATAATAAACAAAAAATTAATTATGAATGATTCAAACAATCTGTGCATTTAAATCCCTTTTAAATTTGTCTAATTTGGCGAGTGAAGGGAATTTTATTTAGTGCTTAAGGCTCTTTATGTCTTTGATCTTTTTAAACTAGAATTATTTTGAACTTAAAAGCCTACTTTTCACCTCTTATCATGATAAGCTTTCAATTTAAGTAATCTAACAAAAAAAATCTTTTTAAGTCCCTTGAAATCTACTCTGCATTTGTCTGTATCTTGACCCCACATGAACCTAACCACTCTTACTTTCGCCTCTTAGGCGTTACGGCTCACCTGAGGCCAATAAACGCTTCTGACATTCTAGAAAATAAAAGCAAAAGGCAATTTAGCGGACAATAAAAAAAGATTCTAAGAGAATCGAGCTTCTCGGCCACTATTTATAAACACCCTTCTCTTCCTTCATTTCATAATTCATTTGTCAAGTTCTTGTGTGCCCAACTGTCTGCTCGACAAACATCACTCAGCCCCCCACCCACCACCGCCCACTGCCCATGATGTCATCCTCTGTGGGCCTTCAAGTCACATGTTTGGATGTGCGCCGAAAAGAAAAGCGAAATAACAAAAATAAAGGAAATTTCCTTTGTACTTGGGAAAAGTCAGAGCAATTTTTTTTCTTCAGACGCAAATCGCGTAAAATTCTTCGCCATGCGAAACGTGAAAATTGCTAGGATATGAGCTGTTGAAAATAATGACAGATGGGCGGTCTAAGTATAGGTATTTCTGCACCGAAAAAAATAATACCAATATCAGCTTGTCATTTCCAAATAATTAAATCAATCACCAACTACCAAAATAACTTTCGACAGGGTAATTTTATAATTTAATTTTTAAAAAAGATTAAGAAATCGTGACGCAATCTAATAAATATTTGTTATTGTTTTAAACACATTAGATCAAATTGTCACAGATAAGAGTCTTTTGAAAATTGTTATTTAACATAATTGATAAATTAAAGACTCGGTTTGATTATATTTTTCCCCTGTATGGCTTATTGTGCCCATACATAAAGTTAGTCTGCTCTTCTTCATCGGTATTGTTTATAATTGAATTGACAGTGTAGTAAAGATTTGTTTACTCTTTTTTTTAGCTTTTGTTTTTTGGTTTTCACGCTTGTTGAGCAGTAAATTTATTTTTAATTGTCATTGATTTGTGATTGCCACAAATAAATTCTATAAAGTAATAAAAAAATTTGTATACATCTTAAAAGATATGTAACACTTAAACACAATACTTTATGATTGATATTGATTGATACAACGAATAATTACACATTGTTATCGCAACAATCAACCTACTTCAGTTCTGTTGTAAAATTGTTCATTTAATTGAACGATAAAATTATAAAAAATTATCAAGGACGTCTTTTCAATTTGTCAATTCATTGATTGCGAACTGTTAATTACCATTTCTTAGGCTATTCATTTTTTTAACATTTCTGATTTTATCGGGTTTCTGTTCATGGCTGACTTGATGCATTACAACTATTGTGCAATAACATGAAATAATAGCTCACTTTGAGCCCTATTTCATCACATTGACACAATGTGCAGATGCGTCACTCGTTGATCCCATTGGGTTTTTGCATTCCCTCGCATCCTTCTAATTGTCTAAATATTCCACCCACAATATTCCATCTGTTTTCGATTAGCAGACATGCATCATACATATGTCCCTGCCCCTTTCAATTGGGAGGGAAGGAGGATGCGCTCACGTGCTTGGCTAACAGCTGATTGCGAAGCTTTCTCTTGTGGCGTATACGCAATTTCTGGTTTGTTCTATTGGAAGCCAAAAGTCGCAGTGCGCTCTCTTTGTTATGCCCGTTTTCTCTCTTTATATCCGGTTCTTGACTCGTACAGTTTAAGAGTATATTGCTTTACTTTAACATAACTTATTAAAAACTATAAGAAAAAGCAATCCAATCTTAAATGGATTTAGTCCTAAAAAAGACAAAACTAAACTTAAAATCACAAATTTCAAGCCATCTTAAAATATAAATAAGAGGGTTTTTGTAACATCATTTATGCAAATCAAAAACATTTCAACAAATATTCGTATTTATTTTTTCTGTTCATACAGACAATTTTCGAGATGAGTTATAAGCTTAAGTCGTTATTTCCTGTGCAGGTATGCAGGTTATTAACTTCAGGGTATCTCATATTCGATACACACGAAATTCTCCTTTTCGTCTGCCATTTTATGAATTAAAGGCAATGCATCTCCCTCTCATGGCCGCTCTTTCAAAAAGTAAATGAACCCGTGCACTAAATGCAGGTCTCTCTCTCTCTAGGTCTCTGTCTCTTGTTTTTAACACATTCTCTCCCTCTCTCACTTCATTTTGGAGACTCGTTTCTTGCCATTTCTCAGTTTATTTTGGTGCTGCATTCATTTTGGCCGCGTTTCGCTTTTGGTCTCTGTTTGTTGTTGTTGCCAATTTCGTTTTTGGCAGTTGCATAAAACAAACGCGAAATAAATTCCGCAGCTCTCTCTCTCGCTTCTCGCTTCTCGCGCTCTTTGTTTTTATTATTCCAAGTGCTCAGTCGGAAAGTGTTTGCTGCGCGTTCTTAATGTTTTATTTATTTGTATTGTGTTTTTAGTGGTTTGGTGTTAATTTGTCGGGCATTAAAAAAGCCACAAAAACGCGGAGCATCGGCACAAAAATCAATAAAATATTATAAAACAATTCGAGGCACGCAGAGCCAGGGATATGTCAATATCTGACTGACCAAATCTGTATACATGGTGTATGAGCGATTTATATAGTATTCGCATGTTTGGTTGTGCGTGTTATGCAAACATTTTTCGGCAAAGTCGAGGAAAATCTATCGGAATTCGTCTAGAAAATAATTCTCAATAAATACAAAAAATACAAAAAAATTAATAACAATTAAAAAGTGTTTAATCATAATTATTTAAGCCTCATGGCTCAATTTAATGTGCAATTTTTCTTTCTAACCAACAACCAATAACATAAAAGCTTTTCAACTGCCAAAAGCAAATCAATTGATTTCAATTTTATTTTGGTAAATAAATAGATTCAGTTGAATAAATCAAAATCTTTATCTTCGCTTTGTTTACGTAAATGAGAAGAAAAGTCAGAGGAAGAGTGCCAAAAAATTCGAAAAATCAAGCAGCCAAAACTATTTATTGAGAAATTTCGAATCAGTGACGTGAAATAACAAATTTAGTTGAGAGAATACTTTTGAATTAAATGGCAAACTGTAAATAAACATTTCTTTCATTTAATTTCATGGGTCACTGACATACAAAACCATTTTATTTTATAATTTGTATACTCTTTTGTAAGTATAGCTCTTTATTTTTTGTTCATTTTCTTTCCTGTAGAATTCTTAATTTTCCCCATTACCTAGGCGGCAATTAAATTTCCCTTTGATGGCCAGGAAATTAGTCATATATGTACATAAATGTGGTCTCATACAAGTAAACAAATAAATTTCTAGCGAAATTCATAACAATTTCAATTAGAGCGGGAAAAACAAACGATAAAAGAAATATTAAGTGACCAGCTTGCGTTTTAATTTCTGAAAAGGCAATCAAGGAAAAATATCACACATACGCCGCGTTGTCGCGTGTCGCAAAGACAGCTGTTTAACAGACCTCTCTCTCCCTCTCTCCCTCTCTCTCTGCAGTTGAATGACTTAGTTGACACATTTCTAAAAGAATTTGTTTGTGCACTATTTGAGATTTACAATTATGATTTTTACAGAGAGAGAGAGAAAGAGAGTGTATAGCAAATATGTAGCCCGCTTTGAGGCGCCAAGAATGCTTAAATAAACTCGCGTGCAATGAGCCCGTAATTTCAACTCTCTGACTTCCCCTGACCGTTGTATTGATTTTGGCCAACACCTTCTCACTCTCCCACTTTCATTGCAGTTTGTGCTGAACGAGGAAGCAGCAGCCACAGAATGCACAGCAGTGCTGGAGGGGCGGCCGGGGGTGGCAACTACGAGGACGTTGCAGCCGCCCGACGCGGCCGCTTCCGCATCACCTCCGGTTCACCATCCACGCCACAGGGTCCGCCCGAAACGACGTTGGGTCGCTTCCGCCTCATGCCCACATGTAAGTTGATTTCAAACTCCGTCTATTATGAAACCCTTTATGACATACATAAAAGTAAAACAAACAATGAGATAGTTTCAACGTTTATTGCTCATACGCAGTGTGGGCACATCTGATTTATAGTGTCTTTGTAAAGTCAGGGTCTTTAAATTTACTGCTTTAAAACCTCAGCTCTCGTGATTATTACAAAGTAACTACAAATATGTCATCTCATTTGAGAAAAATTCAACTTTAATGTCATCTCACTTTTCCTTTCCTATCTTTTACACTTTTACATTAATTTTAATTACATTTTCCGAATTTATCAAGGAGAATGTTTTACATCCATTTAAGTACCTACATCTCTTGAAAATTTTACAACAGCTTATAGAAATAGAAATGTAATTAGACAGTTGTATACAAATTTCAAAAGTATCTACATTTTCTTTTAAATCCTAACCCTTGTTTTATACAAATGTTACCCTAATTTTACCTAATTTCATAGTATTTGGTTTGATTAAATTTTGCCTTAATTTATTTTTAAACAGTATTTGATTATTTTTAAACCCACCTATCCAATTATTGTGGGCTAAGTACCGCTTGAAGTCATGCCCTAATGAATTTCAATACTTTAAGAGCTTACTGCTTGGTATCCTTTGGTCGTGGGGCTTAACAAATAACGGCTGGTGCTAATTGGTGTCCTCTCCTTTCACTATTTCAGCCAATTATGGCGCGATTTCGCCCATCCTGCAGCGGGGTCGATTCGCCGTGATACCCGAAGAGCCGCAGGCCGGTTCGCCGGCATTGGGAACACCGCCGCCAGGCAACCGAACCGCACGTTCGCCTTCGCCCGAGTGGGACTTCGACATTGAGCAGGTGAGTGGGTTGAGATGGGTGGTGGGTGGCTAAATCTGGTGGGTTTAAATGGAGTTGGAGGGCAGCTCCATTCTCAGAGTCACTCGACTACAACTACTTTGCTGTTTCTGATGGCGACATTGTGCTCCTTTCTCGCTGGCCTCTCAGTGCAATGCGCCATTTTTATTGATTTCACTGGGTCGTCTGAAGTTGCAAAAGAGTTTGGTGGGCACACAAAGTGTGAACGGCATGCCAAGGCAACTAATTTGATTTATTTATGGGTGATAAAGTCGATTTTTGGCTTTGTGATGGAAATAGAAATATTGCTTATCTGCATGTTACTTCAGAATTAATAAAGTTAGGAAGGTTATCATTTTGTTAGGACACTTAGTTGTTTTTTGGCTAAAAATAAACGTGGGTAATAACAGAAACGCAAAAACTACACTAATTCGAAGAAAAAGAGAAACCAATATAGAAAACAACCCTAATATTTCTTACTCGAAATTTCGTATATGTATTTGTTTGTTTTTTTTGTGGTTGTTTTGTTTTGCAAATTTTCCGAATTCAAATGCCATTTTTTTGGCGCCAAATCCGTGATGTTGCTTGACAAAAGCTGCGTGCTGTATAACACCCGTCAATCTGGCAACGTCATTTAGTGTGACCGCAGTGCAAGACTTGCAAAGGCGGAGTTTTAATTTAAAAAATGATTGATTTAAATGATTGAATTCACAATCGTCCGAATATTTTGTTTAAAATATCTTTTTTATTTTATTAAAAAAAGTGTACAAATAACTCAAACAAATTCTTAATGATGAAAGCCAACCCATCTCAGTTATGATTAAAACCAATTATACAATTAAAACAGTTGGTTTTCTTTAAGTTTTTTTTGTTATTCAAACAACAAACGTCTTACGATTTTTAAATGAACTTTTTTTGTATTAACTATTTACATTATTTGTATTTCATGGTATATTTAAAATACCATTTAGAGCAGCAGATGGTATTTACTAGCTCTAGCCCCGTGGTCACACTATTTCTGAATTGTTTTTTTGTCGGTTTTGTTGTTGCCGTGTCTTCGTTTTTTTCGCTGTAAAATAAAACGCTTAACGAATTTTTCGCCTGTGAGTTAAATAAATAAAGCAAAAAATTCCCCGCGATCAGTGCGTGAAATTGTGTCAGCAGTTTTTCAAATTATAAAGATAAAATCTAAATATGAAATTAGTTTGGCATATCTGATAAATGTGTGCTCAACAATGATATTAGTTCGTGATAAGCTGCGTACAATGATTTCAATTGTGCGCGAATGCATTGCAGAAATCGCAGCGACAATAGCAACAAAAACCACACGATGAAACAATTGATCTTTGTTCTTGCAAGTGCGCAAAATAATTGCAAAATATTCCTTGTTTAATTAAAAGAAAACCTTAATCATTTTTGGTACATATGTATGTACATATAAAAATCAATAATCTGCGATCAGCTGTTGGCACACATACAAACACATGGCGTCGCCTGCTGGAAAGAGCAGCAACAACAACGACTGGAAATTTTCCACGGACAAATACAAATACTTTTATTTGCCCTCCTTTACGGTTTTTCATTGTTTCTTGTTGTTTTGCTTTTTAATTTAGATTGTTCTTAATAACAACAAAAAAGTACTAAAATCAGTGCTAGAGAGTGACGTAGTCACTGGAATTTTCTTCCTCTTTCAATTTGCTGGCTGATCAGTTTTAGTGCGTGTTCCAATTGGAAAGTCGAGTCCAAAGTGGAAGCGCGCGCCTTAATTGTATTTTTTTTTTTGCGCTCGCATTCTTTTCTTTTTATTAAAATCGATTTGGTTTTTGTTGCTGCCGTCGACTGTTTGTGATTTATTTGGTGTTGAACAAGATGGCTGATAATTAGCCGAGTGAAATGAGTGTGCTGGAATAATAATCTAATCTGAAAAGTCAACAACACCTCCAAAGTGTTTGGACATCCAGCGAAAATAGTTCTAATTTCGCTCTAATCTCTCTCTATATAATGTGCAAATCGTTACGTTTCTTCTTATTTACAATTATTTTAGCGCAGCTAAATGCCTAATCGCGAAATTGTTTACAAAAGTTTTGTTTTTTACCCGTTCATGTGTCCGTGAACGTGAATGTGGATGTGTGTGTCAGTGCGTCTATGCCCTGTGCGTATGTGTGTGTGTGCGATCAAAACACACGTTAAATTAATTTTTAAACAAGAGAATCGGCGACAATCGAGATTCTGCAATTGATTAAACAACACATCCAGTTACTGATTAATAAATACAAAAGGTTGGTGAACATTTTCTTACCCCACCCCCCTGTTTTATTGCCAAATTTGATTTATTTTTGTGCCTTTATTTCTTTTGTGTTGATATGAGCGAGTGACGTTTGATTTTTCCCCCCTTTTGCCTCTTCTTCTTTTCGTATCTGTGACTAAGTTGAGTGGGTGGGAAATTCCCCCAATTTGGGGAACTTTGGGAAAATGCCCAAGATGAGGACATTCTTCTCTTGATTTTGAAAGCTATTGGGTACGTTTTTTTTACCTATTTTAAATTTCCGAATATAAACAGCAAAATTATGACATTTTGAATTGTTGGTAATTTTTATATAACAAAGTAATAGATTTTTGGAAAATTTTAAATAAACAAAACATGTTTTGGGATTTTTTAAAATGTTTTAAATTAAGATTTTTAGGATACTGTACTTCCCAAAAATAATGCTTACAATTTTAAATATGTTTTTTTTAATAAAATAAAAATATAAACGTTTTACTACTGTTTTACATAACAATTAAACAAAAGACTTAAAAATTATTGGCATAAAGATTGAATTTTAACTTCCTAAAAGAAATTAACTTTTTTTAGAAATTGTCATAATCGAAAAGTAAGCAACACTAATTGTCAATTAAGTATCTTATCGTGTAACTTGGCTAATTAAGCAGAAACACTTCAATTTAGTTCCCAGAAATTTGAAGAGATCGCAACTGAAGTTAGCAGGCAGCAAAAAAGTTGTACTTTGATCTGCGGATATACTACATAGAAAACCCCAGATAGTCGTAGTGTATGGTAATATTTAATGTTCGCATTTACAGTTGCGCGTTCGGCACGAGTTGTGTGCCAATTACCGTTAAACAGAAATTGCAATGCCAATATACACAAACTTTATTCAATATTCGTGTTCGAATGAGAATATCTGTGTGTGTTTATTCCAAATCACATGCACACAATACTCTGGATCAGCAGTTCGCCCAGTGATCGTTGTTTTGGGGTATTTTTTCGCTTCCTTTCCAAGTGGCTGCATTGAAACTGAAACTGTTTGTTTATCTTAGCAATTAGTTGGCCATAAATTGTGCGCAAACGAATAGGAGGAATAAAGCATAAATAATTTAGGAGCGTAGCAATTACTTACTGAATTTTTAGAGCCAATCGATTTTGTTCAATATTTTTGTTTACTTTCGAGGAATATTTGTTTCATAATTGACTTTCCGGCCCTCAACGGCTTCTTCCAATTACGCAAGTTTTTTGAGCCCCTCAAAGTTTTCCCCACTTTAGTTGTTTGTTTGATTTGCCCGAGTTGAATGAACCTCTTTCAATATCGTTCAGAAAGGGAACCCAGAGACCGGACTTAGCTTCACTCGAATATCAATATTTTTGTTCAAATATTGTTTTGCGTATACGACACAGCGACAAAAAATATTTACCAGATGTCCTCATGTCGCAAATTGCATTGGTTTTTAGGGTAGGGAAAGAAAACTGCAGAGATTTAGGGCATGGGCAGCGAAAATTGGTTTAAGGAATACATATTTGTTGAGCGGATTCATAATGTTTTTTAATTCTGTAAATACGAAAAAGTTCCAAGAAGCTCGCACAAAAACAAGCAAGAAAAGTAATAACAAACCTCTTCATCTATTTTTGCTTTTCAGTCATTGTTTTAAATGTTTAACTAAATTTCCTTCCGAAATGTACTATTTTTTGTTGGTACTGAAAAGTTTCTTCACAAATTTATTGATCAGATAAATACAATGTTTGACCAAAAACATGGATTATGAACTTATGTACTATACCGACACGGTGACCTGACTCCAAACAGTTTTGTTAAGTATTTCGAATGACTGCATCTGCTCTTTCAGTTGGCTAATCTGCTTGAAAACCAAATCGAACTTTTCCTCAAAGTGCTGAACCATCACTTTAAGTTCCCGACGCAGTTCCTCCACTTCGCTGGGGTCAGAGCCGCTTGGTTTTGGAGTGGACTCCACACTGGCCGAGATTTCAGCGGACGAACTGGAGTCCATTAGCTCTTTTTCGGGCATGCGATACATGCAGGCTATCCCTCGGATGTACTCCCCTGGAAAGTCCGAATCATAGACGTCCACGGAGTAGGTGATGCCATTTGGACGGATCAGCACCTCCATTACGTTTCTCAGACTGAAGCAGTTCCAATTGTTGCCGTGTATATAGAAGTGTGTCAATTGCGAGAGCGTGGAAAACGAGGAGGGATCGATTTCCGTGAGATTATTGCCGGAAATGTCCAGTTTTCGCAGATTGGGCATACCCTGCAAAGCCTCCAGTGGCACCTCAACTTGACCCGTGTTTCGCAGCACCAACATCTCCAGGTCCGGCGTTTGCCAACCCTCGGGCAACTGGCCAAGATTCGGGTTATCCGCCACGTCCAGGTGACGCAGCTTGGGCACCCGGCTCAACGAGGCCAACTGGATCAGCGAATTGTTGCGCAGCACCAAATGCTGCAGGGCCTCCGATGCGGGGAAGTACAGCTCCCTCACGCGGTTATCGCTCAGATCGACATTCGTCACCGATCCGTACAAATTGACACGGTCCAGCGAGCAGTTGCGAACGGTCAGGTTGGTGGCGTTAATATTCAGCAGTAGCACACTCAACTGCGGGTTATGCGATAGATCTATGGAATGCATCATCTGATAATCACGCTCCCGGGCCCGGAAGGCGTACTCTCCCAGTTCCCGCAGTTGATTGCTGTGCATCGTAACCGATGTCAGTCGCGGATTATGGGCAAATAAATCGCTCGAAATGATGGTCAGTTGATTTTCAGCCAGGCCCACATGCTGCAGACTTTTCATATCCGAAAATATACCCGGTGGCAGCTCCTCCAAGCGATTCTCCGTGAGGTCCAAGTACTGCAACGCTTTAAGATTTTCGAAAACTCCTATATGCAGTTTGCTAAGATTGTTGCGATTCAGGAAGAGGAACTGCAGGTTGCCTGCTCCCCTGAAAGTTTGAAAGGGCAGCTCCTCGATTTCATTATCGGTAAGCAAAAGGATCACCAGCTTCTCGGCACCGATAAAGAAGTTCTCATAGTCTATGTGTCGAATGCCACAGTTACGTATATCCAGCTCTTTGATCTCCAGCGTATAGAAGAGTCGCAGGGGAAAGTTCGTGAAGGTACAGTTCTCAAAGATCAGTGTGCTGGCGGGCTCCTCGTCACCAACTTCGTAGGTGGTACCATCCTTACCAATCCGCACCTCCGTTGGCAAATCAAACAGGGCCTTTTTGTCCTCGCCGACGAAGTTGAATCCATTGCAGCGGGTCACTTCGCCATCGGTTCGACAGTAATCCTCCAGACTGACCACCGGCACTAATTGCGTTGGACTGTCCTCATCCTTATCGACATCGACATCCTCGGCGACTACGACGATCAGCAAACAGATCCAACACAACAGCAAAAGATTCCGGACGTACATTGAGCGTGCTCCACGGTTCACGTTCGACCTGCAACTGATTCCAAACGATGACCGCCAAACGGCTCGCCAGATAAGCATCCCTATAATGCTCAAATAATGATCATCAGTTCTATATAATTTTCATTGTATTCATGGTGTTTTGATTTTGCAAAAAAAATGGTTCATATATAACGTGTACAGTTCGTTTCAGAACTTTAACTCTGAGTCTTTTCAGTGCTTGTGCTCTATTATTTCAGTCTTGTTGGATAGTTACTAATGATAGACAGTGGCTCTTCCTTGAAAACTAAACTAAGCCAGCAATTTTGTATTAAATTTATGTTTGGTTTATTAGCACAATTCTTGAATTACTGATTTAAAAGTGTATCTTAACCAAGTTAATTAAATAAGTGTAAAGACCAATCACCTTTTTTTATTTATTGTTTGTTGAACAGCCAAAAACTTTTCGAAACTAAAAGAACTTTACATCTTGAATTTTGAAAGTTATGTCAATTACTGTATGTGGAAGCACAATAATTATTTGCGATACTCGAAGAGTAAGCAAATACTGTAAACGATCAAATGTCTGTCTGTCCGTCTGTCCGTCCGTCCGTCTGTCCGTCCGTCCGTACAAACGTCGAGATCTCGGGAACTATAAGAGCTAGAACCACCAAATTTTGGGCACAGACTTCTAGAAACAAAGCGCAGATCAAGTTTGTTTCAAAACTTGACCACGCCCCTTTTACCGCCCACAAACCGCGAAAATCTGTGGCGCCCTCATTTTTTATGCAATCGTTACGGTTTAAAAAGAAATATAATGATATGTGCACTGTCTTACTACATTCCGAACCATTTTGTGCTCTAATAAATAATAAAGAAGTTATAGAACATTTTGCTATGCCTTATACATATGTAGTTAATGTAGCCCCATAGGTGGCGACTCTATCGTTTTTTTTCGTTTTGTTTTTTAGCCCCATAGGTGGCGACTCTATCGTTTTTTTTTCGTTTTGTTTTTTTAAAAAGGGAAAATGAGTATCGCAAATCTTACAGTCGGGAACCCCGACTATAGCGTTCTTTCTTGTCAGTTTTATTCTGTTGTCACCATTATTTTGACGCATGCTTGTGGTTTTCCATATATCACTCATTTTTTTTTTGCACTGCTCTATGAAGTTCCCGCTCCGTTGCCTCCATTCAGTTGATCTGCCGAAACTCATGAAACTCGAACAAAAACATTGTTCCATATCTGCTGAACAATTTCCAGTCCCTGTCCTCTTATCATGAAGTGTTTACTTAGCGATTTGTTAAACAAAACGTGGAAATCTTTTGGTTGCTGATAATGGACATACGGCCACAGACCCAGTCTTAGCCATTGAAGTTCACCTTTATGCAAGGGTATTTTCACGGTGGCTCAAGAGCTTTTTCTTTTCCACCCAATTAAGTGGAAAACTAGGCGCGTGGAAATATTTCCTAAAATATATTTTTATTACTCATTTCATATTTTGTTGATCGTTAAAGTCGTTCGTATTCGCGTGAGCTATATATTTGTTTGAATATAAAAATTTGCTGATTGCCCACCGAATGATTCATTTTTCAACCGAAGCGTTGCCTTCACAAAAGTAGAGGGCATTTGGGTTTCGGTTCGATAAGGATTCTAGAACTTCCGTTTACTGTTTGTTTGCCGTTATATTTATTTATAAAAAAACGTTGGCTTCGGCTACACAAATATTAGCAAGGATGTGTGGCACCTTTCCCCTTACACTTATAAACTTTACGACTCAAAACTTTCGCCCGAACAGCGAATCTTTATTGGTGACATGTCAGTGGAAAAATATTAAATTCTTACCAATATATTATCGTTTGGGCTTAGAACACGTTCAACCTGCTTTCAGTCGCTCAATTTGTTATTTACAGCTTTGCGAGTGAAAACAAAAAGATTAAAACGACTTCAAAGTCAACTTAAGCTTTATTAATTTGTATGCAAACAAATTTATTTGCTTGTTGAAGTTTATAAAATTAGCTTTCCATACGTTTTTGGTGGGATTTTTACAGCTTAGGTCTGGGCAAACAAATTTGAATAGCGAAAGGTAATTTTTCCACTTGTATATCACAATTGATCTGCCTATTTGCATTGGGCTAATTATGAGTCAATGGTTTTTATATTATTTGATACAAGATTGCTTTTGCTGTTCGGGGCATTTTCTATATCTATTTGTTGTTGTGGCTCAATTGAAACGGCATGACTTCGTTTAGCGATCAATTTTGTCGTCTGTGCCCCCTTTGTTCAATTCAATTTGCCGCAATTACTTTGCATACAAGCCCCAAGAAAAATAAAAGTGAGAATTCTGCGCCTTCAACAGACTTTGTCCTCTCCGTCTGCACTTTATTCAAATCAAATTTACCCCAATAGTTTAGCGGGGTAAACAAATGCGGAATATATAAATGAACATATAGCAGGCAATCGGTCACACCGTATATACACGTAAAAATATTATTCTGTTGTGGGTGATTTTATATGGCGCCTTCGGTTATGGCACTTGATTTATTTCATTAGGTTTATTGGTCATACAGGCGCTAAAAGTTTAAGTTATTGTTCAAAGGTTGTTTTTAGCAAGTTGCCTGATGTGATGACGAAGTCGGTAATAGATAATATAACCGGAAAATGAGCTAATTGTCATTAAAACAGTGCAGTTATTAGAAAACTTTATTGCATTGAGTGACTAATGTTATTGTAAGGCAGTCATACCCATTACTAAAGTTTAAAATACGCGACCAAAAAATACAGAGATGGCTTTATTTGCTTTTCTTCTTAATCTAACAAACAAGTTTGCAATCAATAGATGTTGACAAACTGATTTTATGATATAATTACAGCTTAATTATAGACAAAATGTTTACTTATACGTAAAACGATTTGATGATAATGAAACTAATCGAACTAAAAATAGATTGCAACCTATGATGATAAAAAAGCGCACTGATAACATTAAGAATTGTTTTGTAATGTAAAATTTTGTTTTGTGTGTTAAAAATTAAAAAAGATGAAAATCAAAACCAACTACCTACTTCGTTTGTTTATCAGACTCTGGACAGACTCAACGTAGCCCCACTTGGCATACTTTTGGAATGGAAGTACATAGGTACTCCGTCCCCGTCAACAAACATTCCCATATCAGCTGATATTACTGATGTCATAAACTATAGCCCGGAGAGTCGATTGCAGCTGGAGATTGAGAGAACGTGCTTATCGCCCGGCTATTCGGCCAAATGGTCGAAATTATCGCTCAGCAGAGCGTAGAAACAATAACACAGTAAAACCACGCAGCGAATATTCATTGAGAGGAATCATAAAATTTTATTAGCCCAAAATCGAACCGAAACAAAAAAAAAAATGCACACAAAACAAACACTCGAAGACCAGTTTGGCCCGTTTAGGGTTGTTTTTGAAGGTTGTGTTCTGGTTTTGTATTAAAAAGCCCCTCCAAGCCACTTATTAGCTCAGTCTTCATTCTGCCCAGATGCTGTTACTAAACTATCTGAACTATATTTTGATCGCATTGATCGGTCTCGCGTTCTGTGAGTCCCAAAAGCCCGAAGAAGTTGCAGTTGAGAGTTTGGATTGCCGGGAAAATGCTTGCATGGGATTGAGCTACCCAAGTGCTTCAAAAGTTGCCTTCTTCTCGGAAAAGGTGACTAAAAATCTCCGAGAATACGAGTCTCTCATACTGCACAGTTCCCACTTGGCCAACCTGCCCAGAAATGTCTTCCACAACCTTCCTCAACTTGTTGAATTCGATGTCTTGGAGTGTCAGCTTCAGAATATCGAAAGAGAATGCTTTGATGGCGCCAAGAACTTGAAGAGACTTAATCTGGGAGGAAATAGCCTAACAGTTTTGAATGACAACACCTTCGAACTGGCTACACAATTGGAAGATCTCAACTTATCCGACAATAAACTAGAGGAACTTCCCGCCAAGATTTTGCTGCCCCTCAAAAAATTACAAAAGATCAACTTATCTAACAATCAGCTGAAGACTATTTCCCAGTTTACCTTCTCGCAATTGGGATCTCTCGAGTCTATAAACCTGGACAGCAATCAGCTGAGAGAACTGCCTGGTGAAGTTTTCAGAGATCAGCGAAAGCATTTGGCAGAATTCTCAGCCAGAAGAAATCAACTGGAACGGTTCCCTTCAAACATACTCTCTGAAATAAAACTACTTAAACTTTCTTTTAATCCTGTACTGAAAAGTCTTAAGTTAACAGCAAAAATTGATGAGCTGCAGGCCACCAATTGTGGCCTTGAATCAGTTGTTTTAAATGGTCGAGTGATCAGTGTCCAACTGGAAGATAACTTGAATCTGAAAGAGTTGAAAATAACACAGCCTCAGGACCTAGAAAAACTTTATCTAGCCAATACTAATTTATCCAGGCTTGACTTCCTGTCCAAGGCCAGTAAGTTAGTTGACCTGGATCTGACGGGCATTGAGAACCTTCAGGACTTACCTCAAGTTTCCTTCGCCAGTGGATTGGAACGATTAAGCTTTACTTACGACAACATGACCTCTGATCAGATGGACATGCTGCCCCAATTAAAGGAGCTGAACTTCTTGGAAATATCACACGACAAAGTAAGGGAGATATTTATAAAGGATCTGGATGATGACTTCTATGTCGACGATTCAACATCTAACTGTGGACAATTAGCAGATTTGTTGGAGTTTGCGGAGCTTCCCAAGGACACGACTATATTGGAAGATCGGTTAGTTGGAGGTCGTCGAGAGCCCCTGAGGTGTGGATCTACATAATACACGAGAATAAATTATATAAACAAACAAATTATTTTGAATGTATATTTAAACTATCCGGACTTTGCACAGTGGGCTAGAAGCCTCATCTAGTGGAATAAAAGTCAATTTTAAGTCTTTAAAATGTTGGCTTATTATGCTACCATATTAAAGGTAATACCCTAATTAGCCAAAAAAAGTTTAAAACTTGGCTGGTAAATGCAGCCCTGATCAGCTGTGAGCTGTCAAAGTGAACATATGTTTCAGTAGTAACTAAAAAAAAAATTGATGAAATTTGTCATTCATGTTTGAGAGTCAAAAAAAGGCAGACGCTGACGAATTTTAACAAAAAAAAAAATTGTTTCCTTTAAAATAAGGTATGTATTAATTTAAAAATTTTTGTTTGTGACCCGTCCTTCCATGTGTAGCTAAAAAATTAGTTTTTTGTAAACTGCTTTAGTAAGCTTTTTGTTGAATATTTTACTGGCATTATTGGACAATAACTAACGAGATTCGCTAGTATTCGAGCTAAGCTTAGTATTTATGTAAAGTGTGACTTCTTGTGGTGTGAAAATGTCCAAAATGATAACCAACTTCGTCCGACTCTAAAGTCTATTACACTTTTTAGGTAAAATGTCAGTCCCTAAGAAAATTCTATTTTCCTTGTGGCTAAGCGAAAAAGACGCCTCAAAAAAATTTGCTATTGTAAAGGAATATGTTTTTGGGTCCATAAACAACAAAATAATTGTATTCGACCTTTTTAAACAGACTTTAAAAAAAAAAAAAAAACTATTTTTTGAGCTTTTCGCCTTACATCTTTGAAACTACTGACCGAATCAGAATACGTGGTCAATGGTTTAAGAAACTTAAGTTTAAATTTTCATTAAAATATCTCTTCATTTACACGAGTTATTAATTAAATTCCGCTAAAAGGGGTATCTAGCCCACTGTGCTTTGTTTTGTTAAGTCCGCCGACCAGAAGACCGAAGAATTGCACATTTGTAAATGAAATGAAACTGCTCGACTTGCAATTGCGAAATTCCTTTGATCGCCCACGGAAACAATTAGATAACACGGCAAACGTATTTACCAATAATTGCATATATTTAGGTATTATTAATTGCTTTTAATTGTTTTTAGGCAGATTCGCCCTCAGGCTGAAACACGAACGTGTTTAAGCTCTCATCTAGCAATCAGTAATAATAATAAAGCCCAAAAGTGAAAAACAATAAATAAATCAACAATATAATTTATTGATTTCTTATTTAATTAATTAATAATTTTATTTATTTATTTTTAATAAAAACCTTTGTTTTAAGAAATGAGTATACATATTTCGTTTTTTTAAATTTCCCTAAGGGATTCATCAGAACATGCATGCGTATTTGCATGTTCCAAAGCTGCTTAAAAAACAATTACATTACAATTACAATTTATCTTCGTTAAAAAGAGTAATTTTAGCTGTCTGTTTACAAATCATTTATCAACGCCTTACAATTTAAAAGACTTCCAGTTTTCCTTCGCCCGCCTGTCGCCGCAATTGTTTACGTTTTGCAAATATTGTAACCATTGTTTAAAAAACAATTTGTCAATTTAAAAACTCGTGCGATTTCTGTTCTCAAACTTGGATGGTCTTGCGTTTTTAGCTGCCAGACGATTTCACTGATCTCCGCTGATTGGTGTCAGTAGAGCGCACAGATCTTGATCCGCGATCAACGATCATCGATTAGCAATCGCTCGATTGGCCACCGACCAGTTTCCCAGACGATCGCTGATGCTGTGCTTTGATCTGTCTCAATTTATTAGCTCATGTTGGACTACAGGTGCATTTTACTACGACTACGGTGAACTTATCGCTGAGATCGCCTTTCTGGGGGGCTAGAATCGATCCCGACCCTCCATTTTGAGGTTGAAGTTTGTGGTATTGGTGCCTGGAATTTGCGTATTTCCCCCCTGAACAGGTGGTAAAGTCTTGGACAGTTGCTTTTGATTTGAAACGGGGGGCAGGGGTTCCTTTGCACTGCTAACAGCGTCCACCTTGTTGCCCTCACTCATCATTTTGGTAATGTCCAGACTGTCTGAGTTCTGGTAGAAGAGGTAGGCAGAGGACATCAGGCCGACCAGGGAGAGAGTGATTAGGGTCCAGCGCAGGCCTGAGTTGATTTTTAGACCCCTGAAATCAAAAATCCTCATAAAAATTGATGTTTGCATTCAAGTGTATGGAAAACTCACAAAAACAGTGAGTACTTGACCAAGTTGGTGTAGGTCTTGTTGAGATGCACACCCTCCTCCACCCAAAACATGGGCAAAATAACCTTTGGCAAGTTCTTCATGGGCTCAATGCCCTCCACTGGCTCCATGTCCAGGTTAAACTGTAGACGCTTGGCAGCCTGGAAAGGTGTTCCAGACATCTGAAAAAACCTGAATTAGAAAGAAAAACAAGATTACTTAAAGCTTTGGCCTTACAAGTTCAAAGTCTATGTAGACTGCATGATCCTTCTCGTTGGGATTGAGACCATCAACATCACTAAGAAGCTTTGGATCGGCCAGGTAAAAGTGAGGCATGGAGGCCATCAAAGGACCTCCGACACAGGCTGCCAAGTTCATGGTTCCCTTGGGTGGACACGTGTCCAGGTCCTCGGGATCATCGCAGAAGCAGTGCAGGCTCTCGTCAGCACGTATATCCCCCATATCCAGAGTATATCTCATCGATGGCATTCCATGATACGATGACTTTCGCTGGTAGTACGCTCCCAGTGACCGACACAAGTCCGGGGTGAAGGCCCACAGGCCATCCTCCTTTTTCAGGGCAGGTGGAAAAACTGTGGAGTCGGTGCCCACAAATGTGTTGCACTCTCCATCCGGCCAAATTGATTGCTCCGGCTCGTCATCGAATTTCACTACTTTCCCCAGATCTTTGTTATTCTTCACCCCACGTAATACAGTAAATCGTCCAGCATCCGAGTGATTGGCCTGTTAAAAAAAATAATGAATTAATAATTCGGTTTCGTTTTTGGTGATACACTTTTAAAAAACAAGTTCTGAAATTTGAACAAACATATTGAATAATAAATAAATAACGTATAATTAAGAATTAATTGAAACTCACTTGGCCCATGAAGGAGAATAGAAAATGCGTTTGATTCACTTGTTTGGCCTGCTTTACTTCTCCGGTGTAAAAGACCGTGCACAGAGCCTTTGCCGAAAACTCCTCCGAGGAGCAGTCCACATTGATGCCCCGGAAAAAGACGTCCATAAACTTGGCCTTTATAAAGGCCTTGTCCTCCGGGAAAACTATACTTAATCCTTTGGAAACCAGCTCCATCATGGCAGCCTTTTCCCTTTGAACCATTATGCCACCGGGCTGTAAAATAAGAAGGAGAAGTAAATCTATAGCTAATTGTGCTTTTAATTTGCCACAAACAAAAGATGAATTTTTCACCCACACACAATGCAATCTATTTGTTCAGTTTTGATGGGTTAATTTTGAGGCTGCTGCTATTTTAGGATTGAGAATGTGATTTGCATAATTCACATGGTAACAATGGGCCACGTGGTCATTAGCTGGCGCCTTAAATGCACTTGCAAATTACTCTGTCTATTCGCTGACGGAATCTTTAATGTTCTTTAGTAAAGAACTTGTATACGGGGGCTATATAAGCAAGGATTTTAAGTTCAAATAAAAAACAATTTTTTTTTAATATTTTTGATAAAAATTTTAAGGAACTAATTTATTAGAAAACTCAATTTGCTCGTTAGTAACGAGTTGTTACACACCCTGAACTTTTGTCCTTTTACTTTTTCTCTATTTATTGGACCCAAAAGAAGCTGCATTAATTTTCTCTAGTCTTACCTGCATTATGGGATGCGGAAGGATAATCTCTTCCTCGCCCGTCAGTGGAAGCGTTTCCTTTTTGTTAAATATGAAAGTATTACGCATGTTAAAACTGACCGTGTCCTCTTCGACATCATCCTCTAAATCGTACTTGTCCTTCCACTCACTCAAATACAAATAAATAAAATTAAAAATATATAATTATCTTCAGATAAATTTGGAGATTTAGACCCACTCGAATACAAACGGACCGACTTCCTGCACACGGGGTTTACCACCTTCGGAGACCTCGTCGGGATTGGTAACGTTGAAAACATAGATGTAGAAGTGCAGGGGGAATGGAGTGTTTGACCAGAGTTCCCGCACATCCGATCCCGGCTTTAGAGTGACTTGCTATTGAGAGAAGAACCCTCATTAAATCGAACTCGAAGCGGCTTCCTCGGTTACCTTCGAGATCATTAGTCTGAGAATTTTGGGAAAGATAACCCAGCCATAGATAATCGCAAAGACGAACATGGCTGCCGAGCCCACCAAGAGCTTAACCCGAGGTACTTGCATCTCTGGGCTACTGGCCACTTCTGTGGGAAATTTCTATTTTATCCGTTTAAGTCTCCTTCGAGCAGAAGACCAGAGACTTTCACAGTCGCGACGCAACTGAATAGTCTCGACTTCAGAGTGCGGATTCCCTCCCAATCGGACGGGAACGTGCGAATATTTTGCACCCAATGGAGGGGGAGGTTTGCAAAGCCGGATTGCAAAACAGTCAGATAACACGGCATTACTTATAAAATCAATAATTGCATGTATTTGTGTATTATAAATTGTTTTCACTCTACGCTCTACGCAGATTCGGCCATAGCCGGACACACGAATGCGGTTTAACTGGCTTTTGTTCTGGACCCTGATCGTCACTTGATCATGCAGCTAGCAATCTGACTTAATGGTTCATAAAGCCCAAGATCGGAAACCAGTTGAACGAATTTAACGATCTATTTGGGGCTTTAAATGTGCCATAAATAATTGAGGATTGCCTTTGCTTTATTAATATTCACTTTATAACTTTTTAAGGATCAAAACATTTACTTAATATATCCTGTTTTGCAAGCTCACTTTTCCTTTGGAGAAGAAATGTGAAAATTAAAATTGGGTCACACCAAAACTAATTTTTTTAAAAATTATAAAAATGTGTTTATTTTGAAAAGCTCAAACTTTCTCCTTCCTTACTTCCATTTTCCATATATTATATATTATTTTACAAATAATATCAGCCAAAAGGGAATTTTTGAAAGATGAGTTTCAAATAAAAAATTTCTTCCTAGTAAACTAATATATTGTCTCGGTTAAATTGGAAATGAAGGAACCTACTCTCACCTACTTAAACGATTTGCACTTGGACTTGGACTTATTTCTGTATTTCTGCAATTGAAATTTCTTAACGGCCTATGCGACACCTGGCCTGTATTCCATTGCATTTCCTTGGAACTTTCTTTTCTGTAATTGTTGCAATTATATTGTCAATTTGAGGGGAACCATGGCAAGTGTTGATGGATAATTAGGAAAATACAGCTGGGCCAAATGGATTTCCCAAAGTTTGTAAGGAATATTACTGAAACAGTTTAATATTGTGGGAACAAATTTACCGATAACATATTTTAGCTCTTAAGTTATAACCTTTGGTTTTTGTTTATAGCTTTTACTCAATTACTAAAATTTCTGAATGTTAGGATAATGCAGATCGATTATTTTTAACTATAAAAACCAAGGTCTCTTTATCCCTTGCTCCACCTGAAGTTAAAAATTTTCATAATAAGTTTACCTTCATTTTCTTGGTAAAGTAAAGCGATCTTCACTAAGCCAATAGATCATATCAAGTTAGATGCTCTGCCACCTTGACCGGCTACGCTCCGCCTGGCTAACGCCCCTTCAGTCTGTCGTTTGTTGACATAAACAGAAATCGAAACTGAAACCGAGTGCAAAACATAATGAATAACAATGGCAAAAAACGAAAACACTGAAAACAACTTAAACAATGGCAAAACCCAAACACGTGACGCTGACGTTCAGTTGGGTTGAGTTAAGTTGAGAAACATATACAAAGAAAGACAGACAGGGCCTCTCCAAAAGTGACACAGAAAAACGAGTCGAGACGAGAGTGGAAAACGCAAATTAAAGTGCGCTTGACAACAGCAGCCGATCCATAAGATTTCAGATACCAGGTTTCTTCGACTTTTTTTCGCTGAGCCAATGGAAAATGAAAATTAAATGCTGCCGCAGCCAACAATTTGATTACGTTTGAGCTGGAGGCATTGAGTAACTGGGCGAAAGAGGAAATTCTCAATTTCGATCGCCGCCAATTGTTGTTGCTCAAATAGTTTTAAAATGCTGGGGCTTAAGATTGGAATTCACTTGGATTTCTTTTAATCGGGAAACTTAAAATTGAATTTACTTTGTTGTTTGTTTGTGGGGAATATGGTTTTATTGAGGAGCTACGAAGTCCTGAGTTAAAAATTAGGATAGGTATAAAATATAATTAATAAATTCCAATTTTGTTCTGATTTTTACCTCATGAACAAATTGTTTAAAGTAATTGCTTAAACAGTCGTGAATTACTTGACAGCTAAATCTTTAAGGAGTATTTATTTATTTTTGGATACTGTTGTATTTTTGTAGCAAACTGAATTGTCTGAAGTAGAAAAGTAAAACTTAAATTACTTAACTATTATGCATTGTCATAACTGCTGTCGTTGCTTGATGAATAATGATATTAAACTGTCAAGCTGTACAGCAAAAGTGGTTCTCATGGAAAACTGCCTTGATTGAAAACAACTTTAATAGGCCATAATGAAGAATAATTTTATTATCAGAATTACAATTTCTGACATTTCATTCTAAGTACTTTCATGGCTTTTGGCAGATAAAACACTAGCTTAGCTTTAAATTCTTAAATAAGGGTTTTTTCATTAATTTTGAAGTAGCTGTTGGTTCTTTGTAAAAGACCGCCTACACAGATGTGTAAAAAAAACACAACTTATAACTCCGCAAACGCTTCATAATTGGCGGCAACTAGAAAGTGAAAAAGTTGGCCAATTAGAAGGCAACTGCGAAATCCCACGATCCTCCACCCACTCGAATCCACTGGCATTGCAATGCTAACTTCCCGACCCACTTGCTGTGAAGTTAATTGTTTGGAGCTTGCATTCTTATCTTGAGTAGGAAATGTCTTTAGCCTTGCTGGATTCGCTTTCTAAATGCCCAACCCACTCGATTCTCAGTCCTTTCGACGCTCGGAATATCAATTATGCGCTGGCTGACAGCGTTTAATGAATCGCTCGAAGTCAATGAAAAAGCAAGTGACATTTGCACTATCAGCTATCGGACTGACAAGTGAAATGAATCATTTATTATGGGATCACGTGAGCGGGGCATCGGATTGATTGCATAAACCTCCAAAGAGCACTGTGATGACGATCATTCAATCGCTTGTGGAAGCCCCTTGAGCAGCTGGCAATCCTACATCATTTAACAGCAATTACAACCCACTCAAATGTATTTGTTTGTGCACCAACTTAATATAAAGTGCCAAAGTCACCAAAGCAAGTGCCTTTAGCATATTTATAAATTTGCATTGGTACCGCGCAGTTGAGGTATATTATGAGCTGAGTTGGAATAAATAAAATTGGAAAAATAAGGAATTCTTAGAAACAAGATATTAAAGTATATCGCAGTATAGGTAATAAAATAACCAATTTGAAACTATGATTGTTTTGAGGATAATTTATTAGGTAAAATATAAACAAATTTAGTTTTCTTACTCACAAGAAACGTAAGAATCTCAATCTATTAAGCAACTTTTAGATAATACAGAATATTTTATATATATTTCTCAAAGAGCTCTGCAGTACTTTGCAGGGTATCAAATAATTCTTAAGTAAAGTGTAGCATTTTCATATTATTATAACACTCATTGCAAATGCAGCTTTGGATAATTTATTGCCACTCGTAATCTCTCAACGTGCCTTATGTCATTTGGAACTGGGTGACCCCTCCGCAATTTTATATTATTTGCTTCTCGTGCGATATTTTATATGCCTAAATGAAACAGAAAATTGCTTGAATGCCAATTTCTCGTTTATTTTGCTTTTAATTATTGTCGTCAGTGCTGTCGTTTCTTTGTTGCTATGAGTTTAGCTTGTGATATTTTAGCAGTTGCCTTTTTTGAAGTATTTTTGTTGCGGTTTCTTTAAGTAAACAATAATATAGGTTACGTGACGAGAGTTCAAAGTTTGAAAATATTGTGAATTTTATGTTTCCCGAGAAATTCTAAATGGAAGTAGGGAAAAATGTAAAGGAGAGTCACGTATTGTGCGTCTGGGGGAAGTTTTGTTTATAAAAATATTTTAATAATCATTTAACGAAGAAAGAAAAATCTGCATAAATTAACAGCTAAAGTTAAGAACTGAATACACTAAAGTCCAAAGCAAAACACTAGTATATTCCCCTTAACAAACCAACTAGTATCAGCAGACGCCAGAATGTCTGGCAAAGTCAACCGCAGATGCAAAGATACGCGGCAACGGCGGACATATACTATACATAGATACATAGATACGAATGCCAGGCGGGTCAATCGGTGGCTACGGCCAATAATTAATAGATACAAATAGGCGAGCAATCAGCTGACTGATATTTATTCACGGCAACGGGTTGAGTTATGCAATTAAAAATGTAGGGAGGAGTGCTGGGGGCCATATAATTGCATGCTAGTAGCCATTGGATACAGTGCAGTAATGCCAGCTAACTGGATTGAGTCGGGAAAAGCAACGTGCTTGGGCAATTAATGCGAAATTTCTCGCTAAGCGAAATTCCCCCGAAACAAGCGGGAAAAGTATCCAAGTATCTTTTAACCCAGAATTCGAAAGATACAAACCTTTAGGCGACGCTTTGGGGTTGAGTCACTCACCCACGTGCGTCATCCGTCAGCCGTCAGCCGAAAACCGCAAAATGGGCGATGACATTAGCATATGCGCGGATACCAGATACATTTGTATCTAATTGCCATTAATTGCGGTGGGTATCTATTAGATGCGTACGCCATATGCTCGATTACACAACTTGCGGTTTGTCTTTGATGGGGTTTTTTTTGTTCAGGGGCAGGAGCAGGGGTGGGGTTTTGTTTTGGGTTGGGCCCACTCGGTTTTCAGCCACAATTTATGCCACTTGTTGCTCGGGGTTTGCGGTCACTTTACCAGGCTTAAATGCACTTATACTCCTGGATTTATTAGATAAAAGCTGCTTTTGTAGTTTATGGTTTTGCTTTGCTAAATGCTCTTGAATTTCTTTTTTATTAATTTAACTTTTTCTTTTTTTTTCACTAAAATTTATTTATTTTTTAAGTAACACAAAACAAGTTCTGCTTTCCTGCTTATTTTATATACCGAAGACTTGGAACAATTTTTATTTTTTTTAGGAACAATTAAACTTTTTAAATGACCACAAAATATTTATTTAAATTCGATTTTGATCAGGACCGTAAAGTTAATAAAACTACGTTTTAATGTTGATGTAATAGTTAGGATGTTTGATTTTCCCTGGAGAATTTCCCCATTTGATTTCGCATTTCCTCAGCTTGTCGCTTTTCTAATTAAAGTATAGTTGAGGGTATACATATGTATGTTTCGTTGATTTCTGCTCTGTCAGTCCATCAGCTGCCATATGTTGAACACTGCTTCTCATCCAGCTTCTGTTGCTGCTGCTTTTATTTTTCCATTTGTTTAATTTCGTGTTTGACTTTTGTTTTTCCTCCATCCAACAACCAACCACGTCGATGACGAAGCGTAAATAATGAAATTAGCTTTTGTTTTGCTCGATTTTTTTTCATGATGAATTGAAGGGTGGGGGGAAAATCAGACGACCTTCACCTCTTGTAGAATGTTTGCCGACTTGTTGGTACTAAAATTGTACAATCAACTGGTTGATATAGGAGAAAAATACGTCAGACAGCTCATATCAACACAAAAGGAACAATCGAAAGCCCACTAAGCTTTGATTGATATCAAAAACTCTATTTTCAGAATCCCAAAGAAGGCGGCATATCAATGTCGTACAAAAGAAAATATTGTGCATAGCGCAGATAGATAAACCATCGAGAGATACAGAGGATACAGGAGATACAGAGCGATAATCCAAAGATATAACCCAAAATTAGCAATGGCCACGAACTGCGACTTCATCGAGGAGCAAGTGAAGCAGCAGCCGTTGGCCAATGCGGCAGATGGAAGCCAGGAGGCCAAGGAGGAGAAGCAGGATCAGCCAGAGAAGCAACCGGCCACCTCCTCCTCCCCCGCTAATCCCTATGAGGACAGTTTCGAGTGCGCCTTCGAGTCCACCATGGATGACCTGGAGCAAGGAGTCCTCGATGGCTATGAATCGGACTCGGAGGCGAGTGCTAATGATCAGATCACAGACTCTGCCTCTTCCGGCAGCCTGGGAGCAGTGCAGCAGCGGGAGGAGCGGATGAGGGGCTTGCCAGGTGCACTACATGGCCAGCACATCGACTCGGAGATGCTTAAGTGCCTGCCCCGATCGAATTCCTTTGACTTTCACAGCAGCAGTGGCAGCAGCAGCGACGACGAGGATGACGACGACGACGACATTGAGGTGGATGAAGTGCAGCACAGCTTGGGACTGACCCTCAGCGGGAAGTTCGCCAAGGTCGATCTCTACTCGGGTCACCAAAGACCTGGTTACCTGCTGCCTCCCTACATCGAACGTCGCCGCTTGTCGCAGTGCAAGGAGGAGGACGACGAGGATGAGGGCGACAAGCAGTCGTCGGGTGGTGGATCTGCCACCGGAGAGGCTACGAAATCCGAGAGAGCTTCCAAGGCGCCACCACGGCCTCCCACACCGCAGGATGAGGCCTCCAAGGAGAAGTTCAAGGATCTGGAGCGACTGAGGCAGCAGTTTATGCACAAGATCGACAGGATTAACACGCGGAACATCGAGGAGAGTGAGGCGCCTCCACCACCACCTCCTCCACCGCCTCCGATTCCAGCCACTATTCTGCCCAAAGCCTTGAAGGAGTTGCTGCACACCCAGGAGAAGTCACCACCACCACCGGTGGTTAATCCAGTTATTTCACCAAATCCTGCTGTCCCAAGTGTGATTATAACCAAGGAAACTCCCCCACCAGTGGTCAAGGAGCCCGTATCCCCACTTCCTTTGCCCTCGGAACCGCCGCTGATCATCAAGGGCAAATTCAAAGTAACCCTAGCCCAAGAGACACCGGAGCTGCGAGTAGAGGCCCAGAAGTTGAGCAAACTTAAGGCCACTTCCAATGCCCACACCATCAGCTTTCCCTCCAGCTTTGGGGGCTACTCCTCGGTGCAGGGTTTGTTCTCCCAACGATATGGCTCCCATCGATTTTCCGCAGCCACCCCGCACCTGTCCAAACAGTTCTTCGAGCCATCGCTGGTCGAGATTCGCACCAGCAATGTGGCCCTGAATACGACTGGACTGGCCAATAGCAATCACCAAAGCCTCACTTGTGATACAAATAGTTTAGCCAACAAACCGCGAACGCCCAGCGAACGGGAGCTGGACGACATCTGGATACGAAGGCAGGACAATGGAACTGCAACGGCTCCTCATCCACAGCAGCAGCAGCATCAGAGGGCCGTGTCCTTGGGCGGGGCATCGACCATGCCCCGTTTGTTAAGAAGCGCGAGCAGTGCCTCCAACACGAGTCCCTCCCGCCAGCTGACCAACTCGGGATCTGTCTCCGTTTCAGTGTCGGATGATGTAAGTGGAAGGGTTGGTGTATTTTTACAACTAAATATCATTGAAAATGGGAATCAGGAAATTGAGCTGCTAATCATTTTAAAGTACTTATTTTTAACTAATGAGAAACCAGAAGCACGTAAAGTCAACTAAAGATCTAATGCTTTTACCTGATTTAGGCTAAACAGGGCTGTGTGTAATCTTTATATTCACAGATTTGACTGACGTCATTTGAGTTATGGGCACTTTTCATTATGAAATCATTTAGCGAGTATAAATCTCGACAGTGAAAGATATGATGCACGAGCCAAGAAAAGGTGTTGAGTTAGTGATGTCATAAGTAACATTACCTGATTAAATTCAGTTAGTTTTCTTTAGCTTTCGGCAAACCAGATATTTTAGTTATCCGTAGTACTTTCTTTGATCAATTATAAGAGGATACTTAAGTGAAATGGTTGTTTTCGGATCTTTGAAAGCTCTCAGGGAGGCCGCCACTTGACCTGCACTTCTTTTGGGGGATCTGCGGCCTTCATGCTTACATTTTGTTTATCCGATATTAATAATTTGCCTGCTCTGTTATTTCCACAATACCCATAAAGTTGTCTATTTATAGTGCGAACGGAGAAAGAGGTAAACGAGGCATACGAAATATTTCAGCTTTGTTTTTCGCTTCCTCTTCGGCATTTTCGAGTTTATTTGTCTGACCGAAAGGTAAACACGGCGAAAAATCAGCTTTTTGGGGCTTGTTTTTATCGTGCCACACATGTAGGCTATATATAGTAGGTATACTCGTCGGGTATTTCTCTGTATCTGAATGCGGTGAGCTGTTGGGTGGCAGCTTTCCGCTTATCATGACACAATTTGTCAACAGTCCCCCGCCTGGAACTCTCCGCTTTTTATTTGTTTTCACGGAACACGGACATATTGCATACGTAAAAATACGTGTATATAATTTCCATATACCAATATAGGGAGATATTTACCGGGTCTTGGCAAACAATGACGTCAGTTTTCTCCAGCTCGCCACTCCCAGAACTTGAATAGGAAGTCTTCCCTAACCCCATAATCAAAATATTTGATAACTGTTTAAATATTGAATTATACTGCCGCGAACAGCTGATGCGCCCGGCCCCTCCCAATTTTTATTTTGCAAAGATGTGAGCTTCTGTTTTGGCATTATTTTTTTTGTGTATGCTAACCCAATTCAAGACCGCTTTTGTTGTTAGCTCATCGAAGCCGTCTGCGACCCTCGGGGCACGTGACTCGGCACTTTGGTAATGAAACAATAAAAAAAACACTTTTCGGCTTCGATCTCTTTGTAGTTTTTGCTAAAAATAATTCAAATACAGGTGTATCTGCCTCCAATTTGTGAACTTTATTTTTTGTTACGTCTGTGCGAATTAAAAAGCTTGAGTTTCAGGTGAATTTGGTTAAAATTAGAGATTGTAAAAGTTGTTAACAAATGCAGGAAGTGGGCAATTGAAACTCATGGGAAAGTATTTATTATTATTAACACTAAAGATACTTATTGCATTCAATTTTTACCAATTGTGTTTATGAAGTCCTATGAAGTATTCACAGATAATGTATTTCTTAGAATACTTCGAAGTTTTGTAAACAACATTTAGTTTATTAAAAAACTTATCAGGGATTTTTTAAACAATTTTATCTGAATAAATATTTATTAACTTACAACAAGTAATAAAAAATACTGAAAAACTTATAAACCCAGTTGTTAAGGTGAAATTTTAAAGTTTTAAGACTGTTTTAGTAGTTGGTTGATTTTAAAGAAAATATATAAAGCTTAAATTTTTTTTAAAATTAGTTTCTTATTAGCTTTATTGTTATGAAAAGGGGATGTCTACAAAATGGCACCCACAATAACTTTTTAATGCCAACGGGGTTTATATGAATGGATCTCATTAGCTTGGTGTTTAACCTTCATTAAATTCTATTTGGAATTTTTCTAAATAAGGTTTAACTATTGTTTCCCTGCCAACTGTTGTCCTGGCCCACATTCGACTGCAATTTAGCGTAATCATAAATTAATTGATTAAGTTCGATTGAAGGCGCCGCAGGATTGGCAGGCAACAGGCGGGATAGGTCTTCCTTTTGCCTCCGTTTTGGCCCAATTAAGCGGACGCATCGGGTGTCGTTTGCTCCTCCAATTGACGTTTCTCCGGGTTACGAAATTCTATTGTATACTGACTTGAGTATTGTGTATTGAGGCGAATAAATTGTATTTGTAGACAATTCGGCAATAATTGCAGCAGCTGTGTGAGAGGTGAAAGGATACGGGGGATAATGGATAATGGATAATGGCTATCGGTTGGTGTATGTTGTTTTCCCTATCAGCGGTTAGTTTTAGTTTGTCTTGGCCCGCGGAGCCAGAAACATGCAAAGTACTCTCGAAATCGAAAGCCCACTAGATGCCAACTCCAATCCAGCCATCATCCAGCCAAGTCAGCCCCAAACTAACTCCCAAAAACGTCATGTTCGCTTTCAGGAGCAGGATGGCAGTCTCGGAGGAACCGGACGGATGCCCGGATCCCGGCCATCAAGCGCCCCCGCAGAGCCCAATGCCAAGGCAGCGAAGAAGGCCTACAAGAAGATGGAGAAGGAGCAGCGGTAAGTAGTCACAAACAGCAAGGTTTATTTTGTTCTTTGACTCTGAACTAAATTTATAATTTTAATTAAATTATAATAACCAAAAATTTAACGTAGCATACTTTAAGTTGTTTAAAATTGCATTGTATTAAATGATATTCTAAGCCAATAAATTAAAACTAAATATCAATTTACTCCAGAGTCAAAGCATCAAGTTGATCGCTCATTTTATTTTTATAAAAATTCAAAGAAAATGCATCTAATGATTTCTAATCCCCCACAGACGCCAGGAGAAGGAGCAGTCGCGACGGGAGAAGGAGGCTCGCAAACTGGAGCGCGAAAGAGCGCGACAGATTGAACGCGAGGCGGCCAAGCTGGAGAAGTTCAACCGGCACAGCGAGAAGATCTCACGTAGCACCGAGCGGATGGCGATGGCGGGAGTTGGATCGCGATCCGGTTCGCTGGAGAGGCGGCGCAGCGGCGAGGACTCGCCGGTGCTCAATCAGTCGACGGTGCACGGCATTGCGTCGCCCAATCGCAGGCCCACAATATTCGATGTGTTCCGACCGCGTGCGAAATCGGATGCGAAGCGGCAAAAGGAGAAGCACCTGTTGGATCCCTCTTCCGCCGACAGCAGCGCCACCAGCAGCACGTACTCCGTGTCCGGGAACACGGCTCCCGCCTCGAGCACTGCAGCAACAGCAGGAGGAGCATCAGGAGCGGGAGCAGCAGCTGGAGCCGGAGCCGGTGGCCTTATGAACTCGATGAAGGTGGCCATGCAGAACTTCAGCCATCGCCAGCATCCCGCCGTGACGATAACGAGCGCAGATGGCACTCCAGCCTCCGCGAAAAGCAAGTACAAAGACGGCAGCGCCCATCCGCATCAAGGCAGCGACGCGCAGGTGAGTCCTCCTGGATTCCTCCAAGTCTATATCACTTACTAAATTAATAATATATTTTCCTGCAGTATTACCACACGGTGACGGCGGTGCGTCCAAACGCCTCTCAGCGCTCGCCCATGACCAAGGTGATGGATCTGTTCCGGCATCGCTCCAGTTCAGTCGTCAGTGAAGCCGACAAGCGCAAAGCGGTAAGTTGCTACTTACTTTGTTTTTAAAATTAAATTATTACAGTAAGGTATATCAAGGACATAGGAACAGCTTTATTTGACACTCCAAAAACATCTTTGCACTTTTAGTTTTTTAACGTAGTGCATTAGCTATAAAACTTGTAAAGATTCTCTGTATTGCTATATATTATAAGGACTTCGTAAATAAGAGTACGCACATTAGGGTGGGTCGATTTGGCTGCTCGAAAATCGTAGAGGGGGAACGTATTCTTTGAACCATTTTAAGCAATATTGGCGAAGAAACTAATGGTCTAAAATCACGTTTGACCCCCCCCAATCGCGAATGAAAAATACTGGTTTTTTTGAGAAAAATATCATAGGAGGCAACGTAGACAAATCGAAAAATTTGAAATCCCCGACTAATTTTGTTAAAAGGTTACTTTATCAATATACTACTGACATGATGAATGTCTTACCAGTTCCACCAGGGGCGTCTAGGAAACATAAACAACCATTTTCAACATCGACTGCATTTATTAAAGTATTAAGGGGTACATTCGTTTGAACATCTAAATTAAATTCCTGGTGATCCACCATTTTAATCATCGATTGTCTTCATTGGAGTATCATTAACAGGGGTAAATTTGTTGGAACTACTATCTTTAATTCCTGGTGATCATATTTTCGTTCCCGTTCAATTTCATGATTAAATGTACAACTCCTTATTTTAGTAGGCCCCTGAAAATATTTCGGATTATACCTTTTTAAATATGTTTGGATTGGCTACTATGATATTTTTTTCAAAAAAACCAGTGTTTTTCTTTCGCGATTGGGGGGGGTCAAACGTGATTTTAGACCATTAGTTTTTTCGTCAATATTGCTTAAAATTGTTTAAAGAATACGTTCCTCCCCCCCTACGATTTGTCAGTTTTTTTGGGCCCATACAAATCGACCCAGTCTAACGCACATTCATTGAGTTTTAATTATTAAATAAGTTTTTTTTAATAGTATAAAACTGCATTATGTTGTTAAATTGCCTAAAATATTTAAAATTTAAAATGTACTAAAATCCAAATTCATATATGGTCTAAAAAAATGGTTCGCGTCCTCGCTATCACTTAACAGAGATGGTTTAGCGAATGCAACCTCCCAAACAATACTGCCAGACGATACAGTTGGTTTCTGCCGGCATCCGTTAGGGGGCGCCCCTACAAATTTTTTAACAGTCAAAACTAATTTGAAACTTAAAAGTTAAAAAAAAAAAAATACAAATAATTATGTTAAAAAAATTATTTGTCTTAAAATAAAAACCATAAATTATTCTCCAAGAATCAATATGCTCTGCGTAATTTTTAATTCAGTAAATTGATAACAACAGAGTTTCCATAGATCATTTGGTAAATGTAGGTTTATTTACCATATCTCTATGAAAATGATCATTCACAACAACTAAACGTTGATGAAGAGGTACTGAGTTCATAAACAAAGCTCATCACATCCCATTAGATTGATTGCTCTGGGAGATTAAATAATTTCCGGATAGTCATCACCAAATGCCAGGCAGTCTCGAAAAGTCCTTATCAGCGATAACAAGGAGTCGTCATCAATAATCATCCAGTCTATAAATAATTATGCGCCATTGTTGATTTCGAAGCGATAGGCCTCAGTCGATTTGTTTGATAAGCTTCGCTTTTGTGTTTATTTATTGCTTATCATAAGAGAGGCGAAAGAACTAAGCGCGTGCGAAGAGCTTTCAAAGATTATATAGCAAAAAATATAGAAAACAAAAGAGATAAATCCTTGAAAGCTGCGCCAACAGGTTATCGCACAGCTGTTTTGATCTCTTTGTTTCAATTTCTCTCTCGCGAGCTGACAACTTTCTTCGATTCTCTCTCATTTTTATGACAGTTTTTGGACTTTTGCGGAAAAGTCGCACACACATTCTCATACAAATATTACGTATACGCCAGCGTCGCCGCTTTTGCCGCTGTCGTCGTCATTTCAATTTTTTGTTCTCTGTTATTTGTTATTTTCACTTGCATTTCCAATTGAACGGGCCAAGCGGCAAATTGTGCGCGTATTTTTCGCCTCCTGATTCCTTCGGTTTTTCCTTTCGATAATAAATGGGAATGGGAATATATTTATGTTAAAGTTATTCGATCTGTGCGTGGCCCAAATCAATGTGGTGACATCGAAAGTTTTCACTGGAAAGGAAAACAACTTCAACAATTTAAAAAAAAATAAAAAATGTGTGACTGGAGTGCTAGTTAAAATAATTTATTACAAAAAAGCTTTACAAAGTGACAATAAATCAAAAATAAATATGCATTTTTAATAGGTGTTTTTAAAGTGTATGAAATTTACCAATTAGTGAATTTTCAAATCATTTTAAATTAATTTAACAGCACTTTTGCGAGATGACGTTCAAAATTTTAAAAGCAGTACAAAGAAAAGCATGACCAAAGAATAAACAAACCAACAAATAATTTTCTGGCCCAAATAAGACAATTTTAAACCCAAACAAATAAATATAAACAAATTCCTGGTCCAAATGTAACCAAAACATTTATTTTTAAATCAAGCTAATTGCTGACGCTGTATTTAGGTTCTAATGTGCCACAGAAATTAATTTAATTTAATACACTCAATTGCTCTCGCCTCCGAGGATTTCCTCTTTCTTGACGGACAATTTTTTGGTTTTTAATTTTCAAGTTCATGAACGTTTAAAATGCGTTATTTTCATAAAGTTCTTTTAATTTAATTAAAAGCAATCTCTAAAGCACGGAAATGAACTTATAGTGCGACCAGAAAAATGAAAAAAAAGCCAACAAAATAAATGGCCAACATGTGATCAGTATTTTTGTTGGTGTTGCTGTGATTGTTCTATTATCGTATTCATGAAATTTGCTAAATAATAGCCGCTGGTGTGGTTTTTGCTGGCTTCGTCGTTTTCAAAGCCTTTAAGGCAATTCTTTAGTCGCTAATTTGTTAAGTGTCTAACTTTTGGAAGACGAGGGAAGTCAGCATGTGCTGAAAAAAAGTGAGCAAGGGTTAACATTATTTGTTTATTTACCTTTGTTTTTTATTTTTTGTTTGAGCGATCTTGTTTTTAGTTATACAGTAAATTATTAGTATTTCTATGTGTAAAGCCCAAAGCATTGACTTAATTATTCCATTAGAAGAGATTATGAAATCTGTCCCAATAGTTTGACATTTTTTTTCTGAAGACTCGCAGCTGTTCCTCATACCAGGAATTTTTCTAAACATTGAAATTGTTTCGGGGTAATTGGTTGTTTGTTATTATTGACTGACTGTTGACTGTTTTATGGCATCTCAATGTATGATCACGGGTTTCTGGCCCTTTTTTTTTTTAGCGCTTACTTAACTTTCGCCATTGGTCATTGCGATAAGCTCAAAAATATTATTTGCACAGTAAAAAAAAACTTATCAGTATTAGAAATAAAGTCAACAATGAAGAAGATCCAGCTGGTGGAGCGAAAAATTAATTTAGAATACACAACGGAAGACAGACGAGCAGATAAGATAAATGCAATTTAGGGCGGCTAAGTTAAATAGAGAATTTTGGCAGATAACTTGGGAACATACTCCATAAATAATTGCAACTGATAGTTGAATAGATTGAAAATAGAAAATCAGCGAATCTGAAAGCTCTAACCATATCAGTTAAATCGAATTCAACTTTTCCTATTTGGAATATGCCCACTTGGGATTTGTTCAGATTTTGTTGTTCTACGAGGAAGTGAAAAGAAAGTGAAATATTTCAAACATAAATTTCTGTTGATTTTTTTCCCGCTTATTTAATTATTTCTATTTCTGTATTTGGCTTTTGTTCTCTCTTTGCTGTTTTTGGGCTCTGCTTGTTAATCAATCATTTGTCAAAAGTGAACACTTTTCTCTGTTCTCTCTATCTACTAACATTTCTTGCTTATTATTTGTATTTATTTAGACTTTTATCTCACTTGCTTAGAGGTCAACCACTTGACAGGCGTCAAAGCTTTTTCGTTGATGTGGAAGTTTGTTTATGGTGGGAGAAGCTTGATTAGGAATGTGTAAAGATATATATTATTTCGATTATTTATAGAGTTTTTAGTTGTCTCTGAATGGGTTCGGAATTTCGTTAGCTTCAAATGTGGTTTTGACCAAAGGAAGTTGGGGAAGATTTTAAATTTTGTTAAAACTAAAGAAACTTATTTACTTAAATATATTTTGAATTCCTACAAAACTTATATTTTTTAAAAATTAAGATAAAAATAATTCGTCATTTATATTTCCACTTCATACTGAGAACATTTTTCTTTTTCTTTCTTTCTTTTATCTTATTATCGGAAGAATAATTTTCCCAACGAAATTGTTTGAATTAAATTGATACATTCTGTTTTTTTTTTTTTCCTCTCCAAACGAATTTTAATTTTAATAAACTTTTAAACAATTGTTCTAGGGGCTAAGAATTGTCTTTTAATTCTAAGAATCTTCGCTTGATAAATATTTAACTTCCTGAAGTTCTTACAATTTAAGTTCTTACTTTGTGTCTCCCTTTTTTTGTTTGGTAAGAATCTTTTACGTGGTTGGTCACATGCCAATTGGTAATTCACATGCCTCTGTTAACGCTATGTTAATTTAAAAGGTCTGAATTTGGTGTTTTTTGAATCGATCCAAATACCTGGCAGTATTCCAACCAGACACAAAACGCTAAATGGAAATAAACCAAATTGATTTACAACTAAGTATTAAAATTTGGTCCAGTTCCCTTGCCATCCATCCATCCATCTCCTCTGAAACCTTTTCAGCACTTTTGCTTCCTTTTTAGCCATTTTTGTTTGCCTTTGCTCGAGCAGCTAATTAACGTTAATGACTTTTACATTCTGTTTGCGTTTTATTGTCTCGTCTCGCAGTCTGTTTTGCTATTCTATTAAATACTTACTTATTAGGTTCTCTGCGCATTTCCCTAACAAATATTGGCGATCAGAGCACAGAAATGCACTAGAAATAGAAATGAAAGCAAACTGAGTATTTCCAAATTTGCACCTAGTCGCACAAGTCCTAAATTTAATTGGCGAATCATACGTTTACTATTTACTTGTTTTATTTTTGTTGCTTATATAAAACACGTGTCGTGCTAAAAACAAAGTAACACCCCAAGTAGACAAACAAAACAATCAAAATGCGATAAGAACGCAAAAGCTTAACTTGACAATATTAAGTATACGTCCCGAGGTGTGTAGAAATCAGAAATTGGTTAAAAAATTATCAATTCCTTGGGACTTTGGCAGGTTTTAAATTTCGAGAATTAACTGAGATTGGGTAATATTTGGTCAGGCTTTATAAATTTGCATGAATTTATGGTAGCACATTTAGTCTGTTGTTTACTTGCTGTCGGAATATAATATAGATATTCGTTTTTGATAGATCTCTCTTATCATTTTTACAATATGCGCTTTTGCCCCTCAATCTATCTGAGTATGGAAATTTTGGTATGTTGGTAAAAAAAAATTATAGAGAATAGTGTTGGAAAGTTCTTTAGGAAACAAAGGATAGTGTTTGTAATTTTCTTGAAATTTGCTGTGTTGGTTATTTCTTTTTTTTTATGAACAAAAAAAAACCTCCAATTTCTACTATCTTTTTTTCTTCCATAATATTCTTCATTGTCTTTTGCCCTTGACTTACTGGCACCATTAAAACATTTCCTTGTCTGTCCTTTTCTGTCCCCGGTTTTAATTGGTTTTCATTGCATAGAATCGCTTTCTTCGGGTCTCGTGTCTTTTATTGTGGCTTCTTTATTGTGTGCACCTTTCAATCAAAGTTTTTGTCAATTTCAATTAGACGACACACGACAGCCAGGCAATCGACCAAGAAAAACACGCCTTCTCTCCTCAAATCCAATGAACTTTTCGCTGCGTTCAATCAACTTTAATGCGTCATCAGTTTCTTCTTTTTCAATGAGCATGTTTTGTGCTTATTTGTTAATTAAAAGAGTTCGGGGTCAAGGATTAATTTGTGGGGTGATGGGAAAAAGGTGATAAGACAGTTGCCATAATTTAGGGTTGTTTCAGTGATATTGTAATTATTTAATTTACTTTTCCATTTCCGCCAAGGCGTAAAATCAGGGAAAATTCTTGCCGGGTAATTAAAAAATATACATAAATTTGCTCTCTCACTCGGCGAAAGCAGGTACATTTACATAATTTATGGCTGGCATTGGCATAGTACACGAAAACATTTAACAAATTTAATTTATGGATAAAAAGAAAATAAAATAAATAAATAAAAAACAAACAAAAAAAGGCACAACATGCGCCATCTAGCGTTGAGTAGTGAAAGCGCAGATGCAAGCAGTGAAAGCAAAGCAGTGCAGGCGACCACATAAGCAGTTGTAATTTGAATTTAAATCAGGGACCGAAAATAATGAAGAAACTTCTAGTTTAAAAAGGCTGTCCCTGATTTAAAACTAATATTGATTTCTGTGCAGACAAACTGGTTTTTTATTAACTGACTGAAAACAAACAATATAGTGAACTAGTCAATATGATTCACCTGAGGCAAAACTGAAATAAAGAAAACAAATACACAATAAAACTATAAAACTATGTCGGCGGTTAAGCGATGGATTTACCGGCACACGCACTCCAGCAGTGCTGCCACGCCCACCTCCCCCGGCCCCCCGCCCGTCTCGCCCACCAATAAAACGCGGCGGGGGCGCAGCCACTCCCTCGATGTGCAATCCCTGCCAGGAATTCGGGCCATGATGGTCAATCCCAGCGTAAGAATATTAAATGGTGTATTAAAACTTAAGGATAGAATAGAAATTTATTGTATATTGTCCTTAAAATGAGGTTTTCTTTTTTTTAATACTTTTATTTGATTTAAAATCACACGAAAATGTGTATTTTGACTTAGAATAACTTTAATAAACCCTTAACAGTGATTTAAATTATTTAACATAGTTAGAGAATTTAAGAAATAATATTTTAAGCTTAAACTAATTAAGTATGTACACAATTTTATTCTCAACGTGGCAAATAACTAAGAACACATAAAAATTAACTAGTGACTTTAAAATTATAAAAACTCAGTGCAACTTTTATTCTAATTGTGAGTGTCAATTCAGATATGCTTAGCAAAAAAGAAATATCCCTAATTAAATTATTTACTTATAGCTATTCATTACTTCATTACTTCATTATTTACAATTATTTTGTTCTTTTTTAATTACAGCGCGCGGCGGCTCATCAACAACAGTTGGCTGTTCAAAGTGAGTACTTTTCCAAATAAATAACTTACTTTAGAAAATAATTAGAACAGCAAGTACCAGGTTCCCTTCCCAATTTGAATAACCGTTTACAAAACCCATAAACAAATTTAATTTGAACGTCCACAGCAAAGCGGCAAAGTCAAATTAACCTTGACTTTGAAAACGACGCAAAACACAAAAAAAAAAAAACCTTAAACAAACTGCGAAAACTAAAACAAAACAAATAAACGAATCAAAATCAGCAGCGGCACCTCAACTGGAGTTGAGGCGAGCGAAAGAGAGGCAAAAAGACTGAGCTTTTCGAAAAGGCAGACAAAATGTTTTACATATGTAAATTCCGAGTGCTGGATTATTTAACACTTTTGTTCATTTCGCTTGGAACCGCAGCACCGCAACCAAGAATCGACATACAAAAACAGCTTAGAATAAATAAACAAGCGGCCGAAAAGAATTAAATTCGATTGCGTGGGTGTGGGAAACGAACATCTGTCATTGTGGAATATTTTTGTTTTTCATTGATGAACCCGAATTGAGTGAAAACATATCACTAAATCAATTGCGTAATTTAATTAAAACTACTCTAATCTGATTACATTAGTTTTGAGAGATATTTTAGCCATTCAAATTTAGATTTAATTAAGATATGATTTCGAAAAGAGAACAATAAAAGAGGTACAGTAGCTCCTCGATGTACCAATTTTAAGCTAATAGAATTTTTTTTAAATTTAATGTTTTTAAAACCCGTTTAAAATAAATAAATTTTGGAGGACTTAAATTCAAATGTAAATTCGGTTATGTATTTAAATCGTGTACTATCGATAGGAAAACAATTTTGAAGACAATTTTTAAACGATTTAAAGAAAAAAAAAAAATGTTTACAGAACTTTAAGTTTTAGTTGTTATTAAACTTTTTCTTAATTACAAACACGCTTAATTTGCAAGTACACTATTGCTTGTGAATATTTGCAGAGTATTTTTGTGTTTTTTTTTCAAAATAACTAAGGCCAAAAAGCTATTACTGATGCAAATGAAAAGCCACACGTTTCCAAACAGAAATTTGATTCAATTTAAATTTGCTTCGTACGCGTAAACAACGTAAAAAGTAACTATAGAGTGTGCTGGTGAACGTGGCCAATAATATAATTTCTCTATATTAAGCACACTATATTTGCATACATAAATAATAAGTTTAAGTGGAACATTTTCTCGCTTTGTAATTGTTACAAACAAGTCATAAAATAGCGAGAAAAGCAGCTGAACAAATAGACCCAAGGAATGCGCTGTCACAGCAATTTCCCTATTTTTCACAATAAATAAAAATAAATAAATATGTACTAAGAATTGTCCACGAATAGAAAGAAAACAACAAAACGAGAAAAAAGCGCTCACCGTTAAGCCATCAAAATGTTGTTTACAATTACAGACGGCATAAAGAGCCGAAAATTGTGTGACAGAGAGATAGAGAGAGAGAGAGAAAAAGCTTTGCTCCAGTGCAGTGTGCGACCAACTGTTGCTGATGTTTACCCTTTGGCTGACCTTGAAAGTTTTCGTGTACAGGCTGCACTTTTGTTGTTTTCGCTCCTTATGCTAAGCTGCAGTTTCAATGTCAGCCCAAAAAAAAAAAAACCAAAAGTAAGAACCAAAAACAGGCTCTCTCAAAACAACTCTGCTCTCCCTCGTTGATGCATTTTATATATTTGGTCTTTTGTTTATCATGTTTTTTGCTTTGCCCCTTTTACTGGCTTCATATCAAGTGTCTCGAGCCCATGACGTAATACAATTGAATCACACGAGTGAGAGGAAAGAGTGGGATGAAGTGAGACAGACGATAGGATGCCGGGGGGCTTAGAAAGCACACAACAACTTAGAGATTTTGTTTTTTTTTGCAACCCACAAACAAATCTCAGCGGCATTGATGTTGAAGGCAGGCCAGACAGTGACAATATGTGGGCTTGTTTTATATTATTTTATTTTTATATGTTTGTAGCTATGTATGAGATAACACAATTAAGCTTTTTTTTTGGTTTTTTTTTGCTGAAGCCAACAGCATAATAACATAGACTGCGCAGCTAGAACTAGAGCAGACTGTGTGGCTGCAGACAGAGCGAGATGGCTACTTGGGGGTGGAAAAAAAGAGATGCCACGAGGGTGGTGGGTGAGGGGGACAGGGACAGCACCACCACCCATGCTAAGGGCGAAATATTTGGACTCTTACATATGCCGGTCTTTTTGCCCTGCCTACGTGCGTTGTGCCACGCACAGCAAGAAGCAACGAAAAAAGAGCATAAGAATCGATTGAGCGAAAAAAAAACGAGCGAAAAAAAAAACAAAACAATTACAGCAATGTAAATGTTAATGTCATGTAAGACAGCAACAAAAAAGAAGAAGTACAGTGGAACGTCTACTCACCAAAATCACATTTGCTATACTATCTTAGCCCCTATACCAAAAAATTATATCTCAAACAACTATTTTAAAGACTAAAGATAACTAACTTATCTTCCTTAAAGTTTAATACATATGTAATAACAAACCAGAAAATTGAAAAATTTAACTTTTTACAATTTTACAATATTAAATTTAGGGGTTTTGTCTAGACAATAGAAAAACTTCAAACTAGAACATCTTGGAGAAAACAGGTAGAGGTTTATGGTTCCTTAAAATCTATCTACAAATGTTTATAGGTGTTGTACATCTTTAAAAGTAAACATTTGTAAGGGTATTTTTCGGATTTGCAATAGAGATGCTCTAGTTTTAGGATCTTGTAACTCCCCTATTCCAAGCGGTTAATAAGCTGTATATAAAAATGGGTTTTTAATTCCACATTTGCTGTTTGGAATTTTCAGATGGCTTCGGTAGCTCGAATCTTCGATGAGGTAAGAGTTCGAGTTCGAGTTACAGAAGTGACTCTGTAATTCCGAATTCCGTGGTTGAGCAATCGAGAAAGAGAGAGAGAGAAGCGGAGAGAGTTCCCGAAATGAAACGACAAACAGAAAGTGGTTTGAAGTTGGTCTCGAGATCGCTATTGCCGGCGGTCAGCTGACGGTGTGCCACGCCCCAAAGCCGCCCTAAACAGGGCCCAAATCAACTTGAATTTGGTTATCTAGTCGTTGGGTTACCTTTTATTTAATTCGTTTGCTCCACGTTTGCTTTGCTCGCTTGATTTTCTGTTGTGCTCACCTTTTTCTCGCATTACACATAGGGTGTGTGCGAGTGTGCGTGAGTGGGAACAATATAAAACAGAGAGGCGCGCACTCACGCACACAGTCACAGGCCGCTTTGCCGGTTCGTCACACAGATACAAAAGTATATAGATATATTGAGCCACATGGGCGGACCGCATTCAGTTAGTTCAGTTGTATTTCAACTGCCGGCTAAGTAGGATGCTCAGTCAACGCCGCTGCCATCGTCGCCCCACGTGATTTTCGACTACTAGTGACTCTTTTTTGTGTTAACTGTGTGCATTAATTAATAACACCCTAAAACCCAAACTCAAACTCAAACAGAGTGAAATATTTAAACGGTTAGCTTTGGCTGAGGGGGAATCATTACTTAATTTTAAGACGCGAGCAGCGTAATTATAATATTCGAAAACATAATTAGTTTCAAACAAAGAAAACTGGATTTTCAACAGCACAAATATCTCTTCGAGCTCTCGACAACTATATAAATATGCATGAGCGGGCAATTTATGGTCAAAATCAAACAATAAAATCACCTCCGTGGAGTCAGCTGAATGTGCGTACAAAAAAATTTCGATTCTTAAATTAACACTTCAAATCGGAAGAAAACTTTTGATAAGAATCATACACAATTTATAGCAACAACTTAAGCAAGTGACATTTATACAAGTGGCTGTAAGAAATGCAGATTAAACACGCATAAACAAGTTGATAAACCATCTTGCTAATTAACAAGATAAGGCAACAACAAATTACAACAACTCAAAACACATCGAAATTCCAAAACGAGCCAATAAACATTTGCATAAGTTAAAATTTAATTTAAATAACCGCCCAAGGACGTGTAATTGCCATAAAAAATTAAAGAGATAAAATAAATTTCAGGGGTATAAAACAGCGACAGAAAAAAATAGCCCGTGCCATGTGACTGGGCCTTATAAATAAAATAGATCGAAATACAGAAAGCAGTGGGTGAGGAATAGGAAAGGCAGACAAGCTGAAATATCTCTTTTTTCGAGAGAAACAAAAAGAAAATTCATTTTGTAAAAGGTGTTGAAATTAGGAAAAAACTGTCCTTTGTTTGAAAATACCCTTACAAGCGCTTTACTTTGTAAATAATTTAATGTGAAAATTCTTTGTTTCAAAACTTTTGTGGCCAACTGTTTTACTACCGGCGAAAAAGTCTCTCTGTTTCCCTGTGAGCTGATATGATTTAAATTTTTGTTTTCTAGTCGCACAACTTTTTGTTTCTTTCCTTCTCGCCAAATTAAATTTAAATAACTGAAAAGAGGGAATGATGGGATTTGATTTATAGTCAAGAGGCGCCAATCGGCTGCTGTTTTGCTAATGTGACGTAAGCCGTGCGGATGATATTGTGATGAGCGGAAAAAATATACAGTTTTGGGAATGTTTTTGGGGTTTGTGCTGCATAATAAAACCCCAATTAAAATTGGATAAAGTCAAATGATCTGGAAACAAGCTTCACAGGTGTGTTTGCCTGATATTCGCTCCCTTCTTTATTTCCTCTTTCATCGGCTTTCTTTTGTGTCTGTGCTCTTTTGAAGGTGTTTATAAATAAAGCCAAAAATTCTTTTTATGGCCAATCATTGAGGCTAATTAATACACAAAAAAACAATGGTTTATTTTCGGATTTCAGAAATGTGTACACCCGTGCTTACACTAACCCACATAATGTACAAGTGTGTAATTTAGTTGGGGACTTGATAACCCCGCCATAGAGCTTTCTACAATCAGTCTCAATAGCGAAACGGCAATTGAAATCCACTTGGAATAGGTCAGTTTCAGATTCGGTTTCCTTCGCAGGCCATTTATGAGGCATAAACAATCTGTTTGTTGAGATATATTATGTCGGTTGTCGGTTGTCGGTTCGGTTGATGTGTAAACAAATAGAGAGCAGCGGCGGCGAACACACCCCAAGAAATAATTCGCGCACATGTTATAAGCCGAATGAATCTGTTTTCCGGCTAATCTAATTCAAGTTTATGTGTGTTTTGCAAGTGCTCCATCCAGACCCCTTTATTGTGGCCTCCATAAATGAAATTAAATTAAATTTCGGCAGCCGTCTCAAAACGAGATAAACAACAACAGTGGGAAGCTAGTCGTCTTTTCACTTGGTTTGATTGTGAATGTCTGGAAAAAAAAAAGACGGGAGAACAAAACGAAAACGTCGGCGGCGGCGGCCAAAAACGATGAAATGAAAACACGGCGAAGAAGAAATTGCGCAGCAAAAATGTTCCCAATGCGCTTGTATTTTTGTTTTTGGTTTTTTGGACAACAACAACAACAACAACAACCACCTTGAGGGTTAATGTGAGAGAACATTTCGCACTCTCAAAGAGAGGCAGAGATAATGGAAATTTTTTTTTTTATTAACTTTTCTGATTTTTGTGTGCGACGCAAAAGGCAAAACCACCAAACAGGCCAAGCCTTCGGGCTTACTTTCAGATAGATTTTGTTTTTGCTTCTTTCCCTTCCACCCATGAATCTAGATTTATGCGGATTATTCCAGGGTTCTAGTGTTACAAGGGAGAAGAGAGAGGTGCTAAGAGCTTTGTCAATGCCAAGGAATATCGATGGATGTGTGTGTGTAAACACGCACCGAGCACCGAGTGGGTTGTAAAAGTTTTACGATCATGTAAGCCCAGCATTTTGCTGTGCAAATCAGTTGTAAGTCACTTTTAGAGGGTTATTTCACGATTTAGCTTTGCTGTTAAATCGATAGGATGTGATATTTGGTTTAAAAGTACAGAAAAATACGATATGGATATATTAAAACATCATTTTATAGTCACTGTTAAAAACTACTCTTCTACTATCTTAGTAGCTGGTTTGTCCAATTATTTTTGGTAAAGAAAACCCTTATCCTTCAAAATCAGAGAGAATACAAAAAATGAAAATTTTAATTTTACAATAAATAACATTTAATCCTTTACAATAATAATCTTATTTTTTCATTTAAAAGATTTAAACACGAGAGAAGAAAATAAAAGGTCTTGTCTTTGGGTTTTACCCATTTTGGTTGAATTTAAAATTCCTATTTTTTTTGGCCACATTGCACAATTGCTATTCCTGTTTGGAGAAAAGTGTTGCGAAAAATAAAATTACTAGAAACAAAGAAAATATTTTTATATTTTTCAACTGCGTAGAATGCAACAAAGATGGATAAATTCCATATCTATTCACCACCTGTTACAAACAAAAACTAAAAGATTTTATTTGAACTTTTCTTTCTGTTTATTTTGTTTTGTCTGGTTCAGTGAACTTCTAGAAAGTTCGCCCTCGAATCTCTAGATATTTGCGTCATGCATTGAAAATGCATCTGTTAAATGCATCTTTCGGATGATCTCAAATGCATGTGTTGCGTTTCATCAATCATGTGGAGACTTTTCCCGTGGCACTTTTCTACTTTGTAACAGATATATTAAATACGATTCTCCCTCCCCAATTTGTACTTGTAGATTTGATCTAAACTATAGAAGCTCGTTTTGGATGTTTGTTTGTTTGTTTGCCTTTGTGCTGGGGGGTCGCCTGAGAATTGGGTCAAGACGAGGAACTTACTCTAAACGGCAATTAAATTTCTGTTTCGGTTTCTGTTTTATTTCGATCTGTTGTGTTTTTTCCAAGCTGCTCAATTATAATCCCAGCCCGCAAACAACATAAATATTTCATATTGCTGCTGCCTCCCTGTCTGACGATCTGTTATTGTTATTATTATTGTTGTTCATGCTGTGTTGCCTTAATTACAACACGTTGCGATTGCTGTTGTCTGCTCTTGTTGTTGCTGCATAAATTTTATAGTGCACTTAGCATACAGGGTGTCCCAGAGACTGAACTTGAAATAGGTAACTTAGTAATATCAAAACAGTCAGCAAAATATTTTTAATTTTAAATTCCAAAGCAAGTTGTTATTTCTGAAATCAATATATTTAAAAGTATACAAACTTCTATCATTCTGTTTCCTATGATTTATTTTTTATATTTGTGCGTATATTTTCCTAACAAGCAGAAAAGCATCCACATAAATTACCTCATATTAGCACAAATAAATTCGTGGAATTAACATGTTGGGTTAATTGTTAAAACCCGCTCCTATTTCACCATTAGTCGGACTAAGTATCCATGGTAATTCGAGGACATTTCTCTCCCTTAATTGCGTTCACGCCACCGAACTTAATGAGATCCCCAGGCGGTCTCCTCTTGGCTGTCGTCTTGGACTCGCTTGCCGATTCCCTGTTTCCTGGCCAACTTGTTAAGTCCCGCGGAACGACCTCTGCCACTCAGTTGGATGTTGACGCACATCAGCTCCAGACCACGCCCATGAACAAATATATATACATTCACACACACTCGCTGAAGCGATTGTCCTTGAACTGCTTTGTGTCACTTAATCCTGAATCATGTGGACAATGAAGGCATCTTGCGGAGCTTTAGACCAACCAAGCGCCACATTATCAACTAAACGAGCTGAATGTGCAGCTTGTGACATGTGCAAAGAGGTTCCACTGACAGGCAACTGATAGGGTAAATACACCTAATGGATAGACATTTAAAGTATAGAATAAACTACATTTTATATCAGAAATATATATACACGTATCTCATATTTAAAGGCGATGTAAGCCCCTAAAACGTGACTTTTTCTTGGTTTTTGCTCCTTTTCTTTGTTCGCTGCCAGCAAGTTGCTAATTAAAAACACAAATTTTGCGGTTTTTAGCACGCAGCTATTTATTATGATTAATATGAGGGGTACACATATAGATTTGAATACAGATGTTTGGGTTATATACAAATATACATATAAATCAAATATGAGAGTGGTTAAAAGTCAAACACACCCACTTTAAGAGCCGATAATTAGCATGCACGATTGACTATCCACAATGGTTGCCCTTTGCTGTGCGGTATATAGAGATATAGTGATACTCACTGGATAAGATCGGAAATGGGAGAAGGAGTGACCTTGAGGTGAGAAATCAAGCAGCTTTCGATTGCCATCGAGATATGTACATCAATTGGTCAAAGGCAAATACTCAAATTCGCGTCGCACTTGAGTGGGTAAACAACTTGTGCAGTACCTCCCTTTCTCATACTCACTCCTCCCCAAATGTATCTTGTGCACACAGAATGTGGAATATAGTTTATATTTACCCAGCGCACACACTAGGTCTTTATTTATCGTGTCTCTATATAGATATCGTACTGTGCAGCCAAGACTTTTGCCTCATTCGTTGATAACAATGCAAGAATAACAATTCACTTGTTTGTTCATCGTTTGCACCGCTAGATATGCACACATTCGAATAGATATATCTATATATATGGGCACACACGTACAATATCCAAGTGCACTTTCCTACAGTCAACAAATTAATTCGTTGTAAGATCTGTTGAGAACCTGCGGGGCAATTAATAATGTTTTTCTGAGGAGATTTTTTGCGGGAAGAGAGAGGATGATAATTGTTAATTTAGCTAATTGTGAATCTTTTATGTTTTCGCACGCGGAAGTTGTAAAATTGTTTGTTTTGAGAATCCAAGGTTCACCAGGTCTGACAGGAGCATTTAAAGTTTGTAGGACTACTTGAATATTTCCTGAGATTTTGTGATTTTTTATTATTCTATGTATGACATTCCATAAGGGGACTGTGGAAAATTTTGCTTGGACACGTGTTATGTTTCCCAAAACGTTGCTATTTTTAATATATCCATAGCATACACACCAACCTCCATCAATTTATGCCTTTTATGCTATCCATTTTAATTTCCCCCCTCGAATTGCGTGCGTAGAAATCATTTTCCTGGCCGCCAGGCAGGCTTTTTCATTACGCTTGACATTAACATTTCCATTTTTCATTTACTGTCCTGACAACTGTCGGTTTTTTATATCCCCTTCAGCCTTTCACCCTTCACGTACTTGCCATTGTCCTTGACTGAATGGAACAAGAATGCGCTGTAATCTTCATTGTTTTTCTGGTTTTCTGCAATCTTAAATAGGCATCTTGGGCGAATGCCAAGAGTTAAGTTAAATAACGGCCAGTGACACGCCCCAAAAGCCACAAAACTAGGCTCGTAAAATCTAATTAGCACTGAAGCACAACCTGCCAAAATACGATCCCGAGCCTCGTGCTCACTCATTTGCATGACTTTTCCAGCCCACACATCCCATTTTCAGCAATTGACGTCAGCAAGTGGGAGCAAATAAGTAGCAAATTGTCAAGGACAAAGAAAAGCAAAGTGAACAAAAAGCCTAAGAACTTGGCTTAGCCATCAGTTGGCTTTATAATGATTACACTTAATAATTGCCTAGTGATTGTGGTTTGCTTATATGAAAGGGAAACATCAAAAAACATTTATATCTTTTTCTGTGATAATTCCATTAAAAAAAAATAGTCTTCTCACAAATTAAAGCTATTGTAGACCTTCTCTTTTATAATTTCAGATATTTTTTCTTGTAAAGAAACTTAATATAATATAATAATTATGGGTTCATGACTCTCTATTGCTAATTTGAATCATTTTTTCCTTTTTCTACTTCTACTTTTGTCAGTTTTGCTCCCACTTTTGTAACTTGTTATGATAAATTGCCTTCTTGTGACGTAAGAAACAGCGAAACTGTGGACAGAAGCGAATTATTTGGTTTTGGGGCGCGTGAATCCCATTTGTTATGGTCCCGTGAAAGCCCAAAGAACACGCTTGGAGATAACGAAATAACTTATATACAGAGTGGCCAGAATATAGTCCATATCTATAGACTCAGGCATTCATCGTTGAGCAGGTTAAAGATCAGCAAACAGTATAGATTCAATTGCGCGGCAAACCCAAGTCGAGCCCCTGCCGTTGGCCCCTGGGGGAGGGGGGATACTTCACCGGTTGGTTATGCAAAGAGCTGCAAATGTGAATCAGATGTCCGACTCCATTAGAAGGGTAAACAAAAAGCGCACTAACTGAAAAAAACAACAGCGGTGCACTCATTAATTGAATTCAAGTCAGAGTGAGTGTACACTTGGGGAAAAACGTACAAGTTTTAGATAAGAAAGCATCTTTAGATTGAATCTTGAACTATATATACGAAAAATCAATTAAAGCTTGTGATTTGCATACTTTTTCCTTGATCCTTTACTTTAGAACAGGGATTTTGTTTAATTACAAAAACCAAATGAACTTGAAGAGCAATGGGCTGGGCATCCCTGCTTTAGAATTTCTTTGTCGTGATTTCTTGTAATTTTTGTAAAATTTTACAATGGTTTATCATACAGTTTCCTATAAATATTAAACTATATGCAATACAAATCGGTTTTAAAAAGAGCTTTTTAAATACGAGATATTTGCCGTCAACTTAAACCTTTGGTTTTCAATTTTCGAAACTTTTTCTTAAGATTAAGGGCGATTTTCTCAGTGCTGGAGAAGGTGTGTGTGCCCTTGTGTGTGAACTGCACTTGTTGCTGCGAGGAAATCTTGACTCGACTGCCGGCTCATTTCATTTGCAAATTTTACCGGCTACGAGCGATTGCACACAGCAAACACCACACCGGCTACATGCACATGCCACTGGGGAAGCTCCACATGCTCACCTATCCGAGTGACCAGCTCCGTATATTATTTACCAGCGTTATATAAGCCAAACGCGTGAGCAGAGTCAACGTTTAATCGCCACTGGAAGTCGAGTCATCATTCCCAGAGGGCGGCAAAGGTCTTTACCTTTGTTTTGCCCTTATTTTTGTGTTTTTACTAAGTGGTGCTCCCTTTTTTGAGATGGCTGGTGAAATTTAGTGGAATGACTCACGAAAAGTGGATCAGAATATAAGGTGTTTGGCTTTAAGTTATGCACAAAGTTTCGTCTATTGACTATTTGAAGTGAATTAATTAATTGTCATACGAGTCATTGATTGTGTCATGCGGTTTTTAATGAGCTGTATATTCATTTTAATAGGCTATTTTCCTTGATATTGGCATAACAGATTAGTGGTTGTATTACCACTTTTTATCTAGTTTCAATGATTTTATTTGCTTGAATGAAGAATTAGTTATTGCTTAACACTTTCAATAGATTCTTTAGATTTGAATATTCTGAGAATATTATTATTGTAAAAGGCTAATGTTTGATCTTCTCATCATATTGGATTAAATCTCAATCTAAAAAAAAAAAAAAATATATTTACATGAAAATGTTTTATTTTTAGTAGGTACATTTTACTACTTGAGTACTAAGTACAACGCAATCACTTTAATGATATTTTTAGCTTAACATTTTTTATGGCTGCCTGTTGTTTTTAAATAGAAAAGCTAATTAGACGTGCAATGTGGTAGAAAAGCAAAACAAACTACTTGAAATAGAAGTCAATCAAATTTAATTTTAAATGAAAAAAACAGAGACCACATATTTTAAATTGACTTTATATTTGTACAGGTAAAATTTTTGTAAAAAAACAATCCCTATTTATTTTGCTTAAATGTCTGGGAGTAATAGGGTATAAGTTCCGATTGTCTGCTGTTGACCCCACTGTCAACGCAATGCAAACTCAGTCAGACATTCAAACCAAGTGCGATGCCAAAATTGCATTAGCCAAGAAGAAAAAAAACATGTAAATGAAGGACATGCTCTATTCGAAATTGTCAGACGCAGAGAAAAATTCCCGTTTTCCCAAGGTTCCGTTTCTTTTCCCCCAAGCCAAAACTAATTAACGGATGGCAACGGCGTGCAAAGTTTTGTTAAACGTGCGGGTGTGCAAGTGACTGCGCTTCCGGTTGTAAGTAGTATACGAATCCGTTTACGTACATTACATTTGTTTAATTGCACGGCTCTAATGATGCGGAAACGGCAATTACAACAACGAACAAAAAATGGAGGAAGAGGGTAAACAAAAACCGCCCACAAAAACGTGGGCAAAAACGCATGCATCACATCATTCGCACTAGTAATTCGCAAGTGGAAATTAGTGACAGCTTTATGGGTTTGTTCTTGGGGAGATTCTGAAAATGCAAGGACATTTTGTGAGGGGTTTAGTGGGTGTAAGAGCTTACAGCAAATGCAAGCTTTGTCCTTGCAACGAGTTCAAAGTTTTCAGCGAAGGTCGTGACCCGTGTGCATTCCGGCCAAGAGTCTATTTATGGTCAAAGGGTGAAATAAAGAAAAACCAAACAAGTCAGTGGGTTCAGGGACTCGTTAGAAGGTCGCTGCGTGTCACAGTTTCATTTGTTTTTAAATGACAGTGACAAAAGTAAAAAATTACGAATCAATTTGGTTTATAATTGTCAACCACTTGAGTGACACTTTATTTTATAAATATAATGTCTTAAATTGATTAAGTAATGTCAATAACATACAATGATGTATTGCTTTCTTCAAAATGACTTCCAATTAATGTAATTATTTTATAACAAAAAGTAAACAATTTTGTATTAATATCTGCTGATCTCAAAACCACAACAAAGTAAAACTTTCATTTTAAAAATAAGGCGTACGAAGATCAAGAACGTTGCCCTCAAAGCTGTTATGTAATCAAGTGCTCATATTTGGAATGCGTCTTCTCTTTTCCCCTGCTGACAACCGTAGACAAGTTCAAATAGTTGCCCCGAAATCTACCTGCCGCCCGATTCTTCTGTTTGGAGCTGAATCATCGGGTTATTTGCTTTCAGCGCAAACAGGCAAACAGAAGTCAGCACAAAAACAAGCCCGAGTTTATAGCCAAATGCGAAATTGGAGAAGGCTAAAAACAAAAATAAGAAACAGAAAAAAATAAAAGAAAATAATAAGAAGTAGCGACTCAAATCGCACACCTTAGCACATCCGTCAGAATGTTGACCACATGACCAGTGCATGGCGATAAAGAAGGGAATCGGGGGTAATGCTCGATACTTATTTACACATATCCAATATCCAATCACGTTCAAGGTAAATGACGACCGAATTTTGCACAATGCAGCACCGAAAAAAAGGGAAAATAGTGCGGAAAAGCAAGCAGAATTGTTTACAGTTACTCAGGCTACTAAAGCTTAATTAAGCATACGCCCCGTGGGCGGTTAAACATTTTGTTTGCACCTTTTTGGCCTTTATTTATGGTTACTGTACGGTTGCCTCTGTCAATCATATCAATTTTGCGATAGGCCAGGCCCAACGTAAACAAACAATGTTCTTATCAGCCGAAAATATTGCCGTTGTGTGTAGTATTTATTTCCTTATCGCCAAGGCCTGTCTAGTGGGGGTCTGTCTGATAATTTGGAATTTTTAAATTCGTCTTTTTAAATTTTGCACTCCCTAATCAAAGTTCTTTTGCGTACACACTTGACCTAAATGCGCAATTCGTGAAACCTATAGACTTTTGGAGCCTACTGTATACTACATATAGGAACATCAGTGGGGTGGACAGTTTTTTTTCGCGAGGGGTTTCTTGTGAAGTTCGGAATAAGTGTAATTCAATGATGTGCCTAATTTCTTGTGAAAGCCCAGCTTATTATTTATGTATAGGAATTAGTTGCCTGAGAGGGTGAAAGTACCCATCTACCCATCAACCCACGCCTCTGACAAATATACTATAGCGTTATGTGGCATCTATATACTTTCACTTTCTTCACACGCATGCGTCATAACTGGATGTTTAAAAAGGAAAGCCTGAAAGGAAGTTGACCCTCTACCTACCCCAATAATTTTTTGCGTCGTATCACGTTTCAAAATATTGCATACTTAGAAGGGCATTTGAATCCTTATGGCTAAAATGCGCTGTTAATGGCTTTTCCCTTTCTTCGCACTTAAAACTGAAGTGGAAATTGCTATGCTTTATATGTTTTTTTTGTGTCCTTAATATTTTCTTAACTTTTGAGTGATTTGTGAGCGATTTTTGTGTGTGTGTGTGCCCTTGAAATGCCCCCCAACTAATTGAGGTGGTTATTCAGCCATATTTAGTAATGTATTACACACGCTCGAGTGGCAGCTGCAGTGAACTGAGGGAAATGGTTCAATTCATGCTTTCACTCTCGCTTTCTGCATTTATGTACTTGTATTTCAAGGACGCGCCCCACCCACAACAACCCCCAATGTTATCGGTAACAGGGCACTGTTAACTCACAGCAGCCGCTCTCTTTCCCCATTCTCTCTCACTTTGGCACTTGTTTACGCATAACTGCGACGTCGACGTTGGCGGCAGCACGTGCACCGTTTGTTCTTTTCATTCTCGATTCTCACTTTTCGTCCGGACTTTTAGCCAAGCGGTTGTGTGCGTAAATTGTAGGTGCGTGTGTGAGTGCGTGGGCGGCCGGCCGAATATACATACAATGCATATAGAATTTTGCATTATTTATAATATATAAATTTGATTGTGGGAAATAAGGGGGTGGCGGTGGGTGGCAACTTAACCTCAATTGAACCTGCTGCTCTCTTGCTCTCTTTGTTCTACGACTGTCATGTAAATTGCAATAAATTTGATTAAATGGTGAAATATTCCCTGAAAGCCACTCAAAAAAGCTAATCAATATTCTTCACTGTTCCGTCTTGCTGTTTTCCATCTTTTCCATACATATGCTTTTATCAATGCGCCTTCTTCTCTTTCTTCATTTGAAATCGCTGGCCGTTGTTATTGTTGCGCTGATAATAAAAATAGAACTTAACTTTATTTTTCTGTGCTTTGCTTTGGCTTGCTTCTTGAATGTTCCACCTCCCACTCGCGCCTTCATCTCTCCCACTCGCTCTTCTTCGATCGTTGGTTGTTTTTACACATAGCGATAAAGATAAAGGCCGTTTATTTAAATCAAGCATACGATTTGCGTGCCCATGTGTGTGTGTGTGTGCGTTGAGTGAACGATTTATAAAGCTATCAGCGCGCACTTTTTGAACAGATGCAACTCGTATTTATTTCAATATAAAATAATTTAATTACCCAAGAGGGGTTGACAGCCAGACAAAAACCGCAAGTGCGGCAGGCCTAGAAAGAGAGCAGCTTATGTAGACACATGTATAGGTGTAGAACCGAGATACGAGAGCGGAGAGGAGCAACGGGATTAAGCCAGTCAGGCGACAAATGTGTCACTGGCATTGTGGTGGGGAGTCCAATTTGGGGGTCTGAAAGTTAAAACCTAATATGTAGTAATGACCTTTTATGTATTTTGTACTGTGAAAAAATAAGGTGTCCTAACACGTCATCAAACCTCTAATAAAACTTAAAAATTATTTAAAATTGAAACTAACTGTTCAAACTAATTTACTCACAGTTATAAAAACAAGACATAAAAAGAGGTTTACTAAATTGTTTTTAATTTGGTCTTGACCTATGCACTTTGGTGCTCAAAAACTTTAATATTCCCAATAAGATCTTTATCTTAGCTAGATGCAATTACATTTTGTTTAAAAACTTAAAAGTCGTTATAGTTTATTGAGTGACGACATTTTAAGTTCGTCATGCTCTCGTGGCATTGAACTTTACAGCTTTTGTCGCCTGGGTCGCTGCCCCCGCCTAGAAAACGACCCTGAGCGCCGCAGGTTGCAGTGCGTGCAGGCGACGCAAGTGTCGCAATCGCGTTCTGTGGCAATTGTATCGATCGATTAGATATTTATTTATTTACCTAAAGCATTTTGCAAAAGCAACACAACGACAACAAGGCAGGGAATAAAATGAATTGAAATAAATGAAAAGTAAGCTATGCGCGCATTGACTTCGCCTTGTTGTTGTTGCGGGTGGTGGGTGAACTTGCTCAAGTGCATTCAGTTCAGTCGCTGCTGCTGCGCAGTCGCCGTCGATGCATCAGCCAATTTTTGTTGCTGGCGGCTGCAGTTTTTTTTTTGTTTTTTATCGATCACAGCCAATAATGATGTATAGACACAAAAAGTGTTTAAAAATGTTAAAAATAAACAAACGCGTCGTGGCAAACAAAAAAAAACAACACAACAGCGAGAACAAATAAAACGCAACGATGTGTGCAGCTTTGACTTAATTTCAGTGCGTTCAACCTAAGAGCGAGCGAGAACGAGAGCGATGCAGAGCAAAAGCTCTGTGACAAGTGCATAGATATAGTTAGTGGGAGAAAAAGAGAGCAAGAGAGTGATGTGTGATGTGATTTGTATTTACAGTTGAAGGATTATTATGTGACTTTTACAAGGCGAGACAGAGACGGCGACAACAGATCGCAGTGTTTTCTTTCACCAAATTGACAAACGTGACAGCTGCAAAAAAGCAACAACAAGAACTAAAAACAATAACAACTGTTTTACACTGCGTTGCAAAAGTGTAACAACCAAACTAAAATAATTGACAACAAACAACAAGAAACGGCCCAGCAATGCATGGAATAACGCACCTGTACCGCCAGCATGCGGTGGAAAAGCAGATGAGCGGCGGCGACAGTTGGTCTCGCCAAATTTATCCGGGCTACGGCAGCAGTGCCGAGGCCTCGTCGCAAGGAAGTCGCCTCTACAGTGTCGACTCCTCCAGCAGCTCCAGCTCCAATTCAAACAACTCGGGCGGCGAACGAGGAGCAGCCGGAGGCGGTGAAAACCTGGGCGGTGTCACCGGCAGCGCCTATGCCCAGTGGCAAAGCGATCGCCACTCACTGCCGCAGGCTGTGCCCGATGCCAGCAGGTCGTTGGCCAACCACCACTACCGGAACTCGCCCACCCACCACGCCCACTCGCATTCGCACCACCAGCAGCAGCAGCATCAGCACCCCACCAGCGGCAGCCTGAAGCGGACACCCTCCTCGAAGCGCAGCTTCCTGGAACGATCTCACAGTCCGGCAATCTATGGCGTGAGTAAAGTTTTCTATTAACGAGGATGCAAACCAACCAAAAATGTTCCATGTTCGTTTACATATTCTTTCCGTTCAGTGGATAAGAATGTTTAAAATTGCATTATATTTTGTCAATTACATTTTTTGTTGGTAAAACGTAAAAGCTTGTAAAATAGTGACGTGAGCTTACCTCATAAAAAGTTAATTTTATTGTCGGTTTGCATCTCTCAAGGAAAGATCCCTTCCGAAGATGCAGCTAATCCTTATCATTACAAAACTTGCAGAGCATGCGTCGTAGTGCGGCTCCAGACTTTCCCTCTCCGCCACCCACAGCGCCAGTGGGAGGAGGCGGCTACTTTCCCCACGACCTCGACGATATTTACGAGAGTCAAGGGGACCATCAGTATTTTACCCACACGGGTGCCAGCGGACAGCAGCAGCAGCGGCCCTCGGCCATCTCGATCTTTCATCGCGTGAGTGCCGCGGCCACTTCGCTAGATGACTACACTTTGGGAGGAGAATCGTCGCACCAGTCCATGAATAGCACGGACAGCGGCACGAGCAGCGGACCCTTTCACCGCCAGCGCTTTGACAACTCATCGTTCGCCAGGAGTATCAGCATCGACGAGCAGGAGCACCAACACTCGCCCCACAAGGAGGGTCACAGCAAGCACGGCAAGCACCACCACCATCACCACCACCACCATCATTCGATACACGAGCTGGTCAAGCACTTTGGCAAGAAGATGCACTTGTGGCCCAGGAAGCACCACGATGCCCAGAGCGTGTGCACATCGCCGCAGAACGATCCGCAGGAGAATTTCCGCACCAGATCCAAAAGCTTGGATGTGAACACGCTCAGTCGGCCGAATCGCATTCTGGATGACTGCGGGGCCACCTACAAAATCTACGATCGCATAGTTAAAGAAGGTAAAGGGTTTTTGGGACGGGTAGGTTGGGGTTACATTCAACTGGTACTTGCTGTTTGGTTAGGTCTTGATTTAATCTTGTAACTTCTTCTTTGATAACTTGTACTTATGAATGTTTGTATCACATTTTCAGGTGCTCATATGCGCCGTGCCTCCGCGGATTTGGAGAAACGCCGCGCTTCAGTTGGTGCCGCCGGTCGAGGGCTACGAGGGGATGGTTCGTTGGATCCACACCATGCAGCCATCCTCTTCAGAGATTCCAGAGGGGTAAGTTCCAAACTTTAGCCCAGTGTTTTTTATTTGAACAAGTCCAGCAGAGAAACAGAAAAGTCAACAAAAGTTTATCTTCCTAGTTATTAATACGTAATACCACATGCGTTTCAACTTATTTAAAAAGTAATTATCTCTTCCACGACACCTGCTAGTAAATCATCTTGCTACAAATTTACAGTGCTCCTACTATTTGGTCAGTTCTTATCTCTTTAAATGGCAATCTTGTCGCCACTCTGATTCAAAGCTATTAATAGCTGAATATGTAAGCGAACATATTTGTGTTTTCTCCCCTTTTTTCACTCTTTGACTTCTACCTTCCTTCATCCAGTTCACTTCACCTTGACATTTCTGATTTCCCCTTGCTCCTGTTTTAAAATAGCAAAGCGGATATGAGCTTCCCCAGCGTCTATAATTTGCATCTCCCCCAAGGTTTTGTGCAGTCATTTGTGTTGCACCTGTTGCATGTCAAGAGCAACGTTAATTTCTTTTTTTTTCTTTATGAAAATATTTTATATTTTGCTCAAAAATCATTATTTTAAATGAGTTTGTGACGATAGTTTGACCAGATTTCCTTAATCATTTATTTGCAACGATTGTTGTATTTTGTGTTGCATACTTTCAGGTTTACGGCTGTCAAGAACTTCATGTAAACTACATGTAGAGTACCATGTGGCGTATTAAATGTACTTATTACGTATACGTAATGTATCACAGTAATTTTGATAAGATTTGCCACCAGATATCCATGCTTATGACATTAAACCCATATTGGTGAAATATCTATAAGCAATGAATCACTTTATAATACAAAGAACAAATCATGCTGATTGCATTAATATTTCACTTGTGATTTTGTCATCGCCTTTGGATTAGTTGAGGAATTACCTTTCCCCCACGTTGTTTATGGTTAGGTTTTTATTCGCCCACACCTACATTTGTAAGCGCCAAGGTCGCATAATCGGCCTAATGGCCATTATAAGTATACTGTTATTTTATTGTTAGAGTTTGTTATTGTTTATTTCGCACTTCACAACGTGGTCACACGATGGAAACTGGTTTATATCGATTGATAGAATCATGTGTCAACTATGTATTTTAGATTGCATATACGAGGAAATAATTTTTGAATTCTCGCTAACTTTTTCTGTGCCCTGACGTCAGCGGCTTGGGCTTTCACCATGGGATTCTTTTTGCTATTGGTTTGTTATTGGTATGTGCCCGCTAATGATGATGATTAATTAGCCAAGTACTTTTCACATGTCAGAGTTCTCACTCCTCTTCTCGTTCTCTCTTTCGCACTCTCTTTGGGCAAGGCCGCAATCTTGCAGCACCGTTTGTCTTACTTATCGCCCAAACAAAACAACAAATACACACAGAGGCTCTTCGCTTTTTTTCGGTGCGTATTTTGCTCTGAGTCACTTGAACTGAATTTAGTGAAATTGCATTGAGTCGAGTGCTTGTTGCTCTTCTTCTTTAGTTCGACTGCATCGGCCATCTTAAGCTTTTTACTCTCCTCGCTCTCCAAATATGCCCATCTTTGTCTGTCCGCTCCGTTTGTTTGCCTTAACGATTTAACGATTAAGTCGAAAAGGAAATAAACGAGCGCCATGCTGGTTGGTTCTTTTAATACCCTCTTTAATCCGGGTAGCTAGGCACCACAGTTTCTTCACCCGTTTTGTCGCCTCTCTCAAGGAATCTCCTCGAAGAGAGCAAGCGGAAAGATAAGGTAAAGCAAACAAGGTGTAAGAAGTGAACCGTTGTACAATTAAAAAGTTTATTTTCGATACAGCTAACCCAGTTTCTTTATTGCACTTAAAAAAAAATTGCGGATACAAATCAGCTGTCCAAAAAATAAAATGACTATATTCCATGTAACATGAAAATTAATAATCTTTGCAATATTTCGTAAAAGTTTTAACGTTTACATATTAAGGAGCAGACGACATTTTTCTTAAAATGTTTTAAAGCAAAAAATCTGTGTCAAAATAAAATGAATTCCGATTTACTAAAGCTTAAAACTTTACAAAAAACAATAAACAAATTTTATCAAAATAAAATTATAAAAAGTGTTCAACATCTTCCAATTTTGATTTTCAAGTTTTAGATAAAGTTTGTATGACAATTTTGTTTCAGTGTATAAACGTGCATTCTAGAGTGTTCTAGCTTCGTTACATTTACATTGTAGCTGCTATCTTGTTCTTGTATTTGCTTAAGCTTTAGCGCTCTCCCGCTCTCATAGGCTTGCTCTCCCGCTCTTTAACCATATGTGGGGGTCCGTTTGCTAAACTCTTAAATATATAAAAATTACATTTGCGTTAACATGAACTAAAACTATGATAAAAGGGGAAAAATACCATTTTTATGGACAAACACTGCGACAATCAGTTAATAATGGCAATAATATGAACCAAAACTCCGACTATTGAGTTGGAAGAGAGCGAAACAAAGAGAGTGTTTGAGAGCGAGATTACATTTGAGTGAGCGGGTGAACTCTTCGATGGGGCGATCATGTGTGGGGTTCGTTTTGGCGCTCGCCAAACTCTTAGCCATTTAAAAATTACAATTTCGTGAACGCAGACGTGCCGGGAACAAAAGCGGACAACGGAACGCAACGAAACGAAACGGAACACGGCCGTATAATCGGGGATCCAAAAGTGTAGAGTGGTGGTAGTGTCGTCATCTTCGGCTCTTGATAAATCCGTCTGCCAGTGCTTCTTTTTTGTGTGTATTTGTGTTTGCGTAAGTGTGTGGTGTTCCATGTATCGCCGCCGCTATTCCGCCTTCGAGTCGAGCACCCCCCGCGTGGGTGTGCTACCCTCGCCCCCCCTCGTCACCGCCCAGCAGCAGAATGCCCCTCCGAAAACACCACCCAAATTAAGCGTACACTTTGACCCAAATTTACCCAAAGATAATGACAGCAACAACAATTTGAGCAGTGAAAATGCAAATGCGAAAATCGGACGCAAGGCGCGATCGCTGAGCAACTCGCCGCTATATCAACGCAAGAAGCGATTCGGCCATCTGCCGGGTCTGATGTCGAATAACGGGCCGACGGCCAGCAGCAACTATCAGCTTTTAAACAGTGCAAATCTACGCGATCTCGTCGACGGCCAACGCCACTCACAGCACGTAAGCAGGCGGGATGACAACAATAGTCAAAGCCAAAGCCAAAGCCACATTAGCCAAACCAGCAGCAGCAGCAGCAGCAGCAGCAGCGGCAAAAACAAAGCAAAAGATGGCAAAAAGCTAAAGGCAACTTTAACGGCGGCCATGTCATCATCGCTGCTGCGACGCAAGGCGCACAGCAATCACAGTCAACAGCAGAAAATGCAGCAGCAACAGCAGCAACAACAACAACAGCAGCAGCAGAAACTGCAACAACAGCAACATGAGCTGCAACTGCAACAGCAACATCAACTGAGAAACAACAGCAACACAATTGCAAATGCTGTTCGCCATTCGTTGGGTCATTCACCCTCTGCCGCCGCTGCTGCTGCCTCTGCCGCTGCGATGCAGCAGTCACTGGTCTACGAGCGACGACGCGTGAGCAGCGCCCACTCCTCCCCCCTCCGCACCCATTCACCGGTCCACCACTGCCTCCTAATGCGACGGCGCAGCGACTACAGCGTCGAGCAGATCGAACAGTGGAAGCGACAGCAGCAATTGTTGCCCCGATCCGGACGCAAGATTAGCGTAAGTGGAAAATGCATCGAAAACAAAGGAAAAGCCATCGTGTGTGGGTGTGTGTGTGTGCTGTATGTGTTGCTGCAACGACAAAGCTTTGGGGGAAAAAGCTTTTCGGCTGAATGCACTGCAATATTTACTTAGACAACGAAATGAGGGTCAGCTTATCAATGGCTATATGTACCAACAAATACGCTTCTGTTTTTGCTTTATGCAATTTTTTTATTTTTTTTAACAATAAATATGAATTTAATTCGCCTGAATGCACTGCAATTAAAAATTATTAACGAAAAACACGTTTCTGGGTCAACTTGACTTCTAGTCTTTAAAAACTTTTTCAAGTCTGTGCAATTTTTGGTTTTGATTGAACATTTATTGAAACTTTACAAACTTTTTAAATTAAATTAAATGATGTCTAAGTTTTTAAATTAACATTTGCAATATTTAATGCTCCGAAATCTGTAAAATTAAAGTTTTTTGCCTTATATTTTTGAGCACTTCTAAATATATGTTTTTTACGAAAGCCGAGCTAATTAAAATATTGCTCATAAATATAATACTATTTAATAAAACGCGGTATCTCACGGGTCCTAATCTTTGTTAAGCTATGATTAAAGAGTAATTTCCCAAGTACATTTCCTAAGGTGTAAGCAAAGCAAATGCAATAATTTTCTCTGTGCATACTTTTCTTGACCCCATTTACTACCAAAGAGCACAACACAACTGGTAGGCAAAGAGAGTGACTGCGAGCTAAAACACTTGGACTAAACCAAAATTGGCTTGTACACGATTGCGAGCGTAATTTTTCAATTGCCGTATCTGATATGGGGCACTTGTCCCAATCTCTGGTCTCCTCCGCTTCCCTCCTCTGGCTAATGTGTCATAATTCCACAATTGCACATTTCAATGTTAATTCAAAGCAGCTAGCTACTCAACCCCACCTCACCCCTTTCCGTGCTTCTCATAAATATTTCTTTGGCACTGGATTTGTTTGTGTTTTTCTGGGTTTTATCTGTGATTTCGCTCATTGATTAACAGATAACATGTATGAGAACTATATCAGGGCAATTTAGACTACTATTTACGCAGTGTTCTTTTATTGTTTACGTTTGGTATTGTGTTCTTCTTTTTTTTTTTTTAATAAATCTTGAAAAAGCTCCAATCATTGTGACCTATTTATAAAATTTTAATTGCCAATAATATCAGGGGGGAAAGCGTATAAGGGGCGTAGTTAGTGGGCAAACGAGGTGTAAATTAGTCTTGCGTAACGCCGTTTTACGTACTTATATATGTGTGTATGTATACATTTTACGACTTTTCAAGTTTGCTTGTTTGTTTTTTTAATGATAGTTATCTTAGCAGGGTCTTAAGTAGTTAACAGATATAAATTACGGTTTATCATTTCGCAAGTAAATATACGAGGTATCATTTTTAATGAAGAAAACTTGATTTTAAAGCCTTATAAATCTCCCTGGACTTGTATACAATTTGAAAAAGTTAAATGCTGATTTTAAATTAATTAAATATTTCTGTTGTTTATTCCAGTTGCCTGTCGCTGATCCGTTCCTTGAGAAAGTAAATCTATCTGACTTTGGTAAGTTTTTAATCTACCCTCTCCAAATCCGCACCTCCTGTCCCTTGGGACAAACAAAAATGTTTAATTTAAATAAATTAGCAAACACACTTGGCAGACGGTCAACAGTCGGCCTCTGATGATTTTCTTTAGGCACACGACGCCATCCCCAGAACTAATAGAACCTAGTACACATATTTACACATACATATAGGTAGAAAAAGAAGACATTAAATGGAAAATAAGTCATAATTCACATGGATTATGTTAGCAGAAATAGCCGATCTACGTTTAGGCGTGGGCGGTTTTAAAATGCGGCATGGAACATAATCGTTAGGGACAAACATAGTATATATTTCTATAATCCCGCTCAGAATGGTAGTGGATCTGTGGTCAAAAGTTCTTAAGATATACCAAACACACCCCCAAAGTTTTTATAAATTTTTATGCATCAATGCTAATTATAAGTTCCAAGTACGCTAAGCAGAGAGAGGAGGGAGGAGGAGAAAAATAGTGCATGTAATTTGTTGGCAATTTCAGACGTTTCATGATCCTCATTAACGTCAATTCCCAACCGATCCAATCTCTCACCGAAGATTATATTCAATTTATATACCGCTCTGAGAACTTATTCGGTTTTGTTTCGAGATTTCAGCTCCGAGCGCTTCCCATTTGTGTTTTGTTCAGTCTATCTTGTGTTTGTTTTTGCCTATTTCCCTGACGAAAAACTTTTCCGACCCAGAGAGCTAGAGCTACTATACAGAGGGAGAAGAAAAACACAGACTGCAGATCAGTTTATGATAAAATTTCGAATCGTTTAGAACGTCGCCAACGAAGACGGGCAGACGACAAAAATTCGGCGATATTCCGTGTGTGTTTCGTGTGGAATTATTGGCAGCAGGAACCACATTCTCGGTCTATATGTGCCTGCTATATGTGCAAAAGTGTGTTGTCTATGGATATTGGCCAGAGTCGTAGGAATTACTTACCAACCCCCAACAATCGAATCCGAATCCGAATACGAAACGGCCAACTGCAAAGCAAAGTCGACCCATCGAAGGTCTTCGCTTTTGCTTCTCTCTTAGTCACTCGTCAAGAATTTTCGAATAGCGCCGCGACGCCAAAAGCAACTGAACCAACGCCACCAGCCCCTCGCACCGCAATATTACCCATTGCCCATTGCCACCCACTGTGGAAATGGGTTTTCAATTGTTTTGATCCCACACAGCAAAAAAGAATTGAAGAATAATCAACAAAACAGCAACAATGCTAAGGAGCATTTTAATTAACTCGTCTGGCCCGTGGCTCGCTGTCAAAAGAAACGCAAAACGCAGAAACGTATAGAATCGGAATCGATAACCCATATTTATAGTACCTTTGCATTCACATATGAATATAGGCATTGAAAACCAATCAAAGCAACAAAGCAAACCCCTTGACAATAAAGAGAGGAACCTTAACCTATCTATCCAATATCCAAGCCTTCTATCTCCATTGCTTTCGACTTTCTTTATCCGTTGAAACTGTTTGCCGCCCGGCAACTGCAGTAAATTCCATTTATTAAACAACATTTTTATGTTTACACTGCTTGGTGGGAAAATCTTTTGGTATCTGCTTATAGCTCCAAATATTTTACAAATTATTGCAATATACATATTTTTCCTGCCAGCGGTTGCTGGCCTTCGGTTTATTCGTTCTATACAATTTTTTTTTGTTCGTATTTCAACTTTTTGTTTGTCTTTAGCTCATTTTGCGGTGGACATCAGCCGGATAATTTGTTGAAAAGACGTGTTAGCGATGCTATCAAAATTTGCCAATGAATACCAATATTTGAACTTTGTTTAGAGCTCAGATTATATTTTCGAAATTATTCCTTTTTTTTAAATGTACTGATTTATCGATTGGTTTACTACAGCAAACTCTCAAATGTAATTTATTAGCATTCGCCGAGTCTTCTAATTCTTTCTGCCAAAAAAGCTAGCCATATAGAACTCATATAAAAATAACTTGTGAGCTATAAACAAATTTGAAGATTTCCCAAATAGATTTCCAAATGCATTTTCCGTCATAGACATTCAAAATTTCAGTGTTGAGGCCTTATGTTGCGGTTAATTAATTTCTTGGCACAACAGTCCGTCCCAATATCTGTTATGTGTCGCTATAATGGTTCCGACAAAAGTTGAAAATATGTATGTTTGGCTGGCATTTATCAGACCCCTGACATGACCGATCTACAGCCGCTGTAATTATATGTGTGCGTTTATATGGTTTTTGATTAACACCTTTTGGCCCCGCCTCAATATTTATTTGTTTACATTATGCCAGAGCCGTCTGCAACTTGCCAGCCTGCCCCCCATTTTCTTTCGTTCTCTTCGTCTTGATGAGAATTGAAATAATATTTATTGCTGAACAATTTGGTGAATCTATTCTGATGTGTTTGCAGTGTTTGTGGCTGCTTCTGTTGGCTTTGTCGTACGCTAAATTTATTTTAATTAAAAATGTCTTAATTTAATTTATTGTAACGCGCGCGCCCAGAAATGTATGGTATGAAATTGATTGACAGGCTCTGTTCTTTTTTTGGGTTCGGTTTCGATTAGCTGGCCGCAGTGAGAAGTGCGTAGAGCGGCGCTCTGCCAGCGGCCAGTTAGTTAGTATTGTTGACCAATTAGACAACCCAATTAGCACAGCGGATTGAGTCTCCCAGTTAATTGCTAGCGCCCTCAGACCTCCAACAACACCAGATCAGATCGGTTCGGGTCGACAGGCGTAATGCGACACTGATAATCGCTAGAAACAAAGCACCCAGAATAGAGGGAAGAGTGAACCCAGAGCACGCATGTTACAGTTGCACTTCTACTCGAATCATGCGGGTCGCCTGGTGCTGGGAGGTGGCAACGGTCGCCAGGCCGACGTCCTTTGCTACCCGTTGGAGAGCATCAAAGAGTTCGAGCAGATCTCCGAGGCCTGGAAGCGTCTGCTAGCCGAGCTGCTCAAGAAAGGTGCCTTCTGCTAGACCCCAAAACTTCCCTACCTTACCTATGAAGTATCCTTTGCTCAACCCGCACTTTTCTTTTTGTATTTTGCAGAGGAGGACGACTCACAGATCTTCGTAAAGTTCTTTCGCTTTCACAAGTGCTATGATCTGATACCCACCTCCGCCAAGCTGGTTGTCTTTGACACCCAGCTCCTGGTCAAGAAGGCCTTCTACGCTCTGGTCTACAACGGGGTGCGTGCGGCTCCTCTCTGGGACTCGGAAAGGCAGCAATTCGTGGGCATGTTGACCATCACGGACTTTATCAAGATCCTGCAAATGTATTACAAGTCGCCCAATGCGTCCATGGAGCAGCTGGAAGAGCACAAACTGGACACGTGGCGAAGTGAGTGATCTGAAACATTCCATTCCCAATGAACCCGAACTTATGTCTAAATTAATTTGTTTTTAGGTGTGCTGCACAACCAGGTGATGCCGTTGGTCAGCATCGGGCCGGATGCCTCCCTGTACGATGCCATCAAAATTCTCATCCACAGCCGCATTCATCGCCTGCCCGTCATCGATCCTGCGACCGGCAATGTCCTCTACATCCTAACACACAAACGCATACTGAGGTTCCTCTTCCTATACGTGAGTTTATTCTGAGTTACTACTGTTTCAAATGATACTTATGATGTGTTTTATGCGCAGATTAATGAATTACCAAAGCCCGCGTACATGCAAAGGAGTTTGCGCGAACTGAAGATTGGCACCTACAATAACATCGAGACCGCCGACGAGACTACAAGCATCATCACGGCGCTCAAGAAGTTTGTGGAGCGACGCGTCTCAGCGCTGCCACTGGTGGATGCCGAGGGACGGCTCGTCGACATTTATGCAAAGTTTGATGTGATTGTAAGTATTCCGCTGTTGGCCTTTAAATTTTTTTTAATAATTCAAAATGTTTTTGGGTAAAAGTTTTTGTAATACTTCTGACTTTGAGATAACGTTTTTTTATACCAGTTGGTAAACTAGCTTTTAAAGATTTATAGTTGAATCAAAAATTTCTTTCTAACCATCCTTGGTTACATTTACTTTGTGTGTTCTAATGATAATAAAAAATTTTTTGTATCCTTTTAATATTAATCTTAGTCAGATTGACATAATAAATGAGGATGAGGATCTACTATCTGTGTTGAAAATTATTTATTGAAAGTATTTAAACATGTTTTCCTTCTTATCCAGAATCTCGCCGCTGAGAAAACCTACAACGATCTCGATGTGTCGCTGCGCAAGGCCAATGAGCACCGCAACGAGTGGTTCGAAGGTGTGCAGAAGTGCAATCTGGACGAATCGCTGTACACGATCATGGAGCGCATCGTCCGAGCCGAGGTGCACCGACTGGTGGTGGTCGACGAGCACCGCAAGGTAATCGGAATCATTTCGTTGTCAGACATCCTGCTCTACTTGGTGCTGCGACCCAGCGGAGAGGGCGTCGGCGGCTCGGAGAGCTCGCTGCGCGCCTCCGATCCCGTCCTGCTGCGCAAAGTGGCCGAGGTGGAGATACCAGCGACGACAACAACGCCCCCGCCTCGCAGTCCGTCGGCCGGATCCGGCAATCGCAGCCTGATCGAGGATATACCCGAGGAGGAGCCAGCGCCGACCTCCTCGTCGGCGAAGAGTGACGATGCCGACAGTGATAACAACAAGTCAGCCAGTGAGGATAAGGCCAACAACAACCAGCACGAGACTACGACGACGGCAGCGACAGCTAATGGTGATAGCAGTACCAGTCCCGTGGAAGTGTCCTTCGCCGATGAGGCGCACGAAGAAGAGTCCGCCGAACAGGAGGATGACGAGGAGGTGGAGGCGGAGATTGAGCGCAAAAAGGCATCCGCAGCGGCGGCTGCGATAGCAACAGACGAGGACGACGATGGGCTGAGCAGCGCCGTTTCCGCTGCCTCCGCTTTGGGCCAATCTTTGACGCCCGCGGCGCGAGAAATGGCGCTGGTTAGTGAATAAACCCAAACCCAAAACCTTAATTTAAACACAAGCTAAAGATACAGCTACAGCAAAAGATACAGAAACAGAAACAATTGCTAAACAAGAACTAAGAACACAACAATAATGATAAAGCAGAGAAAATTATATTTGAATATTAATAGTTGTTAAGAATATATTATTACAATTATGAAATATTATGTATTTTACAACAAGCAACTAAAAGCAAAACAAAAACAAAAAGCTGTTAACAAGATGTTTATATATACACACAAGAAAACGAAAACAAAACAACAAATTACATTAGATTGTCTTTAAATTTTAAACGATGTAATTGATTATTATATGATAGTACAGTACAAGTCAAAGATTGCGTTTTCAATGGGATCGCGAATGGGTCGGCGGGGGAACCTTGCTTTAAAGAAGTTAAAGAATGTATTTTTAACCATTTTATCATAAACTTGCTAAGTAACCGCTACAGGTTAAAGTGCACATGCTCCTAAAACTCAGGTAAAATCAGAAACACTAGTGTTAAAGACTGGTTTTGATTTTTTTAAGTGGAATCCGTCATAGTAATTTAAATTTAAAATCCAGTTAAGCGCGCTTGCTATCGATATCGAAATGCAATTTTGAAGCCACGTATTTTAACGGTTCCTCGACACGGTCACACTGCGCCACACGTGCAATTGGCCAAAACAAACGAATCCAATCTGTGTTTCTCCATCCTCCCAAGCCGCTTTGGGCAATAACAATGAACCACTTTGAGATCCGGGAGTTGCCCGGAAAGGTAAGTGAAGCGTAGAGAGTGTAGAGAAACGCCTTCAATGAGGTACATCCGCAGGGGCGTGCCATGTTCGCCACCAAGAGCTTTGCGGCGGACGAGGTGATCTTCGAGGAGGAGCCCTTCGTGTCCAGCCAGTTCTCGTGGAACGTGGCCTATGGCTACGCGGCCTGCGACCACTGCATGCGGCCGCTGGAGACGGTGCTAGAGAATGTGCGTCGGCTGGCCAGCGATCCGAAGGTGGAGGTGCCGCTGCTGCAACACGATCCCACGGCCGCCTGGGTGGCCCAGTTCACGCAGTGTCCAAGGTGCAAGGTGCGCTACTGCTCCGAGGACTGCCTGATGGAGGCCCAGAAGCGCTACCACCGAGTGTCCTGCATGGGCGCCTTTCGTGCCGATGACACTCATCCCATTAACGTGTTGAACGAGACGTGGAAGAAGATGCACTATCCCCCAGAGACGGGCAGCATAATGCTGATCGTGCGTCTCATGGCGCTGTACCAGCAGAGCGGCAAGAGGTCCGAGTTCCTCGAGCAGCTGCAGTCCTTCCAAGCACTGATTGTGAACCGTGAGCAGAAGATCTACCACAAGATGCTGGGAGAGAACTTTGAGCAGCAGATGGAGCAGTTGTACCAGGCCTTCTGCAATGCTTTCTCCGGAGAGGAGTTTTCGATGGTATTTGCTACTTTATCGATGAGTTTGAATGGCAACTAAAAAGTTTCAATTTCAGTTTACCACTCCAGATGCCTTTAAAACCCTAATGGGAATCATGGGCACCAACAGCCAGGGCATTGCCACCAGCGTGCTTTCCCAGTGGGTCACCAAGGTGTCCGACCTGCCACTTCCCGATGCGGACAAGGCCCAGCTGGACACAGTCATTGACCAGCTCTACGCAAAAGTCGGAGAATGTAACTATTATCTAAGTGTTCGAAATATTTGTGTTATTGGAACTCCTCTCCCCTCCCCTCTAGTTGCTGGCGAATTCCTGAACAACGAGGGCTCTGGTCTGTACCTTCTCCAGAGCAAGATCAATCACAGTTGCGTGCCAAATGCGTGCTCTACGTTCCCTTACTCCAACGATATAGTTGTCATGAAGGCAATGGTTCCCATCCAGGAGGGCGAAGAGATCTGCATTTCCTACTTGGACGAGTGCATGCTAGAGCGGAGTCGCCACTCGCGGCACAAGGTCCTTCGCGAGAACTACATATTCGTCTGCCAGTGCTCCAAGTGCCGCGCACAGGCCTCCGATCCCGACGAGACCAGCGAAGACGAGGAGGACGACGAAATGGAGGACTACGACGATGACGACGACATGAACTAGACTAAGCCCCATGCTTGTTATAACTTAAAATGTTTATTCGAAAAGTAAACAATAATAATATTTTGTACGTAATCTACTTAGTTAAAAATATGTACTGTGACGCTGGAAAAAAATAATATTGGAAACGCCCTAGCTTTAAAAAGAACGTATTGCTGAAAACTAAATTGTAATTAATATCAAATCTTGTATAAGATTTACTGTTACAGAATATTGATTTCTTGAACTTTCACCTAAAAGTACTAAGCGCAACTGGTGGTTTCCAGCTTTTGCTTATCAATGATTTTGAATTTTGCGTTTTAAATACATGTACATACACATGTACACACAAACGAATTATATACATAGTGTGTCATCCACCCCCCTCATCCTGGCTATCGAGAACGTTAACCAACACTTATGGCTTTGTGTTGTTCCGATCCGCATTTCAATAATTTGCGAAAACGGCGCAATAGTTCCCATGTGAAAAGTCTTAATCGGAAAACATGCAGCAGCGACTCATTTTCTTGTCCCTGCTCCTGGGCATCCTGGACGGCGTTTGTGGTCTCTACTTTAATATGCCGGCAACAGAGCGAAAGTGCATCATCCAGGAAGCAGATGACAACACAGATGTTATTGGTGAGCTATGGTTTGGGATATATTAAAGTCACCTCTAACTCCTCCACCCTGCAGTCAGTTACAAGGCGGAGCTGTACGATCCACGTTCCGGAGGAACTATGCCCCCGTCCTCCGGCTTTGGAATGGAAGTGGAAGTGCGGGACAGTATTGACAGGATAACGCTATCACGCGTCTACAACTCGGAGGGCCGGCTCTTTTTTGCCACCCTTTGGCCTGGTAACAACCACATTTGCTTTAAACCTAAGGGCTCTGTCTCGTTCCCAGGAGCTCAGGTACGAGTCCACTTAGATATCAAGACGGGGGAGCGCTCGGTGGACTACCAGCGTCTGGCGAGGACGGAGACCCTGGATAAAATGCAGTTGCGAGTCCGCCAGCTTCTAAATCAGGCAGAGGACGTCGTCAAGGAGCAGAACTACCAACGTTACCGGGAAGAGAGCTTTCGAATGACTAGCGATAGCATATACTTTCGAATTGTCTGTGTGTCCATAGCCCAGGTCGTGATCCTGCTACTTATGTGGGCCATCCAGCATCAATCTTTGGCTAGAAAATCGATCTTGTACACGGCTTTTTGTCAAACCCTTAAAGAAAAAGAATTTTCAAGGGTAAGTGTTTCTGGAGTGCTTGTTAATTATGAATAATTACATGCTTTTTTAACCAATTTAGTTCAACACACCGGAGGCCTATAATGCACTCATGACCATTATTGGCCCTAATGGACAGGGAGCCACAACCAGCGCTATCTCGCAATGGATCGCCCAGTTGCAGGATCCGGAGTCAAAGGACGAGAACGAGCAAATCATTATCTCAGACAAACTTAAAGCCAAAGTCGAAGAATGTAAGTTATAGACATTCATGCGGAACAACTAGTTAAAAATTATTCTCTTTCCAGTTGCTGACAAGTACTTAAAGAAGGATGCATCCGATATTCCAGTAGAGCCCAAAGAAAACTACTATGCATCCAATGTCAAATTAACGAATCTCCTAGTCAGCGCACAGCAAAAACGTAGTGGCCACTTAAAAGGAGACACCTTCTTGCTGGTCTGTGAGTGTGAGGATTGCATGGCCAAGGATCCGAATAGAGCAGATACGCACATGTTTTTGTTTTGTTATTGTTATTCCATCGATCTGGTGATATCTGCATGTAAATATAAATTTAATTTATAAATGGCTAACAAATCTTCACCTTGCCGCTGGCTGTGTTTCTGTTTGGATTTATTTGAATTTATTATTAAGCGTTCACCTAAAAGTACTAAGCGCAACTGGTGGTTTCCAGCTTTTGCTTATCAGTGATTTTGAATTTTGCGTTTAAAATACACACATGTACATATGTATACACAAATAATTGTATATGTACATATCCAACATCATCCTACCCCCCACCTCCAAATCCTCCTGAAAATCGAGAACGTTAACCAACACTTTTGGCTTGTGTTGATCCGCATTTCAAGAATTTGTGAAAACGGCGCAATATTTCTTATGTGAAGTGTTATAGTCGGAAAGAAGTAAAACATGCAGCACCGACTCATTCTTTTGTCCCTGCTCCTGGGCATCCTGGACAACGTTTGTGGTCTCTACTTCCAAATGGCGGCAATAGAGCAGAAGTGCGTTATCCTAAAGGCTGTTACAAACACTTGTGTTGTTGGTGAGCTTATAGTTTGAGGTACATACATACATATGTAGATTAAAGTCTCCTCTAACTTCTCCTCCTTGCAGTCAACTTCAAGGTAGAGCTGTACGATTCACGCTACGAAGAGAAGCTTCCGTCCTTTGGCTTTTTAATGGGAGTGGAAGTGCGGGAGAGGACTGGCAGGATAGTTGTAACCAGTGTCTACGGCCCGGGGGGCCAGGTGTTTTTTACCACGTGGTTGCCTGGTTTCAATCACATCTGCTTTAAACCTAAGGACTCTGTCTGGTTCAAAGAAGCTCAGCTGCGAGTTCACTTTGACATTAAAACGGAGCCGAGCTCGGTGGTCGACCAACGTCTGGCGAGAAAGGAGTTCCTAGATAAAATGAAGTTGCGAGTCCGCCTGCTTCAAAATCAGGCAGAGGACATTGTCAAGGAGCAGAACTACCAACGTTACCGGGAAGAGAGCTTTCGAATGACTAGCGATAGCATAAACTTTTCAATTATCGTTGCTTCCATAGCCCAGGTCGTGATCCTGCTACTTATGTGGGCCATCCAGTATCGATTTTTGGCTAGGAAATCGATCTTGTACACGGCTTTTTGTGAAACTCTCAACGAAAAAGAATTTTCAAGGGTAAGTGTTTCTGGAGTGCTTGTAAATTATTAAAAGTTACATGCTTCTTTAACCAATTTAGTTCAACACACCGGAGGCCTATAATGCACTCATGACCATTATTGGGCCTCATGGACAGGGAGCTACAACCAGCGCCATCTCGCAATGGATCGCCCAGTTGCAGGATCCGGAGTCAAAGGACGAGAACGAACAAATCATTATTTCAGACAAGCTTCAAGCCAAAGTCGAAGAATGTAAGTAAATGACATTCATGCGGAACAACTAGTTAAAAATGAGTCTCCTTCCACACAGTTGCTGACAAGTACTTAAAGAAGGATGCATCCGATATTCCAGTAGAGCCCAAAGGAAGCTACTACGCATCCAATATTTCAGTGAAGCCCAATTTTAGCTACTATGCATCCAATGTCAATTTAACGAGTCTCCTAGTCAGCGCACAGCAAAAACGCAGTGGCCACTTAAAAGGAGACACCTTCTTGCTGGTCTGCGAGTGTGACGATTGCACGGCCAAGGATCCGAATGGAGCAGATACAAAAACATAAGTGTGACCTTTACGTACATGTTTTTGTTTTGTTCTTCTTATTCTATCAACAGATCGCATTTAAATATAAATTTAATTTATAAATGGCTAACAAATCTCATTAGGAGCTGCCTTCGGCAGACACGGGTGTCAGGTTAATCAGGTTGTTGCTACTCTCGGCCAGCTCGGCAATTGACACGCGTCCGCGCTGCTTGATAAACTTGGCCACTGCCGACAGCTCCTCCTCCGAAACGTAGATGAACTTGCCGCGATCGTCGATGACGCCGGTGAGGGTGCCATCCGCCTGCAGCTCCTGAATGCGATCAATGGCTTGCTGCGTCTTCAGCTTGAAGGCGACTGCCAGATCCTCTAGTACCACCACCTTGTTGTCCTTGATGTACTGTATGAAGTTGGCTAGAAGACTGTCCTGCTCGTCGTCGTCGCCCTCTTCGAAACCTTCTTCTTCCACGCTGAAGCCGGCCTTCATCTTGAGGTACTCTTCGTGCTCCTTGCGCTCACGCTCCTCCTTGGCCAGTCGCTCGGCCTCCGCCCGCTTGCGCTCCACCTCCGCCTCAACGTCTTCCTGCTGCTTCCGCTCAGCGTCCTCCTTGGCCTCCTTCACCTTGCGTTGCTCGCGATCATGCAGCTCCTGCTCCCGCTGCAGCCGCTTCTGCTCCTTGGCCTCCATCTTGGCCCGCTTCTTGGCCCCCATCTTCTCGTCCAGCACAGCACCCTGTGGCACGCGGGCTCCATCTTCATCAACATGATTCCCATCCTCGTCCTCATCATCAAGGACCGCCTGAGCTGCCGGAGCAACTGCTGCCGGGGCATTCTGACGCAAGCGGTTGCGCTGGTTCCTTGCTATCTGGGCCCGTCGCGGGACTCCCTCCTGGGCCCTCTGTGGCACGCCACGTTGTGGGGCTGCAGCCGCGGGCTTCGTTTCTGTTTGGGGTCAATGGTTAGCTCCCATTTAGAGGACAAAAGAGATTCCTTCTCACCTGGACTGGCCTTCTTCTTCTGCAGCAGGTAGAGAGTGATAATCACGACCAGCAGGGCCGTTGCAATTCCCACTAGAACTATAAGGTCCATTGTCTCTTAACAATTAGGATTGCACGCAGTGCTTATTCGCAAAAAGGTAAACGTCAACAAAAGTACATATGTGCGTCAGCGTTGCCCATTTAGCTATTTTACGGCTAGATCTGGCGGTTTTCAAAAGCTAAATGCGGAATAAATTGTGATCTAGCGGGTAGCGGGAACTTCAGCTTTTAACCAAGCAATATTGACGTAAATTTAGCTTTTAAAAACATCTATCAACAAGAAAGTCCATCTTATAAAATGGTTAAATTTAATGGATAACACAAGCTTTTGGGCCGAATTGTCTTACGAGCTTCGCCAGGATAATAAATGCTGTCATAATAATGAAGTGCCTGCAGTGTGCCTAAAGAAGATTGGAACCAATCAGATCTACATTAACTCAGCTGCAAGCTTCACACAATTCAAGACCAAAATTGTATCGTGTCACTACTCTAGCGTTATTTTTAAGCTATCATCAAAATTTTCTAGCTGAAGGGTTGGCAACACTGAAAATATTTCTAAAATTTTTTCGAAAAAAATTATATATATTTTAAGTTAATTGGTAATTAAATAAACAAACTAAAATAAAATTCGAATATTTACATTTGAAGGACCAATCTTTTTCAAACATACATTTTTGTATCCCCTAGAAAAAATTTACTCATCTCTAAATATTTTCCACTTAAAAAAAATCGTGTCACCCTGGTCAAACCTTCATGGTTCCATCGCTATTGCAGTTTATTTCTTAGTGGAATGGATATCCTGAATGAAAATGTCAAAAATTCGAAGCCCCAAAAAACAGGCATGTCCACGGGGGGCAAAATCCTGATAGCGGCCACCGGAGGAGTTGCCATCGGACTGTCGGTTGTGTGCTCCTCTTTTGTGGCGCCCGCCTTCCGCCGGATTTGTTTGCCGTACGTGCCAGCGACCACCGAACAAATACAAAATGTCCTGAGCTTCCTGCCAAAGAATGCTGGGGGAAAACTGCTTGACATTGGTTCCGGAGACGGGCGCATCGTCGTGGGTGAGTTGTCTTCGAGCAGACAATCCACAAATTCCCAAATTCACTTATGTAATCCTCCCTAGCGGCGGCACAGCACCACAGAGGTCTTAAAACAGACGGCGTGGAGCTGAATCCATGGCTAGTCTACTACTCCCGCCTGGCTGCACTGCGACATGGTGTCTCCAAGCAGACGAGCTTCTTCCGGCGGGATCTGTGGAAGTTTAACATCAAAGACTACAACTTTGTGGTCATCTTCGGGGTGGAGCAGATGATGCAGGACCTAGAACACAAGCTGATCGCCGAGTGCCCGCACAAAACCAAGATCATAGCCTGCCGCTTTCCCCTGCCCAGCATGGAGCCCGAAAGAATAATCGAGGATGGAGTGAATACAGTTTGGTTTTACGACCTCAACAAAAACAGCGGGAACAGCTAGCGAAATTGTTATTAAATTGGTAGATTTATTGTTTTCCACACTAAGAAAACGATGCTTAAGTTAAATGCAAGAAGGATTTCGGGTTGGTCAGTAATACAAACTTGTTACCTTACGAGAATACAAAAACGATGGGGACGAACCCGAGACGAGACAAGATGAGTGTGGAGTGGAGTGGCTAGCGCTGCTGGCCGGAATACAAAAGACGAAGGAACATTAAAAGTGGAGGCAGTAAAGCTTGCACTTGGGAGCGATGGCGCTAGAAGCGGCGACCCATGTAAATACACTCGTTGTCGCGATAGACTTCAACGAAACCGATCCTGGAATAAAAGTTCATCTGGCCGGTATCCTTTTCAGGGACACAGACATGGGCCCCAAAGCAGCCATTCGCTCGCAGGGCGGCCAGGAGCACGGTGAGCATCCGCTTGGTGATGCCCGAGTCCCGATCCTCTGCCTCCGGTAGAGTGGCGCAGGTCAGCACGGCCGGAAAGGAGCTGCTCACTTCCACAGGGCACTGCTCCAGAGCTACGTTAACGCCGCTGCCATGAAACTTCTCCGTAAAACGTAAAACGAGCTGCTTCAAATCGTCGCTGCCCTCCGACGGGCAAAGGTCCTTGGGGTACTTCTCCCGCATCTCGGTAAACCAGCAAAGCTCCAGGTTGCGTCGGAATATATTGACATCCAAGGCGGCGCAGGCGTAGCCAATGATGCTGTTGTTCTCATCGTAGGACACAATGCAGAGCTGCGGACTAAGAGTGAGATGTGCACCTACCAATCCATCCGCTATTATGTCTGCCACACTCGCTGGCAGAGGGAACGGGATGAGACTGCTTCCGTCCAGTTCTTCCTGCCAATGCAGGTACAAGCGGGTGCACACTTCCTGAACGTTCTGCTCGTCCGCATTGCAGTAAGGCCTCAGAAGATAGTAGTTGGCCGTGGGCTGTTCAGGAAGCTTGTACACAAACAGGTCGTTGCCCGAGTCCACGGGCATCAGGCGCTGCAGGTCTGCAATGAGGCCGCCCCTAAAGACCCACGGCTCCTGGTCACCGGACATGAAAGCCTCCTTCCAGCCCTTGCTAAACCCTGAAATGGATCGCAGAAAGAACTCAATACATGGCCACACTTTAAGCAAGATTGATCGTATCACTTACAAGTATAGCTGCCCTCTGTGTAGGAGGACATGTTCTGCGGAAACTGGCCGAGAGCCAGCCACTTGATGTAGCAGTTGAGCAGTGAGAGGGCGCCTGAGATGTCCCACATATACGAGTACAGCTCGTGGCAGATCTCCTTGTTCTTGCAGTTGGCGATTTTGATCAGCAGTGATACGACTCCGGCGCACAGTCCGTCAAACTGCTCGCAGCGCTGGTGCCACTCGCTGACCTCCGGTTTGCTGCTTTTTCCGGCCTCGCCTGCGCCATCGGCTGAGCGGTCCTGCAGTATCACATTTGCGTTGCCCTTCAGCCAGTTGAATTCGACGAGCAGCTTCAGTCCACGACTGCCGTGCTCGAAGGGCAGGTAGAAGAGATCGCAGAGCAGGGCCAGATCCTCAACGGTTATCTTTGAATTGCATCCTTCCACGGTTGTACTGGAATAAATTAAGTTGCACTAATCTATTGTGTACTGGTGATTTAAAGAAAAGACATACTTATTATCGTTTGTCCTCACGGACTGAGCTTCGTTATCCTCACGCATTTCCGCATTTGAAAGAGGCGAGGAAGTTCCACTCTCCACGTGCATACTCTAGATAAGAAGAACAAACAACAACTAAGCGAGCTTTCAAAATCTAGCGTGATACTTACATGCACATCGTTGACAGACTCCATGAGCACATCGTCGGTCACCAGTTTGGCTGCCTCTTCCTCCTTTGGAGAGACCTGGGAGGCTATACTACTGCTGCACTCCATGGGCTCATTGGCACCGCCACTTAGCGGACTCAGACTTGCGTCGTCCAGCATTGTGTCCACCGCAAGACTGGCCACCGGCTCCTGCTTCTCCTCAAAATCTTCCACTACCTCCTGCTCCTTTGCCGGTTCGTTTTTCCCTATATTTTCACTTTCTCCAAAGTCTTCATTGGCCAGAGTCAGTTCCACAGAAGCCTCCACACTCTTCGCCTCCATGATGGGCACTGGGACAACAGAGATGGGTATCTTCTTGGGCAGTTCGATGTTGCTGGCAGCTGTAGTCGGTATGTGATTGATTATATCGTCATTTGTGACCACTTTGGTAGGCGACACCAAAGAGTTCATCACTGGATTGGAGATGGGTGTCAGCGAAGAGGTTACAACGCTGCAAATTATGATTTAATTGTTTAATAAAGTGGTTTTGGTACAAAAGGGGAGTCCCATTTACCAAACATCTGCCAGTGCTTGAAGCTGGGTGGTGTTAACCTCCGGCACCGTTCTCGTGTTCGTTGATGTGGTTGTAGTGGTGGTGAGACTCATGCAGGTGTTGATGGAGGGTATGATAGGAATGATGGGCATGACCATTTGCACCTGCGGCTGGGGTTTAGTGATCGGTCCCCAGGCCTCCTTTTTCATGAAGAATTCGGGCAGCCATTCCGTAATGGCGTTCCTAAATGAAGTTCAAGATAAGAATATTTGTTCAAGTGTCACACCAAGATTTACCCACTTAAGAGCCACTTTCGGGTGGTACACATTCCTCGAGAGGAACTCCGCCGGGAGCTCATCCTCGTTTTCAGTCTCCAGTTTAATGTCCGCGCTTAGAGAGCTGTTCACCTTCGAGTCGAGGCTGCAGCGCGACCAGAAGGCCAGCGAGTGTATGGCAATAAAGTTGCCATAAAACTCGCAATTGGGATTGGTCATTACGCCCCGTAGGTGGGGAATAAGCTCTGGCGAACGCCCGGTATATGGGCCCAGGAACACGCGCTTCTGGTCGTAATCGTTGGCATGCAGATTGTCCCAGATGCACGGCGGACGACGCAGCACTTCGGTGATCTCCTGAATTGACTCAATAGATATGGTTTTCGATATGACCTTATCCCCCGTCCAAAGAATGTCGATCTCGTTGTTCAGCTTTGAGCCCAAAGTGTTAAGATACTCCGACTCCAGGACAGTGGGCACGGCTCGCGAGGCACAGTACTGGGTGGGACAGAAGAGGAACTTGGGGCTGCCCAGGTGCGTGTATATCTCGTTGGTCACGGACACATGGGCGTTGGCAAACGTTTGGAAGACCTCCTTATCCGCCTTGGAGAGCTCCGACTCGATGTCATCGAAGAGCAGAGCGTAGGCCTCGCAGCCAAATTGAGACACCTGGTCCAGCTTTCGCTTCAGAGTGGCAATCTCCTTCGGGCTGCTGTACGTCATGTCCAGCCCAGGTGACAAAGCGTAGTAGAAGGTTATCCCTGCCTCCTTGGCCGCCGCAATCAGACCTGCAAGAGAAGTTTTTTTATCTAGGAACTTAGATTTGTAGTTCAAAGGTTAGTTACTGGACAGGTGATCCGCTTCCTCAACCGTGTACAGCTCCCTCCAGTAGGCCCGGTGCTTGTAGTCATCCTTCGGCGCGTACATGTACGACGGACTGGAGCCCATGCCCATCGACTTGAGCTTCCGGAAGAGGTCCTTACGCTGCTCCGTGGTCCACGGACGGCCGTAGAAGCCCTCGATCACGCCGCAAATAAACTGCCGCTGGCCATCGGCTTGTGCGCCCGCTGCGTCTGGCATTTTTTACGGTCCAGGGACTCGGATGTGGCGATTGTGAGCACAAAATAAATGTTATTTTTCTCAGGACTCAGCGGTGTTCTTCCTCTTCTTCCTCGCACAATATCGATAGCATCCCGAAAAATAACGATATATAATCGACGCTTAGTTACGGCGCTACCTTGACGCACATCAGTGCTGTTAACTCTTCAGGTCTTAAAAAAGCTAAACTTACTTTTGAAAAAAGCTAGGAAAGCTTAAAAAGTAGCTATAATTCCCGCTTCGTCCACAATACAAAAAAAAGTTAGAACTAGCCGTAAAATAGTTAAATTGGCAACGCTGATCAAAAGAAAACAGTACATAACAGAGCTGGTGCTTAACAGAACTGTTAACAATGCTGTAGTGGCGTGCTAGTTCACGTTTACACCTAACAGAATCTGCCTATTCGGGAGGGGTGGTAACACTTTTTTCTTGCGTTTGATGTGTGGGTGCGCTTACAATTACAATTTTCCGAAGGATTTTTCGCGTGTTTTGTTGACGGGCAGCGGCGAAAAGTGAAAAACGGAATTAAACAGTGCCGTGCAACAGGGCGGGTCAGCGTTTGGCGTAAAGAGTTGTGTGTGGCCCGCGTGCGGACAGGCGTAAGGCGTTAAAAATGGCGAACGTAAGGGACAGCGACACATCACTGTGGCTGCATAATAAACTGGGCACCTCGAACGACTCGTGGATAAACGGCTCGATATGCTCCCAGCTGAACAAGGAGGTGCTGCGCAACATCAAGGAGTGCTTCCCGGACCTGCAGACCCAGGTCAAGCTGAAGCTGCTGCTCAGCTTCCTTCACATTCCGCGCCGTCTGGTGGAGGAGGTAATGGCGTTGGTGTATGGAAAAAAGTACACCAGCCCACATACACACACGCACACACGCACGCTGCGACACGCGCACACGTACACAGCTTACACTTGCTGTTGGTGAAGTAAAAGTGATGAAAATGTGTAAATAATCCAAAAATTTGATAAATCCAATCAGTTGGAGAGTACCTCAAAGTGTTTTTCTTGAGTTTTTGTGAGGTTGCCCTTTGGCGATTTCGCTGGCTGGTGAAAATAAATATTAGCAACGTTTCCCGCCACTTCTACTTTTGTGTACACATTTCTCTCTCTTCTACGCGTGAGAGAACTGTGGCCGTGTGCGTGTGTGAGAGTGGGCTGTTGTGGGTGGCTCTTGGCTAAGTGGTTTGTTGTTAATTGGAATGCGCTTTTTCAGTGGAAAGCGGAGCTGGACGAGGTGATCGAGGTGGCCGGACTGGACTCGGAGTTGTGGGTTTCCATGCTGGCCGAGACGATGAAGACCTTTCCGGCCACCAGCTCGCTGAACACAGAAATCTCGGACTACGAGGACACGCGTCCGATCTTCACAGACATGGTCAACGACCTGCGCAAGTTGGTCACCAAGCACTCGGATTTAGGCATGCTGCCCCTGGAGTGTCAGTACCTAAACAAGAACGCGCTGATCTCAGTGGTAAGTTAAGGAATACAGTCGAACTTTCATAACTCGAACTATCTCCCTCTGGATAATTTAAAAATTCCTAATAAGGGAAGTTGGGGTAATGAAGGTTTTACTGTATTAAAAAACCTGAACAGTCCTAACTAATCCTTGTTTTTGGTTACAGGTGGGCCAGCAGCCTGCACCCGTCAAGCATTTTACGCTGAAGCGCAAACCCAAGAGCGCCCAGCTGCGCACCGAGCTGCTCCACAAGTCCGCGGATGCGCAGTCATCGCTGAAGAAGGCCTCGGCTCCCACAATCCCGTTGCGGTCGCGTGGCATGCCCCGCAAGATGACGGACACCACGCCGCTAAAGGGGATCCCTTCGCGCATGCCCACCACTGGTTTCCGTTCGGCAACGGTTCCGGGAAATGCCGCCCAGCGTCCCAATCTCAGTCGCACGCCCGCCGGCCGCAAGGATGGCGGCATCAAGCTGATCGAGTTCACCGAACAGCCGCTGGGATATGCGGCGGCCAAGAAGCGCAAGCGCGAGCAGCAGCTGGAGGAGCAGCAAAAGAAGCAGGAGCAGAAGCAACAGGCAGCGGCGGCCGCAGCTGCAGCGGCCACAGCGGCCGCGGCAACCACTGGCGACAGTTCCCCCACGGATGCAGCAACGGCCAGCGGGGGAGAGACACCTGTCACGCCCACATCGGCCAACAACAGTTTCGAGATCAAGATGGAGCCACAGCTGCTCAACCAGAGCGCTGGCAGCCTGGAAGAGCCCCAGGACGAAGAGCTGGCTGGTAAATCGGCTATGGAGTGCGATCCCGAGACGCCGGAGTATGCAACGGCCACGTTGGACTTTGCTCAGGCTACCAAAACCTCCGTGGCGGATAGTCAGCCGGGAAAACCATCTGTCGAGGTCAAGCTGAAGACACCGCGCACTCCCAAATCAGCAAAGATAAACAACAACAACAACAACAGCTTCAATCACACCCCAAAACGAATCAAGCAGGAGATCGAGATCAAGAGCGAGGAGATCATAGTTCCGGCCAGCATCAAGCTGGAAAAGATCGAAACCTCACCATCGACGCAGGGTCAGCCGCAACAGCGTGTTATCATCCAGCAGCAGCCGCCTAGCTTGGTACAGCGCACTCCGCACCTGCTCATCCGCAGCTCGCCGCAAAAGCGACAGAACAATGGAGCCACTACCAGCAGCGCTACCACCACTACCGTGGGCAACACCACCATAAAAATGGAGAAGCTGGACATCAAGCCCATGCTGCGAGCAACTGGAGTTTCACCCTCGACAAGTGCGGGGACCACGACTACCCTTCTCACCCCGCAGCAGCTGCGCCAGGCAGCCAATCCGCTGGCCAACCTGCCGAATAACATCTCTGTAAAGATCACCTCCGCCAAGGCGAAGGCAGCGGCTGCTGCAGCAGGAGGACCCAGTGGCAGCCAGGCGCAGACGAACGTGCCGCAGCAACAAACGGTGCAAGTACAACAGGTGTCGCAGCCGCCGCTCCTGATCAACAGCTCCACACCCGTCATTCTGGCATCGTCGCCCAGCGCTCAAAGAGCGGTAAGTTGTCCTAGCAATCAAACTATGGTTATTTTGAATGAAAAAGTTAAAATATATTATGTAGTTACATGGTCTCACCTAACATACACTAAAATATAATTATTTTTAATTGACTTATATCCGTTTGGTTTCAGAAGGCACTGGCTATACCCAGCAGCAGTACCGCCCCCACCACCACTACAATACCGTCGCAAGCCATAAAGACGATGCCGCTGAGCCAGCTGAAGACGGCTACCAACAGCGGCCCGGTGATTATATCGCAGACTATTATTCAGCCGGCGAAGCGAGCCCAACAACAGGCTGGAACCTCGAGTGCAGCGGCCGCTTCCCAACAGCAGCAGCAACAGCAGCAGCACCAGCAGCAGCAACTGCTGCACCAGCAGATCCAGCAGCAGACGCAACAGCAGGCGCAGCTACCACAACAACAACAGCAGCCGCAGCAGCAACAGACGCAGTACATCCTGGCCACGCCCCAGCAGCAGCCGCAACAAATTCAGCAGCAGCAGCAGCCTATGTTGCCGACGCTTACCTCGTTCTCACACGGTCGTCCTCTGCCGCAGACCACGACGGTTTACCATACAACCACTGCCGGTGGAAATGGTCAGACACCCACCAAAATACTGCTGAAGACCTCGGGCACATCGAGTGTGGTGATGACGCCTTTGCGCCAAGCTCAGCAGCCGCAGGCCACTACTGTGGTGTCCTCGAATCCTCCGCCTCTGGTGGCCACCTCGGCTGCCGTGGTTTCGCCTGGACAGACGACCCTGAACATTCAAAACGTGCAGCTACCCAATCGGCCAGTGACCATCCAACCAGCCTCTCAGGCCGCCCAGCAGCAGCACATGCAGGCCCAGTTGCAGCAGCAACATCCTCATCCGCAGCACACGATCGTGGCCAACACGACGGCCACGCAGCAGCCCAAGTTGTCGCAGGTCCTGATGCAGCCAACTCAAGTTGGGGCAGGAGGAGTGTCCACCCTGAACGTATCGCCCACTTCCGGCAAGAACAAGACCATCATTCTCACCCAGAAGGGCGTTATACTGCGCAACATTGGTGGCGACATGTACCAGCAAATACCCATCAGCAATGTGGGAAGCCTGCAGGGACTCGGTGCCACCACGCTTATGACCACCACGGCTGGACCGCCGAGTCTGGTCAAAACCACGCCATCGACCGGAGTACAGTTACAGCAGCAGCAGCAGGGCTCGCAGCCTGGCAAGCAGATTCTGCCCACCCTGATACCTACCAGCTCACTTGGCGGGCAGCACGTCATTGTGCAGCAACAGCAGCCCAACGTCATCGGCAATGTAAGTGAAATAGTGGTAATTGTGTTTGTTGCAGTTAGCTATTGAAGCATTTTTAAAGTCTCTGATAAGGTTGATACAAATGATTTATATTTTGGTTTTCAAAACACTAATCAACTCTTATAGTTTTGAAATCAAAAATATATAAAAAATATTAATTTCATTGCCAAAATAACAATTATCAAATAATCATCTCTCTATTAGTCCCAGCAGCAGACCATTATAAGGCCGGTGATGACCAACGTTGGCGGGGGATTGACCACGCTGCCGCAGGGCCTGACGCTGATCCAGAGGCCGGGCCAGCAGCCGCAGCTAGTGCAGGTGCAGGCGGCGCCGGGCAGCACGCAGCGCACGATTATTACCCAATCGAGCACCGCGGCGGCGGCGTCGCAGCAGCAGCCGCGCCAGCAGCAGCAACAAATTCTGGTCCAACACAAGCCGGCTCCGACCCTGCAGCAGCGTTTGGTCACCTCCACCACCAGCGGTGGTCAGGTGCAGCCGGGCAACCCGAATGCGGGAATCGCTCGCACCGTCCAGGTCCAGGTGCAGGCGCAGCAGCAGCAACCACAGCAGCAGGCCGCCCAACAGCAATCCCAGCAAGCACCACAACGACGTGGACTCTCGCTATCGGTAGGAACACCTTTCTCATTAGGTTTATATGCTTTTAACACCTGTGATTTCTTTCAGAACGAGCACGTGCACAAGGCGCATGAAATGTTCCGTAAGGCGAACCGCGTTTCGCGACCGGATAAAGCTCTTATCCTCGGCTTTATGGCGGGTCTGCGCGAGAACCCGCGCCCGAACAATGAGAATGTGCTGGTCATCAAATTGGGCGAAACAGAGGTAAGGCTTTTAGGACTTATTTTCATCCACTAAACTTAACTAATGAATGGGTGTGATATAGTTTATTTGGTGTTGCATTATTATTATCCGTACATGGTTCTGCATTGATTTAATCCCGATTTCATTTAATTTCACAGGAAAAAGTACAACAGGAGGACGGCAATACGGCATTGTGCCTGGTAGAGTCGCATATCCGGCTGGACTACAACACCGGCGAGTGGAAGACATTCCAGAACTACAGGCTACAGGACCAGAGTGCCGCCTCATAGTCCACGAGGGTCATACGCATAGTTCGCAGCACCAAGTGAACACAGACAGCCAGGCTGAAGCTGAATATGCGTATACGGATTGTGGATTATCTATTTTGATTTGTCACCCGTTCTGCACGGGCAGCGTCGTCGCCGCCCCTAATTAGGCTAACTAAAACCCCTTCTCTCCTTTCCCCACCCCTCCCGCAGTCAGCACAGCACCAGCGCCCTAAGAAATGCTGGAAATAATGAAACTATATTATAATTAAGGTAAATTAGCTGTACAGTTGTTTAGTATGTAGAAAAGGCTAGCGCTTAAACATTTAGTAAACATGCCCGTTCACACATCCACAAACAAGCACACATTCATATTCACCTCTGGCTGAACGCTTCACTGGAGAGCACTGGGAAGTGGTCGATGGGCCAGAAGTGAGCGTTCAGACAGATCACATAAGCACACACACCACATGCACACACCACACACATGCATTTTAAATCTGCATATATATATATCTAGCATTATGTAATTATTGTGAAGTAAAAAGTGTGTAATTATCTTACCAAGCAGCATAAAGTTTAGAGACGCTGATCGGCGCTCGTTATTCATTAGAAATCCAATGAAAATATATAGTAATAGTTATATATGTATGAGCCGCAAAAACCACAGCAAAATTAACTTAATTCTTGAAGTGTGTAATAGACAAACAATAAACCTAGCGTATGTATTTATGGCTTAAATGTTAAAAACGTGTGTATTATCATATATGGGATTTCAGTCGGGTTGAGTTTTGGTAACGTATCCTACAGTTCATCTTGTTGAACTATTTCCAATTGACAAAGTTGATAGCAATGGTTTTGGAAAAGGAATTTTTCTGATCAACTCATTTCAATAAAAATCAATCAAACAACTTTTCAATCCAGGTATTTGTCATATCTGGAAATTTGAAAGTGCCTGGCCCACGGTCAAGTGACTCTTATAATAATAAAACCCCGATGTCGTTAATTGTCGATTGTTGTTTCTTTAATTGTCTCGAAATCGGAAGCTTACAACTAGTCAACACAAACTTACGAAACTTCTCGCTAAGTTACACTATGCCCGGGGCTATTACTAGGTGGTAGTCTATGCTAGTTAAATATAATACGTTGTGCGTGATAAATTCGCTGCAGATCTGGATAATTGAGATGCGCCCTCGGTCGCCCTACTTGCCCACCTCCTTCCAGTGGACGATGGCGCGCTGTTCGTCCGGAGCATCCCGGAACGGACGGGTGCCGTCCGAGTGCACGTACTCGTTCACCTGGAAGTTGAGGAGCGTCTTGTAGTGGTAGACATCGGCCAGCTGCTGCGTCAGCGGACTGGTGTTGGTGGTGAAGATGCCGGCAAACTGCTTCTCACGGGCAACCCTCAGTACCTCGTGCTCCATGAAGTGCATGCAGGCGATGTTCTCGCGGGGATTCAGCTTCTCGCCGGTGCCCATCATGAACGAGTGCAGGATCTGGTTGAGGCCCTTGGGCAGGTAGTTATCTCTGTGGAAGATTTTAAATGAGTGCTGCTCTTGAGTAAAACCAAAAGTTTACTCACCTGATGGGACCCTCGCAAAACTCAAGGAACTCGAAAACAATGAGCAGCTTGGACTTGATGTCCACCTCGGGCTCGTTCCGTGCATCAAAGTTCAGCGCTGTGCCAATGATGCGATCCGTATTGCCATCGTAAACCACAAAGCTCAGGTCCTTCTCCACCAACACGTTCCAGATGTCCTATTAAATATTTATTTAAATAAGTATATAAGTTGGTTTAAAATGAAGAGTAGAGCTGGCTGCTTACATTCAGAATATCGCTGTAATCGCTTCGCAAAACTCCAGGCTTAAGCCACTGCTCCAGGTCTGCCTTATTATAGAAGCTTGAGACGATGATGCTGCAAAAAGAGTTACGGAATTAGTATATTAAACACCTTTGAGGTCTCTTGCCAATAGCTACTCACTCGATGACATCTTGGCGGTGTTCCAGGCGAAGTGGCACCGCCTTCATCTTCAAATGCGGACAAGCATTCAAATTTTCTTCCTCCAGCTGCACTGAATCATGATTTCCCGCCATTTTAGCAATGATCTCGCCCAGATTCTTGGCCGCAATGAACTCGGAAATACCGATGTTGTAGCCCTTCTCGCGCAGCAGAGTGACCGTGAAAATGGAGTTCAGCGAGTTGCCGCCCAGCTCATAGAAGTTGCTGTGGGGAGCCAAGGTGGCCCTGGTGGAGCGTCCAATCACCCCACCCACTGTTTCGAAGAGATCCCTGGCCGTAAGCTTCAGATCCTCGGGCACCTGGGAGTAATCAAAGTCCAGGACAATGCTGGAGTCGCCCTCGTTGTTGTTGGCCGTCTCATAGGACTTGAGCAGCGCCTGGCGATCAACCTTGCCGTTGACCAAGAGAGGAACGTGCTCTAGGATGACCACCTGGGGCGTCATATAATCGGCCAGCTTGTCCTTGAGTCGCGCCTCCATCTGCATCTCAGTGACCATCGGGGCATCGTCGCGCAACTTGACAAATGCCAGGATGGCCTGATCCACCTGTCCCGCATGGTAGCACAGCACCATGGCCTTCTCCACCAGCGGCAACTCCGCCACGTTCTTCTCCACCTCGGAGAGGTCGACGCGGTGGCCACGGATTTTCACTTGAGAGTCGGTGCGTCCCTCGTACATGATGCTGCCGTTCTTCAGGGATCCGTAGTCCCCAGTGCGATACAGACGGGCGTATTCTGAAATCACATCTTGCTATTATATATTCTTGACAAAATATTTCTTAAATTTATCGGGGATAATTAAATTAGGGACAGTACGTTTTTAAAACCTTTATTTATTGCTAAAATATAAACTCTCTTACTCTTCTCCACAGCCAGTGGATTTTCCAGGAAGCGCTCAGGATCGCGTCCGTTGACATAACCAGCAGCCAAGTTGAGTCCCGAAGCAAAGATCTCCCCAATCTCGCCGTTCTTTACGGGGCGATAGTCGGCATCCAGCAGATAGACTACAGTATTGGACACAGGAATGCCTACGAAACAATGAAACTCAGGTTAGATGGAGGTTGATTATAAACCAGGGATGAACCTCACCTATGGGCACATTGTCATAGAGACTCAGTTGCTTCTTGCTCTCGCAGGCAAAAAAGGTGACATCGCCCATTACCTCCGTGGAGCCATAGAAGTTGTACAGCCGGTGCACGCCCTCATCAAAGTAATCAAAGAAGCTGCTGGCCAGAGAAACGGATAGAGGTTCCCCCGAGCAGACCCAAATCTGGAGGTTATACAGAAGCTTCTGGGCAGCACCACCACCCTCCATCTTCAGGTACATGAGCAGCGAACGAAGGAGAGTGGGCACCAGCACCAGCCGTCTGATCTTGTACCGCTCCAGCAGAGCCACCAGCCGCTGTGGGTCCTTGGTCACTGCCTTGGGCACCACGAGGATGGCTAGACCGCACATCAGTGGACCCCAGAGCTCGGCGATCGAGTCCACGAAGGTCAAGGCCGTCTTGAAAACGCTCACTGATTCGTTGGCGGTGTACGGAAAGGTTGACCACTGCCACTGGAGACGGTTGAGGATGCTCTCGTGCGGCAGACGCACTCCCTTCGGAACACCGGTGCTTCCCGAGGTGTAAAGAACGATAGCGATGTGGTCGTTGCCACCGCGCAGCATCTCCTCACACAGCAGGTTGGAGCAACCCTGAGTAAGGGATTTAGCGTACAGTTCGGTGACGGAGAGCGTGGGAGTTCCTTGGAAACGGCCCGAATCGATGTCGTCGTCGCGGATCACCAGGGTGGGCTTTGCCTCCAGCAGGATGTGGTGGATGCGGTTCGCCGGGAAGCTGGGATCGATGGGCAAATAGGCTCCGCCTGCCTTCCAGATGGCCAGCAGTGTGGTCACCAGTCCCTCCGACGGCTGCATGCACACGGCCACAATGAAGTCGCCATCACTGTTGGGCTGCAAGAAGCGTCCGTGGGTCTCGGCCACCAGGAGGCGGGCTGCCCGATTCGCCCGCTCGTTCATCTGGCGGTAGCTGCTCTGGCTGGGGGCCATTACGTGTCCAGTACCATCCGGCTGATAGATCAGTGCCACCTTGTCGGCGTGCCGCAGCTGCTGCTCCTCGAAGATGCGGTGCAGAGCTCTGGGCACGAAGTCCTGCTGCAGACCCTTGACAATGGACAACTGTGGCAGCGAACCCATCTTGAAGTTGTGTTATCTGTAATAATTGTAGTGATAAAAGTTCTTAGCTTATAAAATATAAACAGTTTAAATATACATCATTGATCACCCAGAGATTCTCTAAATTGCATCATTCCCAATGTTTATTATGCAACCCGGGTTATTGCCTTATTGTCTGAGGCAGCAATTAAATTCATTCATAGTTTTTTATTACATTTCGTGTTAATGTAGAACTCAAACAATTACCAATTATAAAGAATGAATACTAATCCAGTCTTTAATGGGTTAATGGTTGTAGTTTTATTTGTTTATATGCATTCGATTAAAAGTTACAGCTAATAAAAGAACAACCATTGAATTTAGTTAACTAATTTAATTGTACTTTTAATTGTGAGTTTAAGAGCTCTCTGATTTATTTTATTGAACGAGAATCTTTGGATTTTCTTGACAAGAATGCAAATCTATTAAATTTGTATTCAACATTTTTGTATTAGCAAGTTTCTCAAATTTAAAGTAAAACAAAAATATAACTATGGGTTATGTTGTGAAAGGCAAATCTGCTGTATGTGGACAAAGTTCTAGTTTACAAAGTTAATTAATTTGAGCAACAATTTTGCTATTTAAAAAGCAGTTTTTATTTTTTTGGACTGCTAACTAAATGGTTGGCAACGGCGGGATGCAATTTTGAGTTATAGCGACAGTTTTATCTTGACGCTTGGCACCATACTTTTTCCATAAGCCATCAATCATACTTTAATACTGGTTTGTAAATATGAGACTAGAGTCTTTCCTTTAGTTTACTTTTAGTTAATTAATTCATTAGCATAGCCACCTGCTAGCTGTTCCTAATTACGGTCAGAGTAATCTACTATAGGTGGGTTTTTACTATGAGTTTAGATCTGTTCCGTAATGCATCTACAATGAGTTTACAAGATAGCTCCTGGTGAATTACTGTTTCTCAATTAAAGAATTGTCTTCAAAACAATTAGATTGCTTGCAACTTTGTAGCTTGGTAAATACCAAAGCTGAATGTAAAAACACTCACTTGATAGCGTTTATGAAGTTCTCTTCCACAATTTAAGTATTGTCATTAAAGAAATCACATAGCTTGCAACTTTATAGCTCGGAATGCGACATAAAATGAGCCTCGATCTTTTCCGTAATATTTTAGGAATGCGTGTAATAGTTATCGCCTGGTGAATTACATTGTTCCATAAACGAAGAATTGTCTTCAAAGAATTCACATAACCTGTACTTGGCTTAAAGTCAAAACAAGCACTTGGAATGCGGCATGTTACCTCGTTAATTGCACTAAGCAATCCAACTGGCCGAGCCACCGGGCCCTGTCCCATTTGACGTGCTGCCATTAAATTGAGTCGACCGCAGGTCCACGATTGCTGGAGGTCTTTAAGCTGCGTTAACCTTATGCTTGTGTTCCATTGCTGTGTCGTAAAACCCAGTCAAAATGTCATTGTGCCGCCAACTTCTGGTATTTGTATCTGTATCTATTTCCACTCCAATGTCAAGCACTTCTAATCCACATGAAGACAATCAGCCGGGCGGAGGCCCAAGAACAGCAATTACTGGTTACTTATACCCCTGGCCTTACCCAATGTTAATCTCTGATTTGATTTTAAAATTTGATTTGATTTGAGAGCTCGTTAAAAGTCTGCGATTGGGGAAGCAGGAAAGGCGTTGCCACAGGGAAAAGCGAGGTGGTCATCAGGAAGCTTCTTGGGCCAGTGCTGTATGAATTATTAATGGGCATGGGTTTCCGCTTCTTCTCCCGCTGAGGAAGGTGGAAGCTAGAAGCTAGAAGCTAAAAGCTAGTGCTAACCATCGCGGCTGCTTAGCTCCCAAACCAGTTATACATACTTCAATTGCGCAATATCAAAGCCAAGAATTTTGAAGTTGACCTAGTCTTGTCGGCTTCTGGTTCTGGTTTTCGGACTCGATTGATTCTAACTCTCGATTGGCATACATTTTTTGGCAGCCAAGCAATTTACAACGGTTCTACGGGGCGTATACGTATACGTAACGAATTCAAGGCTAGGCAGAAATCATTTCCCAAGCGCCCATTACGAATGCGCCGTGTGAGTCCAATTAGTTTGTTCACTTGCATACACAGCACAACCTGCGCTATGTTTGCCGACTATGAGTATATTTGAGTGCAGCACACACATATCGTATCTGCATACAATGCTGCTGAAGTCCATTGTTTTGGTCCCGCAGCTCGAGTGCATTCTTGAGCCCCTTTGGTTCTTGGCATTTCACATCATCGATTTAATGCATCCAGCGACTTCTGTTCACCTTCGCTGCCTCCGTTGATGAGGTGAAATCCATGCGGCTGATTTAATGTTTTTACTGCCCCTGTTGCCATTAAATCAACGAAAAAACACCATAAAAAAAAAATAAAAAATAAGGTGGCAGTAAGTCGATTGAAAAGCATTTAAGACCGACGTACAGAGTGTTGTTTATAATTTTCCGCCCAAGGTTGCATTTGTGTTAGATTGTTTTCAGTGGGTTCTTTGGAAAATCGCTCCATAATTATCAGCGGTGCCATGTAATTTGTAATTTACATAATTGTCGGCTGCGTTTGGGCAGGGTTGAATGGACTGGCTACTGGCTGTTGGAAGTACATAAATCTCCACAGTGGCTGCACTTGGCAGATCAACAACATTGCCTAAGGTCGCTGCTTTTATCTAGTATCTCGTGTCGCTCAAATGTTTCCGTTGGTGGCAATTCCAAAGTGTGTGGCTAATTAATTTGTCGATCCGTCGTGGGAGGCGGTCAAATCAAAATAAAAATTCGTTCTCTCTATTGAAGTCCATTGCTGCCTTTTTATTGGTTGTATTATTTTGTTGTTGTTTCTTTTTTCTGCCGTGACTGATTTGCTTAATTGAGTAAAAAGCGTCTAATTTAAGCAGTGGTGGGGCGCACTGCATCTGCACGGCTTTGGGGGTCGTCCCCGGTGAGTGTGATCTGTTTATGTCTGACTGGGTTTTTTTTTCTTTTTTCCGCTTGTCGTTTTTCCACAGTATAGTATTTCCGATTGTGAGTCAATTGGATGACAAGTCAATGCATGGAGAAAAAACCACACACAAGAACACAAAACTAACGATCTCTGCATAGAGTCTTACGTCAATCAGTCGACGATCAGAACCACTTGGCACGCTCATTAAGTTGGCACATGCAAATTGTGCACCATAAAAGCCACATGTAATCGATATGCGACACCCGTTTAGCACATACTTAACATAATTAATAGCCGATTGCCCTGGCCAATGACTCAATTGCAATTATAAATCCATCACCGCTGGCTACCATAAGTCCATAAGTTGGCCCCTGTTATTAACACAGTTCCCAGATGTGTAGCAGGCGATTAGTTAGCCAAGTTAAGACAAATTAAATGTCAATTGCGGGATACTTATGTTAGCGTTCATTATGTGGATGGTTAGTCTTATATGTCAGGTGCAACTAAAAGACTTTAATGTGTTTTTTTAGAGCTTCGTTAATTAAATTACCCCTTGTTTCATTACCTTTTATGACCCCGCCCTGCCTTGAGCTCTGTTCGGAAGCATTCTCAAGGAATGAGCCGTTTAGCAAATCAAGTTTCCTTATTATTTTAAACTTTTCGTTTACTTCCTTTCATTTTATTAAACTGGTTACGCAAAAACTGGGTGTCAGTAATTGCCTTAATAATCCAGAGCAGGTCTCCTCTCTGGGCATTTTAAAAAGCATAAATATAAATTAAAATACATTTTCGGAAGTGCAATCACCTTAACAAAAATTATCTAACAAAAGTAATTGCTTTGTGACTACTTTGTCTAGGAAAACCTTAGCCTTAAAGTAAAGTGAAAACATTTGTGTTCTAACCATTATTTTTTTTTTTGCACAGTTAATTGAATTTTTTCCATCTTTTTTTTGTTAATGTTCTGAGCTTAATGAATTTTATACCACTAATTTCTGACGGAAATGATGTAACTTTGTAATTTACAGAGGAACTCGACTTGGGCATTAAATTACTCGATTATTAACACCTGCTCAACATGCAGGGCAAGTCAATTTGCATGTATTATTATTTGGGAAAGCCAGTTTATCATATCCTAACAAATGCTTGATTATCACGCATACGTACCGTGTGTAATTGAAAATTCTGTCACTTGATAATTTGAACAGTTTTTGTATTTCTCTTTCAAATGTTTGTCTTTGGCCGTTTGACACTGAGCACGTTCCCTTCTTTGGATTTCTTGAGATTTTCTTCTTTGACTTGAGTGAGTCTACCAGTTTGAAAACTTCCTTTTTGGTCACTTCACTTGCGTTTCACTTTTGATTTTGGTGGGCAGCCAAAAACTAAAAACTTGCAACGCACAACTGAACGTGCTATGTACTTGTAAACGGCGCTCGCAGACTAATCAGAATCCCAGCACCCGACTAACTTTTATATCCGACCGATCCGTCTCTGCCGCAGTCTCTGCCACTGCCACTGCCACAGCCAGCTGCGCAGTCGCAGTCGGTGAAGAACGGCTGAGGCAGCGGCAGAGGCAGCGGCAGAGCCCAGAATGACAGAAAAGTAAAAAAAAAAACCAGTTCCTGCTCTTACAGCCGCTGCAATTACCGCTCGTAGCATACTATATGTGTGGATGCTGGATTAGAATTTGTCTCGCTACAGTTTAAGCCCCCAACTCATACTCATCGTGTGACGTAGGAAATGGAATGAAATTCCTGGTGGTCCCCGCACTCGCTAATTGGCAGGCAAAACACATGGTTGTTATTACTTTCTGCCTACTGGGTGCTTGGAAATCCCTCATATGACACACACTTGAAAGTAGTTTGATGAAAACAAGATAAGGTTGATTACGCCCAACTAGAAAGTCGTACTGAATTGTATTCGTCCTTCGGATCTGTGAGAAATTAATGGGAAAAAGTATCACTTTTATATCGCATTACTTGTGGATTTAATGGGTATGTTGTGTAAGGGAAAAAGTGTAGTACACTGATATTTGTTCCTAATAAGCATCAACCAGAACTATATTTATAAACCTTAATGAGCTCCACACAGGTCCAGTTTCTTATTATATCTTATTATATATTATATATTCTTAAGTTGCATATCAGCAACTTATTTAAAATAAAAGACATACAAAACAAAAACATAGGTTAACGAGTAACTGTTGTTGTTTTACTACCTGTTAAACTTCAAGGATCAAGTCGTTTATTATTTATATAATTTATAGGACAGTATGGTCTGATATGGTCTGTAGTAAAATCATTAAACCCTTGAACTAAACAACTAGCTTTTAAAATCAATGTAAAATATATATATGATAAGCCCTTTAACATTTTCCAATATACAAATTCAACGGTTTTCTGTTATACTAAGTTTTAAGTTACTGTCTTTAATAAAAACAATAAACAAGTTATTGGTTTTTTGCTTTACCTATGTTAAATAAAACAAGCAAATGACTACCTAGAACTGATAATAATAGCCACAACCCAGATACTACCCATCAATGTCTGTCCAGTGAACATGAAAAGCTTGATCAACAATTAAACTTGACTGTAAATGCTTTTACAACTTTATTGCTGTTACACAAGAGTCGAATTTATGGCTCTCCATGTCGGAGACTATGGCCAAGACCGATTGAGATTTACGGCACTTATTCTGCAATTGTTTTAGAATTTAAACGTGCGAAAGTGAATTAGCAATTAAAAATAGAATTTCAAGTAAGCAAGAGGGTCGAAGTCGGTGCAATTAGTCAGTCGATGCTGTAGTTGTCAATTCAGTGTTTCTTCATGCATATTTATGTGAGAGGGAGCGCACTGGCTAAGCAAATTAATGGCTAACATATGCCAGCAGTCATGTTGTGTTACCCATTACGGAGTCAGTGTTAATTTTTTGCAGCTTCAATATTGCGTACTGACTTTTAAACTAATCATTGCTCAATAAACGGTTATGAATGCATTCGAGAACGTTGAAATCCTACAATAAAATCGACTTTATAAATAGTAGACAAGTCATTGTGTACAGTATCAAGGTTATTCAGCTAATTGATTAAATTCTTGAAGAAAGCCCCTGCACATTCGAATGTTCAGGAATCCGAAATTAATATTTTATCCAATTAATCGACTTTTAATTAGCGAATCATTGGAGTTCCGTGCAAGAATCCAAGTCGACAAATTCAAATGCCATGCGGGTAAAGAATTTTGAGCTTTTGAATGGAATCATTACCGCACATTGTGGTGTTATTTGCATGTATATCAGATTTATTTAATAGAAGAAAATCTGACAGCTTGATCGATTAAAATAGCTCAAGATTTGTACTGCAATTTAATATAAATATTGCAATTAGTTTTAATTTTAATTGATTTGTTTTTTATGAGAATCCATCACAGCATGAGTGAGTTAAACCATAAAAAATAATTGCCTGCTGTTTAATACTACTTGCATTTGCAGTCTATTGACCATAAAAATAATTCAGCTATTTCAACTATCTAACTTTGCTACATTGTAAGCGCTTCGTTAAATGTACTCACTTCCTTTACTTGGTCAACTAATTGCACACTTTGAAGTTCAAGTAACTGAGTTTTATGTTCAGAGTGCTCAGCATATTAAACGACTCTTGGGGGACTTTTTCCTGTACGAAAAAAAAGGATTCCCAAGGAAATTTGGGCCACAACACTTAACTGCTTTTTTATAGGGGTTTTGCTTTTAACTTACGTGATTCATGGCCAAAACTGTTGCGGCATCAGACTGCTGATCGTAAAGCGATCTGCAAGAACTACCGAAATCAAATTGATTTTCATAAGCACGAGCCAAAAAGAGGGAGTGCCCACAACCAGCTCATGACAATTTAAATGTTCTCCCACTTATATACACATTTGTATGTCCATTTGTATCTGGTAGACGCTTAGATTCGTATCTCTAAGTTCACCTCACACCCGAGTCACGTTTCCAGATCGAAACGTCAGCGACCGTGAGGAGGCATCTTTGGAACCGGCTAGTAGTCGGCCGAGCTGAAACAACGCGCATCCGGACTTCCCCAAAAAGAAAGTGTGACGCATCCGCAATGTCGGTTGGAGATTCTACGAACTGAGTCGCTTGTCGGCTAATAATTTTCTCATTTGTTTTTGTCGTTTTGCTCAAATGTGTTTTTTAAGGCACGCTTGTGACGCGCCAAAGCTGCGGCTTTTGCACAGAGAAAAAATTAACAACACATTCTACGACCTCATACTTAGCAAGACACAATAAACAGCTAAGTTTTTTTTGTTAACCAATGTTAATATATATTTTTAAATTTTGTATCCAAAATCATGGCTAACTAGATGGATGCAACTCAGAAAAGTGTAAAAACAATCTACTTCTATCATCATCTATATTGTCCAAAATGGAAGAGCTTGGCAGTCTGGTGAATCCTTAATTTACCAATTGTTAAGTTAAGATAAGAAAGGTTTTTTTTCTGTGTGCATTTGCAGGAGGTAGTCGAACTTGTTTATGATCCGACAAGTATTTCCCTAAACAACTCGATGCGGGACAATTTACTGTTAACAACAAACAGCCGGCGGGCGAGCGGCTATCGAATTGAACGATTTGACGGCGCTGATTGCTTTTTATTGGCTTTTGGACTGATCGATTCTTTTGATGTTGTTGTGATCTGTGATTTGGCCTTTTTTTGATTAGGTGCGCCGTATTACGCATACGTCATATTGGACACGACATTGACAGCGACGCTTTTCTTTGTCAACATGCGTACCACAACCATAACAAAACCATACCATCTTGGTCGCGAACGTGTCAAGTGTTTACGTTTACGGGCAAATTATTATTACTTGCAAGAATCCGGCCCCTGGACTTACGGAAGTGCTGAGCAAATGTACCAGTCGGACAGCTGGGCCAGTTCAAATTGAATTATGCGTCCAATTAAACTATCATTAGAGCTGCAGGCCCAAGCCACTTGGTCCGGCCAGTACTAATCTATAGATAGCAATATTAATGTACTATATTAGTTTATTAGGCGTGGTGGCGGAGACGTTTACTTTGCCATGTTTAATGCAAATGTCGCAAAATGTTAATGAGGTGATTGTAATTCATTTTAAATTGGCCACACGTGTACACTTATAGAAATGTAATACTCAATTTCTAAATAAGAAAATATAATAAAAACAATTTTCCTAATTTTAAGAACGTTAGTCCTTAAAACCCACAAGGAAAGAATAATTAGGTTCTCCATACTTTTAGTATGGTTCGTTATGGTATACTACGTGTACGTTATACTACGTATATAAATTTCATTGTTTTTTCTTTGAGTGTTAAAAACTGGTTGTTTAAATTATATAATATATATAATATAATTATAATATAATATTTAAAGTCTATCAACAAATTCAAGAACAGTTCTTCTTTAACTTCCTGCTGCCTTAATTAATAATAAATTGCCTTTGACACGTTTCCTGATGTTTATCACGGTCAAAAGAGTATCTTATTTAATTCTTTTGGAATTAACTTAATTAAGTTAATTTTCCAACAAATTGTATTATTACTGGGTAATGTTAACTGATCCACTCATAATAACAGCAACACGCATTAGACCCATGTGTATAGTATTTCCCTAATCGTTGATTGCCCACTTATTTGGTGTTCCAAAGAATTGTCAATTTTAATTGTAATAATGCTAAGATTGATTTTATATTGATAGCATTAGTTGAAGTAAAAATTGTATATTTAAATATGGCTATACTAAAACATATTAAAAATCGCCTATTTTCTGGGACTACTCGTTTTTTTTTATTCCTGAAACAATTCGCAAACAACACTTTCAGGATTAACTTGACCTACCTTCACAAAACACTTGCAACTTATACTTTAGGTCCACTCATTACGTAAAATCTGTTAAATATAAATTTTTAAATCAGTTACACTACTATTAAAGTCACAGTTTACTTAAGATGACCATATATTACTGGTGAGAGGTTGCAATTCAAGTCGATCGAGTTTCCCGCACAACCCGTGTCATGTTAATTAACTTATTACAAAATCAGATTATTAGGGTAAACTTAGTATCAACTTTCCGGATTGATCTCATCTACTTAATCAAACTGTCATAAATAACTAGCACCTGAAAACTTACTAGACCAGCCACAAGTGTGATTTAATTGCCAGACACCGGCAGATAAGAAAGTGAATTGCAGTATTTTTATACTTTTTGAGTTTTGGACCTGATTCCTCATCGCTCTGAAGTGGACAAGGCCGGGGAGCCCCTGATCACCTCAATTTGGTATACCTTGGATTTTGTCACAGGAACTTTTTGATACAGGAACTTTAACTAAGTAAATTACTTGTAATGCTTAGTTTATTTTTCGTTAGTTTTTAAAGTTTTTTAAGTACACAAAGACCCGGTTTCTATAGAATCGATAAGATAACAACACTCGACCCTCATTATATGCAAAAAAAATGAAGTGATTTCCATCAAAATGATATATTTGACTGATTATAATAAAAGGTATTTCTAAGATTGCACAATCATTGAGTTTGGCCTAATCGAAAGTGCCCATATATTACTAATCCTTATCTCAGAAGACCGCCAGACTTCGGTTATAAAAAGGGGCGCCGAAGTCCGGAAGCGAAACATTTGGTGGTACGACGTCCACAGATATGGTGAGGATTACAGTAGTGCTACTTCTTTGTGGCCTGGCCATGGCCAGAGCCCTCGGCTTGGACCTGAAGCTGAACCAAGGACTCGAACTGGATGCGAAGGACTACCAGCGCCTGAACAAACTGCGACACTTATCGGAGGAGTTCTTCAGCTACTACAAGAACATAACTCTGGATGACTTAATGCCCGAAGCTCGGCTGCCCACCGCCCAGGATCTGCAGTGCTATGCGGAATTTGCTCAGCTGTCAGCAGGACTAGTCACTGGCAGCCTTTGGGCCTTTAAAAGTAAGTTGAGGGATACAAAAAGTGTACAGTGCTTTAATGGATTTTGTGCACAGTGATTGACTCGTGGGGATCGATACCGGCTGGTATCCTGAAGGGTCACCTCAAGGACCTGGGTCACTATGACGAGTGCATTGGTATCGATCAGACCATCGCATCGAGCTATAGTATCTTGGGGAAATACTGCCTGGCCAATCTACCGCTCCAGCAGTTGCTGGGAAATCCTGCTTTGAGTATGCTGAGTATCCAGACGGCTGTTTGCTTTCCATCATCCTGCTCGGCCACCAACATGGACACTCTCCTGCGACGGGTCTTCCAGCAACTAATTGGACTGGAGCTAAGTGCGGATGTGGCTTTGGTCAAGGACAGTTCCTGCAAAACGTCGGAGCGTGAGGCGTATGATGGACTCACCATTTTCACAATGTAAGTAGTATAGGTTTTCCTTTGGAATTTCCTTTGATTTAGTATTTATTTTCAGCGTTCTTCTGTCTCTATTTGCTGCTGCTGTGGGTTTGTCCACGCTCTACGACTATTTCCTGTGCGAGGATCAAAGTAAGTACAAGACAGAAGAAAAATCCTTTCTACATTTCCTTTATGTTATTATAATTTTTCAGAAAAACTTCCTGCGGTACTGAGGGTTTTCTCAGCACGCGCCAATTCCCGGTCGCTCTTCCGTATTACCACAAAACCCAATCCAAATGTGGTTGAGTGCCTCCATGGAATGCGCGGAATGTCCCTGATTTGGGTTTGCTTTGGTCACGACTACATAATGGGGCTCACTTCGCCCAACATCAACCTGTTCGATGTGTACACGGTGAGTACCAAAAGCCGTTTACCAAGGGCTCATATTCTTAACCAGTTTATGTTAATTTTAAGTGGGCCAAGACACCTTTTATGGACGTCATCTATGAGGGCGTGTTTGCAGTGGATACCTTCTTCTTCATCAGCGGACTGCTGGTTGCAATGGTCGCACTGCGTTCAATGGAAAAGTAAGTTGACCAGTTAACCAAGCGAAGCCAACATTATAAATAACAACCACTTTAGGGCCAAGGGAAAGCTGAATATTCCGCTGATGTACCTCCATCGCTATCTCCGGCTCACGCCCATTGTGGCAGTGTCTATTTTGGTCTACCTCAAGGTTCTGCCCCTTTTGGGCGATGGTCCGCTGTACGGCAACTGGAACTTTGATAACTACGATAACTGCAATGATAACTGGTTTTGGACCCTTCTCTATATCCAGAACTATGCTGCTCCCAAGGAGGTGAGTCCCACTTAAAATTTATTATACTCACTGTGCTAATCCTGTTCCCTTCTGTTTAGTGCCTGGTTCACACATGGTACCTGGCCATCGACATGCAGCTGTATATCATTTCCCCCATACTGCTGATTGTCGTGTACAAGTGGGGCAAGAAAGGAGCTGCCGTGGTTCTGCTCTTATTGCTGGGATTAGCCGCCTATCTTTTCAGCACTATGGTGATCAACGACAACTCCCTGTAAGTAATGCTGTCAGAACTTCTTCTGAACTCCAAGCTCAGTGTATAAATATTCACTTGACAGGATGAACGGTGGAACCGAAGGTTTGTCGCACTATCACCAGTCTGGCCCTGCTGCTCACCTGCATCTTTGCCATGTATCCTTTTGGCCCCGCCAAGAGCAAATCCATACCCATCCTTAGCGAAGCCTTCTACGTATCGCTCTCTCGGATTGCCTGGCCCCTGGGGCTGAGTTGGGTGGTCTTCGCCTGCATGCAAGGATACGGCGGACTGGCCAACTCCTTCCTCACCTCGCCTCTATGGCAGCCTCTGTCGAAGCTGTCCTTCTGCGTCTACATGGGGCATCTGGTGGTCCAGAACCTCAATGCTGGGCGCACGCGAGTAAACACCTACTTCTCAGACTACGATATTGTAAGTAGTCTTTTTTATAATATACTGTAATAATTATATTATTCTATCCAACAGATGCTACGTTTTTGGCAGGACTTTGGATTTTCTGTGCTGCTCGCCTATGTCATGTATATTTTGATTGAAGCTCCGTGCGGAGGATTGGAGAGCTTAATTCTGCCAAACCGAAGACCAGCACCCCAGGCAAAACTTCAGCCTGATGAGACAAACCCCTCCCCAAATGATCCTGAGAAGCAGGCTCCACAGACAATTGAACCTTCAAACGAGAGTGGATTGGCCTCAGCTCCTCCTCTGGAAAAAAAGGCTGAGCTCCAGACAAACGAAGAAAAAGATTGGTTAGAAAACATTTAGAAATCTACAGCATCTCGGTTTATTTAAGTTATTTACACTTACTTCTACTACCTAAGAATATACCAAATAATTACAATTAACAACAGAAAAAAATTTTACAAGTCTTTTTGCTAAACTCTGGGGAAAACCTGTTGTTCTGAAGTAGAGATCTTCGGTACAGATAATTTCTACGCGAATAATTAGCTTGTAGGTTTCCAAAAATGGCTGCCAGGAAATAAATGTTAATACAGTTCTTTCGATAACAAATCCATAAAAGGAACAAAAGTAAAGGCAAAACTTTCCATGTCGTATGAGCATGTAGACTCTTTTATCAAGTGACGATTTGATCGTGACTCACAGATGTCTAAGCCCGATTGAGTGGGTTTTAACTGAACTTTGTAGTTCATTGTTATTAAAAAAAATAAATCGAGATTAGAGAAAATGTCTCAAGTGGTGGAAATAACATTGTTTACTTCGACTAAACAAAGTCAAACTGGTTTCGTGGTAAGGGACTTATTATTAGCCTCTTAGATCTTTACCTGATCGAAATTCGAAAATTCAAAGAAAATGCTACCAGCTGGTCGATAATGTGGTGTCTAGGGTTTGGGAAATCCCACAGCAGGCAATAATATTGTTTTGATTGCTTGATTGTTTCTTTATGTCCTGATAAGTGCCCTCCGTTTATTTGTTGGGAATTAATGTTGAGTAGGCCCAACCGAAGCAGCAAGGAAATCCCATGTATTGTTTTTTTGTTTTAAACTTAACTAATTGATAAGATAGTATTTCGATTAAATTCAGGTTCCTCATTGATCCACTGCATACTGGCACGTGTGAAGGCTTCAACAACTACGTAATTTACAGACGCATTTTTGTTTAAAATCAAAGACTAGTCATCACTGGAAAATCAGGTAAAGTTAAGATTTTCGGGGGTCCCACAGAAACCGTTCCAACCAAATTCCAACCGAATGTAAACCCCTATTCTATGTAAATTCCAACCTACTTCGGTTGGAACGGCGCATTTGAGAACCTAAATGATCATCTCTAACGTCCAAAAAATCCTAGCCATGTGTTCAATTTAGTGTAACTGTTTTGTTATTATTAAAATGTTCAATCATTTTCTTCTCTCCTATTACTTACTTGTTTACAAATTTTTATTTTTAAACAAGTAATTGAGATTCATAACAGTTTAATTTAGCAATAAACTATAATCCCAATTATAAACTCAAACATTTACTATACCTTCAGTAATCAAAGTGTAACTAGCCACCCTGTATGAGTTGTCATTGCATGTTAGCTTTTACGCGCACTTCATTCAGGTTGCGTCACAGACCTCCCAGCCACTCCCTCCCCTTTCCCTCGATTCTACGCACTCCTCCAATCTAAACAATGTCCAATTACCAGAGCGCTTTGTTTCACTAGCTCCATTCACTAAAGCCCCCCGAGAATGCTTTTCGCGCCAAAATGACGGAGGAGAAAAGTGCAAAAGCTTGCGACTAGCCTGACGTCGAGAGCTTTGCGGAGCTTTTGCCAGTTGTTTTGGCCATGCCGGCAAACACGGCGTATGAAAATTGTTTGCTAGAAAACCGCTCTGTTAGTCTTTTGGAAAACTTGCCGTCGAGCGGTTGGCTGGATCAGTTGCCGTTGTCGCGGCGAAAGAACGAAAGAAAGTTACTTTTGGAAATAATTTGAAATTTGGAAAAATAGAATCGGTTTTAAAATACATAGTACCTAAATATATATCGGTTCCACTTTTGTGTCTTTGTGGTCGATACGATTCTCCCAAATCTCCGGGATGCCTGCACTTTGCGGCTGTCATTAATGTCAACACCGCTGTCAGCTGGCTGCGGTTCGGTTCGGTTCTCGCTGTCGTGTTAATGCTTTTAATTACATGCAAAACATAAAAAAGTATTTCGTTAAGTGTTGCCGTGAAGTTTGACATCGGAAATTAATGCACCTGCCACCGCAAGCATTTTCGGGGGCAGACGGAACAGTTCTCTTTTCTCTTTCGCCCCGATCTTGAGTTTTCCGCCGGCTTTTCGTAGGTAAGTTTTCAGTTTGCGGTGTGTCAACAAAGTGAAGGTGCTTATGGATAATGATATTGAATGAAACTCGTATGCTCTTGATCATTTCAAAAGTTAAGTGGTCTACATACATTTAATGTAGAGGTGTTAAGTTTATAAGCATTTGTTCTAAACAGTTTTTGAAGTTGGCTAAAGAGTGTTCTGAATCTCAATCTATACCCTATTTTCGTAAAAGTTTTCAGTACTTTTATATCCCACCTCTGTTACAAAATAAGCTGCCACATTAAAGTTTTGATCGAATAAATGAAAAGCAACGACTTGCCGGCATTTGCATACGCGTTTCAATGGTTCTGAGTTCTGTATATCTCTATCGACTCCCTAGCCGACTCGACTCTCCATTGAACTGTGCTCAAGCATCGTTATTCATAATGTTTATTTTGTTGATAATATTGATTTCAAAATATAAACATTGACAAATTAATGCCACTACTAAGCGTACGCATTCGTCTAGTCATGATGGTCATCATTAAGTTCACCGTGATTATTCCGCTGATCAAGATCGTGATTATTTCAAGTTGATGCTTGAAAACCGCACTCGAAAAGTGTGGAGGAACCCCCCTCCCCTTTCCCTTCACTGCGTCCTTGAGCCGCACTCAAAGTCCACAAGCGATGTCGCAGAATTTGTGAACCCATTTTGGCGGCTCACGTTCCCATGCTCAAGTGGCGGTCCAGAAATAAGCGAGTAAGTTGTATAAATATGGGCCTTTATTTGCTTAAGAACACATTTCCAGCAACCGACCGCCCATCGTCAGCCCATCGACGGCTCATTAAATAAATGCAACATCTGTTGGCGCTCTTCGGGGCCTTTTGTTTACATACAGTTCGTGTTGCCGCGCAAATTTAATGCCAAACATATTTAATACGCACTCGCACAGGTCGGCTTAGCTGGGCTTGTTTATAAATTTGGCCAGTTGAAACGTCATATGTGGCCCCTCCAAACACAAAATATTACCCACCCACCACCAGAAAAAAATCCATTCCATATCGCTTGCGGCCCAGCGAACTGGGGGCAAATCGGATAAGGGATGCGCGAGCGGCATAAGAAATATGAAAATTTATTACGCATACGCCAGAGTGGCTGGCATTTCGTTTTGAGAATTTTCCTTTTCTTGGCCTGCATCACATTCTGATTGGGCTTTGCTATTTTGGTCAGACGTCAGCCATCAGCCAGAGGCCCAGTTCCAAATCAAATGTCTTTATTTATGCGAATAATGTGATTGTGATTTATGCGCGCGTCTTTCATGTTGCGATTTTTTATCTGCTCGTCTCATTTTTTACGCCTGGCCCTGTCTAATTACGCGCTGCTGGAAATGAAAAAAACAAACAAAACAAAACGGGGAAAAGAAGGAAAAGTATGCGGTCAAACACGTCGGAGCTGTCCACCAAAAACAGAGGACAGAAGATGAGGGGAAAATTAAGTCAGTCGCTTGTCCATTTGATTTGCCAGACGCGTGTGCGGCGCCTTTCGATTTCTTGACTTTACTTTAGTTCGGGTTTCTTTTTGTGGGGCAATCGCGATCGCGTTTGCAATCGCAGGAACGCCGCCGGAATAAGAAATCATTTGTCATTTGCCACTGGCTGACTCACTTATGGCCACAATAAACAGCAGCCACGACATTCCCAGCGTGAATTTCTTTTCAACATTTAACGCAACTCAACTGTCGCCCGCAATGCAAATAAAAGGTGGGCCATCCAAAAAGGGGTGATGTTTTTTTTTGGGTGGGTGGGGCGGAATATTCTCAATGCACTGTTTGTTTAACCCAAATCTAAAAAAACTATTGATGACTGTCGATATAGTTTTAATGTGCCTCTGCCTCGTATTTATTTTGTTAAAATTACTACTTTTACTTTTTGTGCGCTAATTCTTTTTTATGGGCAAATTTTCGATTGAACTTTGGCGAGTGGGTTTCTTTATGCTTGGAAAAATAAACAAGGGGGAAGCAATGTGAAAATGAGCTCAGCGATTAAGTTTAACGATTATGAATTGTTGAAAGGGCACGTGCAGAGCAGGGGTCATGGAAGGGGGTGTACTAATGCGTGTTTAATTTACTGTCAACGCAGTTAGTAAGTAACTGCACAGTAAAATAAACGTTAGAGATTTCAGAACTTGTTTTAAGTAAATCAAGCCTGTATTCTTATACATTTACATGTTTAGAAAAAATATGAAAAAACCGTTTACTAAAGTCATGAATTCAGGAACATAATATATATTTTTTTAATTATTGATCTTGAATTCGTATAAAGAAATATACAAAGTTGTTTAATTTCCACATATCCTATTTTACTGTTGCAAAAGTTTTAAGGAATGTTTGAGCCTTCAAATTATAATGCTATTAATTTCAAGAGCCAAAATACTCTTCTAAATTTAACTATATATATTATTCTCTGTGTAAAAACTGAAATCCTGAAACTGGCGATGGGAAAACGACGGCTGTTAATTGTCCGGCTTGATGTCGCAGATTCGGACCTAATTCGATTAATCCAAAACACATCCCCTACGCCTCCCAAAGTCAAATGTAATTACCAACACCCCGAAAAGTAAAGTCAGGCAACAATAACAAGTTATTGTATAATCATTATCGACGAGAAAGAATCCTGAAGAAGGAGGGAAAAGCGGGTAAACATTTTCCACATTTCCCCGCTCTGTTTCAAGACTGTTTACATTTGAGCTGCTTGACTGCTGACTAAGAGCCGTGGCTATCACTTTTGGCTTTTTGGCGGAGAATGACTGTGGAAGTCTGAGTAATTCATTAGACGTATATTGTGCCGGGGCATTTGCATAATTATGCAATCAGTTTTGGCACACTTACACATTAGCCTCAGACGCAGACGACTGATAAACAACAGTCCTGGGGCCGAAAAGATACTACACACTTTGCAGACAGGGACTAGACCCAATTTGATTAGCGCGCGCATACGTAATGAAGGCCACCAGCTCCTCCTCCTCCTTCCCTGGAGTTCCCCGCAGTTTCGCCTACGTGGGCGCTTAATCATTGCCTTGTGGGAACTTTTGTTTTCTTGCCGTTGGAGCTTAATTAGAAGTCAAATGCTTGCCGCTCGGCAAGGTCGTTTTCCTGCTTTTTTACACAGCGCATATGTCTCGCTTTTTCGGCTGGTGTGTGTTTATGATGGGTCTTATTGGCCATTTGTATGCCTGGGAGTCATGACTCCGAGATCAGGCCAACAAATGGGTTATTAAGTCTGTGCGCCCTCCAGATAAATGATACCGGGAAACGTTGAATGGGAAAAGTTTATTTGGTATTTCGAGAGAGATAGATGACGGAGGAGTTGACACTCGACCCAGCACACCCACGTCAACCCTTTCCCCACCCCTTTGTCCTTGAGAAACGTCGGCAATCAAGAAGTGAAAACGCCTCATTTGTCATGCAAAGCAAAGTGTGTGGCCATATGGCCACTTGGAAAATATGCTCCCATCGCTCCCTCATTAAGTTCTATTTATATTCGGGCACGCTTAACTAAACAATTAGCACCGCCTTTCCGTTCCCCCAAAAGTCACTCTTTTGGCCTAATGGCAACTGTTGCCAGTCAATTGGCCAATTAAACGCAATTGTTTTGGTTGCCTTGTGAACAGTACCTGATTCGAACACACACTTTCTATATGCCTGAAATCAATTTGTTTAATTCAAGCATTCACATATTCATGTCTATTAATTTGGGCAATTAAACCGATGAGCTTCGGCAGTTGCCTCCATCAAAAATCAATCAACGGCCACAAATAATGCCTAAATACTAGCTAGAAATAGTGGAAAAGAACAACAAACATCTTTAAATAAACTGCCTGTCCATTTTTCACGCCATTCCTACGCATATAAATTTATGCATGCCCATTTTCTTTGAGCCGTTTAGATTATAACCCGCTCGATATCTGGGCTCCAGTCTCAGTCCCAGTCCCTGTCCTAGTCGGTCCTAATCCCAATCCCTGACAAATGAGCCACACGCCGAGTAACAACTTTCTTCATCATTACTCTCAAATTGTTTCTGGGCGCATCAAAATTGAAAAACTGTGAGCACCCACGCAATCCTCGAGACCGAGACCGAAAAGGGCGACCGGTTCCATTTCCATTTCCATCCCCCAAAAGCACCGGCCACTTGTTCCGCACTTTTGGTGCCATTTCCGGATTCGTCTTCGCTTCGTCTTGGGCTTGGATCTCCTCCACATCGCATCACCCCTTCGGATTTATTTTTGACACACGCTCAGCTGCTGCTCTGGATGCTCTGGCTTATATTTTTGGCTCTTTCTGGCAGTTTCATTTGCAATTCTAATTGCCAGCAATTCTCTTAATTGAAAGCCAAACAAAAACCGGTTTAAATGCTGCGACACTCTGAAATCAGGGACCACTATTAGGAAGTAAAAGTAGCCTTTGTCATGAAAATTATGGGATTCATTTCGTCAGAAATGTAATATCCTCTCTACCAATATATATTAAGTTAGTCCTAGATTTTCATAACCTCATTGATCTGAATTGATTTCATTGGTGCTGTTTTTATTAGCCGCTTGTAATAATTTGGATTATTGCGTGATCGCGTTAACGTGTTTTTCTGGTTCTCTCATTGATAAACAAAAAGGGGAAGTGAATAACCCCCATATGGTTATTTGTTTTTCTGCCCACTGGAAGTCGAATGTTTTGATGCACTCTTTCCTGGACAACTCCCGATTTATAATGCTCCCAACCCATTACGGATCGGTATATTTCATCGGCCATAATCGTTATGTTTAGGGTATTAAAACGAGGGAAAGGAAACCTGCTGAGAGCCCGAATTTATTGTCGCAGGCCTGTGGTATTCTAAATTTAGTGTTCCCGGCCAGCTGGTTTGGGCCTTCTTGGCTGACTCCAAACACTCCGCAGTTTCATCATGCAATCTGCAGTGCGACGACGCTCTGGTTAGATCCAGACTGACAGGGCCTTTAATTTACTGATAAATATTTTTATTCCACAATAAATACATTTTTCATTACGCACTTGGCCAACTCGTGTCCGGCAAAGTCGTAAAAACATGGCCAACACCAGCAGCCGTGTACGCGTCCATTTCCATTTCCATTTGTGTCCTGCGGTCATTATAACGTTGTGTTTGCATATTAAGTCGGCGGATGGCGAGAGGTCACTGAACTCGTAAAACGTTTGGCTTGAGTGGTCTTGGCCGAAAGTGAAAGTCAGCCCTGCTGACAGCGGTTAACTATGCAGGCAGCCCATAAAAACTGCAGCCAATAAAAGGCGACACTAGACACTTGTCACTTGTCTGCGGACTTATCGCACATCCACGGTGGCTCAGCTTAATGCAGTTTTAAATCTCCCTCATTAGACGGTGGCAGGTCGTGAGTAAGTGGGACCCCCATGCCATCCGTCACTCTTCGAGGACTCCGGGTGAATTATCCTCCAGGCTGACGTCAGCAGAAGGACCACGCCCCCGCACAATGACAAATTAAGTGAAACAGCCAAGGAGTGCAGCCATGGAAAGCAATGGGAATATGTCAAAGGCGGACTGGGGAACGCCCAAGTTTGTTTAACAGCCACTTGGCACTTGGCAGTGGCAGGATGCGAGTTAGGGCCAAGTTAACGATGCGGGGCCACGCACTTTCGCTCAATAATGCTCCGGCGGAAGTGCGGCATGCGGCATTTTTCAATATGCGCACCGGAAACGACAGGGCAGCCAAGTCAAACGAAGGACGAGGACTGCAGCAGGATGGTGAATGCCACACATGTGAGCTTATTGCATTCCGTCCGCCTGTCCCCTTGGGGAATGGCTATCGAACTGCCAGCTATTCCCATTTTGCTCTGCGAAATGCGATAACTTTCAAGGTCAGCCAAATGTTAAATACGCATTAGTGGTCCATATCCATATTCAAATGCCACACGATACGCTGAACACACAGAGAGCATGGCCAATATCGAAGCAATTAAAGTGTCTTTAGCTAGTTTTGGTAGTTTCCCAGGGGTAAAGCAAGGAACATGTGATCAGCTGGGGTATTTGGTGGAAATAAACACATTTTTGACAAGTTAAGGGGTAGCCAATTGGTGCTTGGCAATGTTATTTATGAGAAATCTATTTTAATTTCAAGGTCAATATGTTACTTTATAACTTATTATTGTAAAAGCTATAAAATACTAATAAAAATTAATATATTAATACATCCAAATCGCTTTCCAATTTGTATTTTGAGTATAATATTTCCGTTTTACTCCACGAATAAAAATTACAAATAATAAAGTTATACTTAATAAATCCCTGTAAAGGGTATCTCAAAGTTGAGCTCACAACCTCAATATTCCTCTGCTCTATTTACAATAAACATGAAATCGTAAAACAATAGCTTGTGCTATCTGTGCTATATGACCCACCGACAGTCCGCCCTTCGGTCCGCTGAATGTGTGCTGTATGAATTCCCACAGCCAGCAAATAGACAAACCCAGACCGTAGATGGTATAGCGAAATATACCGGAGAGTGTGGCGACAGCAGCTGCAGAGTTTCCCGGCCCGCGGCGATGGCGATGCCAAAGTTCGAATCCGTGGGCAGTGGCATCTTTCACCGCTCCGTTCGGGGTCCGGCGATAAAACGCCTTCTCGGGCCAATGGCTTATCAATGGCAGGGTAAACGCTCTGGTGAGTTCTCACAGCAACAAGCTCCGTGGAGAAGTATAGCATTACATTCATCAGGCGCTAAGGAGCGGGTGGCACAGTCCAACAGGACGTATGAGCAACATGAACGCGTTTAAAACAGCGGGCACATTCTCCCGCCCGATAAAGAACTCTGGCTTTAGAAAAACATTAGTTGAACGACCAAGCCATACGCAATTGTGTACATGCATTCACAGCTGTGTTCAAAATACTAGCAGATATTTTCAAAGAACAATGTAAAACCTTTTCAAGAACACTCATACTTAAGATAATTTTTACCTTTTATTTTTAAAGCTACCAAATAAAGGAAACAAATGGCAACAAATCAGAAATAATGATTACTTTGCGGATTTTATAAATAATTCTACTTGAAATGATTAGGTTCTCTGCTATACATTTTATAGATATAAGTCGAGTGGGTCAATGAAATTACTATAAATCCCTAATAATTCTGTACACCACCACTAATTTATGAGGCACAGCTGTTTGCCAGGATCTCTGACCATTGTTTGGACGTTTAGCCGGCGAACGTTGCCTTTTCTTATTGCGGGCAAACAAAAAAACAAACAAACCGACTGACAGACAAACGGTGGCAGTTACAGTAACCAGTAACCAGTATGCAGTATCCAGTAACAGGCAAACAGTTGAGGGGCAGAGGCAGAGTGGCTCGTCGCAGCCGCATAAATAAGTAAAACCGGACAGGGTAGACAAAGGAGTTAAAGCTGAATAGCTTGGCTAACATCCTTGACTCCTCGCATAGTCTCCCTGCCACAGAGAGTTATTGGAGCCAAACGGCGGCCGAAAACTCGTCCAGGAACTGGGCTACGTTGGAATCCAAGGCATGTAGCTGTAATTCGAAATAGCAAGCCGAATTTTTTTTTTTTTTTCGCTTAGTCCCGAATCATTTAAAACTTTTAATTTAAATTCTTTACTCACCAAGCTGTCTCTCTAACTATTTTGAGCTGAGAAAAAAAATGATACGTTGTTTAAATTAAAATAACAAAAAAATATTCTTTATAAAAGAGCTCACTCTTGTTCATGATAATTTACATACAAAACTAAAGTTTTATCATTATTTTCTAATTTTTTTGTACTGAAGAATTTTCTTTGAGTGTATATTCTTCCTTGCAACCCTGAAAAAACCCCAAACATATTTCCAAAGCTTTAGACCGCACTAATGCGGCTAATTCGGAGGGAAAGAAGGCAAAGCTAATGCACTCGAACTAGCGTAAACCCAAAAATAGCTGCTGCTGCCTTAATTGCCATTCAATGGTCAATTAAAGGGACATGACCGTGGGACATGACCATCGACATGTCAATTTGGGATTCGTTTTGAGGGTTTTCACACAAAAGCAATTTGCCACCCCAGCACCCCATCACCCTACCACCCACAATTCGCCCCCCACAACTGGCCAAAACATCCACTTTGGTGGGTACTTTGGATACTTTGCTTTGGGTGGGTTCAATTGAAAAACAAGCTTTTGGTTTTACGGCGCTTTGTTCGCCTTCTGTTGGCTCTGTTTTTGCCCATTGGTTCCACACGAGCGCTGCGCCGGCATGCGAACTAGTTAGATTAATTTAGCCAGAGTCACAAATACAATTACGAAGTCATTTCAATTTATTTAGCGGGCGACACCCTCGGCAAAAAAAAAAGAAAAGAAAAACAGGACACGGCCACAGGATGCGGTTGCTTTTGGGGGGAAATAAATGGGTTTGAGACCGCTTTCCCGAGGATATTTGAGAGCTGATACCCTGCCAGAAAGTTCGAAATCACTTTGACGGCTGGGCTTTAATTTTTTCGCCACTCACTCGCTGGTTTTTTCACGCTTAGCGATTTGTCAAAGTGGCTGCTAGGGCATATCCACATCCACATCCACATCCTCCCATAACCATCCCATATATCCACTGGCTTGACTATTATTGAACGATAAATTGATTAGATATGCGTGTGTGCGGGGGAGTGACAACTTGCTCCGACTTTCCCGCTGCCGATTTTGATACTCGCACTGAGCTACTTCTGCTGCTGATTCTTATTGCCGCCTCAAATTGCCATTTCAATGTTAATTTTATTAGGGTGTCAGCAATAAATTCCGTTCAATCTTAAATACCATAAAAAGCGCCACGCTTGCCAGTGTGTGTACTATACAAGCAAATCCACTCGGCCCCCCGCACATTCTCACATGTGTGTCACATAGCCAGGATGCAGAGCAGGACGCTCAATTTCCACATTTCCATTATCGCCAGCCGCTTGGAACCTTATTCAAATCTCAGCCAAAAAATTATACCAAAACGGTGTACACACAAAAGAAATCAACTGAATTGATTATCCTTTATAGATTCCTCTTTGGTGGTGTTGAAATCTGTCAAAGATTGAGAAATTATTTTAAAACCAAGCGTTTCCTAAAAAAAGCTCTATAAATCTTGTTCCACCTGCAGGATTTTCAATGGATTTTCGTGTTGGTCGAAGTTCAAATATCTGAGGATGCACTTTTTCAATAAATGACTATCATCAATAGTTACTATATGCAAGGAATTATTTAATATTATCATTTGATAATTATATAAAATCACTAAAGTCTTCCTTGGCCCCAAAAAGATCACAATTTGGTACTGTGTGAGTTCTTAACTTCCTTGAACGTACAAACAAGAGCACACGCCCCCACAGGCACACCACAAGTCATCCATCAAATTGGCCTTCAGCACTCGAGCAACTGGGATTTCGGCCGTAACCATAAACCGTTTTCAGATTTACATGCTGGCCTCGCATGTTTGTGGCGGCAGTTGTTGGCCACATATAGTATATATATTTATGAGGGTTCTGGTGTTGTCCTGCTGTCCAGCCGAGTGGGCCATATTGATGGCTGTGGCCAGGGTTCGCCGGCAAAAGTTAGAAACGATTCATTTGTCTTTCCACATGGCCAGCTCAAAACTTTCGAAACAATTACGCCCAGCTAAATGGCCAATAGAGAGCACCATAATCCTTCGCTGGGCATCGTTAAAGTCGCATTTTTAAGCCAAATGTGACACAAACTGCCCTGTTATGTCATTTGGGGACATTGAACCCACAACCCACTCCAAAACTTTTAGCCACAACAAACAAAGAGCACAGCTTGGCACAGGGAAAAAAAGAGGACATGATCCAGACGCGTAGTCAGAGGCATCCGGACTGGAACAAACCCCAGGAACTGGCCAATATGGTGTGCGCATAATGAATTTATCAAATTAATCAAAATGGCGCTGCACAGGGTGTCCTTGCACCCCTCTCCTCCTCCTCCCGCACAGTCCCAAACAAACACCGGAAGCGTGTGTTTATGCGTCCAAGTGTCCATGTCCCCATCCCTGCATCCTCACATCCTCACATTCTTGTAAATGGGCAAGTGGCCCTGTATGGGCATAATATAATTAAGCGAGTTGCCCGCCGCAAAGATGGGGATTTAATAAAGCCATTTGGCTGACGAGGATGAAGACGAGCAGCAGTCGCCGGTGGCAGTGCCATCATCGGTGATAATCGCCGTCTGCCGGGCGACACTGCCACCCGAGATTGAGATTGCCAGCGAACATCCAAGTCAGGAGCGGCGTTGGGGGACAGCCACGGTTAACTGTTAAACTATAGGTTAATGGGGTCAAAGTATGTGCCTCAAAATTGTAGCTTTTACTATTTATATAGCTTTTTTCAAGATTAACATTTACATTTATTTAAAAATAATAAATAAAACAACATAGTTAAAGACTAAAAAAAAAACATGACAAAGCCCTTTTAAAAAACAAAAAAAATGTCTTAGTTTATATACTGATCTTATTTATACTCTGTGTTTAAAAATATTTCAAAGGCTTTAAAATTTGTTTATTTTTTTTCTGTATTTAAAGAAGCTGAACACTTTAAAAGATTAAAAGATTTTTCATGAGAATAAATATTCAGGATAAGCGTTGGTTTTTGTAAATAAAGGAACTTAAACACTAGAAACTTCGTTCGTATAACATTCCTTAAAATAAAAGAAAACAAATAAACAAATTACAGGTTTAATGTAAGGCCCTATTTTAATAAAAAGTTACTAATCCCCCAAAATATATAGTGAGCTCAAGGAGCGCCCTGCTGCTAATTAAGACCCTCTGTAAAGGCATGCCTCTGTCTAGTTGGATCCGGTGGAGAGCTCTTTGGTCAAGAGCCTTGAGGGGGGTGGGCGGGTGATGACCTTGTTTATGGCGGAGGGGAGATGACTGTGTGCTGGGGGCCGGATACTGTAATGTTATGTAAATGACAGCGCCTAATGAACTTTTCATTCATTATCGTTAGTTAGCAGGCCTGGTCAATGGCCGGTTATTTCCTGATCCTGGGCTGGACACTTAAACGCTAATCCCATTGCCACTTTCAGCCACTCCAGGCCACGGACGACAACCGCAAAGCCCCGCTGATTGATTTGTTTAATGCGGATGGAAGAGTATCCAAGAACTTAATTTCATTAGCGCCTGTTTAAGTGTGAGCATAAACTTGCCGGACGGGCAATTACAACGGATTTGGGCTGGACAACCACGTCGTAACCCACTTAATTGAACAGCGGGCGGTGGCGGCTGCCAGGATACCCCTACCCAAATCCTGCGATGTTGTCCCTGTGATTCCCATTGCGATACATACACTCCGATTGCCGCAGGACGACGAGGACACCGTCATTGCTAAGGGGCAGCCACGGCGTCGCTGTGGCCAGGATTGGGCAGCTTCCACGGCTGACCAGCATTGGCGTAGGCCCGAGGCTCTGCCTGTTGCTCCTGCTCCTGCTACTGCCCGTGCTCCTGCTCCACGCCCAAGATGCACTCCCCGCAGCAGCAGCAGCAGCAGCATCCACATTCCCCGCAACAGGAACACCAACCACGTCGTCGCAGCCGACTGCGATTGGGATATCCCGTGGCGCTGCTCGTGGTGGCTATGGCCCACACCACACAACTCATCGTATTCCAGCCAACGGACTTGACCACTCCACCGCAGCAACATCAGGCGCAACAGCCACATCTGAAGCAGCAGCAGCAACATCTGCTGCAGAGGCCACAGCAACAGCAACTTCAACATCCAAGGACGATGCTGAGCAGATGCTGCCACAGATTCCATCGTATATCCGCACAACCGCCATGTTCTTCTGCATAGTCATCATGCTGATGGGCGTGGTGGGCAATGTGATGGTGAGTCCTTCAGTTCTCTACAAAATAAAAGCCAGGCAAAGCATTTAAAATTGAAATTAACTCATTTGGAAATTGCCCTCAAGGCACGCAGGGTGATTCACCCTTTTTGTATACAAAAATATTTTTTATTATACGAAATATTTAATGTCTTTACTGTAGGTATAGCAAATTTAAGTTTAATTTAGTTTTGACCTTTTCCTGACTGATAAATATTCTTCTTGACAAAATAATATATTGAATTAGACTTCAAGTTAATTTAAAAGAATACCAATTGGTTGAAGCCATGGTTTTTGACTAAATTAATATTTGATTTTTGTTTTCATTTAGCCTTTTAATTTTCTTAGATCTTTTAAAGTTAAAAATAAACCTGCACTCCAAGTTAAATTCACCAAGTTTTAAATGCAATCCGTTTCAGGTGCCCATCGTGATTGTGAAGACGAAGGATATGCGCAACTCCACGAACATCTTCCTCACCAACCTGAGCATCGCCGACCTGCTGGTGCTGCTCGTCTGCACACCCACCGTCCTCGTGGAGGTGAACACCCGTCCGGAGACCTGGGTCCTGGGGCACGAGATGTGTAAGTGTTTCCCGGTCCTCAGCTACTGGTCTGTTTATTTTCCCCAACCTAATTAACTGCTCTCTGCTCGTCGGCTCAAAGGCAAGGCTGTGCCGTTCGTGGAGCTGACGGTGGCCCATGCCAGCGTCCTGACCATCTTGGCCATCTCGTTCGAGCGCTATTACGCAATCTGCGAGCCATTAAAGGCCGGCTACGTCTGCACCAAGGGGCGGGCCATTCTCATCTGCGTTTTGGCCTGGGGCATTGCTGCGCTCTTTACGAGGTAAGCCTTCGGTGCTGGAGACGGTGCACTGAACCCTCGCTTTCTTAAATTTAATTAGACATTAGCATTATAATTTCGGAAATCGCACTTAGTTCGGTTACTTCATTGCATGCTCTTTGGTGTTGGTAGTCCTGTATATAAGTACACACATTCATGGTTTTATCCTGGTTGGATCTAGTTTATGGCCTATTTCCATTTATTCATTTTGGGCAGCCAAGCATTCCGTTCCTTGCCCATTAATTATAAGTGTCAATCGCCGTCATTTTAATGATTTGTGTTTTGTTTTTGGGCTTTCCACATTTTTTTCCGTTTTGTTTATTTTCCATTATGTTTGTGGAATTACTGGTCTTGGTGTTTGGCCTTTTTGTGTGGAACCAACGTGTCCATTTACATGCTAAACGGCGACGGTTGCCGCCCTCTGTCCCTATCTATTCTATTTCCATTTCTACTCCTCCTCACACTCCCACATCATCATTCCACTGACATCCTTCGCCTCAAGTTCCGGACGGCTTTTGTCCAAGTTGGAGCTTTTCCTTATCAGCGCCCTGTCATCTTTAATAAGCACCGATGTCCGCTATCATGGATTTCATTTCATTGACACTTTATTATTGTGTGCTCCGTCCAAGGACGACCGGCGACCCTTTTTAATTTTGCAAATCTTCCCGCGTCCATAACAATGAAATAAACAGCACATTGTCGAGCCGGCCACTGACCCCTCCGAAGGTCCAGCTGTCCGGGTGGTGGGGTCATGGTGGCAATCGGGTCCGGACACCCGCCTCTGCCTCCAGGCCGAGACCCATTAATTACGCCACAGAAGACAAGGAGTCGAAGGCCCATGGAGGCGGACAAACATTTTAAAACACATTTATGGGAGCCCATGGGCGCAGCTATGCAAAGGGGCGGGGCACATCGCTGACGCACGTCCAACACGCCCGGATCATCGTCAAAAAAAATACAGCCACCGCCTGTTGACTCTCATATCTTTTCGTCTAGCCGGGGAGGATTTTGTTTGAGCAGGGGAACTGTTTAATCTGCGTTTCGGGTTACTCAAAATAAACGAATATTTAAACGCGTTTGTTTGATGGAAATATTTGCACCAGTCAAAATAAAACTTATGGTTATCATCTTACCATCTGCTCATTAATCTTAAAGTTTTTAAATTGTAAACACATTTGTTAAATACTGATAAGAATTAAACAAGTTAAACATTTTCATTATTTGCTTTAAGGTTAGTTTTTTGTGGTCAAATATGTCACCAACACAATTATTCCTAATTTAAATCGGTTTGGTTTTTGGCTTGTGTTACTTTGCTGTTAAAAAACTATTTAAAAAATTACGAAAGCTTGGTAGTTGAAACGCTTGTGCGTAATCGCGTTTGGATATCAAGTAACAGAAGCTGACCCCAATAAAAAATGCCATCTAAGCAATCAAGTCATGAAAATCGGTTACAGGTTAGACAGGTTCATTGGAGACTTGAACTTCATCTTAGACTTTGGTTAACCTTTCGTTCATCGTCATCATCTGCTGTCTCTCTTCCTTCCTTTTCTCTACTTTCCTGCCACTCTGCGCCCTCCCCCATTTCCACCCATATCCGTTATCCATTACCCATTATCCACTCCCCCGCTGACCCCGCCACCTGATTACGTTTCTGGTTTGCTTTTCTCTCCCCAATCTTGGACTATGTACCTCCGCGCAGCCCCATTCTGTGGGTGGCCGAGTACAAGCTGGCCGAGTACATTGATGGATCGTCGGTGGCCGTGTGCCTCACGCAGGCCATCACCGACTGGACGCTGGCCTTCTTCCTGATGACCATCTCGGTGTTCTTCGTGGTGCCGTTCGTGACCCTGGTGGTGCTGTACGGCATCATCGCCAGGAGCCTGGTCTCCAACAGGGCGGCCATGCTGCGAGCCCGTCCCACGAAACCGGAGCTGAGTCTGAAGGCCCGCAAGCAGGTGGTCCTGATGCTTGGCGCCGTGGTGCTCTCCTTCTTCGTCTGCCTACTGCCCTTCCGCGTCTTCACCCTTTGGATCATCCTCAGCACAGACCAGACGCTTCACGACCTGGGACTGGTGCGCTACTACAGCCTGCTCTACTTCTGCCGGATAATGGTGTACCTCAACTCGGCCATGAATCCGATTCTCTACAACCTGATGTCGACCAAGTTTAGGAGGGGCTTTGGAAGGCTTTGTCAGGATGCAGGCAGGCTGTTGCTCCACCTGGTTACCCTGGGCAGAAGAAAGGAGAACGCATCTCGCGGACGAAGTGGCACCTTGTCGCTGGGCATGGGCACCAATACGAACACCAACACCAACTCCTCAAACGCCACGGCAGCCACGAGCTCCAGCATCCTCTCCCGAAGCTCCAATCGTCGCTGCAGCGAGGACATCAGTCGCACCCGCCTGAAGATCGAGCTGCAGATGCCATGTGGCAGTGACCTGGAGGCCATGGCCATGCTGCAGCACTCAGCGCTAGGAAAGGGGGTTCCTAGAAGAGAGAGCGAAAGTGGACTGATGGCTTTTAGGAATCCACAACCGCGACGCCACAAGCCGCAAATCAGCTTCGATGAGGAGGCGTTGCAAAGAAGGGAATTAAATAATGGGGAAATCCCAAAGGGAGTTGTATGTCCTGAGAGTCTCCATCGAGCAGCTGGGCTGGTGAATCCCTCCTAGGAGAGGGATGGGCGTGAAAAATCGCCTGTAACCCGTTTACACATTCGCTTCACTTGGCTGGAATGTGTCGATGGCGCTGATCCTGGCACACAAATCGCATCCTGAACGCTTTTGGCAGGCATCATCGATTTCAGTCAACCGCTGACAGCTCCCCAGATGGGAAGTTGGGCCGTTGCCGCCGCCTTGGACATTTCCGTACAAAAAACAATCAATTTTTCGGGCTATTAAACTCGAATGAATGTGCCAAAGATAAATAACAGCAACGACAGCCAAACTACCACTACTGGTCAGAGTTGGGAGCCGATTTAGGGATTGGGGGTTAGCCATTAAGCTAGGGAAATGGCAATGGCTTAATATGCGTTTGGGAACCCCATCAAGGCGGCGGATAAACATGATTTAGGTGTATTGAAATAGTTTCGGTGAGCGGCCCGTTCAAAATGGCCGCCATTACACCGGATGTCCGTAAAATCGTAAAAACTGTTGCCTACTTTGCGGCAGGCCGAATAAAAAGCTTAGCTCAATATGCACATGTAAACACACATGTAAACACAGTTGTACATACAACAACACACACAACATACGTAAATATTAATATTTATATTCATACGAACATATTTATATACACATACTCTGCTTATAAATACAACAAAACACACAATCGCACACCCACACACACACAAGAAGAGCAAAAAGATTGTAAGTAAATAAATTTTTTATGTCAACGAAATTGGCTTTTTCAACATTTCCCCACCCAACCGGAATCTCTAATCATTTTCTGAGCAGCCGTGTAATTTATATAATTCTGAAGGAAACCGGACAAATTCCCAGCTTCTGTAAATATACATGTAGTACACACGTATTCGTACCATACGCGCAGCTTTTTAATTTGTTTTCGTAGCCTTATGACGTAGTTTTGATTCGTTTTGTAAAATAATAAAGTAGCTAGAACCTTACCCACCGCCCTGTGAGTTTGATGAGTATGAGCAGACGCTGCCGTTTCCGTTTCCGCTGTGTGATTAAGTTGAGTGCTTCGCCCCGAAACTTTTCCAGTAGTTAGCCGTTGAGTAGCTTTTAAATATTTGTTTGTTTCCTGCTCGCAGCGCGTTAAAACTTTGCAGACATCATCAGCCACTGAAAGCTACTCCCCCGATTTAATCTAATATGACAAATGTGATTCTTGCAGTCCCATCATCGCCATATCCAGCTACAGTGTGGAGCCCTATGGGGATGGAACCGATGCCCCAGTTTGCACAACCGCCGCCGATGGCTTCTGGCCGATCTTCTACTTCGTGGGCAGCATCACAGTGTTTTTCTTTTTGCCCTTCGGCATCCTGGTCCTCCTGTATGCGGCCATTGCCTACAAGCTGTTGCGTCCAAACACCGCCTTCCATCGACCCACCTCCCCGCAACCACAACCAGTAAGCGGAGCCACCAGTAGCACAACTACAACCCAGGTGCCCAGCTCCAAGGGCAGCAGCCACCAGCAGAGCAACGGGATGAGAAAGCACCGCAAGCAGGTGATCTTCATGCTGGTGGCCGTGGTGTCCAGCTTCTTTGTGTGCCTCCTGCCCTTCCGAGCCTTCACCCTGTGGGTGATCCTGGCCAGCGCCGAGGACGTGGAGGGCCTGGGCATCGCCGGCTACTACAATCTGCTGTACTTCTCGCGCTTCATGCTCTACCTGAACTCGGCCATGAACCCCATCCTCTACAACCTGATGTCCTCCAAGTTTCGGAGCGGTTTCTGGCGGTTACTGCTCACCTGTCTTGGCCAACGGCCGCATCATCATCATCGCCACCACTACAACCAGAGGATGAATCCAGCTGCGGACGGAAGTGGACGCAACGCTTCCAGGCGGCAGGAGCAAGATGCCGAGGAGGGAGCCACGCTGGCGGGAACCTCCGCTGCCCGCCATCCCCGCCGCACTCTCCGCCGCGAGGCCACCTTCCTGATCAACTCCATATCCACCTCCTCGGGCACGGACCGCAACACCTCCTCGTCTGCGTGGCGCAGTAACAGCCTGTCCACTTCCGGTCTAAGCGAACGGGATCGCGGTATCCTGGGGGCGGCTATCATCGGGACAACGGCCGCCACTGTCACCACCGCCTGCCTGCAGGAGCGACGAGCCAGCAAGATTTAAGCAGATCCGTCGGTTTATTCCACCACTGCCAGCAACCACTCAAGTATTTAGTTGAATTCCAACAGCAAATAGTCATAGATTTAGAAGAAATTTTGTTGTAAAGACTGAAGTACCTCAGAAGAAGTCAATAAACGTTAGAGAAGATGTTTTTGAAACCATAAAAGCTGGCTTTTTACATATATAGCAGAAAAAGAAAATCCAACTGCCTCTTATTAAGGAATAATTAGTAATGAAGGTAAGTTTTTTACAACAAGATTGCGAACATTTTTGACATTAAGATAATCTAGATTTTATAAGAGCTAAAAATTAGTTTTTTATCCCGACTCAATGTCAAATTTTATTGTCTCTACAATAATATTTTTAAAAAACTGTCTCTACAATAACTCTAAATACAGAATAATACCTACATTTACTTTAAGTTAACGAGATAAAGGAAAATCAGTTTTACTAAGGTCTAAATTACTATGCTACAAAATATAAATCAGTGATAATTTCAAAAAATCCCAAAAAGGGGTTGTTCTTGTTATATTTACAGCCCAAAAATCGTCTCACACCATTTAGCTGTGTGCCAAGAGTGTTTCGGTGTGTACAGATTTGTTCCGGCCTTCACTTAAGTCTTTGGAATCGGTCCAAAAAATAAAACAACACGTTTACAGGCATCGGTACAGATTGATTTTATTGGACTTAAGCGAAATTATGATTCAAATTTGGGCATCAGTGAAAACCGCAACTAAATTGTGTACTTGTGTCCTTGATCCCAAACCTTTCAATTTATATACGCTCACGCCATAATTTTTATTAAACTTCATCGCTATGTCGCCATTATTACACTAATTATGTGCCTAAACAAATCCCTTGCGTCACACGAAAGTACAAACACACAATCGCTCGATGTTAATTCTAAAAATGTTCGTTCGGTTTTTGGGTTCCATTCGATTTACATAAAATTTCAATATGACAGAGCACGTTCGCTAGAGATATTGTTTAGAAAATTGTATTTATAATTTAAACACATACATATGTATACATAGTGGTAAGTAGTAGCTGACACAGTACAAGTATAATTGCTCTTGCCGTCGTCTGCGCTCAATTAATGTGTAGTTTAATAGTACATCGGTTTCGGTATCGATTCGCGCTGCTGTGATAAGTAACTTCTTAATGTAGGTTAGAGTTATATTAAGTTAATTGCTACACCGAATTTGCTTGCTTTGCACTACTTATGAACAGAACTGCTGAAATCAGAAAGACGGTTAGTATCGGGATCGGTATCGCTTTTTTATGGGTGTGGGTGTGGGGATGTCTGAAGTCTGTATCTGCTTGGCTACATACCTATTAGATATTTGCTTAATGTGTTTATCGAATCGGGTCACGGTTAGGATCATACAAACGCACTACTCGTCATTCCTCATCATTATTGTTATTACAGAATTAGATATTATAATTGCGACTTTCTGGATTCGCCTTCTTTTTATTATTATTGTGTGGTTTCCGTTTTAATTTATTATATTTAAATTTTGTTTAATTGTATAATAAAATAATGATTCACAATCAGAGTTATTCAGCAGCAACCGGATTTGTTGTTTTCCACTGGACGTCCTTGATCGATTTTCACTTTGCTAGCGTTGTCGGTGGCGCTGGACGGCGGCCCGACGCGATTCTTGATCTCTGCCGCCATCGTCATGAAGGCCTGCTCCACGTTGGTGGCACTCTTGGCCGAAGTTTCAAGGAATGGAATGCCTAACTGGGCGGCGTACTCCTGCAGGGCACAAATAAAAAGACCTTCAGTATACAAATCTCCCCAATTAACCCAGCACCATACGCACCGCAGCTGTGGTGTGGTCGACGACCTTCTTGGTGGTCAAGTCGCTCTTGTTGCCCACCAGCAACTTGTTGACGTTCTCGCAGGCATACCGCTCGATTTCCTCCAGCCACTGCTTCACATTGTTGAAGGACTCCTGATCCGTGCAGTCGTATACGACGATGATGCCATGCGCGCCCCGATAGTATGACGACGTGATGGTGCGGAAGCGCTCCTGGCCAGCAGTGTCCCACTGTAAAGAGTCGTTAGTCAATAGCTGTCGCTTGAGTGCCTTTGGGCGCCTTTGTGCTTACGATTTGCAGTTTAATGGTCTTTCCGTCCAGTTCTATGGTCCTAATTTTCTGCAAGATAGGGATTTATGAGTCAGACATAAAGAGTTTTCATAACTTTCCGGCTGGCTTACGAAGTCCACTCCGATTGTGCTGATATAGCTCTCCGTATATGTGTCATCGGCAAATCGCAGCAGCAGACAGGACTTTCCAACGCCCGAGTCGCCAATGAGCAGCAGTTTGAAGAGATAATCACTGTGGAATAGGGGAATGTACTGTTTAGACTCTGAATATGCATAAAACCGGTTTGCGCGAGGCTTTATCTTATCGCCCCGTGTCCAACATCAACCCCCAATCGCTGGCTGGCAAGTGTGATGTGTGATAATGGTGCAATCGGTCCCCTAGTTTCCTAGAGTTTCCAGAATCAACGAATCAAGACTCAGATCTAATTGTTTTAAAGTGAGCGCCTCGGGCAATTAAGTCGAACTATAATGGCTTTGATTACGTAGCAGAGGGACAACAACAAAGGCAACAGCCGCAGGGGGTGGGAGACGCTCTCCACGCAGGTGACTCATCCGCCCAGCGCTTCAGCTACTGGGATTCGACTTCATATCGGATGTGCTGGCCGAATCAGAGTCCGCGAGCAACAACAACTGGCGCTCCGCCCGTATGTATGCATTTTCATTGAAATCTTGGCGAGAAACACACACTTTGGTTTCTAGTTTGGGGCGGTTGTTATGTCTGTTAAATTTTGTTTAAGCGAATCGGGTGTTTCTGGAGTTGCCAACGACGGCGAAGGGGGAAGTGGGGCTGGGCCCTGATGAATGGGAATGAAACGTAGCAAAAATGACGTCGCAGAAAAAGTAAAAGAAACCATTATCGAACGGCAGGCCAGTAGGGAAAATGTCTCGATTGAAAACCAGTCACTGCTCCCGAGACCCATTATGCGCAGTTGCTGCGTGTGACGACTTACTATTCCGGATTCACAGATGACATTTTCTGGCTTTTTCACAAGATTATATATTTGCCACGAACAAATATTCGATTTCTGCCCCTGGACTGGCTGCTGTTGTCACCGTTATTACTCGACTGGCGCGCTCCGAATTACTTCAAAACGACACGCACTCCGCTTGTGTTGTGTTTAATAGCTCGCTATTGTGTTTATTGCAGCGAATTTAAAAGGGAAATACGTTTATTTCCACAAATTCGACGGCCGAGAACGAGAACAATGGCGACTGAAAAAATGACGAAGTGGCATTAGTGTGCAGTGTTGGAAAGCGTTGGCTCAAGCCAGGGCTGCACAGCCACTTGCCATCGAATGGGAGTGGGCGGAACCGAACCGAAATGAAAAATCGCTATCTGACCCCAACACCCCCCAATAAAATAAGGACGCAGCCTTTGTACTTGCATACAATCTCTTATGGTACATCATTTGTTTCTAAACACGGTATTTAACATTTGAGTGTTTGCTTGCATAGAGAACACATTACAGATAATAATAATAATACGCGTAATAGTATATGAAAGAAGATTCGATAAGCGGGATATAGCGCCTGGCCGGGGCTAGGGGAATGCATCTGGCGAACTGGTCCGACCGCCCTCTACTCCAGCGAGTTTAGCGTGAGCAGCTGCTTGAGCACCTTCGTCTGCGAGGTTTCCCGGATCTCGCCCGCCAGGAACATCTCGTCCACCACACTGTACACCTTGTAGAAGTTGAAGACGAGGTCCAGCTCGCACACGTTATGGAAGTATTCGTTCAGCACCTCCACGAAGTTGTGGATGGCCTCCAGATAGCACAGGTTATTGTCGTTAACGTCAACGCAGATGCAGAAATACAGACCCGCATACCGTCGGTACACGATCTTGAAATTGCGGAACTGGGGATGGAATAGGGGTTATTCGGGGGTTTCAATAGGACATGTACACTCGATCCCACCTCCACAAAGTTGGTGTGCTTGGCATCGCGCACCGTGACCACTGCATGCACCTCCTCAATCAGTTTCTGTTTCTCGTCGTCGTCGAAGTTCATGTACCACTTCGCCAGGCGAGTTTTGCCAGCGCGATTTTGTATGAGTATGAAGCGTATCTGGGGGGGAAGAGGGTCAGCAGAGCTCAATAACTCGGACCCGGCTGCGGACTCACCATTTTTCGGAGATTTATACAGGCAGCTGCTTCGCTATTTACAATTTAATCGTTCAGCGAACGGAAGCTGAAAAACTGATTATGAGCAAATTGTGTATCACTATGACCAGGGCTCCACAACAGTGGAACAGCTGTTTCTGGGGCAGTGCTGCAAGGCGACCGGAGGAAAGAAGGGCGAGTTGGCAGCACCGCCGCGCTGCATTACGAAGTTTCACTTTTTTATCATATTTGTTTTGACCCCACTCTAAACTAGTCACTTACCAAAAATGTTGGTGTCGCGCTGCAATCTCATCTCGTCTCGTTTCTCGTGGCTGCGGGGCTGCTCCACGACGGCCGTGAGCCAGCAGCAGCAGCGCGAGGTGGAGTCCGTGCACGATCCTTTGCAGGCGCAAGCCCTCAAGGAGCAGTGCATCCTGGTGGACGAGAACGACAAAGCCACTGGGGCAGCCTCCAAGGCCGACTGCCACCGAGTGCATCCAAAAACAGGCCGTGTGAGACTGCATCGGGCCTTCAGCGTTTTCCTCTTTAATGCCAAGGGCGAGATGCTGGTGCAAAAGCGTTCGTCTCACAAGGTGAAATCAAAGCGAAGTCACCTTGTTTACGGGTTTCTAATCAGACCCACCCGCAGATTACCTTCCCGAACACCTACACCAACGCCTGCTGCAGCCATCCGCTGCACGAGATCGACCAGGAGCGCGAGGAGTGCAACGCCCTGGGCGTCCGACTGGCAGCCCAGCGCCGCCTGAACTACGAACTGGGCATTCCCAAGGAGGAACTGCAGCCCGAGGACTTCCGCTACCTCACACGCATTCACTACAAGGACACAGGCGATGGAAAGTGGGGCGAGCACGAGATCGACTACATCCTGTTCCTGCAAAAGGACGTGACCCTGCAACCGAACGAGAATGAGGTGAGCGAGGTGCGCTACTTGCGACGGGAGAAGATCGACGAGGCGGTGGCCAAGTTCAGCGCTCCGCTGACCCCCTGGTTCTCCCTGATACTGCAGCACCGCCTGAAGCTCTGGTGGGACAATTTGCATAGGCTGGAGCAGTTTGAGGACCTGAAAACCATTCAGCGCTTTTAAGTGTGCTAATGAACCAAAAATACACGTTATGACGTTAGTCTCAATGAGGTCCGTTGTTCGTTTGGGTTTTAAATTCGCTTTATTTAAATGGAAAATAGTGTGTCTGTGTGCGGACAATGGGCACAAAGCGGATTTTATGCAACCTCCGTGGGTCGTTCAGTTCAGTACAACGCTTTTGTATATGTAAATATAACAAAATATAATTTGTAAAGGCGCACGATATTCAATATGGTTTCATAGCCTAACTAACGTGTTTGTATGTTGAATATCATATAAATATTTAGCTCTTAAAATGATCACATTACGTTTCCCATAATCATCATCATCAAATTGTCGTCGCAACAAGAATAAATATTTACAAAAATACGACTACAGGCTAACAGAGACACGAACTAAAAGTAATAATCTAGCCTAGATACAGAAGAAACAAACAAAAGACGAGCTGCAGCACTTAACGTCTAAATCTACCGCTTCGCAAGCGAGTTCGAAGCGCGCGCTTCGAGGCGTGAAGCGCCGATCCAGTGCAAATCCGGAGTCGGCGCCCACTTGGCACCACCTTGGCACCTTTTTTTCAGGGGCACTCGAGTAAATATAGCAATTGCTAAGGAAATTCCAACAACTTACAGCTATGCCCTGCAAATTTCGATCGATAATTTGCACCTTTAGGGCAGGGGGTTGATTATATATGAAGGTATACGTATACGTACTTTTCGCATGCAATGGGGGTTCGTATTTGTGGGTGTGTGTAAGTGTGGGGATCAGGATGAGCGCTTCATCCTGAATTCGATTAGTGGTTAAGGCACATAGGTATGAGTCTATCGTGAATCTCAGGCTCGTTCAATCTATAGAGTTACGGTTGTAAAGCTGCTGGGTGGCACACTTTGTCGTTTAGTTTCATCGGGCTCCGACTTTCTAGGACAAGCCGAAGAGCTTCAAAGCATTAAAGGCGGTGGCCAGAGCCACCTCATCGGGAGTTTTCTTCATGAAGGCGGCTATCATCTCCACAATGGCGGGCAGACTGCAGGGCTCGTTGCGTTGGAAGGTACAATATCTGGGGGATACTCCAATTATAAGGTATTCCTTGTTATACCTATGGTAAAGTACCTGTGTAAGTACAACAAAGAGCGTTCGGTGATGCCAGTCTTCACGTGTTGCGGCAGCTTGGAAGCCCTTGTGTTCGGGTACATGAACGGAGCATCCGTTTCCACCAGCAGTCTGTCCAGCGGCAAAGTGCCATCCTCCAGCAGGCGACGGACGCCAGTATCCGACTTATCCTTGCACAGGTAGCCCGTCAGGCTGATGTAGAACCTGCGCTCCAGATACTTGAGCGCCTCCTCGGCAGTGCCCATGAAACCTCTGACGATCACAGGCGGCAGATTCTCGAATCTGCAAGGGAAACACGTTAGAGCCTTTGTAAACTAGAAGCACGCCTCGTACTTGTCGAGTATTTCGAGTAGATCGCGCTGAGCCGATCGCTCGTGAATCAGCAGAGGTTTGTTCAGCCGGATGGCCAGATGCAGCTGCTTGGCGAAGATCTGCTTCTGGGCGTCCGGTTCGGAGAAGTCCCGCTGGTAGTCCAGGCCGCAGGGCCCCACCGCCACGCACTCCTGAGCCTGGGCGATGTGCTCCAGGTCGAACCAGGTGGCCGGCTCCTCCACGATGGACTTGGAGTCGTGGGGATGAATGCCAGCAGTCGAGTAGATGATGTCGGGATATATGCGCGAAAGGCGCAGCGCTTCCTTGCTTGATTTGACCGAAGTGCCGTGAACCATTAGTTTCTGAACACCTGCAAAGACAAGACAAGGAAAAGTTAGTGCACCTTGCACTGTGCCACATATAAAACAAACATATTCACATATGTGCGCACACACTTGTTGCTCACTTATCGCCTGACCTTCTGGCTGTTGGCTGTCTGTCTGTCTGTCTGTCTGTCTGGGGTGTTTTCGTGGCCTCGCCCCAAAAACAAAGACACTGCCCGGGACTTATTAATAATTAATGCTACTCCGCGTACACCAACCTGCGTCTCTGGCTCTCTGAACGACGGAATCCAGATCACGGCTATACTTCTTGTTGGTCAAATTCGCACCCACGTCGATCACAATCAGGTTCTCGAAGCAGTGCTTCATGCTGTCCATGTCCATGGACAGCTGATCCTCCAGCAGCGGGGCTGCTGTGGGGACGGCCTCGGACTTTTGTTGTGGGTCCATGCTCTGGATTTTTGGATTTCTGGACCAAAATAGCTTATGACGCAGGCGATGGCTGCGTTTGTGTGCGTGGGTAATTCAATTAGCTATTGTAGGCACAAGGAAACGCGACGGCGTTGAAAACCGTGAAATTTGGGTCTATTGAATTTGTTGCAATTTCGAAGAGTTGACCAATTGGGCAATTAACGCTTCTAAACGTTAAAAATATTAAACTAAAAAACAATCCCGACACGAAACTACGACTGCTGGCTAGTGTTGTACAACGAGTTGAAGGTGGAATCGATAGAGGTTTTTTTGCAATCGATGGTTATAAATGAACCGATACTCCCAAAAGATATCGTTTTTGAATTCTGAATTCCTGTTTGTTTAGTGCATTTATTTGTTAAATCTTATCTCCGAACTGCTGCTCTTATAACTTGATATATGCGTGATTCGTCTCGTAGATTTATCTAATTCAAGTCTGGGAATGTGTAACATTGTTTATTTTTTGATAAGCATCTGTTAATGATGTTGAAACAGCTAATCATTTAAGTGCATTACACGTTAATACGAGTTTAATGATTTTTTGTTGACTAATAAAACTGGTTTATAATTTTCAAGAGCTTCCTTTTCTTTAAACTTTACCTTGTAAATAACTACTTGACTAATTTTATATTATACAAGAAATGGTTATTTTTTGCAGGTTACTTTTTCTTTGTTAAAAAATTAGCTAAGTCATATTGACGTTTATTAGCCGCTCACGTAACTCAATTACTTTGTTTATTTGATTTGTGCGATCTACTTATTTTTACTTCCTTATCAAAGTCACTTCAGCTTCGTTTGCCCAAATGCTTGATAACAAATTTATGTATCTAAACACTTGGATGCAAGATGACACTGTATCGACTACATTCCCGATCTCAGGTCAAAATTTTGCTCCGGATCAAGAAGCAGGCTGCTCTGAACCCAAAGGATTAATTAGTGACGACGGCCACGCTGTCAAGGGGTTCCTTTCATTTCTGTCCACTTCAAGGTAATTGCATATCGAAAGATTAAACAAAATGTATCTGTGAAATACATTTAAGTATGTATGAGTGTATTTGAATGATTTTTGCAAGTAACCACAAAAAAGCAATCTAATCGAATTATTGTTAACTAGAGAATATTTTTCTGGAACGATTACTAGTAATGTGAAATAAATCAGCCTAACATTTTTAAAATTAACAGTAAAATTTAAACAAACAATTCTATTGTATAGCCAGTTGTATTTTCAATCAAAGTTGAGAAAAAGTTTTGTCAAGTTTTCGGAAATCTAACCACTGTGCGCCGTCAAAAAGGCTTAAGAGAAAAATGGTTCTTTTGAAAGCAATCCACACAAGGTCATTGCTTATCGCTTTAATTCAATAAAACAAATTTGTGAAGCATACTTACTATGTGAATTATTTTTGCAAGTAATCAAAGATAACGCAATCTAATCTGGAAAAAATGACTTGAATAGTAGTAATTGTTCACATTGGTAAAATGAAGAATATTGTCCCATAGCGATTAGATCAATGATTTATGTTTAAAATCCAGAACTTCCGCCTGAGGTCATGAAGCTTAGATTGCAATCTGACTGATTAAGACTGTGAGGTGTGAGGTAATTGCTGATCGATAAGATTACATCAAACTCATTTTGGCAATTTTTATGAATTAGTTTCGCAAGTAATCAAAGAAAACGCAATCTAATCTGAGAAACTGGTTTCTGGCAGTTATTGAGGTAGAGAAAATTGTTCTAGAATAATTGTATAATCATAAAATTAAAGTTCATTGATTGATAATGTTTTTGTTTGTTTGTTTGCACTGTTGGCTTTCTTGTCGAAATGGACACTTTAGAAGGGTTCGCATACAAGGTTAATAGTGAGTTCATGTATGTGTACCTTTGGTGGGGTTTGGATGTAGTTCAAACTGCATCGGCTACATCCTCTAAACGCAGCATGGACATACAGCTGGAAACTTCCCTAATTTTCCGTGTCCATAACGCAGGGACTGACGCTCTGAAGTGACACATTCTCGCCGTTATTTTTGCCTTGGTGCCTTTCTTGTTTAACTCCTGGCGAAGGATCTCGGTTAAAACCATGATCGCTAGTTTGAATGGTGCGTACGTGTTAAGACTGAAATCACTGTATATATGTTTATGGTGTCTGTCGTTCAACTTGCTGCAGCGGTTGAAACCATTGCCAGGTTCACCCGGTGACATCCGTATTTTTGTTTTCTAGTAGCGCCTGCATTAAAAATGTACGACACCTCAACGGTACCATAAAAGTTTACCTAGGTACAAGTGAATGCATTTTTTTTGCAAGTAATCAAAGTCAACGCAATCTTATCTTTTGTTTGAAGTTGTTTCCCCTTATCGTTTTATCAATGTGAAGTAGATCATTGATTGATAAGCAACAAATGTGTTCCGCTAACAATGTAAACAATTTTGAGGTGGTTAAAAAATATTACCAGTTCCTGTTTCACATCTACTTAAAATCAACCTAAGAACCCAACCCCTTTAAAAATATTTAAGAATTGTAGAAAAAAACGGTATACTTTATTTTGTAATTTAAAGGAATTTATGTTTATTTAATTAAATTTTGACTTGACATTGGAACTCAATGACTTTGTTTGCTTGGAATGAACATTTTAGAAGGCTTCGCCCACAGGCTTGATAGTGATTTCATGGATCTGTACATTTGGTGGTGTTTGGATGGCGTACGTCACTGCATCGGCTACATCCTCCGATCGCAGCATGGGCATAGTGGGAGTTTCCCATGAGCCAGCATCGAAGATTTCCGTGTCCACAACGCCGGGACTTACGCTCTGTGAAAGGAAAACATAAGACATTAGCTTTTATTTCTGTCTTATATATATAATAACTCACCGTTATCCTGGTCTTGGTGCCCTTCTTGTTGAACTCCTGGCGCAGGATCTCGGTCAAAGCCGTGATCGCGTGCTTGGATGGAGCGTATATGTTGAGGCTGAAGTCTTCCACAGCGGGCACATGGTGGCCCACAATGCTGTTGATGATCACCACGTGACCGTCGTTCACCTTGCGGCGTTGCAGCGATTGGAACCATTGCCGGGTGCAAAAGGTGACACCCAGGACATTAGTTTCCAGGATGGCCCGCAGGTCAGCCGTGTTGCCCTCATCGGTAATGTTCATTTTGCGGATAATGCCGGCATTGTTCACCAGGACATCGGCTCCGCCCAGAGTTTTATCGACCCACGCGAAGGCTTCGATCACCTGCTGCTCGTTGCTCACATCACAAGTGTGGATATGGAAGCGAGCAGCCTGGTCGGCTGGCAGGGAGCCCTTGATGTCCTTAAGAACCTTCTCCCTCCTGGCCAATCCCACGACCACCATTCCCTTGGCCAGCAGATCCTTGCAGCAGGCCTTGCCGATTCCAGCACTGGCGCCTGTGACGACAGCTACGCGATTCAACCAGCGATTCATGGCAAGACTGTGTTATTGGATTTCCTAGTGGACACTGTTTGACTCTCAAAATGTTTCTGATTTTATAGGCCCCCGCGCAGGTCGATTTACATCGGTGCTTATCAGTGGGCCGATAGCTTTCAGCCGGAAACTTAACAGAAAATCTAATCTGTGAAAGTTTTGCAACGAGCAATACCAGTGCAAAGAATTATTTGACCCTACATAACAAACATTTCGCAATGCCCGTGACATTCGAAATTTCTGGACTTACTTCGTCGAGTTGATAGAAAAGATATTAAAATAATGACAATTTAAAATGGGTAACAACTAAAAGAAACTTAAACATATTATATAAAATTATTAAATAAAGGAAAAAATTAAATCCTTTATTCAACGAAGTTTTAAATTTTTTTTATCCATCGCTATTTGACAGTTTGATAGGGCGGCAATTAAAAACAGGAATAGTTTAGTTTAGTTATTATTTATTTATTTGTTATTTCTGCTAACATGCACGTATCTTTGGTGTTAGTTGTATGCGATAAATATACATATATATGTATGCATTAACACATATATTAACTTATTCAATATCGTGTTGCCATTAATGTCATGCTTTCTGTTTAACTGGTTAACGCGCGATCTTCTTTTGGTTTTATATTTCATTTTCCGCATCGGTAAATAACGAACATAATGCACATGCATGTGAGTATGGGTATGCTCTACATTTTAAAACTTTAAAACCTAAAGGTCAATTTGGTTTATTTGATAAATATTACTTTTGCTTAAATCCCCCTGCTCGCTACTTTCGAGTTCTTCTTTAAGTGGAATCGAAAGCGGGAAAGGACATTTCTATTGCGCGCTCTTACGTACTCGTACTTGCAGCATATAATATGTAATATGTATTCGTATAAATGTAATCTCTTGTTTACTAGACGTTGTTGTTCTGTTCGCTTCTGTGGTTGGTTGGGTTTGGGTCGCTAAGCCTATATAAATATATATGTATGTATATTTGAAATATATTATTGATATTCCTCATTGTAGATTCTTGCCTTGCATTAAGCGCTGGAGTTTTGAGCAGGCCGTGCGTGTCCTCGTCGCTGGTTCTACTTGTTCGGTTTCGATCCTTGGACTTTGCTTTAAGCTCCCCAAGTCTGAGTGGAGACTAAATCTAAACTAAATCGTTGATCGGTCTGGCTTCTACTGGCGACACCGACACCGACATCGAAGCGAGCCAAAACTCTACAAGTCAGCGCCTAATGTCATCGAAGTATATAAAGATATATAACGTACGTTTTATACTTGATATATTCTGTATACATATAAATATTTACTTGTTCGTTACTTGACATTTATAAAATTTTGGCTAACAATAAAATTGCATAGTTTAGTTTCATAGTTTAACCATTGATTCCGATTCCGCCTGCCGCGTTTCAGCTATCCGTTAAAATTTTATTTCATATAGTTTAAAGTTCATTGGTGTTTAGTGTTTAACGAATTTGAGTTCGATTATTGTTTGCTTCTTTGTTAGTTTGTAGTGATACGTTTAGTGCGAAATCTTTGACTGCTTTGTGCTCACTTCGTCCTTCTGGCCTTCTGCTTCTGCTAATCCTAATCTAGCCCTAATCCCTAAGCTACCCCTTATCCCTTATCCCATCCCATCCCGTCGTCTCTGTCCCAGCATGGTCAAGTGCTACTTTGTGCGCGTTCGATGCCTTCACTACCTATCGAATTAATCGACAATGTTCCGATAACTTAGCTATGATGTTGTGCCACCCATTCGATTCGCTCCGCTCCGTTGTTTTGCGTTTTCTGAACATTTTCCGCTGCTGTGCCATTTCCGCTGTCGCGACTCGGTTGTGTAAAATTCTAATAAAATTGATTATTGTTGTTTGATAGATACACGGCGTACGCGCAGACATACGCTTGTATTGCATATTGCTTATTCCAAAATCAATATAAATATATATGTATAAATTGTAAGAATTTCCATACAAAAATTTAGTAGGTACGTTACTTTAGACCTCGGTGTTATCTCATTTTGTTTTGTTTCGTTTCGTTTCTCAACTATATATGATACTGGACTTGCCCGTTTCACTCACGTTTGCCTTCGTACAAAAAGTTTTAGCAAAGCTATTTGAACCCCACCGTTCCCCACGATTCTTCACCTTAACCACTCTTAACCAAACTTTCTTTTCGATATAGCAAATTGCGAGTACAAACAATCTTAAAACTGCGTAATGGTACGTTTAGATATTATATAGCCATAGCCAAGGAGTAGTTCGTATCTTGTGTAGTCGTACCTCTGAAACACGTATAAAACATCTATTAACTATTAGGTCTGTGGGGAGTGTCTGTGGTGTGAAGTGGTTGTAGTCCTGTTTCCCGTGTCCAGTGTGGCGTGTCGGTTTCTAGCTAAGCGATCTCTGATTAGATACACCATTCCCCAATTGGTCCATCCCGGTGTCCGTCCTAGCTGGCTCTCTACATCTATTTTTTACTACCATACCAACGACGATGACGGATATGTGCGTCACAAGTTCTGAGCCCACCAGTACTGTCGTAGGCCTATCACGATCCCTTAATTCAATCCATTTCTGTCTAGCTGCTATAGAAATATACAAGGATTCTCTTTGTGGTTCGGTATGTTTTTGGTATCGTTGCATTAGTTGTTGTTTAGTATCTTGGGATGGGTCGATTTGTTGGGCTTAAAATCATAGGGGCTTGTGTAATCCATACACGTTTTGAAGCAGCTCTGACTATAAAAATAAACTTTCAACTTTTTTGTCAAACGCTTTGTTTACATTTTGTATTAAAACTTGTTGAGTTTTATTGGAGGAAATGAAAAAAAATACTATGTATTGTAGGAGCTAGAAAGTGGCCACAGATTACACAAACCCCTACAAGCTGTCATCTTTTCTGTTCCATTAAAATCGACCCACACAAATTGTTAGTTAGGAGTTTGGAGTAAGCTTAACCCATGGCTGCCTATTCGTACAGATCTGCATTCCTGCGCGGAGAAGTCGAACTGACATAGCTGAGCTGCGAGTCCGTCTTCTTCAGAATGGAGACGTGGTGGGTGGGTGCGTCACCCGTCCGGTTGGCCATCAGCGAGTCCTGCTTGTGGAGCAGGCCACGTCGCTGGTCGGCGAAGGAGATCACCGAGTCCTGCTTTACCAGCTGGTGGCGTCGTTGCTCCGGTCGCTGGTCCACAAACGAGATCACCGAGTCCTGCTTCACGAATTTCTGCCGCTTGTCCATCAGGGAGCTCGGAGTGGAGCCCGCACGTCGGGAGTCCACTGGGATTCCACTATCCACCGAGTCGTTGAGGCCGTGTCCCGCCGCCCGACGCGCCTCCATGTAGGACACGATCGAGTCCTGCTTAGACAGCGACACCTTGGAGCCGTTGCTGTCCTGCTGGCAGAGGGGTCGCCTCAGCCCGGAGGCGTCGCTGCAGGAGCTCTCCTGCTTGATGAGGAACTGGCGGGAGCCGTGCGAGTCCTGCTTGAGCAGCATCTGCTGCGACAGGTTGCTGTCCTGCTTGAGCATCATGTTGTGGCGCCGCAGCGAGTTGTGCTCGTAGATGTAGGACACCGCGTTGCCCTTGCTGCTCGGACTCTTCCGGGAGCTGTTCTGGTGGTAGTGCGACGACTTGCGAGTGCTCGTGGTGCTGGAGGCGATGGCCACGTTGTCGTAGTACCTGCAGGGTGAAATGACAGGGTGTTTAAAACAGGGGATTCCAGCTGGGATTCCAGGGGATATATTGCTTTGTTTTTTGAAAAAAATCAGTGTCTGGTAAGTTTTTAAATGTATTGCCCAACTCACCTCAGGCGTCCGCAGCAGCTGCGCGACTTAATGATGGCAGCGAATCCGCGCCGATACTTCTTGTTCACCGAGTAGAGGATGGGGTTGATGCAGCTGTTCGAGGAACCCAGCCACTGGGCCACCGGCATCACCTTCTTCAGGATCTCGAACTCCTCCTGCGAGATGTCCGAGCCGAACTTAATCCGCGCAAAGATGACGTAGAGCGGCAGCCAGGAGAGCACGAACAGGATGACCACGGCCACCAGCATCTTGATGACCTTCACCTTGCTCTTCTGCTGCATCCGGTCCATCTGCGCGTCCTTGGACTCCCCGGGTATCGACCGCGTGGAGACCTTGATCCAGATGAGCACGTAGCAGAGCGTGATCAGGGACATGGGCAGCAGGTAGCAGGCCACCAGGTTGGCCAGCAGGAAGTACAGGTTGCCATCGGTTCCCGGGGGCCACACCTCCTGGCAGAGGAACTGGGGCTGCGAGTAGGCCGAGACCAGAGCATCCGAGAAGACCTCCTCGGCGGGCACCAGGTCGAAGAAGAGCAGCCAGGGTATGGTGGTCACCAGCGCGATTACCCATATGCCGATTATCATGATGCGGGCACGTCGCTTCGTCATCTGCTTCAGGGGCCACCAGATGGCAATGAACCTGCAAGAGGGGAGTCTTCACAAAGGCTGTTCCCCAAACAGTCGGAGCACTCCGACTCCAGATGCCGCTGACAGCTCTGAGCCGTCAAGGATAATGGCAATCATCAAGCTGTCGAGGCGACGATGACGACACTGTTTCAGCTAGGAGCTAGGAGCTCCTCGACATGCAAATATCTCCGCTGATTAATTCGCACACGCAGGATGCCTTAGTCCTTAAGCCTTTTTCTGCTGAGTGTTCGCTTTCCAATCTCGACTATTGAACCCGCCCTCGAGGAACGTGGACGTGGAGCAGGGGTGCCATTTTTTATTTTGCTTGCCATAATGAATTGTAATTTGAATAAGAGCTGTGAGAGGTAGCGAGACAAGTCAGGTCAGGATGGGGCCAGCAACGAGTTCAGCATTTTTCATTTAGCTTAGTGCAGCCCGACTCATTGTGGCGCCCGCCGCTGAATGGCCCATAGACAAGACTTGGTTGCCTGGGTGCTGCTGCTGTTCTGGCCAAAAAACCCTGTAATTACGTGCATTGTGCTCGTGTTTTGGACTTGGGTCGTCGCCTGCCTGCCTGCCTGCCCGCGTCTGTCCGCCAAAACATTGGGCAGATAACACAGCGGTAATTCCATTAGAGGGCATCCTATTTCTCCAACTCTGGACTAAAAATAGACAGCCACCCACAAAGTAAACCCCAGAGACCCTCATCTCAAAGGAAACTGGAGCCTGGGGACGAAAACAAAGCTGTCCGCAAAGCCAATAATCAAATTGTCATAACGTTTATTTATAGGGACAAGCCAATTGCATTAGCATAATTTGTCCATGCGATTTGCCATGCTCATAAATCAGGCGAGAGCTTAATTGAGTTCTTTGGGATAATCAATGCACACGAAAAATGAATCAGCAATTTGTGTTTTAGATTTGCTTTCAATTCACCTTAAAGCCACACAAAATTAAGCTATGGTATCAATTTCAGGTCAACTGATTGCAGTTTGTTTCCAATCAAGAATATTTCATACATATAATTGAATATGAAATTGCTTTAATTATAATGACAATTAAGATAATTGGAGCGCCAGCACTCTTGTTAAAGCACACAATTAAAGGAGTTTCATGAAGTGGAATATGCAATTATAATATTCATAATTGCGGTGAAAATAATTTCCTTGCATGAGTTCCTTTTAAGCTTTAAGAAAATCCTTCGAACACAGTTTAATAAAGGAAATGGTAAACATAGGTTTATGTTATTTAAATTATTTTGAAAACAAAGATTGGTGGAAACCTTTAATTTCGCTGAGTGCTAAAATCTACACGATGACATTAGGTAGACGTTTTCGTATTTATTAATCAAGTGTATTACGTAGCACAATAACCCACAGCTCACCACATGACTTTCAAGTATTTTTTTCACAGGAAAAGTAACAAAAATAGTTAACATATTCAGCACCCAAGGAGTGGCAAACTTAATAATTGGCTATATTCCATCAGTCCTCCCCTCTCCTTAAACACATGTGGTTTTATGGCTCTTATTCCTGTTCTTCCTGTGGTTACTCATACGCACTGTTGACGTTTGCGACCAAGTCACAAAAACCACAATGCCAGCGCCATAAAGCCACATCCATGTTTATACGCGAGTGCCCTGATATGTGGACTTTATGATTATACACATTCCACTTGAATATATATGTACATATTCTGGCAAAAACGACGCTAATTAAATGGCTTTGGCATCGGGATAAGCGAGTGATAAGCTAAGTCAGAGGGGTCTTAGGATGCCAGCTTCTTTTCCGTGTCCATGTCCATCAGCCCTTAAGTCCGAGGGGAGATTTAAGTTTCGTGTTACAGATAATAAATCTTAAATTTCGATACACTTTACGAGTGCTCGTAAAAACACAAAGCAAGTGGATAAACAGGCTTCGATGGACCAGGGCTTGGACTTGGACTTTGACTTGGTTTTGTGTGGGCGGTTGGCTGTCATGATGCGGGTCTGTGTCTGTGGCTGACCAAACGATCAAATGATGTACTATGCCTTTGTCCCCGCTGGCTGAAAAATGACAGTGGCAGAAACAGAAACAGCAACAGAAGCAGAGTCAGTGCCTCTGGCAGTAACTCCTCCTCTGCGAGTGAGCAGAAATTGATATAAATGGAAGTGCACATAAAGCGACGGGACTTCTATTATTGTCCTTGGGGTTATGACTGGCACACGTCAAAACACTTTAGTATCACTTGATAAATCAGTTGACCGCGACATTGCCAACTTTATGGTCAAGTCGTTATCGCCTCTTTTTATACATATGTAAGTGTTTCATGGTGCAGGAAACGCAGGGACGCCAAGCATCAATGGAATTCGCTATCAGTGACAAGGCAACGCGGCTAACAACATTCTAAGGCAATTGAAAATGCACAAAAAACGAGAAACATGAAGTTGAAATTATACGCAGCTCCTAATACGGACAAGGTAAACCATAGAACATACCGGATTTTTAAAAATTTTCAAGACGTTTTTAGTACCAATTTTAACTGGCTTTTAAGATGTGTTTTCCTATGATATAAAAAATAGGTTTTAGAAAGTGTAATCCCTCACAAAAAAAAATTAAACTAACTTTATTGCTATTTTTTAATTTGACTTAGAATATAATTTCTCTTTAAGTATATAAGTACAAAAAATACTCAAGAACAATTTTATATTGTGCATATGAAATATTAGCTAAAAAGGTATCGTATTCCATTTTATTTATGTGGATTTAAATTCCAGTTTCTTTGTGCTTTAAAGTCAACCAATCAGTCATCAACAAATATAAAAAGCAGCCACATGCTGCACAAGTTGTTTCCACTAATCAAGCTAATCCGTGAACTTTGATCCTCCGCAGCTGTTTGTGCTCGCCGCCTTTGCCGCCGCCCAGGCTTCCGCCGGAGTCGTTGTGACTCCCGTGGTGGCTCACCACCCAGCGGTGGTGCACCCGGTGGTGCACACGCCCATCATCCATCACGGAGCTCACTCGGTTCACTCGTAAGGCCATTTATTTTCAATCTGCTTATCGCAGTCACTACTTACCAAATTACCCCGTTACCCATTCCCCAACAGCCACGTTGTTCATCACCCGGCAGCCGTCAAGGTCATCACCCCCATCGTTCACAAGCCCGTAGTGGCGGTGCATCATGTGAGGCCGGTGGTCCCTCTGGTTCCACTGCATCCAGTGCACCATGCCGCCCCCGCCCTGGTCGTGCATCATTAAATGCAGTGAATACCTGATCCCGATCCCGTTCCCGTTCCACTTCCCCACCCTTACCCCTCCCTGACCCCAACAACCGATCCCACAATAAAAGTTTATAGCCACGTAACCAGAGCGAGTGTTGTGTTTTCAACTTACCTGTCCAGGGACACGGCAATTAGGCTGTAGACCGAGGCTGCCACGGAGACACCCTGTATGTAGGGCACGAACTTGCACATCAGCCAACCGAGCATCCACGCTACAAATGGGTGCGAAATTGTGATGGAAAACATGGAAAAAAGGGGGAGTTATGTGGGTAAATATTGGTCATAAACAATGCACAAATTATGCTGAGTAACTTTCGGTCACATCGTCTTTGTTGCCCTAGTCGCACACTGAGGAAAACGAAGGGTTTTCTACGTTCTTCTTAAATTTCTACTTGGGTGTTTAAGGTTTTAAATTTTGAATAAGCTTCTTCAGTTTTTATTCTGAACATAACAATAACTCGATATTAATACATTTTATATCAATAAACTCTTTTAATTTTTGACCAGTTTTAGTTACTATTATTTTAAATTTTTACCAAGCTAAGAAGGGCAGACTTTCTCTCTGTGTAGGGGTGTCGTAGTCACGGACAGTTGGGTTCGAGTTCTGCTGGGTCCTGTGGTTAGCGTTCAATGCTTCTTGTCATCGCCGCCGCCCACGTCCCCGCCGTTGTTTGCTGACTGAGATTTATGTGCCGCATATCATTCATAATTTGGTGACAAGTCTCAGATTGCTGGGACATCGAGGGTGTACTATGTAGCTAGTACTGCTCCTAGGAGCATTGTTTGCCCAGACCCAGACCAAGGCGGACCGCACTGCAGATGCCTAAGTTAATTTGTATTCCTTTTATTCCATTTGATGGAAGATGGAAGACACGGGCCGTACTTGCGCATAGTTGTGCGTTATGAATTTTATGCTAAGAGGAATAACTCACTCAGACACAAAAGGTTATAGGACATGGTGGAGAGTATGGGTGGGAATTTCACCAAGGTTGATGACAGTGGAACAGCAGCCGGAGCATGGCAATTAAACAAGTGCGAGCGCGGCCCACGCGTCATTAGCAGGAGGAGTTCATGGGGTTCAACGGTCGCCGCAGGATACGCCTCCTGCTCCGCAGGGCTTCTAATTTCCTGTCTCGTTCGCCTGTCTTATCTCGATTTCTTGTCGCTTTTTATTATGCATACGCAACGTACGCCACTGAGGCAGCCCAATAAAAGCCAACTTTAATATGATTTGGCACATAAAAATATAAATATTATTGGTGCTTTGTGCAAGTTGGCTGGTTTGGAACTGGGACTAGGACTGGGATTGGACAGGTTCTGGCCGGGATCATGTGTGTGGGCAGGACATCAGCCAGACAAACAATCAACTCTGTGTACACAGGACAGCAGCTCAAATGGGTTTTTCGGTTTTATTCCTTCGATGTGGAATGGCTCGTGGGCTCTTGGGCTCTTGGGCTTGGAAAGACCTGCAAGTGCAACAGACTGGATCCGATGCCATTAATGCGAGTCTATTTGGCCACTCACTTGACGTTACGCTGATAAGGGTGAACTTTGAAATACGGCTGTCTGAAAAAGCTTTTGACTTGGCTAACTTTATGCTCTCAAGTTGGCTAAAAACGCATTTAAATTCAAATTTGGTTCCGAAGTGCTTCATCACTTAGTTTTCGCGTACAGTGAACTTTTTTAATAACGCATATTTTCATGTAACCGAACTATCTAATTGGGTATGCACTTATATTAGGACAACCATACGTGACTCGCCTGGCTTGTCTGGGATTATTATTTGCATCACTGCACTCAGAGCAGTCAAGTGTCTAAGCCAAGTTTTTGGTATGCTAAGCTCAACGAAGTGAAGTGACTTTTCAATAATCGCCAGCAAACAATGGTTTTAAAGAAAGTCAGCAGGGAATTAATTTAGACAGTTAGAAACTTTGTACACACTTTCATGAGATTGTGTGATACTTAATAATATTTATAAGTATTTAATTAAAATCAAATTTCAGCTTTTTAGTGAAGTCCAGAAATATCATTCAGAAAAAGGTAAATGTCAATTTAAACAAAACAATTATATTTTACAAAGCGAAGTCAAATAAATAGTAACTAAACAAAATAAATAAATAAAATAAAAGAAAGAACAAAGGTCAAACGCATTTAAATTTGTTATTAAAATTGTGACTTTTATTTACCAAATGAAATTTTGACATAATATTGACTTAAATGAAAAACTTGTATATTATGCAAATACAACTGGAAAATATGAAAGTTCACAGCGAAGCATTTGTGTACCCAAAGGTTACCATACATACATATGTACGTGTTTATGCTGCCTTATTATTTTTGGAAATATAATAATACGAAATGATTTCCTTTGCATAATAAACAAACCTCAAATAACGTGAGAACTTTGAGGTTTATTTCACAAGTAGTTTAAACATAATTAAAGTTACCGAAATAACCTTAATTGACTCGCGTGTCGTTGCGACCCTGACAACCCGAAAACCTGAAACCCTTAAACTCCTTGTGGCTTTACCAATTTGTGGGCTCAAGTGAAACCAAACACTCCTCCGTTTGCTCGGCAAACATCCAGCTTCTCGAGTCAAGGTGACAAGGATGGGTGTTTGATCTCAATTGGAGTGTGTTTTGTTTGACATGGCAACATATGGCAAACAGACGCCTCCATTTATAAGCGTAAGCTTGTGCTCAATATTGATCAACTACAGGAGATAGCATCAATCGATATTTGGGCTTATCGACAGCCTTCAATTGTGGGTGGTGCGGTGTGCTTGGTGGTTCGGCTCCGGCTCCTCCAACCCCTTGGAAAATGTCAAGTGAGCCGTAAGCCTTTTATTTTTTTACCCTCTCCATTCCTGGCCAAACTTTTGTTTTGTCGGTTGGGACACAGAACAAAATGGTAAGAGGTTTGAATTGTACGCGTCGGCTTTACAGCTCTAAGGGTGCCCTATCAAGTTAACCTAACTCAACTCTTATCATTTAAATTTGTTTTAAGGCTTAGAAAGGGAAATTTAAATATAAATCTTATTTCTATTGAAAAAAGTAGACGTTATTTAGTAATAATAATTTCTTGGGAAACGTGTTTTGAACTTAAGGTACCTAAAAGTATGCAATGATGAATTTTATCACGGGTCCTTTTTCGTCTTATTTTAAGGAGCATACTTTTAAGCCCCTTATTAAATGGTTTACCAATACCAATATTTTTTTTATTATTATTTATTTAATTTAAAAAGTGCAATAAATAGTGAATTTACAATTTTAAATTCTTATCTCTCTGTGTAGGCAAAGTGGATTTGATTATTTTGGGCTTTGTAAATTCGTTTCGGTTGCTGAATTGTCATGCACGGAGTTGGGTCGTAAAGTTAATGAAATAATCAGGCGTAACAAATCCGCAGGTTCGATTGGAGTGGAATGGAGTGGAGTGGAGTGGCCCTTGGAGAGGAATAACACTTCGGGCGAATGCGTTATTGTTATGATTATCGCCACAGCGTCACGTCCTGCGGCGACTTCTGTGGCAGCTTGGCGGCAAATTGAATACCACAGCCAGTGCGCCCAGAAATGTGATTCGGGGGGAATCCAAATAGGGGATTCTCCTCGAGGTAAGTTATGCGATTGCGTGGGCTGCAGAGCAGATCTTGGGTGGAAAGGTTAGAGGTTAGAAGCCATTCGCCGACGGCACGTACCGACTAAATTAAAATACAATCGGCGAGCAGAGCAGAGAAGGCTAAAAAATGACTTAATCAGGGATAGGGAAAGCAAAGAAAGCGACGTTCGCGGCCCTCCTAATGAACAAATTGGCAACGTGACTTACAGGCCGTAATGATAACGATTTCGCATTGATAACATGCCACAACAATGGCCATAAAGAGCCATTTGGGACAATTGCTGTTGGTGTTGCTGTTGCTGTTGCAAGGATATCCTTCGTCTCAAGGCGGCATCGTTGCTAGGAAATCAATTCATTTCGCATTTTATTGGATTTCGAAGCACACACATAAATAAGGGCTAGCACATTCCACCCACCACCACCCACTTGGCCACCCAGCAACCCATCCACCCCCCCAAAGAGTACAGGCCCAACCCAATACAGGTGCCCCTCCCCCTTTACACACTCCACACACTCGTATGTGTGTGTGTGTGTGTGTGCACAACCCTGACTATTAGGTTTGCCAAGCGAAATATTTAGGTCAATTCATCCAGCCGCAAAGAGCCTTGAATGCAAACAACCTTCCATTGCAATTCTGAGGCTTGAAGGTGTGCTTAGATAATGGCGCTGCCAGCGGCGATGGCCACCGTGGGCGTCGCTGCCAACTGCGACTGCGACTGCTGCGCGACTGCTGCGTCAACGTCGTCTTTGAATTTAAATTTGATTTCATAAAATTCAGTTTGATGGCAAAACATGGCGACCATCCCATCCCCATCCCCGCCATTCGCCATTCGTTCGGAGTGCATCGTAAAAACCATTAGGCAAAAACGTGCAATGCCGATGTGCAAATATGTCAAACTTCCAAACTCCCACGCGCACTGTTCTGCACACACTGAAAGAAATATATCTGTCAAAGCTAAAGCAAAAACTAATGAGAGATTAGAAGTATATCAAAAAACAATAAAACATGAAACCATAAAATATGTTTCACTTGGCTCTACGAAGCTTTGTTAACAAATTAACAAATAAATGTTTGTTCTACAAATAAATAAATGTTTAAGAAAAGTAAGCTAAAAGTTTAGCAAACAATTAACCAGGTAAATGTTTTCTTAGTTTAAAACTTGCAATTGTTTAATAAAGTTGTGTTTTTACCTCTCTAACAAAGTTTTTCGTTGGACATTTTTAATCACAGTAAAAGAAAAGCAAATGTATACTAAAATTGTGTTTTTAAAGGCTCTAAAAAAGTTTTTTGTTCTTATGTGGGCTATTTTTAATCAATGGTTTAAAAAGTCCTTTTTGCAATAACAGTTTATAAAAAAATTAAGTAAATAAATAAGGCTATTGTTGCCCTTATATAAAAATCAGTAGGTATATATCTCCTTAATACATTATTATTTTTTCTGCATGAATGCTATTTCATCCACAGTCGCTTTGAACTCGCTGCCTTCGATTTAAACTTCAGCAGCTTGTCGAAAGTGAATAGGAATGTGAGTGGGTTGAGAGTTGAAAGGGGCAAAGCGATGAAGGGGTGAAGGTGGGTTCACGCCACCCCAAATACCCCAATGCCAGCGGGAGGGCTGCAATTTGTTGTGACTGGCGCTTTAGCCTAGGCCTCACCAGCTGAGCCCAACAACTCAAGACGTGAAAGAGCAAGGGAAAGGGTGGTGGTGCCACTAACAACTGAACCCACCGACTGAACCCACCACCCCCAGTGACCCACTGAGAGCTGTCGGCCCTGCGCCTAGCTTGAATTTGTGAAATTAGGTCAGTTTTGTGTCGATGATCCTTTGGGCCAACCCGAAAAGCAGCAACAAATGCACAAATACATTCGCACCGACTGAGAGCGGTCGAGAGAAAGCAGAGAAAGCTGGGAAAGCGGAGAGAGTGCGCAGTGACACAGACACAGACACAGACACACAATGCAGGCGGAGGTAAACTCATTCACTTTTTCGCCACTCGCCTCATTCGCTTCGTTCCTGGCCATTTTCACTCGGCTGCCTTCGTTTACTACAATTCACCAAGTACCAAGTGGGTGCTCCTGGGGTGGGTGGGTGTAACTGGGAATGGGAAAAGGAAAATAAAAATGGGAAAGGGATGGGCCCGAATGCAGTGCCGTGTCTTGATGTGGAGCTACACACAGAAATGTACCTGCAAATTGAAATCAAGTGGGGTTTGTTTGTGTTTCCTCATAAATTGATAAATATTTAAATGGTATAAATAATGGATAAATCAATGTACATATGGGCTTAAATTTGAAATCTCTCTGTCTTTGATTTGATTTGATTGCATTACTTATTTATATTAACCTATACCACACATTTAAAAATCTCTTAATCAACTGCACTGTTAATGTTCTGAATACCTACAGCATTTATTTAAAAATTGTTTCTAAACTCCTTCCTATTAAAATTACTTTTACATACGAACGTAAATTAAAATAAGAAATCATTGGATTCGTTAAAAATGGCTACCCTTAGTTTTGTTCATTTTTTCTCTCTTTCATAACGCAGAATTTTCCATTGTTTCTTTATATTAATATTGTGGCTTTTTTCTAGGTGGAAAATAGTTTCTAAAGACCACTAGTACAAATGATTATAATGTTGTTTTCTTTAAAGTGTACAAGCTTGAGTAGTAACAAGAGAGAGAGAGTTCTCGCAGGGCAGAGCCACTTAATTGGCAACACTTGGCAACTTGTGAGCCTACGAGCTGGCATTGGGTTTTGGGATTGGGGCAGCCATCAGTGGCAAATTGCAGTAGAGGATGGAACCAGCATGGCGTGCTCCACAATCGGAATTTGATTTCCCAAGGATTTCGATCATTTTTTCATGTCGACGGCGATTTGCATAGACAATTGCCGCTCAGTTCACCTTCTCGGCCAGGACTACGACTATCAATTTGGATGACAGCCCACAAGTCTGTAGGGAAACCGATTGGGGGTGTATGCCAGCAGACAGGGACAGATAGATGGATGGATAGATGGACGGATTGGATGGGCATGTCGGGCAAATTTATTTAAATTAAAGCATGCAATTATGCGTAGCCTCGTTTATGGGGTCGTTTTGTGGGTCGTCGCTGGGATTTGGAATTGGCCTTTAATTAAATACACACTTGCACCTTGGGCCCTGTCGGATTGCTAGTTCCGAGAAGGTAAGGGTTTCCAGGGTAAGACTACAAATTAATTTAATTGAGTGCGAACATTTTCGTAGGTACTCTCCGTTGTCACGGAGATTTTCCGTGAATAAATTTGTCTTGTTTTTCTTAAATACATCTTAAATGATTTTTGTTTGTGTTCTTTTTTTCTATTGTATAAATACGAGGTTTTTAAGAGGTGTCTGTCTATTTTTGAGTTTATGCTTCGCCACTGCAGAAAGCTATTAAAATTTAATACCTAACTTGACATTTTTCAGATTTCAGACCACTTCAAATGCTTAGCTTGTGGCATCGTTATTTCTGTTTTATGAATGCACGAGTCTGATGTACCTACTTTTTTTTTGTTTTATGAATGCATATGCTGTATAAACTGCAGTTTCCAAAGAAACATAATGTGTCTGTCGAGAGTAAGTACGGTTTGATTGATATAACAGCGTATAAAAATGCAGCTGCCTCACGGTTATTTTTTCTTAAATGTTACGGATGGAAAAAACGTTGAGCACTCGGACATTTATGCCGTCATTAGGTCTAATGAGGGGCCATTACACTTGCTCTGATACGTATGGAGCACATTACGCATACGCAGCGTAAACACGCAGGAGCAACAACTTTCGGCAGAGCGTTATCTAAGCGGGGATTAATTGCAGGCCATAAATCCGGCTAATATGCAGAAACAACAGAACGGAGGAGAAAAACTCTCCGCTAAGTTCCCCCCAGTGGCAAATAAATCTCATCTCGTCGTCGTCTTAAGAAAATTAAAGAGATACTTACGCACAAAGATGTTGCCAATCAGTGTGGCTGGCAGGCAGAAGACAATGACTAGGATGTCCGCAATGGCCTGACGTCGTCGTCGGGGTTGGGGTTGGAGTTGGGGTTGGGGAATGGAAATTTTATTTCAAATTAATGGGGTTCTGTGTGTGAGAGTTACGGGGTCCACCCACCAGATTGACGATGAAGTAGTTCGTCACGGTTCGCATGCGAGGCGCCCGCAGGACCACCGCAATCACGAAGCTGTTCCCGATGAGCCCCACCAGGAAGACCACGATGTAGGCCACGCAGTACACCATGGACATGGCCAGCGAGTGGCGGTACAGCGGATCGAATCCGAAGTCCACGCTCCCGTCCAGCTGCTCCCACCGGAGGACGCTGTCGTTGTAGGATTTGGTGGCCGCCGCCGCCGAGATCAGGCTCGTGGTGGCCGGCGACAGGTTCAGCAAGTTGGCGTAGTAGGTGGATGAGGTGGCCTCGGCCAGTCCCAGAGATCTGCTGCTGGACAGAGACAGGGATCCCCGTGCGGAGGTGGCCATGGTAGCTATCAGCGAGCTGGCTGCCGGGGCCACTGTGGCAGTGGCCGTGGTCAGCACGGTGCCCAGCAGAGTGTCCGTAATGGGGCCGTTATTCAGTTTAATGGCACTCGATGCGCTCGAGGAGCCATTCAATTCGTTGAAACTCAAGAGGTTCTGCAAATCGACGAAATTATGCGTGAAATTATTGTAGTCGCCGGCGAGGGCCACTTCCTCCATTGTCTCCCCATCCAGTTTTCCCATTCCAGGAGGCGCCATTGTTGCTATGTTGGGTGGAGATGTCGCTACTGTTGCTGTTGCTGGTGTTGCTGATGTTGCTGCTGCTGCTGCTGCTGCCGGAGTGTCGCCAGTTGGATGGCTTTTATGCTTGCGTTTGCGAATCCGGCCGCTGGCTGCCATTTCAGTGGCGCCTCTTTTTTTTGTCTATCGCGCTTAGTTTTGTCGGTTAGAAAAGGTCTATAAAAATGGCATCGTCACTTGGCATTTCGTTGGCTTTTCGTAGGATATGCAGGAAGTTTCGTGGCTTTGGGATTAGACAACTGCTTTTAATTAACACTCTAACTTCGGGTTTTGTGTGTTTGTGTGCCCTGAAGTTGCACAACAAATGCAATTTCCTTTTGCCCCCAAGGTTTCCCATTTTTTTTTCCTTTTTGCGAAAATCACCTACAACAGTTTGTTGCCGAATGCAACTGCGACTGCGGAATGGAATTGCTCGGTAGTTCGTCAGCTGGTTGACGTTGCCTTGGCTGGCATTACGAAAAAGTCGGCGGCCCAAGGACTCGTGTGCATATTTCAGATAAGGCCAAATGCTCCCTGCCTGGATAAATGGTAAATGGTACCGAAGAGGAGAGCAGAGGAGAAACTGGGCTCAGGGACATGGTCACAGCCGCAGTTCCAACACATGCGCGTCTCTAATTAATTTTAATGCCATTTTTGCCGTTTTGTTTGGCTGCTGTTTTTGGCACAATTGAAAAGCCAGCCAGCGTGCACTTTGACCTCAAAATATCGGCGAACAAACGAGCAATTGAGCAACTCAATAGCAGCGCATAAAAATTCCATTAAGCACAACTGCCAAACACACGCAGCACTCTTCGATTGAGTGCCGAAAAATTGCCAGTAAGCATTGAAACAATTGCTAGCAAACCAAAAGCAAAACCAAAGCCAGTGCGACATTCTTTTGTGCGGCTCCAAGGGAGTGTCTACATCAGACTAACTGGCGACTAAGGACCCCTCACCCTCGGCTCACAATTCCATCAAAAACTGTCCAAACACGGTGAAAAATTTGGTTGGTTTTTGGAAGTTAATGGCATTTTTCATGTAAACAGAAAGCTTGATTTTAAAAAAATTCTAACACATTAATTTTCACTACAAATTAAAAGACTACACCTTGTTTTGTTTCAAAAACCAATTTTTTACGAAAATTACATTAAGTATTTATAATAGTAATTTTAACTAAAACATTTCCTGATCGTTTAGCAGTCAGTAGGAATACGGTTTTAAAAAAGTCACTAATAGTTAAGTGGAAGAGTTTAAAACAGACTTCGCTTCAAGTTAAACGCAAAACCAAGGAAATAACAAAGAGATTACTTTAATTTTTAAAAACCCAAAAAAGTGAGTTTTGAATATAAAAACCATAATCTCAAAAAAGAGAAAACGAATTTATTTTCAAACTTTTCTCATTTCCATAAAGCACATTTGTTTCCAAATGCTGTGCAAATCAGAAAAGAAGTTTTAATCTGTTGATACTGAGTTAAAAGTCAACTTTTGCTCTGTGTAGCCCCGCAGCTGGTGTTCCTTTCCCATTCGGATTGGGCTCCTTTTTGGAGCGTGAAAGTGCTTGAGACCTAATTGAGCTTACATGCCTGCTGGCCATCTCGCAAGGAGATGGTCCTCTGATAGTCCTAGGACCCTAGGACCCTAGGGCCCAATGGGGCGTAAGACCAAGTGTCAACACCGAGACGCTGACAAATCAGCCCGAGCGAAGCTAATTAAACGGCTGAGGCTGGAAACTGCACACCAGATGCAATTCCCAGGGGGAAACTCCCACGTAAAACTCCCACGTGAACCTCTTACAACTCCCGAGACTCCCACACTTGCAGGTACACAACAAACACAAACACTCCCACGGATAAGTGAGCAGAACAATCGAAAGGTTAACACTACGCGTGGTCGTTTCCGTGATGCGATGTTGTGGGTCACCGATCCGCTGGAATGGATATAGTCATCCGCCCCTGGGGCGACCGTGTTGTCAACGGATTCGCGTCTGAATGAGGACTGCTGGCACTGCGGCTCCGGCAGTTCGTTTTTCAGGCCAAATCCGAGCCGAGAATACGACTGAATGTAGGTCCCTGTTGCCAAACCGCGCCTTCCTTCAGTTGCCTTTTGGCCACTTCGGCTCTTGGCTTTCGGTTCGGAATTGGGGGAGTAGGGGGTCCTAAGAGTGCGACTGCCACCCACTCGGGCGTTCGCTCAATCGTCCTTGTCGCCTATGTACTCCGTGAGCGCTGAACCAACGGCCCTCAAATGCAATGACAGAGCTCTCCTATATGTTTATGCCCGTAGTTCTCTGCCGTTCCCGTTCCCTTACTTTTCGCAGGCTTAGCGCCCAACTTTGTAGGCTTAAAACTGAAGGACCACATTTGGCAATAACCAAGGTTGTATCTTTGAAATGTCAGGGCGACCGTGTGGGAGGCTGCCGAAAGTCCCAAAAACCAGCCAAACAAATACCTCCATCCAGGCTTCATCATATGCTCATTTCGGGCCCCTTTCATAAACACGTTTATTATGCCATTTGACTTGTGTTCCTTCTGTTTGTTGCGTGTCTGACTGCCGCAGGAAACAAAACAAAACAAAACGGAACGAAATGGAGAGCAACAAGAGAGGCACACGGCGTATACGCAATTTCCGTGATGCCTCCATTATGCTGCCGCTTTTGTTGGTCGTGTCAATTGCCTTGCCCCGTCCGTTTGTTTATGATTATGTGGGTCTTCCTACCAATTGTCCCAGTGCAACTTGGTTTTATTGCGACGCTTCCCCAACATCCTTTGGAGGTCCTTCCGCCCCATGTCGCTTAAGCTGGGTCTGCAATTAAATCTCTGCCCACCGATACAGTAATCCAAACTTTGCATACTTTTTGTTTGAAGTTTAATGGCAGTTTTTAAGTTTCGCAGCCCAGCTCGTTAGCATTCAGTGCTCGGAACTGAGCACTCTGTTGCTCAAGGATGTGCAGGAACTCACTCACAAAACCACTCACTCACTCTCTCTCTCTCTCTTTCGCTTTGAAAGGAGTCAACCCAAACCCGACGGTCGATTGAGCGCAGGATGCGCGTGCGTTCGCAACAGCTGGCTTTCCTGCTCGGCCAAAGGTTCAAAAACCTTGTGTTTGGTTCAGCACTCACAAACATTTGGCCATCCGCCAGCATACACTGAACCGATTCGGGGTGGTTTTTTTTGCAGACCGTTCACAAGTCCAAAAATGAAAAACCCTTAGAGGGTTCTACAACGCAGGTAGTCAGATTGTAAGCCGGATTAGGGTAGGTCTGGGAATATTTTCAGGCAGCTGGTAATTTTGTTTAATGAGTTCTTGAGAATAACATAAAGAGATACAGATAATTATTTTTAAAACTAGGAAATGCTTGGAAATTTGTGTCATTACTTTTACTTTATGCGTTTGATTTTAATTTCTAATAAAATTTCAAACACCTAAAATGTAATTTGTAAAATTGTAGGTTCTTTACACAAACTTTTATGCTTTTTACACACATTTTAGACGTGGCCGTTTTTGGTACTATTTTTATTACATGACAATTTGACATGTATTTTACATTTATAAAATAAGTGATTTAGTTGTCTTAATATCATATTTCTAATCTTTACATAATTATAAAGCATATTCTGCATTTTTGGCTGCTTCTATTAATTCATATAATTTAATGTGGAATATTCCACATTTGTAATGACAACACTGCGAACTCAACGTTAGCCAGTAGTCTCTCTCACAAAAGTCAATAAATATCTGTCTCCTTCTAGAAATGTCCAACTTACACTGAACAACATGATTTCGTTTATAGAACTTTATTGCTATTAATGTTCTCAAGATTTTTTCAAGTAAAAGTAAACGATGTGACTCAAGCAATTTGGTAAAATTTCAAATTTAAATGAATCTCCGAAACCAGCATTTAAAATAAGTAGAATAAAATTAAGTTTTCCAAACCCAGAAAACAAATGATGCTGATATATCCGGTTTAGCAGCATTCGCCACAAAGTGAGGGAAGTTTGTGTAGCACAGTGATAACCACCACCAATATGGAAACGTGTGAGAAACCAGGCCGAGTCACGTAGCCCGAGATATGTAGAGTGTACTCACTCACCCCCAATGCCAAAGACCCGAGAGACTGGCAGATGGTTCGAGTAGCCAGCCGATGGGTATAAATAGAGCCGACATGGCCGGAGAACATCACTCTCAAAGGAAAAGTGTTCAAGTGCAGTCACAGTGGACTTAGTGTATAGCTGAAAAAAAAAAAACCAGTTTAAATTAGTACAAAGAAATTTTCACTCTTGCTGGCTAGCAAGTAGTTATTGTATCCAAAAATGGAAAAGTGTAAAAATCGTGTCGCAGGAGGCGAACAGCAGTACGAGTATTGCAGGATGACGGAAGGGCCCACGTAGTGTTTGTCCACGTTGGGCATTATTTGCTCTCGAGTTGGAAACAAAGAAACCAGACCCAGACCCACTGGAAAAGATGCGAATTAGTCATCGATTTTGCTGGTCAGCGTCGGGGAATTTCACAATGCGGCAGGCAGTTTTGGCGAGTTTCTCCTCGAATTTGGCTAGAAAGTGACCCTCTAGGCAGTCTGGGGCAGAACATATCGAAGGATATCCAGGATGTCGAATGGCGATGGCCCTGACCTGCGGATTTGAAAGAAAAGATGGGATAGGAAGCCAGGTACACAAAGCAGCGAAACCAGCGTGTTCTTTACCTATTCGTAAGCCCAAACTAAGCTTAAGACGTAGTTTAAAACCACTGAACTCCCAGCGAATAACGTTCTCAAGCGTTGCCCGAGTTCATTTTCTGCAGCAATTGCATTTTTCATCATGTTGCGTAACCAGGAATATTTTCCCGAAGTATTCCGCATTTCATTCAATGTCGAAAGTTCTCGATTCTCGATTCTCGTTTGCAACCCCCGGATCGAAAGGCCTCTAAAAATAGCGTATTCCTCATACGCCCCGTAGCTCCGTCTCGCTCCCACTCTGGGATACACATTTCTTCATGCTCTAAGAGGCCATATATATTTCTCACTTATATATTCAGAGCCCATACATATGTATGACAACGGCAGCTGCGCAAAAAGCGCTGTGGCGTAAACAACACCGTGCTCATTGTTTGCCTTTCCCACCGATTTACGATTTACTTACTCCCCGATAACGATCCATAGTGTATTTTTTTTCAACGGAAAACTTTCCATCGCGTCTATGTCGCTTGTATTGGCAATCTTACTTAGTTCGTAGTCGTATAACATTTACCTAGCTGTTAATCTTATTTGTAACCTCTCTATATGCATCCTGCCACACCACTTAACCAAGCAATATGTATTTCTTTCTCTAAACTTTATAGTTGGGCGTTGAAAGTTGATATCGATCCGTGAAAAACTCGTATCCCTGCGCAAACATGGGTCTGTGTATGGGTGCTGAAAATGCACTCGACCCGATTGCAGCGTTGTTCGAAAGCTGGTTCTGCGACCGAGACTGAGACCAAGATTGTATATCAAATCTGATCTGATCTGAGGTCGGTGTCGCGGACCAGCCAGGGTGCTCGATTCTGTCAGATTGATTGTGCGGATTGTGTTATAGGAACACTGGTGTATCGACTTCTCTGCTCCACTATGGGTGAACGTGAACCCTACCGAAAGGCCTTCTATTGCTTACTATCATCGAACAAGTAAACGTAACGGGCAGACATACTTGGCAGCAAATTGAATCCGTTCAATGACACATCGTCTCTGGATTAGAAATTGAACCAACGAGGTCGCATACCATACCAGTTGGTAGTAAACATTAATTTTGTTCTTATGTTCAGTTTTAAAGTCAATACGGAAGACAATTTCCACACCAACAATGTGTCACTTACATATGTTCTTAAATACCTGAAACTGTTTAAATTTTTTGTTTTTGTACACTTCACAAAATAAGAATTAACTGTACCGATGTAAATTTACTTGTCGAACTACAACAAAAATGAAAAATGAAAAAAATGAATAAGAAAAGAGCTACTTAATGGAAAAAGCCACAGAAAAAGTGAATAAAAAATTCTAAAATTCCAAAAATAAATCTCGAAACATTTGCTCGTCATATTTTTTATTTCAAGCTAAGATCCGATTTCAGTTATACCGTCGAACTTAATCTTAGCGTTACCAGAATTACCCCTTGGAGGAAGGGCCTTTGTCTCAACATGCCAAATAGTCAACGTCTCACACACTAAGTACTCTGATGTTCTCAAACCCAATCGAAAAATCCGATGTTCTCGAACAAAATCGAAAAATCAGACCAAGCTTGAAAGGAAGGGCCATTGATCTCTGTTCCACGCTGAAAGTTTGTATTGAAAAAGTATATGAAGGGTAATAAGTTCAGCTTAAGCGTACGTATATACATTTTCCGCATTTATTTTTTTCCACATTTCTAGGACATTCAATCTAAGAAGATTTATCTGAGCATAAACAACGGAAATATATTTGGAGGGCAATCAAAATGAAATGATAGTGGAATAAATGTTAAAAAAATACTTTATTTTATGTATTAACAATTCTACTCTTTGCATCCTAATAAATATAATATTTAGAAATATTTTTTAGATGGGTATTGTTCCTCTCATAAAAAGAGTTATACAAAATGTTGGTAAAAAATAAGGTTTACAAAACCTGGTGTATTCCGAAATTAGTTATAAGAAACCACAATGGTCTTCAGGAAAGGTGTATGACACATGAACTGTGATTTAATGTTGATGAATTTAATTTTAAGAACACGTTTTTCTTCAACCATTGTTAATTTACAATGGCTAGGTAGGCAAAATGAAATTTCTTCAAGCGATCTGTGTACAACATGAATAATATATATTCCTACTTATTAAAATATTTTACTCTTTGAAATCTGTAGGTAGGACTTCTAAAAGTGAACACAAACAATATCGGTGACATTTTATAACATCTATGATATATGTAACCAAAACCAACAATTGGGTTGTTGTATATGTCTTATGAACATTAAAATAATGTATGGTTTATAGTTTTAAGAGTGTTGGTCAAACTAAAAGAGTCCTCATGATTATTAATAATCAGGATCGTTATTTTTTTAACCACTAAAAAGCACGTTATCCTCGATTGCAGCTTAACAAATATTAGGCAGGATGTGTAACATAATATAATCAAATATTATCAGTCATAACGACCCTCTCTATATGGTAAAAATGATGTTAAATTTATTTAGAGGCAAACAAATAAAAATTGTTCTCCTGAAGAACTAAAAGATATACCAACTTGGTAACAAAATGTGGTCTGTTATTAAAATAAATACCCCAATATATTATTTTTATAACTCATCTCCCAAAAAAAAATGTAAAAAAAAGCCCATTAAAAGACGTATAATAATGAATTACTGGAAAAGGAACTCGGCTGAGAGGGCTTCTAAAATCTATTAATGTTCTTATTTTATGAATTGAATATGTAACATGGGTTTAACATTTAAAGAAATATATTTTTCTTACTTAAATTTTTAATTTTGATCAGGATTTGTTTTGTTAAAATTGTATTTAAATTTAAAAGTATCGATAAATACGTGACGATAAATTCGTGTTTCAAATAAATCTGTCTCCGAAAGTCATTGTTTTAACAACATTTTTATTTGTTTTTATAAAATGAACTTTTATAAAATGCTTGTTGTACGTTTTTTTTTGTGAAATTATTTTATCACAATTAATTTTTCTCGTTTAATTACTTGAAACACATGGAAACAATTCACTTTTTATGAAATCGTCTACAAATATAAGGTACCTATAATACAACGTTTATCTCAAATACACCATTCCCCACATGGTACAAAATAAGCAAGGTACAAAAATATAACTAGGTAGGGTAAATTATTATCTCTTTTAAAGGGAAAATCAACTAGGTTTGTATGAATTTTCAATTTAATTTGATATCTCGGATCAAATCTTTTTTCTAAAAAGTGTAAAACTATTATATAAGGTAGGATCAGTAACCTGTCTCAAACATTATCGGTCATAGCGACTCTCCCCACATGGTAAAAATATGGTATCCAAATGTAAATAGGTAGGGTTTGTTGAACAACTATTCCCATTAATATTCGTGAATTTCTGACTTCTCTAAAAGAGAGAGCGACTTGTAAGGCAGGTATTTTTAATTTTATTTTATTACTCGGTCATAACATCCCCACATGGTAAAAAATGTATACAAACATAAATAAAGACTCTTCCCACTTGGAAAAAAAACATCCATAAAATATGCAATATCTCAAATATTATTTGTCATAGAACCTCTCTCCACAAGACGTATAAAACGTATAAAAATATAACTAGGTAGGGTGAATTTGTATCTTTTTGAAAGAAAAACTAACTGGTTAAGTAGGACTATTCAATTTATTTTAATTTCTCGGTAATAACCTTTTTTCTGAAAGCGTGTAAAAATATAATGCAGGATCTGTAACTTTTATATCAAATATTACCGGTCGTATCGACCATCCCCACATGAATAAAAAAAATTTATTAAAATATAAATAGGTAGGGTTTGTTGAACAACTGTTCCCATTGAACATCGTGAATTTCTGCCCCATCTGAATAAAAACCCGACTTTTTAGGGAGGCCTTTTTAATTGTATTTAATTTCTCGGTAATAAATATATTTCTGCCAACGTGTATTAATAGCAGGTAGGGTCTCTTAGGTATGTCTCAAATATTATTGGTCATAGAACCTCCCTCCACATGGTAAAAATAACAACGTATAACAATATAACTTTGAAAGAAAAACTAACTGGTTAAGTAGGACTATTCAGTTAATTTTAATTTCTTTGTAATAACCATTTTTCTGAAAGCGTGTAAAAATATAATGCAGGATTTGTAACCTTTATCTCAAATATAACCGGTCGTAGCGACCCTCCCCAAATGAATAAAAAAAATTAATTAAAATATAAATAGGTAGGGTTTGTTGAACTACTGTTCCCACTGAATATCGTGAATTTCTGCCCCTTATGAAAAAGAAACCGACTTTTAAGGGAGGGCTTTTTAATTGTATTTAATTTCTCGGTAATAAATATATTTCTGCCAACGTGTATTAATACCAGGTAGGGTCTCTTAGGTATGTCTCAAATATTATTGGTCATAGAACCTCCCTCCACATGGTAAAAATAACAACGTATAAAAACATAACTAGGTAGGGTGAATTTTTATATTTTTGAAACAAAAACTAACTGTTTAAGTAGGACTATTCAATTTATTTTAATTTCTCGGTAATAACCTTTTTTCTGAAAGCGTGTAAAAATATAATGCAGGATTTGTAACCTTTATCTCAAATATTACCGGTCGTAGCGACCCTCCCCACATGAATAAAAAAAATTTATTAAAATATAAATAGGTAGGGTTTGTTGAACTACTGTTCCCACTGAATACCGTGATTTTCTGCCCCTTATGAAAAAGAAACCGACTTTTAAGGGAGGGCTTTTTAATTGTATTTAATTTCTCGGTAATAAATATATTTCTGCCAACGTGTATTAATACCAGGTAGGGTCTCTTAGGTATGTCTCAAATATTATTGGTCATAGAACCTCCCTCCACATGGTAAAAATAACAACGTATAAAAACATAACTAGGTAGGGTGAATTTTTATATTTTTGAAAGAAAAACTAACTGGTTCTGAAAGCGTGTAAAAATATAATGCAGGATTTGTAACCTTTATCTCAAATATTACCCCCCATAGCGACCATCCCCACATAAATCCAAAAAAATGTATTAAAATATAAATAGGTAGGGTTTGCTGAACAACTGTTCCCATTGAATATCGTGAGTTTCTGCCCCTTCTGAATAAAAAACCGACTTTTTAGGGAAGTCTTTTCAATTGTATTTAATCTCTCGGTAATAAACATATTTCTGAAAACGTGTAATAATACCAGGCAGGGTCTCTTAGGTATGTCTCAAATATTCTTGGTCATAGAACCTCTCTTCACATGGTTAAAAATATCAACGTATAAAAATATAACAAGGTAGGGTGAATTTTTGTCTTTTTACAGGAAAAACTTACTGGCTAAGTAGGACTATTCAACTTCATTTTGTTTCTCTGTTATAAACTTGTTTTTGAAAACGTGTTAAAAATATAAGGTAGGACCAGTAACCTTTGTCTCAAAAATGATCGGACGTGCGACTCTCCACACATGGTTAAAAACTTATGCAAACATAAATAAAGACTCTTCTCTACTGAAAATAAAATAAATAAAAAACGTGTATAAAAAATTAGGCAGGATCCGCAACCTTAATCTCATAGAACATTTCTCCACAGAATATAGTTAGGTAGGGTGAAACTGTATCTTTTTAAAAGAAAAACTAAGCGGTTAAGAAGGACTTTTCAATTCATTTTAATTTATCGGTAATATCCTTTTTTCTTAAAACGTGTTAAAATATTAGGTAGGATCTGTAAACTATAGTTTATCTAAAGAATCCTCATATTTGAGGTTTTTTTTAATTACTTATGCTTTCAGTAATTTTAACACAAAACTGTAAGATTTATTTATTGATTTATGATCTATGGTGTCATGTTTAAAGCCGGTAAATATGTTTTGTCTTATTAGAACAATAATACTAGCTACTCAGCTTTTTTTCTTCGTTTTACAACTAACCATTGACCATCTTTGTTATTTACATTTACTGTTTTTCTTAAGTATTTTGTTTTATTTACTCGAATTTTTAATTATTTTTTCACTATTTTTTTTAAATTATTAATTTGTTAATTAATATTTTAATTCACATACAATTATTTATTATTTAACAAGCTTGAGGCATTGTGTGGGTAATTCTGTGCTTTTTGTTTTCCTCTCGTTCTTTGTTTTGAAGAAAGTTCAGTTTAAATGCTCATATTATTATAGAATAGATTTTGACAAAAATATATCACACAATTAACCATAACCCTATTTCTCTTTAAAAAACATACAACTTAAAAATTTTAAATGCAATAGCTTATTTCAAAATACAAAATCCCGCAACATAATTAAAAACAACGTTTATCAAACTCCAATAAGAACTAAGAGAAAAAACAAATAAATCAGGCATATGCCTCTTCAAGATGGGGCTGAATGGCTAAATTTTATCGGAATATTAAAGTGTACCTACAGATCAATCAATATCAACAAGCAGTTTGTATTCTAGTCGAACTAATTAGAACAGTTTATATATTGACAAACTTCACTTATAGGCACGTTAAATGAACGCTTGGAATTCTCCATCAAACTTACTCAAACGGAATTTTAAATACAAATGTATAAACAACATTAACATTTCCACTTCAATTATTGCCGCTGCAAAATGGATTTTAAAGTGTAACTGCACTGACACGCTGCAACCACCTGAAACGCAAACGCTGATTTCTATAAATAATTAAAACAAAAACTTAAAACAATTGTTCAACTTAAAAATGTACCTACTACACATCTGAAAAATAATTTAATTTTAGTGACTTTAAACTAGGTTTAAATAACCTAACATGGCTGAAATAATGTAAATACAGTCGTCGGAAATAGCTCTTAAAATTTTTGGCTTGGATTCAAACTATGTCAACTTCTACATTTTCTCATCAAAAAATCATGAAAACCATAGGATAAAAAGAATTCATATTTGAAAAAGATATGATTTTGAATTCGTCAGTTACAGCTAATGAAAGCAAATGGGAACCCTGCTTTAGAATTTAACCCTGTCAACTGTCATCACAGCTTCTATTAATGTTCATTTGTTACAAATAATAAGCAAATATGAATGTTTAATACTTGTATTAATAAATACCAAGAAAAACATAAGATAAAAAGAATTCATAAATTAAAAAGATATGATTCTGAATTCCCTGATAACAGCATTCTAAAGCCGCTGTGAAAGCTATACTAAAGAAAATCTTCAGCATTGTTAACTTTTTTCGTTCTTTTTGAAATGCAAATGGGAAACCTGCTATTTGAGGTAGAATTGAACCCTGTCAACTGGCACCAAAGCTTTCATTTATTTACATTGGCTACAAATAATACTCAAATTTGAATGTGTTTGCTCGGATTAGAGTCAAAAGTATCGTAAAATAACTTATCGTATACTCGTCTCAAAACAAACGGAATGGTAATACAATTTTTCGTCTCGTTTACTTTAGTTGCTTATCCACAACAATTTTCTTTACTATTTCCTTCTTCTTCGAAAATTAAAACCTAGATCGTTTAGTTTGTTCACATTACTGTTGCACGGAACTTTTTATAGTTAAAGTACTTACAATGTGGTCTTTATCTAACCATTAAAGTCTTTAAGAGTTACATTGGTCATTTTGTTAGACATGCTTCCAATAATTGGGTTCTAAAATTAACCCAAAAAGAACAAAAAATGGTAACACAGTTTAATAGCATCGTGAAATATAAAGGAATCCCGGAAGAAATTTACTTTTCATTAAAAGGAACTCTCATACATTCCATATTTCCTCTCCACTTCTTCAGTTTGTACACATATGGCATTGATGCTTGCACTCTTATTAATACAGCCAAAACATTTATCCTACTCTTCATCGGAAAGTTTATTATAAAAAAATGCTTTCGAAATAGAATGGACATTTCTATATTATTTTTTTTCTATACCCTTACTACAATTTTGTATGGCAAAAACATTTACAATATTTATACACGCTCCCAAAATCAGCTAATTGGCATGATATTATTTGAATACATACAAATTCAATTTAATACTCTACTGACTTCTATATATGGAACAACAAGGAATTTATTTCGCAGCAAACAACTCAAGACCGCCTCAGCAAACCTCGAAACAACAAAATATTTCTCGCACTTACATTTTGAACATATTGTTTTATGTATCATCCTTTGTTGAAATCAACTCCAACACCATTTATGGAACTAACGGACTCATCAGCCAACTATTTAATTTAAAACATGATTGTTTATATGTTTTTACGATTAAGTCGCACAAGGCAACTGGAAAATTTAAAAAAGGATATCCGCAAATTTCAGCCTAACCAACAAGACTATAGACGGTTAGCTTTGAGCTTAAAAATTTAAATTTAATTTTATTTCACTAACAGGAATGATTTGACTGACAATTGTTACATCTACCAAACCACTTATTTAGCCTCGATTCCATACCCACGTGAGCAAGATGTGAAAAAATGTTTGACAGGCTTTGGGATTAACCTAAAAACCAATGAACCAATTGCTAATCTCACATAATCTTTTCCAATTTTTCTTCAGGTTGTTTCCTCATTTTGGATAATTGTGTGTGTCCTTTTCCACTGATACTTGTATGACTGTCTGCAAGGTTGTTTTATCCTATACCTAATATAAATTATACTAAATCAATTTTTTATGGATGTGGGTTTCAGTAAATGTTTTCTAAATGTTTTCTAGCACGAATCTAATGCAATCATAATTAAAACTAGTTTTAAACTAGATACTTTAAAAAAAGAATCTTTTCTACTGAAAAATTAAATAAAAACCCTATATCTTATAGAACCTCTCTCCACAGAATAAAACTAGGTAGGGTAAATAATTATCTATTTTGAAAAGGAAATCAACCTGTCATATATGAATTTTCAATTTAATTAAATATCTAAAACGTGTAAAATTATTATATAAGGTAGGGTCAGTAACCTGTCTCAAATATTATCAGTCTTGGCGACTCACATGGTAAAAATAAGTTTTAAAAATATATGTTAATAGGTAGGGTTTGTTGAACAACTGTTCCCATTGAATTTCGTGAATTGATTTTTCTAAAAGAGAAAATGACTTGATAGGTAGGTCTTTTTAATTTTATTTTGTTTCTCGGCAATATACTTGTTTCTGAAAACGTGTTAAAATATAAAGTTGGACCAGTAACCTTTACCTCAAAAATTATCGGTAATAGCGACTCTCTAAAAATGGTTAAAAACTTATACAAACATAATTAAAGACACTTCTCTACTGAAAATAAAATAAATCAAAAACGTGTAAAAAAAATTAGGCAGGATCCGAAAACTATATCTCATAGAACCTCTCTTCACAGAATATAACTAGGTAGGGTAAATAATTATCTATTTTGAAAAGGAAATCAACCTGTCATATATGAATTTTCAATTTAGTTTAATATCTCTGAAATAATAACTTTAGAAAAACGCGTTAAATTATTATAAAAGGTAAGGTCCGTAACCTGTCTCAAATATTATCGGTCATATAGACTCTCCCCACATGGTAAAAAAAACTAATCAAAATATAAATAGGTAGGGTTTGTTGAACAACTATTCCCATTTTATATCGTGAATTTCTGCCCCTTCTAAAATAGAAACCGACTTTTTAAGGATGTCTTTTCAATTGTATTCAATTTCTCGGTAATAAATATATTTCTGACAACGTGTTATAATACCAGGCAGGATCTCTTATAATATTGGTCATAGAACCGCTCTCCACATGGTTAAAAATATCGACGTATAAAAATATAACTAGGTAGGGTGAATTTTAATCTTTTTGAAAGAAAAACTAACTGGTTAAGTAGGACTATTCAATTTATTTTAATTTCTCGGTAATAACCTTTTTTCTGAAAGCGTGTAAAAATATAATACAGGATTCGTAACCTTTACCTCAAATATTACGGGTCGTAGCGACCCTCCCCACATGAACAAAAAAAAATTTATTAAAATATAAATAGGTAGGGTTTGCTGAACAACTGTTCCCATTGAATATCGTGAATTTCTGCCCCTTCTGAATAATAAACCGACTTCTTAGGGAGGTGTATTCAATTGTATTTAATTTCTCGGTAATAAATTTATTTCTGACAACGTGTATTAATACCAGGTAGGGTCTCTTAGGTATGTCTCAAAAATTATTGGTCATAGAACCTCTCTCCACATGGTTAAAAATATCAGCGTATAAAAATATAACTAGGTAGGGTGAATTTTTATATTTTTGAAACAAAAACTAACTGGTTAAGTAGGACTATTCAATTTATTTTAATTTCTCGGTAATAACCTTTTTTCTAAAGGCGTGTAAAAATATAATACAGGATCTAAAAACCTTTATCTCAAATATTACGGGTCGTAGCGACCCTCCCCACATGAACAAAAAAAAATTTATTAAAATATAAATAGGTAGGGTTTGCTGAACAACTGTTCCCATTGAATATCGTGAATTTCTGCCCCTTCTGAATAATAAACCGACTTCTTAGGGAGGTGTATTCAATTGTATTTAATTTCTCGGTAATAAATTTATTTCTGACAACGTGTAATAATACCAGGTAGGGTCTCTTAGGTATGTCTCAAATATTATTGGTCATAGAACCTCTCTCCACATGGTTAAAAATATCAACGTATAAAAATATAACTAGGTAGGGGTGAATTTTAATCTTTTTGAAAGAAAAACTAACTGGTTAAGTAGGACTATTCAATTTATTTTAATTTCTCGGTAATAACCTTTTCTCTGAAGGCGTGTAAAAATATAATGCAGGATCTGTAACCTTTATCTCAAATATTACGGGTCGTAGCGACCCTCCCCACATGAACAAAAAAAAATTTATTAAAATATAAATAGGTAGGGTTTGCTGAACAACTGTTCCCATTAAATATCGTGAATTTCTGTCCCTTCTGAATAAGAAACCGACTTTTTAGGGAGGTATTTTCAATTGTATTTAATCTCTCGGTAATAAATATATTTCTGACAACGTGTAATAATACCAGGTAGGGTCTCTTAGGTATGTCTCAAATATTATTGGTCATAGAACCTCTCTCCACATGGTTAAAAATATCAGCGTATAAAAATATAACTAGGTAGGGTGAATTTTTATATTTTTAAAACAAAAACTAACTGGTTAAGTAGGACTATTCAATTTATTTTAATTTCTCGGTAATAACCTTTTTTCTAAAGGCGTGGAAAAATATAATACAGGATCTGAAACCTTTATCTCAAATATTACGGGTCGTAGCGACCCTCCCCACATGAACAAAAAAAAATTTATTAAAATATAAATAGGTAGGGTTTGCTGAACAACTGTTCCCATTGAATATCGTGAATTTCTGTCCCTTCTGAATAAGAAACCGACTTTTTAGGGAGGTATTTTCAATTGTATTTAATCTCTCGGTTATAAATATATTTCTGACAACGTGTAATAATACCAGGTAGGGTCTCTTACGTATGTCTCAAATATTATTGGTCATAGAACCTCTCTCCACATGGTTAAAAATATCAGCGCAAAAAAATATAACTAGGTAGGGTGAATTTTTATATTTTTGAAACAAAAACTAACTGGTTAAGTAGGACTATTCAATTTATTTTAATTTCTCGGTAATAACCTTTTTTCTAAAAGCGTGTAAAAATATAATGCAGGATCTGTAACCTTTATCTCAAATATTACCGGTCATAACGACCCTCCCCACATTATACAAAAAAAAGTTATTAAAAAAAAATAAGTAGAGTTTGTTAAACAACTGTTCCCATTGAATATCGTGAATTTCTGTCCCTTCTGAATAATAAACCGACTTCTTAGGGAGGTGTATTCAATTGTATTTAATTTCTCGGTAATAAATATATTTCTGCCAACGTGTATTAATACCAGGTAGGGTCTCTTAGGTATGTCTCAAAAATTATTGGTCATAGAACCTCCCTCCACATGGTAAAAATAACAACGTATAAAAACATAACTAAATAGGGTGAATTTTTATATTTTTGAAAGAAAAACTAACTGGTTAAGTAGGACTATTCAATTTATTTTAATTTTTTGGTAATAACGTTTTTTCTGAAAGCGTGTACAAATATAATTCAGGATCTGTAACCTTTATCTCAAATATTACCGGTCGTAGCGACCCTCCCCACATGAATACAAAAAAATGTATTAAAAAAATCGGTAGGGTTTGTTAAACAACTGTTCCCATTGAATATCGTGATTTTCTGCCCCATCCAAGAAACCAACTTTTTAGGGAGGTCTTTTCAATTGTATTTAATCTCTCGGTAATAAACATATTTCTGAAAACGTGTAATAATACCAGGCAGGGTCTTTTAGGTATGTCTCAAATATTCTTGGTCATAGAACCTCTCTTCACATGGTTAAAAATATCAACGTATAAAAATATAACAAGGTAGGGTGAATTTTTGTCTTTTTACAGGAAAAACTTACTGGCTAAGTAGGACTATTCAACTTCATTTTGTTTCTCGGTTATAAACTTGTTTTTGAAAACGTGTTAAAAATATAAGGTAGGACCAGTAACCTTTGTCTCAAAAATGATCGGACGTGCGACTCTCCACACATGGTTAAAAACTTATGCAAACATAAATAAAGACTGAAAATAAAATAAATAAAAAACGTGTATAAAAAATTAGGCAGGATCCGCATAGAACATTTCTCCACAGAATATAGTTAGGTAGGGTGAAACTGTATCTTTTTAAAAGAAAAACTAAGCGGTTAAGAAGGACTTTTCAATTCATTTTAATTTATCGGTTATATCCTTTTTTCTTAAAACGTATTAAAATATTGGGTAGGATCTGTAACCTATAGTTTATCTAAAGAATCCTCATATTTGAGGTTTTTTTAATTACTTATGCTTTCAGTAATTTTAACACAAAACTGTAAGATTTATTTATTGATTTATGATCTATGGTGTCATGTTTAAAGCCGGTAAATATGTTTTGTCTTATTAGAACAATAATACTTGCTACTCAGCTTTTTTTCTTCGTTTTACAACTAACCATTGACCATCTTAGTTATTTACATTTACTGTTTTTCTTAAGTATTTTGTTTTATTTACTTGAATTTTTAATTATTTGTTCACTTTTTAAATTATTAATTTGTTAATTAATATTTTAATTCACATACAATTATTTATTATTTAACAAGCTTGAGGCATTGTGTTGGTAATTCTGTGCTTTTTGTTTTCCTCTCGTTCTTTGTTTTGAAGAAAATTCAGTTTAAATGCTCATATTATTATAGAATAGATTTTGACAAAAATATATCACACAATTAACCATTACCCCATTTCTCTTTAAAAAACATACAACTTAAAAATTTTAAATGCAATAGCTTATTTCAAAATACAAAATCCCGCAACATAATTTAAAACAACGTTTATCAAACTCCAATAAGAACTAAGAGAAAAAACAAATAAATCAGGCATATGCCCCTTCAAGGATTAATAAAATGGCTGAATTTAATCGGAATATTAAAGTGTACCTACAGATCAATCAATATCAACAAGCTGTTTGTATTCTAGTCGAACTAATTAGAATAGTTTATATATTGACGAACTTCACTTATAGGCACTTTAAATGAACGCTTAGAATTCTCCATCAAACTTACTCAAACGGAATTTTAATAACAAATGTATAAACAACGTTAAAATTTCCACTTCAATTATTGCCGCTGCAAAATGGATTTTAAAGTGTAACTGCACTGACACGCTGCAACCACCTGAAACGCAAACGCTGATTTCTATAAATAATTAAAACAAAAACTTAAAACAATTGTTCAACTTAAAAATGTACCTACTACACATCTGAAAAATAATTTAATTTTAGTGACTTTAAACTAGGTTTAAATAACCTAACATGGCTGAAATAATGTAAATACAGTCGTCGGAAATAGCTCTTACAATTTTTGGCTTGGATTCAAACTATGTCAACTTCTACATTTTCTCATCAAAAAATCATGAAAACCATAGGATAAAAAGAATTCATATTTGAAAAGATATGATTTTGAATTCGTCAGTTACAGCTAATGAAAGCAAATGGGAACCCTGCTTTAGAATTTAACCCTGTCAACTGTCATCACAGCTTCTATTAATGTTCATTTGTTACAAATAATAAGCAAATATGAATGTTTAATACTTGTATTAATAAATACCAAGAAAAACATAAGATAAAAAGAATTCATAAATTAAAAAGATATGATTCTGAATTCCCTGATAACAGCATTCTAAAGCCGCTGTGAAAGCTATACTAAAGAAAATCTTCAGCATTGTTAACTTTTTTCGTTCTTTTTGAAATGCAAATGGGAAACCTGCTATTTGAGGTAGAATTGAACCCTGTCAACTGGCACCAAAGCTTTCATTTATTTACATTGGCTACAAATAATACTCAAATTTGAATGTGTTTGCTCGGATTAGAGTCAAAAGTATCGTAAAATAACTTATCGTATACTCGTCTCAAAACAAACGGAATGGTAATACAATTTTTCGGCTCGTTTGCTTTAGTAGCTTATCCACAACAATTTTCTTAACTATTTCCTTCTTCTTCGAAAATTAAAACCTAGATCGTTTAGTTTGTTAACATTACTGTTGCACGGAACTTTTTATAGTTAAAGTACTTACAATGTGGTATTTTTCTAACCATTAAAGTCTTTAATGTGACATTGGTCATTTTTTAGATGCTTCCAATAATTGGGTTCTAAAATTAACCCAAAAAGAACAAAAAATGGTAATACAGTTTAATAGCATCGTGAAATACATATAAAGGAATCCCTGAAGAAATTTACTTTTCACTAAAAGGAACTCTCATACATTCCATATTTCCTCTCCACTTCTTCAGTTTTTATACATATGGCTTTAATGCTTGCACACTCATTGTACTTTTAATTTTAATACACCGTAAACTTTAGTAATACTTTTTGTAAGAAATGCTTTCGAAATATAATGGACATTTCTTTTACTACAATTTTGTATGGCAAAAACCTTTACAATATTTATACACGCTTCCAAAATCAGCTAATTGGCATGATATTATTTGAATACATACAAATTCAATTTAATACTCTACTGACTTCTTTATATGGAACAACAAGGAATTTATTTCGCAGCAAACAACTCAAGACCGCCTCAGCAAACCTCGAAACAACAAAATATTTCTCGCACTTACATTTTGAACATATTGTTTTATGTATCATCCTTTGTTGAAATCAACTCCAACACCATTTATGGAACTAACGGACTCATCAGCCAACTATTTAATTTAAAACATGATTGTTTATATGTTTTTACGATTAAGTCGCACAAGGCAACTGGAAAATTTAAAAAAGGATATCCGCAAATTTCAGCCTAACCAACAAGACTATAGACGGTTAGCTTTGAGCTTAAAAATTTAAATTTAATTTTATTTCACTAACAGGAATGATTTGACTGACAATTGTTACATCTACCAAACCACTTATTTAGCCTCGATTCCATACCCACGTGAGCAAGATGTGAAAAAATGTTTGACAGGCTTTGGGATTAACCTAAAAACCAATGAACCAATTGCTAATCTCACATAATCTTTTCCAATTTTTCTTCAGGTTGTTTCCTCATTTTGGATAATTGTGTGTGTCCTTTTCCACTGATACTTGTATGACTGTCTGCAAGGTTGTTTTATCCTATACCTAATATAAATTATACTAAATCAATTTTTTATGGATGTGGGTTTCAGTAAATGTTTTCTAAATGTTTTCTAGCACGAATCTAATGCAATCATAATTAAAACTAGTTTTAAACTAGATACTTTAAAAAAAGAATCTTTTCTACTGAAAAATTAAATAAAAACCCTATATCTTATAGAACCTCTCTCCACAGAATAAAACTAGGTAGGGTAAATTATTATCTTTTTTGAAAGGGAAACCAACCTGTCATATATGAATTTTCAATTTAATTAAATATCTAAAACGTGTAAAATTATTATATAAGGTAGGGTCAGTAACCTGTCTCAAATATTATCAGTCTTGGCGACTCACATGGTAAAAATAAGTTTTAAAAATATATGTTAATAGGTAGGGTTTGTTGAACAACTGTTCCCATTGAATTTCGTGAATTGATTTTTCTAAAAGAGAAAATGACTTGATAGGTAGGTCTTTTTAATTTTATTTTGTTTCTCGGCAATATACTTGTTTCTGAAAACGTGTTAAAATATAAAGTTGGACCAGTAACCTTTACCTCAAAAATTATCGGTAATAGCGACTCTCTAAAAATGGTTAAAAACTTATACAAACATAATTAAAGACACTTCTCTACTGAAAATAAAATAAATCAAAAACGTGTAAAAAAAATTAGGCAGGATCCGAAAACTATATCTGACAGAACCTCTCTTCACAGAATATAACTAGGTAGGGTAAATAATTATCTTTTTTGAAAAGGAAATCAACCTGTCATATATGAATTTTCAATTTAGTTTAATATCTCTGAAATAATAACTTTAGAAAAACGCGTTAAATTATTATAAAAGGTAAGGTCCGTAACCTGTCTCAAATATTATCGGTCATATAGACTCTCCCCACATGGTAAAAAAACTAATCAAAATATAAATAGGTAGGGTTTGTTGAACAACTATTCCCATTTTATATCGTGAATTTCTGCCCCTTCTAAAATAGAAACCGACTTTTTAAGGATGTATTTTCAATTGTATTCAATTTCTCGGTAATAAATATATTTCTGACAACGTGTTATAATACCAGGCAGGATCTCTTATAATATTGGTCATAGAACCGCTCTCCACATGGTTAAAAATATCAACGTATAAAAATATAACTAGGTAGGGGTGAATTTTTATCTTTTTGAAAGAAAAACTAACTGGTTAAGTAGGACAATTTAATTTATTCTAATTTCTCGGTAACAGCCTTTTTTCTGAAACTTTTAGGGAGGTCTTTTCAATTGTATTTAATTTCTCGGTAATAAATTTCTTTCTGACAACGTGTAATAATACCAGGTAGGGTCTCTTAGGTATGTCTCAAATATTATTGGTCATAGAACCTCTCTCCACATGGCTAAAAATATCAACGTATAAAAATATAACTAGGTAGGGGTGAATTTTTATCTTTTTGAAAGAAAAACTAACTGGTTAAGTAGGACAATTTAATTTATTCTAATTCTCGGTAACAACCTTTTTTCTGAAAGCGTGTAAAAATATAATGCAGGATCTGTAACCTTTATCTCAAATATTACCGGTCATAACGACCCTCCCCACATGATACAAAAAAAAGTTATTAAAAAAAAATAAGTAGAGTTTGTTAAACAACTGTTCCCATTGAATATCGTGAATTTCTGCCCCTTCTGAATAATAAACCGACTTTTTAGGGAGGTGTATTCAATTGTATTTAATTTCTCGGCAATAAATTTATTTCTGACAACGTGTAATAATCCGAGGTAGGGTCTCTTAGGTATGTCTCAAATATTATTGGTCATAGAACCTCTCTTCACATGGTTAAAAATATCAACGTATAAAAATATAACAAGGTAGGGTGAATTTTTGTCTTTTTACAGGAAAAACTTACTGGCTAAGTAGGACTATTCAACTTCATTTTGTTTCTCGGTTATAAACTTGTTTTTGAAAACGTGTTAAAAATATAAGGTAGGACCAGTAACCTTTGTCTCAAAAATGATCGGACGTGCGACTCTCCACACATGGTTAAAAACTTATGCAAACATAAATAAAGCCTGAAAATAAAATAAATAAAAAACGTGTATAAAAAATTAGGCAGGATCCGCATAGAACATTTCTCCACAGAATATAGTTAGGTAGGGTGAAACTGTATCTTTTTAAAAGAAAAACAAGAAAGAACGCTATAGTCGGGTTTCCCGACTATAAAATTTGCGATACTCATTGCCCTCTTTAAAAACAGTTAGCTAGCCCTCTTCAATAATGTGTAGCCTACTTTCATGCGCAATCAGTTTTAAGCGCCCTCTCTTAAAAAAAAAATTGTTTTGCCTACTTTTGAGCGCAATAAAAATTTTCAACGCAGTTGTATACACAATTTCTTGAAAATGGTCAGACTTAATTTTTAGATATTTGGGTAGATATTTTCAACACGAACAACATTTGTAAGGGCCACTTTTCTCTAGCACTAAAAATGTGGACACCACAGAGTTTTTTCCGGTTTGTGGGCGTAAAAAGGGGCCTGGTCAGGTTTTGAAACAAACTTGATCTGCGCCTTGCTCATAGAAGTCTGTGTGCAAAATTTGGTGGTTCTAGCTCTAATAGTTTCCGAGATCTCGATGTTTGTGCGGACAGACAGACGGACGGACGGACGGACGGACGGACGGACGGACGGACAGACAGACATTTGATCGTTTACAGTATTTGCTTACTCTTCGAGTATCGCAAATAATAAGCGGTTAAGAAGGACTTTTCAATTCATTTTAATTTATCGGTTATATCCTTTTTTCTTAAAACGTATTAAAATATTGGGTAGGATCTGTAACCTATAGTTTATCTAAAGAATCCTCATATTTGAGGTTTTTTTTAATTACTTATGCTTTCAGTAATTTTAACACAAAACTGTAAGATTTATTTATTGATTTATGATCTATGGTGTCATGTTTAAAGCCGGTAAATATGTTTTGTCTTATTAGAACAATAATACTTGCTACTCAGCTTTTTTTCTTCGTTTTACAACTAACCATTGACCATCTTAGTTATTTACATTTACTGTTTTTCTTAAGTATTTTGTTTTATTTACTTGAATTTTTAATTATTTGTTCACTATTTTTTATTAATTATTTATTTGTTAATTAATATTTTAATTCACATACAATTATTTAATGTCTAACAAGCCTGAGGCATTGTGTGGGTAATTCTGTGCTTTTTGTTTTCCTCTCGTACTTTGTTATAAAGAATATTCAGTTTTAATGCTCATATAATTATTATAGAATAGATTTTGACAAAAATGTGTCATACAATTAATCAAAACCCTATTTCCCTTAAAAACATACACCTTTAAATTAAAGGTATTAAATGCAATACCTTATTTCAACATGCAAAATTCCGCAACATAATTAAAAACAATGTTTATCAAACTCCAATAAGAACTAAGAAAAAAACAAATGAATCAGGCATATGCCCCTTCAAGGATTAATAAAATGGCTGAATTTTATCAGAATATTAAAGTGTACCTACACAGTTCAATCAATATCAACAAGCTGTTTGTACTCTAGTCGAACTAATAAGAATAAGTAGTTTATATATTGACGAACGTTGGATGAACGCTTGGAATTCTCCATCAAACTTACTCAAACGGAATTTTAAATACAAATGTATAAACAACGTTAACATTTCAACTTCAATAATTGCCGCTGCAAAATGGATTTTAAAGTGTAACTGCACAATACGCTCCAACCACCTGAAACGCAAACGCTGATTTCTATAAATAATTAAAACAAAAGCTTAAAACATTGTTCAACTTAATAATGTACTACACATCTGAAAAATAATTTTATTTTAGTGACTTCAAAAAAGGTTTAAAATAACCTAACATGACTGAAATAATATAAATACAGTCGTCGGAAATAGCTCTTGAAATTTTTGGATTGGATTCAAACTATGTCAACTCCTACATTTCCTCCTCAAAAAATCACAAAAACCATAAGATGGATTAAAGCTAAGTCAACTTTTTCATTTCATCCAAAAATCAAGAAAACCATGTGACAAAAAGAATTCATATTTGAAAAAGATATGATTTTGAATTCGTCAGTTACAGCTAATGAAAGCAAATGGGAACCCTGCTTTAGAATTTAACTGTCACCACAGCTTCTATAAATGTATAAGCAAATATGAATGTTTAATACTTGTATTAATAAATACCAAGAAAAACATAAGCCAAAAAGAATTCATAAATTATAAAGATATGATTCTGAATTCCCTGATAACAGCATTCTAAAGCCGCTGTGAAAGCTATACCAAAGAAAATCTTCAGCATTGTTAACTTTTTTCGTTCTTTTTGAAATGCAAATGGGAAACCTGCTATTTGAGGTAGAATTGAACCCTGTCAACTGGCACCACAGCTTTTATTTATTAAATTGTTTTTGCTCGGATTAGAGTCAAAAGTATCCTAAAATAACTTATCGTATACTCGTCTCAAAACAAAGGGACTGGTAATTAAATTTTTTGGCTCGATTGCTTTAGTTGCTTACCCACAAAAATTTTCTTTACTACTTCCTTCTTCTTCGAAAATTAAAACCTAGATTGTTTAGTTTGTTAACATTACTGTTGCACGGAACTTTTTATAGTTAAAGTACTTACAATGTGGTATTTTTCTAACCATTAAAGTCTTTAATGTGACATTGGTCATTTTTTAGATGCTTCCAATAATTGGGTTCTAAAATTAACTCAAAAAGGACAAAAAATGGTAACACAGTTTAAAAGCATCGTGAAATGTAAAGGAATCCCTAATGAAATTTACTTTTCACTAAAAGGAACTGTCATACATTCCATATTTCCTCTCCACTTCTTCAGTTTGTACACATATGTATGGCTTTAATGCTTGCACACTCATTGTACTTTTAATTTTAATACAGCGGAAACATTTATCCTACTTTTCACCGGAAACTTTAGTAATACTTTTTGTAAGAAATGCTTTCGAAATATAATGGACATTTCTATATTATTTTTTACTATACCCTTACTAGAATTTTGTATGGCAAAAACATTTACAATACTTAAACACGCTTCCAAAATCAGCTAATTGGCATGATATTATTTGAATACATACAAATTCAATTTAATACTCTACTGACTTCTATATATGGAACAACAAGGAATTTATTTCGCAGCAAACAACTCAAGACCGCCTCAGCAAGCCTCGAAACAACAAAATATATCTTGCACTAAAATTTTGAACATACTGTTTTATGTATCATCATATGTGTAAATGAACTCCAACACCATTTATGGAACTAATGGACTCATCAGCTTTCTTCGTTATAGTAACATAGACACCAACTATTTAATTTAAAACATGATGGTTTTTGTTTCTAAAAATACAGTATGTCTGTTAATAAGTTCTTACGATTATGTCGCACAAGGCAACTGGAAAATTTAAAAAAGGATATCCGCAAATTGCAGATTAACCAACTATAAACGGTTAGCTTTGAAATTAATGAGCAAACAATTAGAAAAATAAATTGATTTCGCTAACAGGAATGATTCGACTGAAAATTGTTACATCTACCAAACCACTCATATAGCCTCGATTCGAGCAAGATGTGAAAAAATGTTTCTCAGGCTTTGGGATTCACCTAAAAACCAATGCATCGATTGGAAATCTCACATAATCTTTACACAATTTTCTTTAGGTTGTCTCCCTTTTTAGATAATTGTGTGTGTCCTTTTCGACTGATGCTTGTATGACTGTCTGCAAGGTTGTTTTATCCTATACCTAATATAAATAAAATTTAATCAATTTTGTATGGATGTGGGTTACAGTAAATGTTTTCTAAATATTTTTTAGCACGAAATTATTGCAATCATATATTAAACTAGTTTTCAATTAGATACTTTACGTTGCGCACTTACCAATATGTTAACTTTTGTGAAGATAATAACCCATTTTGAATAAATTGTTTATTTTATATTTCAAAATTTTGATTTTATAAAACCAAAAATCTCAAAAACTTTACAACCCATTCACATATTTTTCGTACAAATATTAAAAAGCATCAGGTTTTCGGGTGAGGTTTCTGATGCTTTGTCTCTCCAATTTCCCCTACATTCGATCCCCCTCCTGGTATTGTAAATACCACCAAAAAAAACCTCACCCACCAAATGTATGAACAAAGAGATAAAAATTTCAATGAAACTGATGTTAGTCATGCTAACAAAAATTCCAAGCAAGAGGACTCAGCCACACACTGAAGGAAGGATGCGAGTTATGCTGCAAGAAGGACGTGGCTACTGCTTCAAGAAGGATGACCTGCGCCACACAAAATACAAATAATGCCCCAAAGAAGTAGTACCTACTTTTTCTAGAAGGATGTAACTGAAGCCACCATGAAACTCAACCCCATTTAAAATTTTCTTCCAAATTTAACTCAAAATATATGTATTTATTGTAGAAACAGTTTTTTTAAATTGAAATAATTTTCTTTGTTAAAAAATGTCTTAATAAAATCTTCACTGATTATGGAAGATGAATGCGCCCAAAGGTTTAATAACTACAAGACGTGGACCAAAATCCTTATCAACTTTTTTTAAATAAATATTTAAATAAATATAACCAAACAGAAAGCACATCCCGTTCATTTTAAGTGTATTTAAGAATTTGGAAACAGGAAAGCAACGGGTTTGTTTTAGATCTTGAGAATGCAATGCGCAAACATAGATATTCCCCAGGATTGACCAGATGTTCACTTATAAAAAAGGTTTTAGGCCACCCAGACTAATTGATTAAGATAAAAACACATTTAACGTTTTATTTTTAATTAGTTTGTATTTGTATTTATATTAGCTTAAAAAACAAATCCAAACAAGGTAAGAACACAGTATTCAAAAACATTCAATTATCGACGAAAATTGCATTAATTTTTGTTTCACACACATAAACTAAACCGACGGCATAATTTGTTTCGTTTCCATTCTTTGCTTTGCTGCTTTGCTCTCGTTAAAATAGACAATTAAAATGATTTATAAAATCGCTTTGAATATAAAAATCACTTATCTCTAATGCTTAGCGTTCACACTCAGATGGAGCTGCCAGGCCCACAAGCTGGACCTGACAGCCCATCACACATAAGTCGGTCGACTGCAGTTTGCCATACACAAAAATTGGATAAAAATTCAAGCGTTGCTTCGTCTATTTACAAAAATATGTTTGCACGTTTATGTTTGGTTTGGATTTATGTTTTGTTATTCGTTTATTTTAATAGCAGTTCTTAGAAACATTCGAATACATTTGTGGAGACCGTTTGGAACATCAATAACACGCTAAGGTCCTGACAATGACACAAGAAGACAAAATAGGCTCTGGAAAGGATCTGGAGCTGTATCAGAAATCGAAGATGGGGAGGGTTCTAGAGGACGGGGACAGAAAAGTGTCTCAGTTTAACAATTGCAAAATAAACCAGCAAGCGGTTACCAAACAGAATTTCAGTGCCGGCTGATGGGGGCTGGAGGATGGGCTTGGGCTTTAAAACTGTCCCTTGACTTGCCTTGTATTATTCGATATTTCGTTTGATTCATTTGTCCTTCGGTTTTCTTCTTTAAAATGCTTTTATTATTATTTAATACGCTCGTAATTACGTTTTAAAAGCTGACAACAAATGGAAATGCCTATTTAAAGAGAGGTACACTCAAAAAAAACGTTCAAGCACAGCTGCTGCTCCTCCGTCCGATCATCATTGTACATTTTGTACATCACGACTACTGATTTGTCTGGCCACAACGATATGGAGTGCTGCTGCATCTGTCCTTTCCGATTCGGTTTCTGGATCCGGTTCCGGATTTTCCAGTACATTCTCTGTCTGCTGTTCGAGTTTGTAGTTCATTATCTTCGTATTTCTATATAAGTGTTGCTGAATGTATTCATAGTACTTAGAAGTAACCCTTATGTTCTGTTCCGTACGCCCTCTTTGCATGTTCGTGTCCTGCCCACTAAGTTGTCGGTCGGTTCCCTAGCCACAATCCTTTCGTCCTTTAGCTAACTAGCAATTAGTTACATATGTATACACACACCGCGTGCCGGGGTCAATTCGCAATACATTCGCTATTTACATGGAACTCAAAGTTACGCTTCATAAATTTTGACTAGTTGCCTTGAAGGGGTCTCTCGCTCTCTCTCTCTCTGCTTATGTCCTTGCTACTCCTTAATTGGTTACTCGATACTCGTTATTTGTTTGCTTAGGTTTGGAATTTGGGCAAAATGCTGTCTTGCTTACTACATCGAGAGAAAAATGCTAGTTTTTGAAATCCTTTGGATACACTTGATCATCATTTATTCCTCATTCACACCATCGTAGCAGATGTTGTCTTGCCGTAGTTGTGCTCCTATCAGAGATTTACACAGTTGTTTATTCTAGACCTATATCACCGCTTAATTGTCTTAAACACTCTAATTATTTTAGCTTCCTTCGCTACCCATCTGACACCATCTGTCTTTCATTCGTTTGGTTGAGTCGTGAGTCGTTTTGTGTTTGTGTCTTACGAAGTTAGTTGATTGATTATGAAAGTGGTGTGCCTCTACTTATCAAAGTTGCTCGAACTCCTCACTTTTCTTACATGCCTAGGTATGTATGCTTGCCAGTATATGTAACTAGTATTACAATGAATCATACAATATATGCGTACTTTGCAAGGTATTAATTATGTATTATGAAACCAATGCGATCCTATGCAAAACGTTATTCGTTATATATACTCGTATGTATGTATGTACGGCTCTGCGTTTTTGTACATGAAAATATATTGTATATTTATGCCATAAATGCATGCGGTCCTGCACTTTTGATGCCAACATAAAAGCATTATAATCGAATGCCTGTGTTGTTTGTACATTTTGAAAGCATCGCGAAAACGGACTTCCTCCGAATACATTTCGTATTCGTGTTTAGTTTAAAATGTTTTCTTCGTCCTGTGATTCATATGTACTTTGTTGTAGGAAACATTTTGGAAATTATAAAACACACTACAAGATGATTTCAAAAAACAAAACGAAAAAGCTTTTAGCTTGTATTCGTATAGTTCTGATGTCTTTTCTCTGTCCTTCTTTATGTTCTCAATGCTTAATGTGTAATCGTACTATAAATAAATAGCATTTGCTGCATACTTGCATTAATAGTGGCGCTACTTTTAGTAATAGACGCGTTTTACTAGGCCTAATACAAATAGCGCTGATCTAAGGCTGTATTGCAAACCATTTTCCGTATTGTGTGTGCTTCTGCTTGTCCTAATTTATCGAAATCTTGTTTATTTTAAGCACTTAAAACTAAACAAAAGTGTGTATCATTAATAAAGAAAAACAATACATTATATACAGCCAAACCAGTGCGAAGTGGTTCGAATTCGCCTTACACATACTACACGAAATATACAATAAGTCTTAGATGTGTCTTGTATACATGTCGGTCATAATGGGATTTGGTTTTGGGGAGTTAGTGATGCATACGCAGCGCTTTGGCTTGTCACGCTTAGGTGCCTGTGTGAAGTTGTTCTTCTCTCCCTCAGCTGTGCAGGTGCAGCCATGTCGCCATCGCTACGAGGAGCATCCAGTTGGCCAGGTGAACCTGCGCGTCACTGACTCCAGTTTCGCCACATTTGCCTGCGAATGAATAACCATAACGTTACTTTTGCCTGTGTTGATCCAAAATTCAGGTTAAGCTTACCCAAAACTGACAGATTGGCCTCCAGGTGATGATCGGGCGGCTTTTGGGTGCCGCGATAGCAGGCATCGCCCACAACCAGCTTGGCAGCGGTGCCCTCAGTGGGTCGATAGGTGAGACAGACTCCGTGCTTGCTGCCCTTGTGCCGGGCTATGATGTAGAAGGTGCTGTTTTCGCTCCAAGATCCATGACAGGAGTACTCTGTAATGGAAACAAGTTGGAATATCCATCAAATCTGATCTTTACTGAGAATATATCGCTCACTGTTAGACTTGCTAAGCTTAAAAGCGATTCAAACCAATCAATTTGTATTTATGAAATGAAATTGGTACATTTTCAATTATCCCTGTCGCATATCGCTATATAAGCTTACCCTTATCATAAGCTGACAGCTACTTACCCTCTTCACCATCCACGCTGCACAGCGGACTGACGTCGATCAGGTTTTCCGCCGTACATCCCACCCAGAGCTGCCGTTGTGCGCTGTAGTTGGGCACACAGCCGGGTACATCGCGCCGATTCCGCGTGGCCACGAATCCCACGCTCGTGTCGCTGCTGTTGACCTTTTCCAGGACCAAAGCCTGCTGCTCCAGCTGCTGCTGCTGCTCCTGCGGATCCTTGGGGGCATTGCGTCGACTGCGAACCGGCAGGCCTCGAGTATTGGCATGCCAGGAGCCGCGCTCCATGCGCTCCGCGTTCCGAAAACTCAGCGAACTGTGCCTGCGATGTGACCACGGAAATAGATTGAGAAATGCCAGAGGTGGCTGCCATGAAGCGGACATACCCTTTATGGCCGAAATTTCCCGAGTCAGCGCTCTCGTGGTGATGATGTCCGTGGCCCAGATGTGATTTTCCATTGTGATTGCGCTTGTGGCGCGTGGCCAGATACGGCGGTCCAATAGCCCCACGTAGCGTGTATATGCCCTCCATGGGACAGATGGCCAGGTCCGGATTGCTTGCTAAAAAGGCGAAAACGAAATAAACAAAGGCTTGACGAGACCCAACAAGAAGGGATGTCTGTGCAGTTTACCCAGCAAGGTAATGTAGGCCATCTTATTGATGTCAAAGTGATCCGGTGCACAGGCGTCCTCCAGGCGAATGGCCGGCTTGCCTGTCTGTATCTCAATGACGAACGTGTCCCGGCGGTAGAACATCATGCACATGAATCCCGATTGGCTGCGGGGCGAAATGGGACAAAATGTACATTGAATATCGGAGCGAAGGCAATTTCAATTTGGGCCCACTTACCACCCGGTGGTGTAGTGCACCACGGCCATCATTTCGGTCGGGGTCTGTTTATTTATTTGCTCGCACAGCGCACGTGTCTCCATATAGCCGTTGGGCTTAATAATGTGCACGGACCCGTCGCTGCAAAATCAAAAAGGAGGACAGGTAGTGGTTCAGTTTGAGTTGAGTTGGTGACAACTTGGCCTACGGCCTGATTGCTACTCACTTGGAATGATAATTGTAGACGGCATTGCCCATGAGGGCATGCCAGTGGCGCGGACCTTTGAACCAGGCCGGGAAGTCGCAGCGCTCGGCTATGGGCGGTTTTCGCAGCGACATGATACGTGAGCCAACCTGTGGAGGGCAGTTGGTTAGAGTCGTATTTCAGGGTTTGCAAATGGGTGTGGCATCAAAGCTCACACAAAATAATATTATGAATTTAAATTTCATTTCTTTTATAGGGGTTAAGGTATTTAATTACTATTAAATACTATTGTTATTGTTTTAACAAATTACTATTGATATTGTTAAACTTTTAAGATGGGTAATTTAAAAGCTTAAACTTCGTCAAAGAAGACTTAAAATAAATTACGAAAAATTTAACAATCAGGGGATACGTTTTTCTGAGTGCAGTTAAGTGAAAATGACAGGTGAATGGAGTGGGGAGAGACTGGAGGAGTGGGTCCTGGGGCTTCTGCTTTGAAAATGCTTACCTCGGCACTGTCTAAGCCATTGCAAGTGGCGTCGCCGGATTGGGCCAGCTTATATTCGGCATCCTTAGAGCTGAGCATGCTGGGGCCGCCTGCAAGAGTACGAATACGAATGTACGGGTATTAAGGCCCAAACAAAAGTTCATCCTGTTTGCCCTGGGGCTGGATGCTGGATGCTGGATTCTACTGCTTACCCATCAGCGAGGAGATTTTCTCGTAGACAAAGCAGCGATAGCGCTCCTCGTTCGAAATGGCATGATGGTGCGAGACCAGGCCCACCAAGTAGCGTGAGTTGCCATCCTTCCAGGTGGCCAGGCACGTCAGCTCCTCAACTGCAGGAGCACAGCAATGGAAAAGGAAGGAAGGAAGGATGAGCTACAACTTCAGCTCCAGAGGGGCGATGAGTCATTGTCACTTACCCGTGCTCTCGGTGCCCTGGACATCGGGACAGGCCTGGAAGCTCAACAGGAGGCGACTCTCCTCCGTGCAGCTCTCAATGTTGGACACCGGCGACTTGCACTCCCCGTGGCCCCGATTGTACGTGAAGATGAAGGGTCCTGCAGCGGAAATGGAGGATGTTGAGTCACAAGAAGATCCCTGGGCTGAGTCAGGTCCCTGAACTGAACTGAACTCCAAGTTGCTACTCACCCTTGAGCGGACACTTGACCGGCTCGGCGCTCTCCCGGAAAAGCGAGTAGAGCAGGGCATCGCCCGGTATCTGGTCGCAGAGATTCTGTAAAGTCTCACGGCCCTTGCAAAAGTCTGGGGGACATGATTATTTTAAAAGCACAAATAAAAATTCAATTAATGCAAATCGCAAATGAGGTTGTCGTTGAACACAGAACACATAGAAGTAGGAAAAATTAGTAGTAGTAGTGGTAGTGGTAGTAGTAGCAGTATTAGTAGTAGAAAGTGGGAGCATAGTAGGTAAGTAGTAAACTGTACTAAGTAATAGCAAAACATTAAAGTAAGGGCAGGGTTGAAAGGAAATCAAATCTACAAAGGGCTAGGGATGTGAAAAATATGTTTTATTTTTTTTGTAACTTCTGTTGAGTGCCGCACTGGAAGCTGCTGCTGCTGTGGGGAATTCACATCTCCAGCCAGGGCCATCGCCAAGCATGCCATTTAAATTGCACAGAAATTTGTTTAATTAAGTGGCCGCTGAGGCTGATGGTCCGGGAGAAAATTGCGCGAATAAATGACGAAATGAAGCTTTAAATCAGCAAAAATGTCGCAAGTCGAGCGTTGCGAGTTGCGTGCTGCTTGCTGCATGTTGCTGATGTTGCTGTTGCGGTCAGGGCCCCAGCTTTGAGCTTCAAGTGCGGCACAGAGTGGAGAAACAACAACAATTTCTGTGGAAATGTGTAAAAAGCAGCGGTAAGTACAATACATAAGTAAGATAAGTATGTAAGTTCCAGAAAAACAAAGAAAAAAGCAAACAAACTGAAGGCGGTAAGGAACAACAAACCAAAGACTTATGACGTTCACAGAAATAACTTAAAGACAAGAGTTTTTCATTTTCAGTGGCGTTTCCCTGGGCTGTGGAAACGCACTGCCCAACTTCTGTATTGTAAACTCAACTGAAAGGCACGACACGTTCAAAAAAACACAAAAAAAATATATGGAACCGAAAAGCAAAAACACACACTTGGTTCATCTTGTTCTTCCGGCTCTGAAACCAAAAGCACGGTTCGGGATTGGGATTTGGATTGGTACGGGGTATGGGGTATGGGGATTTGGGTTACGGGAAGTGGAAAATGGAAAATGGGCGGAGAAACAGAGGCTGTTAAAGTTGTAAAATAATGTTAGTGCCTGGTTGGGCCGTAAGGTATAAGGTATTTGTTGCTAGAGCAAGCATAACATTTGAATCAACTAAAAAATAATAACAAACATTTACTCATGATGAATAAATTGGGTATTCGGTGGTTTCTGGTTTTTATGGCAAACGCGAGAGATATATATGTGGCATATATATGTTTTTTTCTTTTTTTTGGTAAAGGGTCCTCTCTTTTTTTCGTTTTTTTTTTTATTTTTTACTGGCAGGAGTTGTAGAGTTGTTTTAAAAGTTAATTGTAACTAAAATCCGTTTCGTATAAGTATAGAGAAACAGATATGGGGATAATATATACATAAAAACACATTCAGGCATTGTTCTCGACAGTACAAAATGTTTACAGCTAAAAAGGCACACAACAAACGGTTTCGTATTTGATTTTTGTGAAAAACTTTCTTTCAACAAATTGAATTGTTTCAGTTTGTTTCTTTAGCAATACACAGGCTACAGCAAGTAACTCAAAAACAGGCACACGCAGAGTCGCAAAAAGAGGTAACAAATGATGGGAAAAAAATACCAATTATGTGTGTGAGTGGTGTAAAAAGCCAGGATATGCAGGATACACATGTGTGTAATCGACTGGGGGGTTGGGTTTTTTTCTGGGTTTTAGGTGTGGGTGTGGGGACCGGCCTTGTGGCGTTTTTGAGTAATGATTGTAATTAAGTAGCAACTACACTTTATGAGTTATACAAGGCACAAAATGAAGGTGTAGAGGGTGGGCGTGGCAGTGTCTGGGTGTATGAGTGTTGGTTGTTTTTTATTCTTATTGTGTGTGTGTGCGTGTAATGGTCAAATACTACGAAGAAGCGTTTGTAGCATATATAGGAGAGTATATCATGACAAGGCAAAAAACGACATCACAGACATGGAAAAAACCAAAGAAAGAAAAACCAAATGGAAAATAAATTATAATACTTTTGCAGTTGGTTTTCGGTATTCTCTTAACGTATTTTTTGCTGGTCGCACCGACCGTTAAGCGCAGAGTTATATTAGAGATAGTACTATAGTTGGCCCAAAACATTCTAACGCACACGCACAACGAACAACACTTATAACGCAATGATAAATGAGAGACACACACAGCTAGAAAAAGTAGGAGTTGGAATTTTACACACCGAAAAAGGAACGAAGGATTTTGAACCAACCAACGAACGAACGAACAAACGACACAATCGTAACTTATGAGTAACCGAGAGCAGAAATTGTTGAGTTTCATGTTAAAATTACATTAATTAAATTACACACATGTATGTACAACGTACGAAACTAAAATAAAACCCAAAAAAACCAACTAAACAGATACTAATTAGCAACTGAAGGAACCAACAACAACTGAAAGGGAACAAAACTCAAAAGGACACAAACACGGACACACAGAAAAGGAAACAACAACACAGAATGGTGAACCCATAGAGCAAATAGAAGTACGAATAGTAGTAGTAGGGTAGTAAGTAGTAAGGTAAAGTAGTAGTAGGTTGTTAGGTTAGGTAGAATGTAGTAAGAAGAAAGTACAATAAGTAATTGATAAATGAGACAATTATACTAGCGGTCACCGGGCAGCCCATCCCAACATTTCATCATCATATACAAAGATGTATTCGATTCGATATATCATTTTCATTTTTTCATTTTTTGGTTGTGGTTCGTTTTTTTTATTTCTCATAGGCATGTGCAAAGGAGCACAAAATTTAGCTGAAATCCTTTCTTGCTTTTGACATCCACGAAATTGAATTAGAAAACAAAGTATGACAGAGAGTAGGTAAAGGTAATTAGCGCATGGCCTTCTATACAGATGTGTCTCGAATTCGCTTTCGTAGGCTTTATGGAAACAAATGAATTTTCCTCTTTTAATCCTTTTTTTTTATTTTTGATTAAAGCGAAAACAGAAATCAAAAGCGGGAGTTGTTGTGGGATTGTGGTGGGATTTTGGGTGCGGTTGGGTGCATTTCTGGGGATCGGACAACTGAAGGAAACTTAACAAACCGTTAAACGAAATTTGAAAGGCATTCTTTGAAATGGAATGGGCGTTTGGGATGTACGATTTCCAAGAGCTTGGCAGACTTGATCTGATTAGGAGCAAAAGCAAGGCATTATTAACCATAATAAGGAGATTTACAAACCGTTCGCTCGGATCACAATCAAATTTGAAGTTTTAAGTGAGGAAATAATGGAAAACTTAGAGGTATGGGGAATATATTACAAGTGTGTTGTTTATGTACATCTCTTCATGCACCGCTACCAATCTTGGAAATCCTACTTTCAGCTTCGTCGAAAGCCGAAGCTCCAGATTTGGGTTTATCTTTTTTTTTTTTTGGTTTTTTGTTTTAGTTTCGCTCGCTCATGGTTTTACTGTACAAAGTTGATGATTTTTTTGTTAGCAGTGGATTAATATAAACATTAATAATCATAATCATGTACAAATACAAAGAGTTATATTCAAATATTCAAAAAACAAAATCAAAGCGTCTCAATTGGTGACAACGAACAGTATCTCAAAAGTAAACTCAAAATCAAATCAATCAGTAGTAAATATGTATGTAAGTATGTATGTACCAACAAACAAACACAATTAAATATCTGTACAAGAGAATATATGGAATTGGGACCTTTTATTTACAGCGTTGTGTGTTGTTATTGTCATTGTTGATATTCACATTTCTATGTTGCTTCTGCTGATGATGATTATTTGATGTGGCTACGAATATTTATTGTTTGCAGTTATATCGAATTTGGCTTTAATGCACGACATTTAATTTATGTTGTGCAGCTCTCTACAGCAGCTCTCCCCGGTAATTCGGAAATCGACCTATTGGCAGGGGGCAAGGGGCCCAAGGAGGTTATAGACACGCAAAGATAAGTGGCCAGAGCATAAAAATAATAATCAAGTATCAACAAAACACAGAACCTAACCGTAACCGTAACCGTAACAAAACAAGGCATACAAATTAAGACGAATGGGGTTTATGGCACGACTGTGTACATATAGACGTGTTGTATCCACGAAATTGACAATGGAACCGCGGCGGATGGCAAATAACCGGGTCGGGCCAAATGGAACCACCGACCACCAGGACGGTACGGAATTATGCTGAACTGAACTGAATGAAAATAGGAGACAGAGCGGAGCGACAACAAATTAATAGAACAAACGGGGACGACGACAACCAAAACGGGCAAAAAATGAATGAGCACATAAAATATTGCATAAATAAATGAAATGAATTGAAATGAAAATGGTAAAATGGTAAAATGGCAATGTGAAAATATACAAATTTATGTATGGGAGAGCGTGTGTCGGCCAGGCCGACACAGAAACAACAATTGGCAACACACCGTGGCCAGGAGCGGTGTTGTACGTATACGTATATATATTCTTTTTCATTTTTTGGGGCCAGGACCCAGGGAAAACACTCGAAATTGGTTGACACCCCGGGCGCCTGACGCCACTGAATCGCCCGGAATCGGAATCGGAATCGCTACGTACCTACATACATACATAAATACGTGGCGGCGAAAACTGTACCAACTCACGCAGGGGCTGCCCCAAAAAAAGAAAGCAAAGGAAAAGTGGGCACATGAAAATGCCAAAAACTATATAAAATAAAATAAAACTCGGTGTCGGTGTTGGACTAGGCTGGGTGTTCCTGCGCCTCTTTTCCTGGCTAACAAATTACCCAGTCAACCCAGTCCAGGTGGAAACTCCCACCCACCCACAACACCCACACACACGCACACCCACACACCCACTGGAATGGCAATGCCCTGTTATGTGTGTGCGTGTTGTTGTTATTGTTGATGATTTTTTTATATATAAAAGGCATGGCAAACATTTTTACCGACATTTGATTAAATTTAAATATCCCTGCACCGAAATTGGCCAAAGCATGTCCCGTTATGTTGTAACACCAAATAATATAAAGGAAATAATGAGGGCGCAAAGAATGCGAAGATAAACTCATAATAATATGGCAAAAAAAAGGAAAAACAACTGTCGGGTAGACTGCGAAAAATTAACGTTGAATATTATTTTCTCCGAATACAAAAAATCCAACAAGAAGAAAACTCAAGAAGCAACTGCAGAGGTGAGTGCTCGGATGCCGTAGTTTTGCTTAATTATTTTAATTATTTTCATATACCGCCTACGCTTTTGCGCTGCAATTAAAACGCTGCGCCCCAACCTTCATTGAGTGCCCATCACCCCAACCTAGGCTTCCATTTTTTCTTTATTTTATTCCCAGGGTTTTTTTCCACTTTTTTGCAGGTGGAGTGGAAGTTGGTATGAAATTGGTATGCAAATGCTGGCTGGCAGCCCGTCACAGGCCGGGCTACACAAAATGTCTGGCTAAAAGCGCTCGCAAAATATAAAAAAGCGGTAAACATAATTAAAGGGGGAAACTGAAACTGCAGGGGTTGTGCAGGGTCGAGTGGCTAGTGATACTCGTTTGTACTCCAAATGTGTAGTTTGTACTCGAAAATGCAATTTAAATGGCAGTTAGCAAACGCCCCGAAGTATGCAATTGCTTTTGATGGCTCGCATTGGATTATCATTGATGGCAATGAATCGAAAACGAACGAAGGCTTCGGAAATCGGAAGGACGACTTGTTCATTTGATTGGCTTCTCGCTTCCACGCACTTGGCTCCCTGAACACACTCATGGCCAAAACAGTAGGATCATGGCCTTGATATGAATTTATTCTTAAATATTTAAAACCCCTTGACTGTCACTCACTGTTCAAACTAACACTCCAAAGAGGCTCTTGAAACTAGAAGAACAAAGACTCTTAGTCGTTAAAAATATGAAATTAAATATCATGGTAATTATTTTATCTGCCTTAATTAATTTTCTTTACATTTATTGATTAATGGACATCCCTGATTTTTCTGTTAATAAACTGAAAAGTATTTATAGGACCTCACGAATTGAAGTTAAGAACACAGTTTAAACCCTTTGATATCTTTGTTGGTAATTTATACTTTTATCTCAAAACGATCCTATTACTTTGACCATGAGTGTACATTCGTTTGTGAGTGTGTGTGTGTGGGGAATCCTGGCATATCCTTTGATGCCCGACACGAGTGAAAACGACACTACATTAGCCTTATAGCAATTAACAAGGCTTTTCCTGCTAATCCCATATGTACAAGTTTTCAGTAATTGAAACTGTCGACTGTCTAAGCCCAATTACAGTCAGCCAGCCAAGTTGAAATACATTGTTTGGCTGTGTGTGTATCTGAGTGTGTGTTGGCCGTAAAAAAGACTACTTTCAGTAGTCGTAATTGAAAGCAACTTTATTATGCCGTTGCCGTTGCCATTGCTGAAACTGAAACTGAAAATCTCAATTTAAATCGCATCGAAATGGCCAAAATGCGAAGGATGAGCTCTCAGCGCCGGAAGGCTTGCTCTTTTATCAAAGCTGAAATTTAATCTCGTGTTTGTGTGCGCGCTTGTGTGACAATCTAAACAAATAATGATTTAATAAAGAACATGCACACACCACACGCACACGCAATTCCATTGTACTATTGATACCATTGTTTTACGGTCTGCTAATCAAAACCAACTCGACTCCACCCCCAACATCAGTTTTACTGCCTTACAGAGGGGGGGGGGGGGTCACCTCCTGAATTATAAATGAGACCTAAAACTCTCGTTTAATATTTAAACAAAATCAAATCAAGGAAAAAAGGAAGGCAGGCAACACGAGGCAGCCAAGACAGCCAGTCAGGCAGTCAGGCAGTCAGTTAGTCAGACAGTCGGACTCCGAGCTCCAGCTCGGAAATATCAAGTGGAAAATATAGAATTGTAAAGGGACGGATGGGAGGTGTTTTTCAAATGCGAAGCCAACTGTCTGACTGCGCTCTGGGCCAAGAGCTCGCCACTTAAACTAATTTGATTTCTATTGAGGCAAACAAATAATAAATAATGAATTTACATTTCTATGCGTGTCCGGGTGGATTCCATTTGGAATCCGAATCCGTTGGCGTTGGCATGACGGAACCGTAGCTGAACCCGGTTTAAGGCTCAAGGAGAGGTTAAGTGAGTATGTAAGAAGGTCGAGCAGCAGTGCTGCTACTTGCATTATGTGCAATGTGCAACGTGCCAACCCATCCATCTACTACTTCTATGCCGAGACTTGCATAATTGCACTTGCCCTCTTGATTATTTTCGCTGGTAATTAGGTGCACTGGAAGCTCCTCGCTACCTGATTAAGAACTAAGCGGATTGCAGCAATTACCAACGAATTATGGATGCCGAGTGGGATATTTTTTCGTGAACTGCAAGTACTTCGACACGAATAAGTTCGAGTCCCTGCGGAACAAAGTGAAAACACTTTGACACTCGGTGTCAAGTTTCCAATTTCCATTTTCGACCTATAAATAAATCATGGGCCCAACAAGTAAAGTAAGTGGGTTGTGAATGTGATGCCAGATAAAGCGAAAAAATGAGAAAAAAAATAGAAAGAACGAACTTAGGCAATAATTCTTCGACTGCTCGCAAAAGTACTGCAACTTATTGGAAATTCAATCCACTGCCACTGCCACTGCCTCTGCCGTCAGAGATTTGAATAGGTTTTCGGTTCGGGAAACTGGTTCAAGACTTTAACACTTCAATTCTGGATGCTGGATGCTCGTCGTGTCCGGGTCCAAGTGTTGTGCTGGTCTTTGGTTTTGGTTTTGGTTTTGTCATGATTGAAGGTGAGATTTATTTACAAATGAGTGGATGGGTCGCATCTCTGGGGTCGCAACTAAATACAAGTTTGTTGTTTTGTTTTGTAAATACAAATGTGTGGGTGCTCATTGGGGGTTCGGTTTGCTTTATTTGCTATACAGAACTATACAAATGGAAATGGAAATGGAAACGAAACGTTACGAACGCGAAACGAACTGTACAAAAACTTAGCTGCGGCTGTTGTTAAAAATGTACAATATTTTAAATATGCAAATTTCAAAACCAAAATCCAATCAAATTTCCCATGTGTGTGCACACCTCTGTTTGTTATTATTCATCTCTCGATATCTGAATCAAACACAAACACACACTGGCACACACTCTTGCACACGTATTTAAACTTTGAATTGCTCTAAATTGATTTGTAGTTGTAGTTTTAGTTTAAGTTTTAGTTTGGGTTTTAGTTTTAGTTTTTGGTTTTGGTTTTAAGGTTTGTAGCTGTTGTTTTTGGAGTGGTTGAAAATGTTGAAGTAAGGAAAAAGTATACATATCATATAAATATTGAATAGAGTTTGCAAATATATATGGATATATATTTAGATATATGTAAATGTGTGGAATAAAAAATATGTATGGAACAAACAATTCGATTTTTCGTTTCTTTTTTTTTTGTTTTTGTTAAACTTTTTATATATTTACACAATTTGTTTTGTCGTTGGTATTTGTTAATTATTTACAGTAAAGGTGAAACGAAAAATGCACAAAACCAAAGAAGAAACCAAACTGAAAAAGAGATAAACAAAAGTTCTTAACTAAAACTGGTTATAGTTTCCTGTTTTGCTTTTTCTCTTTTTTTTTCGATTGGGGAATTTTTGCCTTTTTGTTCCAATTCAATTGGATTCGGAATTTGAATTAAAGACTGCTAAATGGGTTTCGTATTTTGAATCTACGAAGTAGACCTAATTGTTGATTTGGCCCTCGGTTTCGGTTTCAGTTTGGCTTTAATTGGTTGCTCTGTTGGGACGGGTTAATCTGCTAATCCGCTAATACGCTTGCAAATCGCAACTAAGTAGCTTAATTGGATTGACACTAACTTTGGGTATTGGGTAATATTTATAGTGGTACGAGTAGTTTAAGTTGTAACTTTTCGGGATAAATTGCAACGTGTGTATGTTGAGGAAAATATACAATTGATTTCGGTTTTTGGTTTTGTTATCGGTTTTCTAGGTGGTTATATATATATTTTTTGTGGTTAGATATGTACTTCTTGTTGATTGATAGATTGAGTGGTTATTCGTTGTTGATTGATTGCTTGATTGCTTGATTGGTTGATTGCTTGATTAAAGTGAGGTGAGTTCGAGATATACAGAGAGAGAGGTAGAGAGAGGACCCTTGCCATGACAAACGTAAACAAAGTAGAGTTATTTTTATTCATTTCGTATGCAGAGTAATTGTTGTTTGAGACTATTTACAAGTTTGGTTTGGTTTGGTTTCGTTTCTTTTTTTTTGGTTTTGTTTTGTATAATCAACCGAAAGTTGCATTAAAACTTATGAAAGAACTGAAACTGAAACTGAAACCGAAACTAAAGAAAACTTCGAACCAAAAGAAAATGAAGAAAAAAACTTAAGACAACTCAGCAGAAATACCGAAATAATTATTCAAAATCCTGCGTTTGTTTTGTGTGTTTTCAAAAAGAGTTGAAAAAAATTGAGAACGTGTTTTCATCTTTTTGCTTTTCAGTTGGTCATTGGACAGAACGAAAAACTTTTGTATTCTCGTTTTGAGTGAAATGAAAATAGCGCTTAAATGATAAGGTTAGGTTAGTCATGTTGGTTAACTAAGGGAGCATTTCGAAATATGTAATAATAGGTTCAAATAAAAATGATAACAGATAACTGGTATTTTGAGATAGCGAGTTAGGAGATAGAGTCTTTGTATTTTCATTTTAGTTTGCTTGCTTTGCTTAAACTTATTTTAGAGAGAGAGATAGAGATATAGAGAAAAATATAAAGTTAATGCTTACAATCATTCATATCGTCATTGGATCTCATTATGTACTGATCCGATGAAGATAGTCTTGAATGCCCGTTCGTATTGGGATGAGCTCCCCCCCTATGATCACTTTGTTTATTAGAGCTACGCATCGCCAGTGCAGATGGGTTCGACTGATGCATATACATACTATCACCTTCGCACTCACTTTCTTTATATTGGAGCACATTTTTATGCTTCTCATAGATAACCAGGCAACGATGACATCCTTTCCTAAAAAAGTTTTTGGTTGCAACGAAAAGTTTTGTATTTGGTATTTGGTATATGGTAATGCTTGTATAAGGAGTTTAAGTATATGGTATAATGGTTATGTGGTTCAATATTCATGTTTCTTGTTGGGTATTTCTTTGGTTCGGTGGTGCGGGATGTGTTGGCTTGTTTTCGGGTTCTTGGCGCAATCGACAAATAAAATAAGGCTAAGACTTTGACCGGGCATTCTGAAAGTCCCTCCGTGTGTTTGTGTGAGTGGTGGGAATCGGAAACGAAATAGCTTATGTTTGTATACTGGGTGCAAAACAAGGAGAAACACACTTGGGCGTTATCCCGTCGCCTATCTTTCGATTTACTCTTGCCGGACTGGAACAAAATAAACAGGTTATGGTCCCAGGAACTGTGGCTCAAGGTGGAAACTTTTAACCAAGGGAGTTTCGACTTTGGCCACGTTTCAGTTTGAAAAGCGATTACTAGGTTGATGTTATATTTCGAGTAGAAGTAAATAAATGATCATCGAAAGAAACTCAAAGGACGTACACTTAATAACGCAAGAAACTCACAAAATATATGTTGTGGAAAAGTGATGTAAAAATATTTTGAATACATATTTATTCGTATACATAAGTAGATAACGTTTCAAAATAAACAGTTTCATCTTGGGTTTTGTTTGATATTCTTTTGTGGTTGGGTTTTTGTTAGTTTCCTAGTTGGTAAAATAGTTGATGGGACTCGGTTTGGTTTCGATATGTTTACGATATGTATTGGTATACGACAAAAACGGGTACATAACAAAATGAACGGAAGCCGGAGGAGAGGGCGTGGCACCAAGGTAATTAAATATGAATACAGAGCCCGCCTTCGCCTCCAGCATCGCAGCAAAAAGGCCAATACTATTTAAAGAGTAGAGTAAGGCAGCGGAAAAATCAAAAAACATTTTCACATTTCAGCTACAACGGAAAAACTTAGCTTACGGGTAGGATTATTCATATGTTTATTAAATATTTATAAGCATAAACATGGCAAAACACAAAATTCAAAATAAACTCCACTTGGGTAACTCAATGATTTGCTTCTTTTTTTTGGGTTGGGTTGGTCTTATTTTTTTCGCATTAAGGAAAGCAGCTTAAAAGGGTTTTAATTGTTTTTCACATTTCTCTTTACGACTAAAAAACATTCATACGAAGGAAAACAAAAGGGGAATTCCAGACCAAAGCAAAAGGAATGGCATGGAAAGTCGCAGTACAATAAGCAATTTTCCTTTAAATGTCTTTGGTTTTCGTTTCGTACCGTTTTAAATGAAAAAGCATCGGAAGGAAAATGAACAGCAACAAACGGAGCTGCTAAGTAGGAGAAATGGTAGAGTAACACAGATACAGAGTGGGCAAAAAGGCAGTTTTCTAAATTAAAAACACAATAGGTACGTGGGTACGTAAAAAGTTTGATTTAGCTTATAGCTTTTGGCTCAGTAGCATTTACAATACAAGTGGGTACACAAACACAGACACGGCTATATCTATCGGGCGATATATGTATGTGTATATAGGGGCTGAGAGATAGATGGGGAATGGGTGGTTTTTGTCTTGGTACATGACTGCCTCTTGTCAAACATCCGAATTACGAGCTGTGCTCGCTGCCGCCAAGAAAGTGCCCTGCAATGGCACATGGAGGAAAATTGGAGCTGGAGATGGAAATGGAAATGGAGGACATGGCGGCATGGTGCGGCAAACAAACTCAACTCAAACCCGTTTCAAAGGCAAAAGTTAAGAGCAGCAGCAGGAGCAAGAGCAGCAGCTGGCAGACAGCGGCAACATCAACAACAACAGCGCCAGCGATAACGTTGACGACAGGTTTCACTGCCTGTGTGAGCGTAGCAATACACACAGAAAAATTCTGCATTACACATAATTAAATTAGTACATATTTCTGATGTATGTCTTATTTTCATTTGATTTTTGAACAAATGGGAAGGTCTTTTTTTGAAACAGCTTTACCGTTTTTTAACTGAGTTACCTGTTAACATATTTTTGAAGTGTTTCGAGTATAATTAAAGCATTAAGTAGTCTTTTTCTGGATTCATGTTATATGTTGTTAAAAAAAGCTTTTCCTTTTACGCAATAAGCGTGCCCAGGTCTGATTTAGATGACTTTAAAGTGACGCTGGATCTTAGATACTTCTAAATTATAAAATTAGTTTGTACTTTTAAACTATCAATTTTCTCAGTGTACTTTAGTTCTTCATGTCTCCGTGCCGCTGCCGATGACGATGTCGCTCAGCCCTCGCTGTTGTCTTTGTCCTCCACCCCACTCCATACCACTCCTCTCCTCTTCGCTCACTCTGCCGTGCTGACTGGCTCCTTTTTAATGAGGTTAGTGCTGCATTTTCCCGCCCGTGCCCATGCGGAGGTTCTCAGCCTTACCTTAACACATTTTACCAAGCACACACACCTTGCCGAGTCAGAAATGAAAACTTATTCAATTATAGGCACTCTTCGACAAAGGAACCAACACAAAAAAATATATATAAGTAACTAGGGGAAGGGAAAAGTAAACCAGAACATCTCATTTTCCTCGGCCTGTGCCAAAAAAACGTTATTTCGCCAGCGAATGGGTCGAGTATCGGGTTGAGATGTTAGCATATTGTTAGCGGGCGGAGAGGGACCCACCGCCAGCCTCCATGAGGAGATGACAAGTGGGTCCCCACTGGAAAGATGGTACTTACTCGTCGACAATCAGATATTTGTTACCATCGGAGGCCGCACACCTGCCGCGATAGCTGAACTGCGAGCCCTTGATGTGTATGGATTGCTGATAGCCGGACAGGAACCAGGAGCCCTCCCATCGTGCCGGAAACGTGCAATTTGTGGGCGCTGCAAGCCGAAAATACACAGTAATAATTTATTAATAAAAGACTTAAACATTAATGCATTAAGATATTATATTCCAATTGCCTCCCCGTGGATTGCAGATGGTTGATGATGGTTTACGGTTTACGGTTTATGATGACCTCAATTGCGTTCATTGTTCATTTAAGAGCCAAGAGACATGGGCCATGAGCCGTACAAAAAGAGCAACCGCAAAGTGCGTTTGCTGTGGCACATTAATTTAAGCACAAAAGCACTTGTTTATTGATAAATTTAGATTTTGGCTGGCCACTTTCTTCCATCGCCCATCTAATTGTATTGTCAAGTTTCGGTGCCAAGATTTGTGGCTTTTTAATTTGTAAATTGTTTCAATTATTATTATGATTGTATTTAAGTGCGTGCGCATGAGGGGCCGCAAATTTACGACCCTTCAGGAGGAGTGGTAGTAGGGTAGTAAGTACTATCGTAGTAGGGTATCCGTTTAGGGGAGGGCAGGCGCATAAATAAGCAGTGAACAAGCAAGGCAACCAAAAACTGCTCGTAATAATAATAATGTCACACACAGATACGCACACACACACACACACACACTCACAGAAAAACTACCAAAATGGCAATTGTGAATATTAAAAAAGAAAAGAGAGAAAGCGGGAAAGGAGAAGCAAAGCCAAAGTATAGAGAAAGAAACGTAAACGGAAAGTTAGCTAACGGCATGCCACACTCGCACACACAGGCAATAAGTACTATATCCCATACAATGGGTACACACACACCGATACATATAGAAAATGGTAAAACCACCCTCTGAGCCATACATATAGCTTAATGTTTGGGCACGATTGGCAGTGGCAGCGGCAGTGGCAGGGAGTTCCCAGTTCCGAGTTCGGAGTTCGCAGCTCAGAGTTGGGATAAGGGTGGTGGGCACGGGCACGGGCAGGAGCCGAAGCGGAGATGGAGATGGCAGTCCTGATGGTAATGGGCGGTGGGTGTGGGAACAACTGAGAACTGGGAACTGCCAAGTCGCAGATGGAGATGGAGGACGGTCCGAGCACAGGCTACGCATTCAAATACAGAAAACTCGCAAGGAGAGACGAATGTGCGCACCCGAGCCAGCAACAGAAACAGAAACACAACCAAAGGCAAAGAGTCAATTTACAGAGAAAATAATACTTTAGTTGGTCATTACTTGGGTATTATGTTGGTCCTGAAGAAATTGTTTTAGTGTATGACACTTAAATAATTGGACTTTTAAAATCGTATTTTTTTAAGTTAGACTTAGCAAAATAAACGGTACCAAAAATGTTCTTTTATTGATTTTGAAGAGTTAACGCGATTCAAGATTTGTTTACTCACAAATTAGTAACACAAATTCATGGAAAACATATAAAAAAAATTTGTTTCTGTGCATTAAACAGCAGCAACAACTACAACGACAGCGGCAACACGGTGCCACACTCACACAGAGCCATATTTACAGCGATACACATTTTATTTTATTATTCCTTTCCATTCTTTTATTTTACTTGTTCCTTGTTGATTCCCCTTTTTTTTTGTCGCTTTTTGTTTTTACATTTGCGGCAAACAAAAGGTACTCATGCGCAGGATCAGCGCAGCGCTCTGAACTCTGAGCCCCAACTGAGCCGCAGCTCAGACCTCCGACTATAGTCGAACATATAGCTATGGCTATAGCATTGAGCCCCTAGTGAGTGTGTGTGTGTGTGTGTTGTCCAATGACTTGTGCTTTTTACAGAGTGTATGGCACTGTGTGGCTGTCATAATGCGGCCCATACGCACAGCGGGCTGCCTTGTGTGAAAAGTGTAGCATACTTTGCCGGGCAGCCACCGCCCCTGAACGAAAGTCGAAAGTCCGGACTCCGGAACCGGGAGCGAAAACCAGAACGGAACGGAAAGGAGACCCGAAAGCGACACCGAATCCCAAACCCAAAACCACCCCCCGCCGACGAATAATTGTTTCGCCAATTTCAAGTACCGTGAATAATTTTCCAACATGATTCAATACTTTGCAGCAGCGACTATTGTTGCTGCTGCTGCTGCTGCTCCGGCTGCTCCTGCTGGCAACACAATCATCGCACGTTGCCCTTCGCCCTTAATTCGCTACCCCTGAAACATGCTGCAGGACAAGCTTAAGTAAATACAAGCTAAAAGCAAATATACGACCACGACCACGACTACGACCGACTGGCAGGCAGGCCGACAGACAGACAGACAAGCGTACAAATGCGTATAGACAGTTCAAATGACGGACGCGGGGCTTTTCAGATATATTTTCGGTGTGTTTTTCGAATGGATTAGAGTGGCTCAACAAGAAACACAAAAAAAAAAAAAAATAATCAAATGGTGGGAGAGGGGAAAAAAGAAGAAGCTTAGACAACAACAAAGCGAAAATAAAATAAATATGCTCAAAGAGTTGCTCCTCACAATGGATCCCTATAAACTGACAGTAATCAGGTGCATTAATCAAAACAAATCTCGGGAGCTTTGTCAGCTGTACGAGGTGTGTTTCCAAGACTTTTTTTGTGGCCATAAACCTACGTGTGTTCAACAAGAAAATGGAACATGGATAATAGCCATAATTTAACTAATTAAATTAATATATAATATAAATTATAATAGGTTTACTATAAAAATTCAGTGCTTATTTATTCAATCAATAAAAATATTAAACATAGACACCGCAACATTGTTCATTAAAAATAGGAAAATGCATACTTGGGCAATTAAAAAAGTGTTATATTATAAATATGAAAAAAAAGGAATATATTAAAAGTTGTTAATCAATCTGTATTAAATCAGATTTATTATTTCTTTATATATTTAAAGTAAGCAAAAATTACGAAATATTTTAATTTTTGTAAAAGGTATCAAAACATAGTATACAAAATAAAAAATTATGTAACTGTCGCTCTGAATGTAACAACTCTGAATTGGTGACTACATTTTGTCATCATTTCTTCCAGTATTAAATTAAGATTGACAGCGAGAATATTTAACACGATATTAATTATGCACTCTACTCCGTCATTTGTGGTTCCCTGTTATGACAAGCAATTTCCTATCGCGCACAACATACACTTATCTTATCTACGATGATCTATAATGACAACTTGAACGCGCCAACAACTCCTTAACCCAATTATGTGGCCCACACTTATGGGTGTGCGCAATTTGAAGAGGCCGTTCGTTAGGAGGCGATTGGTTAGGAGGGGAGCTCTATAGAACATTACTGGACCACCCCTATTGGAATGGCTTTACGCACCCCGTACTTACTCTACGTAGAACGTACAGACAAACACTTAATGCCGCACATTGCTAAACTCAAAGAGCATGACGCTTTTGCCTGCGAGACTCAACTCGACTCATTTGCGTTTTGGGCTCTGGGTCTGGATTTTGGACTTTTGTTTCGCAGAGGGACAGCTGTGTGTGGAGGCGGGGCTGGGTGACCGAAATGCTTTTGTCTAACTTGAGTGAATTATGGTCAGCGGTCGGTCGGTCGGTCGGTGGGTCGGTGGTCGGCGGTTGCTGGCTGTTTGTTTCGGGCAATTTCCGTACAATTTGCCATTGCATGTTGCTGTTGCCGGAGCGGCTGTTGCTGCTTCTCCGCTTTTTGTTTTTCAGTTTTTTTTTTTGGGTAAATTCGGTCATGGAGAAACAGTTGAAACGCATTATACGAACGCAGATCTGCGGTCACAAACTACTTATGGATTCAATTGAGCATGACCAAAAGGAGGGGATGGATGGAATGGGTGTGGGTGTGGGAGGGATGAGCTGCCAGCTGACGCTCTGTTGCGAGTACAAATTATGCTACAAAAATTAAATGAAATTGGGGTTTGGGGAGGTCCTTGGGTCCAGAAGTTGCTTTCTTGGCGCGCCAAGTGAAATTATAAATTCTTATCATAGCGCTACTTATTGGAGCGGGGGTTTTGGGGGGTTCGGGTTCGGGTTCAGGGGTTTCTACTACTCACCATCTTGTCGACCGCCCCAGCCGCTGACGGACGTGGCCAAAAGCAGCATTAGCAGCGGTCCCAGCCAACTTTGTGTCGACGTCATGGTGCTGCTCCTGCTCCTGCTTCTGGCTGTTTTCGTTGTTGTCCCCGCTGGGAAGTGCGATTCGCTGCTGGAGTGGGAGTTGCTGGAGGAGTGGGTGTTGTTTCCGTTGCCGTTGCCCGGCAGCAGATGCTGCCACAAGAACATCAGCCACGTAATGCCGGAAACTTCCGCGGCAAACTCTCCCCGCCGATCCAGACTAATATCACCGTTATAGTTAAAGCACCTACATTCATCATACTCTTCATCATGCGGCAATGCAGCACCAGTTGTGCCCCTTGCCGTTGTTTTTGTCGTTGTTTGCGAATTGTGCGCGGTTGCTGCTGTTGCTGCTTCTCCTGGTGTTGCTGCTGCTGCTGCCGCCTCTATTGTTGCTGGGACAGTGCTGATTGGATTTACCTGGACGACCAGCGACGCTGCAGACGCATGACTTGGTCTTTCGCGCCGCATTCGCTCACGTCGCCAGCATCGCTTGCCGCATTCCAAGACGCTCCCAGCAACACCCACGTCCTTATCCACATCCCCGCCAGCAACAGAGGGCATAACTAATTGCGACGTCTGGCGGAGATCGGTGCAGCTATGCCCCGCTGCGGCCACGGGTAACTGAATACCATCAGCAGGCAGCAGGAATTTCCCAGTCCAGGAGGAGGACATTGTAGCCGCTGCAGCAGGTCCTGTTGTGGTCCTCTGTGTCGCTGTGTGTGTGTCTCCTCCTGCTCCTTCTGTTGTGGCTGGTGTCAACGTCGCCGCTGAAGCATGTTTATCATAATTTTTATGTTCCCAGCCGGTCGGACAACAGCAGCTGCCGTGGCTCAGAGTCTGGCTTCTACTGGCCGCAGGCACATGCTTACATGGATAGCAGAAAGGCGGTAAATAGATTAACGACGTTGTTCCTGCTCTCGTCTTGGTTGGGGATCTAGAGGAGCTAGAGGAGCCGAAGGAGCTGGAGCTCGCCTGCATTGCTGGCTGATGCTGCTGCTGCTGCGTGTCCTGTGGGGGAAAACAGAGACAAGAGTGGAATATTTTATTATTATAAAGCGCAAAACATGCTGGCTGAGCCAAGTAAATATGATATAAGGTGGCAGCGAATTTGAATTTAAAATAAACCTTCACCCTGGATCACGCATATATAAATAATCCCGCAAGATTCATTGTTCGGCTATCCACACGCACCGAAAAACAGTTGCTCATACATAACATATATAAAAATAAAACTTCCTCGGCGGCGTTTGGCATTAAAAAGCAATAAAAATAAATATGGGCTCTGGGAGACCGACAGACACTCCAATCGAAATAAAACGTCCAAACGATACGTAAATCAAAAATCACGCGCTATAAAAAAATTAGACAAAAATTTATACGCATCGATTTATGTGCGTCTGCATCGCCCCCGTTCCATTGCTCCATTGCCATTCACTGCCAGCATTTCCTCCGTTATAATCTTTTCCTGCATTTAGCGCCCCCAGCGCATTTAGGGGGAAACTCCACAGAAACCACTTGAGAGATTTTCAAATTCTTGGCATGTGCGTGGAGCGGAATCCACGATCGCAGACCACCAGTTCGGGCACTCGTAATTTCCATATCGCATGTAAGCTTTTCGGGCCACATTCATATTATTTCCAATTAATGGAAACTTAATTGGTCACATTCGAAGAGATGGTTGAAAATTATATATTGGAATTGAAATTAATTTTTGGAGGCACAACTTTATCGACAAATAACAATTGACGTATGTCAGTCCATCAAGTTGAATGGGTGTGAATGTTTCTATATCAGGAATTTCCTACTTAATTTAATGTTATTTGAATCTGTTCCCGAGGGAATTTCAATGTTTTGAATTTCCGTGGGCTTTTAGAATTTATTTGTTCTTAGACATTTAACGGTAAGTTTATGTCCAATTAACAACTAAATAATAAACTTTTATAAAATCGTAAATGTTTCCATAAACTTCAAATGTGGTTTTAATGGATATTTGTCATGCTCTGTTATATTAAATTTCAGAAACTGAAACCCATTAGAATGACACACGATTTTAAATTATTTTTTGCCTCTTAACCTTTCCAAATCGATTACAAGGGTTCATATTAATTTCTTAACACTTGAAAGGTAACATTCATTACTTGGGAAGGTTGGCGAAGTGAAGAGCTTTCCCCAGCTACAGTTAAAAGTCGGCAGGCCATGTGTCATTTATTATGTCATGAAGGTTCTCCTTAGAAATTCAGCATGCTCCAAAGAATCTAAATCAAAATGGGGGGGACTTGTGAGGCATAATGCAATTTTGATGTTGTGTAAGCGCTACTCTTAGCCCATCATCTATGCTAATTAAGTTAATTAAAAAGTACCAGCAAAGTATTTGCACTTGGCCAACTTCACGTCATAATCAAAGTGGAGGCGGCAGCGGCGCATCGAATGGAAAATGAAGCCCAAGTCATGTCAAATGCTCTTAAAAAGCCAGAGCAGCAGTCCCTTCCCCCAGAGATGCTGGATATGACGATGACGATGACGAGGGAAATGGAGCTGGAGCTGGAGGTGGAGTTGGAGGTGGGAGGTGGAGGGATGCGACTGCCTGAGATGACTATGTTGCCATCCGAACAGTAGAGTGTCTTTATTTAAAAATGAAGAGAACGGAGACCAAAAAGAACGAGGCCAATTATAAGCTTCATCATTAATTTGAATAAAATTAATTCTCCCAAAACACACACATAGAGAATGAAGATGCCACAAAAGAAATGTGCCACAAGAGCAGAAATAATGTGTCCAACAAAAATAAGGTCGGGGGCGGAATGACAGCAGACGGTGGCAAATAAAACATTTAGGCGGAATTATAATTTTACTTTGCTTATTTATAATTTACGTTTAAAATGTGAAACACCTGACAGCTAAAGAGAATTTATGTTTGCATGTTTTCCATTAATTTATTTTTCCGGGGCGCACCCCTCCCAAGGAAACGAAACAGCCAAGACAGACCCACAACTCCAGCCTCGAACTGCACGAAAATGCACAGCAGGAGGGTGTTCCCGGGGGCAGGAGGAGCAGGAGGAGGTGCCACAAGACGGGCACATTTCGCTATCACGTTTGGACTATAAAACAGGCCAACCCAGGCCAGGCTATGCCAGGCCAGGACAGGACTGGCAGCCCCGAGCAGAGCCGTGCTGATGATGTTGTTGATGACGTGGAGCGCCGCTGCATAGCAGCCGCCAAAAATGGCAAACGGGCAACCCAAGACACTAGTCGCAGCCAGAAAGGAGGAGCACAGCACTCGGAGAAAAACAGGGGTATAAAAGGGAGCGTTTTCAGTACATACAAAGCTCTTGAGCAGGGAAGAACTGAATAAAATCATAAAATATTTCCTAACGAAGTTGGCCAAGTATGTAATACTTTTTGCTAATAAAATATTTCATACTTTTGGCGCCCGAACAGGGAAAATTGTATCAAATCTTTAGATTCTATTAATATTCTTCAATTTTGTCTTTTTTTAATAGTTTTACAACAAGACTTTTAGACTATGATTACAATACTTTATTATTTTATCAAACTCCGAACATTTTTGAGATTTAGATATGCAAAAGAAGCATTTACATATTTATAGTTACTTTGTTCCAAAAAAAAAGGGATTCTTTAAGGATTTCCTCTACGTTTTTAAGTTCCTTTTGAAGAATTGATCCTACTCTTGATTCAAACTAGTATTTTCCTAAGTGTATCTCTGGCACCGACACAAAGACAGAAGGAGACGGAGACGTCTCGACGCAGTGCAAAAACTTGTCAAGTAAATATAAACGAAATGTGTGGCACGGCACCCGGCCGGGTCCGTTTCGTTCCGTTCCGCCTCTACTCGCTTTATTTTATTCCCATTTTATTATTATTTTCACCAGGCCAAAAGACGCAGACGCCGCAGCAGCAGCAGCAGAAACACCAGCACACATAAAAATATTTTTATGCAACATTTTTATGATTTCCGTCTGGCTGCGACAGCGGCATGAGCACAAAGAAACTTCTCCCAGTGACAGAGGCACACGGTCTGTTCATTTCTGTTTTCTCTGTTTCCGATTGCAAGTCCAAGCCATCTCCTTCACCTGGTTTCAATTAAAAGACACTTTTCTTTTATGTGACGGCTTATTTCTCATTACGTGTGCCATGTCTCTTTGTTTTTATTTTCATTGGAATCCGGTTCTAGGATGCCCAATCCGAATCCTCATCCGAATCCGAATCGGAATTGAAATTGGAAAATTGCGACTGGGGTTGGCTGACGATGGCTGCTGGTGTTGACGGGCTCTCTCAGTTTTGTGGAGGAGCTGGGGATGGGGATGGGGAATGGGATGCGTTCGCTCCCTTGTCTCACTTCATCAATCATTAATTTCGTTTATTTTTAGTGAAAATAATCACTTTGGGCAACATATGTGACCAAGCAGCGTTTCGCATGTGTTTGCCGATTCGGAATGGGCTGGAAGGGGGTGGATTGTGTCTGGGGGTTGGGCCAGAGGCCAGGGCATGACAAAGAGTCTGGAAGATGCGCATGGTCCAAACCAAAAAAAAAAAAACACCTCCTTGCAATTATCAAATGGACTCTGTACCCTTCGTGGTTGCGTGATGCTCTCTCCTTTGGTTAGGTTAATGTGTGTGAAATGACTTTATTGGTTTTTCAGGTGGTCTGGCCCGGGTAAATGATGGCCTTGGCTCATGACACGGTCTATCATGGACACATGTGTCCCGGCTGCTAAGCTTGCTCGGTTGGGGGGAGTTAAGTGCGACTTAGATGGGATAATAACGCAGTTCCTAACCCCCTTTTGAGCTTCTACATATATGAAGGGGCTGAGCAATTAAACAGAACACAATTGATCAATAATGTCAGAGTCCAAAATGACTAAGCTCTAGGGAAAAATAACAGCCTTTGTTAGTCTATTAAATTTGATAAAAGTGTGTCATCAGCTATATGAATAAACTGATCTTAGCTCCTAGGAGTATTTCGAGTTGAATTAAATTCAAGTTTAATTTTATTTAAATTATTTCATATTTTAATTGATATTTGGTAAGTACATTTTAATGAAGTAATAAACTTCTCTGAGAGTTCAAATTTAAAATTCTCAGGCCTCACCCAAGTTAATTGGGGCAGAATGTCCATACAAGTTAGTAGTCACTTCGAGTATATTTATGACATTTTTATCTCCTTTTTTTTATACCCTCGTTTATGTGACACATCTGTCTCACCGGATACCCAAACAGCTACCTTTTCACAACTTTCGCACAGCAGCGCCTCCCCTGAAATACGTAAATCCTTATTCACTCGAATGACTAAGAGGCGTTTCTTATCTCGACCAGAGCAACGAACTGAGCAATAAATATAAATAGAGAATTTTCACATCGGACAAGCACACACAAACTACACTTCACTTCACTTCACTTCCGAAGCCCACACGCACCTCGAGGTGAATTAATCAACAATTCCGGAGTTGCGTCCCGGAGTAATTCCCCTAATGCAATACATTTCCGCCGTGCTGCGGGCTGTGCTATGTTCTGTGTGCTATGTGCTATCTGGTATCTGATATCTGTAAAACCCATGAATATACATCGGTACCAACATGATTTTTATCTATGTGTCGATAACATAAATATGACGGCTGGTCAGGAAAAACGGAACGGAATAAAGGGGGAGAGTGCAATTGCAGTGCGCGCACCTCATTGAACTTTTCAGACAAACACAATTTGTCCGATAAGGAAAAAAAGCGTCTACACGACACCAGCAAAGGGGTGGGGTTGGGTTGAAAGGGGGAGGTGAGGGGGACGAGGTGGTCGAACGGCGCGCGCACTAATGGCCACCATTAATAATTGAAAAACTGAAACAGTTGAGCATGTGAGCAACTGAAGGATGATGGCGCTACGTGGGGGGTGAGGTGAGAGGTTGGGTTACCAGTTTTAGGGGTTGGGGTGACAAAAATCTATAACCAAAAAAGTTATGAATAAGCGAAAGACGGCGAGTCGGTACACAATGAAAAAAAGGAAAACCATTTTGGTTTTGATATTTTAGATAAGAAATCTATTATTTTATTTATATGTTTTTAATGATTTCTTTTTAAAACTCCATTTACTGATCATATGGAAAATATCAAAAGAAATATCTAAAGACACAATACAGTTTGACAAACAAAAAACTTTTCAGTGTCTGAAATTTAAGGAATTTATTTGCAACTCTTAATTAGCTCTTAAAAAGTCCAATATTTTAATTCCCTCTTTCGGACAGTCAATAATAAGATCCATTTTAAGAAACAAGTATAAGATATTTTGTAAGCTTCTGCACCATTATTATTATTTTACACTTTTTAGAAACACGACTACAGCTGAATTTTCATGCCACAACTCAATATTTACCAATATTTAACATTAAGCTTGGCAGAAGAAATTGAAATTTCAAGTTTTTACTTAACATCAAATTGATTTTGAAAAACCCCACTAATTTTCCTTGGTGTACTGGTCCAGTTTAAAATGCACAATAGCCAACGGATAGATGGATCTGAGAAATATCCAAATTTTTTCTGTGTACAAACCTGTTCTATGCCTTTGTTGTTGTTGGGGCTGCTGTAGTTGTAGTTGTAGTTGTAGTTCATGGCTAGCTGACGATGCTGCGACGCTGCAGCGGCGCTGACGCTGACGTCGACGTCGCGGCGACAATGTTGGAGCTGCTCTTCTTCTCGCCGTTCTTCCCGTTCTCCTGGTTTTACCCGTTCTTCTTGTTGTCTCAGATGAAAATGCAGCAACAGAGGGAATCGCGTGCGAAACGCAGCCAACCAGCATTGGAAAACACAAAAATCGTAGACCGTTTTTTTTTGTTTGTTGTATTTTTTGTTGGTTTTGGTTTTTGGGAGTTTCTGCAACTGCTGTGATTTTTCGTTGAATTTTCCGCTGCAGGGCAGCAGAAAGCGCACGAAGCGAACCGAAACTGAGACTGAAACTGCGACGGTCGTGCGGTTCGTGCCGTTCGCAATCGCAAAATCGCAGAATCGGGAAATTGGGCGAGGAGGGGTGGCCAGGGGGGTGGTGGAAAAATATTGGAGCAAGGTGTTTCCAAACACACACACACACTCACACTCGCACAGCCAGCAGCAGCTGCGGCGAAGTGGCGAATTTGTCTGGGTTCTGCGCAAAAGCAAAACTGCGGAGTGGAGAGGAGAGAGGAGAGCCGAGCTAAAGTCGCTGCTGCCTTCTCCACATTTTTGTTGTAGAAGCTCCACCACCGTTTGCACAGTTAGATTACGTCTGACGTTGGAGCTCTTCTCTCTCTTTGTCGCTGTCCCTGTCCCTGTCCCTCTCGCACAGCCTCTGTGTCAATCGAATTAAACCGAACGCTCCTCGGCGAATAATTGGGGTTTAGATACTTTTCCACCAGGCCAGACAAAGTTGTATTCCTTGCACATTTTATTGATATTAATTAAAGCACACACACATACACTCGTACACACACACGGGGGGCATATGCACATACAAATTCTGCACTCAGTTCTGCCCTTCTTCTGCAGTTCAATCCGTCTTGTTTTCTCCCGAAGAAGCCTTGAACTCGATGCGTTGCAATTGGAATTTCGAACCGATTTTCACTTGGCCCTGCTTGGTCGCTGCTCGCTTTGTTTTATTGAATTTTCACAGCTCCGGCGGAACGGAGACGCTCTCACACGAACAGCAGCGGCGGTGGAGTGGAGAAGAGAGAGCGCAGTCTGCTTCTGCTGCAGTACACACCACCTACGAGCCAGGAAAATTGTATCTATGGGATGTGTATCTACGCGGCACGCGCGATACGTCCGCACCGTTCGGTTTTTCGAGCGAAAATGTATCTTTGAAGTACGAAACTAGGGAGAGAATTTCGATACGTCGATGTTTTGAACCTTTTTCAAATATCGATGTTGTCTAAAAATATCGATGAATAGTTTTTTAATATTTTTGTATCCGCCAGGTTAAATTTTAATTAATTTGATAAAAATTCCCTTCAGCCTTGGCGATGGATTATATAAAAATCTGGCGAATTTTTACCATTGTTCGGGTACTAGATTTGTGCAAGCCTGGTGTACAAAAAAATTATTAATATAAAAAATCAAAAAAAGCTGCTTCGCAATGAAAGTTAGCTCGGACTCAAACCATTTGTACTTGAGGTGAGCGCGATTTTTACCTTAACACCAAAAAAACAATATAAGCAATACAAAAATAAATAAATCTGCAATTTGGGTCGCAAACGATTTTGTTTTGTGAAGAAATTTTAAATTTGTTTAACATATTTTGAAATATTTTGGTTACTAAACTTATTTAGAAAAGGTTCTGGAATATTTTTTGGGCTCAGAACCATAATGTATATCAGTTAAACTTCTCGTTGCCGATGTGCCAAGTAAAAAGAATGCGTGCAAATGCAGATTACAAAACAACGAACTTTGTGAGACACATTTCAAGTGGCTTGAAAGCTGAATCAGCTTTCCCGTCATTCTTTCCTTTCCTTGGAAACCGATTTGTATAAACAAGACCCCACAAAGTTTACACAACGAATTAGCCGGCCAGTCATTGTGTGTGGTATCAATTTACGAACTGGCCATGCAACAGAAACAACAAAGGCTTGTTGATATCAGCGGTTCGTTGACATACTGAGAACCAATAATAAAAGTATCTGTTTCTGAAAACTTCAAAAGTGCCCTTGGAAAAATTGAATTTTCAAACGGGATAAATATTTATGTAAACAATCATTTCAAATGGCTGATGATATTTTTAAAACAAAGAACAAGAAGTCGTTCTTTCAACTCCAGTTAGCCATTTCTTTGTCAACAGCATATTGTAGCTTTAAATTAAGTAATTTTAATTTAGTAGTTATGCTTAAATAACTAAAATATTAACCTACCTTCTTAAAGTTCCTGCACTTCCAAACTGTAAAAGATGCTCAGTAAATACTAACAAAGACGATTTTTAGCTGCTAACATGGGAAGGAGATTTTTAAGATTTGTTCTCTAGGATATGATAAATTTTTTTTTATAAATTTAGGTAGGTACATGCTTTTTTCGTTAATTGGAATGGCAAATGGGTTTATGCTAAGTTTCTATTTGGGATTTGAGGTCTGCGGCGTGTCCTTTTTATACGGGATGGACTGATTGTGTATGTCGTGGTTGTGCCGTTGGTTTTTGATAATCAACTCTCCAGTGGTTGAGCAGGTGATAATTCGTGCAGCGCATCGCATGTACCTATTCCGGGAGCATAGCCAGTAGGTCTTGGAGCCACGAGAGTTGTTGCGATAATACTCGAAGCCGCCCATTAGGAGTTTCGGTTTTCCTTTGGTGCCCTTGACGATCATGATACCTCTCTTGCGAATTATTTCTGCAAATAAACGAGCAGGATTTTGGTTAATTAGTAAATGTACTGAATTTGTCAAGTTACTACATAACTATGATTTCTTACACCTGTTTTTAATTTTTTCATATTCACTAGATTAACATTTTATATTCTCTATTTAATAAGCCGATAAATGTTCTTAAAATATTAGTTAAATTTATTAAAAAATGATAAAGATTATCGAGGTGATAAAAATTTAAATGTATACGTTGGTAATGTGCATTTTTAATTTATTTAACATGTACAGCTTGTCCTTTGGGTCACAGATGCGAGTGTTTCGCGTATTTCAGTCGGTACACCTCCTGGCCGTTTTTCAGTACATGGGTGGTGGCCCTGACCTTGCAGTTGGCACTTCGGTAGCGGGCACAGCGCCAGTTGATGCTGCTCTTCAGCTTCCGATCCATCACAAACTCATGCTTGTCTATTACCAGCTTTCGCTTTTTCTTGCGGGTGCAACTAAAACTGGCCACATGCGCCGTATCTGAAAAGGAGAGCATTCGTATTAGTTATAGATAGAAGAATTTTCTTACAAGTGAAACTAAGAAAAAATATATTTAATTAAACTTAGGTGAGGATTGGGTGGATTGGAGTTTATTCTTCTTACATGAGATTTTCCTTAATGAACCTTAGTTACGAAGGTAGAGATCAAATTATTAAATTGTAGCTTAAAATAGGGCAATCATATCATTGAGAGGTGCTTAGATTCAAAATAAGCCCGATATGCAGGGTTATGAGTGTCCTAAGCTATTTAAAAGCTAAAGTGGGAATGCCTAGAAATGGGACCTCAACAAAACTCGTTCTAAAAGATATCACTCTTGCGTTATCACCATCCAATTCATCGAACGTCTAGGAGCTTGATGGACTGCCTGCGTCCTTGGCCACATGGCTGATGGTTGTGCTTGCTCGAGTGCACAATCTGTCCCTGAAGCGTGTGGACTCGACCGTGGCACTTGGTGTGGGTGGTGTACTGGGTGCAGCGCCAGTAGGTCTTGTTGTTGATGCACTTCTCCCGGACGTAGGAGAACTTCCGGTGGAGCAACAAGATGCGTCCCTTTTGGCTCACTACGTAGCCAAATTTTTCACCTAAAATGTACAAGATTAGTTTAGTTAGATTAGGTTGCAGTTTGTTTAAGCTTAAGAGATGAGGAATGACGGGTTATCAAAAGTATAAATTAGTTTGGCCTAACAATGAATTTTGTTTCCATTTATTCTGAATGAATGATCAACTTTTCGCTTGTCTCTAACGTACACCTAATGCTAACTAAGTGCTCCCTAGACGTCGTGGGTGAGGTCGTGGAGCTCCTCCTCGTGGAGATCGAAGGTAACGCCGCCGGCGCCCTCCATCTCGCAGTCCATCTTGGTGGACATTTGGTGTGGCTCCCGCAGCGTCTGTGCCTTGCTGGAGCTGTACTTGTTCCGCTTGAGCTGCGCGTGAAGGTGCTCCGCCTTGTTAATAATAAACTTGGGCGGCGTCTCTTTCAGCATGGTGATGCGGGCGGGACACTTGAGCTTCTTGGTGGCCATGGAGCTGCAGCGCCACAGGATCTTCTTCTTGTTTTCGCTCATGATTAGGAAGCGCACACCATTGGCCATTATGGCAGGGCGACCGCGCAGCGATTGCGTAAAGAAGACCAGCACGTCCTCGGGATTGGGCACTTCGTCGTTGGCCAGCACAACTGCAAGAAAGCAAGAAGGGATTAGTTATGGTCAAAAACGTTGGCAAGTACAAGTATACATTCAAGAAATTGCACAGTTATGGAGGTTCCTCGTAAGTTTCGTCTTGTTTATTAACATGCTTTGAGATAGACACTTAAATTACATATCGAACAAGTGGGCCATGTTCTGCGGCAAACTCCGAACGTTGGACACAACCGGAGTTCTCATCTTAGGACCCGCTCTTGGGTCCGCTTTCTCCTTTCGCTTGGGACGCATGTGACAGTGGTCGTGGATCTGGCGGAAGTCGTTGCTGTTCGTCTTGCTCATGCAGATCAGCACCGGGCACTTGGTGTGGCGATAGTACCAATGGCAGCGCCAGTACAGATTTGTGCGGTTTATGTTGTTCCGGAAGAACTTCATCCCATCCAGCCAGAGCAGCTGCCCGCCGCGCTTGGACACGGAGAACTGGATGTGCGGATTGTTTCCGCGATACTGTCCATGTCCGTAGTCGAGGGCTGAAAGTATACCGGATACGAGAAAGGGAATTAAGTAATTGTTTGTTAGATTTTTCAGAGAACAACAGCTAACCAAATTGGTTCAAGCTAATACTTAGAGGTATTGAAAAACATTTTACGTTGCTTTGCTTTAATACACACATTTTACACGCTTATCGACTAGGTGGTAAGGAAGGAAGTTTCTTATCGCGGCTAGAAGTCCAAGCTTCTCGGCTTGGATTTTATTTCGAGAAGCGGTGGCGGCTCCCGTTGTCGTGGAAGTGGGATTGGAGGGTGTTCGAGTTCCGGTTCTGGGGCCTCAGCAGCCTCAGCCACAATCTCAGCCTCCGGTTCCACTTGCGCCTCATCCTCGCGGCTCGACCACTCCGCAGGCTCTAGTATTTTCGTTTCCGCGCCACGCAGCGGCTTGATCTCAATGTCGTTGCTCTCCGTGTGCTGGTGCTGATGGCAAAGGCGCAGGATGAGAGTGGACTCGTCGTGGATGGCGATGGCGGGACAGCGCTCCTTGTAGTAGTTGCGGCACTTCCAGTACTGCAAATGACCGCGCTTCTTGTTCCTGAAGAAGCGGAAGCCATTGATCACCAGCAACTTGCCGCCGTTCTTTTTGGAGTCCGCAAAGTCAATGTGGAAGGCTGTGGACAAAAGAGAAGGTACAGATTAGTACGAGTGTGCGCTGATTGCTCTTACACCAGCTGCGTAGCCTATCCTAGTCATGGAAAGAGATGCAGTTCCTTATCGAGTCAAAATTTAAAACCAAATTATTTATTTAGATGTAGCTTGTGAAATGTCTGGACGCTGTGGACAGTATGCACTTAAATGTAATCCTAAGACGACGCTAGCGTGATGCTCTTCTTTTCCCGCTTGATGAGGACGGGCAGGTTGGCGCTGTTGTTCGGGAACTTCCGTTTGTGATCGTGCTCGTAGGTGGACTTGATGATGCGGGCCTGACCGCTCTTGTCCAGCGCAGTGACGACACGGGCTCTGCACACAGTCACATCCTGTTTGAAAGTAAAGGGAAAGCTTATGATTTTACTTCTGCATTCCAATTCAATCACTTGTTTTTTATAAATATTAGTTGTTTGAAATCTTTTCCTATTTTGGTTTGTAGTTTCTTCGATGTTAAGTTGGTTTTATGTTTATTTAAAAGTATTTTAGTAAATTGTTATATCTACTCTTAGTTTTTTGGTTCCAAAACTATTTGTATTAAACTAACATATTTATTTGGAGAACTTACCTTCCTCGAGCAGATCCAGTAAGTACGAGAGGCTGAGCAACGATTTTTTACAAACTTCTCATTCTGGAACAGCAGCACGGTCCTTCCCCGCTGTCCAGTGCCAAAAACAGCAAGTTCTGGAAAAATTAAGGGAATTATTAGTTGTTAGGATAATAATAAATGATTTAGCATATGTAATGTTTTAGGAAAATACTGGAGGGAACTACTAAGCTAACTTTTAAACGAAATCGTGTATGTTTATTGGTTATAGAATTAAGTATGTACGTCTACACATGGTTGTGCACGCCCGAAATGGCGACATTGGTTGGTTTTTTCAGGTCGGTGATCATGTAAACATTGCAGTTCTGTCGCTTTTTAGCGCAGATCCAGTAAGCGATGTCCTTGTAGTTAGATCGCCGATGATAGCGATGCCCATCGTAGATCAGAACATCTCCAGCTATAGTATGTTCATATCGAATACGATCCCAGTCGTCCAGAGTGCGGAGGCATTTCTGCTGAGCCGCCAAGCCACAGCGAACCTGTTGTCGCCCTGTGCCCCGCGTCTTGGGCAAGAAACTTTCGTTGCCAAAGTCGCCCAGGATACTCGGATCCAGCTCATTGAAACCTGCAATGGAGAAATATAATTGGAAATTAGTTAGCAATGGAAATAATTATAAAAGGCTTAAGAAGAACAACAACAATAAATAAAAATGTTAAATTAAAACAACAGCTCTGCAAAATACAGATGCAAAATGTTATGATGCAAAGTATATTTAATAAAAGTAAACAAAAAACAAAAGCCACCCATGCACCAAGAGTAAGATGTAGCGCTATAAATAAAAAATTAAAATTATAAAATTATTCGAATAAACCTTTGAAACACTCACCTGGGGTTTGAAAAGTTCTATTTGCATCCTAATCTAAAAAATACAGATAAATTTGAGCCCAAGTTTACAATGCATCTGACCAATCGGAAATCTTTATTGCACATAAAAAGATATTGGCTTGGGCTTAGTTTATTTTAGTATTCGCTAGTTGCTTATGTTAAACGCAAGCTATTTCCTAGAGCTATCTATGTGGCCTCATTCAGCCGGCTGAATGTCTTTTTGATCGGCGAGGCGCCTGATCTAGGGGTGATTGTGCACTCCGCTGACGGCATAGCGGGATTGGCCGTTGGGCAGGATGTGCGTGATGACGCGGGAGCGACATTGCTTGCGCCACTTGCTGCACTTCCAGTAGACCTTGTCCTTGTAGGATGCGTTTCGCAGGTAGCGATGCTCGCCGCAGTGAAGGACTCCATTCCCTGCCGCTGTGCGAACGTAGTGCACATCCTCCATGCTTTTGGCCAAACGGACGCGCTTCATCAGCGGATGTTGGTCTGATTTTATGTGCGGCACGGTTATCACATCAAAAGTCACTGAAAGGCAAAGAATTTAAAGAATTAGTTGGGATTCATACAATTAATACAATTCAAAAACAATGTGCAGCAAATGTTTCGATCTTAAGTTACACTTCAGCTTAGGTACACGCGAAAGAGTTTATTATAAATTTACATATATTTAGTCTACTCCTAAATCGCAAGTTATGGCTAGAGATTGAGTTTCGATTCATTGCAAGTTGTGCAGGTCTTCGATGCTTAGGCTGAGCGTCCGCAGCTCCAGCGTGAGATCCTCGTCGCCCTCTGTCTTTACAAAGCCTGTGGCCAGTGGCTTTCCGCCCTTGTTGCGCACCTTCACCACAGGATTGGTAACAGACAGCCGTTTTTTTCGCTCTGTGTTGAGGCAGGTATGATGGCACGACTCCAGCACAATCTTGTGCACACCGTCAACGACGTTGGTGACCACGCGAGCATTGCATTTCGTGCTGCCCTGGAACGAAAAAAAAGCACGGAGACACAGGGTATCAATTACTAGAGTCTTTACATAATCACTTCAATAAATTCCCGAACTTTATATAAGCTTAAAATGCACACTGGATCAAACTATTAATACATTTTTCGAAGTATTTTTAATTGGTAACCATATTAATAACACTCACCTTTTTAGAGCATATCCAGTAGGTCTTCAGGTTACTGCGACGGTTTCTGACATAGTTGTGGCCGTTAAACGCCAGAAGTTTGCATCCGCGCTGTCCCCTGATAAATGTGAGCAGACTGTGCTTGATCGCGCCCTTCATGTCGTCCATATCGTTGAATTCTGTAAGGTGGCAAAGAAACTTTTAGTTGTGTTCAATGCAGGAGATATAAATCAGAGGACTGGGAGACGATGAATACCAGAAAATACAGTTTAGATTTTTCAACTTTATATTCTATAATAAATAGGCTTTAAATTGATTCTATACAGTTGACAGCCCGAAGGCTATTGTCGGCGACAGATTCTATGGCTGGCTAGTAGGGCGGATGGTTATGCTGGCCGCACTTGATGGTCACGTCGTGGTCCTGCACTGTGACCACCCGCGCTTTGCATTTGTGAGCCCCCGCTCGGGCGCAGGACCAGTACGTTTTCGATCCTGTGGCCTTGTTCCGGGTGAAGGTGAACTCTCCGATCTTCAGTTTGCGGCTTCCCCGAAAGCCTGTGATGTAAGAGTAGTACGCAATGGAATCTGTGAATGGAAGGCGGACAAGTTGTATTAGTTCAAATAAGGAGACTAAGGAGATCTAAGGCTAGTAGGCAAAGAGACGCAAGGGAAACCAAAAACTTAGATAACTTTAATTTTATTGAGTCGCACAAGAGTCAAGGGTGATGCTATAATTTACAATTGGGCCTTAAGACTAGAGCGCTAAGTCGCAGTCGCCGGCGTTGAAGTGGCAGAAGCCGGATTCGCGGAATCCGATGTGTCTTGCCGCCGCTCCGCACGGGCCGCCGCCTCCGCTTCCGCCCGCTGACGTTTCAGAGAGCCGTACTTCCGCGCCTTCGAGATGACCTCGTGATTGTGCTCGCTGTTCAGGATAGTCAGAGTGTCCAGTTTGGTTTTGAGTCGCGCACGACACCGCAGTACGGCGAACTAAAAGAAAAATTTAAATAAATTCTTGACTGCCACACTTTTGGTTGATACCAGAGACCGTCACCAATAAATTTTCGATTTAAATTGAAGAGTAACACTTTTAAATTAAGTTCTTAGCAAAAGCTAAAATATGCTCCTTAAATTATCTTTTTTAATTTAAGTGAATTTTGTTACTTATTGTGTTTTATGGCTTTGGTATTAAGTTTCCAGATTATTTATTCACTTAAAATTTTCTTAAAATAAAATTATTCATAGGCTACGGTCTCTGGCTTGTCCACTCACCTGACTGCAGCGCCAGTAGGTGACGTCGTCCCGGCAGATGTGGCGATTGAAGGTGTGCTGTTTGAGCATGATCTGCTTGGTTCCGTACTTGCTGACGATGAAGAAGGGCGAGTTGCTGTTGACTCCGCCGGCGGACGAGGCGCTGGCCAACTGCATGGTGGCCTCGCCCACATCCACGCTGATCTGATAGTCGAACTTGGCTACAACAGAGGGAGAGAAGACGAAGGGATCCGGGTTAGTTGAGCGTGCTGGCTGGATTAAGGCAGTGGGAATGGTCACTATTCAGAACACTAAATAAAACACGCGGGATTGCTGTTATTGTTTTTGATATATTGTACATGATGGTTCTCGACTATGACTACATACACATCCTACTGGCCCTGGAGACAGTGCTTCGAGTGGTGGCGATGCCTGGTGAGCCGTGGCCTCTTGCTTAGCTCCACGAGCACGTAGAAGGCCGGGCAGTTCCGTGTCACACATTGGTAGTAGGTGCGGTACTGCATGGCGCGGGATTTTTTGTAGGATCTCCCGTTGACCTTCAGGATCTCGCCCTGGGCCGTGCGCTTTAGCCAGACGCCCTTCTGGTCTTTCGCTGCAGATGAAGGATTATGATGGTTTGGTAAAATGAGGGGTGACACGTGATAAATGAGCTTAGTTAAAACTACAAAATGCCACTAAATTTTCTACAAATATCGTTGTTTCGGTTTGGGTAATCTCTCTTTTTAATATTGCGGATAAAAGGCGTCCTTGGGCATCAGCTTGGCGGGCACATTGGCACCCAGGAACCTGGGCGGATGGTTGTGGGCATTCTTGCCCAGCTTGATGCCTCCGTCGAACTTGGTGATGGCCCTCGCGGAGCACTTGTTCTCGTTCAGCCGCTTGCCATTGCCATCGGAACAGATCCAGTTGACGGTGGCTCGGAAGCTGGCCTCCTTCTTGTACATATATCCATTGAACACCAGGTTGAAGCCCTGCTTCTGGTTTTTCAGGAAGAAGTAGTCGTGCTTCTCGATCCATACACCCCGCTGAATGTCCTCGATAAACTGACCTGCAACGGAGGAGGCAGAGTTACTTATTTTGCTGCCCGGATAACTTGGAACCTAATGTAGCCCAGAAGAAAACACATGGATTTGGGGGTGCTGAGTAAACTATTTATTGCAGGAAATTCTACTATTTATAGCCGCTTATTTATATCGCTTTCGGGAGGCTTGGATTACCTCTTTAGGGTTATGAACCAAGACGTATTAAATTGTTTGCTTTTAATATTTATGTTTACTTCGCGTGTGTGAAAAAAAGAAAATTTTTTGTTTGGAAGCCAGATAAACTCACCTGGTGTATGTGACACTTCAAGCCTTAAATAAGAAGCCAGGGGGGCCAAATTGTTTGCTTACATCTTGATAAACACACCTTGGGTTTGACTTTTAATAGTTTATCCTTTTTGCACTTTTTTTTTGGAGGGATTCCTTTTTAGAGACACCCAACAACAACAACAAAGATGCTGTTCGCTGCACACACACACACACAACCGCGCACGCACACACTCCCGCGAAGTGTTCGCAGGATAATTCACGGCACATCGCTCACTACTCACATTTCTTGCCATTGTGCACAACAATTGATTAGTAATTAGTAACTTGCACATATTTACAACAATTGACAATCAGTTTGTTTGCCGAAAAAAACCGTTTCCAAACCGAAAACAAGCGAAAAAGTGCGAGAACAACTACAACAAAGATGGCGTGCTCGCAACAGCGCGGAAAGTGCTGCTAGTATAATTAACAGTGCTATTAAAAGGTTATCGGCTATCGACGTGAATCTAGTTGGTTTTAAATTTGTTTAATATTAAATAATAATGATAATGTTAAAAATGTTATTTAAGCAAGACTTTAAGTTAAGTTAGCTAACCAATCGACTAAACAACAAAATTAAAAAAGCTACTTTTACATAAGTTTTAATAACATAAAGCCAAAACTAGCTAAAAAATTTCCTTTGCACTGAGAGTCGATAGTCAATTAAATATTCGATATGTGTATTTTTCCCATCTCTAAAGTACAGTGCTTCTTCTTTGAACCGTGTTTTTTTACATTATTTTAATTTTAATTATTTTTTACATTTTTCCTTGCTTATAGGCGAATAAAATAAATAAAAGCCAGCAAAAATCCCTTCTCAGTTGTTTTATTTTCGTTTTCGCCCAAAAGGCGCATTCTTACACAGATGTTCTAACCTGTTGCATTTATTTCTCCAATCGACAGCCGCCACATCCGCATCTGCATCTGCATCGAGATCAATCCCACCACGTAAACGCGGCAGGCCCAAGACCAAGGTTGAAGATTTGACTCCCAAGCCGAAGCTCCTGGACAGACTGGTGGCGGCGACCTTGAACGAAGAGGCCAGCGAGCCGGCGGTGTACGCCTCTACTACCAAGGGTAAGCTTGAATCCTGCGGAGAATCCTGCTGCTAACTGATCAACTGGTTCCTTTTCCAGGCGGTGTCAAGCTGATCTTCAATGGCCACCTGTTCAAGTTCTCGTTCCGCAAGGCCGACTACTCGGTGTTCCAGTGCTGCTACCGGGAGCACGGCGACGACTGCAAGGTGCGGGTGGTGTGCGACCAGAAGCGCGTGTTTCCCTACGATGGCGAGCACTCCCACTTCATGGTGGCCAGCGACAAGAGCTGCCTACCCTCGCAGTTTATGCCTGGAGAGTCTGGTGTTGTGTCGTCGCTGTCGCCAAACAAGGACAGCAAGGTGGAGGCTTTGATTAAGAGCACCACAAAGCTGGAGGACACCGGGACCAAGGAGGAGGAGGAATTCGAGGAGTTTGAAATTCAAGAGATCGACGAGATCGAGTTGGACGAAGCGCTGCCGGAAGAGGCATCCGCCAAGGAGGTATCCGAATCCTCTCCCGTGGCGGATGTGGATCCGAATGATTTCCGCGAAAAGATAAAGCGACGCCTCCAAAAGGCATTGCAGAACAAGAAGAAGTGACACTGAGTGTGCCTTAAAGCTTCAAATCATATTTTTTATATTCACTTTGGTTTTAAATACCACTACTAAATAGTACATAATTAAGCTTTTCGTAATAAAACGATGTCAATAAATCTGAAATTAATCTAAACATTTAACTAGCATGTAAGCTCTAACTTCCTATAACGTATATGTAACTAGCAAATATTCAGCTGATAAATAACTGGCGCTTCTCTGTTTTTCAGTTACGTCCGACGTCCAACACGTCCGGAACTGCGGCCCGCAGATGTTCCTAATCAGCCGAAAAGGCGGAACTTTGTTGACAATCAACAACTTTGTCTACCGCTCCAATCTCAAGTTTTTCGGCAAGAGCAATAACATCCTGTACTGGGAGTGCGTGCAAAACCGATCGGTTAAATGCCGCAGCCGCTTGAAGACCATCGGCGATGATCTCTATGTGACCAATGGTTTGTAAAGTAAATGCTAAAGTTCAATATTCAGTGCTACATTATTTTCACATCCACAGATGTGCACAACCACTTGGGCGATAGCAAGCGAATTGAGGCAGCCAAGGCGGCTGGAATGTTGATCCACAAAAAGCTAAGTTCCCTCACAGCCGCCGACAAGTTACAGGGATCCTGTAAAGCTGAGACCGAGCCCAACCTTGAGCTGCCTAAGTTGTAAACGCTTCTTAGACATTCCCTTAACGTCCGACTTACCTTAGAGTTAAGCCAATGTATTCTGCTAATGTTGTTGCAAAAGTATATCTCTGTTTAGACTGAGCCTAGATAGGATGGGTAAGTAGCCTGTGCATCTGGGACTTCACAGTAGGTTTTAGTAGAGTTTCGTGGGTCATATAATTTATTCTGTTCTCATTGCTTAGACGCTTCTGGCCACGGAAGCTATGAACTTTTAATAAAATCAAATATACATCTAAAAAAGTTGCACCTAATGTGATCTCACTTTAAATCTATCAAAAGTGTGTTTTCCTAAGTGTCTAACACCCTAATGTACGACGTGTTAATACTAATTTTAACTTAGGTTTACTAAAAGGTTAATGTTTATTTTGCACTTAAATTAAGAATATCATGGTGGACACTTACAAAGATTTAAAAAAAAATCAAAAATCATTTTCCAATATTTGTAGGCTAGTTTTAAGGGTCTGTTTTTTTCATAGGGTTGTTTATAACACTTATTTAGTTTAATTAAATTTCTATAATTTAGGTATTTATGAATAAGTTCACTTTGCAATCTAAATTATTTGTTGTTTACTAGATTAAGGTTCATGCTTTTCAAAAAAGGCTTATACTTGGTTGAACTTTTTAGAAATATTACTATCATAATTGTTTAGTGATCTACTCTCAAGGGTGATTAATGATTTGCAGTTTGAAATTTTATGTGTGTAGTTTTGTGGGAAAATTCTGAGATCGCATCTAAAAGTTTAAAAAAAATTCCTTCTGATGATTAAAATAATCATTCTAATCGGTAGGAATCCAAGGCATCTTTAGGCTGTCCTGCTTGGTCCTGACATTCTCGTGGTTATGCGAGGAGCAAGTGCTTCGATATTTCACCTCGGAGCCCACCATTACTGTTGAGGCCCTGGCCTTGCATCCCTTGTGATGGTACATGCAGCGCCAGGATCCGACCAAGTTATCCTTTCCCAGAATCCGATGAACGATAAAGTGTTCGTTGGCTATAATAAGTTTTGGCCGCCTATGGGCAGCCAGATTGAACTCCGCGGGCCCGTCGTACTGCATAGCCTTTTTCGAGTAACGTCGACGGACTGAAAGGAAATAAAAAATAGAAGGTCAGAAAAAGACATTGACTCGTACACAAAAATCACTTTAAAGTACGTATTTATAAGTTGTTAACACAGTAAACAAGATTTTTCTATTATCATTTATTTCGCTTTATAAAATACTTAATGCTATCAGGACTTATGAAACTTTTCACTTAGCTTAGGTTCAGGTGGGTCGATTTGCTGTATGTAGTCTTTGGACTATTATAAGCTGGATTTTGTTAGTTGTAATATTAGTATATTTAAAATAGGTACTCTTTTTGTAATGATGATGCTTTTCCATATTTTTTTGGAACCATTAACGTAACAAATGGTAACATATGGCAAAGGACTTTCTGAAAGACATTTTCAAAAAATATGTGAGTTATTTTGTAAATATTTTCCTTGACAACCTTCTGCTTTTCACTAATTGGGCGCTTCAACAAGTCAAATTACAAATGTCCAAAGACTACCTAATCCTTCTTTCCACGCAGCAAATCGCTCACTTTAGTATAGGTACTCTACATCGACATTAGTTCACAAAATAACTCAAAACCACAGACACTTGTGATGCCACACTAAGGGCTAGTAATCCTTGCTGATGAAGACGGCCCCGTGAGCCTGGTGCTGCTGCATCAGCGCCATCATTTGCGGCGACTGAACGTGGGGCAGAGGCAGGGAGAGGGGCATCGCCAGGGACATGGATACGGGAACCGTTACTGGCATAGCCACGTGAGTGGGAGCGGTGGCGTAGGTCGGCGCGGGCATCTGCGTCATATGGGTCATTAGCTCCACAGTGGGTGTCGTTGAGGTGACCACTGTATTCGCGTTGAGAACTGGACTCTTCGTCGCAGGAACACTGCCATTGGCCTTTGCCTGGCAGTAGAGCTGGCACAGCGGAAGCAGCTCCTTGTGTCGTCGCTTGATATGGCTGAGGAAGTTACCCGTTGACTTGGTGGTGCCGGAGATGAGGCCGTAGCAGGTGGTGCAGGTGGCCTGAATGGCGCCGGGCGTCTTCTGATTTGGCTGGATGTTCTTGTAGAACTTACCGTCCAGTATCTTGGGCAGGGTGAAGGGTTTCCGGAAGGACTCATCATCGCTCAGATAGGTGACGGCCAAGGCGGCTACAGCAGCATCCGTGGACATGGCAGGTGTGGGCGAAGGCTCCATTTTGATCTCAACTGCAAAATTGCAAAAATTGCACATTAGTGGGAAAACTTAAAGCTTTCTAAGACTAAACTAGGTACAAAACGAACACAGATAGCTACATATTTAATACACATTTAATACAATTTATTTAGATTAAGCCGTAGTCTAGGGAATATAGTTAAAAAGCATCTGGTTGCGGGAGAAGAGCCTACTGCAGCTCCGGAAACTCGTCCAGCAAGTCAGCCGTGAGATCCATCGAGTTCACTTCCGGACCGTGGGTGTGCGGAGCGCCTGCAATGCGCAGGGTGACATCCTGGACCTTGGAGGTGACCAGGGTGGCCCGGCAGCTATGCTTCACGTACCGCGAGCACCGCCAGAAGACGTTCTTCAGGCTCTGCCTGTTCACAACGTATCGATAGCCCTCGTAGACCAACATAACCCGTCCCCGCTGCGTGGTCGTGTACTGGATGCTTGTGCTATTGGTCTTGTCCTCGAAGAGCGCCTTCAGGGACTGGATGACACCTGGAACGAGAGATGGAGGTAGTTTGAAGCCATTAGTTGGGGCTATAGTTGGCGCTTCTGCCGAGGTGAATAGCTACTGCCCAAGAGGTTTATGGTACAATTCAATTCCTTGTATTTATTTCACTTTACAAACGCAACAAACAATTTGGCTTTAATCTATTGCCCGGTCCTGACCATCGTTACTTTGAGGCTGTTGAGTTTGTGGTTGATAAACTCCTGGACCGTGGATGGGGTGAGCTGGTCCCCGCGAATTGCAAACACCTTGCACACATGGGCTGCAAAGACGTAGTAGCATGTTAAAATTATGATCGGTATCAGGTGCACCCTGCTATGTACTTATGATGGACTGGAGCAGTTCCTCGTCTACCGACTCCTTGCCTTGGGCAATGCGTGCCAGTTTCTCCTTGCCAATCACCAGATCCGTGACCCGCGACGTGTATATGGCCGGCATGGGAATATAGGCCCTGGCCAGCGCCACCTTAGACACAAAAACGCGGCTGCCATCGTACAAGGGAATCGCATCCGCGTCTCTTGCAGGTTTTTCCACATTATTGGTTGTTGTTTCCTGGACATTTTCCGCGGGCTTCGGGACTAAAGTTTCCTTCTTGGGGGCTTCTGCAATGACACATTTAAGGGAAACAATTGTTAAGGCACTTCGATTTGGGGAGTCAACAGAAAACATAAACAAAATAAAACACAGTTCATGCGGTTCTTGTATACGACTTTATTTTGGTTCAATTATCAAGCGAAAGCCTACATTTGCAGCACAATTCAGTGGCATAGCGCTAGAACAGTATTCTCTATTATTTATCACACTCATTGCGCAATTTCACAGATTAAAACACAAATTATTTATTTCCACGAGACACAAAAAAAGCAAAGAAATGGCAGCAAAGCAACCAGGGTTGCACGGACAATTTTGAGTACAGTAGAACTTTGGTGAAGGTTTTATAAACGTACATCTTGAGTTTTAATCATTTTATCAAGCACTTTATTTATTTAACTAGATAATATTTTGTATTAATATAAAACACAATTTTTATTTCTTACATATTACATTTACCATGTAATTCTTTACCCGTAAGGGTTTGTGTGAACCTGTAGCTACTGTACTTTCACCGCTGCAGCCCTTAACAGTGCGATTAGTCTGGCAACCCTGCGAAAATGTCGCCAGTTGTGAAAAAAAAATCCAGGTGAATTAAGCAAATTGTTGCTAAATTATTAACCGAAATGCAAAACAAAGAGATAAAATGTCTCGGAAAAGTGAAAAGTGTTAGTGGAAACCCAATCGCTGATGATAAAAAAAAGCCCGCCGCCCTGAGAAGAGCGCGCGCAAGTGTCGTGTGATGAAGCCGAAGAAAAGTAGCGACGCCTTCTCGAATTCCATGCGAATATTGTGAATAAATGTTAAAAAGCAAATTGCAACTGTCACCCCATGTTAATAAAGTGTGCTTGCCACAACAGAAACCAAAGCGCAGCAGGCATATTATTTGGCGGATCATGTTGGGCAATCGAGCTGCTGTGCGGACGTTCTAATCAATACCCGTTCCTCCCACTCCAACTTCTGTCTTGCAGAGCTGGAGGACTCCTTCAACTTGCTGACGCCGCTGAAGGTGGCCAGGAAACGGACTGGTGGCTCCCGCAAGCAGAACTTCGACCACCTGGAGGTGAGCTTTACGAGGAGCAACCGAGGCAACAACCTGCTGACCATTGACGGGAAGCCCTTCACCCTCAACCGGCGGATCAAGGACGTCTGCTACTGGGAGTGCGTGAAGCTGCGCTGCAAGTACATTAAGTGCTGCGCTCGGGTGGTAACCAAGTCCAACCAGATCTCGGCCCTGCGCGGGCTCCACAACCACCAATAAGTTACAAAAAATTACCTGTGCCATCTCATTAGTCTAATAAAGGTGTTTATTTTGTTCAAATGGCCCACATAGTTGTAGTTTCTGTAGAGTCTTTTCCACAAGACTTAGATCTCCTGAGTAATGCATCTAAATCATTGCAGCCTGTTACCAACTGGTTCCGAATCGCCGCGGCGGTAAAAACCTTATCTTCCAAGGACACATGTACACAGTGGAGCGCAAGTACACGAACACCATCAACTGGGTGTGCTCCAAGAGCAGCAACAACGTGCTCCACTGCCCGGCGCGCTGCGTCACCAATCCGACCAGCAGCACCACCATCAAACTGAGCCACAGGCACCACAACCATCCAGCGGATTCCTTTAAGCTGCACAAGCGCAGCAGAAAACGATCAAGCAAGAGATGCAGCTAGTCAGGATGTGACCATTGTTAGTTTAAGCTTAAGAATTCATTCATTCGGTTTTCATATTGTAACTTTGGGTGAAATGGATGCTCTTTTAGAAATTTAACTAATGCTTAAATTTCCTTTGCTTATTAACATATCATTAAAGCTTTAACTATTAGAAGCTTAAAGTAATTCAGTTCAAATATCTGTAACCTTTAACTTAAAGGTAGTTGTAAGCTAGAACCTATCTATTAGCCTTTATGACTAATTCACCATTCTCCTTAACAGGCTCTCGGGACCGTAATGTCCACAGACAGAATGGATTTACGATCATCAATGGCTACCGCTTCGTGGTCGGAACGACTAATATGCGTCGCACCTACTTGAAATGCGCAAACTTCCGCAGCAATTGCCGGGCACGCGCCATTGTGAACAGGGACACAAACAGAGTCCGGATGAGAAACGACCGCCACAACCACAGCTGTGGGGAAGTGGTGAGCAGACGATACTCTAAGAAGTAGCAGGTACCAAGCTATCTTGAGGAATAAACAAACTATTTCCGAAAACGTTCGACTGCTTTTCACTACTTCTAATAAGCCATAATGCCATTACATCCTAACATGAAACTTATTCTCTTAACCTCAACTAACCAAAGATTTCAATCTATTGTAGATATCACGAGATTAGCGCAGTATGTGCGCTCTAATCGAGGCACCGACCTCGTTTACCACGAGGGAAATACATACACCCCCAACGAGAAGTTGAGGGAGGGACAAATGAGCCGGGACTGGAAGTGCTCCATGTATCACAAGGCCAAGTGCCGTGCCCGTTTGGTCACCCGGATCACTAAAGGCGGGGACATCATCCGCGTGACAAGCAACCTGCACACGCATCCCACAATGTACAACATGCAAAAAAGGGAGAACCGCAAGGATACCCAGAAGCTCTGCCTCGAGAAAAACCCACTCTGTGTGACCAATCGACCGATTAGGAAGGGTAGCAAGTAAAGTCCACTCACAGCAAGGACTAATTTGAGTTTCGATCTCTCGTATTACAGTTTGGATTAAATGTTAGTTGAAGGTTTGAAGGTAGTCTGCCTGTCCAAATCACATCCTATTATTTCAAATGACTAATTTTCTTTAACTTAAAAACCACAAAAGGAGTCTTAGATTTGTAATATAGTCTTAAATTAGTTATTTTTGGTTACTCTATCTAATTTTCTAGACAATCACAACATTAAACAAATTATGATAAAGTTTTCAAGATTTTTTCCATAAAGTCAGTTAACAGGACAGTATGTTTAGAATGTAAATTCAATAAATCCCCAACTAAGAGCAGTCTTGGCTTTCTTTATTTAAGAAACCTCCAACATTTGCTAAGTGGCCATTATTAATATATTTACTCACTCATTGCAGAAACCCCAGAGACATGGAAGCAGCTGCCAGTAGAGTCGTTTTACAATGGACATGGAAAGCTGATGGATGTCATCCCGAAAATTCGATTCATCCATGGACAGCGAAAGTCCATACAGCTGTTGTATGACAGATTTGCCTATGCTAAGAACAACATGCACGGAAACACCATATACTGGAACTGCCGGACACGACGCATCGGCCGTGAGCCTTGCAACGCTCGATTATCCACCACCAAGCTCCCTAACGGACGGTACAAGGTTTGTCTGTCCCAGCCGGAGCACAATCACCCGCCCTCTAAGCGGCTTTGTAAAAAATTTAATTAGATTTTAAGCCTAACAAAATATAAACGGGCCATGACTTGGCAAACAGCATTAAACTGACTCTAAATCTGTAGTTATAGCGAATAATTTAGCCAGTGACGATTTACTAATGCCAATATCTACTCTCTCCTTCCACAGAAAGCAGCGTGGCCATCTACTCGGCCACTTCCCGGGGACGAATGCAACTCATCTACGGCGGTCAGCCGTTCATCTTCGAGAAGACCCTTAAGCTATCTTCGGGAGAGGAGAAGCGCTTCTGGCGATGCAACCAATGGTGGAACCAGAAGTGCCGCTCCCGTGTCTTCACCATTAACGATGTCGTCTGTCCGCTGAACAGATTCCACACGCACGAGGAGATAGTGCGGCGCAAGAAGCGCGTTCGTCGAGTGCCACCTGTAGAGACGATTGCCAAGGTGGTCACCACAACTGCCAGGCAGCAGCAGCAACAGCAGCAGCAAGAGATTCAGCTGACCAGCGACGCAATGCTTACCACCACGCTGGAGGACGAGTCTCCAGCCACGATTGATGTCAGCGAGCTGGGCATGCACCTGAAGTACGAGGAGATCGTAGCGGACGTTACGGGCATTGTGGGAGCCACGCGAGTGGTTAGCCGCCGAAAGTGAGGCCCCTGTACAGAATAAGTCGATTTTATTTTGACGAACAATGGCAGGACCAGATTTTACTTCATAGAAAATTCTAAGCATTATCACTTTTCAATGTTCCAAGTCGGTTACTAAAACCAAGGTATTTTCGTTTATTTTAAAAGCTAATTTTAACATTGAAACCTATTTTATTACCAAGTTTCTTTTGGGTAAATTCTACAGATAAAATTTAGCTCCTTCGGTTTTTCGTTCTTTTTATAAAAATCGACTTATTTTACTCTTTAATTGTGCGTAATTATAAATTTAAAACTGTGTTTTAGGAGACGGACAAACTAAGTTAGCAATTATGATTCAGCTTATAAACATTTAAATATATGTAAATCTAATAAACGTAAGCCCTAACCAGTGCATTTAAATCGTTGTGGTATCCACGAAACTTCTCCAGTTCCCGTTCAAGTATTCTTCAACCTCAAACACACTTTACTAACGCACCGGGTCACACATTTCCTATCTTTGCAGGTGAAGCTTCGTTTTATTTTACAAAAGGCCAAAGGCAGTCGATAAAACTTAACTACGACGGCCATAGCTACGTAAAGTTCATGGAGAACGGACGGGGCACCAAGTGGATCTGCGCCACCCGTTCCACAACCAAGTGCCGCGCCCGCATCCGGACCACCAAAAACAACCGCCTGGAGGTGCTTCATGCCCCACACAACCACGACTGTGCACCGAAGAAGAGGGACCGAGGACGCCGCAGTCAAAGGATTAGATCCGGAAAGTAAATAATGTTGAAACTGACGATCGACCGATCTTTGAACTTTTTACATAAATTTAAGGAACTGTAATTTCCTTAGTAGTTAATTTTGATCAGGTATATTTAAATTAAAAAGCTGTTCAGTCTGCTCAAATGATACCCAATCTTCTATTGAGATCTCTTTACCTTTTCTTTAAATAAACTAATCATTTATCTTGTTTAAGTTTTCTTTCCACTCTATTTTATTTTTAAATCAAAGCAATAAAGCAGGTAAATTAAGTTTGATTGCTCATTTTTTTAATTTAAGAAAATGGCAATATTTTTAAGAAATAATGTAAAACTGCCATATTTTTATTAAATCATAAAGAATTTTCATGTTTTCATTTGAGAAATCGAAAGAAAGAACCATTTTAATAATACATACATTAAAACAAAGTATTTTTTCATAACCTACTCAATGATTTATAAAAAATGTTACTCGATGGGCTCGTCGGCCGACGAGTCTTCCACATCTATTGGAGCATGTATTTTGTCGAAGCAGACAGCGCACATCCACATGCCGCCGGGACAGTTGGCGCAAAATGTTTTAACCTTTGCAAGTTTTTTCATGCCGGACTTTAAGCAACTCACACAACGTCCAGAGCCACGTACCAAAACAAGATTATGCTGATTCCATGAGGTGCTTACAACATTTTCAGGTTTGACCAAACACGTAACCTTCTTTAAAGGTTTATTGACGAGCTCAGAAATTTTTTTCGTCGACTGGGTTCTCTTGGCAGGAAGCGATGGTTGTAAACGTTGAACAAGTTTAGTTAAATCTGTAAAAAAACAAGATCTTTTAGTGAAAATGTGAGAAGTGAAGAATTAACAGTTAAACTAGTAACATTTAAAAGCAGTATCATAGTTTTTTTCAATTTGTTTATTCTTCCAAATAAAACGATGTGTACATTAACTGAAAAGAAGGAAAACTGAATAACTTCTTTTATTAATTTAGGAGACCAAACCAATTTTATGACATTACTTTCTGGTCCATAAAATTTAGTTATCTGTCCAGTTAATACATTAAAGTGGTTTTACATCTTTCCAAAGTTATTTAGGTTAATCATTTCTATTGTTTATAATTTTGTTGAGGGGTGTAGTTCTTCGAAGCAGGGCTCGCACATCCAGGGGCTGCCAGGACAGGTGTGGCACAGTGTCCTAAGGTTGCACAGCCCCTCCTTTTTGTTCTTGAGGCAATTTATACATTTTCCTTTTTGCCGAGGCAAGTTGATAGTGATAAAGTTATGCTGATTGGTCGAAGTGCGGATGATGTTCCCCGGGTCCTTCAAGGTAAGCTTTTTCTTTACGAGGCTTGCTTCGGCAATTTCCTTAGGAAGGTTCCAACGTGCAGCTCGCTTCTGTACCACTTTTTGAACAGGTAGTATTAGTCGTCGAGCTCTAGTGCCTGAAGAAGCGAATTTAAAAAATATATAAGTTAATAAATATAATAAAAAACGGTCAGAAAAATAAACGCTAGTTATTATTAAGAAAGTTTAAATTAAAATGCCATTTTTTTTGGTTTTGCATAGCTTCTAAAAGGTATATTTTACTTCTTAATGTTACTTGGGCTAAGGCGTTTTTGTTTTTGCTGGAAGACAACGTTGTTAATCACATATTCTGTTGGATTTTTGCCAATGAAATCAATTTAGCCACTTTAATCCATTTTGTCCAGTACTTACTGTTCTCTACCCATCGTATCAAGGCGGGATAGATTGACCACTCTAGGGACAAAAGTCTTTAGACGTTCAGGAGGCTGATGGTTGTGACATCCTCGTGTTGACTTGATTGATTTAAATTGGGTTGTCAGCGCCGAGGTGCAGTGCAGCTTTTTGTACATGGTGCAACGCCAAAAGGCTAAAAATTTCTCGGGGTTTCTCGTGTGGCACGTGAAGGTGTAGCCCTCGTGGACAAGTTTGCCTCGGTCGTCGTAGGTCAGCACTGAAAACGAAAAAAATTTCAATTAGTTAAAGCACACAGGAATTGGACTTACTTTACGATACTTCATCTGCAAATAGATCGGAACGGATAAAGTTGGATTACATGAGTTCAGATCTTTATTTCACTTATTCACACAGCGGTAATAATAATGGTACTATTTTTGGAAAAATATTTACCAAGGTAAAAACTAAACAACTTCAAAGGTGACTAATCAGAATTAAATGGGCTTACACCTATATTCACAATCTTACTTATATGATTTCGTATTAAATTCTCTTCATTTGTACCGAAATAAATACGTTACGTTATGTTACTTAGTAACTACATTGCACTGCCGAGACCAGGTGGACTGCTTTCCCTAAACTGATGGCCAAACTATTCGTGGATGAGCATCAGAGAGGCGTGCATCAGTTCGTGATCCGTCAGCTGCAACGAGGCCGCATCGCTGGCCATTTGCGGCTCATCGATGAACTCCTCCTGGTCCTGCTTCTGGTCCTGCAGCTGCTGTTGTGTAAAACTAAGCGTCCGGGTAAGCTTCCTCCCAGTGCTAACCCCTGAGAGCTTATTCCGCTGCACGATCTTGTCGATCTTCTCCGTATGGGGCTGGTGGTTATGAAGTCCTCCCGTCACGCTCTTCAGTCGACCGTTTTCCAGGACGCAACGAGATCGACAGCGCATTTCGTGCACTTTTTTAGAGTAGTTGTGACAGCGCCAGTACTGCTTGTTACTCTTGCGACTGTGGCAGTTGTACATGTAGCCATTCAGCACCAGACAAGGCGTCGACCAGGGGCTCTCAATGAAGACCAGCTCGTTGCCATCTGCGAAGTACAATATTTGAACTAGTTAGTCAGTAGTCTATATTTAAGTATCGAAAGCTAATAATGGCATGCACCTTTCTTAAAAGCGAGCAATCTATTGTTTTGGTCTCAGTTTATTAGACGCTTAAATACGAATACGTTTACAGAAATCTGGCTTGCATCTTAGACTAAGTTCGAGGGGGTGGGTCGATTTTTACGGAACAGAATCGTTGAGGCATATTATATGAAAAGTATCTGTTATATCATGATACATTAAGTTGCTTAAATAAATATATTTGACCGGGTTATGGAAATATAGTACAAATTTAAAATTGTAAAAAAAACCATCTCCAAACATGGTTTTTTAATATATTTTATAGGGTTTCGTTTAAAAGTCTTTTTTAAATTGATTGATTGTCCACAAAAATCGACCCACTCCGCAGTTCGAGATAAATACGAGCTTAAATGCTAGATGACAACTTCTAGAGCTGATCGGTTTTTAGTAGGGAGCGGCGCTTGGCCTCCTGCGCCTGCCACTTGGCCTCCCGTTGTCGGTCCCGCTGCAGGAGCCGCTTCTGCTCCTCCTCCTCAGCCTCTTCCTCTTCAGCCTCTGCGGCGTCCACCAGCGCCTGCATCTCGATCTCCGTGGCCTCGGCGGCGGGCAGAAAGAGCTTGCACTCCTTGCCGTCCTTGGCGGTCATAATGCTGATGTTGCTGCTGCCCAGATACTGCGAGATCTTGGGATTCGAGGTGCAGATCTCGACGTACTCCTCCAGCTGCTCCTCCACCTTGTACAGCTGTCGCTGTCCGATCCGCGAGGCATGTGACTCGTGATTGTGCTGCCGCCTGGCGTCGATGAACTCCCCGCCCCTGGTGATGACCACCGCCTTGCAGCGCAGCTTCAGGACATCTGCACAGCGCCAGGTCGTCTGGCCGTTCGCCTGGGTGAGCTTCTTGTTATAAATGTAGTCCCGGTACACCAGCTGAGCATTCTTCTTCTGACTCCGGATAAAGCTGATACCTGATTCTGCTGGTGGCACGTAAATTGGGGTGACAAGAAGGCGGAGAAGTTAGTTTAGTGTGAATTGTGTTACAAATATCTAACAACTAATCTAGGAAGGGACTTAGGCGCTAAGCTATAAAGGTTCGGCGAAATAAAACAACGTTTAATTTAGACTTTGGCTTTAAGCAGTTTATTGGCAGACAGCGAACCGCAGGACCCATGGAGATGATGCCGAAATACTTACAGAAGCTGAACAGAATATTAGAAGCATTATCACTTGATTTTCCATTGCATTGGTTTAAAATGAGAATTATCACAAAACACAAGGGTGGAAAAACACAGCATTGGCAAAGTTATTTCACGCATCACTTGAATTTTTGTATTAACACCACACCGCACTTTTACACTGGCAGTAAACAACTAATTTACGGCCTTACACTCTTGTTATTTTCACTAAAAAAAAACTAACAAAACAAATTTAGCTTGGTTTCAGAATAATTTTCAACGGGGTTGCCACCCTTTCGGCATTACAGGGCTGCATTTGTAGCCAGGGCTACCAGAAAGTACCAGTTTAAAAAAATTGTCATTTCTAATTCGAAATCTTTACGAATCTCTTTATTTCAGTTTATCTAAGGTATATAAATATACAGTAGCACTTACAAAATACAGTTAATCGAACAAAAATGTAAATTTATCATTCCAATGAAAAATTGTTCTACAGAACAAACATCTTGCTAAACTGTGAAGACCTTAAAACCTCATTTCAGGTAAAACTGGAACAATTTATTCTTTTAAAATACTGCTGTCGTTCATTTCAAACGTTATAATTCGCGAAACATTGTATTTTAAGAACGTACATTAACACATCAAAAACTTAACTCTGCCAGCACCATCAAGTTTTAAAATTTTGTAACCACGTAAAAAATTACTACAAGTTATGGCTAAACCTTTGATACAATTTTTTAAAACATTTGCCAATTATTTGAAGAGCACTATTTTTGCTGAACGCCGGCAGATTTACGCACAAAACAAAGGGGTAAACGCTGCGAAAATGCAACAGAAAAAATATTCTAAATTGCGATTCTTAAGCGCAATGTTAACATGGTTACCTAACAAGATCTCTCAAATTCATTTAGACGTGGATTAGGCAGCCGTGCAATTTATAACAGACCCAGAACAAAGTAGGAATGTATTTTAAATTAAAATCATCCTATCGAATGCAGTCTTCTTACAGCTGATTGGGTATTTATAATCGTCCTGCTGTCTACTTTTTTTGTGTTCTTTGGTAATGGAGCGCACTAAGTTAAGACTCGGCAATAGATGCCGTTGCTAGAATTGTATCAGCAAGCTTTTACGTTGCTTCAACAAGACTAGACAACATCTCGATAAAAGGAAATTCCACTTTACATCCACTCACTGACGGAGATATTATCGAAATAAATATGCGCATAATGACCCTCTGACGTTTAATTTGTATCATCTTTTAGCTAGCATCGCCCAAAAAAAATGCAACTCATTCTTTTACCTGTAATTTTGAGAAAATATATGATAAAATGTTCTACAACTACTGGTATTACCTTTGTCAACTGAAGATTTTCATTGAATATCAGGAACAGCGCTCGCATTGTATCGTCTGGACAGCCTCATTGAAATTCAACACTCTACTCACCTTTCAACCAAGTTTATATAAAACCGCGTGATCCGGCGACTTGGCATTTGGGTAATATGCTTCAAGACAGCCGATCTACCAAATGTTCTTTAGCGTTTTGAAATAGAACACAGGCTTACTTAACTATTTATTTACTAAGCCCCAGCGAAGTATTGCTTAAATTTGTTTCAAACCAAATTTAAACGCACTCGACCAGGTTTTAAAAGGGCAGGTTTCGCTTGCGACGGTGCTAGATTTGGAAAGTGTATGTTAAATCTGTTACGTTAAGTGTTAAATCTAAATAGATATCAATTTAAATGTTTTGGCATGTTGCAAGCGGAAACCGTGTCCTTTTCTTAATACCACTTATCACTACTGGCACTTGGCCATCTTTACTTTGAGAATTCAACCAACCTTGAGCCTCTGTGTTGCCCTGATCCGCGCTGGTGTCGACAAACGAGGAGTCACTATAGTTCTGCGACTGCTGCTTGGCCACCGCCTTGGACGTGGTGGCCGTCACTCCGCCGCCGCTCGTATTCGCCGCTGTTTGGTTGCCCGCATCCTCGTTCTCCGTAAAGTAGCTGTCGTCGTAGCGCATGTCACCGTAGGCATCGTCCTCCACGTACGTGCCTTCGCCATCGCCAGCAGCATCGCCATGGTCCTCAGAGTAGTCAGGTTCCGATTTCGTGGGCAATTCCATGGGGAGATCAATGTATTCAGCTTCCTCCTGCTGCTGCTGCTGGTGGCGGACCTGCTGCGGTTGGTGGAGCTTGGTTTCCGTTGCCGACACCACAGAGGTCTGTACGGTGATCTGCTGCGGCACCAGTTGAGCGGTCGTAGTGGTTGTGGTTCCAGTTTCCGTTGTCGAATCGAGGGGGTCAATCACGCTAGCGGAGGCGCTTGTCTTGGATCGCTTTACGCCGCCGCTGGAGGCGGACAGTGTGGCGCGCGTGGAGGAGCGTTTGTTTGTCGACACCAGCGTTGCTGTCGTCGTGGTTCCCGTCTGCAGCTGCTGCTGCGTCTGGATCTGCTGCGTCGCCTGCTGCTGTTGCGGCTGCTGTTGTACAATGGTGGCTTGGGGTGCGGCCGAGGTCTGGATGACGATCTGGGTGGTGCCCTTGTTGTCCTCGCCCAGTCCGTCGTCCACGGTCTCGATCTTGTAGCGGGCGGAGGCGCGCGGCTGGTTTCGCTGCACCCGCTGGGCCGGTATTTGCTGTTGTTGTACATGAGGTGCTGCTGGCGGCGGGGTGGGTTCCTGCGGCGGCTGCGGCGCAGGATCGTTCTGGAAATTAAGTCAAGTTGAGTTAATAAGAACATCGAAAGTTAATTTTCTTAGGGACGCTTTCCCAAAATCTGGATAAGAATGATCGAATCGACATCTGCTTTATTAGCACGTAAGTTTTAAAAGACACTAGCTTGTTAGGCCAGTTTTATTTATGATAAGCGATGTAGTTCAAAGGAAGCATACGATTTTAAAATAGCTTTTGTTGAATCGAATAAATTTAGAATGTACTAAAAATAGGATTTACTTTTTATTCATCCTGGGTTAAGAAACTAACAAAAAGCCAATTGAACTTTATAACCCATACTAAATCAGTGAAAAAGTTAGTGGAAAGTTATGAGGAAAAATTGTATGAAACTTGATATAAAAAAATAAATTATGCTTTTAACATTAAAGTTAGAATGTACTTCACTGCTTGGTTTTTTTTTTTTTTTATCCCTTGTACTAATTAATGTTTATGCTTTGGCATCGAATTCGCTGCGAAACAACAACAACCCCCAGTTACCCATATCGGTCAGAGCGAGATAAATGCAGCAGCACACACAAACACACGCGAGCCAGCTGTACAGTTGTCTCGCTCTGGCACGCCTGCTCTTTGGCATTTGGCTTGCGAGAAATATTTCTCGGTACAGTACGGTACTCTGCTCTTATACAGACGCTCGCTCGTGTGTGTACATGTGTGCGTGTGTATGTATTGCGCGCGAAAGGCGATGCGCTTGGGAATTGTTGTTGCTGTATGAACCGATTTGATATACTCACATCCGTCAGCCCCTTGATTTGCAGCGACTCCGCGGTGCTTATAAACGCGGGCAGGGCGTCCTGCTTCACGTTGACCTCGCCGCAGTACATGAACTGGATGAGGTCCTTCAGGGCCGAATGGCTTACATTGTTCAGGAATACTGCAAAAGAGAAGAAACCATTTAAATTACCCCCTTTAGGGTTAAGTGCGTTGCTAGGTACTCACCAATGGCGTGGGTGTTCGACGGCATCTGGGTGAACATCTTGCGGAAAAAGGGCGAGCATACGGACAGCACCAGGCGGTGCGCCTTCACTATATGCCCCTCTGCCGCCAGGGAAACGTCCACCAGGTCGCCGCGACATAGCGACTCGTGGAAGCCAGCCGACAGATTTGTGTTGAAGTTGTTCCAGCACAAGCTGAATTGCTCGTCGTCCGCCATCTTGGACGAAAATCAATACTTTTCTGTATCTATGCGTGTGGGCTGCAAGCGAAAAAGTGCAATGCACATTTATTTATTACTGTTTTGGCGCTGGGTTAACTTAAATATTGTTTACAACCGCCAGCGACTGCCGAAAAAAAACGGTAGAAGCACAAAAAAAAATGCAACGCAGCCGAAAAACAGGGAAATTTTCACGCGTCTGTCTATGTGTGTGTGCGTACGTGAAATAAGTGGCATTTATTTCGCTGATGTGCCGCAAAACAATAAAATATGTGCAATTTTAGTTGCCAAAACGATCACTCACCTCTTGGTTCAATATTTTTCACACAAAATATAGTTTAAGAGTCTGAATTAAAATTATTTTTTGTTCTCGCGCGGACGACGCGTCCGATTTTTTCAACGTGAAAATTAGAGATGGACTAGAGCATAGAGGTGGAGAGTAGAGGTGTCAAACTACCGGTGGCACTATCGATATTATCGTTTGGATTCAGCTTGCACTATCGGTAGTTGAAAAACCAATCGCGATAGTATCTTCCCCAAATTTTGTTAAGTAATATATTTAAAGTAAATTTTTATAAGCATTCATTATTATATTTGTAACCAAACCAAGTCTAACTAGAAATAAATCACGAGATACCAAAACTGAATGATTTGTCTGACTATTTTTATTACTTTTTAAATTATTTATCGCGATAGTATCGACAGTTTGCGAAAAAAAAAAATTGAAACTACCGTTAGCGCGAATACTGGTAGTTTGACATCTCTAGCTTTAAGTTGGCAGCTTTAACAAATTCGGTCACTCTATTTGATCCCGCAAACTTTTGAAGACGCTAAAGTGCCGCCAAAAAAAAGACGCCGAAGAAAGTAAGTAAAAATTATGTTTATTATTAACAAATAACAAACATTTATGTTTCCAACAACAGACCTATAATTTCAATTTTAGAGACGACCGACATTGGCGCGGTGGCGGCCGTCGTGGCCGTTGGCACCGAGGCGGTGGACACCGTGGAGGAGGACAGCGTGGAGCTCGTGGAGCCCGTGGAGCCTCCCGTGGAGGACAAGGAGGAACATTGAACAGGGCCACGAGAAACGTCATTGCCAACCAACTGGCAGCGCATATCCCACTCGAGGAGCGTGTCGAGTATAACAAAAAAACGAATGGCCCTGCTGGCAAATCCTAGAGAGCTGGTGGCTGGTCGCGATCTGGAGCAGCAGGAGCAGCAGCAGCAGGAGGGTCAAATCAGCAGCAGCAAGAGCACCCTAATGATCAGGTGCAGGACGAGTACTAAGGTAAGGTTACAGTGAAACGACAATAGTTTCAAATACAATTAATGTTTTTCTTCATTTCAGATCGTTTATGGCTTATATCTTATTTTATAACTTGTATCTTGTATCTAATCTTATGTGTTAATCTTAATCTTAATCTAAATCTTTACATTATATACATAAATACAAGTTTATTTGAGAAAAAGGCGTCTTTTGGCTTTGAATTGGAAAAAATGTACGAGAAGGCAAGCTAACTTTGGCAAGTTTGACCAAACGGGGCGGGTTCTTTATTATGATCGATGTGTTGGAGCTCACACAGGTACAGTCGCTGCGTTTTGTAACCTCTTTTTTTGTCATGAAATAATTTGAATTTTTTACAGCTCGTCGCCTGCCAGGTCCTTACCATTTTGGTTACCTCGGCCTGCGGGTCCATTAAAATTGTCGCGTTCGCCAGAGTGGTAATTATATTTATATTTATTTTATTTATTTACTGTATTTTTAAATTAGTTCATTTATTTAAGTAATTTTATTTATTTAAATTATTTTATTTGTTTCATTTATTTATTGAATTCAATTTAATTTAATTATTTGTTTTGTTTACTTACAGGAGGGAACCAGCTTCAATGCAATGGAGATTTGCTCACCAGTGGAGAAGCTGCTTGTGTGGATGGCCAGGAAGGACTTGAAGAGGGAGTTGCTGGCCATAGTGGCCGATGGGTGCCCTAGCAACACCCTACTAAAGGATTTGGGAGTGCCGGTCCTGACGGACTATGCTCACCTAAAAAAGCCATTTTCACAGGCTGGATTGTGACCAAATACTGAAGGAGGTGTATACATCAGAGTTCTTTTCCAAAAATGGATGGAAAGAACTATTTTTAAGAATCAAGGAAAGAGCTAGCAAACTGCCAAAATGCGCCCAAACATTGACAGCATTTGAATTGGGTCAAATTCAGGACGCTATAACCCGCCATTTCGCAGTTAGCGAAGAAAACCTTCGATTGCGGCAGGCCAACAACGACCTGTTGGAGTCATTAGGCAAGAAGTGGAACCTGCTGGTCCAAAGGATTTGTTTCGAGGCGGAGGCTATTAAACGCCATAATAATAATGATAAGCACAAATTGGTGCGGCGAATTGTTTCGCTTTTTACATTCATTGAAAATTTAGATTTCCCACCTTTTTAGTTGTATAATTAGATTTACATTTTTATTATAATAAATAAATAAATATAATTAATTTTAAAATATTTTAAATAAATATAAAATTTGTAATTGAAATAGGTAAATTTTGTTATTATTATTGGGGTTGCTTTCCTTTCCACTCCCCATGGTCATCCCATATATTTTGCGCAACTGTACCGGCCATTTTGTCTGCATTCCACCTGCCAATCACAAGAGAGCCCAATCTTGCACTTGAACTTGGAAACAGAAGGAGTGTGAAAAACAAATCAGAAATAAAGAGCGAGATGCAATACTGGCATCTCCCTAACTCCTTTTTTAGTTATCACTTAATTGAGATGTTGTTTTATTTTATATCATTAAATATCTTCAGAAATATTCTGCTCAATTTCAGTTATATAATATATTTATACAGTTTTTAAACAATAATACATAGTTTGTTTATTAGCTGGGGAAGTTATAATTAAATTCCAAATAAGAACGTTATGATGATGGAATTATATTTTCTTAAAGTAAGGAAATTTTTTTTACTAGTGTAGTCCTCTCTGCCCCGCTCTTTTTTTGTCATTGGGCCCGCCATTTTGTTTTGCACTCAGCAAAGTCCTTCATAACATTAATTGAAAGACAATGCAAGTCGAAGTTAAAAAACTTGATGCTTTTTCAAAACAAAGCATTTACGACATTCTGCAAGGAGGTGGAAAAGCCCCTTGAAAGCAATTCAACTTCTGAGGAAATAAAAAAAAAATTGCTAAGAATCCAAATAAACGTCCGGGAAAAAATGCTGCAGATCCAAATGGAGCAAATGATGGACCAGGAGGAGCAGCCGCCGCAACTCCAGGATTCCGCTTTGGCAACGGGCGGAGAAGAAGCAGAAGGAACAAACGAAGAAGAAACAATCGAAGAGCTCGACGAGCAGGCCGAGATGGATAATTTCGTGGAGAGGAACCTGGATATGGGCAGGCAAGAGGATGTGGGGTGGGATATGGACGGAGCTCCACCATCCACCCCACCATTTTTACCACCATCGTCCCCACCATCCCCACCAACAGCAATGGTAAAAGCTGCACCTGCCGCCATCACAGTGGCCGAGATGAAGACAAAGAAACTAGCAAGTAGACACCCGTATTTCTGCCCAATTTGTTGGGAAAACTGTGAGTCGTCGGCAATGTTAAGCCGGCATACTCGCACTTGTTACGTTGAGAAATACAAGTTCGCTTGCGAGTGTGGTCGGCTGACAATAACGTGGTTGCAGATGAAGGGCCACCAACGTACATGCTGCAAGAAGACCGACCTTAATATCGACCCCACTGTTGTTAGGATTAATTTGTAAAAAGATACATCGTTTTCATTATTAAACTAAAATGTAAATTAAATTGAACAAAACAGCTTTATTTATTTAAACTATTTTATTTATTTAGTGTATTTAATTTATTTTATTTATTTCAATTATTTTATTTATTTCATTTATTTATTGAATTCAATTTAATTTAATTATTTGTTTTGTTTACTTTCAGAAGGGCACCAGCTTCAACGCAATGGAAATTAGCGCACCTGTTGAAAAGCTTCTTGAGTGGAGTTGCTTGCCATAGTGGCGGACGGGTGCCCCAGCAACACCCTGCTGAAGGATTTAGGTGTGCCATTCCTCACCGATTATGGCCACCTTAAAAAGCCATTTGCGGTGGCTGGTCATTGCGACCAAATTCTAAAGACAGTATACACATCCGAGTGTTTTACCAAAAAATAATGGAAAGGATTGCTCTTAAAAATCCAAAGTAGAACGATTAGGCTGCCAAAATGCGCATAAACTTTGACGGCGTTTGAGTTGGCTCAAATCGAGGATGTGCTAACCCGCCACTTCGCAATAAGCGAGGAAGACCTGTGTTTGCGGCAGGCCAACAACGAGCTATTGGAATCCATAGGCAGAAAGTGGAACCTGCTGGTCACAAGGATTACAATGGAGGCGGAGGCCGTTAAACGCCATAATCGTTATGATCAGCATAAATTGGTGCGGCGAATTGTGTCGCTATTTACCTTTTTTGAAAATTTAGATTTCCCTCCTTTTTAGCTTTATAATTAATTTTTATTATGTTTATTTTAATTTAACTATTTTTAACTTTTTTTCTGTCGATCTATCTATATATCTTGCTATGTGTATTTAATTTAAAAATGTCCTAAATAAATGTAATTAATTTTAAAATATCTTAAATAAATACATATTTGTTATTGAAGTAGGTCAATTTCTTATAATTATTGGGGTCTCTTCCCCGCTCTTTTTTTGTCATTGGGCCCGCCATTTTGTTTTGCATTTACCGTTAGTTTTGAGAGGATTTTGGTGCATCTTCTTCTCTATCTTTTTGAGGACCCGTACAGTTAATCTCAGTTTGGAGTTTGTAGTAAACGATCATGGGCATAGTAAATTACTATGAGAACTCCGCGAAGTCCTTCCTTACACTAATTGAAGGCCAAAGCAAGGCCAAAGTAAAAAACATTATGAAAGTTTAAAACAAAGCCTTTAATAACTTCTGCAAGGAGGTGGAAAAGCCTCTGAAAAGCCAGACAACTTCTGAGGATTAAAAAAAAAACTGCTAAGAATCCAGTTCAACGTTCGAGAAAGAATGCTGCAGCTCCAAATGGAGCACATGATGGAGACGGAGGAGCAGCCGCCGCAAATTGAGGATTCCGCTTTGGCAACGGGCGGAGACGAAGCGGAAGGAACAAACGAAGAAGAAACCATTGAAGAGCTCGACGAGCAGGCCGAGATGGATAATTTCCTGGAGAGGAACCTGGATATGGGCAGGCAGGAGGATGTGGGGTGGGATATGGACGGAGCTCCACCATCCACCCCACCATTTTTGCCACCATCGTCCCCACCATCAGCAATTACAATGATTGCAAGATTGATCTCAGTTTGCAGTTTGGAGCAGTCACAATCATCATGAACATAGTGTACTACTATGAAAATTCAGCAAAGTCCTTCATAAAATTAATTGAAAGACAATGCAAGTCGAAGTTAAAAAACTTAATGCTTATTCAAAACAAAGCATTTACGACATTCTGCAAGGAGGTGGAAAAGCCCCTTGAATCCAATTCCATTTCTGAGGACATAAAAAAAAAATTACTAAGCATTCAAATAAAAGTCCGGGAAAAAATGCTGCAAATCCAAATGGAGCAATTAATGGACCAGGAGAAGCAGCCGCCGCAACTCCAGGCAACGGGCGGAGACGAAGCGGAAGGAAACGAAGAAGATACCATCGAAGAGCTCGACGAGCAGGCCGAGATGGATAATTTCCTGGAGAGGAACCTGGATATGGGCAGGCAGGAGGATGTGGGGTGGGATATGGTCGGAGCTCCACCATCCACCCCACCATTTTTGCCACCATCGTCCCCACCATCAGAAGCTCCACCTGCCGCCGACACAGTGGCCGAGATAAAGATAAAGAAACTAGCAAGCAGACATCCCTATTTCTGCCCAATTTGCTGGGAAAACTGCGAGTCGTCGGCCATGTTGAGCCGGCATACACGCACTTGTTATATGTAAAGAAAAATACAAATTCGCTTGCGAGTGTGGCCGCTTGACAGAAACGTGGATGCAGGTGAGGGGCCACCAACGTACGTGCTGTAAGCGGACCGACCTGAATATAGACCCAACTGTCATTAGGATTAATTTGTAAAGTAATAAATCGTTATCGTTATATATGTATATCACTTCATTTAAATCATTTAAAAACATTATTAAACTAAAATGTACATTTTATTGAACAAAACAGCTTCTCAATCATGCGTGGCGAGTGGTAGTGAGAGTGGGAAGGGAATAGGCTGTGGCTGTTGCATTCGCTCCTTCGAAATTGGTCGCCAGTTTGAGTTTTTTCTCTCTCTCCTCTCTCAAATTTAGTTTCGCAGATCAATTGTAGGAGTGTTTTTGGAGTAAACTCATAAGTCAATTGTAGTTTTTTCTGGAAACGGGGCTTTAGCTGTTTTCTTGCCAGATCTGGCTATTTTGGGTTGGGACTGGAACAAAGCCAAAAAAAAGTCGCTAAGCGAATTATTTTTTGAAGCGCCATCTACAATTACCTGAGACAGGAAACTTGGCAACACTGTTTGTAAACGCTAGTCTAATGTTGAAATTTGAATTTTTGTCGTTACATTTTGGTTGAAATTTTGTTTGTTAAAGGAAACCTAATTTTTTTAGTTGAGTAGCAATTATAAATGCATTAAGCGGCTCTTAAACTTGTTTACGTTTAAATTTTTAATCCCGTTTCGGCGTAAATGCACAAGGTAAAGTTGTTTCTTTTCAAAATTTTTATGCACAATGGTACACATTTTTTTTTTTAAACCGGATAACCACTTCTAAGCATATCCGAAATGAACAGATTAAAACTATCTTATGATTAATGATATGAATTTACTAAATAAATTACTGAATAATATATATATGAACTTATTTCAAAATTAACTTAACTGCCCAAAACTGTCTCTCATTTGACTTATTCTGACATATTAATTTTAGTGTTTCAAAAAATGAATTGAAGTGTGCGAATGTTTCTCTGAACTGATTGTTTAGCTTAGTACCTACACTCATAAAATCAAGTGTGCGAAAATCTGCACTTGAGCGCCACTTGACAGCCAGTTCAAACACAGACTATAAAAACTTAAGGACTTTTACAATAATAAATACAGATACTCAAGCTCAAGTAGTGAAACAAAATCAGCATAAAGTGGCTGCGAACAAACAACTAATAAAAACGGGAGCGGACAGGGGAATTCGTGACGTTGCAAGTGTCACGGGTGATAGTATGATTGTTTATAGAATTTTACAAATGTATGTTTGTATGTTTGGATATATGTACATACATATGTTGTTGTAGAGCGGTAAGGAGGATCATAAGGATGGTCGCGTGATGAAACTACACTTAGTCACGCACATCAAAATAGCCATTAATTTGTTAAAATAATATCTCGTTCATTAACATTAAAAATTTTAATATTTTGTGGTCATCTCTTCATGATCTAACGATTAATTAAAAAGTGTGTTTTTCTTATTTAAAGTTTAATTTAATTTATACTCCATAAACATACGTATAAAATCATCACATCCCATCTCTATCCGACACAGGAAAGGTAAGAACGAGATGGAGAGAGTCCGCATGCCGATGCTGTGCTGTGATTGGCCTCATGGCGGCCATTTTCCCCCTAGCGGTACTCGTGTGTGTGTGTGGCACACCCGCACACTGCCATGAGCCCAACAGGAAAATTCGATTCTGGGGTGAAAGAAGTACTCGTTCAGTACCAAAATCGAGCTGACAAATTGCAGACACGGTCGAGTGCGCATCGGAACGGCTCTTTTGGATTCGGATTCGGATCGGGTAGGGTTACGTTACGTTCACGGGTTACTGCGGGTTCGCGGGGTGCACTCCACCACCTACTTGATTGCCCAACTACCGAGATACCCATTCAAGTGTAGCAAGTTCAAGTGCGATTTGGCAAATTGTTGTATTTATTCAGTTTAAAGTGCCTCTCAAGTGGCCAAGTGATCGGATCGCGAGGATGTTGCAGCACCATCAGCAGCAGGCTCAATCGGGTGGCTATTACGACTACAATCAGTCCCCCAGTCCGGGCAGCTTGACAAATGCGGATGCATTGAACACCACTCCGTTTTCAGTCAAGGATATTCTTAATATGGTCAATCAAACTGAGGCCTACGAAGGAGCCTACGGCCATCTCGACAGGTAAGTGGATCAAGGGGAAAAAATTGTGCTTCATTGGAGAGCATGTTTTATAGTTTCATTGATCGGGAAAAGCATGAGATGAGTTTGAAAATCATTTATTTATTATTCTTAAATTTGTTTTTTGTTTTTAAATATTTATTTAAACTTTTTAATTGGATTAACAATCCGATCTTATACAGAAATTGATAAGGGTTGTTTTAAAATCAGGAAGTTGAATTTTAGAAAATTAGTGGTTATAAAGAAAACATTTTATTTTTATGAAAGTTAAATTTAGGACAAAATATAGTTACAAGTTTTACAAAAATGATATCCGATTTAACCGTATACTATACACTACTTGCTTAAAACAGTATTTAAAAAAAAAAGCAAAAGGATAACCCTAGGCCAACTGTTATTCAACTGATATTTACTTATTACCCAGCATCTTTGTATGTCTTTTCCACTTCTACCTGTCAGTAACTTCGACTCGAAGACAGCCAACTTCCCACTCCCAATGGGACTTTATTTATTTTTATTTAATAGGGCTCCATAGGAAAATTAATTTCTACCAATTTTCCAACGAAAGATAATGTTTTGATAACCTTCCGTCGAGACGTAGCAGAAGAAATCCTATGAAAACACATAGAAAGCATGAATTGCAAATAGGATCTGGGATGGGATCGAGGCTTTGACAAATCATCGTTATTTGTACAAGAGGCCAAGGAAAGAAGACAAGGATGAGGAGACGGGGAAGGAGACGGAGACACAGTGTTAGCAATAAGAACAACAAGGTCCGAGGAGAGGCAGGCGGTCGGCAGTGAGAGGTGGTCGATCGGTCGGTCCTTTTTGGGCTGGTCAACATGTGTGATTCGCATGTGTGTCGCCGCACAGGGGGCGTCCTTAATTTCCTGATGAGCCATGAAATGATGTCACCGAGGATCCTGTCGCGCCAGCAGGAAGTGTCCAGCGTGATGCAACACATGGCAGCCATGTATCCGACCCGAATTTAACCTTTCGCTTTCCCTGTTTCCCCATTTTCCCGCTTTCCCGTAGTGCGGCGGCTGCCTCGGCGCTCTATGGCGCCGGTGAGTACCAGCAGCATCTTCACCAGCATCCGCATCAGTACCACAGCCACCAGCAGCATCAGCAATCCGAGCTGCCGGCATCGCAGCAGCAGTTGCATCCGCAGCACTTGGACGATGGCACCACCACCACCTCGTCGTCTCTGTCGCCCCTGTTGCCGCCACCGCCCCACCAGCTCTACGGTGGATACCAGGACTACGGGATGCCCGCTCACATGTTCCAGCACCACCATGGACATCCCCACCAGAGCTTCCAGCACACGGCCTCCGCCTACAACATGTCCGCCTCCCAGTTTTACACCGGCGCCCCAGCGACTGCCTACCAAAGTCCCGCCACCTACAACTACAACTACGCAGGATCCGGAGAGGTCTACGGCGGAGTCACTCCCTCGGCGGTCAGCATCAAGAGCGAGTACATACCCACTCCCTATGTGACACCCTCGCCCACTCTGGACCTCAACAGCTCCGCGGAGGTGGAGAGCCTTCAGACGCCGGCGCAGAAGCTCTGCGGGAATGCGATCGGGAATGGGAATCCTCTCACCCAGCGGCTGATGGAAACGGTCAGCAACTCGGCCTCGCTCAGGAGCATTCATAGCGCGGAGGAGGGCTCTAAGAGAAGTGAGTATTTTATATTAATTTATTTTCTAAAGAGAAATTACAGAAACATCTTTAAAGCAAATCAAATATATTAAATATTTTTAAATAAAGGTTAAATCGAATATATTTTAAAAATTTAACAGAACAAAGATCAGCATTTAAATTAAAACTTAAATTAGAACGTTTAAGCTAAAAAAAATACTTGAAAAGATAATAAAATATTTGAAACTATTTAATGTTTTGGATACCAGATTTTAAACAACTACGTTCGCTAAACTTTGAGTAAATAGAGTCTAAAAATCATACATAAATTAAATTTTAAATAGTTTGTAACTGCTTTTCACTAAAATTTCAATTTTAATTTCCTTGCAGAGGACAACAGCCAGGTGACCTCCTCGCGTTCCGAGCTGCGTAAAAACAGCATAAATGGCACCAGCAACCACAGCAGCAGCAACGGCTCCTCCAAGCCACGGATGAAACGGAAGCCACGGGTCCTTTTTTCGCAGGCTCAGGTCCTGGAGCTCGAGTGCCGTTTTCGGTTGAAAAAATATCTGACGGGTGCGGAGCGCGAGATCATTGCCCAGAAGCTGAATCTGTCGGCCACACAGGTGAAGATATGGTTCCAGAATCGGCGGTACAAATCGAAACGGGGTGACATCGACTGCGAGGGCATTGCCAAACATCTGAAGCTAAAGTCCGAGCCCTTGCACTCGCCCACATCCCTTCCTCCGCCGATTCCCAACCACGTGATGTGGCCACCGACCATCCAGCAATCCCAGCAGCAGCAGCAGTCACACGTCCAACAGCAACAGCTCCAACACATGCAGTAGTTCGGCTGCAGGACGAAGGATTCGAGTCTTTAATTTATTGCAGTTTCAAGCAGAATATATGTATGTTGTGTAGTATAAGAAAAATGCCTCATAGCTCTAGTACCTTGTTTTATGTATATATTGGACAATAAATAAAGTTTAAGACAAACCATTTCTGACTAAGCACTTATTTTTTAAAAAGCTCTTATATGAATAACGAAGCATAAAGGTTTAAACAGTTTTTAATTATTTTTTGAATCGTATTTAACTATATGTTCACGTGATAAAATATTTTTTGTTAGACTACTTAACTGATGGACACACATATCACAGGAATCACAGTATTTTTGTTTAAAAAAGCTTACTTTTTTTATATTATTTATTGTTTGTTTATATGTATTCTCTTTAGACCACAACACCCAAAAAAGCGTTGTAATTTCCCGAGATCAATCAGCTCTTTTAGTGAGTATAACTAATACCAAGGAACACACATGACTCCTTGCTGTTCCGCACTCGTATTTATATCTTTATGAACAGCTTTCGATCGGCCACCGATCCATTAGGCACCGCATCTGCGTATAATTGCCGTCGATCGCCGCATAAATCAATTTTATCGGAGCCAGCGATCAGTTTTATGAAAAACGAATTCGAAAACCGAATGAAAACACAACAATTTCCGTTTTGGTGCTGGAAATGTTTTCCCTTTTTCTGTTTTTCGCAGGGATTCCACGGGTAACGGGGCAAGGAAAGGAAAGGGGAAGTGCGTTGGCGGCAGACACTACAAAGGTTGCATTTATGAAACGTTTAAGTGGCATCAATGCAACTGTAAAATGTTTTCCTGCCTCCACAGACACAGATACTCTCGTTGAGATACAAGCGCTCCTCCTCGGAATTTTATGACAGCCATCGGGGCAAAGGCTAATATTTCATTGGGGGGGCTGATGGTGGTGGATCGGTGGTGTTGTGGCAGTATCATATCAATTACTCCACAAACACATGCCACAGGCCAGGGAGGTTGCAGCCACAGTCCAACAAGTGCAGCTGATCACACTCTCAGTTTGAGTTTCCACATTTCTGACAGCCGGAGAGCTTCTGGGGTTACCCGTGGGGTGAAGACTGCGCTCCCTTCGGGTTAAGCGTCAATCACGGGGATCGCGCATTAGCTGAAATGCACACACAAAAATAATACCACCAAATTGGCCTTTAATCCCTTGAAAGTGTTTTAAAAACCAGATATCTTTGAGGCCTAAAAAAAGTTAAATTATCTATGAAGCCAAAGAAAAACACGTACGATTTAGGTTTTGAGAACACTTTCTTGAAGACTTTTATTTAAATTTATAACTAAATTAAGTCAAACAACTTTTCCAATATTGATTTTATCATACAAAAATTATGAAAGATTAATAAAGAATCTTCTGTCCTAAGAGTGTCACAAACTATAATATTTAAAAGTATTTTTTTAATGCCAAAATAATTTAAATTTTGCCTTAAATAGTAAATTCACTGTGAAAATTTTTGGCTCACATACATAGCTCCCAAGGGAGTTGACCGTGGAGTGGCAAACAAAACGCCCATGCAGGCGAAGGATAATGCATGTCAAGTGGCACTAAACATGACCTAATGGACCACACTGACCAGCCACGCCCCCCGACGAAGGCGGAATATGAATCTGCGACCCACAAACAATTACGGGATCGTCTTTCAATGTCGGCGGCAATGTTGCGGCGACGTGTGCCCCTCTCTCTATATCGTCTGTATAGTAAAGTCTAGAGTCTAGACCGAGGCAACTCTCAAGTGGAGAATTTGTCATTCCCATATATCACACAAAGGATCGGATCGGGGGAGTTGGCCGATAAGCCAGGATAGAGTTCAGTTCGCCCTGTAGCGCCGTTTAATTCATGTTCCGTCAGAGGATCAAAGGCTGCTTGAGCCGCTGTCGCAGCTGTGCCCCACTCCCTCCTCCCATCCTTAAATACTTTCTCCCGATTTCTTCCCGATTCCCGATTGCTTTCACTGCTCTCATTTGCATTTCCTCGATGCTGTAAGCCGCCAAAGCAAGCGTAAGGTAAGCAAATTAAGATTTATTAACAACAATAAATAAACAATATGAAAAGGCTACAATAGTAACAGCACTATCGGTGGTTTTTGGGGGCCAAACAGTTTTCCATTTCCGCACCCTTTGAATATTGCCGCCAGTCCAATTACGTAATTACACCCGGTACTGTTGGAATACTTGGGTATATAGGGTTGGTAACCAACATCTTTACCTTAAAAAAATAGAAGAGGGTGTCGCTTATCACAAGTATTTCTTGAAACATAAACATGTTATAACATTGTTATTAACTCTCCTGATCCTTAATCCTTTCAGCCTTTTCTTTAAAGTTCATTCTTGTTTATTTAAAAAATAAAATATTTATCTAAATTTGAATGTTATTTTATTTCTCATTAATTTGTATTCAGTTTAATTTTCCAAAATTAATCAGGGGTATCCCACAGTCGACTCTTCCATCTCAATGGATATTTTCACTTCGCCTTTCACTCTCGCTGTCACTGCTCCAGATCCAGATCCAGATCCAGTGCTGTCAAGTGGATGGGAGAGTAACTCTGGCAGTTCCTCCATTAAAGCCTTTGACATTTTATCGGAAAATCCATCGAGTCGCTGTATACATTTTTATTTGATGTGCGCATAAAATTGCGATCTCGTCTTACATTTGCCCCCGCCCACGCGTCCAAGTTCTGGGTGTCTCTGTTTTATGTCCATTGGTTTATGGCTTTGTGCGGCTTTCAAGTGGAAAATTGTGACAATTATATTCAAATTAATTGAGTAATTGCATTCGGAATCCGAGCGGCGGCATTTTGGAGCATTTGATTTATGGCGTGTGGAAGCTGGCACTCAAGAATTGGAATCCCAATAAGCCAATAATCCCATGGCGTTGATATCGCATTCAAATCGCATCACTCGGAGACGCACAAAGTCAATGAAATTCGAGTTCCTTCCGCCGGCATTACAGCATCCTAATCTACTTGGGGCACCTGTAAACAATCTCAAGAATCGATAAAATTCTATACACATCACAGTTCATAATTACCTTTTCAGTAGAGGCCAAAAGTTGATCTAAAAAGATAAGCAATTTTTGGTAGTACAAATTTGACTCAACTTTATAAATATTTTTAATGTTGGTATTTTTCTGGGTTTTAAAGTAGTAGTTTAAAGTCATTTTTCTGCTTGTTAATCTGAATCAATTCCTTTACTTATTAAGTTGTTTTCTGTCAATATAGATTCTACAAGAAAACAGAATTCTTAAATATAATCGATTAATTTATGATTTTAGACAATTATTTGTAAAATTTAGTTTTGTGCGAAAGTATGTTAACATACTAGTCAGGTAATGCCTATCATATAACCTTCATAAGGTCGGAATAGTTTATTCAGCGTTACAAACATCTCATCAAATCAAAAGTTAAGGTTTATAATTATGTTAGAAAAATAGCTACAGACCTGGCCTAAATCAGTTTTTCGTTGTATTTTTTACCCAAAATTGAGACAGTTTTCTGATAAGAGGATGTTATAAAAAATGAAAAATTTGGACCAAAATCTTTATGATCGCTATCATCTGGAGAGCGATATAAGTTTATTCTATTATTTATCAGCTGTTTTAATCAGCGATTATGAAGATGAGATGATTTTCAGCAAGAGCCCGCTATTTTCCTATAATTCCAATGGCGCGAAAAATGTCACCAGTGCGCTTGCAGCTTTTGCTTGTAATAATATACATATATATAATTGTACCTAACTATATTATATTTAATTTATTATTATATTTTGCGCTTACATTTTTAATATTATATTACAATACAATAATAATACAATAAATACAACAATCAGAAGATAAACAAAAAACAGCTGCTTAAAAATACTTAAAAAACCCGGTCACAATAGACAGCATTTCTACATTGTAGAATTCACAGCCAGACAGTTCCGAAAACAACCGCTAGATGTCGCCCAACAATACGTGTAAGAAACATGTATAATGTAAATATAATACCAATAAACGGCTGTCACACTTTTAGGGCGCCAAATTTAAATCTCGGATCTGTAGCAAACAACATATTCAAAAGGTGTGAAAGGTGTGCCACGCCTTTTCAAGCCCGCTATTTTAGAATATTTAGCGGAACTTTAGGACTTTAGGACTGCAATTGAATCGCAACTCAAAAACAAAAATTTTTTTTTTAAATAAATTTTTTTTTTTAAATTTGTGTTTAATTTAAAATATAACTGTTTAATCATTTTATTTAATGTTGAAGTTATTATATACAAGCCGTGAAATCAAATACATGTATGTTGTAAGTTGTTTATACATTTTTGATTTATTGTGTTCTCAGTGATTAATTTTAGGAACCCAATACATGTTCCTCTCTTTTATTTAATTCCTTTTTTGATTAAGAAAAAACTAATTTTTTTCTTTAAGTTATACTTGTATAATTACTTTAATACTTGTATTTTTTTCATTTAATTACCACGCAGATTTAAATTTGTGCATTTCTTAGAAAAAAAAAAATATTTTAAACGAAATCACTTAACTAAGTACCTTAAAAAAAACTCGGCAAGTATGTAGGTTCTTGGTGACCTTACCCTTTATATTCTAATGACACAGTAAAGTACTCCTTAACCACAAAAATTACGTTGTGATATTTAAAATCTTTGTAAACTTAGCGACGACGAGGAACACTTGTCTCTGTTCAACGCAAAGTGCCGCAGATGGATCAGATTTCGCAGCCATGAATGATAATCACAAACAGGGAAAGGCAAACATTTGAAGTGGCTTTTGATAAACCATTAAATAAAACTCAATACCGCAAGGACAACAAGTTGGGGTGGTGGACATTTCGGAATCAAACAAGAAACTGTCGAATTTAATTGAAAATGCCAATTCATCAAAGAGCGAGGGCTATTGGCCACCCTCCACCCTCGTTTGTGTAATCGAATACCTGCTGTATTCAAGGGTAATCGCATCAGCAAAAGAAGCTAACAAAATTAGCGACAATACCACGCGTGCGCCTGCCACAAGCATCATTATATACTAATTACTCGAGTATTATTGAAATGCATTCAGTTGAAATGGAATAACGAGTAGCAGTTCCTGCTGCCCGATTCATTCCATTCACATACCGCACTTGGTCCTGAATTGGTTACTCAAATCTGACCGCAAAACACCGAGCCCTCACCCCCACTTCCCCCTTTCGAGCTGGCCTTCCATTGTTGGCTTGACTTTCCGTCGCTCGCGGCATTAAGAGCCACTGAATTGGCAATAAAAAGATTATAGCCCGAAGGTGTGAAGTGTACCGGAGAACAGGGAAAATCACATCGACCCGGAATCACCGCACAAAAGACACCCCCAACGGCGAGGCGAGGCGAGGCTAACATGTGCTGCTTTTGGGTAAAAGACTTTGATTCCCATTTCCCAGCTTCTCACTCGGTTCGAGTGTTTTTTGGTCGAGTGGTTTGGCGGATGAGTGCGCAGCCATGTTGCCATCGCTTCGGAGCATCCAATCAGCATGGCAGATGTGTCTTTGGGCCTCGGGTCAGCCAATGGCGGGAGCTTTCTTTGAGAACTCCCCCAAAGGTCTCCGCACTAAGGGTCTCACGTCTTTATGTTTGCACATAAAGAATTTTATGACTACCAGCAGTAGCTTGACCTGTAGTTTGAATTTATAAAATAAATAAATTATAATATTTTAAAATTTAAAAACATTCCTCACTTTATTAAGTTTGTTGTTAAAAACTACGTTTTTTTTATGCTTTGTCGTCTAGATTAAATAGAAAAAAACTGTAAGAATGATTGTCTTATTTAAGGTTAAGGACTTTAATATTATTGTTCCAAGGCATTGATTCTCTGTTAAATGTTGGTATCTACTTGTAATCTACTTATAAAATTCAACTTTAGAAACAAATTTACAAATAAAAGTTAGCAGTACAACAGTTTACCAAAGATTTCGAATGTTTTTCATTTGTCACTACTTAAAAAACTTGTATAAAAGTGTTGTGAGTGTGAACATTCTAAATAATTCGACATAAATTATATGGAAATTTTAAAATGCTTTACTAATCCATGATTAAGGCTAACTGTGTCACCATGAACATTAAATAATATTAAACTAAAGAATTAAACTAAAGTGTATATACATTAAAGAAAACAAAAGTTTTTAATATGCAGAAAGATAAACCAAATAAGTGCCGAAAATGTACAAAATAGAATTACTAAAATGTAAACAACTTGTTACTAAGAATTATAATTCTTGAGGTCTTTTTAATTTTTGTTTAGTTTTTGGCTTGCAGTGCCATTACCCAACTAACCTACTTAGAGAAAAGAGTGCGAGGATACCTTCTCAGGTTCTTTCCACTGATTTAAGTTCTAAACAAATCGATAGCATAAACAATTTATATGGATACATTCGGATGACTGTACCCAAAATATAAAATACGAAAGACGGGAAGGCAGTTAGCAGGGCTATAAACAATAAACAGGATGCATGCACTCCCCAAAAAATAAGGCGCAACCGTAACCATTTTACGACAAATTTTGTTTACGCACTTGAGAGGAAACTCAAATGCTCTCCGGCCAGATTTTGGATCCACCAATGGGAGCACTCGAGTCCCGACCCAGACCCACCACCAGATGTCTACGAGCCACTTGAGTGCGCCGTACACAATTCCACTCCGTGATTCCGAGTGATTCTCTTCAGTGGATCTCGGCAGCTATTTAAAGACAGCCCGTAGCGTCCAGCTGAAGCACATTCGCTGCGCAGCCCTCACGTCGTAAAGATCTATCCGAAATCCCAAAAAAGTCCGGAGTGAACAAGTGTCGGAAAACTCATAGGAAAATATTCAATTTGTTCAAGAAATATCGAAAAATGCTGAATATGGAAAGTGCCAGTGTGGGTGCTGCGATGGCGGGTCTGAGCAAGTCGCTAACGACGCCCTTCTCCATCAACGACATCCTGACGCGCAGCAGTCCGGAAACACGTCGCGTGTCCAGCGTGGACTCCGAGCCGGAGACGGACAAGTTAAAGCCCGCCGACCGGGAGCGATCGGCCTCCAAGTCACCGCCACTCTGCTGCCGTGATCTCAGCCTCTACAAACTCTCTCAGGCCAAGGAGATGCAACCGAATCCCAGGCAAACCAGCAACTATCTGCAGTACTATGCGGCGGCGATGGATAACAACAACCATAGCCATCACCAGGCAACACCCACATCGAACTCCAGTGCAGCGGACTATATGCAGCGCAAATTGGCCTATTTTGGCTCCACCCTCGCCGCTCCCTTGGACATGAGACGCTGCACCAGCAACGATTCCGGTAAGTAATCAGAAAGTTAACTCCATTCAGGGCTAATGGATTTGGGTGAAAGCCCTTTGTGTGTTGTTTTGCTAATTTTCCGTAATTTTCCCGTTTACAGACTGCGACTCACCGCCGCCGCTGAGCAGTTCGCCCTCAGAATCGCCACTTTCCCACGACGGCAGTGGACTGAGCCGCAAGAAGCGTTCGCGTGCCGCCTTTAGCCATGCCCAGGTCTTCGAGCTGGAGCGTCGTTTTGCCCAACAGCGGTATCTTTCCGGCCCAGAGCGCAGTGAGATGGCCAAGAGTCTGCGGCTGACGGAGACCCAGGTGAAGATCTGGTTCCAGAACCGTCGCTACAAGACCAAACGCAAGCAGATCCAGCAGCACGAGGCCGCTCTCTTGGGGGCCAGTAAGAGGGTTCCTGTCCAGGTGCTGGTGCGGGAGGATGGCAGCACCACCTACGCCCACATGGCAGCACCGGGGGCGGGGCACGGCCTGGATCCCGCCCTCATCAACATCTATCGCCACCAGCTGCAGCTGGCCTACGGTGGATTGCCCCAGATGCAGATGCAGATGCCGTTCCCGTACTTTTACCCGCAACACAAGGTGCCGCAGCCCATACCGCCGCCCACCCAGTCCTCCAGTTTTGTGAACGCATCCTCTGCATCCTCATCCCCAATTCCGGTTCCCCTGCCGGGGGCAGTGCGTCCTCAGCGAACGCCTTGCCCAAGTCCCAATGGCCAGATGATGATGAGTGTGGAGAGCGGAGCCGAGAGCATCCATTCTGCGGCCGAGGATGTCGACGAGAATGTGGAAATCGACTAGATGATGGTACTGCCAATTTCCCTGATAAAATGGAGGTTACGTTTTTGTGATAGCCGTAGAAGTTGTGTTTTAGTCTATATGTGTAACCAGTAGATATCCAATAGCTTTAGTAGCCATAAGTTTTAGTTGTACCCGAAAGCTAAATAAAATCCTAATTGAAATTAAACTTGGTGAATTTTGGTTTTATTTTAAAGCGGTTATTAAAGGGTATGGCTTTTTTTGCCCACTGGTAATATTTTTAAAGGGTTTGCTCTTTGGATAAATTGGGCCTTTGGGCAATTAATTAAGAAAATTGATTATTCTTTGCATCGATTTATTACAGCACTACTAACTGCCTCAAATAAAATATATTTTTCGTTTATTAAACCATTTTTGAAATAGATTTTTTTAAACGTATAATTTAAATCAGAGAAAGTTTGTAAATTACAGAAAAGATTTTTAGGTTTCTGTGAAAAATGTATATTACAAATCGTAGCAATAAATCTGAAGATGGTATACAAGTTTTTTATAAAAATTGGCTATCGGTTTCCTTTGGATTAAAAGTAAACTTAGATATCACAGAATACGAAACTTAAGCCTAATTTTCTTTCCGAAAAATATTCCATAAAAGTAAACAGTTTAAAATATTAGTTGAAGAATATTTGTCAACGTTTTTTAAAAAGTTATTTAAAAAGTTAAACACTGTTTAAAACCACGTTCTTTAAAAGAGATTACTTAACTTTAACTGAAAAAACCCCTATAACTGTGCTAATATACGTAGGCTGCTATATATATTTCTGGCCTAATAATGAAAATGCGAATATTTATGAGTAAAAATGGTTTTATTGTTTTTCAAAGTATTCTCCAGCAAGACTTATACACTTTTGCATGCGCTCAAACCAATTGTCGAAGCACTTTGTCCACTCCAATTGAGACACCTCAAAAACATGGTTTTTGAACGCTTCAACAGCATCTTCTGGCGTCGAAAATCGTTGACCACGCATTTTTCTCTTGGTGTTCGGGAATAAAAAGAAGTCATTGGGTGCCAATTCAGGGCTACATGGCGGATGACCCATCAATTCGACATTTTGGCCGGTCAAAAAGGCGCTGATGTGTGAGAGCTCGAATTGTCATGGTGCAGAATGATCGTCTTCTCTTGTTCGTTTTTCGAATTTCTCCGAAGTTTTTAGGCAAACAAATTGTGGTGTACCACTCAGAATTGACCACCCTACATTGCTCAAGCGGAACAGTCGCCACATGACCTGTTTTACCGAAGAAACAGGCCACCATTTGCTTCGAAGTGCTTCTTCCACGAACAACTTTCGTTGGATTTGTCTCGTCTTCGAAGACCCACACGGTCGATTGCTGTTTTGTTTCGGGCTTATAAGCATATACCCATTATTCGTCACCTGTGACGATCTTATAAACGTCTTTTGAAACACCGCGATTGTATTTTTTCAAATTTTTTTGCAAAAATCCACACGAACTTTTTTTGAGCGATTGTCAAATTGTGCGGGATCCAACGAGAAAAAATTTTTTTACGACCAAGTGTTCATTCAATATCAAATGTATGCTGGTGGAAGAAATGCCCAAGGATGCCTCTATCTTACGGTATGTCACATGACGATCTTGCATTATCAGTTCATGCACGGCGTCAATGTTCTCTGGAACAACGACTGTTTTTGGACGACCTTCACAACCTTCGTCTTCGAGCGAGCGTCGGCCACGATTGAATTCATTTTACCAGTTTTTCACAGTTCTATAAGATGGTGCTCCATCGGCATACAAAGATTTAAGTTCATCGATGCACTCTTGTCGTGTTAATTCACGTCGAAAGCCGTGAAAAATTATTGCGCGAAAATGTTCACGAGTTAATTCCATTTTCTGCCAAATTGATTTTTTCAAGTCACTGTAAACCACACAAATTATGGCCGTACGTTAAAACGTTCTGAGCACGTTTCTGCTAAAACAAGTCAAACTTCCCAATGAAAACGTCAGTTGGCGCCAGACAACACTTAGTATGGCCTAGGCCAGAAATATATATAGCAGCCTACGTATGTTTATTTAATCTTGATTAAACAAATTTTTATAATGGATTACAAATGGATTAAAAATTATGTTAGTTCTATTAGAATTAAAGTGTTACTGAACCACCCATATATGTTACTTGTTAAATAAATTGATACCACATGACCTCAATTCGCATCAACAGGCGGGTTAGAAGAGGCTTCTCAGACCCTTCAGGAATACGAATGACAGTGATCGGGCGGAAGAGGGCCTCGAGATGGGATGTGTTCCGCTGAAGTGAAGTGGCCATGCGTGTGGCCGGAGTCTTGCGAAAATCGAAAACCGAAAAACCAAAGCCGACGATGATGACCGACTATGACGAGCGCACTCAATGTCGACATAGAAGTGCTTCAATGTGTCAGAAGGGTCGGGACGGAGACGTCTGTGACCCACAAACCACTGACTTACATACGATTCTCCCGTTTGAAAAGCGCTTTTGCACAAGATCATCGGAGGAGGGGGAGGATTGGGATTGGGAGTGGAAATGGGAACGAGAACATAGACATGTCCTTAGCGGCACAGTTGGTGGCTGACGACAACAAGGACACGCCTCAAGTACTTGGCGGCGACAACATTAACGGCCCGACCAGGCGATGTTTATAAACAAACAAACAAATAGAATCACCAACGGATCGGGATCGGAAAAAGGACATGTGACCACTGGAAAATTAAATCGACCGATCATTGCTAAACATCCACTTCAGAAGGAGCAGGAGCGCCTGGCAACAATGTTGATCATGTTTCTTGAAAGACATTTTCCCGTTCCCATCCTCAGTACTTACCCTTTCGTGCACTAAGGAAAAAATTCTTTATTTTAACATTTTCAAGAAAAGTTTATTTAGTTAAGTCGTACATCTAAAAGTGTTGATAGAGTATTCTTTCACTTGGAAAAAACTTATACATGAAAGCGAATAACATTTTGTATAAATTTAAATCTTAACTTAAATTTCTTTCATTTTAAAATGGTTATTGATTTTCTTTTATTAAAAAGTTTTAAATACGGAAAACGGCTATAAAATATTGTTTACAATTAATTGTGACAAATTTCTTTCACTCACATTTTGGGGGTCGTTTTTCCTGAGTGTCGGACATAGTTTGCAAGTGGGGCATTGAACGTGCCAGTCTGGTGACTGCCAACTGAAATAACAATTCGGATATGAGCGATCCCTAAGTACATACTATACTATACTATATGCTCTTGGGCGCATTCTTAGACTAAAAGCCCGCGGGCAGTTGACAAATTTGGGACACTAAAATCGATTGACAGTTGTAATTACTTGTGTCAATACGAGTTTCAGAAATGCGAGGATATATGTTTTTGCCACTCGGTTTCTGAAACCATGTCATAATTCATTTTAAAGCAATCAATTATTGACGGGAATTTTGCACTTAAATAAAAAAACAAATTAAGGGTTTAAGAAAATTAATTGCGTAAAATAATTTGTTAGGGTATTATCAGGTAGTGGTTTATTATCAGATAGTTGCTCAATAATATCTGGACCAAATTTTGAGCATAAGCTGAAATATAAGTTAAATGGTTTTCAATTTTCTTTAAATCAGAATCTCAATTATCCACAAAATGCCTCGAGTGGGAAACCAGATTGAGTGTTTTCTTTTGTTCTCAAGAATATGAGTGCATTTTTGCTGGAGACCCTCCCCGTTCCGCAGACACTTTGCTGTTCACCCTGGTAATTCATGCGCCCTTTGACTTTGAGTTTCGGTTTTATAGCACGCTTCGGATTCGGATTTCTTACCACCGCACTGAAGGGTTGGAAGTCACACGCTGCATGTGGTCCCTGGTCCCCGAGTGAAATCCATTCGTCCTGCTACTAATTTGTTTATACTGCGCCGCCTCCGGATTTGTTTATGCAACCTTTTTTATGACACACATGCGGGGGTGCTACGAACTGTCAGCTACTTGACGGCAATCCTTTTTAACTGGGCCGCCGATATTTTGCTTGTAATTAATATGGAAATTCGTCATGTGGTCCAAGTGGCGTATGCGCAATCTTTGAACTGCAATTAGTCGTCTCCTGTCACTGGACGTCCTCGATAGGTAAACAATTTTAGCAATATTCGCTATTTGTTTAAACATTTCTAGGGGGGGGTTGCTCCTCATTCTTAAGCAGAGAGTGCATTTAATGGCAAAATGCAAAATTCAAAAGAAAATGTTGCCCGGACAGCTTAAAGTGTAAACAAAATGCCCAAAATGTGTTCACTTATTATTAAATGCACTGCATTCTTGTTTTGGCCCATTTCGATGCACTTTGCTTTAGCGTTTCTGCGTTGTCTTTTCATGCTCCTGTTCATTACGTCGATTCCGATCCCCGATGCCCGATCCCCATCCTCATCCCTCGATTCCCTAGATCCACATACACATATCCGATCCGATCGGATTGGATTCGACGTCGTCTGCTGCACACATGTGCGCCATAAAAGGAGACTGAGGATGAGGATGGGCGGCGGCGGAGATCTTCGACTTTCGACTGCGACTGACACTTCGATTTGCAGGCAATTGCTATTGCTATTGTTGTTGTTGTTGTTGTTGCACGTGTTGTTCCGAAGACGCGTTTGTTTATGCAACAGCCCTGCTCCTAACAGTTCTTGGTAGGAATAACTTCACAACAAATTCATCAGCCAAACTCAAAAACTCTAAAGCGTGATACTCTATGCGTTGAAGGGGTAATTGAAAAATGTGATGTACTTTATTTTAATTAAAAGAGTTTAAAGGGGATTACCCCAAGGTAGAAGAAATAGGTTTTTTGTTAGATTTAAAAGCTTAAAAATCTGTTTTGGTATATGCGTACTTCTTACTACAATTTTTAGAAAATAGATTATTCTTAACAAAAACATACTTTCTTCTTATTTTCTCTTAGTACCTACGTTGTTTTCAATGTCTAGCTAATTGAGTTTCATACTATTTATTGTTAGAAATTTATTAATACATTTTTACACACTAAACACAACATGATTAAAAAAGGGACCTATTTTGTAGAGTATTTACATATCAACACGCCCGATTCCTAGAGGCTTTCCAACTTGATTTTGTTATTGAAGTTGTGCTCTTTGTTTTATGGGGTGGACCTGGCCTAAGAGGGGGAATCCCTGAAAGGGATTGGAGCCAGCGACATTGCCTAATTGCTTTGCTGCCAGGCGGGCGATGGGATTTGGGTTTGCCACTGGGTGGAGGATGGGATCCCTTCGTTTGGTTTGGCTAGGTAAATGAAACGTCGCCTCCCCAACCCAGCCCAGCCCAACGATTAACCCACTCACACCCACGGACCCCGATTGCTCTGTAAACAAAACACGGAAAACAAAGTACAAATGATGCCCTGGCCTGGCCTATTTATGTTTATTTTGTTTTGAAAATGGTGCGTTTAATTTATAGTTAATTGTTTTTCAGCTTTTCATTAGCCAACCAAACCGAGCGGTGACTGTGTGCGGTCCCCGAGAATGAGAATGAGAATTCCTGGGAATCCAGCATCCAAAACCTACTCGTACTCGCACCAATTGTTGTTGATGATGGTGCTATTTGCGCAAGTTGTTGTGTGCAGCCCGCCCGTCTAACAAAATGGCCACCCACCTCAATTTCAATTTGAAATTCAATTTCCAACTCAATCTGCCGTCCGGCAGCTGTTGAAAAAATCTTTGCGCTTTACGCAATGCCAAATCCGAATCCAAATCCAAATCCAAATCCTATCCGGAATCCATCCACTCCCTTGCTTATTTGGCTTCAAATAAAAAATCATTTAAATGATTTCGAGAACGGCAGCCGTAGCAGCAGCAGCGGCATCAAATTGAATGATAAATGTTTTGGCTTTTGTGATTTTGTTTATTGTTCAAATTTCGGGTAAAAAATTTCAAATTTTTACCGCATGCATAAAACGGTTTTGGTTTCTCATTTTTTTCCTTCCCTTTTTTTTTTTACTTTATCGCGTTTTATAGACGGCCATTCAATTCGGCAAATGTTGAGTTGAGTCCAACTAGCACTAGATGGATGGTTTGTTGTTTCGCGAGCTGTTTAGATGAAAATGTTGTGGTATCGCAGACCGAGAGAGAGGGAGATGCGAACATGTGTCCAAGTTCCATCATTGGGGCAACTTAATTAACGTTTTTAATGGACCTGCCGACTCGTAATGCCCGACAATTAAAGTCGCAATAGACATTTGGTTGATCCAGGCGTTAGATTGGCCCCGGGGCCAAGAACTGAGTGGGTGAGATCTTCGAGCATTGCCCAATGGACTGGCCTGGGTCCCTTATCAGCTGCCGGAGCGCTACTAATGGGCTACCAGGCGGAAAAACACTTGAAGATCTATTGATAAACAGTCACTTGGTATGTGAAAAACGAAAAACTGGTGGGATCTGTTTTTCTCACTGCAGCCTTTTGGCACCGAAAAGTGTTTGGATGGAATGGCGAAAGGAAAACAAACTGAATGGTGTCGTATATGGTAAACACTTCGATGGAAAACTTTTTCGTGCCGGAATCTTTTCGCCTGAGAGCACCTGCAACTAAGTTGCTCGTTAATCTTTTGTTTTCCTTCATTTATTTCGAACAACATTAAGGCGCTTAAAGCCCGTTTAAGTGCCCATTGCTTAGTGTAAACAGTTTTCCCATTGGATGCCATCGACTGAGTCAGAAGAAGAAGGTGTGGGTGCTTCAAGAATTTACAGTGGACTAGGTTTTCCCCGGAAGATTTCAATTAAACCCTGAGGAACTCCAGAAAGGAACTTCAAAATGCTTAAATCAATCATATTTAATTCTATATTATTTAGATTTTATGTTAGATTGAACTGTTAGATTAAAGTGCATTTGTTAGATGTAGTATTTAGACTACCATTAGATATGACATTAAATATGACTTTGTTGCAAGTCTCTGAGCTTCAAATTTTTCCCCATTCAAGGAGTAAAACTACCTTGAATTTTCTGCAATGCATAAGTCAGCAAGAAATTGTCGAGAAGGAGCAGTTTAACGCCTCGTTAGCTTTCGTCACTAAGCTGAGCAATTTGGCTTTTAAATGAATTCCACCTACTTTTCCTTAGTGACATCTCTTTATCTTTCCTCCTTCTTTTTTTCTCTTTTATTTTTTCATAATCATTATACGAGGAATTCGGTTCGTCCTGCCACCCAAACGCCTATCGGCCACACCCACTCCAATGTCGGCAGCTATTAGCAGCAATTTTCAATTTCCTTTCTGATGAAGCACATGGCAAGAGAGCAAATTACATGGCGCACAAGATGAGACATTCACTTTTCCCCTGCTTTTCTTTTTCCCTTTTTTTTCTCTTTGGTTTTTCCCCTATTTGAACTCCTGGGTCCTGGGGCCCACGTACGCAATTGTCCTGAGCGCTCGTCTTCGATTCGAAAAGAACATTTTCTTGCAATTTCTTGGGTGGTTGGGCGGCTGAGTGGGTCGAGCAGACGAGACGGGCGCAAATGAACGGCCATTATGTTTATCCGAAGTGAAAGCGAGGGCTGAAGTGAATTTTTAACGAGCTGCCGGAGACGGAGACCCCGAGAAGTTGCTCAGTGCGTTGCAGTGAGTTAGTGAGTTATCCTGCCGGCAAAGGACATGCTTCAATAGAATAAGAAGAAAATTACACTTAAACGCTGCGGCGTGTCGACAGCTTTTGACTCCCCTGGGTGGTCAGTCATTTCTTATCTTGCAGAGGGTATTATAATATGTGGCTTAAGCTTGTAACTTTAAAAAGGGGATTAAATATATAATAAAGTTGTGGTAAGTGGTTTGAAAATGATAATTTTAACAGCAATAAATAACGTTGTTGTTATTAAATTGTAAAAAATTTAAAAGAAAGTTCTGGGAAAAAATCACATATAACGAAATCGGGAAACAGAAACTTACAATAATTAAGTAAATTTATAAATTTATTTATGACTATAAATAAGAAATACTATTGGCTTGTACATTAAACTAAATAAAGGGTATTAAATAAAAGCCCTAGACGAGCTAAGCTGCCTCTCCGCTTTCCTATTTTTGGTTGGCCAACTTTGATTGGGCTGCATTCAAAGGTGACCGTCCAAATTGACGGTCAATTAACAACTTCTCCCAGAGACCCACTCCTCATTAACCTGTCTTCATCATTCGCACAGCCATCGCATAAGCACATTCCAGGGCCTGTGGAGGACTTTAAGTTTATTTGCCTAAGCCGTTGACAGACAAACAGCTTCGGGTTCACCCCTTTTCCGCTCCCCATACTCGCACAGCACTCATACGCCCTGTGCGCCATCTGCATTAACATATCATTAGTGCGTGCGTGTGTTTGTCTGTTTATCGGCGCTTTTGTTTACAATAAAGCGTAATCATGTGTTACAAATACCAATAATACAGTACAGCCCATGGGCAATGTAACCCTAGCATCTAGCATCCAGCATCCAGCCTCCAGCCTGGGGCGTCGCACCCACTTCAATGTCAGTTCGTGAATGCATAATGAGCCGGAGAGCTCCACGGATCGTGTCTCCGCACTTTCGCCTCAAGTGCACTTGCCGGAGACCCCGGAGAACCCGCACGGAGTCATGTAAACATCCCATTTCGGTGTCCAAATGGCGCTGGAGATGGCGCTGCCATTGCAGGAAGCAACTGTCTTTGGGGTCATTTTGTTTATGCGATTTTCAATATTGGACAGATATAAAATTTAGATTCCAGACGTAATTGCAAGCATACTTAGCTACTCAAAGTATGTAAACAGGAAAGCAATATCTCCCAAATTAGCCATCAACAAAATATTTCTTTGTTTAAAATATAAAATTTAAAAGGTAATAAAAATAGGTAATTTGTTTTTCCCCTCACTTTTTTAAGGGTCAAGTTTAAGTATTAAAAAATCAACACATCACACCCAAATTTTTAATGTTTTTTCTATGAGTGTATGTTTTTGTTCTCGATGATTTGGTAAGAGCACACTTTTTATCAGACAGGCATGGAATATGATCAATTGAGCAATCAAAATCCCTGGCTACATAATGATGATGTTGAAATCCCATTAAATCCACGATGAGCATGCTTTTGATGGGAGGGGGTATATCTCTTTCGTCTGAAGACTTTTGCATTTTTGCTTAATTCGTAAAGAACACTTGGCCCGGCACTCAGGCGCCTTAAGTAGAATATTGTATGGCCATACCAATTTCGATTCATTAAATACTTAAGTAGAAGCTCAAGTGCCAAAGCTTAAGTGTTCGGGCTATTATTGCAAAAATATATAAAAAGCAACGAAGAGCAGGTCAAGTTTTTATAAAACATTTTATGGAATTACCAAAGAGCCGCCTCTTTGTGCTGATGTTTTATTGAAATGAATTTAAAAAAAAAAACATTATTTTTTAAAGGGAGCGAAAGTATGGAAAGTATTGTTTTTATTTTTAATCAATTTAAATCTATTCACTATCTACAGAACAGAACTACATAGGGAAATGTATTTTAGAACCTGATGAATATTAAATCTCTATCAAAAAGATCAACTCAAAGGAAGGTTTTATGTTTTAATGTTCATTCTGATTTTGACCTTTTCTCTAAATATTTAACACATCGCGAAGATTTAACCTTTCGACAAGTCGCATACAAAATTAAAACAGGTAAAATAGCAACTGCCAGCATAATTGCTAGGACATCAAATAGATAAAACTGATACCAGGGAAGATGCACTCCCGCTGCCACCAAATGTGGTGCTCCTCGATGTTCTATGACGTAGTCAATCCAGTACATGGCCGTGTCCATGGCGCCAAGTGGTCGATCACGAAAAATTCTCGAAGCTCGCTGCATGTTGACTTTATAGTTGGGATTTGTAAGCAACTCATTCAACGCAGATCGCAGAAGGTCCTCCGAAATGGTGCGATAGTCCAAAGCAATGGCATAGCCAGCAGCCTGGCCCTTATTTACGTTCAGAGTCTGATCGAAATAGAAGGGAATCCCCAGCACCGGAACCGCATGATGAACTGCCTCCTGCATGCCAAAGAGTCCACCATGGGCAATGAAAACCTTCACCTTCGGATGAGCCAATATGTCCGCTTGGGGTAACCACTTTTCTACTTTCACATTGTCGGGGAGATTGGTCAACTTGTCATCCTCGAATTTCCAAAGGACCCGCTGTTTCAAGCTGGCGAAGACTTCAAGGAACACTTTGAGCTTTTCGGGAGGCATGTCAGCACTGCGCACTTGATATCCTGGAAATATGTACAAAGTTATTAATTTGAGTTATATTTAAATGTATTGATAGAGCGCATTCTACCCCGTCTAGATATAGTCATTATTTCTTTACTTTAAAACTCACCCAGGCTAAAGTAGATTGCCCCAAACTCAGCGCCATCAAGGAAGGTTTCAATGTGTCCTGGCAGCGGCTTGGGTGGCAGGATGTGCAGTCCCCCCACTGAAATCATGTTGGGGGTCATCGGTCTGGGGGAAGTCAGTGGCATGTAGCTGTTCAGAAGTATAACCGAGATGTTTCGTTCCAGTTGCTTAGCAGTTGGCACCTGTGGCAATAACTTTCCAAAGTGCCTTCTAATGACGGCATCTTGCGCCGGGTAGTAGGACACTTCCCGAATAACATCCTCTGCAGTGCTGATTGCCACATTTTCCAATCGTTCCCACAGAGTCATTCTGTCGGTACAGGACAAAAAAACACTGGGGACATAGGACAATGGATTTATGAAGCCAAAGATCTGGCTAAAGTAGTTGGCATAGGCGAAGGTTGCGATGCTAATGACAGGTATTTGGTAGAGGTGGCCCAACATTAAAGCTCCCTCATTGTGAAACTGTTCAACCAGAAGTAGATCGAATTTTCCCACTTTAATCTTATCGTGGATAAGCTCCTGGACTTCCGGATGGGCCAGAGCGAAATCTGTGGACTTAATGCCAATGTGTTGGCCCAGTTTCATGTGTGTTAGCCTTGACATGTCAACCATATCCAGTGCCGACTTTGTCTTCATCATCGCAGATACTGTGTGTGCTTATTAATATTTGTAAAATAATAAAGGTCAATGACTTACTATCGGCCCATGTGTCATATTGAGGCAGCAGAATTTCCCTGTAATTCTGACCCAAGTTTTCCTTGGCCAACGATAAGGGGGCTATGAAGGTGACCTCATGACCCCGTTTTACCAGCTCTCTTATGATAGCATTTGTCATCATAAAGTGGCTCCGCACAGGTAAGAAAAAAGGTGCTAGAATTCGTGCTCCATCTCCAAACCCCAAAATACACAATAAAATCACCCTGATAATGAGTGGCTGTGAAATAAAAAGTAGACTAAGATAAGTAACACAGATAATTTAACCAATTTTTTTATAAAAATTATTTGTCCTTAAATTGTTTTTATTTTGAATAGAATATTAACTAAAGGCCATTGTTTTTAGGTTAACACAGAAAACAAACCATCACTTTGTTGAAAGAGGTATATCTACAATGTCTGTTTTAACACTTGAGCACTCGAGAGTTACTTGTATACTATACTTGTAACATTTTAACCACAGGCCTTATATGTGGCTGATCTTTCCACAGTTACCAAGATAGATTACATAGCTGGAGATTATTTCACTTAAACAGCACAGCATGATTTCGATAAGATAATTGTAATTTTCAATTTTCATATTTTTGACATAAATGATAAGAGCTCGTTCCAGCTCGTTTATCTGTGCAGCAAATGTTTAAAGATAAACGAGAGCAGAGTAAATTTGATAAAATCAAAATTCTTTTATAAAGTAATTGATAACAATTATAATTTTTATGTCAATGAATTTCCACGATGTTTCACAAAATGTATAGAATAAACAAAGTAAGAATGGAATATGTGTACATGTGCTTCCTTAAGTGTATCCCAAGTTTTTCTTTATTCGAAACTTTTCCCTCCACGTTTTTGTTGTTCTTCCCGAAGCTAAACGATGGGAAATCGTAAATAAATCATGGTCATTTGATTAAATAAAATATTTATTTCCCGTCTGCCAAACCTCCGTATATTGTAGTGAATTATGGTCCTAACTAAACGATCCCATTCCCATGTAAACTTTTCGATCTACCAATCTTCCAGATATATATCTACGAGTGTACACATTTTTACATATGTATAATTGGTTTAATTGCAATAAAACTCAGCGCCAATTTGTAGGCAATTAAATTTAATGTTTAAACTGGAATTTTGGTGGATTGAGTGACGTGCGGCCCAGACTTGGATAAAGATTCTGATTTTGATTTTGATTCTGAAAACGAATAGGATTCCGATTAGCACCGCAGCGATCATTCAATTTGGCGTTGCGGACTTATTATTGTTTACTTTGTCATATTTAGCCAATGTGTTTTTATTGTTCTGCGGGCCGCATTCGCATTCGCATTCGTACTCGTATTTAGATTGCCTCTATTTGTTGCTGCATGCCACCGTTGATACTTTGTTTATTGTCTCGGCCAGGCCAAATAAATGCAACGACTTTTCTGCGGTAAATTTTGGTATTTAGCGGGTGCTTGCTGCTGTTTTGGCCATAAACCTGATCGATCAGTCATGTGTGCTCCTGGAGGGGGGCTCAAGTGGATAAAGTTATTGCAAATTCTCTAATCTTTGGATAATGCCCCATTGCTGGCCTGGCAATCGCTGCAATGATCTCAACAGCCGCCAAATGCGCCCATAAATTCCGCCTCCGATGGCCAAGTGTTCCATCAAAATCAAAGCTTTTAAGCCGCGGCCTGAAGTGTTTCGGTTGCGTTCTAATTTGCCTTTGCAGCGAATGCGCAATTAGCCGCTATTACATTAATAATACGCGTACTTGTCTTCGGCAGGCCCAATGCCCCATGGTAATTGAAAAATCAGCTATTTCCAATATGGAAATCGAAAAGAAATTGAACTGAAAAGCGCACATTTGGCCAAAAGTGAATCGTCTGTACTTAAGAGCTTAAAAGTGCGCATCTTGCCTCACTGCATTTGTATTTGTGCGATTTTTCATCTATCTTTGTATCTGCACTGGGAGAAAATAAATAAATAAATTATAAATAGCTTAAGTTCCTTTATTTTGTTAGACTTACACTCGATTTATAACATTGTTATTATAGTGGTCATTACTTAGATCTCGAAATATTTAAGTCTTATTTGGGTAGAAACCTTGATGGACAAAAGATATATTAGAATTAGTTTTCCAATTAATTTAAAATTATGTTTACTTAAAATTATGTTTACAAAGTTTTATTTAGTCAAAGGTCACCAAGGGTGCATTGTAAATCATTATATATGTATGTTTAAGCATGTTTTATATTTAATTTAATTTAAAAAAATGCAGTATAAAATCTTACTAGTTAAAAAAAATATATCCTGACTTTTTCAAGACATGAAATTCAACAAAATTTAAAAATATGCTTTCGAACAGAGTTTGAAGTAGGTTTTTAGCTCAGTGAGTCTATTTGATCCTCGTTGTCTCAACGGCAGGGAGTTGCAATTGGAAACCGTCGGGGCTGCAAGTCAGTTTCCTCGGCCTGGCGATGCACTGGCTCCATGATCATGTAATCATGCGTGCGCCTTTGTTTACAAATCACGCCTTGTCGCCGCTCCTGGCCAGACAGGACCCACTTGAGGATGTCGGCAGGAGGTTGAAATATGTGTGAACGCCGTGCCCGGCTCCTCTGGCTGGTGGGTATGGGTCCTGTGTGGTCAAGGTGGCTAATTGGGATCGCCACTCGAACTCCGTCTAGACAGATGTTCCTCGGTGGTCCTGCGCCAAGTGGCTTGTTTTGATTGCCGCCCCGGGACATTTGCGACACATAAGTTGACCACTGTTTGGAAACAAATGTCGGAATGGAAAGGCAGCGCCAAGCTGAGGCGGATAAATAGAAGGGAGCGGACCACACAACAGACGCAAATAACCCAAAACCGAACTCCAAATAAGCAAAGCGCACTGCAACAACAAACAGTGCTGCACAAAGAGAATTACTGTATTAAAAGTATTGAATAGAATTTGTTATTGAAGATTGTTTTATTACCAAATTGTGTACCTCATTTTAAGCTAATCGTACTATTAAACTACCGAACTTTTAATGTTTGAAGGATATAATATAAATAAATATGTACGATCGCAATATGAACTGCGTTTCAGAAGGCCAATTTTTTCTGTGTACCCATCGTCGGTTAGGGGAATGCATTTAATGTACTAGTGGAACTCCTCAGCTACAGCTCAGCTCATCCATTCATGAACTCGCTCATTCATCCTCAGCCCCAACCCCACCCACCCAACCATCCATCCATCCATCCATCCATCAGGGCCATCAGGTGTGTGGTGGCGTTGGCTTCGTGGATGTGGATGTTCCACGTTAGAAGCGCAATTTGTTTATGCTACTTTGTGAGCAATAAAAGCACAGGCGACCATGTGGGTGGTCTTCGGATTTTATGCAGTCTCTGGATGAGATGGTACATGATGGGTGCCGCTAATCATCAGCCGCTCTTCGGAGTTGTTCGTGTGGAATTAATAAAAGCATTGTTTGCGGATGCAGAAGGATGCTGAGGGTGACTGTAATCCCTGTGAGAATTAAATTGAGTCATAATTGAATTGATTTCCAGATAAAAGCAGCCACTTGCAAGTGTCGGAATCGAGGGGCCTGGGACAGCTAGCTGTGTAGCTGAAGTGGCCGCCGAATAATTTGACATAATTGCGCCATAATGAAGCGCTATCTGCGCCTGGGAAAAAGTGCAGCTACTCAAGTCAAGTGCTCTCTCATTGAACTCCGATTCGGTAGTTTGTTGACCTCGAAGATGTGGCCCAAACTCGCCACGTTTGAAGCTTGTAGCTTATGGATCAGTAAATGAAATTATTTATTATTAAATTATAAAAAAAGAATAAAATATTCAATTCAATTATTCAAATGCAAAATCCTATATATCGAGATTTATTTGGTTTGTACAAGAATGAATGTAATGTTTATTTCCAGAAACATTTTCTACCATCTGAAATATAAAATTTTTAAATCTAATATAATATTATATTTGTTATGTAGTATATGTCTAAATCAGGGATGCCCAGCCCATTGCTCTTCAAGTTCATTTTGTTTAATTACAAAAACAAAATTAGCTTGAAGAGCAATGTGCTGGGCATCCCTGGTCTAAATAAACCCTGTATTGTTTCCGATATCTCACAACTTTTTTGGTTATATAAGCTTTATTTATTCTATAGTTTCATGTCTTTTTAATTAATGCGTCATTATTTCTTATCATTTAAGATTATTATTATTGATACATTTTTTTAATCTTATCAAGATCATCAAGATCAGAATCAGTCAACACGGAAAACTGGTATATAAAAGGGCCATCAAATTGATCAGGCATCCATTCGGTAAAAAAATTGTGAAATGTATCTCGGATCTCCTTTGCTATGGCAGATACTCATATTGCTGAAAACTGTGAACCCTTCCGTTGAAACTGTCTACGAGTATGTGATAGAGGACGAGGAAGTTTTTACTAAGTGTGCGGATAAACCCGCAGGATTTTTGGATTTTGATGGATATATAGATACATCGGAATTCTACACGCGAATGAGTGAAGACGGACATCACCTTGGCGGAAAGATGACTCTTGTGTGGGATGTACAGCCAACAGATCGCATCGAGGTGACTTTTCTATAGAACTAAAGAAGAATTTAAAAATATTAAAGCATACAATTTTAGGGTCTAGTTTCCATATTACATTTCGATCGTGGTACTTGGAAGCCGACCATATTTAATTTGCGTTCCTCGGATTTCTGCAAGGTCATGTACGACAAGAATCAGTTTTGGTACCACAGTTTTTCCGAACACATAATAAACTATGATGAAATTGCTGAAAAATGTGTAAATCACAAGGGAGTAAGCTTCTTTTTCAGTTAATATTGGTCGTTATTTAAAATCTAATATCTTTTTCCCAGGTGGTTTACTATTTAGAACCATATATCTTGGAACAGACTTTGGCCTTGGGCTTTCCACCTCCTTCTGGACGATGTAAAGTTATAGTTCTCTTAATGGCGATCGATTTAAATAATGTTACACGACCAAACGGAATTTGCTTTGAGGTAAAGGGTGAATTTTTTAAAGTTGATAAGTTGGCAACTTACAAATTTTAAAGGCAATCAAACACAAACATATAACATACATACATAAACATATATTACCCTTATTTTTATTCAAACATGTATGAACGTTGTTTCTTTAAATAAATATATTCCAACTGCAGCATATGACCTTGGAGTAGTGTTTTATATTAATATTTGCCGTTATTTAAGTATATAGGTGATTATATATGTTCGAAAATATGGAATAATAAACTGCTTTATTGACGATATTATACTGCTTTGAAAAACTCAACTGCTAGGCGCGGTTACCACTTCAAAAATTTTTAATGAGCCAAAAAAAGATTAAAAATTAGCCAATTTGAATAAAAAAGGGCTAAATTTTTATTTATTATTTGTTTTCATTTTTTTTAAACTTTCATCATATAAAAGCCAAATTCAATTAAAATGGGCCAAAGAGCCAACGAGAAACAAAAGAGCCAGTTTTGGCTCAAAAGTCGATATCTCAAAAAATAACGAAGTTATAGACCGAAGAGTGAGTCACGTTCGAGCGTGCCGTACCGTATTACCAAATTTTAAAACGCGTTTTTCTCGAAACCACGTGTTTCAAGTCGGTAGCCAAAATATCTCGAAAACTAGCGAACCGATTGCAATAAAATTTTTTGTGCTTGCTCTATACATAATTATCTAGTCTTTGTCATAGGATTTTTTTTTTCCGATGCTTAGTTTTTTTTAATAGGCAAAACAATGGCTAGTTTTAAGTCGAAAATCGCAAAGTTATTTTTAAACGTCCGCTATGTTGTCAAAAATCAATATTTTTTAAAAACGGCTATGACAAGGACTAGATTCTAGTATCTTATTTAACAATCGTTTTCGTTTTTTTGTTTCAGATGATTTTCGCAGCTGCGCAGTGGCTGCCGTATTTTATTTTCTTTTTACGACGCTCGGAAGAATTCAGCTATATTGTACATATTTTTCAATAAAAAAAATTGTGAACTTTTCTTTAATGTGTATACTTTTAGACGGAAAAACGCCCAATCCGAAATTTTACACAGTTTTCCTGAAAACAAAATCGGAAAAACTGCCTTTTTTCCGGTTTCTAGGTGTATATATCCCCTTATACAAGGTGGGTTCCAAAGTAAACAGGACTTTTTGAATCTAGCGTCCTCTAGTGGCGCCATCTATATGTCAACTGTTGCGTTAGAATCTGCTATCCTTTATCGACTTCCAGTAAAAATTTCATGACATTTTATCTATTGGAAGTGAGGTTATTGCGTTTTAAGTGTCAGTATGTTTTTGTCATGGGTGCGAAAATGAGCTTCTAAAATATTAAATTTGGTTTTAAAATTTGTAAAACTTAAAAAAAAAAATTTCAATTGATTAACAAGTTTATGGCGATGATGGCCTATCCCGTAGCAGAGTGCACGAGTGGTTTCAATGTTTTCAAAGTGGTCCTGAGGACATTAATGACGATGAACATGTGAGCCTACCAAAGTGAAGACAATGCTGATTTGTTTTTATGATTCCAAGGGTTTTGTCCACAAATCATCATTGAAATTAATGGAAATAGAATTGAACATCTCCAAAAAATCGATTTATCGCATTTTGACCGAACATTTGGGCTTACAAAAGGTGTGTGCACGGTTTGTTCCGGAAATTTCAAAAATTGCTCAGAATTTTTAATTAATTAATTAATTTTAAATTTTTTTATTCAGAATTTTACCATTAACCACTCCTCGTATTCACCTGATACAGCACCGTGCGACTTCTACCTTTTCGGAAAAATGCATTTGCCGATGAAAGGAAAGCGTAATGCAGACGTAGAGGCCATTCAAAAGGCTTGCACCGGCATACTGGCGGCCATACCGGGCAACGAGCTAAAACAATCGTTCGACATGCTTTTGGACCGTGCAAAACGCTGTATTAAAGCAGAAGGAGACTATTTTAAATAAAATAAATTGATTTTGCCGAAAAACTATTTGTTCTTTTTTTTTTTTTAATTGTACTGTTTACTTTGGAACGCACATTGTAAATTATAAAAATGTAACAAAATCAAAATCAAAACTTTTAAGAAATCGTATATATTTTTGAAATTATTCATTATTAAATTATTTCGATCCGACCAATAAAAACGGAGATATTGGTTTAAATAGTTAATTGAACACTTTAATTTAATTGCCGAAATCCTGCTGCCAAGAAAGCAAATATAAAATGACAAAAAATACTAAATCGAGATTAATTTGGTTTTTACAAGAATGAACGATTTACTTGTAGTGTTTATTTCCAGAAACATTTTCTACCATCTGAAATATTAAATCTATTTAATCTAATATAACATTATATTTGTTATATAGTATATGTCTAAATAAACTCTGTATTGTTTCCGATATCTCACAACTTTTTTGGTTATATAAGCTTTATTTATTCTATAGTTACATGTCTTTTTAATTAATGCGTCATTATTTTTTATCATTTAACATTATTATTTTTTATACATTTTTTGTAATCTTATCAAGATCATTAAGAACAGAATCAGTCAACACGGAAAACTGGTATATAAAAGGGTTATCAAATTGATCAGACATCCATTCGGTAAAAAAATTGTGAAATGTATCTCGGATCTCCTTTGCTATGGCAGATACTCATATTGCTTAAAATTGTGAACCCTTCCGTTGAAACTCTCTACGACTATGTGGTGGAGGACGAGGAAATTTTTACTAAGTGTGCGGATAAGCCCCCTGGATTTTTGGATTTTGATGGATATATAGATACATCGGAATTCTACACGCGAATGAGTGAAGACGGACATCACCTTGGCGGAAAGATGACTCTTGTGTGGGATGTACAGCCAACAGATCGCATCGAGGTGACTTTTTTATAGAACTAAAGAAGAATTTAAAAATATTAAAGCATACAATTTTAGGGTCTAGTTTCCATATTACATTTCGATCGTGGTACTTGGAAGCCGACCATATTTAATTTGCGTGTCACGGATTTCTGCAAGGTCATGTACGACAAGAACCAGTTTTGGTATCACAGTTATTCCAAACACATAATAAACTCGGATGAAATTGCAGAAAAATGTGTAAATCACAAGGGAGTAAGCTTCTTTTTCAGTTAATATTGGTTGTTTTTAAAAATCTAATATCTCTTTCCCAGGCGGTTTACTATTTTGAACCATATCTTTTGCAAATTCATTTGTCCTTGGGCTTTTCGCCTCCTTCTGGACGATGTAAAATTATAGTTCACGTACTTGCGATCGATTCAAATAATGTCACACGACCAAACGGAGTTTGCTTCGAGATAAAGGGTGCATTTTTTAAACTTTCCTGATAAAGTATACGACTTACACATTTTAAAGGCAATCAAACACATGTATATTACCCTTATTTTTATTCAAACATGTATGAACGTTGTTTCTTTAAATAAATATATTCCAACTGCAGCATATGATTTTGGAGAAGTGATTTATATTAAAATTAAAATGAAATTTTTTTTTTAACTTAAAAAAATCGTTAAAAAAAAACTGTTCCATAGAAAAATTTTGTATTTGTACTTTAGTAATCTAGAAGTCCTACTCTACCAGAAATTGGTATAATTTAAATTTTTGTAAACTAGTGTAATTTATTAAAAACCTAGGGGCCGAAACTATTTTGAAATGTGTTTTATTTTCTATGTCAGAAGTATATGTCTAAATAAACTCTGTATTGTTTCCGATATCTCACAACTTTTTTGGTTATATAAGCTTTATTTATTCTATAGTTACATGTCGTTTTAATTAATGCGTCATTATTTTTTATCATTTAACATTATTATTTTTTATACATTTTTTTTAATCTTATCACAATCATCAAGAACAGAATCAGTCAACACGGAAAACTGGTATATAAAAGGGCCACCAAATTGATCAGGCATCCATTCGGTGAAAAAATTGTGAAATGTATCTCGGATCTCCTTTGCTATGGCAGATACTCATATTGCTGAAAATTGTGAACCCTTCCGTTGAAAGTCTCTACGAGTATGTGATAGAGGACGAGGAAGTTTTTACTAAGTGTGCGGATAAACCCGCAGGATTTTTGGATTTTGATGGATATATGGATATGTCAGATATTAATCTTCGAATGGATGAAGAAGGACATCACGCTAGCGGAAATATGACTGTTGTGTGGGATGTACAGCCAACAGATCGCGTCGAGGTGACTTTTCTATAGAGCTAAAGAAGAATTTAAAAATATTAAAGCATACAATTTTAAGGGTAAAGTTTCCATATTAAGTTTCGATCGTGGTGTTTGGAAACCGACCATATTTAATTTGCGTTCCCCGGATTTCTGCAAGGTCATGTACGACAAGAACCAGTTTTGGTATCACAGTTATTCCAAACACATAATAAACTCGGATGAAATTGCAGAAAAATGTGTAAATCACAAGGGAGTAAGCTTCTTTTTCAGTTAATATTGGTTGTTTTTAAAAATCTAATATCTCTTTCCCAGGCGGTTTACTATTTTGAACCATATCTTTTGCAAATTCATTTGTCCTTGGGCTTTTCGCCTCCTTCTGGACGATGTAAAATTATAGTTCACGTACTTGCGATCGATTCAAATAATGTCACACGACCAAACGGAGTTTGCTTCGAGATAAAGGGTGCATTTTTTAAACTTTCCTGATAAAGTATACGACTTACACATTTTAAAGGCAACCAAACACACATATATTACCCTTATTTTTATTCAAACATGTATGAACTTTGTTTCTTTAAATAAATATATTCCATCTGCAGCATATGATCTTGTAGTAGTGATTTATATTAATATTTGCTATTAAAACATAAATATTCACCGTTGTTTAAGTATATAAATAATGGTATAATCCTCAGTAAACGCTTTAAACACCATCAACTCTGTCGGCCCGCTGTTCCCACAGGGAATCTATCAATTTTATCGTTAAACATTTCAAACATTATTATTTTACTTTTTGGTTGGATTTACTATAAAGCGTTTTTTTTTAGTTTTTTTAAACTATTCATATTATTTAATGGCAAAATCAAATATAATTTTAACAAACTGGAAATCTAAACTTTTAAGAAATCGTATATATTTTTGAAATTTTGTAACAAAATCAAATATTTTATCAAACTTTCTTTGTACTTATCGCTTATATTATAAGCAGTACTTAGAATGCAAATTTTTGCGTTTGATTTTCAGCTAAAAAAAATGAATAGTTTAAAAAAACTAAAAAAAACGCTTTATAGTAAATCCAACCAAAAAGTAAAAAAATAATGTTTAAAATGTTTAACGATAAAATTGATAGATTCCCTGTCGGAACAACGGGCCGGCAGAGTTGATGGTGTTTAAAGCGTTGGGATGCCAAATGAAGATAATTTCTTGCTACGTGTACTCTAAAATGCAGTTTTAGTGCATTGATATAGTACAAATTATAAACCTGCATGTAAATTTAGTGTATCTATATGGTGGGAGTTGTATTCAATATAGTGCGAATTATATTCCAGCACGCAGATTTATTGCATCCCAACGCTTTAAACACCATCAACTCTGCCGGCCCGTTGTTCCGACAGGGAATCTATCAATTTTATCGTTAAACATTTTAAACATTATTTTTTTACTTTTTGGTTGGATTTACTATAAAGCGTTTTTTTTAGTTTTTTTAAACTATTCATTTTATTTTAATTTTTTTTTGTTGTTTATTATGTATTACCTTTATAATGCACAAAAGTATTAACGAGAGTAATTTACGGTTCTTTTACAACAAAATAAAAAAAATACAATTTGTTCTTTTTCTAAATCTTTAAACTTTAGTTATATTTCAAATAGCTTATTTTAAAAATGTGGTGTCGTGTTATCAATAGCGGACATTGCTGGAACTACACACGTTGCTGTCGCCATCTATCTTTGGCTGCGAAAGCTTTCAAGAGCTTAGTGGTGTTACGCAGCCAGCCAGCCAGATAGCCAGCCAGATAGCCAGCCAGATAGCCAGCCAGATAGCCAGCCAGCCACAAGTGAAACTAATATAAAGCGTTTAAAAACATTTGAACCAGCTGATTTCATACAATTCCAATGGCGCGAAAAATGTACCAGAGCGCCTAAAGTTTTTAAGCCCAGAATACCAAAAAAGCCGCGAAAAGTCACCACCGAAAGCTTCCGATAATGACACGCTGACGACTGGTCACACTGATCTGGTATTTGTTTAGTTTTTCGCCTGTGAAAAACGTGTGAAAACTTGCGTGGGAGTGTGGATAACCTCGGAAAAGTTAAGGTTTCGGTTAATGCGACAGAGAACGCGCGAAATCGCTAGTTTTTCCAGTCGCGGGCCACTTTGAAAATCCGACGAACAGTGTTGCCGGACCACGCACCGAAATTTTCGAGTTTTTCCTCATTTTCTCCGCCATTTGACCTTGCAAGGCCACGGAAAACCCCTCAAAAGTTGCGCCCGCCCACGCACCACCCCCCAGGGGGCCTAGATTATCCGGGAAATGAGTGGAACTACCCTCCCGACTCGTCGAATACCCTTCGAAGACCTTTCGAATTGCAGCGTTGCCAGACTGTGCATGGGTTTGTGCCCCCGCTAAAACAACCAACCAGCCATCTTGCCGTCTGCAAACGGCAACCAAAAATAAAAGTCAGATGGCGCCATCATGTAGAACATAATTTGTGGAAATCTGGATTAGTGTGACCAGTCGGCGGCGTGACATTATTGGCAGATTTTGGTGCTGGCGTTTTTGGTATTCTGGGCTTAAAAACTGTAGGCTTACTGGTGACATTTTTCGCGCCATTGGAATTGTAGGAAAACAGCTGGTTTAAATGTTTTTTTAGCTGAAAATCAAACGCACAAAATTTGCATCCTCATAACATAAGCGATAGGTACAAAGAAATTGATTTTGTTACAAAATTTCAACAAACTATTCGATCTTTTTTTAAGTTTAGATTTCCAGTTTGTCAAACGTTTCAAAACTTTCAAAAAAATATTCGATTTTGTTGCATTTTGATAAATTATTAAAAATCTAGGGGCTGAAACTATTTTTAAATATATTTTTTTATTTTCTATGGCAGGTATTATATTTTCTTAAACATAGATAGATTGATATAAAAGAAAAGCAAAACATATTTTTCTTATTCGTAAAAATCCACGAAACAATAATTATAGTAATTAAAATTACTCGCGCATTTGATATAATAAAATCTACACTTATAAAATTATCTAAAAATCTAAGGGTGAATAAATTTTTAAATTATTTTATTATATAAAATGTACACTCTTGCATTGGGACTTGTGATCGTGATAACGCAAATGTAGATTACTATCATAAGCGCGAATAATGTCGATTATAAACACGTGGATTTTTGTAATTTTAATGGCCAACTAGTGTCTTATAAAAGCGGCAGGATACCGACGATGGAACTCATTCCGTAAACAGTAATCATGGAACGCAACCTGCCCTTACTATGGCAGATTTTGATATTGCTGCAGATAGTACACCTATCATTCGAATTAAGCCATTCGAATATGCTTGTGCCGGAGAGGGAGGACTTGTTCAGTGAGTGCCAGGATAAGCCAGAAGCAGGCTATTTGGACAAGTGGGCGGACCTTTCCGCTTTCAGCCGCAAAAAGGGTAATGGTGGAACTAATATGTCAGGGAATGTAACCATGAATTGGGATATTGGACCATCAGATCGTGTTGATGTAAGTTTTTATGACCTTCAGCAAGGCAGTTAGACAATCCCTAATTCTTTAATTTCAGGTGGATGTCACAATTTATAAGTTTGAAAAAGGAACTTGGAAGGCAACTATTTTAAAAGGAAATGTTAGAGATTTGTGCAAGTCCTTTTTCGACAAGAACACGCTTTTTTATCCCTTCTCAACCGAACATATCACCAACCGGGATCTAATTAAGAGCAAATGCATTAACACCCCTGGAGTGAGAACATTTACCACAAAGACGCATCATTTTTGTTTACTTTTAATTTTTGTTTTCTAGACACCTGTACTTTTTGAGCCCTATCTCCTCAAAATCGAATTCAGTGTCGCAGTGCCTCTAAGTCTGGGTCGCCACAAGGCAGTCATAATGTTCTCGGCTTACGACAAAGCTGGCAAAAAACGGGCTAGAGATATATGCATGGAAGTCGTTGGCGATATTGTGAATGCCTAATCGGAACTACTTTAAAATATTCACTTTCAGTTTTCCTTATATATGTTTAAAGTTTAAAAGCACAAGCGACAATCTTTTGGTGAAGGGTTATATATATTCTGTTTACTTAATAAAAATATTATTTACTTGCTGAAGAAAAGTTTGACTTTGTTTGTTATTTATGTGTTATCCAAAAATTAAATGTATTTTTTTATAATTTTGGCATCGATTGCTTTCAAAAACCACGCCTGTCACGTTGAAATTATCCCTTAAAAAATTGTTGGACCCCCCTTATCAAAATCCTGGATCCGCCACTGGACAGTAACAGGCGCGGATCCAGGGGGTGGTTTTAGTGGTTCAAAACCCCCCCCGAAATTTATTTTCTTCATATAAAAACTAGTGAATTGTGCACAATTATTTTGAAAACCCCCCTCGAAATGTTTGAAAACCCCACCCGAAATATTTTTCTGGATCCGCGCCTGGACAGTAATGTTTATATAAATGATAATCTCTCTACAGATATGAACTTACAAGTTACTTGTAAAGTCGGAAAGCCTAATTGAAAATAATATCTTGTTGCCGATAATAGTGACCTTGATAAAACCTATATAGTTTTCAAATTACAACTTACTTGTAAAGTCGGATTATTTTATAGATAACGATTTATCATTGCCATTAACTGTGACCTTGATGAACAATAAGTAGATTTTAATCATTAGCGTGATAAATGTCAGTTACTGATAGTGTGTTTTATGTAACATTCATAGATTGTTTTATAAAAGCGACAGGATCTCGAACATGGAACTCATTCCGAAAAAAGTCAAACATGGGGCGCAACCCATCTTTGCTTTGGCAGATCCTGATCTTGCTGCAAATAGTGAGCCTTTCATTTCAAATGAATCGGCAGTTTGTGCCCGAGGTGGATAATTTGTTCACTAAATGCGAGGACAAGCCAGGATATTCCTATATGGATAAAATTGCAGATATGTCCGAATTCATTGCTAAAAACAAAAACGGTGGAACTGACATGGGCGGAAATATAACCATGCAGTGGGATGTCGAACCATCAGATCGTATCGAGGTGAACGCTGAAAATCTTCAACATGTCAAATAAATACCTCTTAAATGTCCTACTTTCAGGTTGATGTTGGCATTTATAAGTTCGAGAAAGGAAAATGGAAACAAACCGTTTTCAGCGCTGTTGTTAGAGATTTCTGCAAGTCCTTTTACGACAAAAACACAATCTATTATCCATATTCGACCCAACATGTCACCAACAAGGATTTAGTGAAGGACAAGTGCATTAACTATCCCGGAGTAAGTACTCGATAAAATCAATTAAATCCCCAAATGCTTTATTCAATAATTTAACCATTTTTAGACAAAGTTACTATTGGAATCCTATGAACTTAAAATTTTATTTAGTGTCGTAGTGCCTCTTAGTCCCGGTCGACACAAGGCCATCATAATGTTCTCTGCCTATGACAAAGCTGGTGTTAAACGTAAGGATAGAGATATATGCATGGAAATCCCTGGCAACATTGTAAATGTCTAATCGCGTTCAAGCTCGCTAAAGCTCATTCTTTATATGTTTTATTTTATCTATATACCTTTCTATGTAACTGGTATTTATCCTTTAAATAAGTGGTGAAGGGTTTTCATTATATATTTCTAAATAAAGTTATTAATTCTTTGGTGCAAATAAGCGGTTTTCATCTTCAAATATGTTATCGCAAATATTGACTTTTGGGCAAACAAAACCAAATTGAAGGTACATACTATACTATACTATACTATACTATACTAAAAACTTACACAAAGATTAATAACCAAAATCATCCCAGTTCTTTCAGTAAAATTAGACAAAAATACGTTTTGATTGTTTAATATTATACATCATTTGATTAATTATATTTTGTGGGTGGATGCACAGTGCCATAGAAGTGAACATTTATTGTGCAATTTAATACTTTAATTAGGAAAATCAAATTCGGTAGGTTTTTCTTCATTAGTTTTTTTTTTTTTTTGGCAATTAGAACGCAAATAATTGTTTATGCTCATTAATTTACAAGTTAAGCTAATCACTGTTTTGCCTGTGGGGAGTGGGCAAATGATGTGGTGGTGCCGGCGGTGGATGCGCATACACCAACTTTCCATCCGAGTAGCGCATCAGGGTCATTAGCTTCAGCATGCGCAGATCCTCCTTGTCCTTGTCCTTCTCCCGATCCTTATCCTTATCCCTATCCAATCCGATGCTCTGCATGTGGGGGTGGGGCTGGTGATGGTGAGGGTGAGGGTGGTGTGGCAAGCGCTTGGGATCTGCTGACTGGTCGGGTCTTTAAAATACTCAAGTCATTAACGTTCTCTAAAAAGCTTTTGTTCGCTGACAATTTCTCGTGCTGCACGTCCTTCTTCAGCTCCTCCATGTCGCGCTTGAGTTTAGCCCGTCGATTTTGGAACCAAGTGATCACCTGTTATTGTCAAGAATGTATTATGTGCTCATTACAGCTAAGCAGAAAAGAGAACACGTTTTAAAATCAAGATTTAATCGAAAGGTTAATCAAGTTTCACACGATTTATATAATTTACTGTATTAAAATTTAATGTTTATCACAGGTATGGGCAGATATCATAGGTATATCATTGTTATATTTTATTGATATCATAACTTTTGGTATATGAGAATAGGTATATGTATTATCTTGATTTCAGTTCGTATTTTCTCCCTTAGCCAGCACCTACAGACATCTTAATACTCACCTGTGCATTGGAGAGGCCCAAGCCGCCGGCAATCTCATCGCGATCCGCTGGCGATAGATATTTTTGGTATAGGAAGCGCTTTTCCAGCTCGAAGATCTGCTGGTTGGAGAATGCGGTGCGGGACTTGCGTTTCTTCTTTGGATTGGATCGCGTGGCAAATATGTTCAACGTGGCGGGATCTGCAATGCATCAAGATCAAAATCAACATCAACATCAACATCAGCATTAAAATCAAAATCGGCAAGAGAATAGACTCGAAAAAGGTGTGATGGCATCGTAAATTATTCAGCGATCAGTCAACTTTTTATATGCTTCACACGTATGATCGTAAAACGGAAAAGTTTATGGGGCTTTTGGCTCTACGACCAGTGTACCAGTGTTTTGACCTTTCTCCGGAGAGCGTCAGTGATGAGGATGAGGATGCTTTAATGATCGCCTTTATGGCCGATCTACACTTTCAATTCAATCAGTGAAATGCTCGTGGTTGAAACAATATCAAAACACAGTTCGATGGAATTCATAATAGACAATCGACAACAACAAATCGGTGGCCATAAAGACAGGCAGGGGATTCTCTATCTCATATCTCCTATTCTATTGGTTTTATGCCCTCGCGTTTTATTGGCCACGCCGCATTGAATGGTTTCCCCTGTGCTGTTTTCTTAAGCGATTCGATTGGGATTTGATTTGATTTGGACTTTGATTGCCGGTATTTGTTTTTGGCATGTTTAAAGGTAATACGGCGGCTGATTGATGTTTTTACTTGGCTCTTTTTTTTGGGAAAGTATTCCTCGACGGCGGAAATGGCTTTCAGCCCAGTTGAACTCAATGGAAGCCAGCCCAACCCCATTAGGTATTGTTTATTTATCGCGGGTAATTCAATTTTTGCGCCTTTCGACTGAGTTTTTATTAATGTCCGATATTTACATGCCTGTGGAATGATCGCGGTGAATGAGTGCTCCTCAGCCAAAGTATGTATATGGGGATAAGTATATATACATAGGTATACATTATATGGGGAAGGAGGAGAAGGTCCCAGGAAGTTGGACGATGAAAATGGCAGCTGCGCATTGGAACCCCTGTCGAGGTGACTTTGTTGTTGCTAAACATGTCCGACAATTAACAATTAAGACCCCCGAATTCGGTCCTTGAGCAACACAAGGATGACGGGGTTGATTCGTTCCCTCTTCCTTTCTCGTGGCCTTGTGGCTAAAGTCGAGGCTCGGCTCCAGAGCCATTTTGACACTATCCTGATGTGTTTATTGTGAGGTTAGTTAATCTACTGTTTTGTAAACGCCCCTTGCCACCAGTTGTCGAGGGTTGTGCGGATACCTAGCGGCAGGAAGCACACATTAGGGTATTTTCCATTTACAGGAGGAGAAACATGAAGAGTTACTTAAAAGGTAAGCCGGAGGAATGCCATTAAGTCACATTAAATGTGCGTGAGTAGTGTCAGCAAACGAGTTTTTTGCAAAAATGTTGAGCCACTTTTTAAAATGTACGTATTCTTATTAAATAATAATTAACAGCCTTATTATTTTTAATTATGAAGAAGAGAATCTCGTATTTTATTATTCCAAATTTTCCCTTATTTTAAGTGATTAAATTTTTACTTAGCCAGCAAGGCCTTGAGATCGGTAAAACTACTTAAATAAAATTGCATTTATCTATAACCTTTTAAAACTATAATTTTATTTTTTACATTTTTTAACGACTTCAGCTTCAATAATTTGTAATCAAAGCTACATAACTACATTAAAGGTTTCAATTATTTAAGTTCTGTGCATTTAAAATTTACTTCTAAAGTCGATTTATAAGCCCGTTCAATTTTCTTCATTAGCCAGTTCAATTTGGCCCGCCAAATGCCATCGATACCACGTCCTAGCCACGCCTCTAATTAAAAGCCATGGCAAGCCTTCTCTTGGCCAAAAACTGGTCGATGGTGGGTGTGCTTTTTGGCCATTTGTTGAGCTTTATTAATTAAGAAAACTCCACTCGGGGGCTGGACCAACTGGGAGCCTGGTTAATGGCCTAACCCACATGGGGAGCGTGTGTCAGTTGCGGCACTAACAACCACCTATGATGGAGTTAAAGTGCATGGGCATTTGCTGAAAGAATTACGACCTGGGCACCCACACCTTCACCTCCACCTCCACCTCTGTGTCGTGGCCAACAAACAATGTCATCAGCATAACTAATCATTGTGACAGCCGGCAGAGAGTTGAGTTGAGATGCCGGTGACACCAAACTACCGGCAAACAGTTAGCACAATGCACAATGGGGCCAAGAAAGCAAGGAGCTGAGGAGCTGCTCCTGTTGTCTGGATATGGAAAAGTAAGCATAACTTATGCCTCCTGGCAGCGTTGCTAATTGAGACACAAACAAAATGACGCATTGTCCTTACGTAAGTGGGTTGGGTCTGCTTCTTATACGGGGAATTGTACACTCAACTAAATTTAGTCTAAGTATAATATTTATTAAAAAATATAACCTTAAGATGTTCTACTTCCTAATAACCTTATTTTTACTTAATATTTTCAATGTTTCCCAAAGATTTTTTTCACCCCAATCTTTAGGGATAATTAAGATAAATCTTTTAATGAAGATAGATACTACATTTATCAGATTTTACGTAGGAATGTTTAAAATAGTGGGTACCATAAATGGTAGGCGTTTTTAAAAGATAAGGAAAGGATAAATCTTCAAATTTGTGGTTCGGAATTTAAAATCTCTGGAGACCTTGTGAAACTGTTTAAAATTTTTGAGGCACTCTAGTTTTTTCAGGCCTTAGGTGTGTTTTACTTAACCTAATATGTTGATCTGAGATCAATAAAACTGGAACCACCTTGAACTATGGTTACTTAGTTCTATTTTATGTGACTGCTAATGTGATCAATGTTTATTTTTAGATAAGTGATGTAAAAAGGTTTTTAATTGTTAGAATAATAGTTGATATTTTGAACAACATATATATAATATAGCCCCATTTTTCCGAGTGCAATAGTTTGACACGATACGAGATGGCGTGCCTTATCGACGGCCCATCTGAAACTCGGAACTGGTGCGCATGGCTAATGGTGTGGCTGGTAATTAGGCAAATTAGGTGGACTCTGCTACTGGGAGGCACATAAATTAACAGCAATTAATTAAATGCTCGCTGCTTAATGCCGGATCACGACCAGAGCCGCTCCATCCGCTCTGCACCCATCGAAGAGTTCTATTGGAAAATGAGCCGCTCAAATAAGAACCAGAGTACCAGGGCAATTATGTTGATTAAGTCCGAAGGCGAGGAGCGAGGAGCGAGGAACGATTCAATTAAAGCCAACTCCGAATCAATCAGCCGAGATCAGCCAGCGGCCGAATATGTGGCAGTAATGGTAATCTCCAGGGATGCACGCATCAAAGAGAACATCATAATAAAAGGCAGTGGAGATCACAATCTGGAGATACTCTCGAACACTCGGGATTGGATTGGTAGCACCCAAGATGCGTATCGCACTGCTAATGCTAATGCCCAGGGAATACCTTTGCCACAAGGTGCCTGCTGTTCACACGCTCTTCAAATGCCTCGGATCGGACCCTTTGAAAGATGAGATGAGGTTGGCTTAGGTAGTAGCCAGGCTCAGACTCGAACCAGGCCAAAAGCATGACATGTGGAATGTGATTTGGGGCTGCCAGCGGAAGACTCAATTAGAAGCTTTGACTCTTTGGGGGATTTACGACCGCAAGGAATTTCACATTCACATTCTCGTTCACAGGGCTGTGGCTAAATACCTGCCAATAGCTTTATCTTTATAAGATTGCCGCCACCGCAGAGTTATGACAAACCGGCAAAAGGACAAAGGCGACCTTCGGATGCAAAAGAGTCGGGCTAAAAGCGCTAATTATGGAAGGGAAGACGAGGAGACGGGAGACCACAAATTGCGTTGTCCAGAAGCTCGAAAGCGTAATCAAAAACTAATTTTAATCCTGTTTGGGGATCACTCCCGCATTGCTTCACCCAAGACCCAAGAAACCAAGAACCCAACCCAAAATGAAAATGAAAACGAAATGCGGAGAGGCTCTTTTGTGATCCGATCGGATCAGAGATCTTTTTAGCGGTAGGTCCCGGTTAATTTATTCTAAATGGCTTTTTGAAATCCCCGAAACAACACGAGAAATTTACTTATGACGTTTGCCGGCGTCTCTCGCTCTCGAAAACAAAAATAACCACAGAATTTGGGATCTCTGGGATCTGAGATCTCTGAGATCTGGGATCCCAGCGATGATTCAGACCGGATCAAAGCCGATGGCGGGCCCTGCATATTTTTCTCACTTTGGCGTGTCTGCGTGTTGTTAGCAATGAAATTGATGAGTTCGAGCAGGTTATAAAACCCGATACCTTTTGGCTACCTTTGTTTGCTGCCTCTTTTATTATTATTATTGCTGTTGCTGTTGCTGGACCTACGAAAAGCCGCAACACAATAACACAAATTATTATAAGAAGATGAGACAAATTTAGCCGCCGACAAAGTGAGTTTGGCCACGGAGATTCCCATTACCATTACGGATCGACGGATCGAAGTGGAGCGCGCGGGGTGCAGCTCTCCATAACGAGAAAGTTATAAATTTTGGTATTTTTCCTGAGCCGAAACTGGCGACTTGTCGACTGGTGGGGTCTTTCCTCTGAAATGGAAGACTGTCATTGTTGGCCGCTTGTTTACACGCTCGTAATGCGTCCAATAACTTTTTGTATTTTGTTGTCATTTGTACCGCCCCAGAGATCTGGGAACTGGCTGGAGTCTCAGGTAACCGAACACGATTCCATGGAGTTATTTTAAGCCCAAAATGGAAGTTATCTTGGAGGTGTTGATGGCTGCTTTTGGGGATTTTATTCCAAAGAAATGTTATGAATAAATCTGATTACTTAACGTTCAATTTTCAATATATTTTTTAAGTCATTAAAGTGCTGGTACGTTGACAATTTTTTAAGGAATAAAAATAAGGTAAGGAACTTAAATAATTTTGTTTACAATGGGATAGAATCAGTAGGTAATCCCTTATGTTTATAAAATTTTAAGTTTTTCTTTAAATTGTTTTCCTTAATTTACCCCATAAAACCGATCATCTTAAGTCAAATAAAACAACCGACTACCTTTTTGGCATAAAGGACTTTCTCTGGGTTTTTATTTTCGTGTCCCTCTTCTCTTTAATTGAAATTTTCGTACATTAGGGCAAAGCGTCACTGCCCAGCGTAAAGTTTTCATGTTCATGTAGGCCCGCAGCTATTTTGATTGCGATATTACATCTTGTAAACATTAACATGGCCAATAATTTCCGAGTGCCCCGGCAATTTGCAGAGTGGAAGAACATGTCAACGGTACCTGGGGGCAGTAATCAGTTGTTGTTGAGGGTTAATTTCTTCATACATAAATGTATCGGAAAGGATCGGAGAGTCGGCCACTTTCTTTTCAAAAGGCTCGGGGTCTCGTACTCGAATAAAAACATAAACGGGTAAACCAACAAACCGTTTGCGCACGATGTTCACTCACTTTAAATGGCCACAAAAAATACTGTTCCACGGAAAAAAATAATACGATTTCAGAAAAAGTATACTAACTTTATTTACAATTTATACCATGATTGATGTTTGATTTAGAAAATTTAAAATATAAGTAAAATAAACAAAAACTACATGTGTTAAAAGATGTCATGCAAAAGATAAAAAAAATTCACAGAAATACAGCAAAAATGATCAAAGATCTAAAACTTCCTTCCCTGATTTATTTAAAAGATTTAAAAGTCTTATAATATATTTTGTAATTTCTTAAGCTTTCAGAAATATATTTGAAGTTACTAAAGAGCATACATATAATGCCCTAAAAACTTTTTTCTCTGTGCTAATTCCAACGATTCATTAGCTCTGGGCCAGCGACTTTCACATGTAATTGCTAGTGCTCCTCGGACGACCCCGACTTATATTTTGATTGATTTTAATGGCGGGCAAATCAATTGCAACTCCGACGCAGCGAAACAAAGCGCCGAAAACGTGGTCATCCTTAATTCAATAATGAATACGTAAAGAACAGTCCCAGAGAGTCCAAGCCATGGCCACACACCGATCCTCCTCCTCCTCCCTGTCCAAGTCCAAGTCCAAGTCCATCCATCCAACCAACCATCCATCCATCCCTATACCTTATACCATCATCCTTAGCAACCGGCACATGATTCACGATCGGAGCGTTGCGCATGCGCTACGCAAAAGTTTTGGGGGGACAGAGGGAAGAGGAGGCAACGCGTCGGCTCTGGGACAAAGAGTCGGCTTTCTTTGATCAACACATATAAAATACTATGGCCACGCCCTCTAAAAGGCAGATTAAACGAGATGGCGCTCGGGCAGTGGGCAAACGTATACTTAAACTTAACGTAACGTAAAGAGCAATGAAGTCAGTCAGTGCAAGAGTCGCTCGAACACGAAGCTGCAGACTGGGAACTGGGATCTGGGATCAGCGGGACGGAGACGGGAAAGCTGGAGGGACTTGGAGTCGGTCTCTGGGTCTGGGGTCTTGACTTGGCGGTAGACGAAGGCGATGTCTGCAAGAGCCATGTTTGGACGCCTCCCGAGGCGCAATGGGCTGCAGTTGCACTCAACAGTGGGTCAGTATCATAAAGATATAGGGGAAAGTACAAAGATCAAAATAGGATTCTTAAAGAACTATTCAAGAACTATACAATTTTATGAAGAAAATATTTTTAACGCACTAAATCTTAAATGAAAAATGTGTTTATATTTGAAAATATAACAATCCAAATACTGAAGTACCTATTTATATCTGTGTTTAAAATATTTATGATGAACTAAATTTAATTAAATTAAAATGATCTGAAACGTCATTTAACTAGAAACACACATATAAAAAGCTAGTGAATATTTTTCATATTTTTGATCAAAGAATTAGCCAAGTTCCCAAGATACCAACTTTATGACTAGCTTAAATAGATTTTAAACCACTGTGTGAGCATCGTTTGGTGTGTGCGAGACAATAAAAATTACGTAGCATTGCAATTTGGACGCTGAGCACCCGATGAAGCTGCTTTACCCCTAGTTTCCCCCCCATTTTCACTGTCCGCCTTGGTGGACTGGACTCCACTTCATCATTTTTATGTTTGCATGCCCTTTAAGCTCTCAGGATCTGGGGCGGCGGCGGCATTTGGCGGCTGTTGTTAAGTGAAAATCCGGGTTTGCAATCGCTAACATCAGCTAACAATGGTCATCATCATTAAAATGCGATCAAAGAGCAGGCGGCGGCTCTTTCGGATGGGATCCTGCGCCCTGATTGAGTGACCTTCCCCACCTCCCACTTATGCTCCTTTTCCATTTCCAGTTCCAGTTTCAGTTCCTCCTCCTCAATACACACGACTTGAATGGGTTGGCTGGCTTAATGTCTTTATAAGTAGCATGTATTCTATGTTAGTAGGGGAGGCCAAGAAATATGCGCTGTAATCAAAACCGTTTAAAAAACTACACACTAATTGAGTTAGAAGTTCGTTGGGGGCTTTGAACTGGCCGACGGATGAAAGGGACCGCCTCTCTATTGGTGGCACAACAAAGAGCGTTGACAACGGCATGTAAAGCCAACAATGCCCCGAGCATCCACCAGATGAATGGACATACAGCTCCCGCTGATGATGATCACTATGTAAGTATATAACCATGATGATCGGTGTTCGGTGAGCCGCTAAACTTGCCCCACAGACATTGTTCGATAGTTTTGACAACTCAGCGAAACCACAGCGGCGGCGAACAAGAAATAAATAAATCGAGGGGCTTATTAATGAGCGCACACTAACAAAAAAGCATAACATGGAAATCAATTTTAAATTTGATTAAATGTGAATAACTTATGGAACGAAGTTAGCTGTGCACTGAAATTTAAAATTAAGAAAAAAATTGTATCGAGCCAAAAGTGTTTGATGAATTCAACAAATTTAATATTTATATTTTATTTCGCTATTTTTTGTTGTTAAGGTTTTATAAAGTTTATCAACATCTGCCTAATAAGGTATTTAAATATTTACATTTTGAGTTTGCAGTTTTTTTCTCTGTCGTTGTTCCTTGACATTAAAAAAAACATGTTCAACTACAGATCTTCTTAATAATTTATTTTCTTAACATTTAATCTAGAGAAATAAAATTCTTTCCAGTGCACTGCCAGCCTGAGGATTACAGACACAATATAATATTGTGATATTATGACAAGCTGTCATAAATTACAAATTAATGTAATGATGTCGGGGCAGGAAGAGTTAGGAGTCAGAACGAGAATCTTCGGAGAATGACTTCCTCAACTGGGGACCAACTTGCGACCAGGACCAGGGGCAATCTAACTCGCTGCAGGTAGCAGTGTCTTCAGTGGCCAGGGTCGTGCAATCGATCGATCGCTGGCCGAATCGGATCGGATCGGATCGTATAGATCTCGATCTCGGGCTCGATCCCGAGATGCTCATCGATTGTCCGTGGTTCTGGGCTGTGGGTTCTAAGGGAGGAGGGTTTGCAGGTATCTTCAGGTGCCGGCATTGCCACCGCATTGACTTGCCTACCTTACACCTCGGCGAAGCGAAGATCAAAGACGGCCGTGCCGACTTAATAACATAAATTAATCTTCTCATTGTTGGGCCCAGTGGGAAAGGGAGAGCGCATCCAGTTAGAGCGGGAAAGCGAGATAGACACTGAGTGCGGTGCACATGCGTGCCAAAAATGATACAGTAACAACACGCTATGCTAATCCGTCGGTTGCCTAACCAGCCTCTGTTAACGCACAAAGCCAAAACGGCATTTAATTTGTTTTTAGCCCGGTATTTGGCTCCGATTCGATTTCATTCATTATTTCAAGGCGACCAATGATTTTGTTTTGTTGCTCCTAAGCGGAGATCAAAGCCAAAATGCCGCCGGCTGATACGGAAAAAAGGAGGTGAACTAGGGAAATAGGGTAAATCCGGGACATGTGCCCCACGTTTTTGAAAATCGAAATGGTTGTTTCACAAATATGTTTACGAGGGCTTTTGTGATTGTTGTAGGTCGAGTAGTATATCCAGAAGTAAGAACAACATTTTATTCATCAATATTTTACGTTACAAGCTTTCTGTGGGATGATTAATAAAAAGTAGCAAATTTGCTAGTTCAAAAATCTTCAGGGACAAGCGCCCCGCTTTTATGCTTAGGATTTAAATTATTTTGCAAACAACAACTCGCGAAAAAAAGCCATTACATTGATTCTACGGTACTTTCTAACACACATCAACACTTAATAATACTGATAAAAATAACAGATCTGGTTTTTAAAGATAATAAAAATAAAAGACTGAATTTGTCGATCGAGGTACCAAAATTGAATCACAATACGAAAAATTTTATTTATACAAATAAAAACATTAATAAACAATTGTAAATTATGTAAAAACACCATATAGAATATTTTTGTTAATAAATAATAACAAACGTTTACAACATAAAGTGCTCAAACCAGATTATCAGTAGGGCGTTTGTCCCCGAAAAAAGTGGGGCGCTTGTCCCGATTGCATAGCATATGAAAATTATTAATTAAAAAAATATTGGCGAACAGTAAATGTAAAAATAGTTATCTGCTAAATGATCTTGCTACATAGGAAGGTTATGATACTTCATCTGACGTCTGTTGATATTTTGACGATGAAATAACAAACATTTTTGAATCGCTAAAAAAATTTTCGCCTGTTTTTGGACCTACTGCGTATGGATTTCATAAATTGTGAATAGTTATCTTACCAAAGTACGAATTTTTCACACAAGTTTTTCATTTTGACACTTAAACACAAGTTTTCCCGAGATGGCGCTGCAATCTTATCGATGCATGATAACAATAAACAAAGTGGGGCACTTGTCCCGGCGGGGCACATGTCCCGGATTTACCCTACACTTAAAAAATTATAGATTATTTTTATGAACTGCATTAATTTAGTTATAACAAGATTAAAAAAATAAATAAGATTAAAAACAAATTAATTTTAGTCTTAAAAAAGTTGAACCAATACCGAGAAAGTGCCTCAAAAACATTTTATTAAAAATAGGTTAAAGAAAAATACAACTTTTTGTTAAAGATATTATTAAATTAAAGTTTTCAACACAAAAAAATAATGACAAAAGCAACAAAAAAATTACATAAAAATGTTAAAGAAAAATATACTCATTTAAATTTAAATAAATTTTACAACCATTTTTTTCAGTCATTTGATTACTAAAAATTCGGAAATCCCTTTAAAAAGAAAATTTTTGCAAGTGTAGACTTGGCAAATATGCTGTGAAGTCTTTTGATCGAACGGCAATGACGACGAAAAGCAGCCAACGAGCATTAAGTATTTGAAATGACTTGCCGGGCTTGCCGGGGCTAAAAATGAAACGAGCGCAGCAAATTAGCTAATCAACGCCCATTAGTAGTAAGGTATTGGAATTTATGATAAATTTCCGTTAACATTCATGCATTGGGGCAGCAGATTGCGGCACGAGCAGAACTCACAACTCAGGAACAAGTTAATTTGGCGGGGATACGTTCGTATACCTTGTATGGTATATGGTATATATAGCCCATGATCTTCGATCCCTGTGATAAAGCAGGCATCTTTATAACTTTGAGATCGCACAGCAGGACGACAAACAAGTGCATTTCTCAGTGTGTGCCCTGTGCGCTAATAATACATAATTTTCTTGTAAAACAACAAACCGCTGCGCATCGTTGTCGTTATCGTTATCATTATGGTGTATTTTTATGTGCGCCTGCATGTTGACTGCTCATTTCTTTCTTGTTTTTCATTTTTTTTTTTGGTTGAAAAGGCGTTGGTCCGCTTTGCAGTTCGCAGTTGGCAGTTGGCAGTTGGCAGCTTGTAGTCGCCAGTTTGGGGCGACAACGACAATATCACCTTATTTATGTTTATCGATATAGCCGTTCAGATAAGCGGCTTTAGCTTCGAGCAGGAGCAGTGGGCCGTGCTCGTAGGTTTTGTTTTTAGTGAGCGCCATAAAATGAAAGTTCAGTGCCGATTGAAGTTGCTTTTGAGGAGGTGGAAGAAATGTCACTTGGTTACCAGCTGAGAGGCACTAAAAGCGATTCGACTTTGCATAGAAATGGCATTGCATAACTATGATATTTACTTTACCATTTTATTTGGAGTATGTTAATTATATTGGTTATAAAAACTATATGTTTTTCGGGTTATAACAAATACATTTCAGATATTTTTGTCCAAACAAATTAGGTGTCTTTGCTATTCAGGTCTTTAAATATTTATTAAGTGTTATTTGTTTGGAAACAAATTTCATAAAAAATACATTTACTTCAAAAGACATAAATATATAACGAAAAGTAAATTTTCATATTATTAAGTATTGTTGTTAAAAAAAAGTTAAGTGCATCTCTATGATAACTTTTACATATCATTTAATTTTTGGGTATATTTATTTTCATTTTCTCTTCAAATTAAAGCTTTTAACCCAAAAACATCTTAATAAAAACATTGCAATCAAGTGAGAAATATGATAATAACCCTCTTTAATATTCATTTGAATCGAAATAGCCACGTTTTAAGCATCGAATAACCGTTTCTTGCATCCTCAATTGACTGGTCTTTGGAACGAGTTCTGTTTCATGACCGATCCGAGCCATTAGCCATAACAAGCGACCATTTGCATGGCGCTTTTGATGTGCGTTCGTGTTACGAGGGCCATAAAAAATGTTTTGCATGTTGCACCAAAAACAAAAAAATAATGAAAACTAGTTACGGTTATGTATATAATTACTGCGACAGCATGTTGGCATGACAAATAAACTGCGAGCGAGACCATAAATTAAAGTATCAGAATGCGTGAAGGGGGCGGGGGGAGGGGCACACGCAAGGCGTCAAGAACGGGATTGGAAATGGAAATTCAGAGGACGAGAAAAACGAAAAAAAACAAATCAAAGCGGAGGCTTAACGGCAATGGCCACCTGACGACAAGTCTGAGCCAATTGTTAAGCCGTTGATATATGTCTGATATCGTGTGTTGGCTAGTGTGTGTGCGAGTGCGTGTTTGGCTTAGTAGTCGCAACACTCGAGCTGAAAATGTGGGCGTGGCACACAATTTGGCTTCGTAATTGCAAGGCTCGACGGATGACAAGCTAAATAAATTAACAATAAATATTGTGCAAATACAATATACAAAAACTGGAGAGTTTACTGTCTACACTGAGAAGGGGAATAGTTTAATCGAATTCAAAATCGCATTCAAAGAGGATTTAATGTAATGTATACAAAATTAATTTGCACAATAGTCCAAGGAAATTTTTAAAACATATTAAAAAGTTAACAAGGAAAATCTTAATTTTACGGCAAGAGTATTATAATTTTAGTTTTTTTTTTAAATACGATTTGATTATTTTTGAACATCTTAAAACTTAAAAGAGAAACTTTCAGCACTTCAAATAATTTTAAAAACTCCAAAAGTAAGTGTATAGTCAGCTGCTGGTCAAACTGCTGTGCCACTTATGGTTGCGGCGGTTAAGGCGCTGCAAACAATGCAAAGATTTATTTAATTACAGGTGACGCACATGCACATACAGACACACACACACACGATCACAGTTATAACACAAATTTACGCACAAATGTGCAAAAAAAAAAAACTGACGACGCCGCTGAATGCGTCGCTCTTGGAATTTATTTAATTAAATCTACGCCCCGTTGGCAGCCTCCTTGAATCTGAATCCCCCTCCGATCTGCCAAATGCGCATAAATTCAGCACTTTATGCATTGGCTCAGCGGCAGCCGCAGGCAGTTGCATTTGCAGTTGCAACTGCAGTCGCTTAAGCGGCCATTACGTATACGCCGCGTGTTGCGGCTGTGGCAAAGAAAAGAAAACGCGGCTGAAAATTATGCCCGATGACAATTTCGTTGGCGTTTACAAATGTGCGTTCTACCCCGGGGGATAAACAGCGGTCATTGTCAATTGAATTGGCATAAAAATGCAGTCTGCTGGGATTCTGAGTGGGATGAGAGCTGCTTTTGATGGGTCTCTTTAAGCAAATGGGTCTAGTTTTAACCAGGGATTGCAGTGAGGTCATTAACAAGGCGATAATGGGGATTCAATATCAGGGGACATGATACACCTCGTACGAAGAAAAATAATCGTTCAAAAATGGTTTATATTCTTCATAAAATTAAAAATACAAAGTTAATTGATATTTATGACATGTTGGTATCTCTCATATGGTTTTGCAAAATAAATAAAAAAAGCTTTGTATTTGCAAATAACATAAGATATGATTTAATTTACACATGAACATTTTATTAGATCTTTTTTTCATTTCGAATTTAATCCGAAAGTGTAGGGTATTCCTGAAATGCGAATGTCTACGTTTTTCGTGTGAGTCCCACGCTTTTTCTTGCTAAAGGGGAATTTATGAAAAATTTGTGTTATTTCCTACGTATTTCACATCTCAGCTCGCACAAGTCGATTCGCTCCACTCGCACATATGTCCAAAACTTCAGACGTGGGCCGCTTATTTGGCCAAATTGAAAGGCACTACGATCTGGGTTACCAATTGATTTCTTGTTACAGATCTTGTTTGCGACATCAATACGAAGAGTGGTTCATTTAGGGCTCCTGAGGGATACACATACTATATATATTCAAGACTGCAGAAGTGATCGTGTTAATGCTGAGTTTCGAGCTCCTTTGTTAGCCAGCTGCTGCTTTTAGCCTGCTGCCTCCGCAATATGTATTAAGTGGCCTGGCCTTTGTCAGCAGCTCTTAACAACAGCAACATCTACGGCCAACAAAAGCACATAGTTAAGCATAATTTAATAGATACGCGGCTCTGGGGCTTTGCAATCTCTTTATGGTTGACACTATTGTCTAGGCCAAGTTTGTATGTGGGGCCGTCACAAAGTGATGAATGCATTATTATTATTGTTATTGTGCAGTACATATATAGAAGTAGTTGTGCTGCTGGTTGTGGCTTTTGTTGAAAAGCGTTAATTGAGTGTTGCGAATGTGCAACGGCAATTGAAATTGTTTATGACTTGCAGTTGTTGCTGCCGTGGCTCATGTTCAATAATGTAATGCAGTTGGGACTGCTAATGGAGGGGCATGTACTATACACTGTCCTATACACTTGGCTAATCGGCTAATCAGCGGCAATATCTGACTAATATCCTGCGCACCAAAGGATGCCGCTCTCTCCTACTTGACAAAAGGAAAAGAAAACACTCTGGTCTGGTCTGGGTAATTATGCTTTATTAAGATGCAATTTTCATTACGGGAATCCCAATCCGAGCCACTTGAACTCAACTGGCTGGCGGGCACTTGACGGCGACGACCATAGAAAATTTCGTTTCTTTCTTACATTTAGTGGTTTTTAATTGCCGTAATTAGCGAGAACTGGGAGCTGAACAAAAAAAATAGAGATTCAAGTGCATTCTGAAGTGACGTCTGCTGCTGGGTGGACTTTTCATTCCTCCATCTCCATCTCCATCATGGCCGACAGAAGACAAGACGGAAGCAATTGACTCCGAGTCTGGGCCATAAAGATACGCCATAAATTAACACCAAACCGATTAATGAAAAGTGGCGATCCATATCGGGTGCACATGTTTTGTGTCCGACGACGATCGTCCAGTCAGGAGGATATTGGCACATTAAAATCAATTAACTGGCCCGACTTTGATGGACGCACTTTTGGGCCTTTTGTGGGCCTTTTCAATCGAACTGAAAAAACTGGAACTGAACTGGCACAGATCTTCGTCTGGCATCTCTTAATGAGCCCGTTTTGTCCGATTGCCAGTTGGCCAGTTGATTATTTGGTAGACGCCGTGTCATAAAAGTTTACGGCCATTTAAATGCTGACATGTAATTTGTAAAGGTGTTAACCTGACGCGATCTGTCGGCTAAGCGCTTCATTACATCCAGTTTTGCATTGTAAATTATTCTACACTGGCAGAAATAAGGTTACAGATTGAGCTCAAGGGCAGGTGTTTTTAGACATGTGTGTTTCCAACTTTGTTTTGTAAAGTATCTTCAACTACAGTACCAATTATGCAAAACAATCGTCTTGTTAAAAAAAATATAACCTTGTTTTCAAAACCAATAATAGCTTAAATGATTATTAAGACTCCTGTGTGGTTTAATTCTTAGTAAAATCATTTTAACATTTTTATTTTATGTCGATTTGTTTTTATACATATTCGTAAGATCTACCAAAAATTGGTTTCATCAACTGAGCTCATATTATTTTGACCGAATATCTGTTAAATTTTTACCAATTATATACAAATCAAAGTAATTTGAACTCATTTAAATTACTTTAAAGTTACGTTTTTTTAAGTTGTTAATGATTAGTTAAGTAAAAATTCTGTTAAGTGTAATCTGCTGTGACTTGAAAGTCAGCACTGTTTCAAGACATACATATGTACACAGAAAAAAAGATGTTGAGGGCAACCCCTATTCGATTAGTTCTGCTCACTCGCTCTGCTGTTATGACAAATTAAACTTAGCATTTAAATGCATTTGAACTTGACTGGCTGGCTGGTTGGCTGGCTGGCAGGCAGTCAATTAATTAATCGAAAAACTGCCGAAATTCCAAAGCTGTCAGCCCGTAGACATGTCCGTGAAATGATAAACTCCCAAGCCCAGAAAACCGTCGGCCGATCCCCAGACTGTTTGCCACTTGAGCAACTTGAGCAACCCTTGTGCGCCTCCTCCTTCTTATTTATTATTTTTCGTCTTTTTTTTTTTCTTCGTTGACTCGACTGTCTCTTTTACATTCGTTAGTTGCCCATTGGCCCCTGGCATTTATGTTTAACACTTTAATTGTGATTACAAGCTGCAATCAAACAGCAACACAAATACACCAAAGGTTCGGTTTCGGGTCTTCGACTGAGTGACTAACTGACTGGCACTCGAGCCAACGGCGGCGGTGGCGGTGGCTCTCTTACTCTTAACGTGGCTTATGCATGTTTAAGCAGCAACTGCAACTGCAACACCTTTTGGCCACCAACAACAACGCGTCATGTCGCTGGCTTTATTAAATTACTTGTCAAAAGTGCATACACGAGCTGGAGTTTAAGTTAAAGCCAGGCCGAGGAAGGGGGGCGTTGCAATGTCGGCGGACATGAAACAGCCCCCGACGACTAAACATATGTACATACACAGTATGCACTCAGAAAAATCAAAAATTTAACTTAATTTTAATAATCAAAGTAATCAAATAACATAATTTTTTAAGCTTTAAAGCATTGTTTTTAAAACAAAACAATAATAATATTAATAAAAGTAATAATATACAGAAATAAAACTACGTTGACGTTGGCTGTCCAAAGTTAAAGTTTCTGTATAACACATTTATAGGTAATATATTTTTAATTAAATTTAAATTATATCTTTTTTTTAGTGTACTACCATATCATCTGCATGGATAGCCATGTGTATAACCTGGAATACAACGCCTTTCGTTGGCATAACGAGACGTGTCATAACATTTCTGCACTGCAAAATGGAAAAACAAATGAAAACGAAAATAAATGCAATATACCATGGAAAAGAAAATCAATTAAGGCAAACATATTTTCGTTTTGGTTTCGTTTTCGTACAAGGGGGATTAATTAATCTTGTCAACGATTGCAAGTCATTTGCCATGGAAACAGCGGCAAACATCTCAGATAGTCAAATTAATTTTCTTCACACTTTAATAAACGATTACACAAATAGCCACCAGTACATGGGGTTGTTGTTCGATGAAGGTGTTAAATGCTTTGTTGACATTGCTCACTTCTGTATATGTGTAATGGAGGAAGCATTTCGGGGGAAGAAAACATTTTTCACAGCTTCCTTCGATTTTAGCGTGAAGTTTGTCGTTCTCCGCTTGCTTTATTGCGGTGATATTGTTGGTGGTTGATTCTCAGTCGTGTTGCGTGTAAATAGCAACATCAACATCAACAACAACTTGTGCTTGTTTTTCCAAATCACTGAATTTCTTTTTCGGTCCACAATTTGTTATGCCCTTCGTCTGGTATTTGGGTGAAGTTTCGAATATGTTCCAGCGAAGGGCTGAATGTGTTCTTTGATGTAGTCACAAATGCGGGGGAAGTGTTTGCCGGAAGGGGAAGGCGTGAAAATGACTTAATACACTAATTAGAATAAGTCAATCGGCGGGAAGGAAATGATTTAATGCATCCGATTTTATTAAGAATATTTGGAATTAGGAAAATCAGTGATGGTGGAAGAAACATTATTGATAGCGAGCTTAGAGACCAGTTTAAGTATTAAAAATTAAGGAGTGACCTTTCTTATAATTTTTAATAAATTAACCAAGATGTGCTAGTAAGTATTTTTTGGGTAAGACTATTTCCAACCAGTTTATGATGTTTTTGAAAGTCAATTTAAATATTCATTAAGAATAGGCACCCTTGCTTATCATCATCTTATCAAGATTGCTCAGTACTGAATATTTTATTTCATCAGACACATTAACAATCCGCTACGCCATAAATTTTAAACGTTCTTTGAAGATCCTTTGACTGACGCAGTCTGATTATGAACCTGAACGAATCCTGTTATATTACAATGTATCAAACTATACTCGCAGCTCATCAAAACTGAAGTGCAGACATCTAGATGGACTGAATGGATACGGGAAAATGTCTGCACCTGTCAGCGCAGCGAATGGTCAAAAAAAAAAGAGAAGAGAAGACACCTTGCAGGCTACGGAATTGGAAGCAAGAGTCGGGAATCGGGATACTTGGGGAGGAAGTGCACCACCACCCTGGGCATCTGCATCTGGGTTTCCCTCGCATTAATGTCGCCTGATCCGTAGCTGTGAATAATTTCCCCATCCGCTTGGTTAGACACTCCTCTTTAAGCCCCCCTCCCCGCTTTATCCTCCGATCTCCGCTCGTTTGTTCGGCATCGCTGCTAATGATTTGAATGCTTTAATTTATGCTGGCTTTTCCACATTTATCATCAAAGACTTGGGCATATAAATATGATTTGTCGCCGTAAATGTTCACGATTATCATAGAAACACCCGCGTTTTCACTTGGAAAAATGAAATCAATAAATAATAATCAGAAAAATGTTTAAGAATTAAATTTTTGTTGGAAAATATTTATATGTTTTCATGGGAGAATGATAATTTTGAATATTAACTATTTGTGCTCAAAGAACATATCTTCTTGGTATTATTAAAATTTTTTCTTAGTGAACTCTGCACAATGGGCAACACCTAGGATGCAGAACTGGTTTTGCAACAACACCAGGCGCCAACTGACCCACATAATTTGCAGCTGGAAAAGCCGCGAGGAAATGCGTTTTCCCCTTTTAAGCCTCCAAGCCCCTTGCATTCCGGCTGCAGTAGTTCGCTGGGCTGTCTGTGAACGCATCAATCTCGGACGCTGCATTTCCTGGCCAAAACCAGTGACTGCTGGCCAACTGCAGTTGGCTGTTGTTGTTGTTGTCTTTTTTCACCCCGCGGGGTCAGACTCACAGAGGTGTTTTGCCTTGGGGCCATGGGCCAGGCAGAAAATGCGTTTTTAAATGGCTTTTTATGCGTGGCGCGGGCTTTTGATGTTCGACACATGCCGAAAATTCACAGCTCGGGCGGTCCCAGCTCCTCCAGCTCCTCCAGCTCACTCGGCCCTGTGATTAATGTTTGGCAAAAACGCGAATGCGACTGCGAATGCCAGTGGGAATGAGTATGCGAATGCGTTTTTAAGAACTTTGACAAGGTCCTGACTTGAACGCCGCATTCCAGCCCCTTTTCTGGGTTCATTTGTTACACGGAAAAATTTTATTTTATAGTTATAAAAATGTTAGTCATTCAAATAAATTTTATTAAGTATTTGTATTTATTAAAAAATCCTTAATACTTTTACCAGTAAGTTTAAAATTTTTTTTTATCTAATACTTCACAATAAAAAAATTAATTACAAACAAAAAATAATACAAAAAAAACCACGTCATTGAAAGTTTTCTTATTTTACACAAAATATCGAATATTATTATATTTTGCAGTATCTATATTCTTAAATTGCATATAAATATAAAAGTTTCTACAAAATCTAAAAATGTTAATAAAAAAGTATTCAAAAAAACTATGTCACTGTATTTTTTTGATAAATTAGTTTAAATGTGTTATTAAAATTGTGTAAAAAAACTTGAGGTTCCTTTTAAATAATATTATATGATTTTTTTTATTTAAGAAAAGACTTAAACACTTCCTCATTGGTTTTTCTCCATGTAGACACTACCCTTTTTAGCGATCGGGCAACAGTTGGGCTTTGGCCTCCCATATGGCCCTGATAGAGTTATTACCAAATTGCAGCGCTCCTTAGCCAACTCTCGTTCTCATTCTCATTCTCACCTCTATCGCTGGGCTGTCAGTCTGCTGGCTAATTCTCTCATTTGCCGTCTCTTGTGCAACTGTCGATGCTTGATTTTCGCTTGTCTTTATGATCGGCCTGCCGGCTTTGATCTTGACGCCTTTTTCTTAGCCATTCCCATTCCCTTTTCCATTCCCTTTCCTTTCCTTTCCTTTAGATCGCGGGTAATGGGCAGAGAAGAAAAATGCAACTTGAGCTCAATTAGTGCTCATCAAAAGCGTGCAGGTAACACCTTCAGTGCGTTGCTTTCGCATCTGCATCTCTGTGTGTATCTGAGTATCTGAGTATCTCCTGGCCAGGCGTCACTTGTTCTTGTTCTGACTTTTGCTCGAACCGGACTGGGAGAGGCATGCAATTTGCTCGAGGGGTGCCCCTCGATGATGGACCACCCGAGTGGTATACTACATATATAAAGAATAGTATAGTCCCTTCCTTCAGGCCGTGGGCTTAGTGAAAGCCAATCAGGCAGTTAACCAATTTCGAAAGCCCGCCACGCAAGTCTCGCTAGTTTTTGTAGTTTTTCCCGGGCTCGTATTAATGCTAATGCTTTATGGTTAGTCGACACGCAAACTCATATTTCTCTGCCACTTTTACTACTGGCTACAAGAATTATAATTTTAAATAAAATATTTGAGGCGCAACCGTTAATTAGAGAATTTATGCCGAGCGCCAGCTTGTCAACTTGTTTTTTTCTTATTTATTTTTTGGCTTCGAGGCATTTTTGCAATATTTGATGCATATTTTATGCGACGCTAGAACAGTTTTGCGCCCGCAGTCATTTTTTCCGATTTTATTGAGGCAAACGAGTCTCGCCTTACAGCATTTATAGTATAAATATTTTATAGTATTTGCGCACCGTTTTAATGTCATTAACGAATTTTGTTGAAGCGCTGTGCAGCTATTAATCATTTGAAATGAATTTTTATTTAACACTTTGGCGGGATTTCTTTTTGTTTGCTTGATTTATGTGAAGTCTGAACTCGCAGCTTGTTGACTTTTAGTCTACTGAGTGGTTTTCTTGGGAAGCATTTAAATTGAATGAAATTGCAACTGCAATTGAGCAATTTGCTCACAAGTGATTCTGAAGTGTTTGCAAGTTCTGTGATATATTCAATGAGAATAACTTTTATGATTTGTTGCTTAATCTCCAAAGAACCTTGAATACTGTAAACTATTTTTGACTCTGTTGGGGATTTGTTATTATCCAAATAGTGGTGTGCTAAATTGTTTATGGGCTTCGATGCACGAACAGCACTTCCATTTGTTTAATCAGTGAACTAGATTTTTTTCAAATATTTGAACAACAATTGTTGGGCAAGTGGCCACTAATGCGAAAGATGGAAATCTATCTGGCTCAGATACCCCTATGTGTTTAAGTCCAGGCACGCCATTTAAAATGTCACGTTATTTGGAAAGTAGAATCTCAAAAAGCTATTAGCCCACCCACAAATTCCATATTATATAGATTTCTGAACCGGTTGTGGTTCGGCTGATTTGACTCGACTGTAAATTGCCTTATAACATTTGCATGGTAGTTAGTATTTCCAATTATAAATATAATTTATGCTCAATCTGCCACCTATTTACATTTTTCGACTTTGCTTCCATTCGAAATTAAGTACACGTCTAGTTGAACTAATTAGTTTTGACTCTTTGGGCAGCACCACCACCACCTCACACCCGTCCCCATTTCATTATTATTTTGCTCCGCCCCGCGACTTTAGGCCCGCATTTTGTAAAATGTTTACACTGCTATCTGTCACATCAACTGTCAACTTGAAGGGCCATCATCATTGTAGTATCTGTATCTGTGTGAGTTTCGGTGGGTTTGTCTGTGTTCGCTTGTATCTGAGTGTGTGGTGCGTTTTGTGGTTCACGCTTGGCTGAGTCTCAGTCTTCGGTCTCCAACTGCCGACTGCCGACGCCTTTTGTCAAGTGGGAAAAGTTTTAGTAATTAAATTGTAATTAGGGATGCATCCGCCGCTCTGTGCCGTTTGTGCGTTCAATAATGCGGCTGTCTGTGCCAATTGTCTTGGCGTTTCATCAAGCCAACTTTCAACGGCAGCAGAAACAGCAGACAGCCCGTGCTGATGATCGCCCCCCTCGACAGGGCTTTCTTTGTGCCCAAGTCGCCTCCCCTTTTGGTCCATTACATTTATGGGTATACTCTTTCAAAGGGGTGTCCTAAAAATATTCTCATTAGCTTTCTAACCATTCAAAAACCACCTAAAAGTGGCTTTTTATCGTCTTCAAATAGTAATGACTCTTCATAACTACCTAAAGATAATATAAATATTACTTAATTAATTATGATGTCTTAGCTTAGTTAGTTTTAACTAACTAAGGAGACTTGGTCTTTTCAATGTCCTTATTTAAAGTATGTAGAATGGTAATAACATATGTTCCCAGTCAACTGGAGTTCCATCAGGCTTAAATCAAATATATACAATTCTAGACATATTTTGTAATGATGTTACTTTCTTTTACAAGGTGAAATTAAAGGGTACCCACACCTCGGTAATAATGACATTCTCCATGAGTACCTAACTGACGAGACCTAACGACAGGTCCATTGTTCAAATAGCTGCAACTTTTCAGCCATTTTCATTGTAATTATTTTGTAGCATGTATGTGGGGCAGGGGCAGGGGCAGCTCTTTGGCTTATCTACCAGGGAATCGTCATGAGCGGTGAGCATAGTGAGCAAAGTGGGGTTATTTGTAGTTGGTGTTGCGATGGGAGTTGTCGCTGCTCCTAATTACCAGGCGGAAGTGCCTCAGATCTTCCCATTTCCATTTCCCCCCCCCAGTGGGGCCAATGGGGAAGCCGGTTACGGCTTTTGATCAGCCAGGCAATTTGCAGTGTCCAAGGAGGCGAAGGGTCACCACCGGATGCCGTCTTGGGAAAATACAATTTTCGCAAACTGCGGCGCCTAAGTGGAGCCACTCTGCATCTGGGCGATAATCATAATCATCCCGGGCTACTGGCTCTGCCACTGGCACTGGCACTCAATGCCAGTAGCAGTTGATCAACCGATCAACCGATCAAATCAGCTGATGTTGATGCTGATTAGATGGCTCTGTGGCAATCCGGCAATCCGGAGTGGAGCACGAACCAATTGCCTGTTGTACGTGCGGCGCGTAAATTCAATTTCAGTAGCAGATGATCAAAGCGCAGTCCATGGTTCGCTGATGGATTGCTGGCACTCGGATGCACTCAAAAAAAAAAACCATGAATTTACTCTTTAATTTTAAGACTAAGGAGATATCACAACTGTTATTTTAAAACCTTTGGAAATATTTGAACAGGTTCAGAAACCAATCTTGAACTTTTTTTTTTAATTGCGGTTAAAAAAACATATTTTAAAACCAGAAAAATTGGGTTAAGACCAGCAGGCCTGATGTGGTTTGATTTTCAAAACTTATTGTGAAATTGATTTACCTTTAAACCGCTTTATTATGCAATAAAATAAACTTTTGAAAATTATAAAAATATTTCGTATTCGAATAGCTCCTTACTTCGATGCTTGAAATAAAAGTTCGACTTGGACACGCGTGTATTTTCTGAACAAAAATATTTACTAGCGCCTGAAAATAAAATTCCTAATATTTCTGAATTGGAAATGTGCACAAAGTTATTTTTAAGTGTGGGATAAATCGGTTCGCGTCTGCGACTTAACGAGAAATCAACGCCGCTAAGCAAATTATGCCGAACGATACGCATGCGCCAGAGCCATCAGCCTGAGTTTGAGTTTGAGCCTGAGCTGGAGCATTTTGTTTGGGTCTGGATATGGTTATGGGTATGGGTCTGGGCTTGGGTCTGGGTCTGGGAAAGGCAATTGGCATCAAAGGCGATGCCGAGCGAGCAGCCGTCCGGCTGCGGCCTGAAATTGATTTAGCCACCTCGGCCGGCCCCACTGACCTCACTACTGTTTTTACGCCTTAAGCAGAATCTCATCAAGACGTAATGACAACAATTGATCAATCGCTGGCCGGGCTAATGGTTATGATGGGTCTCGTTGGGAAATCAGTTTATATTAAAATGTAATTTGATTGCGGTTGTGTGCACACAGGAAAATGTGAGGTAATTCGTAATCGCGATCCCACAGCTGTGCACAGTAAGTAATTTGAAAGAGGGTGGCCAACAGAAACTAAAAAAGTTAAATTTAAGCGAAAGGTACTTTTTCGATACTAGTAGTTACAAGTTACTATTATATTGTTGGTAATAACCCTTTGTGCATAATTTATAATTACTTAAATTTACTTAATGTGCTCATACAGAGAATAACAAAATATTTATATTAAAAAAAAAAAAGCAAAGCTTTATATTTGCACTCAGTGACAATATGTTTAGTTTTAATAACATGATAACAAACCATATACAAGTTAAGGGTTGTTCATCATATAAATTAAAATATGTTTTAATTTTTACGCAGAAATGAAAGTTAATAGAAATTTGATATCAGTTTATACACTCAAGGTTTGACTTTCATATTAACAATGTTTATATTTAAGAAACGATTTTTTTGCTTAAGTCGGGAGGACAATTTAATTGGAACTCACCTTGTTCCTCGTCAAAGTTCTTGGTGGACAACTGGAAGAGGGCGTCGAGAGGGGTGTCCCCAGGAGCCTTTCCTGCCCCCGCTCCCAGCTCCCCGTCCTCCGGTTTCTTCTGGACCTTTTCCGTGGCCTCCGGAGTCGCTAGACGTTTTTCCAGCTGCCTGGGAGTGCAGCAGTCGGTGCTGCCATTGCTGCTGCTGGACCGCTGCGAACGCTCTGAACTGCCATCCTCGGAGGCAATGATGGCGGGATTCATGTGGCTCATGTGGCGGAGGAGGTGAGCCTGTGCCTGGAAGTGCTCCTGCAGCTGGCGCTGGTAGTCCCATGCCAATCGCTGCTCATAGCTGTGCAGCAGGGCGGGCGACAGAAAGGGATGCAGTGCACCCGGCGGTGGTGGACAGTTGTGCACCACGGGCACCTGCAGGCGTTCATTGATTAGCACGAGGGGAGCAGGCACTCCTGGTACTCCCAAATTGATTGGTAGCACACTTGGTACCACATTCTTCTCTGTTTTCCGTTCTTCACTTCCACACCCCAGGATATCGGCTATGGAAAAGCTTTTAACCCTCACGGGTGATGATTTCTCCAGGGTGACAGGACTCCTCAAGAGTCTCAAGCGCTTCATGTTCAAGGATCTCATGGGTGGCGGCGGCGGACTGGGCGAACCCACCGATATCTCGGACACAGCCGGGCTGGGAGTTCTTTGCGGCATCTTCAGGTGGTTGGGATGCGGATTTGGATATGGATTTGGATTCGGAGTTTCCTAACACATCTTGGAATATCTTGGAGGCGATTTAAAACGCGTCGGCAAAAACGCACGTCAGTCACACGAAAAACGACGGCACAACGTGCAACACAAACACCAACAACGAAAATGGCTCGTGGCCAGCATTTGTTGCTAATGCTTCTCAGCTCTCTCTCTCTCTCTCACTCTCTGCTCTCTGCTTTTAGCCAACTCTCTCGCTCTCGACCGGTTTTTGATGGGGCCTCTAAACTTGTTTCAATGACGTCACACTACCGCAGCTGCGCAGCTTGTCTAATTGGAAAAGAGGCGGGACAGTCGGATAGAGAGAGCGAAAGAGAGCGCGAATCAGCGGACCAATCACAGTTGGCCAGAAGCGTTTCAGCTCCCTTTCACCCCCAAAGTCGCTGTCAACGTGCGAACGTCATCAATTTGTACAATTTGACATGCGCTCTTTTTCCTTCTCCCTCTCCCACTCTCTCTTGCTCTTTCTCTCCACCTGGTTTTTTCATTTCCAGGCGACCGACTGCGTTAATTATCGTAATTGTTGGCTCTCCCGCTTTTCGCAGCTCTCTTTTGGCCCACTCAATTGTCATCAATAATGATGTCTCGTTGTACCGTTGGCTTTGGCTCCGGCTCCTCATCCATTTTCCGCTGAAAAAGCAGGCCTCTTTGAGTCCATGTTTCCAGACATCTAGTGCACAGAAAAAAAATAAGTTATAACGAATAGAAAACCTATTTTCGCAGATTAAAAAAACATTTAAACAACACAATATCCTTTGAAAAATTTTGCATCTCTGAAAAACGTTTATTTTTTAAATACTGTATCAACTTTAATTTAACAAGAAGTAAGGGGGTGAACCAAAGTGGTTGAAAAGTTGCACAGCTTTTAAATTAAAATTTATTAAAATGCAATTACTAAATTAACACCCACTAAAAGTAAAAAAAAAAAATAGAAATGTTTGTATACTTAACTTGTTTTAATTGTAATATTTTTATATTATAAACATAAACATAAAGTCACTTTTAAGTCAAATTAGTTTGATAACGAAATTTTCTTAAATCAATAATTTTTTTAGTTTAATTTAAGGTTGTGCATATTTCTTTTCAGTGCATTCTCTTGGCACACATTCGTTTGTCTTGCCATTTCCACCATTTCCCACCGCCTAACTCAACTCAATGCACTTCCAAATTGATTGCAACTTCGGTTCGCTTGTTGTTTCGTATCACGTATACGCCCTGCATGCCGCGCGCTTCGTTTGTTTGTCAGTGTCAGTTTTTTATTCAATTTCGCTCCGCTGTTTGTCCTGGTTTGCTTTTTATTTCTCGCTTTTTCTTGCATTTTGCATGCAAATGTCTATTTAACTGCAATGCGCCCTTTGCCAGTGGGAATGTGAGTGTGGGGAGTCGGCTAAGTGAAATGATGTAACTGCTGAGCCGTAATCGATAATAGGTTCTACCTCAATGTGCCCTCTATAAAAGGGTGTTATTGTTTGTTTTCAAATAATAAAGGTAATTTTGATGAGCTGCTAATTAGAAATACATTTTTAGGATGTCATCTTTTTGAATATATGAAATCTGCAGACAATACACTTTCTTAAACTTTAAAAAATCGTAACTATTTTTGTTTTGAAATATTAAAGGGAAAATTACATTATTTAAATGTAATTAAATTAAGTACTGTAGAATTTTCCACACTTACAAAATTTTGTAATAAATAAAGGTTAAATTTACATTATGGGAAATTTACATATTTTATGCTATTAGACTTTTGAAAGGGTCTCCCAGGTTCGATGTAGTTTTCTGTAACCCCTATTTATTTCACTTTCAAGACCGCCGCTGCAGTTGTTGTCGGCATTTGCATAAGAGCCTTCTCCTTTCCCCTCGACTTCCCAGTATTTTTGGTTGCAAGATGGCCGCGTTGTTTGATTAACGACTGCAATTGACTGACTTGCCACGAATTTGTTTTGCTGGGAAATTCGCCTTCCCCCTGTGAACACTCGCTATCGTATTCGTATTCGAAATCAATTATAAAACTACTCTTAATTGGGCGCCTCAATAGAGGCGACACGCCCTGTCAATCACAATTAGCCATCGCCCCTAGAAAAACCGCTCATATTCATATTCGCAGCCCCTCGAGCGATTCGACACGCCTCATATTCTGCAAAATCATAAGCCAAATGTATCGGCTCTATATCCTTTCATTAGTCGGCCCAAGATGGCGGGCCCGTGTTCATTAAAACCTCATAAATAGCCAAAGTGTTTATTGTCGCATCTGGCAAGCCCAAATCCCCGGAGAGCCCTCTTCACCACGGTCCTCGTATTTATTTGTGTGGATTGTCACTTTCAGGGAGGAGGGATGGGGGTTTACTTTGTGAGTGTGAGCAAGAGCAGGAGTCGGTTGGTAATAAAGTCATTGCTGTTGTGTCAAATTTGTCACGCCCCTTCGGCGGGTTTTCAGAGTTTCAGAGTTTTTAGAGTGGCTGCTGGCAATGCATTAATGTCGCCTTTTGTTTTGCCGATCTTCGTTCGAGTTCCTGTGCCTCTGCCTGACGATGATGAAGTTGTGCCAGCCAGTTGTCAACAATCAACGCTCCCTAAAACCGAACCCTGCACCCAACTGCATGCCAATTACAGTCAAACTTCAACCTCAACCTTTCAGCTGCGCCTCTGGGAAAAATCTGTGACGAATGCGCTTATGGCCAAAGCGATCCGATCCGATCCTCTCTCGCCTTATCATCATCATCGAATAATCTTCGACACTTGGGACAGCTGTCAGCGTTTTGCCAACTCATTATGCAGATTTCGACCGCAAATGCTGAAAACAATTTACTGAACGCGACGAGCAACATTTGTCAATGCGAATCGGATCCGTCTATTAGGACCAGCACCTGAGATTGGCCAACTTAAGTAGTCCGGCAAAGCCGCAAGACCACACAGGGGGAAAATTTAAGCCAATTAGATCACTAATTCTGTGACTTTTTTAATCGAAATTACCGATTTTGGTGTTTGTTAAAAAACATAAATTAAGGCTTTAAAGTATTTGTATTTTTTAGTTTCATTTTTAATTTAAATTCAATTTTTTTTTAAAACCATATAACTACTCTTAGTGATAGATAGAAAACTATCCCAACATAATTTATTGGTTTTAAGATTAGTTGGTCCAGAAACCATCTTGAGAGTTAATAAAAATGTATTGAAATTAAATCATAAAAACAAAAAAAAATTAATAATATTGTATTGTTTTTTTCTCTGTGCAGACACAATGGAACTTAGCACGAAATGACACCAAGCAACAACCGAGTTTCGAGCTACCGCATACAAATTATGGTCTCGAATGAAATACCCCAGCGTTTATCCACAAGATACACACAAAAGTGCCGCGCCCTGCGGCAAGATACCAAATGGACCTCAACCGAAGTTTGGGGCAGTGGCAATTTGTATATCTTTGTGATAAATCAAAACATTATCAATAATAAAATCGGTAGCCGTTTGCCACTTGGAAGCGTTTGGGGCGAAATTTGTCGGCTTTTTGTTGTGGTCAAGAGAACCGAACACCGAACACCGAAAACCCCAAAATCCCAAACCCAAACCCGAATATCGAAGAGCATTTTTTGAGTGCTAGTGCTCGTGTGTAATTTGTATGCTAATTCAGCATCGAGTTGAATGTCTGATGAAGCTTAATGTCAGCTAAAAAAACAACAAAAAAAAAGGGGAAAGGGGATCCAACTAAAGTGACATCCATTAACACTTCTCTTAGTTTGTAGGAGCTGTGAATCTTTTGATTTCCCCAATTTCTGTCCGCCGCCCTATCGATAAAGTAGCGGTACAGCTGCGGAGGATTGGATGGCGTCAACTCACTGCCATCAACCGAATTAAGTGGGCCCAATCTCCATCGATCTTTGTCCGCGAACGTGTCCGGCAAATTCCAAATAAAAAACACCGCTGACGGACACTGAACCTACTGCTCCGGGCGCCTACGTGTGTGTTCTCTGCGAGATGCGGCTAAGTGGCTGATTGTGATGGCTTTCGGGATGGGAGACGGGAGATGGGAGATCGGTGATCAGTGGTCCAAGATCGGAGATTGTCGATGGGAATGTGATTGGATATGGCGGCTCTTCGCGTGTGATCTTATCGTGATATAAATTAGTCGCTACCAGATTGGGGGAACTACTAAGGTGCTGCCCACAACTATACGACACCCCAAAAACTTTTGTTTCAGCCCTCGCCAAAATCCAGTTTGTCACGGTGAGAGAAAATTTTAAATGCAGATGGAAAGAACAAAGTGTAATGTGTAAAAATGAGTCATCATTCCCGGAGAGATCCTCTCCTGGAAGATGAGCCGTTGGATTTTCCAAAAATGCTCACTTTTTTGCCTTTTCGCTCTGTATCATAACTATACGACACTTTTGCTATTCTTTTTTTTTTGTCTCCCACGGATGTTGGACAACAAAATTTTGTTTACAGAAGTGTAAATACATGTGTTAAGAGTAATTTCAGATTTAATTCTACAACCTTGTGTCTATGCATTTTTTTATATCCGACTTATAATTATTTCGAAGGACTTTGACAAATTAGGTGACCCGGGATCCTTTTTTGGTTTCGATTTAGGCCTTAACATTCGACAACACCATCATACAGAATAACTAAAAAAAAAACCGATTCCAATTCCCAACTTTTTGCTGCCAAAATCTAGAAAAAGGGTTTTTTAATGCAATTTTGGTCACTGTTAACGCCATTATTAAAATAACCACACTGTAAAAAAATTCTTAATTTATTAGACAAGTAGCCCCTAACCATCCTTCGTAAGGCTGCATCATTGGATTGGCCAGAAAGCACATGACATGGACGACAGAGGAAAACAAAGTTCCAACCGCCATTATAATGCGAAAAACAGCTGTTTCCCATAGTAATGCAGGTAGCAAAGTTTGGTTGGAACTTTGTTTTCCTCTGTCGTCCATGTCATGTGCTTTCTGGCCAATCCAATGATGCAGCCTTACGAAGGATGGTTAGGGGCTACTTGTCTAATAAATTAAGAATTTTTTTACAGTGTGGTTATTTTAATAATGGCGTTAACAGTGACCAAAATTGCATTAAAAACCCTTTTCTAGATTTTGGCAGCAAAAGTTGGGAATTGGAATCGGTTTTTTTTTAGTTATTCTGTATGATGGTGTTGTCGAATGTTAAGGCCTAAATCGAAACCAAAAAGGATCCTGGGTCACCTAATTTGTCAAAGTCCTTCGAAATAATTATAAGTCGGATATAAAAAATGCATAGACACAAGGTTGTAGAATTAAATCTTAAATTACTCTTAACACATGTATTTACACTTCTGTAAACAAAATTTTGTTGTCCAACATCCGTGGGAGACAAAAAAAAATAGCAAAAGTGTCGTATAGTTATGATACAGAGCGAAAAGGCAAAAAAGTGAGCATTTTGAAAATCCAACGGCTCATCTTCCAGGAGAGGATCTCTCCGGGAATGATGACTCATTTTTACACATTACACTTTGTTCTTTCCATCTGCATTTAAAATTTTCTCTCACCGTGACAAACTGATTTTGGGAGGGCTGAAACAAAAGTTTTTGGGGTGTCGTATAGTTGTGGGCAGCACCTTATATCTGCTCCTCATGCATCTGAAAGATTTGGGGACGATTTTAAGTTAATACCAAAGATGAGGTACAAGAAAATTAACATAAAATTCAATAAAAATTTGGTGATATTTAATTGTCTTAGTACTTCTTAAAAAATAAAAAAAAATTGAGTGAGGTTTTAATAACATTATAATAAAATTTCTCCATAAGTTGTTACGTTTTTAGGTGCATTAAGAAAACAGTGATTGTAGTTTAATTATTATAATTATCTCTTGATTTCTATCTAAATTAGTGTTAATTGTGTTTTCCAAACGTTGTCTTCAGCCAAGATGATTTACTTTTTATTAAAACACTTTGGGCTATGAACAAAACCAACAATCTTCTTCTTTTGCCTTTCAGCTTGTTTTGGGGCAAACGTTAATGTTGCTTTTCACAATTTACAACTTCATTAACGCTTTGTAAGATCGCAACGAATCATAAAATTTCATTCATGAATCGGAAAATATATATAGTGCTGAGGGTTTTTATGTATTTTTTTCCCCCGATTTGGATTCTTCATTCGAAATATGCTGCATCACGATCAAGATTCCGGGATGAATGAATCAGAATCAGAGTCGGAAACTGAAACAGAAATCAGAAACGCAGAAAAAAGAAACAAATTGCTATCAGTTGGTACTCAGTCTCCCCTTTTGTGCTGCATCATTTTATTTCCATGCTGCATGCTCCATGCTCCATGCGGCATTATCCTGTGGCCCAAAACCAAAAGCAAAACGTGGCCAAGACGCCGGCCCGAGGTGTCGGCTGTAAGCTAATTGGAAGCGTGTTCAAAGGTGCCGCCAACAAATTAAGTATGAGTTACCAATTTAGCTTTTATATCTCTATCGCACACGCACACATGCCCAACGAGCGGCACATAGATACTCGTGCACTTGGCAGGAAGAGAGATGCGGATGTTACCGGCCTCTCTTGGCCTCTTTGGGCCACTTGGGGGTTCTCTCTCTGTCTCTCCCTGTCTCTCTGTTGCCAGTTTCTGCATACTCCAAACTGGTTCTGGGCCAGCACTCGCAACTAAGTTGTAATTGCAGTCCTTTGATTGCATTTGTGTGCCAAGCTGAATTGTTTACATTTATCATAATCAGCACTCGAGTCGTTTGTAACCGCCGCGAGGGCAACTTTTCATCTTTTGGCAACGCGGCGCCAGTTGAACATCCACGAGATGCGGATGCAGATGTATCTGCATCCCAGACTGGCACTTGATGTAGGTCGTTCGTCGTCGCTCTGCCAGTGAGTGTGAGCATCTGTGTATCTGATCACCTGACAGGGGCAGCGCTGAGTAATTGCTGACAATATGGCTGAGCAGGGAAGACAACAAATTTGGTTAAGGATCGAGGACAAAGTCCCCAGTTACCTAAAGTTCGTAAAATTGGGGTACCTGCTTTGACGTTTTTATTAGCTCCGTTTAAAGATCCAATCACAAGTCTAGAGAGCAAGCAGAGTTTTTTATTCTTTTACTACTTACTATAGCTTTAACATCTTATATTTTAAACAAGAAAATATCTTTGTTTATAAACGCTGGAAGCTGTTATTTTGTGGTAATTTCTGAATTTAAAAGTCTTAAAAGCCAATAAGTGAACAAAATTGAATGACTTGCGATCAGAGTACAAATTTTTTGTGTTGCTTAAAACAATCATTAAATGCTATTATATATTTCCAAATAATTTAAAAATAACCGTGCTTTTAAAATGATCAAAGAAACCAATAAAGACTTTATAACATTAAGCTACATTTGTGTAATGAGTCAATACATTATGAAATTAATAATAGGAAAACTTTAGCTTTAAACTTTAAAATGTATAGATTTCTGTTTATTTAAACTTTTAAAGAACACTTAATTATATAAAGTCTCTGGTTAAAAATGTAAAAATTTAATTTATTTAACCAATTTTATGTTAACTTTTCATTACACTTATTTGTCATGACCCTTTTCCCTTTGACATTATGTATTTCCCCGGAGTCAAACTATTAATTCTATTAGCCAGCCAGCGATTTCCCAACTTACTCAACACAGCAATCATGGCAACAGCGATTTTACTCGCATCTGGGCTCATTAAATCGGGCTAAAAGGCGCATGGGGCACTTCCACTCGTCGTGTGCGGCGGGTTCATTAGTCATTTTTAGTTGATTCGATTAATGGGTTTCGACATTTACGCATTTCTGTTTGTTTTCACGGAAGTGCTCAGAGATTTTCCCATAATTAGAGCCCAGGCACCGTTTACCTCGATTTGCCCGGCAAAATTTCTCAGCTAATAAAACAAATGCCACCGGTAATGGCTTCAGTAATTTGTGGTACAACTCAATTTCAATTAAATGCTGTTCGGTGATACTACACTTTCGCCGTGCCACTTTCCAAGCGCATTAATAACGCCCAAGACCCAGTAATCACGAGGTTTTCGGGGCCTCTAAAAGTTTTTCTTTATCGCGGCGCATGCGTTGCATTGTCACACGTTTGGAAATTAAAATAAATTGCTTTTAACCGAGTTTCGGATATGGATTGTATCGATCTGCATCTCATCCATATGCACGAGGCTTTTCCCCCCCCCCCCATCTATTTTACGAACTGTGAGAGACTGGGAGTGGGTTTTATGTGGACCAGTTGGTCGGTATCGGGCATCATTAGCAGCGGAATTGATAGCTTGATTATTCAAATGATTAACAAACGATCGGCTGCTGGCCAAGTTCGTTGGGTTCGCTTGAAAGAGTCCAAATCGAGACCGAGATTGATGGCGCACTTCAGTCGCGGATAGCTAGCAGGTCATCTCTGTGGATTTGGATTCTCAACTTCTCAACTCGGATTGAAAAATGTGTGTGCGCCGCTGGCGATGATGGCTTACCTTTGAACTTGGCCGCAAACGGTAGCCGAAGAGCAGCGGGCTTCCAGCTGGAAATTTATGAAAATGAACGCTTCGAAAATTAATAAATATCGAAATAATTTCGAGTGGATTTCGTATGCAAATTGGCACCGTGCACAAATCTGCAGAGCGGCTTTGCACACTTAAAAGTGTTGTTTTCGGTTCGGCTTGGAGTTTTTTGTTGTTTTTGCCCAACTCGTTTTTGATCGCGGCAAGTGATTAAATTAATAATTAATTAGTTTGAATTTATGAATAACGGTTGTAAATAATCATTAATAAAAATTAAAAAAGATTTCTTTTATTTTAAGACCCTCCACTCAGCAGCCACAGCTTCCACAAAATACGTAGCAACATCATTAAGATCGATCGAGTAGAAGCAGCAGCAGCAGCAGCAGCATCAGAATATTCAAATCCAAACTGGGATCCAGATACACAAATTCGAATTGAACTCACCGACACAGCCCAAAAAGCAAATGGAAGCTCTCGTTGAGACTTGATCATTGTTTGCTTAAATATGCTTAAATTTATTGACAACAATTTGCGGTCTTTTGTATCTCCCTTTGTTCGCCTGAAATTATTAATTGGAATGAAACAGATTTCGCTTTTTAACGCTAATTGGTTGGCAGTCTGTATTTCAGATTTTGTTAAATAGATTTTTATGTAACTTGAATTTATAATAAAATAATTATAGCAAAATGAATAACCAAAAAAACAATTTAATAAATGTATGTTAGCCAGAATTTTTGGTGTTTTTTTTAAGATAAGAATTTATATGTGTTATCCACTTTTAGTTTGAATAAATTATTACTTTTCAACACCATTTTTTAACGGAAAATAATTTGTGTAAGCAAAAACAAATGCCTTTTTAATTTTTTTTTAAATCATAAGCTAGTCTTTAATTAACTTTAGCTTTTTTTATGCTGTAAAGAAAATTTGTCAATCTCTTTGTGGATCTGTTTGGTGGCTCTTAAAAGAGCCGATTTGGGTTGATTATAATCGATGTGATCCTGGCTGTAGAGCCGAATCCTGGTTCTGGCTGGTTCCATTTCCACATCCCTTTTCCGGTGCTGATTGTTCTGGCTTGTTAACTGGCCTACAAAAGGGCCTTGGTCCTGGCTGGTTTTTCTCCATATTGGGGTTGGCAGTGTATATTGCCTTTGCCCTCTCCGTTTTGGCCCTGGAAGCTGTTTAGGATGTCCTGGCACTTCCTTTGGCCGTCCAATGCTCGGGGGAAATCCGTTGGGTGAAAATCACTGCCAACTTCCCCGGCACTCGACTCAAAATTAAACAAAATACTCGACTCCTCGTTGCTCACTTTCTGTACCAATCATCAGGTTGCCTTGGCGGTTCGGTGCGCACCTGGACACGCCCTCATTTGGGCGGTGCTCCGCCCATTTGAACGGATCCTGGCACCGGAACCACCATTCCGGCAGCAGCGGCTGCCGCAGCCAATCCCACCATGTCCGCCTCGTGCATGGGCTTCTTCTTCAGGATGCTCAGATCGTTGACGTTCTCCAAAAAGGATTTGTGGGCGGAGAATACCTTAACGCTATCGAAATCCTTCTTCAGCTCCTCAATGTCACGCTTCTGCTTGGCCCTGCGGTTCTGGAACCAGGTGATCACCTGGGCATTGGACAGTCCCAGTGAGGCGGCGATCTCATCCCGATCCGCTGGCGACAGGTACTTCTGGTAGAGGAAACGCTTCTCCAGCTCGAAGATCTGGTGGTTGGTGAAGGCGGTGCGCGACTTGCGCTTCTTCTTCGGCTGGGGCCGATTCGAGAAGATGTCCAAATGGGATTTATCTGAAATAAAACAAGAAACAGAAGAGGGTTAGTTTACATTCTTTTAAATATTGTCTTAGAACTAAATTATAAAGAATTATATTTTATTATATTTATATTTAAAATTATATAGAATCATATACACTCGACCTTATTATCCCCTAAAAAATTTACAAACACATGTGTGTTTTTTAAGAATATTTACTTAGAGTAACATTGTTTTTGAACTGATAAAAAATAAGTCTAAGTGTCTATATTATGAAATGCATATAATTTGTGTGAACACTAAAATATGTGATTAGTTTACAATGGGTATTTAATTTAGTACTGCACATTTTATGATCGAAATCTAAGGTATGTGCAACAATAATTACTCATATTAATTAGAGTTGGGTACTCCAAGTCTGGCTTGTTCTGAGATGAATTCCGAGATGCTTGGCATTTGGCAAACCGGTTGCTAACGAGCAATTTCGCCTCTGGTTTTAATTGCACAGCCGAACAGGGCGAGTGTTGATTTAAATGCCGAGATTGATACATTTTATGAGTGCGATTGCAAGCGCAATTGCAGTTGCGATTCTGAGATCTCGGGTCACAGAGACTTGAAGTGTATAATTTCGAGTTGATTGATGGCGCGAGTTGTGGGCGTTCATTGGGATTGGGACTGTGGGTCTAATGACGATCGCAGCTTTCTCAAGCTCATTGCATAAGGCAGCCAGCTCATTTGTCTCGTTTGTTGTGTGATTTATAATAATTATTGACACCTACAAATCAGTTTTAAGTGGTACACGTAGCCATGGCTTGATTAATGAGCCACTGACCCGTACTCAAAGCGCTGATTGAGCTTGCATAACGACTGGTGGTTTCCTGGTGCAAAATCCCAGGTGCGGCGGTGATCCACAAAGCGACCGAAGATCACAAGCGATCATCAGCATAAACATTTATTTATTAAATATTGGTTAACCGGTTGTTCGGTGGCCGATGGCTTCACACCCATTCCGATTGCTTGTCAAACAAACTAGATCGACATTAAAAACTAATTAAATGCCCTCCAACCGAATGCAAACGAAGTCTTTGGGACATGGGTGTGGGTATTACCCGTTTTATATATGATACATACATATGTCTGTGTATTTGAAATGCATAATTTGGTCGTTTGTTATCTCGAGCACGTTTTGTAACCCAAAACCCATTAGGCACTTGACTGCACGCCTCCCTTTCTCCGAGCCTTTCTCCCTCTTTCTCTGCAGCTATTTTGTATTTGTTTTTATCGGGGACTCATTAAGTAATTTCCCTGACTTATCTCTGGAGAAAGGGCCTGGCCACTTGGGTATCCTTTTTCCCTCTCAGGTGTCCACTTACAGGGCATAAATTTCGCCCTTAGTTAGGGGGAGTTTTGTTTTGGTCGCATTTGTCAGGGTTCCATGTTCAATATGTTTAGGTATGCCTAGGAAACCTGATCAATTTTCGAGGAATCTGTAGAGCAACAGTTGGCCATAGGGATTTTATGTATTAATTTGGCGCGAGTACCAGGAATTGCAACTAGGATTGGGCGACACGACGTCTGGCACTTTTTACGGGAAAAAATTCAGTTTATACATTATTTTTCGATGAGAAACTATCTACACCACAGTGTAAGTGATATTAATGGGCACTTCTAATAAATATCCTCGCAGCTGCCTATCTTTGTGTACAGACTTCCTCAAATGAACTGCTGATTGACAAACGACGCCTCCAAAGTTGAAATTTCCAAAAGATCCGTCGTAAATATTTCGTCTCTGGGTTATACAACCCATGATAAACAGTAATATGTGCATTTTGTCAACTTAATACTCAGAGATACAGCTTATACAACGACCGCGTGTCGTCGCTAATCGCTCGTTCAGCGTATTTTAAAACATGTTTACGACTAGAGCTACAGCCACCATATACCATATAGTTTCTCGGCCATTAGTTTTGAGTAGCAGCAAATGGAAACGGCATGTTAATTGTTCGGTGTTCGGTGAGGAGCCAACGAGCAACAACAAAACTCGATTAGGTAATGCACAACAGCTAATTGTTGCTAATCGCTGCAGAATCGACACGACTGCACAAATATACTAATGTGGACAGTTGGGACAATTAACCATTGATTGCCATGAAACCACTGTACTAAAACGCCCACAAAATGCCCTCGGATGAGTATCGGTTTGAACTGTTTTAGTACAGCGGGAAGGGGAACTTGACCTATCACATTCAGTCTATAGATTTCGTTACCGATTGTCATACTTATACGAGTATATATCCAAAGTTTGAAGAACAAAGTTTTGCTACTCTACAATTCCCATTTGTTGCTGTCTGTCTGCCACTGGCGCATGCTGCCAATTAATTAAAAGCCAGAAATCGAATCGGTTAAGGAATTTACATAACAAAAGACCCCCAAGTGGCGGGGAGCGGGGAATCAGACCATTTATTTCAATTAAACGAAATACGAATTTGCTGATTGATAAATGGCAAACGTCATAATAAGCTTTATATTCAGCTGCTGCGTTTTCAATTCCCCAATTTCCAAACGATAACAAATTAGAAGCTTTTATTCTAATTAAGAAATCGCGTAAATTCATTACCGAAATTGAGACATTTATCAACCGAAGCACACTGGGGCAAAGTCAATGGGGATCTCGAGGGAGAAATTCAAAAAAACTGATAAACTCTACAGAACTGTAAAACATTTTTAAAGTTCAAAGTTTTAAACCAAAAGAACATAACTAACATGGATTGATATAAAAAGAGGCTAAACTTTTTGTTAAGTGTTATTGACTAAAAAAAATACCTAAAGTTTATATTTTTCATGCCTATAAAAGATGCTTACCTTGTGACTCATCAAAGTCCTTGGTGGTCATCTGGAAGAGTGCATCCAGAGGAGTTCCATTCGCCTTGGCCTTGGCCACTGCAGCAGCATTGCTTGCCGAACCGGCGGCTCCTCCTGCTCCGGATCCCTGCGATGGGCTGGCTCCACTGGTGGATCCACTGGCTCCCGCCTGCGCAGACGACGACTGCGGGCTGTGGCTCCGACGAACTCCGCCGGCTGAAGCAGAAGCGGCAGCTGCGGCCGCCGAGTCCCTGGCAATCTCCGGGGAGCAGCAGTCGCTGGCCGCCGAACTGGAGCGGTCCGAGCCGCTCTCCGACGGAATGATGTCCATGCCCATGTGGCGGAGGAGCTGGGCCTGGGCGTTGAAGTGCTCCTGCAGCTGACGGTGGTAGTCCAAAGCCAGTCGCTGCTCGTAGTGCAGCAGGGCAGAGGGGATGAAGGGGCGGACGGGCATTCCGGGGTTCAGCAAATGATCCCACGGCCGGACAATCTGTCCGCCGGGCAGCAGCATGGCAGCTGCAGCGGCCGGATGAACATCCAGGGGTTCCGTCCTAGGCTGCAGTAATCCTCCAGAAGAAGCCACTGGCCTGGAGGCAGGTGGAGCCAGAAGATTCGAGCTGGGAGGCGGTGAAACCGATTCCCCGCGCTGCTTCTCCGAGTGACCCAGGATGTCCGCAATAGAGAAGCTCTTCACCCCCTCGATCGATGACTTGGTGCTGGCCTGCTGCTGCTGCTGCTCCGGAACTGCGGCCGGAGGACTGGGAGTGTGCTCCCTGGGCTCCGAGGAGGAGGAGGACATGCGCAGGCGCTTCAGCGGCTGGAAGTAATCCTCCGGCAGTCCGCCGACGGCACTGCGACCAAGTCCGGCTGCGGCTGCGGCGGCTGCTGCGGCCGCTGCAGCATGGTGCTGCATCAGCAGTTGCTGCTGCTGCAGCAGATCAATCGTACTGGCACGCGGATGGTGCAGCGGATGCGGATGCGAGTGCGGATGTGGATGCGGATGGAGCTGCGGGGGCAGCGGACTGGGGGCTCCGCCCACGGAGATCTCGGATTCGGCGGGACTGGCCGGACGCATGGTTGGAGGGCAGAGCATTTAGCTTCGATATACAACACTGGGCTTGGGTTCGGGTCTTCCCTTGTCAAGGCAAGGAGCACTGTTAACTGTTTCTGGTTTCTGGGATGGCCCTGTCACTTGGCTCTTATGGCTCTGATTTAGCTTGTTTCTTTTTTGTGATTAGTTAGCACTAATGTATCGACACGACGACGCTGATCCAATAATGTAGGACCTCTCAACTCGACGCTTCGCAGTCAACTGTTTGAGTTCGAAACTAGATTGAAGATTGGTTTGCTAACTAGACACGTCGATATTTCTTCAGTTCTTTTGCTGCCTGCGCTCTCTGCTCTGCCTCTCCTCGTTCTCTCCCTCTCTGGCTCGGCTGCTTAGCATCTCGTGCTCTCGCTCTCTCTCTCTCTCAGTGCCTTGTTTGTAGTGGTTAAACCCTCGGCCTCGGCAATCAAATCATAACTGCACAACAAGCTGCGTCGACGCCGCTTGTGCTCTCTCTTCTCTTTTCCGAGAGGGAAACCTGTTTTCCGCCAGAGCGAGACACCCTTACCTTAGCTTGCCATCTCCCTCTCGTGGAGCAGCTCTCAGCACCAATCGGCTACAGCAACAAAAAATAGCAATGGTGGCGTATACGTAACGGTAATTATGGCGTTCATCATACGACTGGTGTGCGAGGGGGATGGCACTGGCGTGCGAGCGAGATGGACGCTCCTCAGATTGTAACGAGACTGTATTTAGTATTTTAGTCGCTGCAAAGTTTTCACAACTCCAAATGACGTCGACGCAGACTGCGGCAGTGGCAGTGGCAGCGGCAGAGGAGTCTAAAAACCGCTCAGCACCTCCCAGAAACCCCCTGCCCTGCCGCTCCACCTTCCCCTCCCACAACCCCCCACAGTTAGCATTAATGACGATGACCCCCGAAGCAGCCCGCGTTTAATTGTCAAGCGTTCGCAATTAATTTGCTGTAAGAAAAACGAACAATTAATTTGGAGGAAAATAAAAAAAAAAGAGAACAGGGAACAGTAGGGGAAATAAAAAATGCGCATAAATTTGAAGACATTTGGAAATTAATTCGAGTCTGGGAATGGAAATGAGGCCAGTTTCGGTCGAATGAGAAAGAATATTCCCTATATTCAACGTATAGTGGTTAAAGAGAATTTTGTGTAATTGAAACTAATTGTTTGGATTGCTTGTTTCACTTCCAACTGCTAATTTGGTGTTTCAATGATACTATTATTTTCTTAGAGCCATTTTTGGAAAAACGAGAACCGAATTTTGACAGAGCCGACGGCATGTTCTATTTGTGCAACGTTTTCGAAGCACAAAATAGGTAATAAATTCAAATTTTTGCGGATCAAAATTTGGGATAAATAAATAAGCTCGGGGCTAGAAATAATCAAAGCAATGTTACTCGATCTTATCTTATTTTTTGACCCCATAAAAAAAAAAATTTTGTGTAAACTTGTACATTAACTGAAAATAAAATTACCACATTACTTTTTAAAATATTTTTACTCATTAAAAAATACTTGATTTTACAACAATGCTTATGGTCTTATTTAATTATTATTTTAAAGGACACTTTAGTTTTTTTTGGAATAGCTTAGCTAAAAACTTTTTTTCCTCCACATAGACACTTAAAAATGGCACACATTTAAGGGCTATTAAAATTTCAGCTTTCTGATCCTAGCCGCTCGACATCGAGCTGCAGTTTAATGCCAGCCAATTTGCAATTGTCCACACGTCTTAGCCAACTTGAAGGCAAACGCTGACACCCACAGGCCCAACAAACAACTCCAAATCCTTTTAATTGAAACAAATGTGAATTGCTGCAACAAACAGTCGGGAACAAAGGAGAAAATAGTAGCCAAAGTAGCAACTGACAGAGGAGCCGGCGGCACAAAGGCGTCAAGGCGTCTGAAGACAAAGGGCCAAAGGTCTATTAACAAAAAATCGAACATCGAAAGTCGAAACCAATTGCCGTCGCAGCAGGATGCTAAACGAGAAAGGAATCGCCGGCGACCACCGCAGGCTCAACGCTCGACTTTAGCCGCAGTGGGTCTTGGGTCTTTGGACCCTATCCGATCCGGGACCCTTTCCTTGCCCTTCCATTCCTTTTCCGAGTCTGACAAAACCCTACCTGATGATAAGGACTAATCACACAAATATTTGAGCATTCGGCTTGTGATTGAGTCTCGCCGGGAGCGGTGCGTTTGATTTCCCGCGTTTAGCGCTTCTGTATTTTTTATAATTCTAATTTCTTCTGTCCATTTCCCTCTTTGTTCTTGGCGGCTATTAGTGTATCTATTAGATACACACAGTGTGGCCGCGTGGGAAAAGCCGCGGTGTTAATTATGCCAGGTCCTTGAGTCGGGAAATCCTTGGCAGGGAAAGTCAATTTACACCTGTGCCTTTTCATCTGTGTGTGGCTTCATTCACACGCTGATAAACTCCTGCGGTGAAAGTGCACATTGGAAAGGGTTCATTAATATTCAAATATATAAATGCAGGGCGACGATTTCATTGATTTATCGGTCGAATGGCAGCTGGCCCATAATAATGGTGGTCAAAGCAGCCGGAGCAGCTGATTCAGTTGATTCCCCCGGAAGTGCTACATTTTCTATAATTTAGATTATCGCTTCTATTGCCAGATATTATAATTTATAAGTAATCTCCTAAAAAAACTTAACTTGAATTAAGTTACTCAGCACTAGACTGAGTATTATGCTCTGAATATTTTGAAATCTCCGATTGAGATTGTGTTTCGAAATTGCCATAATACCAAAAACCCCAGCAGGCTAAAAAATAAATTTTCTTTACAAACATATAGATCGCTTTATTTTAAAAATATTTATGTTGATGGATCTTTGTTAACTAAAACATTAAATTATAAATAATTAGTCACAAATAAGTAATGATATGATTTTTTTGCAATGGTTGTTGCGCTTAATAATTCGATTTTTAATACAATCTTACAAATTAAGTAAACTTTTAAGCTTCATGATCAATAATTATTTTTAAAAAAGTGTTTCAAATGATAAAAATTCAGCCGCAAATTTCGGTTATTATTAAATAGCCTTTTCCATCATTGTCAGTGTATTAAAACTGTTGTCATAAAACCGCCAACTACTATAAAAACGACTTGCCTTTAATTGTCAATTAGCAAGCTTTCAACGGCAGCCACAAACCCGTAGTCACAGCTTCCATAAACATATTTATTTTTGTGTCTTTTTTTTCGTTGTTACTCCGGGCCCCAAGCGATTTGCATATGCCACAGAGTCACTTTCGGTTCACATTTTAAACATTTCCAGCCGGCAGCTGGAAACGGGCGACCCACGCAGCATTGACACATGCCTGTCACTGCCACTTGACGCTGAGATTGGGATCGAGATTGGAATCGACTTTGGTAGCATGTCGAAAATTATATTACTACCGATGGCTAGACGATAATTATCCATTTACACCGCCTTTACTTTGTTCGCTTGACTTGGGTGTGTTTGATTGACCCAAAATGGCTCAAAAGCTTGGGAGTAATCTAAGCTTGATTAGCGCTTGACTTGGCTTATAAATTGAAATTGATATTACTGGAACTGAAAACATATTATTTTAATAATTTTTCAAAGCGGTTTGTAGTTGGGCTGCTAAAAGTTAAGTTGGCTTATAAATTGAAATTGATATTACTGGAATTGAAAATACATATATATTTTTTTAATAATTTTTTAAAAGCGGTTTGAAGTTGGGCTGCTAAAAGTTAAGTAGCAACAGGACAATAAAAATTATTTTTCATTGTAAAGATACGTTTGTAGCTTTTTAAAACACGATTTTAGCATCAGGAACAAAAAAATATTCCCATACCTGCAACCAATTAGTCATTTTTCTAGCTTAAATCTTGATTAACCAAAATGTAGTCATTAGTTCATTGTTTAGTTGGAAGAAATTTCCGTCTTTGACAACAGAATCGAAGAGAAAGTCCTCCGACTTGAGCGTTTTGTGCCGAAATAAAAAGAAAAACGGCAGAAAAGAAAACTCATCAAAGAGAAAAGTAGTTAGACACAAAAGACACTTGAGCTGGAGCGACCATTAAACATTGCCAATTTCACAGTAATCATCGGCATGGCCAAGAAAGCCCTGAAAGCCGAACAAAAGGTGGCCCAGAGAAAAAAGTAGCAGAGCGAAGTAAGCCGTTTAGGGGCCACCCACAAAGCGAGACTCTCGACTTTGGAGTTTTTTGGTCTCCAACTGGAGGCGACTCGGAGCCAAAGATTAGGCCAAGAGACCTGGCTTTCGGGCCAACCTGGGCAGCCTCCGTTGGCCACGCTAATCAAGCCCGGCTGGCTATACCTAAGCTAAAAGCTAAAAGCCAAACACCAAAGTCCAAAAAGCAAATGCGAGACAACAAATCAAACGCTCGATGGAAAGCACAAAAACGGAAAACAATGAACAAGCGCATGCTAATTAAAGCGATGCTCAAATTGAAATGTTTAACTTTTTCATCTTCGTTTCTATTTTCGGGGTCTGTGCTTTCGTCTCAATCTGTTGTTGACTTTTTTTTCTCCGCCGATCCGCAGCAGGGCAGTTCGATCCGGGCCAACAGGCTCACACTGAAAGAAATGTGTACCAGTATAACCAATAAACTATTTTTATTTTCTAGGGACATTTTACTTGTAATCATAACTAATACGAATCTAAACTAAATTCAGTTCCAAAGCAGTTTCAATTTAAAATTGTATCAATTTACAAAATAAAATGTTTGTAAGTAATTTGTCCCCTTATCAAATTTTCAAAGACTTTGTTTCAGTATATTTTAAATAATGGAACGTTAACTGGCTTTAAAAATGCAACCTAACACAAATATTTCCAAAGCTATCACCTCTTTTAAAAACCCACCAAAACAAATCACCACTTGAGCTCCAAGCTAAAATAAAAAAATAAATATTTATAATGCGTATTTTACCATTTACCTTTACTCTTATACAGCAAAAAATGTGTTACCAATTACCTAACCTACATACCTAAAAACAAAACTGCTTATTAGAGGATGGTATACATTTTCAACAAAAAACTTAATTTAAATTTAGAATCCTTTTTTCTTGGTGCACTGTCCCTTTATGTTCTCACGTGAGCGACGTGCCACACGGCGTATACGCGTTGAGCATTGCTGCGTCAACATTCAATATTGGTGCCCTTGCTCCTCCAAGAAGATTCTCGTATTTACATGCGACAGAGAACACTGTTTGGATACTTTTTCGACTGAATGCCGCACACAAATATTTGTGCGTTGGCTTCTTAATTGAGTTAATAGACTTGGACGAGAGTGCGCGTGGCCGTTGTGGCGTTGATTTTGACCGACGTGTGATAATTACAGCGCTGCCCCAGCTGCGGCATCTTTGATGAGGCTGTCGATGGCTGTGGATGTGGCTGTGGATGTGGATGCCACTGACTGGTCCAAGAGCAGGAAAAGTAAAAACAAAAAGTGGCATCAGCGGTGGCGGCCCCTTTGTCTTTGACTCTTGCGTTGGCCGTGCTCAAACAAACGGTTCAGTGGTTCATTTGGACTGCACTTTTTTCGGGGGGCCGCTTGTTTAAATATTGAGACTTGTGTTTAACATAATTAATGCGAGTGGAAATTACAGTAGCTCTCACATCTGATGCATCCCTGTATCGAGAGACTGACTCACCGACTGACAAGAGGAAATAATGTTTTATTTTTTTCGCTGCCAGCCGGTCTTCTTTGGGGGGCAAATGCAATCAGCATTTGCATACAAAAAAGAAGTAATTATATGGATGCGGCTGACCATTTCTCGATATTTATATGCTTTTAAGCAGGGTATTTCAAGTTGCTTGTGGAGCTGAAACTTTGTTTATAAACTTTAAATTTTAAAATACCATTTTTTAAAGTAGGTATTTATTGTATTTTAACACAAACTTTCAAGTCAAGAAACTCTAAAACATCTTAGAATTTCTGCTTGTGTTGCTTAAAATTAAATAACCATTGTTTATGTTATTAAACTAATTAGATTATTTTTTATCAGCCAAGAAAAACAAATATAACTGAATATTTTTGATTTAAAAGTTATAATTTAGGCCAAAAAATTTTTAATTTTACCACTAAAAACATAAAACTTTGCTTGGTATAGCATTAACATTTCTGCACGTTAAAAAAAATATAATATTCCTAAATTAAGTTGCTCCCTTTATTTTTAATAATTTGGAGTTAGTCATTAATCGAAAGTTAAGTAGATCTTCTCCACCCCAAAGGGCCGGCGCACGTATGAATATCAAATCAACTACATTGCAGTTAAAAAGCGCATTTCAAACACCTCTGAGCTGAGCCGCACCGCTCGTTTGGTGGTCCAGAACGCCCCAAGAGCCACCACCACTGCGACCTGGCCAAGATGGGCAGGGTGAGAGGGGGTGAGGGGTCCAGACCACATTGCTTGATTGCCGTGCGCCTCCCGAGATGACGTTGCATTTGCAATGCTGCCCGGAGATCGGCTTCGAGCCACAAACTCAATCGGGAGACGGTGGCAGGAAGCGAGGAAGGGTTTTTCTTTATTTGGTTCCCCTCTTCCTTTTTTTTTTGTGTTCTTTTTTCTTTTTGCGAACCCATATGTGGAAGCCCCGATTCCTGTTCTCCCCAGCGATCTGAGCCCGCTTCGGGTTTCGGCCTCATCACGATGATGCGGTTCTGGTTTTGGTTCTGGCCAAGAAGAAGCCGATGCAACAAAGAACTTGCAAGCTGGAATCTATCGCAGCTTCTCCTGCATCTGCATCTGTATTTGTATCTGTGCATCCGAGTATCTGTATCTGTATCTGAGTATCTGTGTGTGTGTGTGTGTGGAGCCGAGCGCCATCTCGTTTAATGCCTTTAAGGCGTGACCATAGTATTTTATAATATGAACTGATCAAAGGATGCCGACGCGTTTCAAGTTAGCCGCTAAAGCTGCGGCGACTCCAGATTTGCGCGCTTCGTTCTTGGCTGGCAAAAAGGTTGTGGCAAGGTACACAGACAAAAACAAATTTCTGTTTACAATTAATTACAATTTAAAATTGGGACAACTCCTAGTTCTTTAATGCAATCAAATAGTTCTATATTGAACATCTTATTAGCATATATTTTTAGTTTTTCTGATAGCTACAAAAATTCAAAAATAAAAAAAAATGTTTTTTTCCTAGCGCTGTACAGAAAATCTTTACAGAAACATCTTTCAATTTCAATGAATTATTTAGGAATATTTTTCTCACTTAAGATTCATGCAAGAAAATGTAGTTTTAAAATTAATTTTCCTATTTAAATTATATGACAAAGAATATATTATGGATAATACAAAATATTTTTTAAAAAGACAAAGAATCAAAGGGAACCTTTAACTATCCAGTAAATAAGTAAATTTGTTTTCTGTGTGAAGTCCATTAGTGAAAGTAAGAAATTAAATTCTGTGAAGTTTTAAGTTTGTGATGACTATAATTTCTCTCAGTGCAGCTTTAAGAAGAGTGCAAGGCAACAGGCAGGAGGCGAGTGCAACAATAACAAATTGACCAAATCGATTTCTTGGACGCTTCGTCGTTGTCGTTGTCGTTGTCGCTGTCTTTTCTTGTTGGCTTTTCCTCTCTTGTGGCATTTTCATTTAATTCTATTGCTCATTAGCTGCATGAGTGTGAAAATGGCGAGTGCCGCGACACTGGCAATGGGCTGCTGACTAATCTTTAGTATCTGGAAGATACTCGCACTTTTCAAGCCGGAAAAGGGCGCTTTTTGAAGTTGCCTCCCAGTATCTCAGTATCGCTGGTTGGCGCATGCGAGATGAGTGGACAATATTTGGGGCACTGCTTCTTGGATTTATGTAATTTTAATGCAAACAAATTAAATCCCGGCAATCGAGTGGAAGAGTCATCTGAAGAAGGGTTCGCAAACAGCCTGCCGTGACGAATGCGGCGTATACGTGATATTAAAAACACCGGGTTTTTGGGGGTGGCTACATCCTGTCACACTTAATTGAAAACTCATTAGAGTCTCGAGGACTCTGCGGGCAGGACTCAATAAATACGAGGGAGACAATCAAGCAGGCAGTCAAAGGCAAACTGATTGCCAGCGTGAAATCGCCAGCAAATGCAGCTGGGCGATGGAAATTTGCAGTTCATATTTATGACTCTATTAAATTCATGAGTACTCCACACGGAGGGGTGAGTTTTCCCCTTACCAGTTTCCAATTTGAGGACTCTGCTCGGATTTGATTGGCACCGTGTCCAAAGAACAGGATGAGGATGCACAATTCCGATGAAGTTACCAATTAATGGATCGCACATTTACAGCAAACTGCAGTACCAAATCACAATAGATTAGACTGCAACACATTAATTGGCTTATTGGTAATTTAAAAAAGAAATTAAGGATAAAGTTAGCTTTATTTTATATACATTTTGAAGTGTTAAAAAGTTGTATTATTATAATTATTAAAATATTATCCTTTATGATTTTGTTCGTTTGAATCCAACATATCTACAAGTACATAGTACAACACTGTTAACTTTTTCTTCCAATTAACTCCATTCACCTTTTTACATAACTCATAATGGAGTCCAATCTACTTTAATTTATACCACATTAACTTATAATGGTGTTTCGCTGGTTTTCCCTTGCGGAAAACACGCAAAATTAAAAACCCTCATCCACAAAGTGCTCTCTGCTGCTGCTGCATATATTTTCGCCAAGTCTTCCATGCTTTTTGCATTTATTAATTGCCTGACATGTCCATTAATTTAAATCAATGATATTTTCGCGCTCAAGTGCATGAAAAACCTGAAGTGGCACTGCACACGTTGCTGCACCACCATTCGCACCGCCCTCCACTGCAACCACCACCCCCCTTATCCACCGCCCTGCAATTAACATAATTTTACACAAATTGCAGCATAAATCTCATCTTCGTTTTTATTTAGTGCCATTCGCTTATTTCAGGCAATTAAATTTGAACGCAATGAAATTTTTGGCATTGGTTTGGCGTGTGGGCCAAATACAGGCAAGACTAACTATAAAGAAATGTTTATAAAACATAACGGTTACTTTAAATTTATTAAATAAAGGAGGTATTTCGTTAACATACCCAATTATTTAATAAACTTTTTAGGCCATAAATTTGTACACTTATTAAATAAACGTTATTTTATGTGAATAAATATTACATTCAACTTATTTTTTAACTTCAGAGGTCGTCTTAAAATATACAAAATTTGTTAACAATCATTAAATTAATTTCTAACATTATTTATGCACATTATACTTCACTGTAGTCTTATTTTTCGCATTCAATACAAAGTTGATGACTTATTTATGTTTTTTTATTAAAAATTTATTTGTTGTCAGCGCAGCACAGCAGCTCTCATGCAAATTTGTTGTTCATTTGGCCGAGCTAATAAACTGTGATTAGTTCCATATGGTCAGCCAATCGTCTGATGCCACTAATTTCTATCGTTATTTTGAATTTATTATGGCCGAGTTTCGGTGCCTTTCAAAGGTAAATAATTAATTAATTTGATTAGTGAGAGGCAAGGGGCCTTAATTTATTTTAATTTAATTTAAAATGCCGCTCTCGACCGCGTCATGAATATTCATTGCCATCAACGCAATAACTTATCCGCGTAAACATTTTAATTTACAGCCAACTTTTGGCTCTTGCGATTAATATTTGGTGATTAGCTTGTAATTTATTTGCTGCTCCCGCCATTCGAAATTCGACATCCGACATGATCGTGATGCATGGCCGAGTGAGAGCCATCAATCAAGGGGCAAGTTCTTATCGATAATCTGGGGTAATGGTTCCTCCATTCGGCGATCGGCGATCGGCGGTCGTGATGTGGCAGGTTTTCGCGTGTGTGTGGCATTGCGATTGATTCCCATCAACGCCTGCCCCGGAACAAATTCACGAATTAACATTTTTGTGTGCTTTAATTAGCAGTAGCCTTGGTCCAGGTTTCGTTTCTGGGAAGGCCTATTCCTATTCCCGTTCCCAGGTCAGAGATTTGCCTTCAAAAGCGCCGTCCTCTCAGTCGTTCCACGAAAACTCCGGTTTGTTAATGAAAATATGGCACATAAAACGCATAAAGCCCGATGCCGCCCCGAAATCAATGCAAACAATACAATACGAATACGGATTCGGATCGGATCCAAGAATGCCTCCTAACTAGCTACCGTTTAATTTTTATTACGCCCCCAAGAGGTGAGTGTGAAATCGTCGGCGTTTTTTTACGATCCCGGAACCATTGGTGGAATCCCTTTGATTCTGTTGGTTCCCTGCCACATCTCCATCCCATCTCCTGTTTGACGATTCCATTCACACGCCTTTGACAAGTGCCCAGTCCCAAAAACAAAAATATGAGTCCCTGGCTATCTGGATATTCTGGTCAAGGAAAGGAGCTCCGTGGAGTGGATGTGTGGGAAGTGTTCAATTTTTGTGGCCATAAAATATCTCAAGGGATCTTGACTCTTGCCTATTTTGACGTTTATAAATATCCCACAATTTGTTGTTCTTTCGCGTCCCTCTGACGTAACGCTGATGGAGATGGAGAAAGGTTTCCGCTGTGGGAAAGAACATGTGTCGTTCCTTTCTCTGATTGCTTTATTTGTTGATTTAGGCAGGCCTCTCGAAGGCGAGGGCGTTGCAAGTGTGTTTTGATTGTGCAACATCGTAGCTGTATCTCCGTAATTGCCATCGAATTTTCCACGCTTCCTTGGTGGCACTTGCTTGTCCGGCAGTCAGTCAGTCAGTCAGTCAGCCAGTCAGCCAGGATGTTCCTCATTTTTGCCACTCGGCGGCGGCTTTTAAAGTCAGGAAGTCAGACGGGTCTGGGAAATGGGAATCGGGTTGCTGAATTTTTTCAGATGTACAAGCATCACCAGAACAAGACATAAATTACAGTGTTTCCTTTGAAATTATTGAAATTTTAAATATTTAAAAATAATTTAATTCAAAATCTGTTTTATTTGTTTAATGTTTTACATTATTAAATAAACGTAAATATTTGTAAAAAAAAAATAATGTTTATGTATTTTTGGCACCAAACCAAAAGCTTAGAGAATATTTTAAAGAACAACAAAAAGATTTAAGCCATCAGTTGGTTTTTATATATGAAAGCTGAAAAATGTTCAAATTATAATCTGTAGGGAGCAGCCCAAAATGTATCTTAATCTAAATAAACAAATAATTTGTTACTATTTTAATAATATAAATATTATATGAACTTTTTATGGTTAAGAAATATATAAGTCAAACATTTCCTACGCCAATGTTTTATAAAGCTTTTTATAAATAAAAGTTATTAAAATGTTATTTTAACTTCCATTAAATTCTAAACTAATTTTTAAATAAATCAAAAATGTAGTGCGAAATATTAAACTGATCTAAATTTATTTTATTTATTTTAGGTGGTGTCTGTTCTGATGAAGTATCGTCCCAAAATCCCCTCTTATTTTTCCCATATCCTCCCCCACCTAAGCGGCGACTGATCGCTTATTGTTTTAATGTTTACCGCGAATTTATTTGGCTGATATTTGTCTGGTTGGCAGTGATGCGTGTCGGTTGAAGAGACGCCTTTGATGTGGTGGCCCCTCTGTTTCGTTTTGAGACTAAGGCCTCTTATTCTGACAGTTATGCTAATGACACCCGGGGGTCCACGGATTCGGAGCCAATGCCCCGAATGACTGACTTTAATTTGACAGAGTTTTGCATGTCACTTTTGTCGCATTTCGCATTTCGCCAGCGAAATATATAAGCGATCCACCCAAATCGTTTCGGCGTCTTGAAACGCCACTCATTTTGCCACTTCCGCTGGCGTTTTGTTTTGTTGAGCGATCTTGCAGAATGTCGAATGTCATGGGAATGTGAAAATATCACATTTGGTGTCAGTCTCAGTCGCAGTCGCAGGAAGAGGGCTTTTTGCTGGCTTTTATTCGTTTGTTGGTTTGTTGGTGGCATATAGGCATTATCATTGGCATGTCATTTGGTCGGATGCCGCCGCTCAGCAGACCTCGGCTACCTGCCAATTATTCTAGGGGAATGGGAATGGGTTGCTTTAAAGCCCAGAGCGACCACCAAGCTAGCCGCTTCTAACAGCCAAAGCCGTCTTTGATCTTCCACCGCCGACTGGCCAGTGGCCAATGGCCAGGCAATGTGATTAAGCCCGCACACACACACACACACTCTTTTGCGTATCTTTGAGATACACACACAATCCCCGAGATACAGATACACACACACACACTGCGAAGCTCGTTACCTCTCGGCCTGTTTTCGCTCGTTATTCTCCACTTTGTACGCCTGTCTGGCCATTTATCAAAGCTGGCCAAGAAGCCTCTCTCTCTCTCTCTGTAGGTATCCATTGGATGCGTTAAGCGTTAAGCGGCTCAAATACTCATATCTTGCGACTTTGAAGTTCAGCGCTTCTGCGTGATTGGCCCAAGTCGTTTAACTCCAGCGTCCAGCATCCCAGAATCTCGCAGCATTTCAGCCTTCTCCGCTGCTGGTTCATTAGAAAAATGACGGCTTTGTCTTTTTTATGGCTTACTTTAACGCAACGCATCGCCTGCGAGTTGTTCTTGTTGGCTTAACTCATTTGGCTGGTGGCTGGTGGCCGGAGGGCCTTTTGCCCATTAGCCGTAATGGCCACATTGCCACCTGTGTTGTACCAAAGTTGAGTGGCCCCTAAATTGCTGCATATCTCCAGGCGTTCCATTCGGTTTAAGCCCCATCATTTTGTCACCTCGAAGTTGGGAATTTGGCATTTGGGAAAATCTTGGGAAAGTCACCCAGCAGCGCTGTGGGAACCCGTTGCTTCCGCATTTCGGCCAAATTCAGACTAATCATGCCAATAATTTATTGTCACTCCCCAAGGCGAAGCCAAAAAGCTGCGCAACGAATTCGGTAAAGCAAATTCCCCCCAAAGAAATCAAAGCCACCCTCCGAGAGTCAACAAATCGAAGTCGAAGATACATGCGAGTGGGCAAAAACTAATGGATTGATTTATGTGTTATCACCTGGAGTGAAGAAATTTATTACGACCCGGGTAATAAATCACGGCGACACTTTTGTGTGGGCGCAACAGACTGATATATGTATATACCGATGTACTGTGATATGGGGGGGAAAAGTTTGCTGAAATTGAAAAGGGATAAGGGATAAGAATTCGCCACAGTTTATTTGGGGGATAAACGTAATTAATAGCACCCAGGCGACAATAAAAATATGTTTTCCGATTTGTTTATCTTTTACTAAAGTCTTTGTTGGGGTGCTGGAAAATTAATTGCCATCATTAACATTTAACTTTCGGAGAGAGTGAGAAAATCCCGCACAGGATGTAAACGAAAAGTAATTTGAGATTTTATTGCTTCCGCGTTGAAAGCAGTTGAATGATTTTATTTCTTTGGGATTCAGGACTCAGGACTCCCTCCTTTTTTTCGGGGGTCCCCCTAATGGAGGCTAATGGAGATTAATTTCTGGGGCGTGATTTTGGGAGGCAGATGCAGATAGATAGATCAGGGTGCAATGACTCTGCAAGGGCGGCAATTAACACAGTGACGCCACATTTTTCGATTGTTGCAGGGAAATGTGTAAATTAGCTTAAAATTTTAACAGCAAATATAGCAACGCCCTCGAGTGGAAATGGAAATGGGTTTGGGTTTGGGTTTTGGGATTCGATCGATATCGGGATCCCGTTCTCATGAAATTTGAGTGCGGGATTTTAACACAATTATAAATCTCTCTCCGGCGTATTAACGCCTAATTGTGGCTAAGCGGCACCTGTGTGAGTCGGCAGAGATCAAAGATAAAGGATCGCAAAGGATCTACAGGACCTGTGTTCCTCTCTCTCGTTTACGATTCTCCACGCTCAGCGGCTCGTAGGTGTGAAAGGCATTGACCAAAACTAAAGTGCTGGGTTTTTTCTTGGCCCTGCAGTCCATTAGCCACCAAGGATGAAGAAGGACTCGGAATCGAACTCGAATCCTCGCGCTAACTACGTGTGCCTAATGCGAGTCCTTTGTGAAGACCTGTGGATTATCACACGCTCCGTAATGAGTTTTCCAGACCTGCTGGCAAACCTGTGCCAATTCCAATTCCAATATCCTTTGTGCAGGACATTTGCTACGCATCCCTAGACAATGGAGCTTCACACCTGAGTTCCCAATCCCGGATTGTTTCATTTGTAACATCAACAAATCGACGAAATAACAAAAAGAACACTGCCAACGAAGTAAAAGTAAATTAGACTAAATCGAATTAAGTGGACTCGCATTCAATTTGTGCATCAGAGTTTGATGTTTTGAAAAATGGAATTTTAATTTGCCACCCAAGACGCGAGTGGCAAGTGGGGAGCCCTTAAGGCCCTCAAGGCCTAAAAGGTTTCCACTTTCGGCCATTTTCGATAAGCGTGATGGGCGACCAATCCGAAGAATTAATTTGGTTGATGGTTCCCGAAAATGCGTGTGGCGATCCACTCGATTCGAATCGGATTGGATTGGATTGGATCAGAAGGCATTCAAGTGGGCGCTACATCTTCCAGCTACTATTTCAGATAACTAAATGACCTCAAGGCTTTGATTTCCAATTAGGCCATTGTCCAAATGCATTTGGCCCTTGGGAAACTGTGAAAGGTTGGACTAGAACGCCTTAAATAGCTTGGGGGAAAATAATCTAAGACTTGATTAAGCTTACCTTTAATTAAATTGTAGAAACTCAGTCTAACCAATGGATTTGTTTCGTTCTATAAGTATTGTAGGTATATAGTTCCAGTTACAGTTTTATAAATTAAATAATTAAGTATAAAAATGAGAAAAGAAACATTAATAGTTTTGAATCCTGTTTATAAAATTTCTGATGAAAAAGCTGCTAAAAAAACTATATTAAAGATGTAGATTTTTATGATTATAATATTAATGACAATAATTATTATTTAATGATATTATTTAATAAGACATTTTTTTCATAATTTTCAAAATTCAACAAACATTAAATTAAGTGAGAAAGAAAGACATGAAGCGAATTTAAACAAAAAATATGTTGCCTACCTAAAAGGGTAAGCGAAAATGTTTAATCATAGGCACTGAAATATTTATTTTAATAACTTGTTGTTCACATTTAAACATAAACTCAATTAAGTGTTGTTTAGAAAGTAACAAAATTTAAAGCGGGGGATGTTTAGGTTACTCCTGTTTATTAACTTAGAATTTATTACATTTGTTCGAAATCTAACGATTATAAAATCTTTTACAACTGTTTGCTATGTTGTCTAAATCCTGTTCACAATTTTTAATTGGAGTCAAATAAATGCGCATTAAATATTTTGAGAATCAGATAAAGTTAACTCTCCTATAAATAAACACCCACAACCGTCGAACATCGAACATGTTGCAAGTGGCCACCAGCAGCAACAAGAAGAATTCTCTCGCTCTCTTTCTCTTTCTCTTGGCAGTGTGTTGCAGGCGTGTCTTACATGCCACTTGCAACAGTGACGTCACTGACTCAGGCAGCCAATCAGCGCGAGCGAAACGGAGTCGGCGCAAACGAAGCACTGGATACACTGAGTCCACAGAGCGGAGCTGAACATTTAGCCAAATTAATTGCAGGATAATAACTTACGTCCTGACACGGCCACCGCCCATCCACCGCTTCCCATCCACGTAATTGGATTTCTTCGGTTCTCCTCTTCCTTTTTTTTTGTGTGTGGGTTTTTTACCCACTACCGCCTCCACATCTTGCAGTCCTTCAGTTCCCAATCCCCGAAAGCCAACTCCGAAAATTCAGACGGCCATCATGCCGAATGAGAACGCTATCTCGATGCCATCTGCATTTCATTTCGCTCGTAATTGGACGTAATTCAATTTTAAAATAATTGTGGCTATAATTTCAGTGTAATTTTCTGTTGTTTGCCATGTGCCATGTGCCACAGCAGTCGACGTCGACTCATAAATAAATTAATGAAGTGAGTTCACTTGGGACCTGAGACGACGAATGTCATTGTGACATTTCCACTTCGTCGCCGTTTCCTCATTTTAATATCAATACCGCAGAGTGGAGTCTGAAGCTAAGGTATAATTTGGTGAGGCCAAAGTAAAAATTACCTACAGCCCAGACATAAATTCACCTAACTTATAATGTCATATTATTAACGATAATGGCGCATTTGGCTTTCAGCTTTTAGCTGATCGAGCAAATCCATCAGAGAGGCCCCATTCGAGGCCCATTGTCTAATTAATTAGCCCGACTCTCGGACAGTCACAAATTAATTAGCATCGCCGACGAACGAGTACATGAGCATTGTAATCCATTAGGCTTTATGGCGGTGTAACGCAAAATGGCCTTTCGGCTTTTGGCTTTATCCAGGGCTACAGTGGAAATAATATTTCAATGTAATTTTTTCACGACAACAATATGTATTGGAAATATTTTTTTGGAAATATTTTGTAAGACTTATTTTAAGTCATTACATTGTGAACATTAAAGACAGGTCATTAGGGTCGATCAAATAAACTACATAGCATGAGCGAATTTTTAAACTTTCAAATTCACAAAATTACATTTAATAGCACAGTACAGATTACCCAAGTTAATTAATACTTTACAAAGTTTGGCCAATTTTAAAGTTAAATGTTGTAGAAAGTGGAATTCACACAATAATGATGAGATGACTTTATTAAACCTAATGTAAAGTTGGGTAACAAAAGTTTCACATTTTGTAGTTCCCACAGAAATGAATCAGTTGCTTAAATGATATTATATTTTCTGTAATAAATTAAAATGAATTAAATGTTACCTTAATCTATCACAGAAATATGACACCCTGGCTTTTAGGTTTGTCTCAGTGCATCCACACATTCGTCATTTGGCTCCGCACAAAACAATCATTCTCTATTCATAATTGAAAAAGTAACGTTCCACTACCGTTTGACAGAGCCGTGTCTATATAGACATGTACATGTGAGTATACTCCCTAATTGCCGCCAGTTAATGGTGCAATTTGATTTTCAAATAGCGGCCAACATCATCAATGACAGCTTTTGTCAGCAGCTTTTCAATTGAGCATACATATAGTCGATCCTCCGGCTTTCGGATTGGGGTTTCGGTTTCGGTTTGGGGTCTTCTTGTGTTCTGGCTTTGGTTTTGGTTTTGGGTTCGAGGCGAGTGAAATCTGTCTGGTCTGTCGGAGAGAAAGAGATGCGGTCAAAGAGTTTAACACGAATGAAATTCCTCAATTAAGGCTAATTGTAGAGCGACCACAAGTCCCCCCTGATCCATTAACATCTCACACCGATCTCCAGATCCAGAGTACGTGTCGATAATAATATTTCAAACTAATTGCTTCTACAATTTCAAAGTGCTGCCGAGTCGATCGGACATCGATCGGTAGCCGCAGAAGTGACATGCAGCTGACAGCTGAGTTATGATGAAGGGCCCCAGTCTCCAGTCCCCAAATATCGGGCTACTTAAACCCAAATTTGGGGTTATATGCGATACGATATGCGGCTTTGCAGCCGGCGGCCATGTTTTTGCCAGTTTTACCAGGGAAGTGCGTATAAATTTGCTGCGAAGCTTTCACCGGCACAACGAGATCGGGATCCCCAACAAGGCCAGTTTCTTTATCAACGAGCGGCCCCCGAGAAGAATTCTTCAGGCCCCCCCCTCTCCCTCTTCCCGCAAAAGCTCTGTTTCTGTTCTGAACGCATCCTATAGCATCGCATCGGGTCGGGTCGCAACCATATATGTCCAAAGTGAGGCATAATTACCACCTTTAAGAAGATGATGGTGGTTTTTCGCGAGCTTTGATCTTTCGCCGCGGCCAAGGCAAAGTCCGCGAGCCGATCTCCAGTCTCCATTCTCCAGTGAAGTCTTTTAGCCGAGAAGAGACCACAGTGACGACGACGATCGGTATTTGGTAGTTGGAAGTTGGTAGTTGGCAGTGGCCGGTGCCCAATCCATCTATCGATTTTTAACGCGAGGCTGACGTTAATGGGGTCCCGGATCGGAAAAGAGTTGAGAGCCTGGCCTGCACAGGGAAAAACATAAATTGTTTATTGGATAATCTGCAATTATGTCGACCTCGTACATTTTAAATGATTTTCCTATACACAATTACAATTACTTGCTAAAGAATTTCTATCAACATTAAATTTTAAATGGCCATAAGTTTTGTTTTGCTTACTAAACTAAGAAAAATTTTAACTAAGCAACATAAAGCCACATTTTATTTTATATTTTGAAGTAAAATTTTCGACAACAGCTCGCAATATTAATATTTTTCAACGTTGATTTTGTTTTAAGAGACATGCTTATCACTTAAATTTTTTTACAGTGCTTTTTTTGTACAATATTCTGGTTATTCTCTTTGTTGCATTTTTCCGAGAACAGTGCTGGGCATGAAAATAGGACCCACGGAGCCCAAGAACTCAAGGAGGAGGCATGCGTTCCAGTTCTTGCGTCTTTGCAGTTTTCGTGTGCACAGCAATTACGCGCATGCGTCCCTTAAATTTGTTTGCCATCTTCCCTAGTCTACAATTACGGAGAACTCCAATTTTCCAAGGCAAAAGCCTGCAATTAAACTTTCTCGCTATTTTGTCTGCTGATTGCATTGCCATGTTATGCGTCGTTGGCTCTAATTAATGGAGCACGCGAGTGTGTAGGTGGAAAGTGAATCAAACTATGTTTAAAAAATTTTTAAGTAAAATTTCATCACTACTTACCAAATATTTAATTTGATTTAAATTTGTGTTATTTTTGTGTATTCTTCGAATAGGATTTTTAAGTAATCCAGTTTCAAACTCAATTTAAATGCAGTACTTCATTTGCAGTCACGGCACGTTCATAAATCACTTGACTTTCTAATTTCGCCGAATCAGCGAGGGAAAATGTACGTACATGGTAATAAATGTTGGAAATTTCAGGTTCATTAAGTTGTGCTAATAAAAATAAAGTCACTTGACTGCATTAAATCGCATTGGACACGCGCACTTGTACGCTGAATCCAGATTCCGGATTCCGGTCCTCCACCATCTAAACAACATACGTATGTAGTGTATATACCATACTACCCTCTATCCCTGAAGAGGATGTAAAAACTTACTGTACAACTGCTAAAGTTTAGCTACGCATGTCCACCACCGCAGGATAATGAATGCAGGTGCAAATGGGAAGCGGAAGTACGTCACGCTTTTTATGCCAGCCAAGGAACGAAGGAACGATGTGACATCGTCATGGCTTTGATGACTATGAGGAATTTTCAATTTGCAGAGGATGGTCCTGGGGCTGGATGAGTTTCTCGTCAAGTGCGAGTTGCCAGTTAGGCAATCATGTGACTGTCATTTGAGGTGAGGCGTCATTATGTTCCTGCTGCGTCCTGTCCTGCTCCTTTTTATGATCCCGCCCCTCCTCTGACAAAAAAGCACAGGCGGAGGGAGTGTCGCTTGATGAGCATTTCCAAGTGAATGGACACATTCATTTCAATTTGTCAATCTCGCTTTTGGCCCCCCGTTTTGGCTGTGGGTGTGGTCCCCGCTTTTAATTCCACTAAATGGTGGGGCATTGTCGTGTATACATACGTAAAATATGCATGACAGACTTTCTCAGTTGCTCAGTTTCCCAGTTATAAGCAAAAAATAATATGGTCTTTTATTACCCCTGACTCATTCTCTTTCACTCACTCGCTGATTGATGTCGGCATCGATCGATATTGTTGCCGATCGGCTCAATCGCTGCTGTAGGTCTGTGGGCTCTGGGGCATTCAGTCCATCTTGCTGCGCCATAATTTAAGCGATTTATCTATGAAATAAAATCACCGTTCGCCGGCTTTCTCGCTCATTCACTTGAAAAAATTGTTCTAAATCAAAGAATCGATCTCGAAACCGTGAAAAATTAAGTTTTCTTTATTTAAGAAAAAATAATCACCTCAAGAAAAAGAATATAAAAACAGGTATACTTCATCTAATATTAAGGAGAAGTTTTTAGTTTAGAAAACACCATACATTTGTAATCTAATCATAAATTCTAAAATCAAAAATTTTTTAAAACTAAGTGTATTGTTTAAATAAGAAATTAACAAGTGGTAAAAAAAAGTTGGGTTGTTAAAAAGCTGCTCTTATATTTTAAATGTTGTTTGCTATAACCATTTGAGAAACTTTAGAAAAGACATATTAAAAAGTAAAACAGACAACAGGTAGGTATACAAGAAAATAAACTTATTTTTGAGTACAAATTTGTTGTCCTTATTCTTTATAAATAATTTGATAAATATAAATATAATTTAAAAGTTTCGTATATTCCCAGGTGTACTCGCTGATATTACTTTTCGATATCCAATTACTAAATTGGTGTGCTGATGAACCAGCAAACTGAATTTCGAGCACCAGTTGCAATTAGAAGCAGAGACAAGATTTGTTTGTAATTGCTGCCACACCTCTCCTTTACCTCATTCCCCTCGCAGGTCTTTGTTTTAAACATAATGTCTCAATATTTCCCAATTATGCGCAACGCATATAATTTGTTGTTATTCGCGCCACACAATCAACGTACAAAGCAGCAGCATCAGCGGCATCAGCGGCAGATGGCCCAGAGTCCAGATCAGATCCAAACCCATGGGTCCATGGCAATCGTACAAATAACTCCATCGTTGACTCCAATCAACTTTCGGGCTGCACACGGCGTCCGCTGGGATCCGGCAGACTGGGAGGTCTCTTCTCTGCCCCAAAGCCACTCCACTCGACTCCACTCCACTCCACTTCGTTTCCATCTTTCCCATCTTCATCTTTCCATCCTGGCAACAGAAACAGCAACGGTCGCAGATCGTGCGCCGAATGCAGCGCCTCACATTATTAGATGCGGATTACCACTTTGGTGCAAAGATCAAATCACTTTGTGGCCACACAGCTTGGTGGGCCCCCGGTGGACAGCAGTGCTGCTGAGTTGGCCTTTTTTATGTGGTTTTTGGTTGGGCTTTTATAAACGATTTTTAAGAATTTCGGACACTACAAAATGCTTTCAATAAAATTGTAGTAAGTTCCGTGTTGTTTATTGAATAATAAAATTGGGAAAAAACATTTTGCACTTTGTCCAAAATTTTGTTTTCGAAGGAGTTTTTAAAGTTTCGTTCGTTAGTTTTGACTTTATTGTTATGTTGAATTAAACAAATATTATTGTCAAAATATTAAATATTTTTGATCGCTAATTTAAAATGTTTTTTTGAAGCATTAACTATTTAAACAGGGTTTTTACCATTTTGAAAAATGTTGCTTTGGTTTACGATCAAAGTTATTGACACTATTATATTTATGGTGACTTTAAGCTCGCGCAAAAGTCTCTCCAAAGTGGTCACCACTGGCGAACAGAGAGACCACAAGGTGGCTGCAGATTGGTGGCTCCATCGGGGGAACACTCGAAGGAGGGGATGCGGAATGGGGATGGAGGATGGGGATTGGGGGAGTGCCGGTGCCAGTGCCGACCTGCTGGCGTCAGCTTGAGGTGGCTCCAATCACGTTTCGGTTTTTCCTTTTTTCGCGCACTGCTTGCCTTTTACGATTTGTTTGATTTGGCCAAATGAATTGCGCCGTTTCAATTTTGAATTACGATACGATGGCAGTGCAATGGATCTCTGCTCTGGCCACATGCTGTGTGCACAATTGCGATTGAAATGTCATTTGTCAAAATAAATTTAACGGCCTTTCAAGCCGCCGCCGAAACGCCTTCCTAAAAATAAGAAAATATATATAAAAACCGCACCCAGGAAAGAGGATCGATCCAATCCGGGATGTACAATGGCGTGCGTGTTCAACACGTGTGCTAATCTCATCAAAACAACCGACCAGGTAACAAAGGGCAGTCCACTATGGGCCACTAAACGCAACAAATCAACCTTCAATCAAGACAACCCGACGCGTCGGCCGGGGCGTTGTTCCTTGTGCCGATCCTTGTGCGGCATGCGGCATCATCAAACTGGCATAAATCTTTAATGGAATTCATTCATTATGGGGATAGGGATAGGGCCACAAAGAGGCACTTTGGCTGTGGCCTGAAGGCCCTCGTTCTTGCCGTTCTTATATCCTTGCGGGCATTGTAAATTCCCCTTTGTATTTGCGGGTCCCTCATTGCAATTATGTGTGTGTTGCGAAAGGAAGAGGCGATCCTTGTGGCCTTTGTCAGTGATAAAGCGAAGGCGCTAAAGGATAACACCTTCTTAACACCTACCATCAGGATTGTTTGCCCTCAGCTGCGGTAAATTGAAAGGAATCTGTGCCAAAAAAGCATTCCAAAGTCATTGATGGAAAGCATTGGGTCGTATTGATCGATGAACTGGATGAGTTTACGGAAAACTGATCAATCTGAAATGAATGGGCATCAGGATGTCGATTTATTTATACTGTTTTTTAGTGTTTTCTAGGTAAGTCATGGATGAATGAATCAATTGGATCAATGAAGATAAGACAATAAGGAACAAATAGAACAAAAACACCCGGGAAAATAGTTTTTAAAGCAAGATTTAATTTTGCCCTAGTCTTTTAATGAAAGCACCCTGTTGAAATTTATAATTTTTTTAAGTCATAGGTTTTATGACTTTGTTTTTGAATAATTACTTTATTTTTTTTTTTTTTAAGAAAAATCAGCTCTTTATGCTTTATTTATCTCTGATTGGCCAATGTGCCTTCTCCATCTTGGAAACCTCAGTGGGGGTCAATTCAGACGACTACCAATCCTTTCCTATGTGCATTACTCATTGCTATCATCAACTTCCTACCGATCCCACAGCCTGCCACACAGTACGTCGGAAACACCTCCAAACGTAATTAAGCCGTTGCCTTCAATCGTCCAACTCCAACTCCATCTCAATCCCTATCCCATCCCAATTCCGATCCCGGTGAGCATATCTGCCCCGCAGCCCTTTGGCCCCCGCCCCTAATCCTTGATGGTTGTTGTGATTTCGAGGCGTGAAATAAATTGATAATTTGGGCTTTATTGGATTCTCTCTCTCCAGACGCGCATACCGCACACACATGCTTCGATGCGCCGCTGTGGGTCTCCATTTCTCTCGTCCATCCTGGTTCTCAACTCCCATATACCCCATACCCACCGATCCCAGTCCCATCCCAAACCATCCTTCATCTTCATCTGCTTGTGGGCAATTAATCTGGGTGAGCGTGCGCGGCTGGCAAGGATTAAATCGATTTTATGTAGCCGCAACTCGGTCATGATTTTTCGTTTGTTCCCGAATCGTGTGTTCAGTTGTTCAGGAGGGGAAAACCGCAGCTCCAAAACGTCTTTAGCTTATGAAAATTAGGAATGCTGGAGGCCCCTAAAACTCCAACTCCACCAAACGGTAGCCGCCGGCCACAAGCCATCGGCGACCACCAAGAAACCAAAACCAAAACCAAAACCAAAAATCCAATCGAAACCCACGGCAGCCGCAACAGTTTAGCGCTTTTTGTTTTCCGCTCCGCGTTTACGAGTATTATGGCCACCAAATGCTGTTTATTGATGGGCACAACGACTAAGCGGATCTACATGCGCATAAATTGCCTCAACTCTGTCAGAGACTCTTAAAAATCAATAAATTTACAGTCAAATTTTTTCCGAGAGTGCGTTCCCAAAAACTCACGTTAAAATGTCATAAACAACTTTGTCATAATTTTGGTAATTAAAATTGGCCGCCCGCAAGCGCTGACCGCAGTAGATATACATAAGAATTAAAGATGGGGGCGTGAGTCACAAAAAGCATATTTCTAAAATATTTTCAAAATATTATTTAATGAAAAAGTCATCAGGTTCGTGTCAACTTGTGCATAACTATTGATATGTTTAACTTTGTTAAAGAAATTTTTTTTTTAAAGGTTTTGCTAAATATATTTTTAAGACACTTACAAAAAAAATAAATATTTGTGTTTTGCCTAAACTTAAATTATTTTTGTTTCATAAACAGAACAGACAACAAAAATGTAAAAACTTGATAAATTGTAATTTTTTTAAAATTTTGAAAGGTGTATATTTTAGAAACTCCGATGGTAAGAAATATAGTTAAATATTTTCTAAAATGTATATTGTAAATTTTATATTTATTTTAATTTAGCTAATTTCATTAAAACCCTTTACTAAGTCCCACAGCCTACACATCTCTGAGGGAAACGATGGATTCCCTCGGTCTGATTTATCTCACCGCCCTGAGGTGTGACTGTGACTTTGTTGTGCGGTTTTATGGGGTCTCCAATGGGCTACTTACAGTGGTTCCAGGGCACTTTATAGGCCTTAATGACGGCTTTTACAGTTAATTGAATTACTTCTGAAAAGTCAATCTTTATGGCCGATTGATGAGTAAGAAAACCCGCTCGGAGGCGAGCTTCGATTTACCATATTTCATAAATGTTTATGGCCCATTTCGAGGGAATATAAGCAGAAATTGATTAGCGCCTGTGACGAACGCTTTGGACCTAAGGTCTACCAAGTTTAACCGCGTCGTTTTGGATTAGCACATCCTTCAACTGGTACCAGTTGATCTAAACATAGATGATTGCCAGACTCCTTTTAATTGACGCCAATCAGAGACACCACGACATCCGACAGTTGTTGGATCGACTGGCCCGAAATTTGTTGGAACCACAACTCGGAGATTAACTCATTTCGAGCGGTTAGAAGACAACAGTTGGCCAAATAGAAAGCGGCTGCATTAGGAGCATAAACAATTTAAAAACCATTTGGCAAAACAATTTTCTAATGACGCTCATATGCCGTCCGTGCATTTTCGTTGCGGTTTTCGAGCGGCAATTTAACCACACAAAATACAACATACAACGGCCACGGGCAATTAGACCAATGAAATCCTTTATCAAAACAATGGCCTGAACACAAAAGGGTTTCCTTCCAAAAAATAGAAGAAATGAGGAGAAAGAATGGAGAAAGAAGATGGAAAGGGCTCACTAATAGACACAATGCCTAATAGATACATTTTACAATGCCAGCGGAGCGTGCTCAATGCCCATCAGACACTGGCACTCAAACAAACAATAAAAAATTTATTAAAGAAAGGCAGGGAAAATTACGAAACGCACAAATTAAAAACACTGCCGCACAATGAGGCAAAGAAAGTGGCATGTCATATGGCCGATGGCCGATGCGTTGGATGGAACACCCAGAAGTAAGTTCCAGCCCAGGAAAACAAAAACAAAAACCCAACAAAAACCGATGAAGAAACCCAGCCCCAGAAATTGAAATATTACTTCGGGGGAAGTGGGGGGGAAAACGGGGAAAATGTATCAATTTTGTTTCGGGCTTGATTGGTGCGCTTAGGGCTCGCAACGGAATCATTTAGGAAATTGATATGGCTTTGGTTAAATATAGCCATTCTTTGGGCCCTACCACACGCCAACAGCCAACAGCGATTATAAACAAATTTCCGCTTTTGACGCGCGCGCTCTCCCAAACAAAAAAATACTTATAATACAAAAAAATCAACAAATTGGTGGGGTGATGACCTGAGAAAGTCCAACCGAATTTGGTGCAATTAACGCCAGCACCCAAGAGAAATGAAATATGGATTTATATAGAATAGCATTCCTTCCCAGCGCGTGTACAGTTTATTAATTATACGCCATGTTGGGCCGAACTTAAGGGAACGCCCTACAAATAAAGGGCGACCACACAGAATGAGGTTCAGTTGAGGGCTCATTTGGCTTCCATTTTGTTTCAGTTAAGTGCTTATTTGGTGTTTTACATGGCACCCTGGGGGTACGAGAGTGGGTGGGTTAGGCTGTACAAATTTAAGTTCATTGAAAATGGTTTAGAAGACAAATATATACACGTACCTTCAATAAAAATATATAGAAGATCCTTAAACAAAACCTTCAAGCGTTGCTTTTAAATTGATAATAATTCACCTTGAAAAAAGATCTCAAATCAAAAGAATTTATCTAATATTTGTTTTATTAAATGCAAAGGTATTTAAGCCAGTCTGTGTTTCATTAACCAAGATATTTTTGACTCAGTTTGTTCTAGTTACATTTCATATTTTTTCTACCAATAAAGTAAGACGACAGAGCAACCCCCAGCAACCCCAAAAGACCCTTCATTAAAGCCATTATTTGCGGCTTTATTGAGGGCTAACTGCGAGCCTATTGTGCTGTGCTTAGACAAACGAAAGCGATTTGCGTTTAATTGGATTTTAATATAGGCGCATAACGCACAAGTAAACGATCTTTACATAATGAGTTGCCTATGCGATTACATCATCATTAGAGGCCAAGGAAACTTTGCATACCAGTAATTACGCCAAGTAATCGTTTAGGGGCTCAAATAGCCACCCATACCCATGCCCATGCCCATGTGTGTGAATATACGTGTGTAACGTGAGTCAGACCCATTCCCCCATATCAAAAACACAAAAAAACAAAGCCACGTGCCGCTCCCAGCGGAAATTCAAAACTCAGCATGTGGCAGCCCGCAAATTGCAAAAATTGAGGCAAAACAAAATTGAGCCAATTTAATGATTCGATTGGATTGGATTCGCTGTGATCAATATGGCGCAAGTCAAATGATTCGGGGCATATGTGAGTGTCCCTTTAAGCCTCTTTAAGCCATTTTCCAGCCGACTGTTAAATCATCCACCAGTCCAAGTCCACGTCCACGTCCAAGTCCACATCGCAAAGGGGTGGCCCTTGGCTCTATGGTCGTTGGATTTTTCCATTAGTGTCCAGTCAGGCGATTGATGTGATGATGGCCCGGGAATCGCTCCTGACGCCATTACGCTCGTCCTGGACCTGACTGGCATATAAATAACCAGCGAAAGCAAACGAAAATGCTTTCGGATCGGATCCCGCATCTGGTAAACAACCACAAAGACAGATAAAGTTAAACTCATTTTACGGTGTGCGAAATTGTAAATATTTACGTTCACGCTGCTAACGTGTCCAGTGGTTGAGTTGAGCTGCCACCAAGGGATGCTACCAGAAACCCAAAATAGTCACAGTGGACTCTGTCTGGGTGTTTCAAGAGGTTCAGAATTTAAACACTTAAAAGCAAGACCTCTTTTCTCATCTTGTTTTAAATTCAAAACTATAGAACTGAAAACGTATGTATCAAGCAATACATATTTATTATTTTAAAAATATAACATTTTGTATCAAAGGGCTGCTAATAAAAGTCAACATTGTAAAATGAACATCAATTGGTAAATAATATTTTTTTTTTAATTAATGGAATCTAAAAAGTTTATTTTAAACCAAATGTTAAATAAAAGTTCAAACGATTAAAGAGTTCGAGTCCACCAATTTTTTTGATTGGTGAAAGTGTATCATAATAAGTCAAACAAAAATGTTTAAAATTGAATAAGTAATTTACCCAGATTTTAATTTAAAAAATGTATTTTAAAAATGAGGTTTATGATTTTCTGTGCACAAAACTGCCCAATTGCCCCACTGTATTGGCTTCGGCGCCATGTTGGCTTTGTTGTTGGCACTCTTATTATTGTCATAGTCATTGTTGGTGTTGCTGCTGTTGGGCGCTGTTGTTATCCTTACGCATCACAACACTTAATGCGGATAAATGGTCTGACAATTACGTTTATGTCAACAATAAAAATTAAATTAAATCGCTTTTCAGAGGGCCTTCTTCTCCACTCCCCTCCCCTCGTCGCGCTTTTCATTGCCACCCCGACAGATGTTGGAAATAGATTGAGGTGACGTTGCCAGCAAAATGCGAGTGTAAACCAATCAGAGCGAGCGGGTCGGGAAACGGGAAAAGGGAAATGGGGAAATTCGGAGGGTGCTTGGCTGTTGGAATAAATATTATGAAAAATCAGAGAACGTGTGAAGAGTGTCATGCCGCCATGCAAACTGTCAACCGGCATGTCAGGCAAGTGTCAACATTTTGACGAAGGCGACACTTCAAAGTGCCACCGCCTCCCATGCCACGCCCCCGCCGCCCCCGGGAGGCGGATGGGGATTGAGGATGAGCCAGGATGAACGCACAACATGCGTGACAATTTAATGAGCACTTTGCTGGCAGGCCGCAGGGCAATGTTTTAATCAAAATTACGCATAATGGATTTTGATTTTATTAAATGCGACTTAAATGACTTGGGACCCGGGGTGCAAGTGGGGCAATGTCTTGGGGCAGCAGACTAATTAAGCAGACGGCACTCGGAAAACGGCGGCCATGCCACATCACCAGCAGCGCCGCTTCTTCTTTTTACTTGTTTTTTTTTTACGGTTTACGGGGGTGTGCGAGTATCCGTATCTTGCAGATACAGTATCTTTTGGGGGGACTGGGGGGATGTATCTCTGCCGATTTGCTTGAGATCCATTCGGCGCTAATTGCGTTTATATCCTTCAGTTAATGGCACTTAATTAACAACTGTGTCGCGGCACTGAGGCATGGGGAAAATCGCTTTTTCGGATGTGAAAACGCGGGAAAACTATGCACACTAGATGATTTCCCTCAAGGGAAACTAGAAAATGCTTCAATTGCTGTTCAAAGTATTAAGAAAATTGTCTTCATTTAATGCAGTTTGTGAAAGATATATGAAGATCAAACAGAAATAATTAGTTTGATTATTTTGTAGAGGTGAGGGAAAGTAAAAAGTTTCAGTAACAAAACACGTAACTTAAATTAATTTATTAATTTTTGTTAATATTTTTACTACCCAGTATATATCAACTGAAAATACCAATGTAAATTATAAGTTATTATAAAGCTCTTGCGTTCGCTGATTCACCTGTACTTAACTTTGTTCTAAAAGAAATCTCCTTAAAATATATAACTCAATTAAAATGTTTAATTTTTGACACATGTTGTCGTTTAGTGCTTGGTTTCATTTAAATTAAATAAGTTAACACACTTAAAAGGCTTTAATTAATACCGCTAACATAGTTTATTATCAATCCCAAACGCGTCACCATAAAGATTTACAGGTTTTGGCTGTGCACATGAGCCTCACAAAACCGGAATCTTCTAGCTGGCTCCCAGTTTTTGGCAGTGTAACTCGGAAGCTCACGTGCTTTTCCCAGTATTTGATCAACGACGCTAATCAAAGTGAAATTTATGCCATTTAACTGGCGGCAAACCAACAAAAAGCAGCTCCAAACTGACAGTCCAATTAGAAGAGTTGAGCGAGGAGACATATTCGGGGCTGTATGTGCCCATATGGATATAACCACATCCATATCTGGGCCGGATGTCATGAATTTGCCCCCAAAGCAGCGAACATATATGCATATTTATGAATTTTAAGATCGCAGATATGGGATATCCCGACTCCGATTCCGAATCCGATTCCCAGGCCCTCAGCCAAGCAGAAAGCCTGTGGAAGTCACGCCCCCGTCTGCGGAAAAAGTCTGCTCATTGCACGCACCACTGCCGAATTCTTAGGAATTATACGAGACGTTGGCTTTTATTAAGCAGTCATCAATTACTTTGAATAAAACTCAAATAAATAACGCTGCTGTTTTTCGGGGTACAGTTGGCGCCTACAGAAACTCAAATCGTCATTGGGTTATGATTTCTAGTTACCTCAAATATTGTTTGATGAATATTAATGCTAATTGGCAAGCGTTGACTGTTTTTTGCCATCAGTCTGTTGCCATGGCTCAAGTATGACTATTGTTTCGGCTTAATTGTTTAGCTTGATTATGGCCGGGCTGCTAATTAAACTCATATGAGAGCATAAAAACAAGTGACTCGGAGTTTGGGGGGCCCTCTAATTGAGGAATGTTGTCTCGGGCCCCGGTCTGCTTTATTGCTATATAATACCACATTCGAGATCTGAGACTGGGCCTGATTTGGGCGTGATTTGCGCAACGCTAAAATGGGTTCAAGTGGGTTTTAACTAATTTTGATTAGCGGCTTTTTGTGGCCACGACGACGTGATATTTTTGAAATGTGCAAATTAAAGTCATATACGTTGCCTTTGGTCGACTATTGATACTAATGCAAATACAATATACCGAGATTACCATAAACAAAATGTGCTAATTGGTGAAACTTTAAACAAATTAATTTACGCAGTCGCCACAAAAATAGTCGTCGACTAATTAGCCAGCCAGCCATTAGGCCAACACCACAGGCGAATCAATGGAATGGCCGAGTCCAAACAAAGTCGATCTAATTGATTTATTTTCGTGTTTGTCTTTCCCAACAAAAATGGTCGTTTTACCCCAAATCGGGCAGCTGACTCAACTTTCAGTTCCAGTCGATCACGCGGATTACTAGACGACATGCTTTAGGCTCGGGAATCTGGAAACTGGAAACTGGACCCCGGCACATGACAAACCCACTTGATAATTGTGGCCATATACGTAGGCTTATACACATGATCAAATTAGCACTTTGATTTAGTTTCGCTTTACGTTAACATGGCTGCAGAACGAAGCTAAATGCAATTAAGACATTCAAGCCGAGAACAAAGCCTCGGGTGTTCGCAGTTAGCCTAATGATACACTTGCAGAAAATGTGCAAGGAGTCCAAAGGTTGCAATTAGCCATTCCGGTGATAAAGGAAGTGATCGCTTTGACTTAATAACACCCTTGATATCTGCTAATTATAGCATGTGGCTAACTATACATATTTTTATAATATCTATCGGGAATGTTCCGTGTTCCACTTCAACAGAACTAGTTTTTTGCAATTAAGCAATATTTAGTCCACTTGATTGTCATTTTCTCCCAGGATAATGAATTTTTAACAATCTTTTATTTTAACGATTTAAAATAATAGTTTTAACAATAATAATTATACAAAAAAAATATACGGATTGAAGTTTATCTGAAAATTTAGTTTTTGGCAGTAAAAACTCAATAATAGAAGAGGTTTAAAGAGGGAATCCTAACAAAAAAAAATGTATAAAAATCTTAAAACACAAATAAAACTATATTTTAATTTACCAAAATTTGTTCATGTGTACCCTGACTTTTTGTTTACTGCCACATTTTCCTGTTCAGATTTTATCACAGTGGGCTGCCAACATGGCGGCCGCTGCAAGAGGCTATAAACAAATTTCCAGCTAAGCTGAGCCTTTCGGGCCGCGCTTTTAAGCCAAGTTAAGGCAATGGCCGTCCGCACACCTGGCTGACCAATCAAAGCGGCCAGTTTCCAGTTTACCAGTTTACCACTTGCTGGATCCCGAGTGCAGTGGATCTCCCACTGCAGTGGAGTGCTGCAAACTGGAACTGGAACTGAAGAAGGCAGGATTGGATTTCGTGTTTGACGGGGGTTTCTAGTTTCTGGAGAACCATTTGCATAAGACCGTCGACTGCCGTGGCCTGACACATTATGTCATTATTATATCGTTGCAACGTGTAATTGGAGGAAAACTTTTGCCGCCAAATGACAAATGTGTGCGTCAAAACAAAGGAAAACATCAAAAAGACGCCGTCGAGCTTATGAATTACAAATAACCAGGCGGCCAGGCAGTGTAACAGCCCCAGGTGGGCGTGGCAACCACATCTGCATACCCAGGCCCACATTTCGAGTCCAGGCCCAGAGGAGCTGCAGTGGGAGAGAAGTTCACTGGGGGAAAAATATGAGTTTTTAGCTTTGTCAAAAATAAATATTTAAGTTAAAAAACATAAGGAAGATTTTAAGTAATGTAAAGTAAAGGATGTATGTTAAGTTAAACGAATAGTATTATATTTTTCCCTGGATAACTAAAACACGTTCTATATACTTATGCGTTCGATTAAAGTTGTTGAACCAGATCTTCAATCTCTAAAAGGTCCTTTTACAAGAATATTAAATGTTTATTAATTTATAATATAAATTTTATATGTAGGTACTACAGAAAATGTCTTTATTTTATCGAATCGAAATTTGCTAAGTTGCAAATACCTAAGAAATAAATGTTAATCTCACTTTCACTAATTAACCAAATTTGTTTTTTACCAAAATAAACCTTGAAAAATGTCAGTGATAAGACTCTGGACTAGGGGAAAGTAAACACATAATTATTTATTCAGTTCATTAAGATAAGACAATAAAAACATGAGCATTATAGATTAGCCAATTAAACCTGTTTAAAATATCAGTCTTCATAATTTATATATATGTATTTATAGGTGTGTGAACCATTATTTTTCTCAGTGAGTGCCATCCGTCATGGTGGTTCGTCTCGTTCAAGTTGCGGCTGCATTAAGTGCAAGCCAAGAAATACATTTAGCCAACTAATGCGCCAATTTAAATGCAGCAAACAGACAAAATATTTAACTTAAATGGCAGTTGAGGCTGAATTGGAAATGGAAATGGAATTGGCAGTGGAATTGAAGCCGGAGAATGGAAACGGGAATGGTGCTGTAGCTGTAGCTGGCTCTTTGTTTAGCGTGTGTAATTTGGAAAATGAGATACTTTTGTGACTGGCCGGGGTCTATAATTAATGCGAATACAACTGCAACATCGACACCACCAGCACCACCGACACCACCGACACCGCCGGCAACATTTATTTGCTGGCACAATTTCAAATATGGCGGCGGCAACGTCAACGCTGTCATTATATTTATCTTTTTTATTATTGTTACCACTTTGTTGCCCTGTTGTTGGCCATTCCGCTGCCATTGTTGTTGTGGGTGTTGGCCCGGCCTTTACTTCACTTGCCGTTTTGATGTTTTGCCATTTTGCTGTCGTTGTTTTAGCGCTCTTGAATTAATTGCATTTCACATGCCCCGTGCATTCGGCACTCTGGTATTTTGCATCGAAATTAATTGCGGTTATTATTTATGTGGTTAGCCAACTATTTCGCGTTTTGCAATGCAATGTGCAGCCTCAAATAAACCGAAATTAAGAGAACCTCATTTGCTCGATGGCAATCGCTTCAAATTGTTTTGTGGATCCCTGAACAAGTAAATAAATCCCATTATTTTTGCTTTAATTACTTTATTATGGGAATACACAATTTTTGGATGGGTGCTTCGATATGATTGTTTAATTGTACAATAAATTATTTAAAATATTATATTAGAAATGAAATGTTATTCGTATGAACTATAAAAGGAATTTATCAAAATAGTTAACCATATTTTTTAGAGGTTTGGAAACCCTTCACATTCCTAAAAACTAATTAATAAAACCAAAAAAAATGTATTTTACAAAACTGCTTAATGACTTGTAAAATGCTTAACCAAACCTTCTTAGTGAGTTTTCTACTGAGCTGTGCCTAAGATAAATTAGCCACCATTAGTTGGAATACCTTATAGATAATAAATCACTAAAATTATTTTTTGGTAGATAATCGTAAATAAAATAAAATATGTTTAAAAATGTTGTGCTTATGCAATGTATTAAAAACTATAATTCACAACAACCAAAAACCAAAACCACTGAAATGTCAGTCAAAAAATACCCTGTTATGAATTTTCTGTGTAAAAACTTTTAGTTTTCTTGCTCGCTAAGTACGTGTTAAACAATAACAATGATGACTATGATGGCCACAAAAACCGTATCGATTTGGCTTGTTTACGCTGAATGCATCGAAAATTTGAAGCTCTTATGGGACAGTCTCTTAACCCGCAATTACGTGAGTTTCGACATCGTGGCCAAAGCGTAGCATGAGCATCGAAGTGTCACGCAAATGGCTTTACGAGCTGCTTAGAGCACCTGCATTAATAAGCAGCTATACGAAAACTTAACAAAAAAGAGCCCAGTCACAATTACCTGGCTGACTGCCGGCGATTCGAGGGGGCTGCAGTTTAATGACCAACGAACGCCTTCTCATTAAACGCTAAATTGCACGGGCGCATGACACGAATTTAGGAGACACCCCGACAAAACACCAAAAAAAACGCCTAAATTCACTAAATATTGTAACTACGACAACATTGTGAGCAATTGCCTTGCATGCAACACTAACACTCAACTGTGGCATTTTAGCCCAGAATGTTAACGAACAAACAAAGTCGATGCTGGGAACTGGACGGGGAAGGAGGCGGTGCCGATCAGGGTTTCGTTAGCCGGTTTAAAATACCTCACAACATGCAAGGAACTTGCACTGCAAACAGTATTGGATTTCTTTAAAATTTACCATATATGTTCATGGGAAGGTTCTAGGTGTTACGAATTTTTATGGTTTTAAACCTATATTAAATTCTATTTTAATTTCTTTCTGCACAATATAAGTTAGTTTTATAATACCATAGAAAAGTAAAACTTCAACGAAATCTAACAACTATTTATATAAATTACAACTTATAAAAATTTATTATTCAATAAAACTCAATCTTAATTAATATTAAAATAAATCTTTAACTCAACATTATATTAAAAAAATTTAAAAAGTACCAAAACGTGCTACACCTAAAACGAGTTAACTAAACTACAAGGTCTGTTTAAAATTAAGAAAGGGAGTACAAATATATGGGCAATTCTCCCAAAAAGGGGCCACCTAAAATTTAAAAGTTATCGAATCTTTTCGGCATTGATATATGTTATAGCCCTAGCGAAACTAAAAATTTTGATATGGCGTTTGGGGGGTGGGGGCGTGGCTCCCACGTTATAGGTGTCAAAGTTTTGGGTAGTATAATTTTCAAATGTTAATAACTCTTACAAGACTAAACCGATTTGAACATACTATATGTCGATTTCATATAGAATTGTCTAAATTTTCATAAAAAAAAAAATATTTTTTTTAAATTAATTTTTATATTTAAAATTAAAATTAAAATTTTTTTTTAATTTTGAACCCTGAATGCCCCCTTCGATTTTTTCTAAAATATCTCAAAATGATCCTTACTTCATTACCTAAGTACCTGCCAAGTTTCGTTTTGGGACAGCCAGAAACATGGACGCTACAGGTGATTTTGTAACGCAGGGTCAATTAAAATCGTGTCTCCTATACTAGTCCAGTCAATCTAGACATTGAAATAACATTAATTCGGACAGAGCTGAATTTTGGTGGAGGCCTTTGGTTAACCCCAAGGAACAAATTGTGAAAAGTCCCCATCGATCCCAGGTGTGCTAATTGAGTTATTCAAGGTCACAGGTGAAAATTTTGGGGTTTTTTTACTTTTTTGGGTTTTTCTCAAAAACGGTACAGGGTATCGAAAAATAGTTTAGCACAAAGTTGTAGATCTTTAAATGGTCCATTTCCATTTCCCAGATATCGCGCATGTAAGAATCACGTTATACATAATATGCACGTATACGCCACGTATGTGTGCATATTATGTATAACGATCTTACATGCGCGATATCTGGGAAATGGTGGTCCTACAGAAAAATCACTAGGATAATTTTTATGGACCATTTAAAGATCTACAACTTTGTGCTAAACTATTTTCGATACCCTGTACCGTTTTTGAGAAAAACCCAAAAAGTAAACCCCAAAATTTTCACCTGTGACCTTGAATAACTCAATTAGCACACCTGGGATCGATGGGGACTTTTCACAATTTGTCCTTGGGGTTAACCAAAGGCCTCCACCAAAATTCAGCTCTGTCCGAATTAATGTTATTTCAATGTCTAGATTGACTGGACTAGTATAGGAGACACGATTTTAATTGACCCTGCGTTACAAAATCACCTGTAGCGTCCATGTTTCTGGCTGTCCCAAAACGAAACTTGGCAGGTACTTAGGTAATGAAGTAAGGATCATTTTGAGATATTTTAGAAAAAATCGAAGGGCATTCAGGGTTCAAAATTAAAAAAATTTTAATTTTAATTTTAAATATAAAAAATTAATTTAAAAAAAAATATATTTTTTTTATGAAAATTTAGACAATTCTATATGAAATCGACATATAGTATGTTCAAATCGGTTTAGTCTTGTAAGAGTTATTAACATTTGAAAATTATACTACCCAAAACTTTGACACCCTATAACGTGGGAGCCACGCCCCCACCCCCCAAACGCCATATCAAAATTTTTAGTTTCGCTAGGGCTATAAAATATATCAATGCCGAAAAGATTCGATAACTTTTCAATTTTAGGTGGCCCCTTTTTTGGGAGAATTGCCCATATACCAATTAGTTGCTTGGATTTTTTTTTGTTGTACAAATAAATTATGTTAAATATTTCTTAAAAGTTATTGTGGCTGAGTTTCAGTTGTAGAAAATATAAGTGTTGTTGCAGCACATCTAGCGTTCATTTCTTACCTTATTTTCATTATTGTTTTTTAATTGTTGATTTTAAATCAGAAAAAATTCTGTTGATGTTTTATTTCTGCAAATTTCCCCAAGTGCAGTACATTATTTACATACGGGTCTAGGATTATAAAACAGTATAGCCTGCAGCCAATTTCGTAGACCAAAGGGCCAAAAGACAGAGGGGGAACGATCCAGACGGAGACGGGAGCTCCGACGCATGCAAAAATCAGGCTAATAGACGCTTGACGTTTTGACGTTTACTGCACCGCCCGTCAGCTCTATCATTAGGCAATGGGAGTGGGGGACTGGGGGATCGGGGATTGGGTGTTGGGGATATGGAATACGGGGGGTTTACTTTCAAGGGACTGAGGGGAGTATGACAACATGCAATATGGTGATTTCTGATTTGCATGTCGGCTAAAACTGACTTGGCGCTGCTGCAACAAACGAAGCCGTCAACTTTGGAGCAACGATGTTGCGAGCCAGGTAATTGCCACACGGCAAATGGTAACTCGTAGTTAGCCGTAGTAATATGCTAAATTAATTGGACGATATGAAGTGCGTGATATTGACTGCTAATTAAGCAAGTTATAGTCAAGTTAGTGGCGCTTGAGCACGCGCGCGGTTTCAAATGCTTCAAATGTCCTCTGCAGATAGTTTTTACTTTTCATTTCGAGTTATGAAGATTTTGAGTTATAAATACTGTGAACTATAAAAGTTAAGCCATAATTTTGTATATAATATAGTTGTGTAACTTGGGTAATCCGACCTCCACAGCCGCAGTTTGAAAACCCAGCAGGATTTATTTTGGAGTAAAGGCCTTTTATTTATAATTAAGTTCAAAGGTTGCGAGATCTCTGATTTCTTTAGATCAGATTGCTCTTATTTGTCTTTGGTAAATTGCATTTTAATTTCTTTCACAATAACTAAAGTCGTGCAATGAGAGTTCGACAATATTTGTGTGCACGTGCAGCTCGTGCGGTTTGACCTGTTTTTAATTTGGCCAAAAGGCCACCTGCCAACCCAGTCACACCCACGCACATTAGGTGAGCAAACAGGCGGCTTTCGTTCATTGATCACTCCGTCCGAGGAGCAGGTAATTCGGTAGTTTGGCCTTCTAGGAAGGACCCCTTATAAATTGCATATAATTATGCAACGGCCACAGTTTTTGGGAGTTCACACCTACCGCATGAGCACATCCTGTACGTATATCCCGTGTCCAATTCACGGCCTATCTCCTCCTTGGCCCATTAAAGCCCTGGATGCCCTGGACGCCATTAGAGTCGATAGCCATCAAGCGATGGCGATCCCATCGGATGGATCGCATGGCACTGGGCACTTAGAAGCGCTGCTCGATTAACCTAAGCCCATGACAACAGGTGCGGCACGTATGCAAAAGGATTGGCTCCTTCCCTTTGGGATAATCGATTGGAGCACCGAATGGAGTGGGCAAAGGCGCCTGCAGCTGCCCCGTAATCTGATGAAGGGTTGATGTTGATGGGCTCTCCGCCGAGAAGATGGCTATTGCCTTTATAATGAAATTGTGTTGACCAATTTGTTATTTCATTTTGTTGACTCACAGCGGCGCATCCTTTGGTTGCCGCCTGTGAAAGTGTGAAGTGTTTGTGGCTCCGCATGGGGCGTGTCCTGATGAGTCGCAGTATCTGATCCGATCCTGCAGGTGCTGTTAGCTGTTAAAACAAACTCAACTAACTGCCCGCAGACACGAGCTTGCCACAAGTTTGTCTGCAATTTTTGGCAATTCCAACAAATGGAAGTTACCAATCTGTGCACGGGAAAAAAGTTATTATTTTCAGCATGATATAAGACCAAATTATTCTAATGTTTTATATAGCGAAACAGCCAATGAATTACGCAGTCACCTTAAGTTATATTATTTAGTTATGTTATTTATTTAAAGATTAAAATTATATTCATATTACCAGTCGTACATATTTTCTGAAAATAATAATCATTATTTAATACTTTAAATCATTTAACCCCTTTGTTAGGTGAAGTTTTCAAAGTTATTAACATAAAATATTTTACTATCCTAAATAATCTTATGTAACATAAATACATTTTTGTTTAAGTGTGAAGGCTATTTTCAGAAGTTTAGTTTTCATTTAGTAAACCTTCGGGTGGTGGCTAATCAACGAAATGTTTTATTGCCCGGCAACAACCGGGGAAACAAATATGGCAGCCCAGATAATTGGCAGCCATTTTGAGCTGCATTTGGCTTCGTTTATCTTTTTATTTGTTTGTTTGTTTGTTTGTTGGTGACACGCTCCGCTGGGTTCTGAGTTTTGAGTTTGAGTTAATGCCACTGCAGTCCCAAATGCAACTGCCACTACTTACCAATGCAACTGCAACTGCGGCAGACAATTGCTGAAAAGTTGATTACCAACTGGCGCAGCTGTCGCCAACTTATCGTAACCCTCACCGCAAATCCAGGCCCATTTCCGCCCGGGGTCCCCAACACTTAGTTTTAATAAGTGCTAATGAGTTGCACAAGCCACAGATGCATCGCTCATTCACGATCATGAATCCTTCAATATCCACAGAATAACAGACTAAGAAAGCATCGTAAGCAAACACTGAACAAAATAAGCTCTTTATTTTAAATCTTTAATATATTTATCAAATTCGGGTTGCTAATATCTTTAACAAATATTTTTTAAGGTAGAATGTGTAAGCCTTCAAAAGTGACATAACCTTTTATAACATTTGCCTTTTTAACAAACAATTATCTAACAATTTGAGCTTTCATCCTTTTTTTTACTTGGAGATAGGAAAATAAGTTTCAAGAACATGATATCTAAAATATACCTTAAGCTAATTAAGTTATAATCAAATTAAATGTATAAAGTTATGAATTCAGGACCAGCAATGGCTTATTAGAAAAAATATTTTTTAATGTGTTAAGACATATATATTTTAAGCAACAAATAAAAATATTTTCATGTGTCGGAAAGCTTAAAAAGTGTTTAATTTTTTTAAGTGAGTGTTTGGGCCACATTGACGACGACCCCTTTGGCCCATCTCCGGCCGAAAGCACTTTGCATAAATGGGCACCCGGTCCGCCCTTCTGGCCCTGTTTCCATGGTTCCATGGTGGCTGCTTCCGCTTGGGCAACTTTGTGTGGAAAGTGCTCGTTATGCTGTTAACCGCAAATACTCGTAACTTGGCGACTTGGCGTCGTCGTCGTCTTCTTCGTCGCAGGAGATAAGTCGAAAAAGGTCTGGCGAAAACCGCATCAGTGCCACATAAGTCATGACATTTATGTTGGCCATGTCGGCCATTCAAAATCGGAGACTATCTTTTTCTCATCACATCTGCATATAGGATTTGTGTACATATATCTGCTCTCAGATATCTGGTCATTAGGCTCATTAGTACGGCGGCCAATTAATAAACAAAAATAAATAATTGCACAATTCATTTGGTAATTAGACATGGCTCATAAAGCTGAATTAGGCAAAAGGCATAATGCCTGTGGCCTACAGATATCCCACAGATAGCCAGCACACACAGATACACTATATCTACGTACTATATATCTATTTGGAAAGAGAGGCCCCCGAACTGAAGGAGAACTTCATGCAAATGAAATGAAATTGACTAGAGAGCCAGCAAATTGAGTGTGTCCCGTGTACCCGTGTACCCGTGTGTATTTATTTTTGTTACCGCTCACAGTGGCTGCCAACATTACACAGCCAGTCCCACCCCTCTGCCCACCTCCCCCCTCTGCCACTGAAGCCACTGAACGAAAACAAACACACGTACGCCCATGTAAGTGAACAATTCATTTGTCACACTAAATTTGTTTCAATTCATTTGCTCGGAATGACAAATAATGCGATATAATTACATTTCAGAGCGTTCGCTTGGGCTTTTGCTTTTCTGTGCCTGTGGATGTGGATGTTGGGTTGTGCCTCCCCAATTCCCCCACCCCCCTTTTTTACCCCCCACTCACGGTCAATGCTCATTAGGCTCAGGCGGTGGAGATTTTTTAATGAGATTGCTACTATTTATGTACGTTTTTCCATCAAACTTGGGGAAGTGTGTGCGAGTGCTCTGGTTATCATTTACCCACATCTCATCAGCAGCAGGGCAAGGATTGGACGAATCAAATCTGAGTTTGAGGGTATATACAGCTGTGTTCATCCAAATAGCAGTGCCGCACCTCACCCCTTTCCAACTCTCTTTTGAAACACTTCCAGTATTCCAAATTAAACAAGCGATACCTTTTTGGAAAGCTCAGAGTGTTAGAATTATAAAACCGAAAAAGTCCCGTTACATTCAGAACTCTTCTTCTTGTTTTTCATTATTTTACAAAAATACCCATCAAAAGTGCTGTTCATTGAAATAGCAGTGTCGGGCGCCAGCTCATCAAATTTAGAAAAAACTTAACAAAATAAAAAAATAAGGACGCAATAATTAAGTTCGTTCTATATATCAATCGTATTGATAAACATTGTTTTTGGAAACTGCTTAAATTTTTTGTTAAAAATGGTAAAGAAAAGTACTACTCTGTGGAGAAGAAAAACCCTCTGGTCAGCCTATGAAATCATGGCAAAACGCATAAGGAGATTGAAATTATAGCTGATTTCAGTCCTATAACTATATTCAATGCTAAAAAATATCAAAAGAATGCAGAAAATCGGGGTCGTAAGCGTAAATCGACTGTTTTAGATGATGGTCGCTTTGTGCGGTAGGGCAAGATGAAGCCGGTAAAATCGTCTAAAATTATAAAAAATGATTTTAATCTGTCGATTAGTGGTACGACAGTACGACTATGACCCATTTGTTACAATCTAATCCAAAAAAGTCCCAAAAGAAGACCTCCTTAAAATTCCGAGGTCCACGGTTAAAAGTTTCCCAAATGTTGTAAGGCCTGTGAAACGACAACTATGCTTTACTTGGTATTTTGGTATATCTTGAGTTCAATTCTGTGTTTGGCGGACGGCAAACTTGTTGTCTGGAGCCTCTGCCATCAAATAAAACTATTTTGCTTTAATCTCAACACAATAACTTTCGCCACCATTCGGCAGGCCAGTCAACATGGATTTTGAAACACGTCAACCATGCGACGACCATCTCCTGATTTAAGAGTGGGACCTTCCTGGGACTTTTTTGGATTAGATTGTAACAAATGGGTCATAGTCGTACTGTCGTACCACTAATCGACAGATTAAAATCATTTTTTATAATTTTAGACGATTTTACCGGCTTCATCTTGCCCTACCGCACAAAGCGACCATCATCTAAAACAGTCGATTTACGCTTACGACCCCGATTTTCTGCATTCTTTTGATATTTTTTAGCATTGAATATAGTTATAGGACTGAAATCAGCTATAATTTCAATCTCCTTATGCGTTTTGCCATGATTTCATAGGCTGACCAGAGGGTTTTTCTTCTCCACAGAGTAGTACTTTTCTTTACCATTTTTAACAAAAAATTTAAGCAGTTTCCAAAAACAATGTTTATCAATACGATTGATATATAGAACGAACTTAATTATTGCGTCCTTATTTTTTTATTTTGTTAAGTTTTTTCTAAATTTGATGAGCTGGCGCCCGACACTGCTATTTCAATGAACAGCACTTTTGATGGGTATTTTTGTAAAATAATGAAAAACAAGAAGAAGAGTTCTGAATGTAACGGGACTTTTTCGGTTTTATAATTCTAACACTCTGAGCTTTCCAAAAAGGTATCGCTTGTTTAATTTGGAATACTGGAAGTGTTTCAAAAGAGAGTTGGAAAGGGGTGAGGTGCGGCACTGCTATTTGGATGAACACAGCTGTATATTATATTTATATTTAAGGGAGGAGACGCAATTTCATACAGTACTTTATTTTTTTATTTAAATACAGATACAAAATAACAAGCAACATTTCAATATTTATTTTATCTCAGTATTTTGAATTTCAGTACTCAGCTAAGCATTAGACTTAAAATAAGACCTAACTCGACTTATTTTTATATCATTAGCAATATAAAGCTTTGCGGTTGTGATGGTTAAAGTAAAACTAAAATATTTCACAAGTTAAATTAAAAAACAAATATTTGGAAAAACAATTTTAATTTTAATATATTTTAGTATTATGAATAGTAGTTTTATAAATTTAATTGTGTGCGCTTAATGTTGTCAACTATTCTTTATTATTGACAAAAACCAAGTAAATCCGAAAATCAAAACAACCAAAGCAGCAGCGTTGGGAGGGCCTAATTTAAGACAATCACAACATCTACGTCAGAAATATCGCAAAAGTACTCGGAAAATATGAAAACGGGCGATGTATTCGCCCAATTACGAACTGGCGACAATTAATGGGGCTTGACTGTGGCACGTTTCCGGGCCAGTTGTGAGTTTAGGTTTGCTGGATAATTCCAGGTGGGATCTTTAGATTTTCACCACTAACAAGAAAAATAGCAATATTGACAATCATTAACAATCAAAATAATTTATTAAATTTTATGTAACTAAAAAAGTCGCTAAAAGGCCGAACAAATTTTTCATATAGGCACTGTTTAAAATAGACAAGTTAGTTATATTCACGCCTACTTATGCCTACTTATTAACTTTTTCAATTTATGGCGCACTTTATTTGAATTTGAATGTGGACCAGCGCTGCCATATTGAGTGGCGCCATAAGGCTAGTGTTGCCACATCAGTAAAAACAGGACGAAAAGTGTGGCCAGTTGGCGGATCAGAGTTTTTGGTATTCTGAATGATTTTGGTCACTTTTATCGCGCCACCAGCTGTTTTTGGATTTTGTTAACAAAAATTTAAATTTAGGCAAACAATGGATGTGTTATAATGGATGTAGATTGGCTTGATAACGACGACGATCTTGTAGCGGCTTTGGCAATACACGAGCAACAGGAAACCGAGGTATTTACGTCAACTTTCCTGCAAACAAGGAGACACTGACCTTCATTTCTTCGCGATCCCCAGGAAAATGAACGGAGTTTACAGCAAGGAAGTGGATACGATGCCTGCGAGGGATTCGACATGGCCACCGGCCACAACTGGATATACCCCAACAATCTGCCCCTGCGTTCCTACCAGCAGAGCATCGTCCAGTCGGCGCTGTACAAAAACACGCTGGTGGTGCTTCCCACGGGATTGGGAAAGACCTTCATTGCAGCGGTGCTGATGTACAACTTCTACAGGTGGTATCCCCAGGGAAAGATCGTGTTCATGGCGCCCACACGGCCGCTGGTGGCCCAGCAGATAAGCGCCTCCCAGAAGATAATGCCCTTTGCCTCGGCCGACACCGTGCAACTTACAGGTAAAAGCTTTCTCTTTACCAAAGTCCGTCTTACAACATCCAATTCCAGGACAATTACCCAAACCCAAGCGAGCCCAGCTGTGGGCCACCAAGCGCGTCTTCTTTGCTACGCCTCAGGTGGTGCAATCCGACATGTTAGATGCGGACGGAGCTGCTATCTTTCCATTCGGCTCCATCAAAATGATAGTGGTGGATGAGGCACATCGGGCCAAAGGTCGCTACGCCTACACCCAAGTGGCCGGCTGTATGATGGCCCGGAATCGGAACTTTCGGATGCTCGCCCTGTCCGCCACTCCAGGAAGAAACATGGAGGATGTGGCCGCCGTGTGTGGAAACCTATACATATCCAACCTGCAGGTGCGCTGGGACAACTCGATCGATGTGCAGCCCTATATACACAGGCGGACAATTCGGACCATAGTGGTGTCCCTGAAGGACAGGATAAAGGAGCCCAGGGAGAGGTTGCTGCAGATCATCGAACCCTATCTGCGGCAGCTCATCGAAGCGGAGATTTTCAAAGGCAACAAGGGAAACATGAGCAAGAACAGCTTGCTTTTTGAACAGAAGTCCTTCATCGAGCGCTCAGCGCAGGGTCAGCGGCATCCCGATCACAGCATCATAATGAGCAACTTTTCCATGTGCATTAGCATGTACCACTCGCTGGAGCTGATGGAGCGTCATGGTCTCCGTGTGTTCGTCAACAACTTCGATGCAGACGAGGATGGGCGCGAGAAGTTCGTTCTGACCAGAGACCGCGAACTGAGGAATTTGGTGGAGCAGGTGCGACAGGATCTGGGTGCCAATCCACTCGATTACACCACACATGCTATGACGAACGGCGATGTGCCACCACTACCCGCCGATCTGGACTTTGGCCATCCCAAGTATGAAAAGATGCGGCAGGTGTTGGTCCAGCACTTTGAGGTGGGTGCTACTTTAGAACGATATAACCAGAAAACGATAATATATATGTTAATGTTTTACAGTCTAATGCAGATTCCCGTGCCATTGTGTTCTGCGAGTACCGTGAGTCAGTGATGCTGATTCACCGGCTACTCCTCCAGCACAGGCCGGTGCTGCGTCCGCGCTGCTTTGTTGGCCAGGGAAGCACAGTGGGTGCTAGCCATGCTCTAACCCAGAAGCAGCAGCTGCAGATCATGGCCGACTTTCGATCCGGCACAAGCAACGTGCTGGTGGCCACATCAATTGGAGAGGAGGGCATTGACGTTGGCGAGGTGGAGATGATTGTCTGCTTCGATATCTGCAGCTCCAATCCCACAAGGTTCGTTCAGAGGATTGGGCGCACTGGAAGGAAGAAGAACGGCGAGGTGGTAATGCTGGTGACCGAGGGACGAGAACAGCAGGTGCTCAAGGACGTTCTGGCCCACAAGGATCAGATCAACAAGAAAATCCTCAACTCTTCCGTTGTCAAACTGTCCCTCTACGACAACAATCCCCGAATGATCCCTCCACAGTTCCAGCCCAAGTGCGAAGAAAAACACATGGAGCCGGCAGTTGAGGAGAAACCCAAGCCCAAGTCGTTAGCTAAGATAAATAAACCCAGAAAGGGCAAGGAACCAGTTGTGAAGTCTAACACCTTGAGACAATACTTCAGGGAAAGTGCCCCTCCGGAAAGTCAGCAAGGAATCCTGCAGGGAATGCAGGCTTATCAAATGAGTGAAGCATCACAGCAGATGGTCAAAAACCAGGTGCTTCGACGAAGCGTAAACATGAAGAGTATTTTCATGGAAACTCAAGCCAGCTCTACTTTATCTAGCAGCCAAGAGGATGTACAACGCCTGCGAAAACTAACTCGCCTCCTGCAGTCGAGCAAACCGATCATAACAGACTCCCAAGACCTTATAAGCCACCTGCAGGATAAGCAATTACCCAGGCAATTGAAGCTTTATTTGCTGCAGAGCAACCCCAACTTCCTGAGTGAAACCTATTCAAAGATGCAGGTCCAGAGCCAGTTGGGTATCGCTGATGATCGCTTGAACAGCAGACAGCAGCGCACCAGAAACAACTATCAACTAGTCCTGGACATTTGCGAAGGAACCGAAAAGATGGAGCAGCTACTGCAGGTGGAAAAATCTCTAGCAGAGATTACCTTCAGGGATTTGGAGAACCCCATGGACGAACAGCGGGAAAGAGAGTTTGTTAACACCTGTGATAAGATTTTTGATGGTCTAGATGAGCAAGGCCTGAACACTGACAACTTTGAACTGAAGCAGGAGCTGCTGGAAAAGCTGGAGTTGCGAAATCTTGAAGTCACAGTAAACGAGCAACTGGGTGGCATTGAAACCTCCTGGTCAGAGGAGGAATGGGAGGACCGAGAGGTTGAGGTTAAATGTGATTCCATGTACCTCAGCCAGCAGTTGGATTTTTCTGCAGCAGATGCAATGCAGCATAGTTCCACCCCTCTGAGACTAAAACCCGAAGGCAGACTAAAATTCAAGCCCCTGCCAGAGGAGGATGAAGAGGAGTCGGATTCCCGGGTGGAGGCCAGTGATTTGGGCGATAACTTGGGTCGCCTCAACTGCCTAATGAGTGTATCGACTTCAAAGACTGAAGCTGTTGAAAAATCAGCTCTGCAGCTAAGAGAATCTCTAGAATCTGTGCCGGAAGTAAATGAACATTTTGTTCCAGTAGAAAGTGAGATATATCCAATGGTTTCGGAGGAGAGTGAGGAAAAGTTGGAGCCACCTGCAAAAACGAAATCCACTCCTGATGACTTGGATATTGACTTGGATGATTTCCTAGAGCCAATGAACGAGGAAGTGGAGTTGATCTCTCAGCAAAAAGAAAGTTCATTTAAAGACCCCAAGTCAGAGAAAGAGCCGCAGAATAGGGAAACAAGTGAAAATAACCTGCAGCTAATGTCCGAAGAGTGGAAAGATTTTCTGGAGCCGATGGCGGAGGAAGTGCAGTTGATGAGTCAGAATAACCACGATGAGTTCAAGGAGTTCCTGCAACCAATGGACGAGGAACTAAAACTTATGAGCCAGCAGAAAAGGGAAACGCAGTCACCAAATATAGAAACGAAGGAGACACAGCTTCAGCCTGAATCCTGCTCGCGTAACCTCTCGCCAGATATCTTTGCGTCCGAATCCCTGTCGCCCTGGAAGCCACAAGGCAAAAGTCTGGCCGCCAAGTTAGCAGCCAAAACTACATCAAATGTTTTGCCTCGCACTCCGCCAAATTCAGTTGCCCTAAATTCGCCGGAAAACCGTAAGCGCACGAATCCTCTGAACCAGGAAAAGTCCCCAAGCATATTCGATCTGTATCTCAATCGCATGCGAGGACGCGGACGCCTGGCTAAGGCTGCCGAATCCCTCCACCGTCTGACTGCTCAACCAAATTCCTCAGTTGCATTGCCTAAAGACGAGGAGGATTCGCCCATATTACGGCGTCCCTCAAAGCGTAAGATAGTGATTAGCTCCGACGAAGAGGAGGAAGAGAAGCCGCAGGTGCCGGAAACCCAAGCGGACTACAATTCAGATGACTACGAGCAAATTCCTGCCACGCAAATGGTACCAAGCAAAATTCAAAAATGTTAAACAAAGTAACTTACATTTATTTCTTTTTATTCAGCCAGAAACGCCCACACCACCTGCTGGTCCTCGCCGTAAGCGAAGTAAATTCAACTCTTTTATCCTGGATGAGGCCGATAAAAGCGGTTCAGACCATGAGGAGGAAGCGGAGACCACTATCGGCGCATATCTGAAAGACTCTGTGATAGTATCAAGCGACGACGATGATCACAACGACACTAACATGCATGCCATTTACCTGCGAGCAATGAAGTAAGTAGAGGTTGATTTATTAAAACCACTTTGTTAATAATATCTGATCTAATTTTTAGGAGCCCCATCCAACGGCCAGGTGCCTTTAAAATGCCCGCTCCTCGAGTGTATCGTGACGAATCCCACATATTCTCTCAGCCAGTGGAGCAAGACTCCTCCCAGTACCTGCAATGCTCCTTTGTCGTCGACGACGAGAGTTCGACCATCGAAGGGCATGACGTATCCGAATGTCCTCTAGAGAAGGCCGAGCGTATTCTCAAGGAGCGACGTAAGCAGCGTCGACTCGGTAAACTGCAAGCACCTGCTAACAAGCGACGGCGATTGCAAACCATTAACACCTCCAGTGATGAAGATGACGTTGTTTTTATTTCATAATAATATTGTCACCTCCAATTGCCATTGTATTAAGTCCTATTTTAATTTGTTTGATTTGCATTAATTGTGTAAATATGTCTTTACTGTAATGATCTTTTGAATAAGCACTATAAGTACAAATAAAAAGTACAAAGATCAACGCATTTTATTTAGTAACAAACGCAGCATACTTTTAGGCCGATCGTTGTGCTGCTAGTTGACAAAAGCTAGCTGCTTCAAGAGAAACAAAAAAGTTAAAATTGCGTTGCGTGCTTTTACGCTGAATATTTTTACAGATGCGTCATAAGTGCAGCATGCTGTTAGGCCGATTTTTTTCCTACTATCAGAAGGATAATTGATTAAAACTCTAGGGTTCTGTGGTCAAAACATGGAATGCCATACCTCGAATACCTACCGAATTTGAAAAACATACTGATGGTACCAATTAAAAACGAAGTTGAGACAATTTAAATAACAGAACAATTAAATTAATTTCTGAAGCGGAAGTTCGCTTATCGATAGGTGCATTTGGTATCGATGTGGCCAGCGAGCCGTCACTAGCGTGCTGTTAGGCGCGGACATTGCAGGACTGTAAGCTCATAACAGCACTGTTAAAAAGTCGTTTAAAATTATCAGGGTTGGCACCTTGTTAGGTCTTAAAATTACATTTTTTTTTACCTGTTTCTTACCTTTTGGTATTGTTTAAATAGCTTGCATAATTCTCGAGATATGTGAGGTCGTACAAAACATTTTTTATGCGCTGTGCACTACGACATACAACTTCAAGCGTGTTTTTTTCAAAACTTCGTTTTTAAAAATATTGAAAATTTCAATTTTAGCATATCAATTTGTGGACGAACTATGAAAAAATGTTACTTTTTTCAAAAGTTCATAATTCGTTCTAAATTTAATGCAAATTACGAATAGGACTTGTTTTTGTGTATTTGGCAAATTAAAGATTTTACGAGAACCGTGGTTAAAAAACATGATCTGCTCTAACGTCCTGTTATATTTCAAGGAATTTTGTATTCTTTTACAGTGGAAAATTGACCCTGGCATTTAGATAAAATAGGTGGATAAAGTTACAACGCATTCAAAATATATTTGGCTGTATTTGGCTCACAGGTGTTATTAAATGCACCAACATTTGTAGTTAAGCAATTAACAAATTTATGAAAGAGAGATATTTATTCAAATTACCGCAAATCTTGTTCCTACCAACATTTTTCCATTGCTGTATGCGGCATAATCAATAATTTTTAATTTAACAACAATCGCACAATCGTTTCAGCGTAATAACCATTATTATATTTTCAACAATAACAGACACCACAGCAATAGCAATAGCAATGGCAAAAGCAATGGCCAACAGCAACAACAAAAACTCAATTCAATTTTAATGGAGTAGCAATAAAACAGAAAAAGCGCAAAAAATTGATATAGCCATGCGGCCGTAAAGCCAGTCTGCCATGGCAGCGAAGTTAAAGTCAGCTCTGAAGCTGAGGCTGAGGCTGAAAGCGAACCAGTCGGGCAATACAATTTTGCAATTGCAATAAAATAATTTAAAATCGTTTTCATCAACATCAGCTCAAAGAGCTGAGTTTTTGTTGCCTGTCCAGTCGAAATGCAAAAATGATTTTGCGGCAATCAGCAATTCCCTGGCAATTCCCCACGATGATGACGTTGACTTGTTGATGATCCAAACGATGGACGGCTATTTGAAATTGATTCGCTGTGAAGACATGGGTTGGCCATCATGGCCGACTTGGAATGGACATCCAACCTGGATGGGAGGTTAGGAGGATAGGATACACCCCGAATCCGATCCCCTGAAGTCTTTACGGCCCCAGCGATTTTCTTAATACGAAACGTGCCTGCCTGATGCGCCGTGTCCAATTTTGTAGTTCGTTCTTTTTGTAGGGTATGCTAAATCGCACTCAAAAGCCTTTCTCAGATCTCAGAGTTTCACTTTGGGCCTGCGTCTTGCGTCTTATGTCTTATAAACTTAAACGGTCAGCCCCTAAGGGGCTGGGCCTATCGTTTTACTCGATTTGCGGTTAAATTGTCTTGCGAAACAAAACCAATTTCAATTTCAAACAAAACGTTTTGTGAGAATTACGCAAAGGTGTACGCCGGACGTGCTGGTGCAACTCAAGTCTCTCTCTCTGAAGATCTGCAATAAATGGATGGATAAAATCGAAGACGATCTCATCGGAAGTGCTTTCGCTGATTGCCATTGGCATTGCCTCAAAAGGTCCGAGTCGGTTCACGGAAATGATCACTGCAAATGATTTATAATGAAGAGCAGACGCAGAGATCTGGCACTCAGAAAAAACATAGATCATTAGCAGATTAAGAGGGAAACACTTTGGATATATGAATTAGTCTCTTATCTCTAATACAAACCTTTTTTTTACCAATTTTCGATTTTGGATTTTACTTTTCTGGATTTAAATTGATTTAAAAATGAAATTATATTTTTAGATTTATCAAAATAAGTTAACTTTGCTATAAAATTAAATGTATAAATAAAAGCTCTAATTTTTTTGATTTTAATAGTTAATTGATTAGTATTGTACCTCCCTTTCTGGGTTTTTTTAATGAAGTAAACCTCTAGTGTGTTACAAAATATTTTTTCCTGTGCAGACCATAAGGTTGATTTGGCTCAATTCCTTTTCAATGACAAATCGATTTCAAATTGCTCGGCTGGCCATTTGGTAACACAATGGAAACGCCCACCAACGAGGTCTGTTTCCCTCTGTTTGCTGGCCTCTATCATATCTCCTGACAAATTGATATTGTCTAAGCCATTTTCGATATGCATATTTATGTTCTTTGTTTGACTCACGACCGTTTTATCGTTTTACAATTTTTCTTGGCTTTCATTCACGAAGCTCGGCCGCTTGTCAACACACTCGCTGAGTCGCTGAGGGGCCAAGGGCCCGTTCCATAATGGAAGTATCTATCCAAAGCCGACGAAGCGCATCCACATCCGGTGCTCAGTTCTTTGTGTCTTCCATCGTTGAGTTGCTGATAACTTTTCTGATGCACCGTTGACTGGTCTTGTCATATTATCGTGTTAGCTTGTCAAAAGCGCCAGGCAATTATGGACTGGACTGGACTGGAGTGGAGTGGAGTGGACTTTGTGTGGGCCACGAGTGGATGTAGCACATATTTATGAGACTTTATGGCCGCTGTCTTTGATTAATGCATGACAGGCATGGAGCATGGAGACGCTGGCCAAATGAATACTAAACTTTATAAAGGCGACATCAATTAGCTCTCGGGCATAAATACATTAACACAAATCGCCGAGCATTCGGCTTGGAGTGCCCATGCGATCATCCGCTTATCGCCGCTTGTAAATGTCTCAACTATTTGTTAAATGCTAAAGCGACATGGTCATAATGGAAATGACAACTTAACAGCAACGACGCGGATCGCATGGGTTGGGATGGGTATGGCAAAAATGTTAAAAGGCTCGGTCAAGTGGCCACAACTCCTCCTCGGGCCTCGAGCCTCGGGCCTCGATCTCCAGCCTTGCAGTGATAACTGTATTGAGAGTGTCATTAACATTTTGATTTGGTTGCCTGCAACGGCGACCAGCGCCACTTCAACTCTATTATGAGCTCCAACTGCATTTCGCAGGCTACTTATCGGCACCCCAGACATGCACATAATTTGTTAAACAAAGTGTACTGCACGAAAAAACTTCTTATAAAGTTCAGCTAAAAAATTCTTGATTTAATATTGACTTTGTTTTTAAATGAGGATATAAAAACCGTTTTAAAAATTTCTATTTATATCTCTTTAGAGATTTAATAGTAGGATATGCTGTTTTATGTATTTTGATAATACCAAGTATATAGATACGATTTCAAAGTATCAATTTCAATACAGTCCACCTAATAAGAGTTTAAGCTTTAAAGACAAAAGCCGACGGTGTTTTGCCTCATCTAAAATAGGCAAATTATAGGCAAACTTAAATTCAGTTCGAGATTTTTGTGTTAACTTAAAATCACTTAATCGAGAAACATTTTCACAATTTAAGCACAATTTTTCCCAGTGCAGAGTCACTGTCCAGGTTGAATCCTCTTACCCCCTTCGATTGTGCGAGGCAATTAATCAGGTCGATGTTTTCGCATGCAAAATGAAAACACCTTTTTAAAGGCAACAAGAACAACCGCAACGATGTCATCAATCAGGTGAAAACTTGGGCCTCGGATCCGTGTGGCACTTTTCGTTTCGAGTGGTGTGGGTGCAGGCGAAATTAAAAAGCGTCAATTTGTCACACGTGGTCAGGATTCCGCCTCCTCCTCCTCCTCCTGCTCCTCCTCCTGCTGTCATCAACAACGGTTTTGCGGTTGAGTTTTTAATTGCCCCCGTGCTCGGTTTGAGAATCCGATGCGGAGTTCGGAGTTACCAAGTTGGCACACTTTTATTGCCTTCTCTTGGAGAGTTATTAACTGCGCTTGCGATCCATTAGGTGGGCAATTGGAGGAAGGTGACAGCGGATTTGGTTGTGGATGTGGATGTGGACTTGGATGGAGCGTGGGTGTAATGGAAGCTGGCCAATCGGAGTGTCTTGGCGACGGCAATACAACAATAATGGGGTAGCTAAAAGAGGCAATTTCTGATGGCAGGGGCTAAACGACAAATGACGACAACACACACATTCATCAAGCTTTGTCACTTGATTTTTCACCTAATGGGACTTTATGGCTGCCTGTGAGCGAGTTTATAATATGATATTAAATACATTATTTTTTAACAGTTTGGTCACAAAGATTTCTTTCCAAAAAAGTTCCAAAGCTGTGACCAAAAAAAAAAATGTTAAATGTTAAATATAACCCATATTAAAAAGTGTTTTGAAAAATAATATAGTGGCAAATGCAAACAAACAAACTTGTGTAAAGTATCAGGTATTTTAACACCTTTACTTGTTTGCAATTATAAATAATTTATAAGCTTTTGATAATTTCCTAGTGAACGATTTTTTAATTAGATGATAGGAATAAAGCTCGTTAAATAAACAAGATAGCATTTGCTTTAATTGAAGTTGCGTATTTAATGAGAATTCCTTACCAACTGCTTAAATGTAAACACTTTCAAAACCAGTTTTAAAATGTTGTTATGTACGGATCTACATTATCAATCTGAAAAATTTATTTTTTAAAATTTTTTTTATGTATAGACTCTTAACAAGAATTTAAAGTACACCAAACATGCCTGTTAACTGTGAAAGAAAACATTCTAACCGAAATCATAACCTACTTAAAATCTTTAAAATTTCTGCAAACATTATTTAAGGCCTCGTTTATGTTAAGTTATTTATTAAGTATGGTTTCTTAACTTTTGGGTTTAAAATAACCATGTTGTTATTGCACAACTCATTCCCACACCCATTTGAAGACTCTCCGAGTCGATGTTCATCATCATTCTTCCGCTAATGACAGGGCAGCCATTTTGAAATATTCAAGAGGCTGGAACAACTCCGTGGTTGTTCTATCACCATTAGCTGCAGTCCCACTCGCAGTTCGTGTAACTCCCACTTGTCAGAGCTCTGGGACTCGACTCTTCACCCGCCTTCACCCGCAACTCCCCATCTTCTTTATGGCAAACAAGTTTCATTTGTCAGCTGGCCAAAGCGATTTTCTGGCTGTGGCTGAAGACCAGGCTCCAAACTCCAGACCGCTGGATGCATTTCCCAACACCTGGACTTGGACGAGGCTCTTCACCGAGGCTGACACCGGCATGAGGCCATTTGAAATTAATGAACTGTGATTCACGGCCCTCTCTCCACTTTCTCCCTAGGCAATCCCGCTTCCGGCGGAGCTTTTCTATTTTCACCGAAGTGCATTTCACATGATGAACGAGACGAGCCCAATCCCAGCCAGCCATCCGGGCATCCTTTTTGCCATTTTTAATTGTTTTGGGAACAAGACGGCCAGCAAAGATGAAATTTCCCATTTGTTATCCTCGAAACGGAAAAAGAATAAGAAGTAGGTGGTAGGTGGGCAAAAAATAAATGGAAAACGCTAATTTGCATAGCCATTTGAAAAATGATTTCTGATTTTATTTCAGTGTCAGTTGCAAACTCATTTATAACTTCACACTGGATCATTTTTCAGCGCCCTCCCAGGGCTTGAGTTCCCAAATTAAATATTAAACACCTCGACCAGAAACTTGTTAATGATTTGCTCGAGGAAATAAACACATTTTAATTAACATTTAAAATGCGTTTTAAGCAAAAAGCTTTTAAGAAACGGCGCCATAACAATAATCATAACAAAAGCACAAAACAAAGTCGCTCACAGATCGATGCATCAAAATATGAGAGGATGGAGGTGGAGGTGGAGGGTGAGGAACGGAATCCACTCCAGGTGAATCTCGACCCCAAGATGCTCAATGTGAAGCACTGGAAGAAATGGTTTTAAAAATAAAATATTTTCATTTACGCTTTCGGAATTTAGTGTGCATTCAATCAGTTTTTCCTTTGAGACATTTAATAAGTAATGTTGTTTTTCAATAATTTTATTGCACTTTTAAAGTGGCTGTGTTTCTAAATCAAGTATTAAGTTCTTCTGGATCAGATTACTAAATATATTATATTCCCTTTAGGAAAAGATGAACCCAAAACTGTAGAGGTTCCTTTTTTTAAGGTAACATGGTTGTTTTATTGGATAGTTAGAAGCCTTTTTTCTTTCATAGTTTTATGTGTGAGGGAAGAACCTCCTTAGCTTCCAAATCCTATGAAAACCTTGATTTATTTTCTTGAATGAAATTTCTCCGAGTGCACTTTCAGCTTCAGATCCAGCTCGTTCATTAACAAGCGCGTCAAAGTGATAAGAGTGCGAGAGTGAGCAGTAAGTGAGTAAGAGGAGGGCTGGGCGGGCAGGTGGGAAAGGTGGAGAAACAGGTCACAATGCTAATTGATTGCAGCGACGTCGCCGTCCATGTGGGCCATAATACCATACCAATAAAATTATTGAAGCCACCGCCAGGAGACACGCATTTCTCGAGTCGTTTTCGGAGTGTCGATAAGCAAATTGCATCCCAAAAAGATCGAATATGACTCATAGCATAGCTATATGTAGGGGCACGAGGTCAGGTAGAAGAGTCGCAGGGCAATCGTAAAAATTTCCAACTCCCCGCCTAATGTTTTAAGGGTCTCATCGGTCTGTCCCAACAAATTAAGCAATTAACTTGGGTAGTTGAGATAAGTTGACTATGTGGAGGAGGGGAGGGGGGTGTCTGTTTAATATTTGTAACCCGATCGTGGCGATTAAAATGCATTTAGCCAATTTGTATATGCAAATCAAAGTCGAACGGGTTGTAGAAACTTTGATTCGATTCGATTCGAAACCAGTGCCAGGAATGGCATGCCCAGACACTTTTACGATCCGCATTTTAATGCCACTTAAATGTTATAATTTGCTTTCAAAATATCTAATGTCTGTCCGATATCTGTGTCGTCGGTGGAGGCATTTGTTTAGTCATTTTATGGAGACCCCAACAAAAAAAAAGGCTTAAACGAAAGCTTCGAGTTTGGTTTTGCTTTTACGAGCGTGTCTTATTTAATTATTTTTATGTGGCAAAAAGATAGTAAAAACTTGAATTTGTTCGTCAATATTAAGCTAAAAGAGTTGTTACATAAATTAGTTAAATGGGCTAAAGCATTAGGAAATTGGTTAACGGTAAGGCGCGACTTACTCTCTATTTTCATAAAAACTGATTTTTAAATTTATAACAAAAGTGTGTGTGCTTTTTTTTCCTTTTTTCTTGTTTCCGAAAACCATATTTTACAACAGACTGGCATTCATAGAAAAATATTTAATAAATTTATAATTACATATATTGCTTTTGAAATGTATTATAATGTACACGGCTTTGAGGGGTATATTTCTTAGCCTGGTGCTTCTAACTAATTAATTTTTGGTATAAAGCAAGAATTTATGACCCACATATCATGTAGTACTCCCTCAGGCCAACCAATCCCAGCCTCAGCTTGAATCTCACACCCAAAAAGCCACTTGAAACAATAAAAATCATGACTCCCCCATCGCAAAGTGGGCAGGAATGATCCATAAATTTGGAGGCTAATCGCACACACTGCCGAATAATACGAAAATTGCCTACAAATGAACTGCTTAACGGTGTGTCGCACATTCAGACAATCGCAATCAGAATTCCCCCGAACAAACACAGTTTCCCCGCAGAAAACCCATTTAACCCGGACCAGAAAATTGTGCCAAATTTGCGTTTGTGGCCCAAATCCCCGACTGGAATTGTGCGCGGGCATATTTAATTTATAAAACAGCTAAAACGGCACCCACCAAATTGGCCAGGAAACCGGAGAGGAGAGTGGGCAAAAAGGGGGAAAAGCACAGGGCTGAACGAAGAGGAAAAGTCCTTTGTGAAGTGCTCAACCAAGTAATGCGTGAAAAAAAATCAGTTACTTATTAAAAATGCCCATATACATGCAACAAACATGAGCCCAAGTATTTGTATATGGCAACATTAGCGTACATAAGTGCTTGAGGGTGCTGCATAAAAATCAGTAAAGGGAGTGGGTGCGAAATTAATTAGAAGCACCCTTATGATTGTTTCGTGGTAATGTATTCTCCATATGGTTTTCTTTGGGGAAATTTAAGAAATGGAAGTTAAGAATCAGTGGAAGTTTCATTTGGATATCAGTATAATTTAATTATTATAAATATTATGTATTTAAATTAAAGAAGAATTAAATTTTAAAAAACTCCCAACCTCCAAAAAATAATAATCGGCTTAGTTTATTTTGTATTATTTTAACTTAAAATTTGCTTTCATTTTGTTACATTGCTCTTAACAAATTCAAAGGAGAAAATCACGGTGGCTGATTTTAAGCGTTGGTTTGAGCCAAATTTACAGAGGCATAGGGTGCCGTTCTCTTTTCTCTGTTCGACTTGAAAATGGCTAAAATATCTACAACACACACACACATACACTCTTGGCCACGAGTCTGATCAATTATTGATGCGTTAATTTATCGCTTGGCAAATTGTGTGGCCAATTGGCAAACAGAAAAGCACACGCATTGAGCCGATTCGAGCCATTTTGGGCAGCATGGCTTAATCGAACTCAAGTGTGGACAGTCGGATCGAGATTTGGAAAACAATCACGACGGCCTTGGTCTAGAACTTAAGTTGGGTTTCAACGGGGGAAGCGCTTCCTTCTTGTGTTGAGGGAAATCACTTAAATGAAGCCCACTCACAGATATTACATAAATAAGCACATGCGGGGATGGGAAGGAAATTTTAATTTAACCCTCACTTTAAGTGTTTTGAAAGATTACAGATATAACGTTTTTTAAAGAGTGTAATGAATAAATGTTTAAGTTTTAGGGACTCCAATCTTTATAAGATTTATTCAAAAAAAGCACACAACCATCATTATTCCTAATTTTTATTGATTTTCTACTTCGACTTCTTCTTTTAAAACATTTTGCGATATTTGTGAAAAAAAGTACTTTCTTTGACAGTGAAGTTTGCTTTAGCCAAGTTTTAGTGCAAAAACATGTTAAAATGTAATTGTTTGGCCAAAAGAATCCTATATCGCGGTCAAAATATAAAGTGTAATTCCTTGCTAGACTCGTTAAGCTATTCTTTATCAACTGACATAAAAAAAAATATAATTTTGATCCCTTTAAAATATTTCAAACCTTTTATTAGGTATTTTTGCAAGATTTTCTGGTACGCTTTGTTGAAATATTTAAATTAGTTGAGTTATGTTTTTTTTAACACAAATAGTGCACTGCAGTGTATATAACTAGGTATACAGTTTTTACTACATACTGGCCATCACTGACTATATTTAGCATTCACACAAGTATTCCCCGGCATGTGTGCATAAAGGTAAAACTGTCACCAATAATAGCCAAGCCCTGACCGCACATAAAATCCTTGCTGCAACATCCTGAGAGAAAGCGAGACAGCCAGCTGAGGGCAGGAAGGAGGACGGAGGAGGGAGAGTGGCCATAATCAGTATTGGCATTTTAAGTGACACTTGGGCCGCCCTCCGAATCCGGGAGTTCCACTGTCACACCAATCTGGATCGCCTGCCCCGCCATCGAACTGAACTCGCGCCATCTCCTCCGCCATTTGTATATGAGCCAAATAAAAATGCATACCAAATGAAGCTGGCATCGCAGGAGCAGTAGCAGGAGCAGGAGCGGCATTATTCGGGGGCACTTGCGCAAAACTTTGCTGCTGAATATTCCATGAAGTTGCCAATAAAGTCAAGTGGCAAGTCCTGGCCATGCTGGCGGCAGGGACACTCTCACACAACTGAAATACAGGCTGCACCAGTTACAGTGCATACACTGCGAGAATTCCAGTTGCTTTAGAGTGAGTTATGGAAAATATATTGGAAATATTGAATATTTATAATCTTATTCATGAATTTTAATAATACATTTTATAGAATCTTTAAAAATAACTGAATATTTTGGGTACAACATAAAGAGACATGTAAACTCTTGTCAGTAAAATTGTAAAAGTCCCAACTTCTTTTTCCAGTGCACGTATGGATACACTTAAGCTAAGTTCTGTTCTGGTTGTTGTTGCTGGTGTGCCTGCCATCCAACTGCAGTGCGCTGCTGCATACTAATTTTCCACCACCCTGCCACCGCCCACCTTCATCGCCGTTCTCATCTTTGGACCAAAACCACCTCTTCCTCCTCCTCCTCCTCCTCCTCCTCCTCCTTCTCATTCCATCTCCACCCCCTGGAAGGCGATGTGGTGGTCTTGGCATCATTCCGTATTCATACCAAGCACCAATTCCTCGCTGTTGCTGTTGCTGCCGCTGCCGCTGCAGTTATTGTTGTTGCCTGCTATTAAGTGAAATAAAAGTAAAAATGCAATAAAAATGTTGGCCGCCTCTCGTTTTGCATTAAAATTGCATTACAATTGCCATGGATGGAGGCAATGTTGTTGCTGTCTTTGTTGTTTTTATTATGGCAATTGTTTCTGCGTTCTCCTTGTTGCTGTTGTTATTGTTGTTGTTTTTGGCCAAATGAAATCCAATTAGCCGACTACAAGGCCTACCAGCAACATCAACAGCAACAGCAACAATGTCAATGGTACGAGGAGAAATGAATATTCGCCTCGTGACTTTTCCAGAGTCCTTTTTTTTCTTGCGATGTGCGTGTGTTTGTGCTTGTGATTGTGTTTGTGTATCTGTGTCTGTGTGTCTGTGTGCGTGGGCCATCGAGTATGCAGTAATTGCCTTTTCTTCATTTTTGGCCATGATTTTTCCGTGTCTGACACAGAAACATGGCCAGTTAAGTGCAAAAATGAATATTTATAACCGTTATTCCTAGGAGTGGACTCGGTTTAAATGGTAAGTGAACGGCGTGTAACTGCGGTCCGCACTTAGGCAATTGACTTTTGTTTTAGTCATCATTTTTGTTTGAGTAAACTAATTTTTTGTTATAAATTGCAGCAAGGAGAACGAAAAATAAGGTAACAAATCTTCCAGTTGACAAAAAAAAAACAATCAATGAAAATATAATTATTGTATGTAAGCGTACCTTTAGGGCGTACTTATTAACATACCTGGCTTAAATAGACAGAGTTACTAAGCTTGTTTAAATGTTTGTTTGTTGGATTATAAAACAAAACAACAGGTGTAAAAGTATTCGTTTTTTTATTATCCTATGTTATAAGGTTTGTGCACAAACAAATAACATGTTATAATGACCAATGAAATACAACTTTTCTACAATGATGACTTTATTTTCGATCAGTAGATGGTGTAAAAAAAGAACCTAAGCTTTTTCAAAGTGTAAGCCAGGGAAATTGCCTAACACACAAAAGTCTTGACCGGCAAACCACCTAGTACTTCAGTTCTCGTAACCATTTCACCACCGATCTGCTTCTGTGCTTTCTGCACATTCCAATGCTCGACTAATGAAGAAGGAGGATGCAGATGCAATCAGGCATCCCAGGCATTCGGATTTGGATTCCAAGCTGCCCCAAAAACAACACCTGAGCAGGGGAACATGGCTCGTGCCGCTCAGTCGAGTCGCCAAAGGAAAACTGTCAATTAACCCGTGGGGTGAACTTGCGGAAAATGCCAGAGCTGCTGCATCCGCCAAAGAAGCAATTTCCATTTGCATAGCGTTCGTTGGGTACGAGCAAATGGATTGGATTCGTGTGGTTTTGGGCTGGAGTCGATGCGAGTCTCCTTATCGCAATCGCCGCCTGCCAAATGCCAAGCGATAGCGAGTAGAACACTTTGCGCTAATAAAGATCTCAGTAGTCGGTGGCTGGAAGTTGGTGGTCGGGGGCATTAGGAGGCAGTGGTGCAGAGGTAACTCTAAGCCCCTCGAAATCCGCTGCTTTGTGAACTCAAGCTGACAGAACGCTATTTCCAATTGTGCTATTAATCTGCCACATTTGCACTTCCACGATCCCTCTCTCTCACTCTTTCTTTGATCCAGCTGGCTCTGTCGCACTCGCAGGTAAGCCACAGCAGGGCAAGCGAGACGGACGATGGGCAGAGTGAGAGGCAGCGAAACGAAACGCTTGGCTAACCCGAAAATAGAAACAATCAAAATAAAAATACATTCTCTTCATGCTCTCGTCTAATAAAAAACCCCAAAAGCAAAACGTTTTCCATTTAAAATGTCGTCGCAAATGCCAGCGTTCCCGGCTCCAAAACCAGCGGATGCAGCGGCTCCAAGCGACGAGGGGGGGGAACACATAGGCCAACAGCCAATCGAAAATGGCCAAGGCCACGCCCCCAGCCTCAATTACCGGCCAGTGCTGCCCATCTTCAGGCAGAGCGAAACCTGTTTCCACGAGCGAGAGGCAACGAGGCGCATGTGCGATCAGAGCGAGACAGCCTCTGGACAGGGGTGGACCAACCAGAAGAGGAAAAATCGAGAAATGGGAAAGGGGAGGGTGGTGGTATTACGGTAGGTTAGGTTCAAACAAGGTGGCAAACTGGCTCGTTAACCGAAATAGGAAGGAAGTCGGCGGCTACGCTGGCGTCGCTGTCGCAGCGGGCAACTGGTTTGACTCGTTTCCGGCGGGGTGACTCTCTCTCCAACCGCCCGAAGCCAACAACAAAGCCCATCAGAGGCAGAGGAACAGCAGAGCCAGCAGCGAGCACAGAGCAGAGCAGCGGCCGTCGGCACAATTTGATTGCATTTATGAAAAGCGTTTTCGCCTGCCAGCACGCGTCCGCTCCCAGCTCGCAATTTGTAATTTTCAATCCGTACTCCGTAATTCATAATCCGTAATCCGTAATCCGTAGTTCGCGGTCGTGTTAAATCGCGGAAACCGCATCCAAAACCCAAATCAATCGAAACATTCTGTGTGTGTTCTATGGTTTGACCACTCTGTAGCTAACAATTCAAATAAAAAGAGTGCCCCCGAAAAAGTATTGAAGTGCAGTGAAGAACTCCCAAATTGGCGCCACTAGTTGATAACATGTCCAGCCACGAGGAGGATGACCACGAGCACGAGAACGAGCACGAGCACGGCGACGATGTGGAGGAGCAGGAGATCCACGTGGACGTGGACTCCGATTCTAGGATGTCATGTGGCAGTGGATCGGATGTGGATATGGACGGTGGCAGCTGCTACGATGAGTCCGAGACGCCGTTGAGGTGAGGATTGTGTGAAACTAAGAGGAGAACATTCAGAATAGATGTGGGTGGCCAGTTCTTAGGATGTAGCCAAAAACATGTTTGTTGCTGAGGTTTAGCATTATTTAGAAACCCTTAAAAACAATTCCTTTGACAGTTTTTTATTTAATAGGGTGGTCACGAAACTATCAAATTTAAAAAATAAAGGTTTTTTTTTGTCATTAAAATTTGTAAGATCTTTTTATTTCATATAAGTAAAGCATTTACAGTTAACGAGTGTTAAGTTCAAAATTTAAAACTGGCTTACCTCCCCTTTTTATATCTAATGAGATGCCGTTTAATACTTCTTTGATTCTTTTTTATATTGAACACTTAGCAAATCCTCGTACACAATTTTAATGGAGTAGCCGAATCTCTATTTACCATTTATAATTAAAACTATACTCCAAATTTAACAAAATAAATGGTCGGAAACCATTTATTATCCATAAACAACCATCTAAATTTGAAAGCAGTAATTTTTGTTAAAATTATTAAGATTATCTGTTGTTGTACAAATTCGACTCTTATCTTTATATGGTTTCGCCAAGTATTTAGTTCCGACTTAATTGCAGCTTAATATAGAAAATCGCTAGTTATTTATCATTATTTCGTTTAATTACTTGTTAAATGTTATCATATGAAATACGAAACAGAGGTTTTTAGCTTAAAACCTAAAAAAATGTTGATGATCGACATAGAATAGCTTTAGGATTTAAAAGCTATACCAAAAAAAATATAACCATACTCTGTTAATGGCTAAAATAGTATTCAAGCAGAGAAAAGGTATTTACATTTCTAATAATGTGTTCATAACTCCCACTGTTTTATGGTATTTCGGTATTTTCACTCACAATGCCCACAAATCCTATTATTCGAGTCAAATTCTTCGGCTTAACGCCATTAAAATGCGCTGATGTGTGGACCGCGGACAAAGTTACCATTGTCAGCAGTACAAAGATCCATTTTGACACCGACAAAAGGGCTAACAAGCTGCCAGAATGCCGAGCAGGCCGTGCTAACCGCTGTTGTTCGCCGTTGAGATGAGGAACGGTGTGAACAAACCTCTTAAACGCTAATGAATTGACCACAATGCCACCAAGAGAATCAAGTCCGAAATGCCCCATAAAGTCACAAAGAAACTCCCTGAATTTACATAGAGCATGGTGAGGGAAAGAGTTTCGAATGGATGGCGACGATAAAACGCACATTAGTGAGGCGCCAAAAACGCGCTGTGATAAGACTTTTTGGGTTCATTTTTGGGTTCGATCTGGAGCTCGATCTTCGGCTCGAATGCCGGACAAAGACAAAATCGTTTGGCGGATTAACATTTTAATAGAGATCGTCATAAAAATGCCATAAAACTCGCGTTCCAGCGAATGTAGAGCACAAAATATGTGTTTAACATTTCATTTTGGAAAGTGTGTGTGTGTGTTTATGGCAATTTGAAGTCATTGTTCCGATACTCCGATATTCCTGTTCCAAATGGGTTTTTATGTATTTTGGATTTATAAATTAAATGCCGTGCGTGACTTGTTTTTAGTGCGTCAGTTGACTTAAAGTCACTCGATGATTTATGGACGCGTATTAAATGCCTCTAACGGCCGTCAGAATTTGCATAATTACTTAATTTCCAGCCGCATTGCGTATACGCAGTGGTGGCCACATCCACATGGGTTCTGCATGTCGCTTGTTGACGCTGACTGTTGGCTTATCCGCTCGCGTGGGCTTTTGGTTAGTGGTTTTCGAGACTGGTCTGCGCCGCAGCCTTAATTATGTATAACCAATGTTCTCGGGCTTTTCCGCTTATCAGGCGACACTTTTTAATGAGCCCGCACCTCTACATATTTGTTATTTACTCTTTTCCCTCCAGTGAATCCCTGCAGTCGGAGCAGACGCGCTCCTCCTCCAGCGAGAATCTGCCCTTCAGCATATCACGCCTGCTATCCAAGCCCTTTGAGACGAGCCACCACCACCATCATCATCACCACAACAACAACAACAATAATAACCAGCTCAGCAGCAGTCCCGGCTCCAGCAGCAACAACAACAACAACGGGGAGAAGAGCGGTGAGGAGAAGGAGCTGCTGCAGCAGGAGGAGCACGATCTGGCCGCCTATAAGCTGGCCACCAGCATCGCCAACTCGACCTACGGAAGCGCCGCAGCCCTCTACTCGTATCCGCATCTGTATCCCTCGGCGGCAGCAGCGGCCGCCGGCCATGTGCTCCGCGTACCGCCCCAGCGAACGCCGCTCACCTGGGCCCTGCCGCCGCTGCATCACGCTGCGTTGGCCCACCAGGCGGTCAAGGATCGACTGGCAGGTGAGTGAAGTGGAGTCCAGCAGGAGTCCCTGCTGGTCCCCCTGCTGCTTTGGCCCATGTTCGCCGCGATCTCTCCCTCGGCAGTGACCCGCGGTGGCAATTGCTACTGTTCCCCAAATAAGCGCGATCAGAGAAGTCTTTTAAGGCAACAAGCCTATCGGCATGTCATTGCGGGCCAACACACTCGTGCACTGAGGGAAAAAGCTTAGCATTTTATTTTAAAACCGAGGGGAAAAGGTTAAAGTCAGCTGAAAATAAGTAAACAAATTTATTGGACATTTAAGCTATAAGTTTTAATAAGTTAACAAATTAGTTTGAAGGTCTGAGTCACATATTAAAAAGATAAGCAAATTTATCGGGGTCACTAAATAGCTTTTTTTTTAGACTACCCCGCTTTGCTAAATAAATTTATTGAAAATTATACACCATTTTTTAAAATCTCTTAATTTGAAAGGCTTAGTTTTTGAATATAAAGACTCTAGCTTAATTGTTCTAATTAAAGTTCAAATAAAGAGCTATTTAACTTTAAACTAAGAAGTAAAATAATGTTATTATTATTATTATTATTATTCGGGTGTTCAAATAATGTTTGCTGAATTAAAATTTTGATTTAACCAATTTGATGGAAATGAAGATCATGCTAGATGTATTTTAGTTTTCATTTGCAAATTGCGTTAACTTATTATAAAAATGTTTATGTTTGAGTGCGATCTTTAGGTCTTTGTCAATAATATGGTTAAAAAATAAGGACTGGACATTTTCTGCCAGTGCACTCACACACGAGTGCTCGCGATGCTAAAGTATAAAAACATGTTTGCCTTCAAATGCGCAATCGCAGCTTAAGTTAAAAACTTAACGCTGAGCCACCGCCCAGAAGCGACACAGGAATGGGATGATGCGCCTTCTTATTTGCATACGGATACGCATGCGCGCCTGCCTGTGCTCGAATCTGTATCTGTCGATGGCCCATGGCCCAGTAGTATCCGCATCTGTATCTGCATCTGCATCTGCATATGGATCCTCTGGCTCCCCTTTTGTTAATTTGTTTACATTATGAGCTTCACTTGTAGCTACATGAGACGGGCACAGCGCGAGCCCTTTGAAATAATGAGACGGCGTTGATTTTATTACGCCTCGGTAGCCAACCGATCCTGATCATGATCATGATCCTGCCCTATAACTCATAACGATATTCGGTCCTTTTTCGGCCATGTGGAAAAGCTGCTTAGCAATCTGATGGGCTTTTATGGCCGACATCCGCCCAGTGCGCTCTCTCTTCATTTTATATTATTTTTTTTAGTTATTTTAATGAGCTGGTTTACATGACTTTTTAATTTCGCGCTGGGCCCGAAAAGGAATTAATTACGCATTGGGCGGTCGCTGGGCTCAGCTCAGCGAGTGAGTTTTCTGGGCTGTCCTCGCCGGCTTATTTATCGCCGCATACCGCACTTCACATTTGAGTCCAACTGACATGGTCAGCTTTTAATTAGCCACTCGAATGCCAGCGATCCGATCGCATCCGATCCGTTTTGAGGGATGCAACCACATAACCATATCCATACTCATACTTATGCTTATGCCTATATGTGAGTGGAGCGGAGGAGGGGCATCTGTTTGGATCTGCTCGGCTCAGTAAGTCGGCTAGTCCACCTGAGAGCAGGCACACTTATGAGGCCGCCGGGTGATCCAAGTTTCGTTTTGTCAACATCTTCGCCTCTTGGTCGTCATCGTCATCATCATCGCCGTCGTCTGTGTCTTGTTGTGTTTATTGTGTCGCTTTGCCTGGTGGCTGATAAGCTGGCGCCTTGGCTTTTTTCATTAACAAGACAAACGAGCGGAGTGTTCAGGGCCTGGATCCGATCTGATCCCTCCTGCCCAAAGTGCTCCCCTCCCCTTGAGCTTCTACCAGGGCTCTTAGCGCCATATGATTAATAACCATTGCATGTTAATTTTCGTTATTTTCGGGTAACAGCCTCGCAGCAGGCGCCAATTACTTTTCGGCCATGTATGTATACCACTAATGCAGTTTCGAAACAGCCACAATAATCCAAATGGGAGTTTAGTTGGGCTTTTGTCACGACACTTGCCCACACGAAAGCCAGCAATGTTTGTAGATAGAAAAACAGTACCTATATATTTATTTTAATTTTTATTACGAATACTATTTCAATTTCTGGCTATGATTTTTTTTTTGTTTTTGTTTAATTAAATATTTATCTTTTTTAAGATATTAAAATTTTTATGGTTTTGCAAACGAAACATTTGTGTCGAATTTTTAAAGTTCCATATCCAAACAATTTTTTATTTTTTTAAAGAATTTAGTGTTTATCTAAATCACTATCTTAGGTCAAAGTTTAGCAATTCCTAAAAAAATCCTAAAATAAGAGAGTAAGGGGAAACCAGGCCAAGCCACAGGCCGCCATCAATAATGCATGCTAAAAGCTTTTTGCATTATTTTAGGTATTTCTGGTGAGACTTCTTGGCCGCAACCACACACTCACCTTCACTTGTATCCGTATTTCCAAGATACTTATGCGAGCTTGTGCGAAGCCATCATAAATAAGCATGGCGGAGCAGGAAGGCTATAAAATTATGCTTATGCGCCTTATCCCGCCCACTAAGCCCGCATATCCTTTAAGGATACACACATCTGAGCTAAGGGTATGGGGAAAATCCTAAGGATGCTGCTTATGTGGTGCGATAAATGGCTTTTTATTGAAATTGATATTGCCTGAAATATTCAAATGATCGGCAACCCACACGACCTCTGGCCCAACGTCCATGGGTTATTTATGCCAAGCACACTTGAATGTTTTTCCTTTTGGTACGAGGAGAGCTTGAAAAAGGGTTTTCCGAGAAAAGTCGCAATAAGAAGCATGATTTGTCAGCTTAACACCCACCATACATTCGGCGGCATTTGATGGTTTTTGACAGCCCAGCGCCATTTTCCTACGCCAACTCGAACGCACATAAACACATCTCAATTTCGATGGCTTACAATCGATTGAAAAGGTTTTCATACTTTAGAAAGTGTTTTAGGGTAACAAACCGTTGTAAATCATAAGACATTTACGCTCTAGTAACTGAGTCTTGGTTTTTATTAGTTGGGAAAGTTCTATAAATGTTTAACACAAACCTTTAAAATCAGTCAAATGGATAATATGTGGCTCGTGTCAAGATGGTATTTAGCTAGAACCCTAAAAACTCTGAATAAAGTTTACTTTGGTTTCGGTTAAATATTAAAAGTTAAAAATAACATTCCCTAAACAACATTTTGTTATTTGATATTTCCTAAAATTCATTTGACTTGAATCAAATGGGACAGTTGATTAATTCGATTTTTTTATTAATCTAATCAATTTTGTTTCGATTTAACCATTAGGTAAAATGTGTTAAAAAATTTGAATAATTTGACAATCATTTTCGCTGTCCCAGCTTCGATTTTCGCTATGTTTTAACCATCAGCAATTTCTCCCCGAAATCCACAAGCCAACTGCTAAATTGACCTCATATGCGGATGCGGACTCAGTCTGCAATCCGGTTTTCTAATTGTCGCTGGTGTTGCCGTCGTCGTCGCTGCTATTTTGTCAGCCTTAATATTTTGTTGCGCACTGTGCCCGCCTTATCGCACCCAATAAACAACAAAGCACACACAACGGCGACTGGCAGGAATTTTAAAAGGTTCAGCGCCATCGAAGGCGTTCCGTTCCGTTCCGAACTCCAGGTTCAGGTCCAGAACTCCAGACTGCAACTGCGATTCTGGGACACTGGGTCACTTACGCGTCCTACGAGCGCGACTTTATGACTCAACTCAGCTCGACTCGACTCGACTCAACCCCGAATGGAAATGGAAATTGATGTCGCGTGCTTTGTCTACAAGAGGCCGCGATAAGGGCTCCTGCTAGACTGAAACCGAAACCGAAACCCAAACCTCAATCCCTGGCAATTAGGCAGCGAGTCAGCGGCCTCCAAATTGATTTCACAGCGGGAGTATTCAGGCGGCCAGGTAACAGCCAAAACAGCTAACAGGTAACGAGTAGCCAGCAGCGCTAAGTACTCAAAGGCAAAGACGCACAGGTGCCGCCGCTCAACTCCGGAAGCGGGTTCGGAAATGGCCAGTTATCTAGGAATTTATTGTTTGCTAATTGCCCGCCAGGACACACACCGCACACGGGGGGAAATAGCTAAAGATGTAGCTCAAAGGGATTGATCTGTTTTATTTAAATATATATTTTTTTTAATTTTTGCTAAAATGATAGACATCAATATCATAAAAAACAGCTATTGGAAAATATTAATATGGCTTAGAAAATTAAAAACAAGAAGCTGAAGTCTAAGAAGTATAAAAAAATAACATTTTAACCAAATTGGTTTGTTTTAAAAATTCCTTCTGGTCTAAACACCATATTTTAAGTAGAATTAAATACATTTCCCTTTTAAAAAAGGCTTACACCTTTCATGGCTTACGTTATTTGAGCTATTATTTGGACCGCAGGTGTACAAGAAATTAAGAAAAAGAGGCTTGGTCGGAAAAAAGGGGATTATCTGGACTTAAGTGACTCTTATTAAGTACTCACACATACCTCTCATTACAGCTGCCTTTCCCATTGCCCGACGAATTGGACATCCCTACCAGAATCGCACACCGCCAAAGCGAAAAAAGCCGCGCACATCCTTCACGCGCATCCAGGTGGCCGAGTTGGAGAAGCGGTTCCACAAGCAGAAGTATCTCGCATCCGCGGAGAGAGCGGCCTTGGCCCGTGGCTTGAAGATGACCGATGCCCAGGTGAAGACGTGGTTCCAGAACCGACGCACCAAGTGGAGGTGAGTGCCAGTTCCCCCTTTGCAACCCAACACACATTGTAACCCCCGCTGGGCTAGAGGCTAAAAATCAATACCCATCCCCATTCGCAGTTACCATTTTTCAGAGTTTGAAAGTGCTGACAGCTTGACACTTACCCTCTTCTATGCTCCCCGCTTTGCCGCTTTTTTATGTGCCATTTTAAACTACAATATGCACAAAAGGCTTTTGTTAAAAAGAAAGAAATACATAGCAGGTAGCTGCGAGCGGAGATAACCGAAGCAGAAATGCTCTGAAAACTAGGACATTTTTTGTAGACAGCTTATCCTCTTTTAGGTCTTGTTTAAATTTAATTTAGCCAACAATAAACTCAGCTTTATTTCTTCGATTTAAATATTCTTAAAATTTGTAAACTGGTAACTGGGGTATATAATTAAACAAAACATATTCATAAAGACTGCTGACACATTTTCACAATAATTGTTTAGTTATTTAGACCATGTTATTGGATTTGAATGTACCTATTTAAACTAATTATTCATAATAATACCACGCTCAGTTCTCGCATAAAACAATTCCAATAAAATTGTTGTTACAAAAGAAATGTCTTTTCTGGTATACCCCAACTAGACCATAGGACTACGAAGCCCCACGTTCATAAACGGGGAGTAAATGGCTCATACAATATGCATGAGCACATTAAATGAACAACACTCAGTCCCAAACGCTGGGGGAGCGAATGTGTTTTTTGGGCTTACTGAGGGGTAGTTGGTAGTTACATTTTGTAGCCACAAAGAGCGCTCTTGTTAAACAAGCTAATTGGCAAGGCTTTTTTTATGACATTAGCAATTCTCAGCCAACCACAAGGATTTAAATCACACAGCGAAAGTAATGAGCTGCATAAATGTAAGCAAAGCTGTACTTACATTTAAATTAGTAAACAATTTTTTATCTTGAAACCATTAATATAAAACATCAGCATTTAAAATAAATACAATAAATTCTCTAAGAGTGCATAAATTTGCAGCTTAATTGTATTTATTACGCTTGTTTATCACTTCGGTTCCATAATGAGTTTATTCAGAGCTCTTAGTTTACGGCAGTAAATAAAACCATAATAATGTAGATATAGTAAGCCAATAAAAACAATTTGGATTATTAATCGTGTTTGCGTATTAAAAAAAAAAATACAATTTTGAATCCTTTTTCATAAGAATTATTTATTACAAATTATGATGACTGAAAACAAAAAAATTTACCGACATGCAAATGACAATTTATGTGAAACTGAAATTAGACAGACAAGAAATGTGTCTAATTTGGTGGAGCATTGAAGCGTTATATTGCGTGCAGCTAATTGCTTTCTACTTTATTACTGCCAACTAAAAGTATCTGAATATGAAATAATTTGAGCGGATGAGTTTTGATAGTCTGGCTATTCGTTTGCGATTACCCTCAGTCATAATGACGATGGCAAATGGCGGCTAAATGGACTGAGTTTCCAACTTTCCCAGGGAAGGGAGCGGGGAGCAGGGAAAGCGGGTGGGTAAGACTGCGCTTAAGCCGCGTTAATTGCCGCTTAACACACAGTGGAGTTTTTAGAGCCCAGTCCTAGCGGCTTATCAGCCATTTTGGGCCTATTCCAGATCGTAAAAATTAATGATGTAAAACGCAATTTTGTTAACGGCAACGGCAACTGCCTCTCTCTGCCTCGGCCACGGCTCGTTTGCGGTTAAGTGAAATGGCAATGGCACATTATGGCATGATTACGAGTCGCCACTACTCGTAAATAATATCCAGGGTATGTGTAATGTGCTCACATAATTGCCTTAATGCACACACAGCGCTGCATTTGCCATTGGCCAGTAATTTGAATAATTAGCCCTGGCCAACGTGGCGTATGCGCTATGTGAGTTGTATGTGCCAGGTGCCCATTAGGCAACGCATAAAGATTGCACAGTTGTTTCTTGCCCAATTCCTAATAAATAGTAACTCGTTTACGACAAGGCGAATGCCTCATTAAGAGTATTGTCTGTACACCGAGTGTTATCGAGTGGTTCTTGTTGAATCAATAGCAGCAACAACCTCACATCAATAATTAATAACAAATTGCGCGGCCAAATGAATGAACTCTTGTTGCCTGTCACTGTCTGACAATGTGTTTAGCAAACAAAAAAACGAAAGAACCAAAGAAACAAACACAAGGCAGATAGAGAGATACAGAAGTACGGATCCAAAACAGGGGAAGGAAAAAATGCTGCATACTTCCGGGCGTGCTGGGTCCCTGTGGCAATGAAACAAATGGCCCAGTCTGACTTTTGTCTGGCTCGCTTTTTTTGTTCTCTCTCTTCACCGGGTACATAATTCAATTAGTTTCACAGCCATAAATCAAGCCTCCGCTAAACCCTTTTTAATTACACGCTCGTCCATCATCCCAAAGTCCCCACTCACACATTTTCTTGGCCAAAACTTGGAGTTACTACCATTGCTTTATATTAATTGCGTGGCATATGCAAAAGTTTTCCTGCTGAAAGCTGGCTGATTAAAAATTTACACACATGAGCACAGGAGCAACTTTGACCGCAGAGCAAAAATCAATTTGACTGAAAGCAAAGTTTTTGCGGCCAGAGCCGAAAAATCAAATAAAATTAATTACAATGGCGAGAGCCATTTGTAAATTAACTTGCAATCCTGTTGGCACGTGTCCTGCGAGAGAGTCTTCTTCCTGTTTGGGTCCCCCAGGGCCTTAGGGAGAAGAAGCTCCTTGGGCAGTCAATTAATGGTCTGGCTAAATTGTTATGTCTTGAAGGATAATTACCGCAGGACCTTTTTGGGGCTCCTTCTCGACTTGCCGACGTCGTTTGCGTGTAGTGTGTGAAATGATTTTAATTACCAGGACATGGCCGGAAAGACCTTAAACAGCAGCTGCCTCCATTGGCGACAGTTTGGGCCTTGGCAAGGGGCCCCCCCAAGAGATTTATGGACCGAGCTTTAATAAACATTTTAGGCTAATGCCCGGCCATTACTTATCGCGGGGATAGCAACAAAAACTTTCCACATGAACGCAATGGCGCCAAGAGACCAACATTTAACATTTGTAAAGCGTTTGTTACATTTCCCAGCTCCGTGACTGAAGATAAATTACAATCGTGTCTCTGTCCCAGCCCCGCCAGGCGAATTAAGCCCGCACACTTCACATTCGAGCGAGCTCACAAAGCCACTTTCGTTTCGTTTGCGTTTGCCTTTTGGCCGTTTTGGAGTTTTTAATCAATTTTCGTTGAATTTTTTATGCGGTAGCTGTTAAAAATGTTGCCCGATAAAGCCAACTTGCAGGCGAAAAGGTGAAAAAGTAAAAGCAAAGTGCTTGGCGCGTAATAACTCACTTTCAGCCCAAAACAGACAATTGAATTGTTACGCGAGCAGTTTGGAGGATGGGGTATAAGAAAAGTTGTGGGGTTAAATTAGTGAGTGCAAAGAAAAACATAATTAAATTAAAAATAAGGAAAAGACCTTGTTCTAGGAAATTTATAAGTAACATATTTAACTTACAAATTTATTTTTAATCTAGAAACTTGAAGAAATCTTCTCCATTCACATCCTTAAGTAAAACACTAGTCAGGCGTAAAGCCACGTGTTATTCATATCAATTTGTGGGCCCAAACTTTGCACTAAATACCCAAGCTAATGTATTTTTAATGAAGCCCACTTGCGAGTTATGAAACCATAGTTTGAACGATGACATTGCTGATGAAAACCGTAATGAAAGCATATTAAACAATAACTATGATATACGTTTGCCTAGTTGTGGTTATAAGTCGAGCAACCCGTCTCGTTAGTCGGCAACATAAGAACTTCATTAGCTCATGAAATATTCAAGATGGCGCAGAAACAACCCCTAGCGATGCGGGGGTGGATGGAGCTTCAATGGTGGTGGTGGGCACACTGGGATGGGCCAACTCCATGGCCACACCACAATTAGAGCAAAATGCTGCGCAAACGCGTGGAAAGGGTCGGTGCATCTGCAATGCAATTTCGCCCTGAATTATTTATCAACTGGCACAGGGCACAGCCACTTTCAGGTTGGTTAGAGTGGGGGAGTGGGCCAAATCCCTTTTAAGCGCAAAGCATTTAAAATGCAATTTACGCAGCTCCCACTCGGCACGAAATTAATTTTCCACAAAAACAAGCACAATCGATGGACTTGTGTGCCTGTGCGGCAGTCAGCATATTTGATTTGATTAGTTTTAAATGGTCTTAATAGGCCGCCCACATAATGACTTGATGAGCTCCTGTTTCGCCCCGCCCAATTGGGCGACTGAAATGCGTTTGTGGCTAATTGGTTTTCCATAATGAATATGTACATTAAGCGATACTATTTGGCTGATAAGGTTAAACGTGAACGGTCATCATCCATATCGATTGGAAAGTGATAGGTTTTGTTGCCACTCACCAATTTGTTAAAGTCTTTAAGCAGAAAATTATTAAATTGTTTTATTAGTTTTAACTGCGCGAAGGTATTTTATATTTGCTGATTTTATTCCTGTGTGCAAATAAAAATACTTAATGTTGCGGGAAGATAAATTTTAAAATCCTAACAAAGCAAGGTGTACAAAAAATCAACGACAAGTTTTTGTAGGAACTATTGAATTTTTTTATACATTTTCTAAAACTATTCAAGTTACTTCTAAGCACCTAATTCAAAAAAATATAAATCCTTGTATATTACGCATTACTTATGTATCTTTTTCTCCATTTATTTCAGACGTCAGACTGCTGAGGAACGGGAGGCGGAGCGGCAGGCGGCCAATCGGCTGATGCTCTCATTGCAGGCGGAGGCCATCAGCAAGGGCTTTGCTCCCCCGTCGGCGCCCCTGGGCTCCCAGGGGGGTGTGAACGGGGCGCCCCTGGCGGCGCTACATGGACTGCAGCCCTGGGCAGAGGCGTCGCATGCGGCGGGCTGCTAATCGCCATCGCCATCGTCATCGTAGTCGCCATCGCGATCACCGAGATCATTCAGGCGGAAGCTGGTTTATTTGTGATACACTTCGCTTTGTACATAGTTCGGGGAGCTTGAACAGTGGCCACTGTACATAGGAGAAGGAGATGGAGAAGGGGGAGTGACTGGAGAAGGCCCCACTGTAAATACCTAGCTTTACTCTGTAGCGACGCTTACCTAACCGATTCCTGGATGTGGAGATGGACCAGCGCTTTAAGTTTGTGTTTCGTAGTGCTGCATTTAGACTCTTAGTTATTGTTCGACAGTTCAACCGAAGCAAAACGCATCTCAAAACGTCGCAGTGAGCTTCGATAGTGAGCCACGCCTAGTAATAACATATTTAATATACAAAATTATGTACGGATTGTAATGTATTGTAATTGTAACATCTGTCTCTAGGCTTAAGTCCAATGGCATTACCTAGTATTATAAATTATAAACCCTTTAAACATGTATGATCATTGAAAAGTAAACAAGAAGAGCAATGAAAATAAACACATTATTGAATCAAAGAAAATAAACTGGAAATTGTTGTTTTGAAACTGGCTGAATGTTTATACTAACCTGAAGGTTAAAGCTTCTTTTAGTTATTTAAATACGATTTTTTTTCTTATTTACAGAACTTACTCAGAAACCATTTATAATTCAAACATACATATGACTGATAAAAAAAATCTTTAACCAGTTTTATTGACTTCATTTCTGAATATCCCCAGAACAACTTCCGTTTTGTTTACTTTTACAACCTGATAAATACGTAGTAAATGACTTGAAAACTCCCCCAAAACAAATAAAGTCGCACTCTAGGGGAAGTTCCTAGTCTTTTCGGTTGAGTTCCGTAGGCAATGTTTCAACCCTTAAGTACTACAAACTATCCATTGAAGATGATTTATAGGCGGTCATTGACAGGCGCAGGGTGTTTCGATTGTGTAGACCAATTTTGATAGGAACCTGCGGCCTAACCGGATACCTTTCGACGTGCTAATGATTGGGTTACCTGTACAAAAAAAAATCAGCCATATGCTCAGCCCACGAAAAACTAACAACAATTAGCTAGCGAATATCCCGAGGCCGTTCATTATAAATATATTACGTGTTTTTGCGTTGAAAGCAAAACAAACAGGCGCCGCTGGACAGGTAGCCCTATACACACATCCCTATACTTAGAGCCATCTTCCCTCGGCCGCCTCTAAAGTGTTGCCGCTGTCACATTAGCGCTGAGGTCGGTCCTCGGTCCTTGGTCCCGGCCAGAATCGGACCTTAACTCCTACAAGTCGGCCGGTGGTCGCCTGTGCGGAAGTAAACGATTTTAGGGCCCAAGGAGTTGAAAGACGGCGCCCAACAAAGTTGCAGACGCCGGCCGATCAAATGCTGTTTATTTGAGCTTCAGCAGAGACACCTTTTTAATTTGCCATTTTGCCGCTGCCGGGCTTGAGGATGTGGATACACTCAAAAATACTTTAAAATCAAAACTTTTGATCTTAAAAATGTATTTTTTTTGCTAGCTTATTGATGAAGTTAAAAAGTTATTTACTTATAAATTACTTGTTAGCATTTTCAATCTTTATAAGACCAATTAAAATCGGAATTTAAAAATGATACATAAATATTTGAAAAGATTCCAACGCTTATTAAGAGTCCAACATTGAATGATTTCTTTGGTTTTCAAATAGTTTTAGGATCATAAGGTCGAATAATTTGCACAACTTTAAGGGTTCCAACAAAAAGAATCTTCAGGATTTTCAATGACTTAATTTATAATATTTTACTTAAAATACAATCATTTTCATGTTAAAGCTTAACTTGGCTTCGCTTAAGGAAATACCCCTCGCCTACAAATTAAGGAATTGATTTTCTTTGAGTGTGTGCTCTCAATCTAGAGCAGAAACTGGGCTACTTGGAAATCCACATAAATTGCGTTTAATTGGACAATCTGGGGTTTATTTCTTTGTGGCCAGCGGCCAACGAACGAATCAAATTTTGTATGTAATGAGGATGGTCTTGGTCACCCCCTCGACCCTCAGCCCGATTCGTTTGAATCCTTGGCCCCATCGAGTGTGTGGCATTGCATGTGGGGTTGCCCCTAATTGGCTACAGTTGCCGGGTTCCTTGGGTTCCAGCTCCAGTTTTTGGGTTCCAAGTTGCAGGTTTGATTGATTATTGAGCAAACTTGCGGACAGGCGCTGGGACGGAGGCCGAACACCAATCTATTTGTGTCCACTTAGTGTAATACAACTTGAAACGACTTCGGGCCTGCGGCGGAAATGGGGTCGACTCCTGGACAACTGGACGACGACTGGTCAATGGCCGAAGTGCAGCCAAAGTTTTCGGCTTTGCGGCGGAAATCCCCCGAAAAAAGAAAAGGCAAATTGGAAGTGACCAGGGGGTGACTGGGCGTGTGTCAGTCAAAAAAGTGGATGCGAGTATGAAAAATACAACCGAACAGCCCGAACAGAATGCGGTTGGTCAACAAGACAGGAGGCAGCTACAGATACAGGACACAGATACTACGGATCCGGATCGACGGAGCCAGGACTCTTTACTCTTCGCACGGCTGCATGTACGTGTCAATCTGGATTATGGCAAGATTGAAGAGGATTTAAGTCCACAGGATGGGGTCCAGGGGCAGTGGCAAGCATTATGGATCTGGAGGCGAGAGCCACAAAGCTAAGCACATTTTTCAAATTAGTTTTTCATCATTTCAGCTCTGGCAGCCATTTCCATTTCCGAGAGCTAAGGCCACAAAAGAGTTGACAACGAGTTGGACAGTTTGCTGTCTGCCAGTCAGTCAGTCAGTCAGTTGAATTCGGTTATTCAGCTGTTTTGCGGATGCACTGCACACTGCACAGTGACAGCGAATAATTAGCGGACATCGGGGGACATTTAAATTAAATATGAGTCGCTATCGCTGAACACACAGGTACAGGTACAGTACATACACTATAATATATGTGCCTCGGGGGGGGGTTCTCTAATTATGGCTATCCCCTGCTCAAACTGTCAGTCGTAAAAACGTCATAAAGAAAACCATTTCACCTAACGTACGAGCTTGTTTGCAGCAATATGCGAGCGGTTAGCTTATAATAAAAAATAAAATAAACAGGGCGGCCATTGTTCTGGTGGGCAAACAAAGGCGACCAACTGTCATTAGCCGTCTCCCTTCCTCCGCATGGACTATACACAGGCTATTAAAAACGCTGCACTAAATGAGTTTAAAAATGGAGTAAATGGAGTGCGCTAATCACCCCCCTCTGGTAGATAGCGTATATAGCGATATAGCGCGATATCGGAAGGGCAGGGACCCACAACTAACAGCACTCTAATGGCTGCTGAAAACTAATGATTAAACCTGTCATTAGCCTGTCCGGTTCACATGCCGTTCCGTCGTCCGCTATTTGTTAGCTTTAGTTTTTGTTCCGGGGGGAGTCATGCACCGATTTAGATGGTATCATGTCTGGTCTGAAATCTTGTAAATAAATGTGAAAATTCTTGGTAATTGAACTCATCAGAAGGGAGACATCTGGCAATATAAAACAATTATTTTGGGTCTAAATCTTACAAACAAGTAAGTTCTGTTGCCTGTCATTCTAATAACCCTTATCAAAGCACATATTAGCGGGCTGTCACATCGAAAAAAGGGGAAAAAGTTGAAAAGAATTTACAAAGTTTTCAAATCAAGTCGTTTTTTCACAAAACCTTAGGAAAAAATAATGACAGGGTGACAGAAATGTAAGGAGTGATTTTAAATCTTCAAGCAGTAATTAAATTAGGAAGAAGATGTAAACTGGCAGACATATTGTTATAAAGCCATCTAAAATATATTAAAAAGTATAATTAATGTAAAATGCTTTATAAATTTAATGGCTAGTGGTTCACACTCTAAAAAACCTCCAAATGCTTACATACTAATTATTGTAAAAGATAAATAATTAAACAGAGTAGTACAAATATTTTTAGAAACTCGTATTCGTACGTGTTGACCCTTCAAACTGAAACAAAAAGGAACAAAACCAACGCGATGACAATAACAGATCATCCGCACTTCAAGTTTTCAATAAAAAGCACACGTTCGTGGAGTGGTAAGTCGTGTAACTGATTTTCCCATGCAATTTGACATGAAAATTTAATCGAGTTTGTTTTCAATTGAGTGCAAAATCACATCAGCAGCAGATAAAAATTGTGTAAAGTGCCAGGACCGAGCTCTCAACTCGGTGGTCAGCATTGAACTCGGGATTGGATTTGGGGTGGTTCGATCTTTCTTTTTTTTACAACGATGCTCCTGCCCAACCCACAAGTGTCAACAGCAAGGTTGGACCTTCCATGTACGACCGGCTCCTGATAGAATTATTTTGGTATTTATTGCCGAACCCACAAATTTATAACCGACCAATGAAACGCCATAAAGAAAAAAAAACCCCATTGACTTTGACGTGTTGCCAGAGCTCGAGAGTCTGCCCGAAAAAACATTTCAATTTTATGGCCACGCTCCGCGCTCAAAAGGGCTAATAAAATATTGAAAAGTCTGGAAAATTTATGTTGAATTCCATTAGAGTTATGGCGTGAAAACTGCCCCGCTTGTCGTTTATTGCGAGCCGAAAATCAATGGCGAACATTAATTACTGGCTGGCAGGAAATGTCAGTTTTTTTTGGCAGGACGAGGATGGGAAGTCGGGAAAAGCCAATCAGGCTGGCTGGAAAATGTTCCAGGATTTCAAGTCTCCAGTGTCCATTTAAGAGGCTGTGCCATCTCAGGTATTCAAATTGCTCTAGCTTGCCACTTACATAACTTGACTCTCGCTTCATTTGTTGTTTGAGTTGGCTTTGTTTTGGGCCCAGTTCAGTTCCAGTTCCCAGTTGTCCATTTCACGGACAAAGCATTTGCATTTTTTATTTGACCCACAACAGGATTAGACCTTTTTCCCCTCACTCGGATTCGGACTCGGACCCTCTGTAAGTGGTCTTCGGGGGAAGTTTTGATTTCTGCGCAATTTTTCTTCTGCCTGTCCGGAGCCAGTCAAAATTCGTAGCTGCCACATAAATAATTCAAAGAAAGCTGGACAGGATTGGGGCAATCACCTCGACTGCTGCTGCTTGGCCTCAAATTTTCACGCATTTGTCGGGAAAATCCGCCGCTGGCAAATTGAAACGGAAAAAGAACCTCATTTGAAGGCCCTGCACTGTCCAAATCTCTCCCAAATGCATATTAAAATATCTAAACCTCGGACCCGGGAGTAACCACCTCGGAATATCCACTGATTTCTCTGGCCAAATAAATGTCTGGCCGTAAAAGTAAACGGCAAACGAATGGGGCGGCAATAAAAGAGCTGGAACAGCCGACAAATGTATAAAAAGGCAACGTACGACATCTCGAAGGGCGTTTTGTGGGCGGCGGGAGGAGGGTGGAGGGTGGAAGGTGGAGGAGTGGCAGGTTCACGTCGTTGACTAATGTTAAACGCGCACAACTTGTCCTTGTTGTTGATGTTGTTTATGAGCAGGCATTCTGCCTTCTCGGTCTATTCAAATCCCTGCGGAAACCCCCGAAACCCCGCCGGAAAATGACGCGCGTGCCTCCGAGTCACGCGTTTCGTTTGGCAACATTTCAAATTGATGAAGTCGTGTTCTGAACAGGCAGATTCCGGGGGGTGGTTACCCTCCTCTCCACTCCCTCCTCTCGACTGGTGGTGTCAATTGTATAATTGCCAAATGTTGTTTTCAAATAGGTATTTAATTGAAAGGGTGTTTTGTCGTTGCTCAGCGTCTCTCCATTTCGTGGTTACACGCGTATCCTGTTACAAATCCTGTGTCGATGTTGTTTTGCCTGCTGTTTAATATAATTGTTTTCCGCTTGTATCGGCGTTGAGTGTTTGACCGAATGGCCAAAGGGGGTTGGCTGGTGGCTCCTGTTCCACTCTATCCGGTGGCAAGTGCCGAGACTTTCTCAGGAGATAACACTTGATCTCCCAGGAGTGATCGCGGGCAGCAGATGCTACTCAAATAAAGTGATGTAAGTGGGAGAGGAAAGTCCTGGGAAAATGTTAAACGGGAAAGAGGATATTGACCTGTAAGGAAATGCGGAATAACTTTTGAAAACTAAGGTTGAAATCGGTTAAATTAGGATTGGAAATAACTAACAACTAAATTAGGCAGTGTAATATTAAATCAAATTAAAAACCCTGCTTACACTATATATATAAGAATTTATTCTTTAAGAATTACGAATAAAAAATTTGTCAGAATATGTTATTTAAAATCATTCAATCGACTTCGACAAGCTCCTCCTCCCAGAAAAGTCCTCGAGCTGCGCACAACTGTCTTTCAAAATGTCCTGTTCTGCCTTTCACTCTCCCCAATCGAATCGCAGCCGCAAGGAAGTGGGAAATGCGTTGAAGGCAGCTATCAATACAGTTTACGCAGCTCCTGGGAGGTAGGGACCTGTCCCTATGACGCCGATGACACCTACACTCGATGGCACTCAGCGATCCAGGAAACCGACAACCGGCAACTGGAAACTCGCAGCTGACAATGGCCTGGGAAAAGTCGGAATCGGCGGTCGACCGGCAATTCGAATTGCATTTTAATGCAATTACAAGGACGTCAGTCAGTGCGATTCCACCCCACATTTCACACAACCCCCAAGGCCCACTTGACATTGACAATAAACAGAGCTGGGCTGCAGGATCTGACTCTCTGCCGCTCTGTTGAAATATGTCCTGCGTCCTTAATTTCACTTTTATTTTGGCCCTGGACCAGGAACAGGAACAGAGTATTGGTGCTGTCGCAGATTAAAAGATATAAATTCATATTCCCCAGGCAGCAGGCAGCAGGAGCTGGGAACGCGTGTCCTGGCCCTTCCACTGCTGCCACTACCACTTGCACTCCCTCCCCGAGGATCGATTAGCTCGTTTGCAATTCAATTTGAAGCCCAGCACTTCTCGTGCTTTCTGCGTGACTGTGTCATATGTCTTTTTTATGAATGGATTGCGTGAATGATGAGCTGGCTTAGCCTTATGGCAGGCCGTTTGATTTGACTGTCCGGTGCCGTGCTAGACATCCGTACATCCTTGTTCCAGGAGTCAGGAGGCAGGAGGCAGGAGGCAGGTGCAGGACCATCAACTATCAACTATCGCCCGTGCCACTTACTGTAATTAACTGCGAGATGCTGAGCGTCGTTCGTCAGACTCATCTGCCTTTTGGTTCATCCCCGCCGGAACAAATGGAGTTCAAAGCGGCGAGAGTCGCATAAAAACGTGCCTACATTGTTTTCACATCAAGGCGCATTACATTTGTCATAAATGCGCAACGCTGCCCATTCCTCTGGGTAATTTGATTGGGCCATTTATTAGATGAACATCCGGATCTGCATATCCTCAAATTGATTTGCGCTCTTTTAATGGTCGCAATTTTATTAAAACAAGTATTTTGCCAGAAAATTTCTTAGGATGAGGGAGATGAAATATGATTTTTACCACACATCTTGAAAAAGTCCCAAGGACCTTGCCATCGATTTTTCATCCTTGCCGAACTGGTGGCTTCAACCCGTTTAACGGCTGCCATAATCGCCCCCAGCCGCAGACTCTGCCGGGAGAACATTGATTGATGATAATGATCCAAATTCGTAAATAAACGATAGCATCGTTATTATCATAGGCACTGACTTGGAAGCATTTTTCCCTATCACTGAAACAGTGAAGGTGCGAGAGGCGTTTAACACATTTAGGAAAAAGACTTTAAATACTTTTTTATGTTCAAAATATTTGCCCATTTTAAGAATATTAATAAAATCAAACATTTTAAAATCTCAAAACATTTGATTATGTTTTTCATTGAAGAAATTATTTAATTGTTATTGGATGTACTTATGTTACGCATTTTTTAAGACATCTCTTGCCCTTATAGTTCATATTCTTCGTCTGCGTTTACTCACTTCATTTAGTTAAGGTGCTCTAAACGTTGAAATGTTCACATTTCATGTTTACAAATTTACAAAATACAATGACTATATTATCTATCTGCTGTTTTCTATCTTCTGGCAAAGAAAATTCTTAAACCTTTTCTATTGTACACTGCCTAAATTTTAAAGGATTAAAGTGATTAAAAAATAACCGCTTAAATTTTCATTACTGAAATTTATTCAATTATTTGTTCTTAACATTATTATAATAAGAAAAACTGTTGGTGGAAAACTTTTCCCCGGTTCCTTTTAAGTTTATTAAAATATTATTTAAACTAAGAATTTAAATTGGCAACAGTGGCGCCATCGGAAATAGGTGTTGGGCTATTAAAAACACAATTTTGTTTTTGCCTTAAAGATGGCGCCACATTGTTGTGTTTGGGTCAAGGCTGATGTCTAGCAACGCTGCACTTCGAAGGGGATTCGAAGGGTTTCAGTCCAGGCTGGACAGCTAGGAAAACGAACTAAGGGTGCGTTTACACTAGGCTGCGTTTCGCGTGTCTGCGTTTCAGGCGAAACGCAGTTTTTTTTACATAGGTTTATCATAGGGGCCTAGTGGTGGCAAAAATGTGCGATTTAGTTGCGTTTACTTGGCGTTTAGTATTTTTTTACCGATATCTACTCGATGTTTGGGATATCGCACTACTGTCACCACGAGGCAACTGTCACCACGAGGCAAGTGTCAATTCAAAAACGAATATAATATAAACGTGACATATAATAATTATAAATTTATAATTATAAACAACCCCAACCCAGGAAAAAGGTTTGTTTGGAGCAGCATAGCTCTTTGCTCGCTTTTCGATGCTTGGGAGGACAATTTGAGAGGTTTACGTGGAGTTCGGAAAAACTCTCACATTTATAAGGAAATAGCAGAGAAGTTGAAGGAGTCTGGGCCGACTCACGCTGAGGTGAAGAATAAAATAGAAAACCTGACCAAGAAGTACAGGTAAGATACAAATAACATGCACTTTTAGTTTTTTATAAACACAATTTCAATATTTAGGAGCGAGCTGGCCAAGGTGGGGCCGTCGGGTGGAAGTCCTTCGTGCTGGGAGCACTTCGACAGGGTGTCCTACATCCTTAATTCAGGAACAAACTTGGATGTTAGCCCGGTTGAAAGCACAGGTAACAACTTATTAACATTAGTAACATATACCAATTCTAATTAAACTTTTTTATTGCAGACTTTGCCCTTGATTTTGATAGCTTCTCCAGCAGCTCCACCTTTGGCGCCGAACCTTCTGTGGGGGAACCTTCTGGTCCACCGAACAAAAAGCGACGCAGGGACAGGCTCGATGAACTGGTTGAGGTGGAGAAAAAAAAATTGGCAGTCATGGAACAAATGGCTGAAGACTCCGCCAATTTTCAGAACCGGATCCTCGCGCATTTGGAGAGCCGAAACAATTAATGTTATTATAAAATAATGAATTTTTTAATAAGGGTAAATAAATAAAGTAAATAAAAGTTATTAACAAATATGTATTTATTTAGCTATTCATTAATAAAATTTTGCCCTAAAGCGTACCTAATACGTTCAGCCGTTTCGTTAGAGTTGCCTATCCAAACATCTCGCTCAGGCTGCTCCCTTTGCTCAGAAGCCTCCATGTCTCTCTGCCAGTTGACAGCAACAGGAGAGTTTTTGAACGAATTTTAAAGAAATATGTTACTTATGTAAGCGCACATTTTCGATTTTTATGTAAATAATAAAACAAATAATAATTTGCATACATTTCGTTGCTCAGTCGAATTTCGCGCCATCTTTTGAAATTTTGCTAAGCCCTCTTTAAGAGAGAGAGTGAGAGGGCAACAACGGAGAACGACCTTTTTATTAAAGCCTAGTACTCAGATCGACGAAATGAGTTCGAAATCAGTGAGAGAGAGCGAGAGGCCAATAACATAGAAACACTTTTCGAGGGAGCTATTCGACAGGCGGTACTCAGATGATAGAAAAAATATACTAGAAACTTAGTTTGGCAACTAATCGCGTTGCCAACAAACTTTCAGTATTTCGAGAACGAAAGGCAGAGCAGATAGAACTATTTAATAAAAAGGTCGTTCTACGTTGTTGCCCTCTCACTCTCTCTCTCATAAGAGGGTTTAGCAAAATTTCAAAAGATTTCAAATTATTATTTGTTTTATTATTTACATAAAAAACGCAAATGTGCGCTTATATTCGTAAAGTATTTCTTTTAAATTCATTTAAAACGGCGGTTTAATTTAGTCCTTGAAACAAAAATCCTTGATTTCCTGCACCTGGTGCTTGATCACTAGCTTGGGAAACAGCCGTTTAGCCTGAAATTTCTTCATATTGTGAACCGAGTCGCCCGGCTTGAGATCCACCGTAGGGATGAGTTCACTTTTGCAGGACTCTAGTGGGTGCGCTTGGTAGGGTAGGGTAGGAGTCTGTTAGCCCATCATTGGTGCAGCTCGCAGGTGAGCCTGCCAATCGAGTGCTCCTCCGCGAAGCGTTGTGGTCGGCAGGGAACAAAAGTCCCGTTTGTTATCCGGCAGTTGGACAAGGAGTCCACCTCCGTGTAGTCCACTCGCCTTGCGATGATGTGCCCCATTCGTTCCTTGTTGAGGGTAACTGCATGCTCCTTCGAATTTTTGGCCTCCTCCTCCTTGCGAGCTTCAGCCTCGACTTAAGTTGAGAAGGTGTCATCGTTGCATTATAATTTTTACAACTTATTTAAAATTTGGTTGTCAACAAACCGAATACAGCATATACAGCCCGCCAACGGAAATCTGTGTGACCGCAGTACTTGCTCAAAGAAATTGCCGATGAATTTTCTAAAAGAAGGTCATACTCCGAGAAAAAGAAAAAGAATGGCCTCTTTTCGACATCGAAACTGTTCGTCGATCTGAGTACTAGGCTTAAATAGTTATATTTGCTCTCCCTTTCGCTCTCGAAATACTGAAAGAGTTAGTTGGCAACTAAGTTTCAAACCAAACTAAGTTTCTAGTATTTTATTTCTATCATCTGAGTACCGCCTGTCGAACGGCTCCCTCGAAAAGTGTTTCGATGTTATTGGCCTCTCGCTCTCTCTCACTGAAGCCTAGTACTCAGATCGACGAAATGAGTTCGAGATCAGTGAGAGAGAGCGAGAGGCCAATAACATCGAAACACTTTTCGAGGGAGCTGTTCGACAGGCGGTACTCAGATGACAGAAATAAAATACTAGAAACTTAGTTTGGCAACTAATCGCGTTGCCAACTTACTCTTTCAGTATTTCGAGAGCGAAAGGGAGAGCAAATAGAACTATTTAATAAAAAGGTCGTTCTCCGTTGTTGCCCTCTCGCTCTCTCTCTTAAAGAGGGCTTAGCAAAATTTCAAAAGATGGCGCGAAATTCGACTGAACAACGAAATGTATGCAAATTATAATTTGTTTTATTATTTACATAAAAAAACGCAATTGTACGCTTACATTCGTAAAATATTTCTTTAAAATTCATTTAAAAACGGCGGTTTAATTTAGTCCTTGAAACAAAAATCCTTGATTTCCTGCACCTGGTGTTTGATCACCAGCTTGGGATACAGCCGTTTAGCCTGAAATTTCTTCATAGTGTGAACCGAGTCGCCCGGCTTGAGATCCACCGTAGGGATGAGTTCACTTTCGCAGGACTCTAGTGGGTGCGCATGGCGTAGGAGGCTGTAAGCCCATCATTGGTGCAGCTCGCAGGTGAGCCCGCCAATCGAGTGCTCCTCGGCGACCGTGCAGAAGACAAGCGTTGTGGTCGGCAGGGAACAAAAGTCCCATTTGTTATCCGGCAGCTGGACAAGGAGTCCATCTCCGTGTAGTCCACTCGCCTTGCGATGATGTGCCCCATTCGTTCCTTGTTTAGGGTAACTGCATGCTCCTTCGGCCTCTTTTCCTTGCGAGCTTCAGCCTCGGCTTAAGTTGAGAAGGTTTCATCCTTGCATTATAATTTTCCTAACTTATTTCAAATTTTGTTGTCAACAAACCGAATACAGCATATACAGCCCGCGAACGCAAATCAGTGTGACCGCAGTACTTGATCAAAGAAATTGCCGATGAATTTTCTAAGAAAAAGGTCACACTCGGAGAAAAAGAAAAAGAATGGCCTCTTTTTAACATCGAAACTGTTCGTCGATCTGAGTACTAGGCTTAATGCATTAGCGCCTGGCGAAAGCAACGATAGTAATCGATGAATGAAAAGAAAAAAAATCGAGTTAAGTTCCACCCCCAGCAATTTCGTAAACAATTCAGCAAAACACAAAAAAAAAGTCGCATAAATTTAGATAAATGTCGCAAATTAAGTAGTAAAAAAAGTCAGCATGGAGGTGTTCCAGACCGACTCCCACTACATCTTCGTCAAGCGGGACAAGAGTTTGTGGTGGCATCGCAGGACGTCGGAATTTTCAATAAAAGCAGGTAATTTAGAGGTCCCAAAAGTCAAATCAAATGTGTGGGTAGCTTGTTTTACATTGTTTATTTAACAATCCGACTGCAAACATGTTTTTAAGTTCATTCAGATAAATGATGCATCACATATGTACTCTGAATCACCAATTGAAGCTTCCTAACAAGTAATCACTGTGAGTGTGTAGATATGTGTACATATTTCAAGGGCGCAAGCATTCAATGATTAATGAAGTTTGACTAATTCGGGAAAGCGGTTTCCTGTAACCCCAACTAAGTGGATAACTAATTCAGTTCCTTGTTTTCAACTGCGCACTTTGTTTACATACTAAGTACGTGAGGAATTTATCAGACCCTCAGCTAATATTTGAGTAAAAAAAACAGTAGTGACAGTACTTTTGCATGTACAGTATTTATAATTTACCTACCTATTGGAAACCATTCCTTTGACCGCCTCATTAAATTGACAACCTGCTGTTTCCATTAATAAACCCTATAAATTAAACTACCGGCCGTTAACAATGTGTCTGCAACCGCTAATTGCTTGTTTATTGTGCAGCAATTACACTTGGATCAATTTCGCTGACACGCAACCTGTCGCTTTTAATGGATTCGGACTCCAAGTCCATGGGGATGGTCTTTCTCTGTTTTCCGTGACTCATACGCCGCGTGACCCCTGACCCATTCGCAGACCATAAATCTTTGCCAAGGTCAACGCAGCTGCTCCGCCCGTAATTTTTCGTTGTTTGCCAAAAACGTTTGTCCGCACAATGAAAAGCGGTTTCCCCACCCAGCCAAAAACTTGACATAATTTATAAGGGCCAACACTTTTCTATTGATTTTACGGCCCACAGAAAGCAGTCGACAGACAGTTTTCGGTGCTATCTCCCTAGGAAAACCAGATAAACCCCGACAGCCAGATAAGATTGGGAAAGAGTTCTCTCAGCAGCACTCTTTAAAAGGTTTAGGAAACTTTAAAATCGTGACTAAAACCTCATATACCCTCTAAAAGCGGATTTCCAAGGATGCACGTACATATGTAGGTGGCACGTAAAGTGCAATTTCACATTGCTGTTTTTAGCTGCAAGTGGCTGGGTGGCTTGAGGGTGGTGTTCGCATTCACTGCGCAGTAATGAGCATCCGTGAACCCAGGGGGAGAATAATGCCACACGCAACGCCCCAGATGCAAATATGTAACCTGAAATTACAGGCTTAGGCATTTATAGCCTTCATTAGTCAGCGGTCAATATTCGACCTCCCTTAACAAGTTAGTTGCTTGGGCAATTATTTGCTTTGAAATATTGTTTTATTTAGGGGGCGTATGATAATCAAATATCAATAAAGCTTGATGAACCCAAACATTGTCATTAGGAAACAGTGAGTGGGAGGTTACTATTTTTGGAACTCTTTTTCTAATTCTTTTATTTTCCAGGATGGGATCTCAGCTCTGTGGACGACATCGAGTGCATTGGAGTAACGCATGGGATTGTGGGCGTGATATCGCTGCCCAATGTCTACGAACCCCATTTGGTTGTGGTCAAGGAGGCAACCGCAGTGGGTGTGCTTTACCCACCCCACTTGGTGTACAAGATCAAGTCCATATGCATACTCAGTGCCGAGGAGCCGGATACTGAATTGCCCAACTGCACCAAGCACTCAAAGTGAGTCAAGTCAATTACTTACTTGTGTTCCTTACTAATTAATTCCCGATTTCCGAACCAGGAGCAACCAGTCCACGCCCACACACAGCGCTTCGACCTCGAACAACAACAATGCGAGTGTTCCATCAAGCGGCAGCGGAGGAGGAGGCGGTGGCTCCTCTAAGAGCACCAAACTGTTCGAGGGCATGAACAAGACGTGGGGCGCAGTGAAGAGTGCCGGGAACACCATTAAGAACACTACCCAGCAGGCAGCGAACATGGCCACCAAGCAGGTCAAGTCCTCGGTGGGGATCCGAGAACCCAAGCACATCGAACGACGCATCACGGAGGAGCTGCACAAGATATTCGACGAAACGGACAGCTTCTACTTCAGCTTTGACTGCGACATTACCAACAATCTGCAGCGCCACGAGGCTAATTTGGAAGAGAGCCAGCCGCAGGCTGATGAGAGGTTCTTCTGGAACATGCACATGATACGGGATTTACTCAACTTGAATGTGAGTAGCTGCGAATGCCTCCCAAAAAGATGAACAGGTACTAAAAACGACTCTTTCGCAGGACAAAACATGGATACTGCCCATCATTCAGGGATTTATGCAGGTCGAGAATTGTGTTATTGGCAACGAGTGCTTTACCTTGGCCTTGGTATCGCGAAGATCCCGTCATCGAGCAGGAACACGGTAATTCTTTTTGTCTCAAGTATTCCTTTTAATGTAGTATATTAATAATTTACTTTATGACAGCTACAAGCGACGTGGAGTGGACGAAAAGGGAAACTGCGCCAATTATGTGGAGACGGAGCAAATACTCTCATTCCGACACCACCAGTTGTCCTTTACACAAGTGCGTGGCTCCGTGCCGATCTACTGGAGCCAGCCCGGCTACAAGTACCGCCCCCCACCACGCCTCGATCGTGGAGTGGCCGAAACTCAGCAGGCCTTCGAACTGCACTTTGCCAAGGAGCTGGAGACCTACGGACGCGTCTGCATCGTCAATTTGGTGGAGCAAAGCGGCAAGGAGAAGACTATTGGAGATGCCTATGCCGATCACGTGATCAAGTACAACAACGAGCTGATGATATACGTAACTTTCGATTTTCACGACTACTGGTGAGAGGTGTTCATTGACTGAATTGTAAGATGGCCTACTAAAAGCTTCTCCCTGGTTTTCGATTACAGCCGCGGCATGCGCTTCGAGAACGTTTCGGCCCTGATCGATGCAGTGGGACCCGAGGCAGGAGCCATGGGTTTCCACTGGCGAGATCAACGGGGAATGATATGCAACCAGAAGTCCGTGTTTCGGGTGAATTGCATGGACTGCCTGGATCGAACAAATGTAGTGCAAACGGCCATTGGAAAGGCTGTGCTTGAATCTCAGCTAGTAAAATTAGGCCTCTCGCCACCCTATACGCCCATTCCGGAGCAACTGAAGTCCCCGTTTATGTTGTTGTGGGCAAACAACGGGGACATCATCAGTCGTCAGTATGCGGGCACCAACGCCCTGAAGGTGATTTAATAACTAAGGATTTATTGGGATTTAGTACTAATTTAACTTTACAACAGGGGGACTACACTCGCACCGGCGAACGCAAAATCAGTGGCATGATGAAGGACGGCATGAACTCGGCCAATCGGTTCGTATAAGACTACAGTCTACTCTCTATTTTTGTGTATTTTTTGCTGCTCTTAACTTTGTTCCGTTACCATTACCTTGATTGCTCCTCTTATCACAACCATTTTCCACCTAATCCGTTAATGTGTCTTGTTTTTTTGATAACAATTTGAATAGAGTCTTGGCCATCCACATTTTTTCTGCACATTTTCGGGTAGTTTAGAGTCCCAAATACCAAAAGCTCAAAAGCCGAGTCATGCGATCATATACTTTTCAATCGTTATTCATAAATTTTACTAAAGCTGCATGCCTTTTTTCCGTAACTAAACCACTCCTAATGCCTAAAGTTTTGTTTTCCGTCTGAAAATCACCCAAATTCAAGCTATGGGGTTGCCCTTCTAACCATATTCAGTAGCGTACTACACTATAACCTTATACCGATGCACAGACCCGTAGCTAATGCCATGCCCAACTTCTTCGTAGCTTTTTGATACAAAACTTTGCGGACTCGTTTCGCCAGTGCATCATCGATCTGATGCAGGGCCAGTTGCAGCGGGCAGAAGAGCTACAGGAGGACGAGGTCCTGGACACCATTCTCCAGATCCTCACTCCAGAGACCCGGCCCCCGCTGCGGGGCTATTACAATCCTGGTGTGCTGGGGCCCGAGCTGCAGTTGCTCGAAACCATCGTCACGACCAGGTGCGCAGCTCAGAGACAATCCCGCGATGGAGTACATGGCCAAGCAAACGAACCCAGACAGTTACAGTTTTTAGTTGCATCAGTTGTTGTATATCCTTTGATTCTTTTTTCGCAAAAGGTACTCTTTCCATACTTAAGCCTTATTCTTTTCGGTCATTCGCACATCCGCTTATTTTTTGAAAGGTGGTTTATTGGTTTGTATCTAATGTGTTTTTGGAACTTTCAGTTATTACTTGGCGCGCTTTAAGGACTCTTATCGCCAGGCCACCATCGATCTTATGCTGGGCAACCAGGTCTCCTCGGAATCCCTTAGTGCTTTGGGCGGCCAATCGGGCCCGGATGAAAACGATGGAACAGAAAATGCCGAACATGCCAAGCTACTAGTGGAGGATTGTCGTCGCCTGCTGCTGGGAACCGCTCAGTATCCCGTTGGAGCTTGGGGACTCATAGATGCTGACCCAAGGTAAATAGTCTAAATATTAAAAAATGTATAAAGAATGTTGTAAAATCTGTTTCATTGCGTAGCTCTGGCGATGCCAACGAAACGGAGGTGGACTCCATACTGCTACTTACCGACGACTGCTATATTGTGGCCGAGTACGACTCGCACCTGGACAAAATTGTGCGCTTCGAGAAGGTACAACTGACGCAGGTGCGTCTCATCGAGCTGGGCATGCACCAGCAGACAAAAATTTTTCAGGGCTCCGCCCCAGCGCACTTTTGTCTGCGTATTAACTACAGCGTAGACGAGCAGGAGGGCTACTTCCACATGTTCCGCTCGGCCAATCTGCGCTTCTTCAACAACATGGCCTATGTGATCAAGACGCAGGAGGAGCTAACCGAGTCTCTGACCTCCATTGTGGAGATGTTCCGAATTGCCCTGGATAATGCTGGAAATATGGACGTTCGCTTCGTTACTGGTGGCGTGCTGCAGCGAAGGAAGAGCAAGTTGCCCACGCTGGATGTGCCCAAGGGCATGCCGCGAAACCTTTCCGAATCTCAGCTAGTGCAGCTCAGCTCCAAGGCTCTGTCAAATGTTGCGGGTCAGTTCTCGAAACTGGGCCAGACCTTCAAGAAGCCTTCGAGCTCTAGTCAACAGCAGGCCCATCCCAGCAACTTGGCAGCCATCACCAATCCCCAAGTGATGCGCCAGTCAGGAGGCAACGAAATCGAATCTGGCCAGGAGGCGGAGAAGGCAGTCTTTACGCTGGGTCGCAAGCAGCGAAACTCGAACAGCGCCAGCAGCACCGATACCGATGAGCACGACAACAGCTTGTACGAGCCCGAGGTGGACTCCGATGTGGAGATAGCCCTGGACAAGTCAAACTACAACGAGAATGCCTTCCTGCCCTCGGTGGGCATTGTCATGGGCAGTCAGAAGGAGTCGCCTGGCTCCTCGAATAAGATTCGGCAGCTGGAGCAGAAAGATAGCATGTGCAAGACCTCCGAGGACGTACTAACCATTTCAATTACCTCCGTGACAGATCACGTTAGCCTGCCCACGGGCCTTCTGGAGAATGCTCCTCCCGTTCGACCGATCACTCCCAATCCGCTTATCTGTGTGCAAGCGCAGGAGGCTTACGACGACGAGGAGCAAGAGGTGAAGCCTCTGTCCAGGTCTGTATTCTACAATTAATTCATGGTTGTAGTCGTATTTCGGTTTGAGCTTTGTGTTTTGTATTATGTTGTTAATTAGCCAATATGTTTGTAGTAGAGTTTATAAACGTTTGTCAGTTTTTATCCCTTCAAGCTCAAAGTATTATTATTATCCCTCTAAGCGTTCAATGTGTTCTATCTTTATAATAAAAACCTAAGACTAGCATGTATTATTGTACAAAAATCGAAATATCAGTGCCTGCTCCATACCACATACACTCGGGCTGCTTCTGGCCAAAAATCGCTCAAAATAAAGTATTTAGTTCAAACTGAGCCGTGTTTGTATTGTAACGATTTGCCTGACGCGATTCCAGTACGTCAGCCAGAGATCTCAGCCTGCCACTGGGCCTACCCACCCAACCGGAAGCCAACAAGCTGAAGCAGCTCACCAGCCCGCTCTCAAAGCTGGCCAAGAACATTGGCCTTAATCTAGACCCCCGCAAGATAGCCACCAAGGTGAGTTCGATTTACAATATCTGTTCAAAATGGTGCTAATGGTATATTTTTTATTTACAGACCGGAGTCCTCTCACCCACCACTCTCTCCGGCGAGAATTCTCCGCCAGATCGCAGTCCCGGCTCCCGTGATCATCTGCTGGAGCTGTGGGAGGCTGAGAAGTGTAAAACCAAATTAATAGCCCTGTAAGCTGGCCAAAACGCTAGCAGCACCAAAAGCTTCACACTCATAAATAAACTAGTGCAAGTGATATATTTATTTTCGTAATAGAAGGCAGCTAAATTAGAAGTGTTCTACCTGTTGCACGAGGCACTTCCACTAATGTCAAATTGGGGAAACAATATATAAGCAATCTCCCCGTTCTAAAGGTTCTCGTAGATGATATATGTAGGCTGTATTTGTGATTGTTAAAGCACCAAGCTGTAGTGAGTTATTCCATTTTTGTGTGTCTAGGATATTTATTTTTAAGCCTCGTCAGATTTGCTTAGAGTTTAGTAGAATACATTTCGGCACTTGGCTTATGAAACAGTAATACATACGTACATCAGGCTGGTGAACTAAAAACTCCACAAAACGAAACCACATGAAGACATGACAAAGAAAAGACTTGGCGCCTGCCAATTTTTTACACGCCACACTAAAAACGAAAAGAAACCATTTTTTGGCTAGAAACTAAAACAAGTAATAAACTAGGCTTATTGGGCTAACAAATTATTCATGAGAAGCAGGAGAATTTCACAACAGCCAACGAATATTCGACGAGTTTGGTGATTTGTTCAGTAATACTTTCTGTAGTGTGTTTGTAAATAGCGGAATATTTTATGTAAACATAATACAATTAGAACTATGTATGCGCCACCGATTATATGAAATATACTTATGTGTTTAAATGCTTAAATTGTGATTTGTGGAAACTAACTATGAGGGACCGACCACGTCCAATCAAAATCGCAGCACGTCAGTGGCAAGTGGTATCCCGTTGCTTGATGTGGCTTGTTTACATAAGCGATAAACAGGGAAGCAAAAAATGGCAACCCGGCACCAACCCCTAAAAGTCTGAGCGAAGTGGAAATCAAAAATCCATTAAAACACCACAGAAACGGACCCTGTAATGCTGTCAATCAGCTTACACATACACAAGTGCCTCTATTGATATTGGACTTTATTTATGCGAACTTTGGACCAACTCCTCCGTAACTTTTGCCCCGCCAGCTGATAAGAGCCACACGCTAATGAGGATGTGGATGTGGATGCGGATGCGGATGCTGATGCTTCCCTGATGACCAGGCGTCCAATATCATGCTAATGTGTACGCACAGTTGCATCAATTGTTTTTCAATCAAAGTGCCATCAATCTTATTGGCTGTTTGTTTAATTAACGTACGCATTGTCTACCTACGGGAATGGAAAGCGGAGTCGGAGAAGGAATGGAAAAAGGTGTCAGCTGGGTGGGAAGCACGCAAGGATATTTCATGCCAATCCATTTGACCCCCGGTCACGCCTGATTGCCGCCCACCCTCCAGAGTCAAGGATGCACTGCCTGCCGGAGTCCCTGGCATTTTTCTTTCGCATTTCACTTCTTAACTTTGTCCATGTCTTTTGCGTCCATTAAGTGTGTCTGTGCTAAGACTTGGAAATTGTCTTTTGAATGTTTCAATTACACGCCTTCTTAAGCACAGCTTCCCTTTCAAATTGAACCGACGCCACCAGACTCCGTCCGGCTTCCATGGTCGGATGGGCGGACTGCAGACGGATGGAGACTGATCTGGGTTGCCTTTCCTTTCCTTTCCTTTCCTTTGGTGTTTTTCCTCCTCCGTATTCGTTTCGGTTTGACTCGGTTTTTATGCGCCAATAAAGTGAAATGCGGAGATAGTCGGAGGATTTACTGCCTCTTGGAGTAGGCTACATGGTATTTGGTGTGCATGTGTGCTTTATAACTCCCACATCCCATCCCCCGGCCAATTTCGTTAAACACTTTTGCCTTAAACCATTAATTTCCTATACGTTCGACATGTACGTGCTGCCAGGGACTCCCTGCATCCCGAAGCTCTATGGAAAGTTAATTTTATTGCTAAAAGCGGGTTAAGTGCTCGACGCACAGCTGAGTGCCTCGCCTCTATTTTGTGGCACGGAGGGTGTCGAGCACTGGGCACTGGGTGGTCCGTGATAGAAATCAAATTTGCTTTATGGTATGTATGCTAATTTGGTGTCTGGTCCGGAGTGCGACATGTAATCCAGGGTCCAGTAAATGACTTCGACCACGCTGCACTTGATGGGCCTTTAATTTCGGATTGAGCTCGTTCCTGAGATAGGAACTTGTATCGTGCGAATTCACTTGGAAGTTACTGCCCATAAAGTTAATCATAAAGATTTCGATTACAAGAACCATATTGTAGTGAGCTTAAAAACGCACTATGTTTACTACATTATTTTTTTATAGGACTAGTAATAGGGCACCATTAAAATGTTTAATCTAAAAAATTTGAAAATGTTTGAGGAACCTATCAGAAATTTTGTTGAATGTGTATCCCGTTTAAGTTAAATAAATAAAAGATAGCTTAAATACTATTATTAAAGTTAATTAAACCCAATTAAAATAAGTTGGACAGTTGGTGTATTTATGACCAGGATGAATAATGTCCGTATAGAGACTTAGATTTAAGAAACTATAAGTTTTGTTTTGTTTTCCACCCATTTATTTTATTCCAAGTCAAATAATTTTACTAACAGAGTTCCAAGGATTTTATTATCAGGGTACTTGACAATAATGTTCTTATTTAATTTATATTGCTTAAAACCATTTATAAATTGTTCGACCACAAGTTGAATGAAATCAGAGCACTTTTCCTGCCGTTAATTGATATGGTTGCACTTTGAACCGCGCCGAGCTGTTAAACCGATTAGAATAAATGCATGCTATTTTCACACCGATATAAATATACAAATTGTATGGAATGGTAATGCGAATAAATCAATCGAAATAGCCGCAAAATCAAATGATGCATGAATAAAATCCAAAACCGCTCGGCGTGCCAAACAATATTTGCAGATGCGAATCACCTCGAGGTCAAAGTGCACGCATATGTGTGTTAGTTGTGTTAGCTGGCACTTGGGCATGACATGACCTATGACCAGACCAGCAACCGAACCACCATGACACTTGAAAGCAAATTAAATAGAAAATTGAGTTTTTCGGAAAGTCATCCCAAAAATGGTTGTGAAATTTTATACATAATTGAATTTCTGGTCAAGCACACACACACACAGAAAATCTCTGCATACAATTACCTGAAACCTAAACACACAGACAGCTGAGGTCAGAGGTCAGCGAGGGGCGGTTTCCATGCGGGCGGGGCCTGTGGCTATTGCACCACACGCCAAACAATCGGAAACCGAATGTCATCTTCAATTTCAAATTCAATTATAAAACAAATTGGTTTGAGAGCAAATAAGTACTCACACAGCCAGATAAATTCGCAAGTGAGTGGTGGGTCAGGAGGAGGAGGAGGATGAGCATGCGGCGGAAGACCCATCCTCGAGGCAACATCAAACGGCAAATCCATTCATCCACTTTGCAATTGTGTCCGGTGAAATAAATGTAATGAAATGTTAACAAAAGACAACAGGCTGGCAAACAAGTAGCAAAAACCACAAGGGTGGCTGCTCCTGCTCCTGCTGCAGTTGTGTCCAAGGACTTCCTACGTCCTACGTATCGAATTGGTTTGATGAGATTTATTGGCTCAAGTCCCACTTGACCAGCGGCCAGACAATTATGGATTAGTGCCATTTGTTCTGGCTTCGCCGGGATTGGATATTCCACATGGTCGCATGACATTGATGATGCTCTGATGCTCGGACGACGATGATTATGCGGCATAATGTGGCACCGATTTTCAACGCCTTTGATTGCGGTATCAGTGTTGCCTAAAAGGCATCCGATTACCTCCAGTCCGCCCAATCGAAATCCAAATCCCAATCCCCGATTCCACCCCCGTGTGTCCAAGCTGTGTCCTTGGGCAACCCACGCATGTCAACGCCAGAAACGGCCCTTGTCACTGGTCCTTGGGGGGAATTTGTCAGAGCATCAGAGCAGCGTTAAGGTGCCAATTAAGGGCTTTTTAGTATCAATTACAAAATCGCACGTTTCCACACCTATATCAATGTGTGGGCGTCATCCTTTGGGGTCCTTCGAAGCTGGGGGAGTGGAATGGAGTGGATGGCTCGAATTACGTTAACGCCACCAACATGTTGGTCAGCGTGCGGATGAGCTCCACCACCTCCCAGTTCCCATCTACCAACTCCTTCGCCTCCTTGCGAAATTGTTTTGTGGCATTGTTTTTATCGTCCTGTTTGCTGGTTCACTGTTTTTTCTGCTCTGCTTTCCTCCTTGTCACTCGGTCTTTGACAGCGTCATTTTGCCAGTGATTTATTGTCCTGTCGCTGGTAAATTGGGTTTGTCATTAAAGTTGCTGGATTTGGCAATGGCATAATCGAGAGATTACCAACTCCCTGCCATGGGAAGCAATTTGCGGATGTTCGATTTGATAACCTTTTCCGTTTTTTTTTTTAAGTGGGAGCAGGGAGAGGTCAAGAATATTGATGAGGTCTGCAGCTATCAAAGGGGCATTTTAGTGAGCAGAGATCGTTTTAATGGAATGGCTACTTTTTAAGACTATTTTATAGGTATAAAACAGATTAAGTTAAAAAAGATCCAGTCTGTTCTTCTGTGCTCTGATTCGGAATGTTTTGTTAATTACAAAATAATCATTACTTTGAATTTGAGAACCCTAGCTATTGATACCTTCCATATCATTAGTCATAATTTCGATCCCTAAATATAGTTATTTATTGATGCCCATAACTAATCATTCTTAGCTACAACATTTATAAACTCTTTTCTAACTTTATTTGGTCTCATACAGCCAAAATTAACTTATGAGAACCAAATTTCAATTGAATTAGTCTCGTCCTTGAATTTACGGTCTTTCATGTGAATTTCTCAGGCGGCGACTTAGTCACACTTTCACACATGTGTCTGCGGTTTGGTCCGCCTCACATCTCCGACAGCTCCGAGCTCGAATTTTGACTGAGATTTTGATCGAATCCGACTCCAGGTGGCACTTTCAACGCGTCCCGTCAGTCGTCCAAAAGTTGGGTGTAATCCACACCCGAATCGCATGGCAGCGTGTCTAAGTTACACCCAATTTCGACTCGTATTACAAATTAAAATGTGCCGCAACCCACACACTTTCGGAGACCCATTTCCATAGCTCATTCCTGGAGAGGATGGGGGAACTGGGCGAGTTCGGGGTGACAGCGTTTTAAACTGATTAGCCGACACTCGGAGCTCCTTTCTCCTTCTGCGGCTGGGCTGCCACGGGTCAATGAGATGCTAAGCGTATCCCTATCCCCGATCCGTATTCCAAAAGTATGACAGCCACTGAAAGGGTGTCGTCGCAGCAACCTTCAAAGATTGTTTAATTTTTAAGCAGCCACCCAAAAAAACACTCGAAGGATTTACGGGAATTTGTTAGATGTTGCTTTGTGGCTTTGACATTTCGGGGGATTGATGGATTTTTTCTCGGCTGCGCTTTCAGTTGCGCACAGTTCAGTGAGCATATCCTGCGGGGCATTGATTTATTTGCCTCCGTTTCCCAATTTAGTTTTTTAAAGTTTCTGCTAAACGCCCGAAAACTGTCATCGAACGGAGGCCGGCTGACTTATGATTAATCGCTGGTAATTATATTGATTAATTGCCTTATTAGAGGCGTTGGCTTATGCGTGAGAAAACCAAATCCGGCTGCTGCCACGGATCATAATTCTTCGGCTGGTCTTGGGAGCGTGCTGAGATTGTCGGGGGCTCCATTTTAAAATAGAACACAGATATTATGAAGGGGCCCCCTCTTTAATTACCAGAAAAACCATTTGGCGCAAATGTTTTTCTTTGTTTCGCCCATCCTCCGGGTAAACAGCGAGGGAAACTCTCCTGGTCAAGCAATAATATTTCATTACACGCTGCGCTTTTATTTTTCAGCTTCAGCTTCAGCTTCTCCCGCCGTTCGACGGGCACTTAAAATTAAGCGTGCCCAAATCCCCAAAGACCACAAGCCCAACATAAACAAACTAACCGAATGAATGCAGCTCCTTCTCCGGGGAATTCGCCAGGAGACCACGGGGAAAGCGGGCAACCGCAATCATAAAAATAATAACCACATTATTGTGTTTAATAATGAAAAATATCATTTTCGGCATAACTTTTGGCTTTTGTTTGAGCAGTCAGCCCACAGAAGCCCATCCCAGGATTCAGAAATCAGGATTCCTCCAAGGGACGCCCGCATTTTGGTTGGTCCACAGCTGAGCAACCCTTAAACTTTCGCCTAAGCATATTTTCTAAATTATTGCTGGTGGCCCGCGATGTTTGGGGGAGTCCCTGCCATCGAGTGGCTTTTACTTAATTTGTGGGTACAAGTACACCCACCCACTCACCATCGCCCTTGGCTGCCATCAAAAGGGGTGCGTCTTGAGTACCTGCCACTCTCCGGGTCTGGAAGCACCACCCTCTGTTGTTTTTATGGGCATGTTGACTTTTGAAATTAGTTTTTAATATGCGCAAATACTTTTGCATATTCGGCTCAAGTGCTCAAAACTCGAAACTCGAAGCTCGAAAAAATGCGCCATGTGCCCTTATCAGGTAAATGGATGTTTACGAGGGGCACCCGTAAAAAGTGTAAATATTTGTAAACAACCGAAATGCAATCCACAAAAACTGTTTGCCCCCTTCTCCGCAGGCAGGAGAAATCCCTGCATATTGACATCAATTAAACTGAATCAAGTCGACACTCGTGCAAACAACGTAATTTACAACAAATGTGTTTGAAAATTGCTCGACTCCGATTCCGACAACAGGAACTATTCATTAGCCAACCCCCGGGCACTACACAAAAAAAAGGTTCAGCACCGGAGAAGCCACAGAATCCCAGCATCTCGCAGTCGGGGGTACAGGGATCTCTATCGACCATCCATCCAGCAACCCTTAGTTCCAAAAACTTTGTGTGGCCAGAAACAGGAGCAAAAGGAACAGGAACAGGAACTGGAAAAGGGACAGGAGCCAGAGGCGACAGGCGGCCACATTCGAGTGCGTTGATTTGCGCCTTGAGCTGATTTTAGGGCGGGCCGTAGAGGTCAACGGAAATAGTTCTATAATGAACAAAACACATTGTAAATTGTCCTGCCGGCATGGTAAATGGGAACAAGTGTGCAGAGACCCAAAAACATGGCCTACACTTGAAAAAAAATTCAAATGTAAATGTTGCATATCGCAAACTAAAGTCTTATAGATAAAAGTCAGTAAATACTATTTATTCTTACTCAAGTGCAAACAAGATTACTTAATAAATAATAAATATAATAAGTAAATAATTATATAACAATTTTTCAGAACTCGTCAAACTTAAGTTGTTTAGTTTTTATATTATTTTATTCTAAAATTTGTTGTTCAGAAGTAGATTCATACCTAAATAAGTTATACATTTTATTTAAATAGGTTACAAACTAATCTAAAAAAAATAGTAACTTCTTAAGCTTAGATATTTAAGTATAAAAATTGTTTCTATGTTTAAAAGAAATATTTAGCAAGCTAATATTTCTTAATTAAATTTTCTTGGAATACTATTGGATAACTTATCTATAAGCTCCGATTTTTCTCAGTGCATCTAGCTCCCACTTAAGTATGCAAACAAAGTGTAAAACAAAGTGTGCTCCTTTGTCACTCGGCTCAGTGTAGTTTGGGTCGTTCAATGTAAAAGGCAAATTAGCAAAAACCAGCCCGGCAATTTAAAATAAAATGTTCTGGGGCGACAACAACGATCCGAACAATTCTCAACTGCCTTTCTCTCTATTAGAAACTTGTCCCCAGACAATTCAATTTAACTACCCAAAGGCGAAAGGCAGTCGAGTCGCTCCCTAAGTGCAGGCAGGCACTCACAAATCACTGCGAAGTCCTTGTTTCCAGCCGGAGAACCACCACCACCAGGCGATACATGCAAAACTGCTGCCACAGCTAATTTAATAATTTATCATTTGGCTGCAAGGCAGCAACAAAAGATTATTTAAATTCGCGTGTTACACGGATCGAATGGGATGGAATGGAATGAGATGGGTTAGGATGAGTTCCCTGGGGTTGGCAGTGCAATAAATGACGTGTCGAGCCGCTGGCAATGCAGTGCAATAATTTAAAAATTTCCACACCCCTCTGTGGGGTTTTGTTAAATTATTTAAAATTAAATGATGTGGCAGAATTCAAATTTCTCAACTATTCTAATTGGCGCAACTAATGGCGAACGCAGCGAATTGTAAAGCAAATCGTCAACAAAAGAGTTGGAAAACCCTTTGACGAGACGCGGGCTCTTGAAACAAATTTGTTTACGCTGCGCGTTCTGAAATATTTTGATTTATATAGACAGGCAGGCCCTCGAAATCCGGAGCCGAGCTCGTCCTGGTCGTCCTGGTCGCATGTGTGTAATCCTTTCGTGCCCATTTCAATTGTTCGAATTGACAAATTGATTTCCACTTTTACCCGCTCGACTCGGCTCGCTCTGATTGCTTTTGGCTTTGGATTGTTTGCTTTGGAAATTGGCATTTTTCGTTGTTGCTGCTGCTTCTGATGTTGCTGCCACTGCTGCTGCTGCTGTTTGCTGCTGCAGTGTCTATTTCACATTTTTTGGCCACATGTGCGTAAATATTTATTTAGTTGTGGCCACACCGCAACCAGTTTAGTAACGCTCTGGGCCGCCGCCCATCATTTAAATGCATGCAAATTGTTGGCTTACCTAAGTCCCTTTTTTTTTGGGACTTTCCTCTTCCCCTTCTTATATAGTATATATAGAGATGATACCTCCCCTTCCTCGACTCGATTACGAGATGCTAACAGGGCCACGACAACTTTGTTGAAATTTATGTGCCATTGGGCGATGCGCTGCCCAGCCAAAGGAGCAAAAACAAAAAGAATATTAATTGCTTTTGCAAATGGAGTACGCTGCCAAAATGGCGCTGACCAGCTAGTCCACACATAGTTGGAAACTTGGCCTTTTGTCATGGCTGTAAGTGAAGTGTCTTTTTTGTCTTTGTTTTTGTGAGCACACTGAGAGGAAGTTGGTAAGGCTAAGGGCTTTTTTTGTTATCTTTAAAAGTGTAAAATCCTTTAATTTTGAAAATGTAATGATTTTTACAGTTATGTTATTAGATCATTATTAAGATCATATTTCGTTTTAAAAAACAATATATTGTTAAGACCCAAATATATTTTATTCCACCATTTGTAGCTTGTAAACAATTGCTTTTGTATAATAAAATAGCTTATAAATCCCTAAACTTAGATAGTAACATTATTTGTAGATGTTTTTTGAGACCATCATAATATATATCAACAAGGTTTTCTTTAAAGCTCTTCAAAAAAAGCCACTTACCTATGATCACAAACCTTCTAGGCCCCTCTCGCTTGTTTTTTTCTTAATTGTGTTTCAAAGCTTTATTCATATAATTTCTGCCAGTGCAGTAATTGAGCTTTGCATATAGAATCATATTTTTTCCTGGGCCCGCCATGTCACTAAACCGGCCATTGTTCTCGTAAACTAAACCCAGCAATCGCAGACTGCTACCCCCAATTCCTGTACGCTCCTTCTCGCTTTTGGCCAACTCTTTGGACCACGTTGGCGAATATAAATTGCGGCTTTATCAAAGCGCACGTCAAATCTCGTTTAAATTAATGAGTTTGAGCACTTTTTTGCTGGTTGCTTTGCTGTTAGTCGCATAGATGAGGCCTCTAGTTTGAAATTCTGTTTATTTATGCGTCATAAATTGCAGGGAATAAGAGCGATGGATGCGATGGGCCAAGGGGCACAGGAAACGGAAGAAGCGGAGGACTCTCTGCTTCCAAACAGGAAACACTGCCGCCGGGCAAAGCGTTAAAATTATGAAACATTGTTTGCCACTTTGCGATGAAAGCCGAAATCGATTAGGGGGAATGGAGTGGAGATGGGCTTGGGCCTGGGTCCTCTGGAAGGCAAGTGTGAAATGAGCAGCGGTTAAGTAGTCATAAACTTGCTTGGAGAGGAGATTGCCTCCAGTTAATTAAAATGTTTAGCCCGCCGAAGTGTTGATAATGACAATATATATGTATGTACACAAGACGACGACGAGTCGACTGCAAAGTTATTAAAGTTATTGTGGCGTGTAATTAGCTGACGAGCTGTCAACAATACAAAGTCCTCCTCCGTCCTCCCACGAAAGCCTCCGGCGCTTTGTTTGCTTGCCAAATTGTCGACTGATAAATCAATTTCTGGCGGTTCGGTTCGGTTGGGATAAAGTTATTGCGATTGCGCCTCGGGTGGTAAATCCTCTGCTGTTATTTGTTTAATTGACTTGCGAGCGTCGTTTGCCTGGCGGGCCATAACTAATTTTATAATTAGGCATGCTGCGGCGTGAATTACGGCTCCTATTACGGAGCGCCAGGATGTTCCAGGACATGGCAGGATGGCGTGGCAAATGACAACGCAATTATGTCACACAGTCGGCCTCTCTCTTTCATCATCGAATTTAATGCGCTTCCGTTTACACAGTACCTTGCGATTGGTCACGTGTTTTAGATCCCAAAATACTCGGCTCCAATTTCATTTATAAGTGCCCTTTCTGGGTCTTTAAATAATATTATATTGGTTTAAGAAATTATAAGCAATATAAAATAAGGTGCAATTCATTAAGAAAACATTCCTAATTAAGATAAGTTAAATTTAACTATTTTTTTACATCCTTAGAGATAATTTCTATCTTATTTTATTGAGATAAACATTTCTGCATTATTATTATTATATATTAACCTATTAAATTATCAGTGTGATCTTAATAAATTAACATTTTTTGTATGTTTTTTTCTGTGTGCTAAAAACATCTCCACTTCCTAGTCTTTAGACTGCAAATTGTTTTCCGTATTAATTAAATTAATTTGTTGCTAAGGGGAAACTTTTTCCGACCTAATTGAAAAATGCGCCTAAGCCGATAATTAGCATATTCTGGACAAGGAGTGGGATTCAATTACTCATACTTCAGGCGAGAATGGAAAAGTTTTGGGCCGTCGGCTGAAACTTCTGCCTGTCCTTCAAGTGACCGCTGCTGCAGCTCTAATTGGGCACAAAACACACTCACACACACACACACACGCAAGTTGCAAATTGTTTGAGTACAGTTTGGGACATCCTTCGGACAGGATGCCCCCCCTTTTGCCCCTTTCTCCGGCCACACACTCAATTAAAACTCAAGACCCATCATAATACAGCCGCCTTTTAGTCGTGATGTTTCAACCTTTTCCACTAGAATTTTTTATTTCAACAGTCTGCGGGAAAAAAGGATTTACTTTGATTCTTTTTCCCAACACAGCACAAAATGTGTCCTTTTTTTTTGTTTTTGGGGAAGGTGGACAACTGAAAAGTGTGTAAAGTTTAAAGAGCCTTAAGGGATTATGCGCACAAATGTGTTGAAATTCGGGTCTTAATGATAGACCAAGTGGCAAGCTAACCAAGAAAAAAAAAAACTGCAGAAAAAAGTAAGTGTCCGAGAAAAAAAAAGGGACACAAAAAGGACAAGCATTTCGGGCCGTGGCTTATGGCCATTTATAGATAAGAAGGTGGCCCGAAAAAAAGCTCCGCCAGTTGGCCCGATTGACTGGCCACTTATTAGTGTCCGGCCAACTGTGTCCCGATTCCAGCTGAGACAGGGATAAGTGGCAGTAAGCCTGCCGAGGATTCCACTCCCTCATCTTGTTCCACATTTCACCGGGATTTCTGCAGGGATTCGTGGCAGGTGGGTAAGCTTTCATTTTTCTTGGGGGGAAACATCTAATTTTCATTAAATATTTCTGTAATTTCAACTTATTTACATTTATTTGTTTGTTCAGCATTGACTCGCTGACATTTATACCCCTCTGTTTGTTGTCTCCTGCCGAAATCTGTTCACTTCCCATTCGGAACTCGGCTCAAGTGGCTCAGGGGTCGCGTGTCCAAATATTGTTATTTGTTTTATTTGTTCAGCCTGGTCGGGGACAGTTTGCTGATATATAGTAAGAAGGGGATGTCTACTTTGCACAAGAACAAATCTACTTGAAGTACGACTGAAATATTACAAGATGTGTGTACACAATCGGATGATGAAGTAGCCAATATGATAGAGCTGGACAAAAGGGAGATACTTAATTTAGAACTGCAACTAACGAACAGAAAAGGGACAAACGTATTGCTATTTTTGTTAAAAGTCTTACTTTCTTGTAAAATTTCAAAAAATTATGGTAAGTCGCGTTTCCTTTTAAATACTGATTTCTTAGAGTAGTAAAATATTTAGCAAGAAGTATCTTGTTTCTTCAAACTCGAAAAAATTCTGATAACCCACAGGATCACACCAAAAATTGTGAAGACTCTGAGCATTGAAAGGAAAGGTGTCGAAGCTACGATTTTGATAGTGAACAATGAATTTTGCAGAAGCTTCAAAGGTTTTCCTTACTGGACAGTAATTAAATTTTTAGATAATGTGTTTCAGTCTGCACAACATTGTTACCATGGGTGCCCTGGAAAGTTTCTATAATCCCCGATACTAGCATTACCGCCACAATCGGCTGGGCCAAGTTCCATTTGGAAAATGTTGCCCTCACAAGGTGCTACAATGTGCCCAAAACACTTGGCTCTGGGAAAGTTCGTTGGCTCTCGGCTGGAACCCAACCCAGAGGCTTTTCTTTTTCCCAAAACCAAAGGAAACCCAAGCATCACCCATTACGGGCAACAACAATGGGTGGAGGCAGCAGCAGGGAAAACCAAAAAAACAAAAGGCAATCAAAAAAGGCGCACTGCTTAAAATAAAAAACAAAAAGAAACAGGAGAAAACGAAATACTTGCAGCTAAGTTTCCACTTTTTATTGTGCCGAGGAGGGTAAATTATACTACGTGAGTGCACATGGTGAATTTCCCAAACTCTACTTAGTGGCCCTCATCATTGGAAGCGGTATAGGTGGTGCTGTTGGTGGTGTTGGTGGTGTTGATGGTGCGTTACCGGAATCAAATATAAAATACATTTAAAAAAGTAAACTTGAAGGTATTAAGAGGCAAGTGCAGAAATCGGAGAGACAGGGATAAGTGGGTACGAGGCGACACTAAGTAGCAAATGCAACTGACTCTGTGGCAAGTGGCTTACACTTACATTGCCTTGGGATCCTATGTTAATTTGGTTGGCACACAAATACCCAAATCGAGATTGATTTCGGCAGCCCCATACACTTGACTTGAGTCGATTTAAAATTTTTGCCACCACAACAGCATGAAATATTCAAATGGAATTCAGTCGCCTCGCCCACACAGCTCTCGATTTGTTCTCGAGTGCGATTCCAGATTCTAGGATCCGGACAAGGATCCGGATGCGGATGTTCAAAGGACCCCAGCGACTGGCTCTTAAGTGCGGTTGCCAATGTCAATTGGCCGTTCGTTGGCCAAAATCGAACCGGTAACCGATTGCATTTTAATTTTCCACTTCCACTTCCCCAGCCAACTGGAGAGATTGGCAAACTCTGTGGCATCGATCTCGTTTTCTTATTTACATTAAAAGCTGTTTGCATTCACTTAAAAGGATAAGCAATGTCCTTTTAATGGGTTTCAAATTGAATAAAGGATTAAGTTGTTAGTTTAAAATTGAATTGCGTGCGCTCGTCCGAAAGAACTTTGCCTTGTGCAAAAGGGTTAGTTTTCGGTCCCCTTTTTCGGGGGAATCCTGGAATCCTGCACTGCAATCCCATTTCACGCCACTGCCCAAAAATCGAACGCCTAACAAAGGCCGGAAAATATGTATGTGGATAGGAGGAAAAACCAATAGATATAACGACCTGAGGCCGGGCCATTCGCTAATTAGCAACGCTACTGGCAACCAGCAAAAAGCGGGCATCAACACAGGATCAGGATCAGCTAGATTTGAGCAGTGTTGTCCCACGTTAATAATCAACCAAAAATAGGCAAAACAAAATATCAACAAATAAATGTAATTATTTCATTTTATCACATTTAAATATTTACATTTTATAATTTAATTATTTCTCTATAAAATCACTTAATTAAAAAAAATTTTAGGCGTTGAGCTGCCTTAAGGTACAAATCTGTAAATTCTACTTACAGGGAAAAAATGTCTTTTACACAATCAAAAAGATTTTTCTAAAAAAATTTTTTTTTAAGGGTCTTAATCACAAATTTTCGCAGTGCTAGGACAAAAAGTCTTCCCAGTTTAAATGTCAGTAGTTAGCGGATTATTTTACAAGTCTAGACAAGTATATCATTTCATATTTAGATCAAGATATTTGGCTAAAATAAGGTACATAGTCTAATTTGCAATATGTGGTTTCTGGTTAAATGCTAAAAATCTTACGTTTTAATCCTTATTTCAGAATTTAACCCCTGAATAATGTCAGATTTAGCTATAAATCAGCTGAGTTGCCGTCACCGCATCACCAGCAGTGGCTGGGATAATTATTTGGCAATTTTGGCACATCCAATTGATGCGCTGCATTGTCATAACGACCAGATGCGAGTTTTGTGCAGGTGTCGCATCTTTCTGCTTTCTGCTCACTTCCTGCCAGCGGAAAACTTTAACGAGCACATTAGCAGCATACCAATTCCATCCCCTGCGAGGATTCATTTCATTCATTTTACTAGCAATTTGTTAAGCTCACCGCCCGTGGGGAAAACGTAGAATGGGATGTGAGTCCTATTCTATCCTTACAATTAGTTGTTGGTCGGGCTGCTCATTTTAAAACTGCCAAGTGAGGCCAGAACCGTCGCTTAGTTTGCAGTCCGTTCTTATTAAAACAAATCTGCTCATTACGGCCGGCAAGGCAGAAAACCAAAGCCATTTGCAAATGTCCTCTTTGTTAGCCAAGTTTATTTGGGAGTCGGAGCCGGAGCCACCGCAGATGTGTCTGCTGGACTAGTTTCCCCAAGGGACTCTTCTCTGTGCTGTGTCCCGTATGTGATTGAGAAAAATCTAGCGCAACAAATGAAACCGACTTGGCAGAAAAGGTGTATTGCTCACCCGTAATTGAGTTCCATGGCTATAACGAATAAATTAAATAAATTGATGCAAGATGGAGCAGACTGATGGGACCCAAGACCTGCTGGAAATTCAACAGCTCAAATGCAAATAAATTAATCCTTGTAAACGCAACATCAAAGGACACTGGCTGCTCCTTTGTGGCTGCTTAGTTCCGCCGCAATTCGCGTATAATAATTACTGTAGTTTGTTGTCTGCCAGAAGGCTTTCTCTCTCTTAATCTTTTGGGGCACTGAACGAAAATTTCAAGAAATCTAAAATGACTTTACATAATTAATCGAAAAATAAAAAGTCTTAGTTAAGATTGAATTTCGAATGAACCAAGACTTTTGAAGCAAGTTATCAGTGCTTAAATGTATGGGCAAAATATGTCTTAAACAAATTTTACAGCTATTATTAAAAATAATTTAGTAAAGTTTTTTTCGCTTACATTTTTACAACCACTAAACCTTAAATATTTCGTAATCCAAAGGATCTTTTAAGTAGATTTAAAATTATTGAATAATAATATTTTACGTACCTAAATAGGTATTTTAGATAGTATAACCAAATTTTCCCCTCAGTGTTTTTCTGGGTGGAGCTCCAAGAAAACATGGCTGACTCTTTGCCCCAAAAAGTTTCTGGCAGCTCCTTTAATTATGTCCCGGCTTTGTTTGCTTTTGCCTGTAATGTCACACTTAAGCGGATTTCGCAAGAAAGCCCGGCTAAGGGGTAGCAATGACATAAATAATCAACCAGCTCGGTGGCAACTTCTGGCCACTCGGAATGCTGATAGTTTTATGTTTGACGCTGACAAAGATGGGTTAAAGGGTGGCCACCGACACTTGCCCAAAAACCCGTGAACAATGCTCTCCGGTCGCGTGGCCCTTTGAATTTTGCGGGCTCGAACAATGGCAACAAATGGAAGCTGTAACTGTAACTGTAACTGATTTGCCAGCGGCGTCCACATAAGTATGCAGCAGGCCAAAACAACAACAGTCTCAGTGTTGCCTACTTTGGGTTAACAAATGTAGCTAAATTAAGGTAAGAATAATATTAACAAATGCTTTTTCTTGTTTTTCCTGCTAAAAAAAATCGTTGCATGTCTTTTGATACCATAGTTATTTATGAAATTTTGTGAAATTTTTGTATTTATAAAATAGCCAGAGATTAAAACAAGAAATCTTTTTTTTTCAAAGCCAGAACTTCAGAATATTAAGTACAATTTAAACATTTTTTGTATTTGATTTTTCATTTTCTCTATGTTTTGTATAATATCAATTTGTATGAAATCAAGTTTTAACACAAATCGTAAAAGTTTATTCTTTACCTTTTTCTAATTTATGTCTTGTTAAATATTCTTTGGCATAGTATTTTCTAGTGATCAATTAATCTTGTACGAATTTTTTTGGTGCAAGAACAATATTTTTTTGCTACAAATTTTTATAAGCCGGAATAAAATGTACAAATTTAATATTATTTAAAAAAAAGCTAAATACCAGAAACCTTCAGAAAGAAAATCTAAGAGGTAACGACCTTCAACAGTAGCCAGTTTTGGGCTAGAAAACAGCCAAGTTATCCATACTGACTCCGGAGTAGAGCGATCCCCAGTTGACCGAGCACACGCCCGCAGTATAAACAACTCAATTTGAATGCATTTAACCGCGTAATTGAGCCACGCGCCGGACAGCTACGCGTGCGCTATTTGTGGCCAACCCCCTCGGCAAGGCCACCTTCCTCCTCCCACTGGCACCCACTCCCCCTGCTAAGCGCGGCAAATTGCAAACCAATTGGCATGCAACTGGTTTTGGTAGCAGCTCTAATGGGAAAGGGATGTGGAGGAGGAGGAGGTGGAGGAGGCGACTCCGTGGCCCAGTCAATGCCCAGAAATTAGTGCGTAAATGTTTTCTCACCAAATAAAATCGGCCCAAAAGGGCCGAGAGTTTTCAGGCTTTGTGCCTCATTTCGCCACGCTTGCCGGGAAATTAACTGCGAATTATTCGGGCAGACGAGCCGGGCACACGTTCAATTTCGCTGGAGATTCGCGATGCCCTTCAGTTCCGCTTCCGCCTGACAGGTGAGCCTGCCTGATCGGGATGATGATGATGGATGATTGGTGGCGCGTGCATTACCTAAATGCTAACCAATTGGCCCCTCAATTGGCCAGCGGAAATGTGGGAATCGTTATATCATGGAAAATCAGAATTATCTTTGTTCGAACGGATTACAATTTAGGTAATTACCTGCCTAATATTTTGTAAATAAATTGATATTACTTACTACTTAGGGGTTGAACTTAAAACATTTATCCTTATCAATTAGCATTATACTTTAGGGCCAAAGGTCCATTGGATATTACAAATTATAAGAAGATGAAAAACATGTGAATAGAACTTTTTCTTAAGCAATCCATTACCGCTTTAGTTTCACCTTCACAAAACACACTTTTGAAAAATTCAAAAATAAATTGAATAGTTTTTACTTTGAGTGATAACTTTTTTTTAAAACACATTGAAATTGATCAAAATAAAAAATTTCATTTATTTTGTTATTTTTTAGCAACATCACTTTAAATAAAATTTTGTTAAAGCCTTTTTTTTATCCTCTTCCAAGAATGACACATTTGTTTTTCGAAAGATGGCGTGCCCATTCCCCCTAAATCGACCATAATAACATCAAATATAATTTCCAGCACACACTGAGTCTTTTACAATTTTATTGCCCATGCGCAATTTGAAATATTAATAGCCCTGAAAAACCAAAAAAAAAAAACAGAGAACACAAACCGAACCAGTTAAGTTCGCGCAAACAATGCGAGAAAACGCGTTAGCGTTACACTTACAGTTAGAGCGCCGGGCTTCAATATTACATGAGCACAAATTGCAATTTAATCCACAGATGTCAGCATTACGATCAGTGTCTCTGGGACAGCCCTTTTGCACGTGCCCCGGCAAGTTGAAAAATGGCATTAAAGTCACATTGACAATCATCAAAATGTGATTCGCCTGGAAAACAACAAAGGACGCAGCGGAAACCCACCCCGTGGCGATTGTGACTCAAGACACATGTGCCTGCCAACCGCCCACCCACCCATTTGCTCCCTGGTGACACTTTAGCGTTTTCCGGCCCTTCATCCTTCGTCCTTCGTCCTTAGAGCAGCCCAACCCAAGCCCAACCTCCCGGACTCTTCATCAAAACGCTCTGCGCAAATCTGTCATATAACTTTGGCAAAAGGACTCTTGGGAGCTTGTTTATGTCAACTTCAGGCCATAATTTATATGAGCCCGCATATGTATACATATGGAATGTCTAGGGGGCGTGGTGCACTTATTAAATTTTAATTGCAGCCACCAACAGCAGATGGATGCCCCAGCGAATGGCAAACTAAATGAACTAAACTAAGTCGCAACTTTATCCACCACTCACAATTAGTCAGCGGAGTAGTGTCCTCCGGATCCGGATTCGGATCCGTATTTATCTCCGCTCCGGCAGAGTTTTTTGGAGCGCACTCAGACGCGAAATTGTCGCAGCAATCCAAATTCAATTAAACAAACACAATAAGTTTCGATAAAGCCGCGCCGATAAAGAAGACAAACTAAATATTCGCATAAAATTTACTACATAGCACCCGTTTATCCAAGGGGATGGTTTCTCTGCACAAGGGAAGTCAATGGTGCAGATTAAGTGTTGCTCACACCAACGCAACTAGGACACATAGGATGAGGTCGAGGATGAGGACGAGGATGTGATGTATGCGTAATCTGGAGCAATTCAGGCGCATAAGAAGGCCCTGCTGAAAAGCGTAAACAAAACAAAAAAAAACCCAACTCGACCCACAAAACACTGCTCGAAATCGAATTCAAATTCACGGAAACTCAGCTCGGATTAATGGAAAATGAGCGGGCGGGGAGGACGACTTAATTGTGAGAGTGTCGCGTTTTGATTCTGCGGAAAATCTTCGGAGAGTGACTGACACCGAAAGTTCCCCAACTTCCTGACACACCGGATTGAAAAGCAATTGTCTTGGATTTGCGTCGAGGCGTTTGGGCCTCGTTAAGGGTAGCTTAACGCCGGCCTATGCCGCCTTAATTTATCGTTTCACTGACTTGCGAGGGGTTTTAGCCAGGCCTAATTTACACCCCCAAATATATACATTTCAATTCGTATTTTAGCACGGAAAGCTTCGTTTAAAGTAATTTTTATGGCATACAAACGAAGTTTAACCTCGGTTTGGGAAACATTATTTAGTATAAACTTACAAAAACTAAGCTTCCTGGCAGATAGAAAATATAAATGACAAGACTCCAGTAACCTGCCAATAATTTTGAGTTTTTTTAAAAGGAGTTTAGTTTTTTTTAACCAATAGATCATCAGCATTACTTTTTTTGTGTTACTTTTGTTTATTGATTAATGTTTTGAACGGAATAAATAAATTTTTAAAGCTTATGTGTTTAACTTTCTCTTAGTTTGTTTATACACTTAGCTTATAGAAAGTGTTTAAATTGTCAAGGTTATTTAGTATTTTTGTGCTAAACAATAATGTACAAAAGCTCCTAAACTCTTTACAATACAATATCACCATTGTTTCAATCTATCATGAAATTTGTTCATTAACTCGGTGAATTTAATTTCCATAGAGATATTAGGCAATATTGTGATTTATGGGATACAGATTTCATTGTCGTTTTAGAAAACCCAAGGGAATCCCAATGCACACTCAATTTTCGTGAGCTTTGCCAAAAGTTTTCGTGGCGAAGTGTGTGTGTGCCACTAAAATTAGCATTTAATTTTATGCAAATTAAACAAGCTCCCCCTTCCCTCCCTCGCTAGCTGCTCAGCTATTTGAATTTGCTCACATGTCTGCAGCTGAATAATTTAGCGACTTACATTTACAGAAATTAACGCACACCGACACACCAGCACGTCCTTGCATATATGCATGTGTGGATGTGTGGGTGTGTGGGTGTGCGGTGCAAACAGGATTTGTGCGACTAATTGCAAAGTACTTAAGCAAAGCTTTAAACAAATGTAAGAGCAAAAATTGTTAATGAATTATTTAAGCGAAAAGGAATGAAATCGGCTGCAGCACAAAAAATGAAATAACTCCATATGCAGCAGCACAAAAAACAGTGAGGAAGCGAGTGTATGAGTGAGTGAGTCCTGTTCGCAGTCCGGTCGTAATAGATATAAAGGGATTTTCCCCGAATGGGCACCGGTGTCAACGGCAGACGCAGTCAATCCCAATCCCAAATGACCGGCCATGCATGGATTTCTCGATTTCTGTTTCAATTATACGCATCTTGGCCCACACACAGTCGTTGAGGCGATTATAATATCAATGGGCCGGAGGTGTGCGTCCGTGAATTTATTCATTCGCTTGTCACTGTTTTGACAACCTCTCTCTCGCCTGCCACCCGACTCTTCAGGAACAGGAAGATATAGAGCCGGCGGCAGCCAGGAGCATTGTGTCACCCAAAGCGGATTAAGAAATTTCGTATTCGCATCCGTTTGCCACATAATTGAGTGGCCGGGTGTGAGTGCTGAGTCCTGAGCCCCTGATGGCAAATGAGAAGCAAATTTAAAATTTTACACTTGACTTAGCATTGTTGTCCTGCCATTTCACACGGTACATCGGTACATCATCCTTGCACCCCCCAAAAGGCGATTTATAAGTGTACTCTGTGGGTAGTTTTTAAAATGTTTATTTTTCACTTGACATTTATGCAATTTTTGGTTTGCTCTTTTTGATTTTGCTTGCCACTTAAACGCTACAAGTAATTGTATAATTTAATTCTAGATATGGCATTCGAGGTTCTAAGCACTAGCATAGCACATATTTATACAAGAACTATATACACAGCATGTAATCGAAAGAAGTAGCACAGGAGAACTCTGACCGAATACTAAACACACACACTTAAAGCAGTTTTGACATTTACAACTTATCCTTGGCAGCCGCTGACCCACCGCCACTTCCGGTCGCTGCACCCGCCCCTCCCACTTCCGCTCCCACCCTCCCCCGCTTCTCGAACAGTTGCAACAATCGCTGTTGCATCTTGCAATTTTATGAGTGCGAGTGGCTGAGGTGGTGGGCGCCCAGGGGGTGGAAGTAGGGTCCGTAGGGCGGATAGGGCACCGCATGGGAGTAGAGGAGACCGCTGGCATAGGCTCCCGGCCCGAAGGATCCGCCTCCTGGCGGCGGGATGGTGGGGCTGTTCACGTCCATGCCGGGATTCTGCTTCTTCCACTTGGTGCGACGGTTCTGGAACCAGATTTTCACCTGGAAAATATGGTAATAGGGAAAGGGATGGTAAATAAAGATGCATCACAATGTGACTTACGGCAGAAAGTACCATTAAATTATTTTTGAGGTTCACTTATCAAATTATTTCGCTACTTTAAATATAAAATAACATTTTAAGTATGTAATTTATATACACCAATCTCAAATTAAATATATAAATACAATAATTTAAATTTTCTATTCAATATCTGTTGTAAATACTTTAAATACAAATCGATTCTCACCTGTGTCTCTGTGAGACTCAAGCTGAGGGCCAAATTGAGCCGCTCGCAGACGCTCAGATATCGCGTTGTCTTGAACTTGTTTTCCAGCGAAACCAGCTGCTCATAAGTGAAGGCTGTGCGGGCTCTTCGTGGCTTTGAACCACCGCCTCCTCCGCCGCCACCACCTCCGGATTTTCCATCCCCATTGCGACTGCCGCCCTTCTTGGAGTCCGTCTCGCTGCTGGGATCGTCAATATCGCTGCCATCGTCGCACATATCGTCCTGATCCATGTCGTTCAGATCCTGGGCTGCAAGAGAAACAACAAAGAGGAGAGATTGATAATTTCTGTGTGCTTTCTTTTTGCATAAGTCAACAGGGTCGGGCCAACGTCCGTTGGACATCCATCACAGACAAATTGGCCAACGGAAATCAATCACCTCGGCCACCGCATCATTGTTGGATTAATTGGAATTTTTGGGCACATGTTGGCGCACATGTGAATGCCGGATGACCGGTCGGAAATTCTCCAAGGAGCGTCTGGCTCCGTTGATTGCCATGATTCGACAATCAAAATTCAATTAAGGCAGCTCGCCCACTGACCAACTGTGTCCGTGGGTGTGTCTCCCAGCCGAATATCAGTTACCAATTACGGCTACGCATTTCCTGATATTATGCAATCGTTAGCCAAAGGCTGGAACTTAAATATTGTAAGCCGCTAAAAACTTAGCTTGTTAACAAATTTCGCTGCTGCGGGCGAAAAGCAATTTTGCGGTGAACCCCTTTCAAAGCAGCGGAATCGATTCAGCCAGGCGAAAAAGGGTCGGCCAAAGTGTCAACCCTCTTTCAAGGATGCTCGCGTTGGTCCTGGTAATTGGCCAACATGATTGGCCGTGTTTGCATGAAATTAGAAGGGGGTAGAGGACGAGAGAGGGCCTAAAAGTGCACCGCAGACTGGTCGGCAATTAAACCGAAAATTAACGTGAACGCTTCATTTAATATTTAACGAATTTGGCGAATGTCGCAGCGTGGGCACCGCCATTATCACTGTTAATGGGCTGTGGAGTGTTTGCAGGCACTTTGATATGCATTAATGGCAGCCCCATCAATATCTAACCGATTCGAGTCGACGACTGCCCCTGACCACAATTGGTTTGAGTCAATTGAATTAACAGCCCCCACAAAAATCAGCGACAGACAGGCTGTCAAACAAACGCAAAAAGTTCAAAGGGCAGCCGGAAATGGGGAAAATCGGGAGAGGAGGTGGAAAAGCCGGCCTACCTGGCTAATAAGCGTTGCAACCACAGTTTTCCAGGGCGGAAACGGGCGCCTAATTACGCTGACCACTCAACTGAGAACTGCAACATGGCGTATGGGTGATGTCGGGCATTTAGGGAGAGGACGACAGGCAAAACATATAAAGCATATTTGCGTAGAGTAATCGGAAATTTATGTGGGAGTGTGTTTCCTCTTACCATTGAAATAAATTCTTTTGCTTTTATACTTTTTACTTGTCTATATTAAATAAGAAATCCATTTGAAGAACTTTTGGTGGCTTTAAATATTTAGACTACGTTATTAACGTTGTCACTGTAAGCGTTTAAAAAATAATATTTAAGTCTAACTGTTTAAAAAGTAATTTCTTATAGAAACATTAAAATGCTGATGAGTGGTGTTACTGTACTTTTTTTTATAATAATATTATGTTATTAATATATTACTATTTAAAGACCAATTAAGTTTTCTTTGTCTAAATTCAAATCTCTCATAAGACTTTGTGTTTTATTATAATTTCCGCATCATTTTAACCTGAAGTTTCATAAAAAGTCAAAATCATTCCAAAAATTCTTATCTGTCTGACGTCAGCCATTAACAAAATGGCTGCTGTTAATTATAATTACGGGAAAAGCACTTCATAAGCAATTTTGATGATATGGCGGAGGCAAAGAGAGCGGAAAAGTGAGACCCTCACATGCACTGTGCAATTTGCGAAAGGAAGCCAAGTCAGTGGGGTGGCTGAAATTACAACATACAATTTAAACTTAATTATGAAATCCGAGTGTTAATTACCACAAACTGGCGCATAATTTAGCCCGCACACACAGAGAGTGCCCCGAAATGGCTTATAAATTTGGAGTCCTTTGTGCTGGGGCAATCATTGTAATCGCATCCGCCCGGCCAATGCGACCCCGGGGAGCGTTTGTCGTCTCATTTTGCCATTTTCATAAAATAATAAATGAGTGGCTGATGGACGGATATAGTCGTAAAAACGAGCCGAGCTCTCAGCTCTCGGTCTCTGGAAATTGTCGCTTAACTTGACTTTACGGCAACTGCAAGGAGGCGAAATGGAGCTCAACATAACACACACACACAGAAAGAGAGAGACTGGCAGGACTCCCCTGAGTCCTGTGGAGAGAGAAAGAGAGCGTAAAAGAATAAAAGTTTTTCGCAGCCATTTTACATTTTTGTTACAGGGGTTGATTGTGCTTCTGTTTTTGCTCCATCCTTCGTCCTGCTCCTGTTCCGCCCACATTTAAATGTTGGCCACCCCCTTTCCTTCCCCATTTCCACAACTCGGTTATCGCTTGTTTTTTCATATGACTTTTGGGCCGCACTTCAGTTGCTTTTCCCACTATCTGGATTATGCAGACAATATGTTGGCTTTATTGTTGCAAATGTGCCTAGCTCGTGTTGTTAGTTTTATGTTGTGCAATTTAAATGAAATGCAAATTGCTGTGCCTAAAACGCACTCAATGGTGCCTTCGAGAATTGCAGGCAGCCCCGGCGTATGCGTAATATTTATGAATTATTTACCAGCTGCAGTTGTCAAGTTAAGAACGGAATGGAAATGGAAAGGAGTGCTGGTGACATAAAATCTAATTAGTCGCAATGACAAAGGGCCGCATAATTACGCTAATCTAAACCACCAGTGGCATTAACACCTCCTCAACCTCCTCCAAATAGGACATAAAGTCGGGGATGTGTGTGTGTGTGTCTCTATGTATCTGTGTGTGTGTGTCTGTGACAGAGCCATTGAAGCGCCTAATGAATGTGCGGTAATTAAGTACCTTGCTAATTAATGACTACAGCAACACCAACCAACAATCGTTGAATGCCAGCCCGCAAACAGTGCGTATGCGTGATGCACACACACACTCTGTGTGTGTCTGTCTATATGTCTTGTGTGTGTGTGTGTGTGCGTGTGTGTGTATCCTGCCTGGGGGTTGCTGTAAACTGCCAGCTACATAATTATTTCCAGCATCATTATCGTGGCGAAGTCTGCCTGTCTGCCTCCATTCCACTCCAGTGTTTGCCACCACTCGACTCCACACACTTTCACCCCCCTCTTTGTGGGGTCGTTGGCGCGACCATTGAGCCGCTTTTATTAGCAGTTATGTTCGCAGCCCTCGCCCGCCATTGATGAAGTTAATTGTGTTTTATTAACACAAACACACAAGTGCCCAAACAGCAGAGCCGACAACCCAGCAATGGCCGATAATGTGTCGTTGATAATGATGATGATGATGTTGATGCGGTTCGGCTGTCGTTCTTGTTCCTGGCCAAACGCCATTTTCCCTGTTTATAATTTCCCACATAAGCGCTTAACGAACTGGTCCATAAAAGTGGAGGGAGTGTTGTGGCGCTTTAAAGCTGGTAAATTAATTGACAAGATATATTTACCCTCCGTTCTTGGATAAACACAAACAAGAGGTCTTCAAAGAGATCACAGGGAATGGGTTAATGAAAACGATCGGATTACAGAGGAACTTCGCTCTATCAGAAATTTATAGGAAATTTGACTAAATTCGCTTTGAATATATACAAAAAATGTGTATAAAGAAGTTTTTTTTAACACTTCACTGAGGTAAAAATAGAACAAAGATCCTGTAGCTTGTCAAATTTATACCCATTTTTTTTGTTGATATTTTAAGATCTTTTGAAACCATTTTATATAAGTTTTTACCTAATTTTATACATTTGTTAAATGCTTTTTAAAATGTGCCAATGATGTTTTTTAAATAATATTAAACGGTTCAGATACAAAACACTGTAATACCATAATGATATAAATTTAAAATAATATTAAACGGTTCAGGTCCATAATACAACATTTACCGAGTATTTTAACGTAAGAGTAACCTTTGCTAAGCAACACTTTCATTTAGTAAAATTTTTTGTTTATATATTTTGTCTCGATATAAAATAAAAAAATGATTTTATTTTTGAATAAAACACATTTCGAATATTTATGAATATTTAAATTTAAATTATAGAAGTTTAGCTCATCCAAATTAATGTTTTATTTTGCATATTAACATACAAACCACATGGAACTTGAACTTAAGCTCCCTCAGCCCCAAAAACCAAGAGGGTTTAATTCTTTTTCCTGTTTTGACGCTTTGGCCAGCGGCTTAGCGATGGTATCGCCACATCCCCCGCCCACAACAACTTCAATCAAATTTGCAAATTTTTATTTGAGCAATTTCTTTGCAACGAGCCAAGCATGAAAATCAATTAATTTTCAGCAAAATTTTAGCCAGCCACCGAAAAAGGAAAAAGGCATCGAAAAAATCATTGCAAAACCGAAACCTGATCCGCAGCAAGACAAACAGTTGGGAGGGAAATAAGAGAGTACGAAAAAAATGAAGGAACTGTAGCTTTCCAGCTGGCAATGGCTTTTCCCCAATTAAAACATCAATCAATCAATTAAAAGCAATTCTATTGAAAATCCCTTATTGGATATGAGTGAAGCTTTTTTCGGTCTAAACAAGTATGCGTTCCCAAAAACGAAACTCGGAGATCTCTTTTTTTTTAGTTGCTTTGGCATTTGCGCATTTGTTTGCCATTGAATATGAGCAAAATATAAATGCTTTCATGGCCAACATAAACACACCACCCACACAACCACCCACATACGTGACTTGCGCCTGAAAGCAGGCAACACAAAAATCCCAGGGCCCTCAAAATGGCAGATTCTCCTGCTTTCGGGTGGTGGGGGTGGAAAAACCAAACAGAAAGGCAAATTCAAAATCAAAACATACCTAAAAACGATACAAGCAGCCGTATAAATATAACATGTGCCACCCACCACCCACAGGCATTCTGGGAGAAAAAAACAAGAAAATCATGGAAAGAGGCTGTTTGCAGGTGCTCTGCTTATTCACCATTCACTCCCCCTTTCGTTGGCTGTGTATTTGAGCACTCGGGGGAACGTGTTTAGTTAGCGTGCCATGAATTTCCATCGATTTCAATCAAATCAGACAGCTAACCATCATCGTGATTGCCGTCTCATCGAGTTCAAGAAGGTCAAAAGTGTTTGGTTCACCAACTCACCAGACATATCCTCGCTCTGATCATCGTCCAACCGCTCCTGCATATCCTCGTCCCTCTCGTAGCTCCACTGTCGTGGATGGCCAAAAGGACCACTTGGCAGCTTGTTGCCCGTGAACTTGTTGGGATCCAGGATGTTCTCCACGGAGAAGGCCAGACGCTTGGTGGCAGCATCTCGCTCACTGGACGCACTCGTCGAGGCGGAGTTGGGATTGGCTTGGGCACCACTGTTCACCGATCGCGTCAGATCAACTGGGCAGACCTGAAAATTAGAGTTATATATAAGGGAATATTTAATTCTAATTAATTTAATACTAATCATTAAACACTAATTTATTTACTTTTTAACTCGATTGTGTAAAACGATCAAAATTATAATAGTAAGATGATGTTTAGTAAACATCTTCATATCTTTGTAAGATAACACTAAGGTTATCCAACTGTTCTGGTCCCTTATTTTAAAATTTATCTAACAGGGATCAACATTAAGATCCTTGTTAGATAAATTTTAAAATTGTTTACCTTTTTCAATTTTGAATCTAAGTTCAAGCTACACCTTTTGAGCTGATAACGTAGAGTTTTATTTACCACTAAACCCAAGATCATGAATTTTACTGTTACTAAATTATAGATTTAATCAGATGGATCAGTTCCATATTAAAATGTGCATTTCAAAGTTGACATAATCGGGGGTGCCACAGAAACCGTTCCGCCCAAATTCCAACCGAATGTCCAACCCCTTCTCTATGTAAATTCCAACCCTCTTTGGGCGGAACGGTTTCTGTGGCACCCCCGAATAAAGGAAAGCATTAAGTTTTAATTGAAAAATTCAGAACACTTTTTACCCCTTGTCTCCGCTTTGGAAATTGCAATATTATTTTAACCTAAATAAAAAGATTAAAAAGGTTAACATGGATTGACAAACTGGCTTGGAGAATACAAAAATACAAGACAGTGATATTTTCGTATTTTTTAAATCATACACAGCAACAAATATTTTCATTTTACAATACTCAGTTAAATGTATATTATTTTTCTAGCTTAAAGTGAAATAAAAAGGCAACTTTAAATTAAATCTATTTTCTGAGGGAGTATATCTGAATTCCTCCTATAGGAGGAATGAAAGTTCTCCGCTGTCCATTATGTTATATCCACAAGTTAACATTACTTACCGACGGCGTGCTGTGAGATCCATCGTTGCTGTCCTCGTCGTTCCCATCCACATTGAGTTCCTCGCTGGTGTCGCTCCTCGCATAGTTGGCGGCAGCAATCTGTCGCGAAGTAGCCGCCGCAGCAGCCGCCGCTGCCGCCAGACCGCCCAGCTGTATTCGGAAGCCGTAGTCGCTCAGATCCCTTCCACTGGGAGATCCGGAGCTGGAGTTGGAGATGGAGGTGCTGGCGTTGGACACGGAAGCGGAAGCTGAAGTGCTGGGAGCTTGGGTGGTGCGAGCTGCCACCGCAGCCACCAGCTTAATTCGCTCGAGATCCATGTCCGGTGGTGCAGCAGCAACCTGCTGCGAGGAATGTGGCGGATTCGTGTTTGGGTTTGGATTCTGGGGCAGTGCGATGGGTGGGCTCATCTGCTGATCGGAGGAATGCAAGGCCGGGGAAGTGGGCGGCGAAAGGGGCGAGGTGGCTGGCGAGGGTGGGGCAGTGGTGCTGCTGCTGGGCGGCCTCAAGTGAAACACCGCTGAATGGGGATGCGGATGTGGGTGCTGATGATGCGGATGCGAATGCTGCTGATGCTGATGCTGATGGTGGTGCATGTGCTGCTGGGCAGCGGCCAGGAACTGGGGATTCTGCAGCAGGTGCGGATGCTGCTGCAGCAGAGCCGCATGTGGATGCTGCAGTGGCTCCGGCCGAGCCAAGTGGCGCACAGCACTTAGTTCCAGGAGCTTTCGCTGCTGGGCGGGTGAGGTGAAGCTGACAGATCCTCCGGAGGCTGGAGGAGACTGCGAGCGACTGGTGTTTGTGTTGTGGTTGGTTAGACTGCTGTTGTTGTTGTGATTGGGCTTATCCTTGTCCGCGGAATCCTCCTGCGAGGGACTCAACCGGCTGAGTAGGCTGCCAGATTCACTGCTCATCTGCTTGAGGCGTTCCAGGGAATATCTCAGCTCCTGCTCTTGCTTCCCAACCACCGAAGTGCTATTGGTACTGATGATGAACTTGGGTATCTTGGCCGCGGGCGGAGAGGTTCCACTTCCACCTCCAGCCACGGACACCGAACCCTCCACATTGGCGGCCACCACTTCCGGCGAGGTGTTGGACTTGGGCGAGTCGGGATTCGAGTTGGGACTCATCAGGCCACCGACGGCACCGGCGGCACTGTCGCTGCTGGCCTTTTGCGCCGGCGACTGCAGCATGACCATGTTTGTGTGGTTTTTGTTTTGGGACTATAGCTCTTGGCTTTCACTGGTTCACTGGGGGTCACTGGGAGTTCACTGTGCGCGTTGCGTGTCTTGTCACCTTGATGGCAGCCAATCGACTGAATCAGGGTCTGCCAATATCCGATGTTGCTGCTGATGCTGCTGCTGCTTCTGTGATTATCCTGCGAGTAATCCGCGCGCGACGACTCACACGCTCAAGAGCCAGAAGCGTAATGAGTGAGGGTTGTTCGGCGTTCTGCTTTCCGAGTTGCGAGTTCCGAGTTGATAATCCAACAGATGTGTGCCTGTGGCAAGTCAACTGCTAAATGCTGCTGCTGCTGGTGGAAGTGGCAGTGGCTGTGTCAGTGGTTCTGGTGGTGGTGGTTTTTGCTCTGAGTGACTCTCTGTCTCTACACGCCCACCACTGAGTGGTTCTTTGAGTGGATGGCTCCTCCCCGCCGTGGCTCTAATCTCTACTAGCATCTAATGATTTAATTTGCCTTCCACTCGTTAGCAAATGTAATGGTCTGTTGCAAGTCTAAGCCACAGCAGCAGCAGCAGCAGCATCCTGAGAGCCAGAGAGGGAGAGAGAGTGGCGAGTCCTGGGGAGTCCTGTTTTACATAGTTCTTCACTCAACTGTAATAGCCACCCAACGGACACAAAGGCCAGCTAGCCTCTGTAGGGATGTGAGTAATTGTCAAATTATTTAGCGCAAAATTTGTTTGTCTTTGCGGTTGGTTGCCTTCAAAATGGATCTCAACTTTTTGCACATTCCTCTCAGTTTTTATTATTATTTTGTATTTTTTTTTGTTGTTGCCCCTGTGTTGTGTGTTGAGTTTCCTTTGGCTTTTGGCATGCCTGGTTTGTTCTTAGTCATTTATGCATGAATGCTTTGTGCCTTCTTCAGCTTAATTGAATTTTAGAATATTTTTGTGGCCATAATTATGTTGCTAATTAGTTGGCTTATTTGTGTTTGGTTTTATTTGGATTTCTTTGCTGCAAGAAAGTCATCTTTGTGGGTGTCCCCCCTTCGGCACTTTCCTATGTAAAACTCAGAGTGTTTGAGGGGGACAGCAAACTGTTGTCGTGCTCTTCTACTCTCCCTGTCTCTCTCTCTCTTACTCGCTCTCTCTTTTTCCTGCGCTTGCTCGCTCTGGGAAAATTCTTTTAAATTGAACAAAAATTTATATGCGCTTTGGCACAGACGATTTAATATCGCATCCAATTTGCGGTTTATACGCATCGCAGCGGTGGCCTTCAAGGGGGGGTGGGGAGAGGTTTGGGTGGTGAGTTTCACTGGGGATAGGCCACTCTGCTCTCGGGGGGTTTTGGGTTCGAGGGGACAATGGGGCGTATAAGTGACATCGTTAAGTGGACGCCGGATGATGCTTAATGAACTCCGACGAGGGAAAGTTGGGTGTTAGCCCTGGCTCCAGGGTGCTTCTATATATCTGCTGGCTTTATTTCGCCACTCGTTAGCACGGCTCGTCTTTTCCCTTCTATAATTAACCACAGGGCGGGGGCTGAAGGAGGGAACTTGGATGCTTAATGAGCAGCTTGTTATGCCGTTTTTCGTTTTAATTAGTTTTAAGATGCTCGCCACCAACACCAGAGCCTGGTGCTCATTTTAATTGGCCCATTGATGGCACGGGACTCAAATATACGTATATAAAGAGCCCTGCACTCGGCACATTATCCCACTCGATTGCTTATCCCCTTGAGCTGGGTATCCTTCGAGCTGCGCCCATTTCTCGCTGTGTAATAAGTGCTTAACTCTTTTACATGCAAAATTAAATGATGCGCATACGCACGGTAAAACCGCAAATTATTTTAATTGCTTGTCTCGTCATTATTCATTATTTAAGTGCGCTCAAACAGCCGACGTATACGGAATACGGAATACGTTAGCATGTGCATATAGCCGCTTTTTGTGGGCCGGGAAAATTGGCAACGCGCCAGACACTCACACTCACACTCACACTCGCACACATTTACACATTTACAGACTGGCACACGAAAGCCGCTGTTTACATAGACATCAAACTTTTTGCTCTGCGGAAAAGCGGAAAATTGCTCTTGCTGTCTCATGTGCACAGCTCTCTCTCTCTCTCTCTCTCTGGTGTACTTACTCTTCCATTTAATTAGTGAAAATAAGTATTAAATGAGCAGCTCTTGTTAAAATAAATAGTGCATGCAATGGCGGCATTTTTCCCGCCCCTTTTCCCGTTGGCTTTCAACAGGCTGCGCAAGATTTACAACTAATTAAAAGGCAAATAAAAAAAAAATAAAAAGTAGAAAAAAGGGCAAATAAATCGATAAGCTGATAATCGAGAGCCGCTGACCTCGCAACAAAAGGCAGCTGCATAATTATGCGATAATTAAATTATTGCCAATTTATTTATAGCATTCCCCCTAATTTACCGTTTGCCCTAAAACGTATCCCTCGTATTTGTACATTTAATGAAGTGCGAGGGAGATGGCCTCCATTCCGCTCCGCACATTCCACACCATTTTCCCCCCTCACTTTCCCCCTCACGCTCGCTCTGTTTATTCGGCCATTTTGTTGTTTGCACTCCACTTGCCGTAAGCCCCACGTTAATTTGTTTGACTAATTAAACTAATGAGCGTTCAAAGTTAATACATAAATTAGTCAGCCAGTCGGGGTAAGCTAACGAACTGGGCGAGAAGGGGGAGGGTCTGCCAAAAATCATCTAATTTGGCTGCCAAATAATTATGTGATTTAATAAATCATTGGATTGGATTTCAGTTGGCCATTTGTGAATTTTACGGCATGGAAATACGAGTTGAATTGATTGGTTTTTTTAAAATTAAGTGAGCTGCTGAGGTTCAATTACTAAGCACTTTTTTTTGTAGGTAGGTTTAGATTGTGTATTCAAAAAAAAACATAAAGTGAATTATTACTGTTACACAATATAGGATACCTTGTGTAGATATTTAACTTAAGTTATAAAATAATCTATACTATTAAAAGTAAACACTCAATTATATACGATTCTAAGAGTTTAATAACGGCCTTATTTTCATGTCAACATAAAAAACAAAACGCGGTCGAAACTTTAAATATTAAATTTAAAAAACAGTTTGACAACAATAATAAAAACACCTTTACAAAGTGTACATAGCTTTAACCCAAATTTTTATTTGAAACATACCTACAGATTTGTATTTAATTTACAGCTTAAATTCCAGCTAAATCATGCTAAGCATTAAAGAATTTAAAACATATTTTTTCCCCCTGCCATCGGCTAATCGAATGTGTGCCTAATCTGCATTAAAAATGTGCACCTAAAAGCCCATTAGCCCATCATTCACTGGCCGCCGCACCCGCTGGGCAAACAAGGAACAATAGCCGTGGTTGTTGTTTCTGGGAGCACGAATTAAATATGCTGCGCTAATTCCTCCATCAATTTGCAGCTCATTTCATATGCCAACCCATTTCGCAGGCCATTTTCGGTGGGCAGGAGGCAGGAGGAGCATGGAAATCGGCAATGGAGCGATGGAGCGATGGACATTTGGACGCACGTGGGCAGCCACTTGAATTGCCGGCGGGCAATCGGCCGGATGAAAAGCGGATGGGATGGGGCAGGGAAACTAGTTTGCATTCAGCTTGTGCACGTAATTAGAAAATTTCCATTTCAGGGGGGGGCGGCTGGTGGTGGTATGAAAACAAAAACAGAAGCGTGCTAATTGCAAATTAATTATGCACGATATTGAATTTGCACTAAACGCAGAAGGCCAGAACAAGTTGGGAAAACGTGATTTGCATGAAGGTAACCTTTTTTTTTCGGTGGGGGGGGGCGTTGAATTGAGAGGAGCAGGAGGACACTAGCTAGCGCCTCTAATGGCCGACACGATTAAGTGTCCACAACAGCGGCATCAGCATATAAACAGCTAAAGTGTTAATTGCCATAAATGCTTGTCATTGTAGCGGTAAACGCTGCTAGATACTGCGCCAGCGCTCACACACACACACAAGCACACACATTTGCGTGCAGAGAGCGAAAGAGCGGAAACGGAAGTGGTAATGGAAATGGTAACGGAAGCTGGAGCAGCGAACATCTCTGAGCACTTGCACTCAAATGAATGAAATGAACTGCTAAATTATGCACGCGATTTAACCCTCATTTCGGCAGCCGCAACTTAGCGTTTCCACCCCCCTCCCACGCTCTCCCACCCACTCTCTCCGCTTTTCTCACTCGCTCTCTGCGCAGACTCTCCCACTCACCAGAAAAGCAGCGCTGGCCACGCCCCCATTCTGCAGCCAATGAGTGAAACCACTCGGCACTCAATTCATTTCAACATGGCCGCCACACGAAAGACACTCGACGAGCGAGAGAGAAGGAGAGAGAGAGCGAGAGCAGTGAGTGTTTTCGTCCTTTTGCAGCAGACCTTTTGCACCTTTTATTTTGTCATTTGTGTGTAATTTCGGAAAATGTTGGCGGCATTATGACGCTCGTCGCCGGTTGGGCTGGGGGTCGCACGCTTAAGTGTCCTCCAGGGTACTTACTTCGTTAGCAGAAGTTTCTCGCTTTCCTTCGTCCTTCGTCCTGCGTCCCTCGTCCTTTGCTCCTTATTGTTGTTGCGGTGGCGCACTGTGCTTGTCGTTTTGCGGATATGTCTCTTATTTTCATAACTGTAAATTGCTTTAGATATTAAGTCTGCTGTACTCGCTGTGGATTTTCCTGCGGCGCTGTAAATGTATGTGTGTGTGTGACACTGAAAGGACGATGGTGGGATTTTCTACAGGGAGAAAAATAAGAATATGATGAAATTAAACAATGAAGAGCTTTAAAATTACAACACTACTATGTATGCTCTATTTTGTATTTAAAAAATACTTAAATATTATTTATTAAACTATTTATTGTCGAGCCCAAAACATTTATTTCTTAAAAATAATTTAATCATTACATTTTTTAAAAATTTTTAAGAAGCAAGAGGTTGAATGTTGAACTTTTTCTGTACAAGAAATGTCCTTTATCAAACTATTTTCAAATCTTGTTCTTTCTGTGTATATGAAGCGATAATCGAGGGCAGGGGAAGTCATTCCATTTGGAGCAGGGTCGTGTTTTTCAACAGCTCTTGTTGCCCAGCAGGATGGCAGGATATTTATTCTGTGGCCAGGACAATATGTCCGCATGAGGCACTTGGCCAGGCCAGGCCATTTAAATAGTTTCAAAGCTGCAGTCATTAGCAGCCACAATTGCATTTTGCCGGCTCCAAATGTTATCATTTACCCAAACAATTACAGAAATAATTGAAGGAGAAATTGGTGAAAAAAAACCAAAAAAAAAAACGTTCTTTCTTTAGTCAAATATGAATTAGTTTTTGTCAAGGGAAAAGTGGATTAGAAACATAAACTTTAACAATGTTATTAAACTGGTTTAATTCACAAAAGTAATCATGAGAAGTCCATAAGCAAAAAATATGAATCGACTAAAATTTGGAAATAATAAAAACTTAAAAGATCAAATTATTTTTTTTTATTTGTTAGGTAATTTAGACGTTAAAAAAAATCACTAATAATAAGTTCTGAAATTTAAAAAAAAAAAAAATTTCAGAAATTTTGGATAAGCCACCTAATATATATAGGTATTTGGAAGACTTAAATAGAAATGTCCACATGATTAGTAATGGTCTACATAAAATTAAAAATAAAAAAGTCAAATGTATGTATAAAGGTATAACAATTCCAAGTTCCTTTTTCCACCACCTCAGCATTCTGACCACATTTCCGAAACGTCGCAGCTCGCACCGCAAAATAAAGATTTTAATATGCGCAAAATTGAGACATAAATTAAAGTCACATAATTCTCATTAAAAGGCCGTAAACGAAAAGTGAACAGAACAAAGAGAAGGCGAATGGTCTCGGCCAGTAATAAAGATATATGCACCTTAATGTGCGTATATGAGGAAATCTCTTGGGATCCCGAAGACATTTGGCACCCAGATCAAAGAGCAACGACATTTTGCCCATAATTTAATAGTTTCGAAATACAGAAATTAAAATCTTAGCCAAATCAAAATTAACTAGCCGTAACGAGCACCAAATCCAACGCACACAGATGCTAATTAAGAGACTTATTAGAAGAGCGAGGGAGATAGGGCTAACAGAGAGAAAGAGAGAGGGAGATAGCCACCCAGAGCGTTAAGTGGGCGGCGTTTTCTTCTCAGTGGAAAAAAGGGGGAAAGCCTCTGGTTTTTTGGCCTGCGCGCGCAATTTAAGTTGAAATTTATGCGCAGTCCGACGGAAGACGCATTAAAAATGGAAAGCAAACGCTCGGCTCAATGTGTTAAACGGCACATGTGATTTAAAACTGTATTTATTGTGCTTTTAATGTTTTTATTATTTCAGATTTTGTGGCTTCTGACTCTTGTTTGCTTAACTCCGGCCATTTGTCTTCGGCGAGGCGTGCAATTTTTTTTAGCCTGCGACATAAAGGAATTTGTTAATTTCGATATTTGCCCTTGTGGCGGCGAAATATTAATGATTGTGAATATATTCGGTGGCAAAACAAAATCATAAACTACAAACACAATACAGCCAGATGCTTGGCTCTTTTTGCGATTGTGTGTGTGGCACAATACATGTGCATAAAATATTTAGCAACGCTCACACGAGCTTAGATTGCATAATGCATATTTTATGAATGTTTTCGTGTTTTCCTTCCCCACCTCTCACCCTCCGCTGCCCTCACTTTTTTTTCTCTCTCTGTGCCAAGTCAGGTCACACAAAAAAGTGTTGAAAATAAAAAAAATAAAGTGCGCTGCAAAAAGGGAGGGAAGCACATTTTAAAGCCACTGCGGCAACAAAAGGAGCAGTAGAACAAACAGCCAGCACATGCCACAAAATGTTGCCACGGCCACTGTAAAAATCCACAAATCGCACAGTGTAAACAGGATATTTTGCATCAATTTTGCTTTATGTTTTAGCCAAGTTCCACTGGGTCCTCTTACATTACAGAAAATAAGGGAGCACTGGCAGAGATTGCTGACTTGAGAAGAAAACATTTGCAGTTTTAATTTCTACCCATCTATTAAATTTCAATACAAAATCACAAAAAAAAGGTATGTTGCTGTCTTTAATATCCTGTAAGCCCAGCACAAAAGTAGGCAACACTTTAAAGCCTTTTTATTTATTGTTTCAAAAGAAGTGACTCAAATATGTTTGTAATTGAAAGTACAATTTCTCGAAATGTTTTAAAGTAAGTGATGGATTCATTCCACTGTGCATTTCCCCCATTGTTGCCGCTTAGCCAGGACCTCTGGTTTCCAGTTGGCCATGTTTGGCTTGCTGGCTACTGGCTGAGTGCACAAACAGTCATGTGGGCGAGCTGATGTCAATCCATCATTTGCCTTAACACCATGATTTGTTTATTTGACGGGCTGTATTAAGAGAAATGGAACACAATTGCCATTCGTTCTCTCCACTGCTGATTGCCATAAATAAATAATTTTCAAATCAGACACTGACCAAATCCCCGAAATGGATGGGAGTGAGGCGGAAACCTGCATGCCTGATTAGGCCCTCAATTGTGTGGATAGTTGTGATATGTTGTAATCAAGCTAAGAAAAAAAAAAAAGAGGGGAAGGAGGACCTAATTCGATATTAAAATGAAAGGCTGAAAGTGGAAACTCTTGTCAGTTGACACACCTGAGCTCCTTCCTATTGAAATTTATTGCCCGGTTTTTTAGGCTAATAAAACCAAACAACTTCCTCTTTAATAAGCTCGTAAAGTAACAGCCACTTAAAACTTGTTGTTCGCCAGCAGCGACATCAATAAACGGCCTCAAAAGAGCTGCCAAATAAGCCGTGAACGAGTTCCGCCTGCGACGCTGCCACGATGCCACATAAACGTCAGTGCCACATCATCATCATCCCCTGGAAACCGAATGACTGGAGCCATGTCTGTTTATAGAAATTAAATGACTTCAGACAAAATATGAAACATAAACTCAAGTCAACACTTCGATATTGAACGGCGACACAATGGGGCTGACTCTCAAGACCTCTCAACCCCCGAAACAAAATTCATGGGCCACATTTGTGGCCTGTCTTTTTAACACTTTCGGCTATGTTGGCATATTTTTAGTGTGATTTTAAAAATTTAAATTGTCGTAATCGTAAATTAATTTCATGGCACATAAAAATGCAGCATGCCATGTCGTGAGCATACAATGTTTTTTCGGGGCTGTGTTATGTTTGTTTTTCTGTCGCCGCAAGGCCCAAACGATGCTTTGTTTTATAACGCAATATATTCAAAATACATAAATGAAATTTCACTCTTTTACTGTGTTTTGAGTGCAGGGGCTCAGTTGGCTGTGATCGGTTTTAGTATTAACAAAAAATACATATATGTATATTTTGTATACCCAATTAAAGGGCTAACAAAAAAAAAGGGAAGAATTCAATGAAAATCATCATTAGCGCAGGATTTTCAGCTCCTAGGGCATAGCGTAGATGCCCTGATGCTTCTCGGTCATCACGTCCCGTCCACAATGCGGACGAAAAAGGAGGGCTGCCTGTGCCAGGGCATCGTACCAAATCTGGCCCAACTCTGGAACATCGCTAGGTTCCGCGGAAACTCCTCGAGTCCCTGCTGCTCCACGTACTTTTTTTGGGATTCCCTCTGCATCTCCACGACCTGATCTTTCGCTAAGCTTGGCTGCCTCTGAGCCGAGTTGGTTATGCAGCAGCTGCTGGAAAAGCTTGTTGATGGTGAGTAGTTTGCTGGATGGCCAATGTCATCTCTCTCCTGCTGCAGCAGCTTCCAGCCCCTCTTAAGGCAGTAATCGATCTCAAACAGCGCTCTTTCCTGGGTCCAAAGACCCGGCTTTGATCGCTCTCCGACTCCAGATCCAGGTCCTCGAACTCGCACATGGCCAACTCCATATAGAAACGTGAAACGCGACGGTTCTCATCCAAATGCAACTGGTTGCGAACACGAACAGTCTCCTTGAGATACCTGTTGGTCAACTTGTCCATAAGTTTGTGCAGCACCACCTGCAGTCGCTGGAATATCAGGAACACCCTGTGCACGTGAGTAGCACTCCACCGATGGTGGCCACATACAGTCGACAAAGCATAAGAGTTTCTATCTGCAAGGCCAGCGAAGAGCATCTTTATGGCCTCCGATTCGCCAAAATCAACGATGTGGGGATTCAGCTTGGCGGCCATCTTGGTCAGCTGATTCACTAGAAGCAGCAGATGCAGCCACCTGACGTATCGGTGAAGATGCAGCGTTGTAGATCTATTCCGCCTGACACCGCATCCTTTTAACTGCGGCTACGGCAGGTGGCAGTAGGCCTGTCGAAGTTACTCCATTCGCTTCCAGATCTCTGGCCTCGGCAAGCCCGAATGCAGCACAAGCTCTTTGAACTCAATCAACGGTCGCTCGTCAGTGGCGGATGCTTCGAAACAATCCACTGTAAATCCTGGAAAATTAAGATCCAGATTCAAGCGGAGTAAGGCACCTTGTTCATATTGGCTGTTTGCCGGAGGACAGCCGATGTGGCCAAAGCCACTTCACCAGCCAGTGCGGACTAACAGAATGGTAACAATTAATGCTGTACTCGTAAATCCGGAGCACACCATGGTCAGCGCTGTCCACAGCATTTTATCGAATCGTACATCCATTCGAGAAATGCTATGGACAGCGCTGACCATGGTCACTCCAGGTGTTCTAGGTGTGCTCCGGATCTACGAGTACAGCATTGATTGTTTCCATTCTCTAAGTCCGCATAGGACCAATGCCAGCTAGCTACAGAATGGTTATAATTAATATAATGCAATATTTAGAGGATGCATTAAAGAGTCGTAAAAGCATTATATTCAACAGTTTCTTAATTAGATGTGTAAATTATTTTTGCAGCGACATTCAGCTGCACACGAGTCGCCTGCATGCGATATTTGTGTCAGCGCCTCGTAATAATTATTAAAAACGGCGAAAATGTGTTGCAAATGAATAAAGTTTTATAAATACACATCAAGTGCAATTAGAGGCACAACGGCAGAGGCAGGAAATGCCATTCGGTAATTGTTTCCTCAATGTGACAAGCCAGTCGAAGGTGTGAAAATCCCACTATTGAGCCATCTATTTTTGATACATTTCATCTATTCGACACACCGCACAAATGATGGCCCCCACACAGCATTTATGATGAATTAATGCAGTAAATGCAACTTGTAAATCTGTCACGCGTCCCAGTAAATCATGCTGCATAAGTAATGTGCAGTTTAGTCCCAGAATCCGAAAACGATACTCCCCTCGAACCACTTTGTCACTCGAGAAACTCGCACTCGTACTTTTGGCTGCAACAGATGCTGGGAAATACTATATAAAGAAGCCGGGGGGAGTGTGAAATTGTGTGCTCTGCGGCTTCTGGAGGCGGTCCGCGGCTAATCTATGACAGAAAACATGTAATCGGAGCGAGCAGCCGAAAATAACTCCATGTCGGGGACCTTTGGCTCCATTTGCAGCTCTTTACTCTGCCATATTCCCAAAAGGTCTGGTCCTGGGCACTAAAGTTCCTTTGGGTGGCGATCCAGCGCCCAATTAAAATTACAATCAGAGTTACAGTCGAACTTGGTTGTTCAAATTAATTAAGATGCACTCAGAAAAATTCTTATGTTTAGAAAAACTACAGAAACTATTTTTCTATTAGATTTTATACTCTTTTTTTCGATGTATTTTATACTCTATTAGAAAAATAGTTTCACAGAAAAATGAACTCTAAAACGTGATGTTTAGGTGCAAAAAACAAAGTCAAAACATTTAATATTTATATTAAGCGTTTTAATATTTAAAATATTTATTTATTTTATCTTACTGGTAAACTTATCAAATTTATTTACTGCATTATAGTCATTGGTTTAAAAAAGGAAACAAATAGTACTGACAAAACTTTAAAATGCATTTGGATTTTTATTTAAAATTTTAAATACCGTTCGGTAAATTAAAATTATTTTTTCCAGTGCGTGGTAACCATGTGCTGCCATTCAATTTCCAGCTCCGTCTGGGGGCGGCACTTTCTTTTTATGACTGCTCTGCTGCCGTCGAATAAGTGAAGCGCGAACTAATTGAAATTTGTTGCGCTGACATGTTCCACAAGATCTGCTTGCAGAAGACGCTGCCCTTGTCGATCGTCTCCAGCTCATTAGCCTGCTTCCCGTTGTAGTTATTGTCTAATTTTAATTAATTTATCACAAGCATAAAGTGGCGCAACTTGTGACATTTCCCCAGCGTTGCCCCCGCAACAAATCACTCACACGCCTCGTTGACCGTCTGGAAAATGCAAAGGGGGAGCCAGAGTCACATAGGCATAAATTTCCACCCGGGATTCTTGGCATCGCTCGACAATCAAACGGAATTTACGACAACTTCTCGTCTAGTCTTTTATTTTGACATGCTCAACAAACAGGCGAACTTGCAACAGCTCATTTGATTGGGTCGTTTGGATGCCACAGCCAGCAGGTACGAGCTACGCTACATTCAACTTGAAGATTGTGGAATAAAAATACCGGAGAAGCGATATCAATAGGTGAACTTCCACAGGTTCTTCCAGGTCTCCCGCTTGTAGACATTCTTGTAGGTCTGCACCGACACCTGGAACTCTGGACCAAAAAGGGTGTTTGCCACCACATTCTCCACGGCCAGATTTCGGTTGGTCACAGCGTGGACAATGACCAAGGGTTTGTTTACCTGGAGATTAGGATTGTTAAATAATAAATTTATAAACTTATCCAGACCTTAAACTTACGGGAATGGTGTTACCCTCGCTCTCAAAACGCTGATCGGGATCCTCGTGGGCACAGAAGAAGTGAGTGTGGGAAGTGGGCACCTGGGCAGATGGACCGCAATTCTGTACGATATTACAAACTATAGTTTATTAATTAAGAAGGGGAGATCAGAGGCAGACCTTGTGGGAGACCATCCCCAGTGGTAGGGTCAGCTCGCCGTTCTTGGTGGTGAAGAAAACCTTATCCACGGGCAGCGATAGGTTCAGCCTCTTAGGTCCACTGAACACATACAAAGGCTCATCGACCGGCTCCAAAGCCTGCAGGCGGAACTTCTCACCATAGGCGAGGAACTGCCCAGAGCGGTCCTTCTCATCCGGACTGACGATCCGGAAGCTATTGCGCAACGAGGGACGCGGCGAGGGCGCCACCGAGAGGTCGCACATCTCGTTAATGGTGTCCGAATTGCTATGCAGTCCCGCCTGGGTGATGACCACCGACAGGGCCAGGTTCTGGTCCACGACCTGCTGGCCGCAGATGCTGATCTTCACGGGCTGGAGCTGCACAACCACACCGAAGGCCAACAAGTCCTGCGGCGGACCCAGCACAATTTCCTGGTAGAAGCGGTCGTAGACGGCACGGGTCTTGTCCAGCAGCAGGGTGCCGCCATCCCTGCGCTTCTTCATCTGCATCTGCAAGTTGGAAAAGGAAAAATATTAATATTTTTATTGATCTATTAAATTTTGTAGTGATACTTAGGCACTTAAAGAAAACAAACGATAGTTCTAAAAAAATCTTTAAGGTCAGTTAAAGAGTAATATTTGTGGCTTAAAAGCTCCGAATAAAGACGAATAATGCTCACCTCCTCTGCCAGGGCTGTTTCCAACCAGTTGCCCACTCTAACTCCTGAAGCATACATAGCTCTGCTTTAATATTGGAGATATATATTGGTTTAGCTATGTTCTTTAACTTATTTCTTTTTTTTAAGGATATTACTGTATATATATTGTGTAGTGTATTTTGTTAGTGACAGCCTAGTAACCACCTACTACTAAGGTTGTTCCCCCCATAAGATCAAAGCAGCTCCAACCCCGAAAAACATAGTTCCCTGCTCCACGTGAGCCACACACAAAGCCTACCCACTGGCAGCTAACCGAGCATAAAATTTGCATGTGGCGCTTTGGCGGCTGATTCGTCTTTGATCCTGTCAAAGAGGCGAAAATAAATTGCTCAATTATGAAATATTAACTGCACACGAGGCCGGCGAGGAGTTGAGTCCCCGGCGCAAGTTAATTACTCATTTGTTGATTGTCGACTGTGGTTAATGAAGTATCCAACTAATTACATGTCAGGATGAGAGTGCGCATGTCGTCAGCAGCTCTCCGAGGAATTCCCGCTCATATTGAAAAATGCCGCTGCGGAAATTGAAAATGTCGGGGGCATCTTTTGGACCGCTTTTCCGCCAGCTGCCGAGGAGCCGACGACTTGGAGCAGCAATTTATTACCTTTCCCTTTGACATCTTGACACGATGTCGCCCATCCCTCTCGCCGCCCCCATCTTTATCCCGCTGGCTCGCGTTTCGAGTAGTTTCCGTGGGGCTCTGAAATTACCCACATTCATCTTTTGACAGTGGAAACTCATCGCACTGGCGTCTAATTAGATTATTTGTCAGTTCTCCTGTCCTGCCTGGATTGGTGTCTTTCCTGAAGTGTTTGTGATACTTTCTCAATTGGACCGACATTAGCGATGTGTGGGTGGCAGTCGCTTTAGGAAGAGCCTTGCTAATTAGATGTCCCATCATTCGTATAGCCTGTGGTTCATAGCCATCTTGGGGTAAATAACTCCGAAAGTTTGTGAATTATCTTTAAATATTGGAAAAGAACTATCACTTACTGCATTGTTACAACCACTATGCTATTACCATTTTTTTTAATAGATTTTTACAATTTTTAGACAAATATTGGGTTAAAAACGATATTAAAAATACAAGCCAAATCTAACTAAAAACATTTCTTACCCGATTTTGCGCGGCAACAAACTTGAAATATGTCTACATTTTACAGTGTAATCTACATGTAGATAAATAACATCTTCCAAAGTCAGCCGTAGGAGCGCTTTTAATTTACTGTCAATAAGACATTTGACATTTGACTACAGTAAAATGGATACAAAAATAGATACATAAAATAGATAGCACAGTTTTGGGCAGCGATATCCTTAAGGACATCTCAGGCACGTATCCAGAAATTTGTTTCGGGGGGTGCTCCAGGACAAAAATCAATCAAAAAATGTAGACTTATTCGAATAGATTCAGAAAAAGGCAAGGAGGATCGAGGATTTCGGGGGGGGCCCGGGCACCCCAGGCCCCCCCCCTGGATACGTGCCTGGGACATCTATCTATCTACCCATCTATCTTATCTATCCAAAAAATAATTTTGATTTTGTTACTGTTACACTGTAATTTGATTACTCTCTGCAGACTTAATTCACCTTGGCCTCCCCGAAACTGTCACCTCGTACTTTTTATACCCTGGTTTTCCTTCTTTGCAGAATTTCCATATTTTTATTACTTGAAATTTTTCTGTTTATTTTTATTTCCTTTTTATTATATTTTGTTTTCTTTTTTTTGCTTAAACAAACAGGAAACAATTAACTTAGCGTTATTTTTACAATTAGCTTTAAATAGAAATAATAAAAATATTGAAGCTTTTTGTTTTTTTTTTTATCCTTTTCTGTTGTGTTTACAATGTTTACGTGTATTTAGTTTACAATAATTCGTTTAAATGGTACTGTTTATTCAAATATATGTTCGCGTGTATATTACATTAAAGCAGCAAAGAGCGGCCGCGACCCAGAGCCAAACTATCCCGAATATATATCGCTATATAAAAAATTGATATTTGGCGTTGTCGCGAGTGCTCACATTTCCACTTTATGTTACAACAATTTAGTTAATTTGACTACTAAACATACATGTTACATAATGTCGCACAATGCTTTGCTGCTCCTTTGTTGATTTATTTTAATTTACCTCGTTTAATGTATAATTCCATTAATTGTTTTTACGTTTTCCCTCCTTAATTTGCATCGCTTTAAGTTTACAATTTTCGTTAGAATTTCTCTTTTTTCTTTTCTCATTTTTTATGTACATAAAAACAAAAGGAACTATATCTTTCAGTCTTTTTAGTGTGTGTGTGTGTGTGTAATGTATGTAAATGTGTGTGGGTGTCTGTGTGCATGTGTATTTGTGTAGAATATCTATTGTTTCTTTATGCATATAGCGTATTACTTAGTTAAATTAATTTAATTGTTTTCTTTTTTGTTTATTTTTTCTTTTGTTTTTTTTTTGTTATAGTTTTTACTTCAGTTTTCAGTGTAAATATCGCTTGCTTCCCAGTTTTGTTTATATAATTAGCACTAGTTGTTTTCTTCCTTTCTTGTTTACTTAATGTTTTAAAATTAGTTCAAGTTTTCCTCCAGCTTGCTGCCCTCTCTACCTCTGCTTACAATGCTTACAATCTAAGTAATTTGTATAATTCATTTAAATATTTAGTTTCCTTGTTTTCGCTTTGCATCTATAAAATAAAAACAAAAAACGTTGCACATGCGCGTGTGTGTTTTTTTTTTTTGTTTCTGCTTTTCTTTGCTTTCATTTAGTCATTAAATATATATGTGTTTTGTATAGTTAAATATATATAATAATATAAAGAGCGAAGGCAAATATCGAATACTTTTGTTGTAGTTGTTTTTCGTTTAAAAATTCCATTTGTTGCAGTTGTTGTCGATAATGTAAATGTTGCTGCTGTGTTGCTGTTGCAAAAGTGGGTTATTGCTTATTTCAGATTTTGAAGAGAATGTTGTGTGCTTTTGTGGTTAGTTCGTAAAATGGGTTTGGTTTTGGTTTTGGACTTCGGATTCCGATACTCTGCTAGAAATCGGAGAACTGTCAGGATAGTACACTCAGCAAACATATCACGTTCAGTTCTTAATTATGTGTAAATGTGTAAATATATGTGGTATATAATTTGTCTATTGTTTCGTCTATGAGCTATTGTTGAATAATTAATTAAAAAAAAAAAAACAAAATCCGTCCGGTTTCTTGTTCATATTTGAGTTAATGGCGTATGGCAGATTATTTAGGCCTAGTGAAAAATGTTGTCTATGAAATCTATGGATTTTTTGTTTCTTTTACAGTTAGTACATAAAATGCTTTTGCTTCGTATATAGCGTGTGTTGCATAAAAAACGACAGCAGATTGTATACAACAATTATGATGCATCAGTTACTTAAGCTCTCAGTTTGAAATTACGTTATGGTTTCCTCTTCCTTTTTCCGAAGCTTGGCTTCAACGAAAATTAATTTAGAAAAAAAAAAATTAGAACAAAAGCTGTTTGGTTTGCTTTGATAGCTCTCTGCTCTTGCTTGATAGTGGTGCAGCCACAGACCTTATCTGATCTCCTACTAGAGCTGAGCAAACTTTTGCCAGTTACCCTATGCGATTCGCTTCATTTACAGTTTCTATGTACAGGGGCGGGTTGAAAATAAATAATATAATTAGGCATAAAAAAAAAGAGAAGAAAATATAAGTGAAATATGAACAATCAAGCAACACTTGGCACTTGCTTCAACTATACAAGTGTAAATATAAATAAAAATCAAGGGGTAAACGCGCTAAAATTGAAATTAGCTGAGTACATTTAAATTTAGTTAGGTGTAGGTTGGTATTAGGATAATTATAACTATCGCTAGCTAACTCAGTGAAGACAGTTGTTGTTTTTTTTTGTTTGTTTTTGTATTGCTTGTTTGCTGTTTTGAAGTTTATCTATTTCTGTTTTTGCTGTATCCGTTCCATTTTGTTTTCTGTTCTGGTTTCTCTTACGCTCGCCCTTGCTCTCTGCGATTTGGTAGGTACTAAAAATTATCATAATTAATATACGTAGTAGGTATGAGTTATAAGTTATAATTGGTAGAATTTGTATGTCTATTTAAACGGTACTTAGGTTGGTTGGTTGTTGGCTTTTGTACTTTTGTTATTTGCATGTAGGACTTGTTTTGCTTTTGTTTGTTTGTTTTCTTCTGCTTCTCTGCTTTCACTATCGTTCTCTGCTTGTTGCTTTCCCCACTCTCGTTTTGTATTGCGTTAACGGCTCTAGTTCATTAATATAAACAAACAAAAAAAAAAAGTAGAGTAAATACTAAACGAATACGTAAACATAAATAGGCTTAATCGAAACTATTGGTATTTTACATGGTGCAGCCAGGGTGGTTTAGAGACTCTTGGGAACGGTTAGCAATCTTGGGATGGTTACTTCCCGAACCCATTGCTTCATCTGCCTAAAATCTCACCACCCTAGTTTGCAGGCATAGGTAAGAGTCAAAGTCAAGGAAGCTTGGCTTGCGGCAAAAGTTTGCTACTCTCCCCCTCATGCATCCTTCCAGCTCAATTATTTACAGGTTTCCCTACAAAACTACGGAACTAAACGATTACGCCTCCCGTCCGATGAATCCGTTTGGAGGCGGTGCCCTTGGCGCGCTCGCCGGCCGCAGCCAGCTTTCTTTGAGCAGGTTGGACATGTTGCCGGCCGCAGTCGATCCGGAATTGGGATTCGTGGGTGACTTTCTCGTTTGGCTGACACTGCGACTGCGCGGCGGCTGCGACTTGGTGGGCACCGCCTTCTGCCTGGGCCGACTCAGCGGCATGCGCTCCATCTTGATGTGCTCCACATGCTCGTCGTCAACGTCCTCGTCGTCGTCCTCCTCCTCCAGTTCGTTGTCGTCGTCGGAGCTGCTCTGTCGCGCATTCAGTGGCGCCTGCATGGGCTGGTAGTTAGGATTTTGGCTTAGAGTCACCCCCGCCATTTGGACAGGCGGCTCGTTCATGGCCACATAGTTCGGATTGTCGCTGACCTTACTGCCCGGCGGGTGCATCATCTCGTAGTTCGGATTCGGACTGCTGGTGGTCAGGACGGTGGGCTGTTCGCTGGCCGTCGATTCGTCTAGAAGTCTGTAGTTGGGGTTGTCGCTGATCGCGATTCCCCCGCCTCCGTAGCTGGGCGTGGCCGTGGGCGTGTAGAAGCGGGGTGTACCTGTATAACTGCCCGCCGAGCCACTGCCTCCGCTCTCGATGGTCCCCAGATTGCCCATGGCCACCGGGTGACTCGTCAGATTGGTGTTGCTGCTGGTGCTGGGGGCATTGGAGGCATTGCTCTTGTGGCTGGCATTGCTCCCGGTTCGCTTGTGATTGAACAGATGGCGATTAATCATGTTGGCCCGATTGCGCAGCGTGTCCGCCACCACTCGCTTGAGACTGAGATTGCGTCCTGTGTGGGAGCTGGCATTGGAACTGGCTGCCGACGCCGTCGACGGCTGCAGCGAGGATCCCCCGATGACGTCGTCCGGCACGGAACTGCTCATGATCACAGGCTGTCGGGTTTTTCTCGGCAGTAAGTGCTGCTCACCACTGAGCTTGCCTCCGCCTCCCGTGCTGCCACTTCTACTAGTCGGTAGCTCTGCGAACTTGGGACTCGGGTCGTAGATCTCATATCCCCTCTCGTTGCCCAAGGCCTCCGGATCCGGTTGAACGTAGGCCGCCGCGTCGTCACTTTGCATTGCGGGTAAATTCTGGAATGCAGTTGGCATCGCCGTCTGGTCGTCGGGCGTACTGCTGGCTATGAAGCCCGATTGCAGACTGAAGGGCGAGTGTGTCGCCTGATCGTCCACCATGGCAATGGGACTCTCTGCCGGTTGATCCAGCGAGGAGTCCTGCTCCATGTTGGACTTGTACGTCTGGTAGTCGCCCATCCGCAACGGTGTGGTGGCATCCTCCTGCTGTTCCGGGTCCTGCTGATCCTGGTCCAGTGGTACGGCCGCAAATGCGTCCAGCTGGCTGCGCTCCTTGCGCTCCTTTTCGCGGTGCTGCAGCCCCACCTCCGAGTGATAGAAGGACACATCCTTGAAGTCCGAGTCGGGACAGTGTGGCTCCAGATACGCAATGATGTCCAGGAAGCTGGGTCTGGCCGACGGCCTGTGATGCCAGCACCTCTGCATCAGGCGATGCAGTAAGTCTGGACAATTTTCCGGCCTCTCCATCACGCCGCCTTCGATGACGAAGCGCAGCACTTGCTCGTTGGAAAATCCCTGGTAGGGTTGCGCCGCCAAAGTGGCCATTTCCCAGAGCACCACTCCGAAGCTGAACACATCACTGGCACTGGAGTAGACACCATCCCGCAAGCTCTCCGGTGGCATCCAGCGCACCGGCAGCAGTCCCTTGGTGCCCTTGCGATAGTAATCCGTTTCGTAGACATCACGGGTCATGCCGAAGTCACCGATCTTCACAGTCAAGTCCTCGGCCACCATGCAATTGCGAGCGGCAAGATCGCGATGCACAAACTTCTTGGCAGCCAAATAGGCCATGCCGTCCGCAATCTCAACGGCCATTTTGTAGATCCTTCCGTAGGTGGGCGGCTGCACGTTTCCAGTCACACCGATCCGCTGCAGATACGCAACCATGGCCTCATCCCGCTCCTCGGGACGATGGGCACGCAGGTAGGACTTGAGATCTCCCTTCTTCATCAGCTCCATGACCACCAGAGCGGGCTGACCCCTCGAGCAGACTCCCAGCAATCGAACCACATGGTACGTGTCGAACTCCTTCATCACGCTGGCCTCGCTCAGAAAATTGGTTCGCTCCCGATCCGTAGCATTTTCGTTGACCGTCTTGATGGCACACTCGCGATCCACGGCATTGCCGGCCAGAGCCTTCAGGATGCCCTCGTACACCATGCCGAACGATCCCTGGCCCAGAGGAGCCAGCTGAATGATGTTCTCCCGCAGCACCTCCCAGTCGTCGGGAATGTACTGCATGCTCGCATAGAAGGGGTTCACCTCTGTGTTCATATGCAGGTCGTTCGGACGACCCCGCTTGCGTAAGTAGCGGACGTAGCCCATCAGGGTGACGATCACCAGTGTGCCAGCGATACCTGAGAACCAGATGAAGTACTTTGCGTAGCTCAGCGGAGGCTGTTTGGAAGAGAAAGGCGTAATAAATGTCAGTGGAATGGTTAATGGGTGCTTATGGTTTAACTCACCTTCACTTCTTCGTAGACAAACTCCGTGAAAACACCGTATCCCGCTAGCGAGTTGGCTCGCACCCGGAAGCTGTAGTTGCCCTCGTTGAGCTTCAGCGCGTAGCCGTTGGTTAGATTGCGAAAGTCCTTCACCGGAATGCACTTTTTCTCCTCCACCTGGTCGGGCTTCTGCAGCTTGTAGGCCAGCTCGTAGGTGACGATCTCGCCATTGGGATCGGCTGGTGGCTCCCAGCGGACCCGCACCGAGGACTGCGTGTTGTTGGCGTTCTCCGGCACCACCGTCAAATTAAGGGCGAGGTCAGCGAATTCTAAACAACAGAAAATCATTAGTGAATATCTGGTAAAACAATAACAACAGTTTCCCTTGACTTACCCTTCTTTTTGGTCTCTTTGTAGATCACATTGCTATAGGTGCTGCAAGACTGACCCTTATCAACTGTCATTCTTTGTCTACAGGCTACCACAAAGATTCCGTAGCGGGTGAAGTGGCGCATGTTTTCGAAAGTAAAAGAAGTTTGATTCGGCGGCAGCCCCTTCGCAAACACCTCATAGTATTTTCCATCGGGCGACCAGCGAGCCTCGTCCTTATAGCTGTCCGCCATGTCCGGCTCTGCTTGGGAGATGATCACGGGCTCATTTTTGATGGCGCGCACATGGCGAAGCAGTACACTGTCGTCCATATCAATGAACTCGGACTCCATAGCCAGATATCGTCTTTGACGGGCGAGATTCTTAACTCCACCGCTAGGGATGGCATTGGAATCGATGGCTGTGCCCTTAGCTGCTCCCCTTCTGTCGGCCGAGTCCGTCCTGTTCCTTCCGTCGTCAGTCTTTGTCTTCTTTGAAACGTACATAAAGTTCTGCAGCGCGTTTTCAAACTCCATGCCGGATTGAACGATTCGGTCGTCGAAATCCGGGTTACTGGTCTTCTTGGAGTCCTCCATGCACTTGGAGCAGTCACCGGCCAACAGATCCACTGGCGCTTTCTTCGTGGGAGTCGGGTCCTCCAAGTCACTGTCCATGGCCTTGACAATAGCTAAATAGTTTATGAAATTAAATATTTTAGTTTTTTGGTTTTTTGTCAGTTTACAGGTTGATTAGCTTACGGTCAGCGCAGTAGTCCACACTTGCTAAATTGGCCGACCGGTTTTTCAGTTGCGCTTTGATAAAGTAGCGCGTCAGATTGCCGTAGGGGTGCTTGGGCTTGCTCCAAGTGACGAGCTGTAATTGTCAGAAAGTTGGATTAGTTCAGGATTATTGAAGACATCTCTAGGGATTTAGATATTGATTGAATCAATTGGCTAACAGTATTGTGTTCCGATAAAGCCATACTCACAATTTTCGAGTCTGAGATGGGGGTGACCGTAACGTCGGGCACCTCCGACGGTTGAGCCGGGTTTGTCATAAAGTGCTGCACCTCGCTTTGTGCGTTGGTCGACTCCGAGGATATGGCCATTGTGCGGACGTAGTAGGCGTACCACGTGTAGGGCACTAGATCGCCCAAGATCCTTACACTGGACTTGTCGGGACCGGAGACCTTCCAGCGATTGTCACAGGGCTCGTCGCTGCTTTTGGTGGCGTTCTTGTACGGATCCTTCATGTGGTAGAATACGTAGCCGATAAAAGCGCGCGGGTCCTTGAACACGATTGACGCATTTGTCGGCTTGTCTGGATCGCCGACCGATACCACAGTCGTGACATTTAGCATAGCCGTAGTGGACGCCGTCAATTCCACTTTGACATTAAGAATGCCGGTTCCACCTAATAATAATAGAATTTGGATTAGTTTAAGTTAACGTTTAATTTGAGGGTTATAATGGCTGAAGGATTACTCACAGGATCCGCGGTTTCCATTCGAGTCTGTGGCCACCTCGCCTTTCTCGAAGTATTTCTTCTTCGAGGCCAACATAGGCAGCAGTTGGTTGATCGTGGACACGCACAGTTTGGGGTTGAAATGAAAGAATACGCCGCCGTTCCTAATAAACACCGTACGGTTGGGACCCCAGATCTCCTCCAGATCACGGTTCTCCAGCACATACAAAGCGTACTTGTTTGTATCATACGGTGGGTCACCACTAATCTCGGCCAGGGATTTGAAGAATCTCAGAGATGTCAATCCGTAGGTTAGGTGAACCGTAAGAGAGGATTTAATTGTGTGGATGGCACCCAAAGCGAACTCCAATTGTTCCATGACGTGGGCTGGGGAACAAAAACAACAAATTTTACGTTTAAAAGATTATCGAAAAAGTTTCAGTTTGTTTATAATAGCAAATGATATCCATAATTTTTTTATTTAATGCATAGAAAACTCACCAACGCCTTCTCGCTTGATGCTGATACTCAGTGGCTCCTCTCCGCTTATTATAGTGCAGCCGTGGAACTCCTTTGCCCGCTCCAAACTGTCAATGGGACCGGCTGGGCACTCCTTCTCGCACTTTCCGTCCGGGCAGTGGATGCACATGTGATCCTGCATCTGGTAGCCCGTCGGACAGCGCGTGGTGCACAGGCCGTCGTGGGGAGCCAAAGGGCGATCCTTGTTCTCAAACTTGGAGCCAAACCGAATGCATTCCTCTGCCGTAACGCAGCGTCTCTCGTACTGCAGAAGAGGGACAATATGTCAAATATTTTTCATGCTGCATTGCTGCAGAGATTCTTACCCGATAAAGGCCTTTCGAACAGGACTCCACACACATGTTGTTCATCGCGAGATTGAGACAGCTGGTGCAGGTCTCATTTCCACTGCTGTCGCGAGTACAGCCACCCAAACAGGCCTTGTTGCAGCAGTTGCGCTCATCGATGCAATTGTTCCGGCACTCCTTGGGACAAACTATAAGAATAAACAAGAAAATATGTTAGTCAGAGTTCAAAAGGGGTTTCCAGATACAAAAACTCACTTGTCTGGCAGGTATTCCTGTTCCAGCAGTAGCGCTTGTGATCAGCGTACTCCTGACAACTGGCGTTCAGCTCTCCGCCGACTGCAGTGGAATCGGGACCCTCTCCGATTTTGAGATCTGCCGGGCACTTGGAGCAGTCATTGCCGTTGGCCAATATCACCACCTGCGACTGGGTGGCGTTCTCCGCCATGATGTGCAGCCAATCGATCGTGTCAACGTAGCACAGCTTCGGATTCTTCTCGATCCGTATACCGCCCCTGGTGATCGATCGCAGTTTGGGCAGTCCCAAGTCCAGAAGGTCGCGATTCGAGTAGACAATCAAGGAGTAACCGTCGAACATGAGGTTGCCCCTGATGACGCTCAGATTGGGAAAGAGCCTCGACAGCGAGTCCAGTCCCGGTGCCCGGTAGACCACAACGTATTCGGTGACCTCGATTAGCTTGGGAAACGATATGTTTGGCGGGGTCGGGTCGTTTATCAAACTGATCAGCAGGAAGCCCTCGATTATCGTACAGTTCTCCAGCTGGTTTAAGTGCGACCAGTTGTTCCGAATATCCATAGCTCTACAAGCTGTAAGGGTAAAAGAAAAGCTTTTAGTGTCGGAGGTTCAAGTATATTTTGGGCTCAATAGATCCTCAAAAGGATTTATTAAATTATTTAAGCTAAGAAATTCTAATGAGGTTATTTGTATAAAAGTTATAATAAATATGCTTTTCACTTACGTATGTCATTGTGTGTCAATCGAACTGAATCGTTTGATTGTCTGGTAGATGGTCGCCATCGCGATGAATCCGATAGTGCATCCAGTTTGTAGGCTATATCGTTGTGTTGCAGGTGCTGCTGTTGCTGCTGTTGCTGCTGCTGCATCTGTTGCACCACCAATGCCGCATTGGCATGGATGGCCAGCAGATTGAGGCCTAATATCCATATCAGATTGCGATACAAATGATAGTGATGATGATGGCTCTGGTAATGAAACCGCTGATGCTTTTGCTGTTGGTGTTGCAGTTGGTGTTGCTGTTGTGATGTGGCACGTGTCTGTTGTGGATTATGCTGTTGTTGTTGCTTGCTATTGTTACGGCTTAAACTCAGTCTTGTTGTTGTTGCTGCTGCCAGTGTTTGTAACAGCAATAGGAATTTTGTGTAATTTACATTTGTTTGCTGCTGCTGCTGGTGTTGCTGCCGCCGGCGTCTCTTGTTGAAAATGCCACAATTAAACATTAACAGCAATAAAGATTGCAGCGTACGCAGTATATTGTGACAATTGCTGTAGACATTAAAATTTTCCCGCTGCCTTCGATTGTTTTTCGTGCTGCCCTCCTCATTTTCATCCTGGCTGCGATTTCCACTGCATTTCACACCCCTCTTGCTGCCCGTTGATTCCAGCTCCACTTTGGAGCTGGACAAACACCGTTGAAAAATCCGATCCGATAACGAATGGTATATGCGGTATAATCGATCTACGGGACTGGGACTGAAATCAAAATCCTGACATTCAAAAATAACGTTGCCATTGTCACTGCACTCTTCGCTGCATGTTGGCGTTTCGTCTATTTTTGTAATGTTGATTGTTGTTCTTTGTTCTGGATGGTGGATGTTGTCGATTTTACCATATGTCCTGGGATGTCGATTTCGGCACAAGACACAAATTGTTGTTGCTCCTGTTACTGTTGTTGTTGTTGTTGTTGTTGTGGATAATACCTCATCAGTGGTTGTTCTTGTTGATTTTGTTTCTATATCGCTTTCCATCTTGAATTTGTCGCGCTTCAATTTACTTTTCGTCGTCTGCCGTTGTGTACAAAACATATTCCAATGTGTTTATTGAATATATATTTTATTTCTTTAGGAGCTTAAATCGTTCGTAGTGGGTATTCTCTTTCGCACCCTCGCTAGGTAATCATCTTTCGTCCCGCTCTCGCACGCTGCTGACGTCTCTGCTGCAGCGGAAAATTACAACGACAAAAACAATTTGAAAACTTCAATTGTTGTTTTTTATGGTCGACTGGAATGCTATTTTTCTCGCTGTTCTATTTTTTCCGCTTTTGCAACTGTAATGAGAAAGCAAATTTATTTTTGTAAGTTTTCAAGTCGAAAAACAATAACAAAAAAATATATAAAAAAAAGTAATAAAAAACTAAACCTACGTACGTACTAATTTTATGCGAAAAAGGGCGCCAAGTGCTCGGTACACGTGTCGAACTTTTTGCCATTTTTCGCGATTTGAACGCTTTACGCTCGTCATTTCCCTCATATTACACTGAGTTACAAAATGTTGACCTTTAGAAATGAAATGGGAACACACATATTCTCAGTATATGTGGTTCTAATAGATTTTGCTCAAATTTTCAGGGACTGGGTTTATGAAACTTAACATTTTAATGGAGAAAAAGAAACGGTGATTAGGACCAAAATAACTGTGTATGTTAAATTTAAAAAAAATTCAACATTGATGTTACTTATTTTTGTTACATCCTTGACATACTTAATTTTAAAACTAATGCTGTTTTGAAACCTTAAATAACTCAGTTAAATAAATTATGGAGTATAATTTCTCAACATGTTACAAAAAAGTTTAAATTCATATTCACTTTTCTTGCTAAAATTAAACATTTGTTACTAATCGACAAAAAAGTCTCTCTAGGGTTAAATAGTATTCCAATGCTTTTAATTTAAAAAAAAGAATTTTGCTTTAAACTTTGCTTTTATACTTAGATTCATCAGTTTTCTCAACAGTTTTTAACCGTGCAAACACACATAGAACAACAACAAATAGCCAAACAGCTGAGAGCCGGCCTGCCACTCTAGCCATCTCACTCCCACACACACACACATCGTGTTAAATAAAAACACAACAAAAACTAAATAAATTTATGCGACAGACAAAAGAATAGGATAAATAAAAATGGCAAGCATACGGATTGACGTTTGTATTATTGTTGTTGTACTATTTGAATGACGCGCAACATTTGCTTGACGTTGGCAGCGCAGTCGGTAACGCAGTCGCGTTGTAAAGCGTAGTAAATAGTAATTGTAAATGTGTGTTTAAGTGTGTGTGTGTGTGTGTCTTTACTACGTTGTAATTCATCAAATGCTCCGGTTTATTTCAACGGGTGACTAGTGCAAAATTTCTTGTATTTACTTTTTCTTTCTATTTTTTTTTTGTTGTCATTTCGGGGCGTAACTTGAGGAAAAGGAAATGCGACTGCGTGGCAAAGGAAAAAAGGAGGAAAATAAGCGAAAGAGAGCGGCAAAAGAGGGAGTAATAAACACCACCCACTGTGTGGTTGACGTTGTTGTTGTACAACATTGCTGCTGCGTAGTTGAAAACGTAGTAGATGTACACTGCAAACATACATACAAACAAATACAAAAGCGCACACGCAATTTGTTCTTGTTTTGCAAATTTTTCTAGCTTGCCGCCCAAAAAAAAAAAAAAAAAAAAAATTAAACAAAAAGCGGTCTCTCTCTCGCTCACCGCCTGCTCTCTCTCACGCACACGCTCTCAGCTAATGCTGCTTGTTTATTATGCTTGATTTGTTGCTATTGTTGTAGTTGCTGTTGTTGTTGTTATTGTTGCTTTTATTGCGCAGTAAAAAATAATACAAACGGCGAGCAAATGTCGCGCTATAAATACATAAAAAAAAAATGTTCAACTAAAATAATTAAAATGGTTATAGCACACACATAAAATTAAAAGACCCGAGACAGAAAAAAAAACAAAACACTACAACTTAATAAAAGCGAACTGCTCTCTTGTTTGTTTCGCTCTCAGCGCATATGCTACGGTGGCTGTCAAACTGTGGCTCTCAAACTTTCGCTAAAAGTGTGCTTGTATGTGTGACCCAGATTCCGTTGACTGTTTTTTTTTTTTTTTTTATCGTTCAGCCAACAAGTAAAAAAGAAGAAGAAAACTTTGGTGAACAACATTTCCGGACAACAAGACAACCCAACATTGTCAAAAGATCGGAGAGGACTGCTGATGGACGATGAGAACTGATGATAATACGGACACCCAAAATTTGTATTTTCGCACAAAAAAAAAAAGAAAAGGAAAACTTAAAGCTACACAAAATGTTAACAGATTTTCTATAAAAGGTCAGTCAAGTCTAATCACTTTTAAAACTTACTTTATATTTCTTAGAACCCTATTTTCTTAACTATTTGAGGCTTACAAAAATCTGGCACTAAATTTCAATGATGGTGTTTTTAAAATTTAACTATATGTTAAAGAATATTGACTACAGTTTATAAAAACAAACTTAATAGGGACTACTCCTTTATAAAGTGGACCTTGTAAGAAAGAAAATACATTTTTTTAAAGCAAATTTGTTTTTTCGAAACTAGTGTGAGTCCAAATCAAAATAGTTTGAAAACTATAACTGCAGTAAAAGAGTATGAAATTTACTGCAAGACCTTATCAACTTGAAAAAACGGTTAGATCTAGAAATTAAGTTGCTAAAGTGGCAACACGACGGGTGAAGATGACGCGATAAGAAAAGAGGTAAGAAAAGGAAGGAAAAGGGCCAGGCTAACGCGAAACTGGCTCGGCTTATCAGTTAGTACTCATTTACACACATGGAAAAATAAAAGCATACGCTCCGGACGCTGGCGAGCGTTTTTATTGTTTAATTTCGTTTAACGCGCCTCAGGCGCCACCGTGCACGCGCCTCGTAAAAAATTGTAAAGGTGCAATTGGCACGCCTAACTGTCATTTGCGCTTGTTTTTTACTACTCATTGTTTTTGCTGCCTTTGTTTTCCCCCTTTTTAAGTGCAAATGACAAACAACTCGAAAGGGGACTTTTTCTAAACTTGAATAAGCGGGGTGGGTGGCTGTTAAATACCGTTCTCAGGTATTAAAATAAATTTTATATTATAAATAAATATTAAATGTAGTCTCTAAATTCAAATTTAAATCATCTTCAAATTAGTTAGGTTGGTAAAATAATTTCAAAATAAATTAAAATGTAATCAGATCATCTTTATTAAACCTCTGACGTGTACTTTAGTTATTTTTAAAATACACTTTTATAATTTATCTCTATAAATACCACTACTTTACGTTTCATTTTGGTTAAGGAACAATGTTTATTTAAATAGAAACATAAAATGATGTGTTTTTTTTATCAAAATATTAGAGTTGTAATGGCATTGACAATTGTTTATTCTTTTTTAACTTTTATTAAACTTTAACACTAAAACATTTTATATAGAAGAACAAGGCGAGTTTTTAGTATACAAATATTTTATAGACCTCCTCTGCAACTGGTTGTTGAAATGTTCACAAAACTGCTTAGGAGCATGCACTGCTTAATACACACATAAATTGCTTTCGCTGAACTGCTTGGGACCTTTTGTTAATGACTTTAAATACTTAAAAGACACTTAAGATATTTACCCCTCCCTCCCCCCTTGCCAATATCTACCATTTTAATGAGCAGTGAGCGTAAAACACGCTGAGCTGAATAGCAATTAAAGCCAGCAAGTACCATATTTCCAAGAAATGTACAAAATGCATTGCTACGCACGCGCTACTTTTCTTAACCCCACCAGTCTGACTCATTGGGGGGGGGAAACAACAACAACAAAAAACACAGACAGTCAGAAGTAGCAATAACAACAATAATAATCATAACAATAACAACAACATTAACGTCGGCATTGACGCAATAACGGGCAGCAAAAAAAAGGCCAGAGAAGACTGGAGAATGAAGAGAGGAGACTGGAGCCCAGAGCCCGGAGATCGGAGAATCGGAGAGGCTGAGAGACCGAAGCCAAAAGCCAACAACATTCCAATCCAAAACAAAGTTGCCAGACCAGTTAAGAAGCAACGACAACAATCCGAAAGAATAACAAACAAAAACAACCAAAGCCTCCAGAAGACGACGAAGGAGATGAAGTATCTGAAGAAAGAGACCAACAACCAGACCAACAAAACTAGCTTATTGAAATATTTCTTATGCTCCAAATCCGACGTCTTTTGGTCAAGTCTTTTTTTTTGTTTTCGGATTTTCAAAGCAACCGAAAATGTGGAAAACAATAAAATTATCGCATTATGATAAGCGGAGATCAGGCCAGACTCACTGGGAGATATGATGACCAATCAAAAACCTGATTGGGGCCGATCGAAATTCCGACTGTATATATCGATGGTCCAATGATGAGATGATGATCATCAGGTGCCGCCGCCGCTTCCCATTCATAATATCTCAATCTTGCTGATTTGTCACTTGCGCATATTTAGTTGTATAATTCCGAAAAGCTTTATTTAAGCGAGCATTTAAATGGTTAAATAAATATTTAACATGTGTCTCTATAAGCGGAACTGGGGGATTCACCGATCATTTCACCTGTTATACGAAATTTCCACAGTGGAAGTTTAAGTTAATTATTTTCTATACCCACCTTAAAAGTTATATCTCCTCTTTCAAATTCAGAGGAGTTAAAAAATAATAAAAGTTATAATAACCAATTGAATATTATTTTATAATAATTATAAGCAGAATCTAGATACTTCTAAAACCTAGCTCTCTCCCTTGCATATGGCAATACAATACAATGCTCGACTGTTCTCATCACCGTGACTTACAACTAAATAATACCGGTCACATGTGGCGCCTCTCTAATCTTCAGATCTGCCAACTCATGCCGGGAAATGTGGATCCACCGATTTGCTGTCCGTTCAAAACCAAAGGTGAGTGAAACTTTCGAGCACTTAAGTAGTTATACCTATACAATTTTTTTTAGTTTTTGTCTTCGTATTCGTATAAATATATTTAGTATATCACCCGGTGTGTGTGGGCTCCGTTCTGTTGTTTTGCTTGATATGGTCGGGTTGTATTTAGCGCTATAGAGGCGAATATCGGTGTGTGTGTGTGCGAGGTGCGAGTTTCAGATAAGCAACGTGACGCCGCCTCACGCGAGATAAATAAAGTTGTCCAGTTGCCGGCAGGGCGACAGAAAGAGACAGGCTGTGGGCGGGTGCGAAAGAGAGGACCGAACTTTTCGCAAATAACAAATATGACATTTAAATGCGACTACACTTATGGGGGGCACAACTCTATCCAGATAGATAATGCCGCCTGCCCAGCCCCTTTTAATGAGGCATGGAGTTAAACCCAATTATATTATTTAATTGCTGTGATGAAATCACATTGAATTATTTCGCCAGCATTGCAATAAGTTGGGTGAGAATTTGATGAGGCATTATTATAGGCTAAACTAAACAGTGTTTAAATTCAAACATTTAGAACATCTTCATCGTTAAAAAAATAAAATTTCAAAACATTTGATGCCGAAATACTCAAAACTCTGATGTGTAAGTCTATAATTCTTGTATAAAAAAAAATCGCAAGCCTGTGTTATTTATAGCATAAACCAGACATTTCAGTTCGCAAACAAGTTGGGAATTTCCACTCACTTTCTGGGTATTTCGTCTGACTCAGTTTGTAATCTCTGTAAACAAGCTGCCAACCAACACGAGCCCATTATGCGAAATCGGGGCTTGGTATGCATTTCCCCAATCTACTCACTTTTTTTACGACTAACAATTGCCCCAAAATAATGGCCGTTAATTTCAAATGAACTCAAGTCGTAAAAGCGAATAAAAGTGGATTCTTTGCCTGTTTTCTATGCTGAGCTGGGCTCTCAAACTCTACATAGGGCTGTACCAGGCAGTGTCTGTTTTCGAGAGGGTTTCTTTTTTATCGGGGAAGTTTTCAGAGGCGGCATTACTTGAAAAGAGGTGGAAAACGTAGGGTGGAAATATGCGGGCAGGGTTACTATGAAGCTATAAAAAACTTGGAATTATGGAAATGAGTAAATGTCCAAATTAAAACGAGATACATAATTATTGTGAAGGAAATAAAAACTAAAGTAAAGTTACTCAGTTTCATCCATGACATGACTATCTTGTCAAATATTCAAAAATATTTATTGTTCTTGATTTAAAAGAAAATTTTAATCAAAATTAAAGCTATAAAACATTATTTATTTTTTTACGAATGTAATTTCAATTGACTTGCTTGACTTGTTACCGATTGATTTTTTTTTGGTATTCTCCCTTTTTGTTTCTTATGTAGTATGGTGCCCTCGTTGCGGTTGATCTTTTTGTTGTTTCTGCTGCTGATTGAGCGCATTTCAATAGCACTTCAAACCAACCAACCAACCTCACACCACCCCACAAAAAGCCTTCACCACTACGGTAAATGTCTCGCGTGGTTTGTTTGTTTTCACGTTCATTCATAAACTCGTAAAAAATTCGAAAACAAACAAAACCGCTGGCAACAAAAAAAAATTCCAATAAAACCCAGCAGAATTCCTCGAAAGCAACCCAAGCAAAACAATTGCACTTGCCAGCCAAGGAGAGCTTAAATTTAATGGGGGCTTCAGTGTAGCTGTAGCTTAATCCAGACTACAATAGACTATGTTCTCCAAATATTCAACACTATCTGCCAACGGTTTTTTTAATAGTTCTGCATTTGAATTAAATTGTAAAGTAAGATTACCTACGAACTTTCAGTCAGTGCTGGTGACAAAACAGAGTTAAGTCAGTTAAAAAATATTTTCACACAGAAACAATTAAATGTTTTCGTAATTTTAAACATTAAAGTTAACATAAAACACTGCATTATTGCAAAGGAGTTAAGTTACGTTCAGGATAGATAGGAACATGCCGCCGACAAAGAACGAGTCTCAGGAGATGCAGAACCTAATGGAGGAGAAAACCTCCGATATGGAGCTGCTGAAGGGAATGGGTGAGCTACAGCGCATCTTTGAACAGCTAACACCTCCTCCCTTTGGTTATTCCGGTCCTACGACGTTCCAAACTTCGACTGACACCACAGTGACAGTGGCCACGGAATCAAGGGGCATCTTAAAACCCTACGAAAATGATCCGGAAATAGAAGTTGACAAGCAGGTGATGAGCCCGACACAATCAGATGATCAGGAGCCACAAATGGATATGGAGACCAGTCTGCTGGCCACCAGGTTCTTCAACTTGATGCTTGTCAGGCTCTGGCGACGAAGAAAGGCCGAGATCTGCGATTTACACGCACTCGTTTGCAAGTACCAGGATCAGGTGGGTTTAATTCCAATTTGTAAAGTATAATATTAGCTTTGTTACAGCTTTTTTTATCTTTGAATTGTTTTATACATTTTAAGGCAGGCTTGCACCTTGTTGGCGCCCAAAACCTGATTATTTTTCTGGAATTTATTTCTTGGAAAGTATGATAGGTATGGGAATAAAATTTTAGCCAGTTGTAGGGTACAGTTTATTGAAGCTACAAAATTTTTTTGGGGGCGATCCAAGTGAAGGGGGTGGGGGGAGTACCCAACAATGGCGTCATATCCGCGAAAAAATCGTCCTCACTGCGGATTTTTTAGAATTTTTAGAAAAAATCTGAAACGCAAGAAACGAATTTATTCTTAATCTGTACACTTTTACGCATCGTTTAGACTAGGATAATTGAAAAAACTTGAAAAATGCAAAAATTATGAGCTTTTAAAAAAAAATGGGTTTTTCCTCATTTTTTCGTTACTCATTATTTTTTAAAAAAAACAGTTTTTAATATTTTCAAAAGATCCTAGTCTAAACCATGCACATACTTCTGAGGAACATGTATAAAAAATTTCATGACGATTGCTCTATTTTTGCGACCTGTAGGACTTCCGCAAACTCGGAAAACATGGTTTCGAGAAACACGCGTTTGAAAATTTGACCACGCTAGCCCACGCGCTTGACACCGGTCCACCAAACGGCCGATAACTTTCGTAATTCAAGAGATTTCGACTTGAAATTTTAGGAGAGTAAAATTAAAACATGTATCTATCCGTAACTGCAAAAAAAAAAAAATTGATTTATTTGATCTCACAAGGTGCAAGCCTGCCTTAATGTGCATGTTTGACCTTTTTTTGTGATTTTTTCCAAAGGCCGCTCGGTCCGAGAGCGAGTTGTACACGCGCACCCAGATGATCTGGACTGAGCAGCGGCGCAGGGAGCACTTGACCGTAAAGCTGATGGAGGCCATCAGAGTTGGCCGCGTGATCACGGACCGTTGCGTCGAGTTGGACAAGGAAGTGAAGGATCTGCGCATGCGCGAAGCCTCGCTACTTAGCCAACTGGCCTCCAAATCCCAAGAGTGCGATTACTTGGTCGAGATGCTGGCCTCGTGCCGCTCCGAAATGTTTCACGAGTTGGCCAATTACCGGCGATGCGCCATCGAGCTGACCAACCAACAGAGGCGGTCCCTCGAACTGAAGCGGTGGAACGACCAGTTGCAGGACGAGCTGCTCACTATCAAGGATCGGTTCCAGCTGCAGAATGACCAGATGTCGGTGAAAATTGGCCAAAAGCAGGAGCAGATAGACACCGCATACGAGAAGCTTAAGCTCTGCGAACAGAGGCTGGCCCTCCTGAGCATGTAAGTTGTCTTCCAGTTTGGGTATAAAACATAAGGTTTTGGGGGTTTCAAAATAGTATCGGTTTTTCCCCCCAGAATTTACAACGATCAACTTCGCGAAAATGAGTTTGACTTGGAGCTGCAGGCCAAGATCGAGGAGATAAAGAGGAACATGAGCGTGGTGGCCCGCTTCCTGTACTTCTACTTGACAGCCTGCGGCTGGGGAAAGTTCCAGGGATGTGGATACCATGTGGTGACCCACTCACTGGACTGTTTGGCATCCGCCTGCTCCGCTCCTCCGATAGCTGACAATTTGCTGCGAATAGGACTGGGAGTCATATTCCTGATGGTTGCCATGTACTAATTCGTTGGGGATACAAAAAGTCATAAAGTGGACATTTCAAGTGGAGTTTGGTGGAGTTAGGGACTGAGGTTTTGTGAGAATTCTAAACACACGACTACAATTTTGTCACAGCCTTTAGTTTTTCGACGCAGTATTTAAAAAAAAAGTTGTTCAAGAGCCTGAAATTTAAAAATGAAAATCTGGATATACGAGTACATTTGTTTTGAAATAAAAGAAATTTACAATTTTCCACCTAAGACCTAATTCTTTTGCTTTTCGTTTTGTTTGCCCCAGTATTTTTAACACACAGAAAATCCAAGAAAGCCGAAAAATACCACGAAATAGAAAACGCAATGGAAATGGGGAGATCCGTTTCGAAAAGCGATCATAAAACGTAGCGAAGCGTACCCAACAACGGCAACCACAATAACAACAATAACAACAATAACGACAATAACGATTCGAGGCCTAGCCCAAAAACCCGTCGAACCCAATCGAAACGAAGCCGATCCAAAAGAGACCATTACAAGAGACACCTGCGAAAATGTTCAAATAATAATGAAATGCCAGTGCGCCCTACCACAAATTAACTCCGATACGTGAGCATACAAAGTAAACGGCTTTTATATTTCGGGGCATTCCACATTCCACACGCAAGGTGGCAGGGGGAGTGGGGTTGGCGGAGACGGAACCGAGACGGAAATTCCACGATCATGACGTACTCGTCGTGGCGATGACAGACTTTTATCGCCTCGTAAATGTTGGTAACGTTTCCAAACTCTAGCTCCCGATAAAAGGGTTGATTAAAAACATATACGCATTAATTTATGCGTCATGTTATAAATATATAAAATGGTTACTTTTTTTTTGAAAATAAATATTTTAAAGTTAAGATTGTTTCGATTATATTGATCAAGTGATATGAGTATTTTATAAAATTTATAGCTTGGATTTATGTATTTAATAGAATTTTATCGACTTAACTCATCGTTCACAAATTTTTATCGAGTTATTGCCTATCAAATAGTTTTCCCATCTCCAACTTATTTATCGTGTCAGACGAGTCTTGGATAACCTTTGCATTCTCTACATTTGACACCCATAAAACATACAACAATCGTTGAATTGTTGGCCATGTCAACAATAAATACGCATATCGCACTCAAAGCTCAGCCGATAACAACAATTGGAGCCAGACCATATCGAAAATCTAAAAAGTCACAAGCCACGACAAGAACAACAACGTCAGCTGATTAAACCCAAAAATACCGATCTCAGTGCGTGAGCGGTGGCCAATCGACGATGGCCAGCGATAACGATAACGATAGCAGCGAGGACTGTGATTTTTCGTTTGTTTTTAGCTCACCAAAGATACTCTATTATTAGCTTTAATTATAATAAATATCATTAAAGTACATAAAATATTTTCATGCTATTAATAAACAAATAATCCTGATCCTTATTAACGTGCAGGTTCTTCAAATGATCAATCTCATAGATCTATAATAATCTGTTTAGCTGACTCGTTTGCACATAAATATATTCAAGCTGCAATCAGCTGCAATCTAAATCCCAGAAAATACTTTAATTTCCCCAGCGACGACATCTCGTGACTTTCACTAGCAGATAGGCCCCCGACTTTGGCCATCAATCACATGGGTAGACCGGTAAAGTACCACGCAGCCTTGTGACAATCCAATAAGCCGTCACGTTCGAATCAAAATACATTGTTTATTGCACATTTTCCGGGCTGCTCATTTGTAGGAATACTTTGCACACGTCATCGTCATATCAGAGAAACGACGATTAGGGGGGCGATCCTTGACGTGATGTTGTTATTTTTACAGTTGCATTCGCCGGGTTGATCGTCGAGTGTTAACTACTGCACACACCCTCGCATTGCTCTGTTTGTGTTTGTTCAATGAATTATTATTCAATCGACGGAGCAGGCATTGAATTTCACAATAACAATAACAAGATAAGAGCGAACATTACTAGTGCAATTGCTCTACTAAAATTAATGACACGAACAAAGTTCACGCAAACAATTTAGCAGTTTAAATTAGATTCAGAGATTTCTAAAACTATTTTAATTTTACACCTTAAAAGCATATCTGGGTAATGGGTAAAATTAAAAGAAAAACTTTAATAATATAATTGAAATTTAGCTTATTTGCATACCTTGTGGGGTTGGACACTTCTTGATGAGATTGTGTTTTAATCTTTTCCCATAAGAAGACCTGGAAAAGTAGAAAAAAATGCGTTGTTAGAAAATAGTGAAAATAAATATAGGTACTTTATACATGTAATAGATTATATTTAATAAATGTTCTCATACGATAAGGGTATTAATACTTTTACTACCCAAAAATGAGTTTAGTTTTCTTCGAAACAGCAAAAAGAATTTACAACCGGAAGTAAAGAAACAAAAATAAAAAAAATATGAACCCTCATATCATAAATGTTTCAAGGTTTCCCCTGACTGATATTTACACTCGTAAATACGTAACAAAGTCCCACAATCCCCCATCGATCTAGCAGTCAGGTGAGCAGTGTGCTCTGCAAGTGCTGTTTTCAACATTATTGCACATTGTGTGTCAATAAACAAGACTAGACTTAAATGAAAAGCATTTACAGACGATCCCTTTCATTACCCAGTACGAGTTCCTGTTTGTCAACAGCAAATATTTCTGGAGTACTACTACGGAATGAGCAATTTATATGTCATTTCCTGTTATGTTTGCTTCGCAGTTGACCCATTTATTTGGTTAGTCATTTTTTGTACAAAAACTAAAATAACACAGAGTTCGCGGAAATGCTACAGCAACTAGGAAAATAGAAATAAAAACAAGTTGAACAGATTGTGAGTGATCGAATAGACAATTCCCCTTGTCTATGAAAAGAAAAAAACAAAAATCTAACTAAGAACTTGGACATAAAGTCTTGCCAATTATGGTTAAATATTAATGTTAGCACAAAAATCTGTTAAAAATCTTACAGAAGTTAAAAACTATTTAATCATTTTTATGCTGAGAATTACCCATAAACATTGATTAAATTCTGCAACTCAACCAAGATTTCATATTATCCTTATAATTTTCCCTTTTTAGGTATTACACCCTCATATTGACAAAAATAATCCTCGTAACCCCTTTTTATAACTATGCAACTTTGATTAGATTTTCCCCAATGCAAAAAACTAAGCTATCGCCTGATATATTTCGGATGATATCAGTACGTGCGAATGACATGACTATGTTTAATGCCCCATGCACATGAAAGACGATATGTGCATTGAGCCAAATATCGATGGGTGTCCTATTTGTGTAAACACTTTGGTGGGCAATCAATTGCAGTCTTTATGCTTTGACAGGGTCTTTGATACTGGACGTAAACATGGTTAAATACCGTATACTGTCTCCGTCGAGCGTTCTTTGTTTACATAGTATTTTCATTGGAATTCGGCACATGTTGTGGTTGATATTTGTTTTTATTTCGCCTACGCCTGATTTTGCCAGCCTGCAGAAATGTTTTAGCATTTTATAAAAAGCCAAATATAAATAACTCAAGTATGGCACCAAATATGCTTAGAGAATTAGTGTAAATATATAAAAAGATATTTGTATTCGTATAGGTAAATGAGATTTTTAGTAAGTTTTATCTTGTTTCCCAAATCAAAATATTTTATATGATGATAATCTTCTTGAATGTTTTCCAAATTACTTGTTAATGTTAAATACATCATGTTATACATTATTTAAAAACTATATTTTTTGGATAATCATACTCTTGTCAAGTTGTTCATCATTTCCTTTTTCGCGATCGTGAGAAGTAAAAGTAAACTACTCAACATTAATTAACTTTTTCCTTTCAATTGAATCGTGTGAAATATATCTTGTGTTAAGTAATGTTCAGTAATTAATGTTTTTGCAAAACAATGCCATTTCCAATAATGATTAAATGATTAATTATAGAAGCTGAATCAGTTCCTGGTTAGAGAGCAAGTAATTAAAGATCATGGACTAGTTCCGGTCAGAGCCGGCCATTCGTCAGATCCTTTCCTGTCTATGTTTTTCTTTTTTGTTTTGATTGGCGGTCGTGTCTAAGTTAAGATCCGCTTGGGACAAAACAACATTTTTGTGGTTTTGTGGGATTTGCGGTTTATCGAAGTGTTAAATACACAATGGCATTCATTTTAACAACTGAGGTAAAAATAATAATAGTTGAATTTGTAATAAAAATAAAATGTATTTTTAAATCAAAAATGTTTGATTTTTTTATACAGTTACCTATTTTTTTAAAAACTCAAATGGTATTCGAAGGGACCAATTGTTTTTTTTCTGAAACCTATTTTATTAATTTCATTTATATATATTTTCTCTCTTAGATAATATAATACCATTTTGTTAATAATATTTTATAATATTTTTCAAAAAGTTTAAAACAAATAAAGTTCAATATGATGTTAAATAAGTGCGATCATTTTGTTGTCTTTTTTTAACTACTATTATTTTCACCGCAACTGTGTTTGGATATATGTTTGTGAATGTGGGTGTGTGGGGGTTTGTTATTATTGAATGAAAGGCACGAGAAACAACAACTACTACCGATCGAATGGTACTTGCACTGCTTGCTTGCTCAATCTCTTGTGCGCTCTCTGTCTCTCTCTTTCTCTCTGTCTCTCATGAGGCCTATGTGTGAATGAATGCAGTGGCGTAAACAGCAGCTACAACAATAACAACATCAACAACATAGGCAAGCAAGCAGCAAGCAAGTGAATGAAATTTTTAGACCGCGCCTTTTTTCTCTGTGTGTAATGACATTTTCAAGTGTCCGACCACCGTTATTTGGTTTAGTGTGTGCGTGTGTGTGCGTTTGTGTAAATGTGTGGAATGCAAGCGAGTAAACAACAATAATTGTCAGCGGCAATAACAGAAATAACATTTCATATAAATTCCGATTTGATAAGCTTTCCTCTCTAATCTAGACAGGGGATTTTCCCCTCTCCCTTGCTCCTTTGCTTTCGTCTTGTGTATTTTTGTTTCTTTTTTTTTTTGTGGGTTGGCCAACGTTTTATTTGGTTACTTTTATTATTTATGATACGTTCCGCTCCCATTGCCCAATTACTTTGATGGAATGCATTGCACAAGATATTTCTGTGTGTGTGTGTGTGTGACTTGTTTGATTTGGCATTTTAAAGTTATCAATGAATTTCAGACACACACTAGAGGCATTCGTGAGTAGAGTAAATGTGTACGCGTACTTATTGGATTTCGATTTCATTCACAGCCCAGAGACCCCAATTTTCCCCCACATTTACTGGGGAAACCAAAGTAAATAGAGTTACAGTGCAACTTGCCTAACAGCGATAATTTTTATGTATTGTTTCTGAATTTATGCTAAGTTAATAAAGTTAAGTATAAGATCAAAGGATTAACCAACAAGATATAAGACACAATTTTAAAAAACGTAAATAAATACAGAAATTTTTTTATATTGATTTATTTATCCGAAATATTGAGCTATTTTTTTCAATCCGAATTTAAAAAAGTGCATTAAACATCTATGTTATTTTTATATTTAAAGTAAACTCCTTAAATGCATTACATCTGAAAACCATTAAATAATTTAACATTAACATTAACAAAGTTTGATCTAGAGAAGCTTCCCTGTATTTACCTGTTGACAGAATGTTTTTTTAGAATCAGGTCTACACATATGAATTTGTTTAGTTTATCAGTTTCCTTATCGCTTTACGCTCCCTCCACAAATGTTCCCTTTTTTTTATTTTTTGTGAATGAAGGGAAAACACAAACCCCTTGCATTTGACACAGCCCATTCATTTACTTCATCCGATAACTTTGGGGCTAAATCGGAACAAAGTCAAGCTAATTAATAACGTGCTGTAGTCCGAATAGACATTTCCCCACCCTCTACCTCCCCCAATTTCTGTTCTTCTTACGTCTTATCAGTTGAGATTCTCGCTCGTGCGCCCCCTCATATTTTTTTCTTTTCATAATTTTTATTTTTTTTGCTCTCCGCTTGTCAAATTTGACATTTGCTATTGAACCGTTCATAAAATAGGCGCCAGACTGATTTTCGCTTGAGTTTTCTCCGCTCCTCGCGTCTCTCTCATCTCATCATCAACGCTTCTTCTCCTCGGTTTTGTTTTGTTTTGTTTTCTTGTTATGATTTATTAAACATTTATTTGGCCTAATGAATTAATTTGATTTGATTTCGACAGCGTAACGGAAATGACTGAGTGTGTGTGTGTGTGTTTGTCTGTGTGGGGCGCCAAAAAGGCGCGATGCACGACGCAATTGTCTGAGCTTTGTGTGGGGAAAAGTGCATGACAAAACAAAGAAGAAGGAAAACAAACGGAAAACCCACAACGACATAAATTACAGGAGAACTAAGGTACTAAGAGACATTTTACAACTAAATCTGGTGATTTTCAAAACCAAATTTAGTTTTAAAATTAAACTGACATTTTTTGATTAAAAACAAAACGATCTTTGATAGGTAAGAATATTGAAAATATCAAAGACCCGAACATTTATTACAACAGAAACCCTATGATCAAAAGATTAAATAAACACAATTATAAGATTTAAATTTTTTGAAACTAATTAACGTAAGCATAGCATTTGGAATGACAGATCGCATTTCCACCTAAATGAAGACTGACTGTATTACAACAAGTAAAGAAAAAACGCAGCAGGCCTTCCGAGCATAAAATAAAACGCAATATATTTTTACAAGCCTCTCTGAATAATACACAACAAGCAACAACAACAAAAGCGACATGTTAAAATAGTTGTTAAGCTATTAAGTTCCGCTTAAATTGTTTTCACATTTACCTTATGCCCGCTCGAATACAAACATAGATTCAGATACATTTACAGACACAGACACAGATACAGATACAAAACACATACGGTGCAAAGCGCCAGCGGCAAGAACAACAACAACAACAACCACTGGAATGAGAAGAACAACAAAAGCAAAGTGCGAGGCACAAAAGAACCTAATCAAGAGCAAAACGCCGCAAATAAAGCAATAAACAAGACACAATATTTTTTTTTGTATTTTTTTTTCATCCCTCCCTTTTTTGCGCCTTCTTCTTCTTGCCGTTTATGTCTTGCTCATGCCAAAAGAAGAACAACAAAACGAATAATAATACAAACAACAATGAAATGAGAGCAGTTTTGAAATAGCAGTGCCAGTTTTCAAGTCTCTCCAAGCTCAAATCTTTGGAAAGCTCCAACTACTGAAACAACCAGACAAACAACAAAAAATAAAAGACAGGGCAGACAGACAGACGCAAGCTGGAATGAAGACAAAGTCACACAAGAATAACTACAACAATTACAAAAAAGCTTACACAACAATAGAGGTAAAAATTTAAAATAAAATAAAATTAAATAAAATTAAGGCCCAAAACAAATCATAGTTAAAATTCAAAATCAGAGTCCGGATTCCAAAATTTCTCGGATTTAAAAATGCAAAAACAAATCTAAAAACAATAAAAGTTGGAATATGATATCGATTTGTTAAAAATTAATACATATGTAATTTAAACTAAATGCATGTGGCTGAAAAAAGTTATTATTTACGATAAGCTTATTGTTTCCATGAAAACTATTTTTAAACAAACTAAGCACTTTTCTAACATTTTAATTTTAAAATATATACTTTCCAAGATTTCAATTGAGAGTTGAGCTTTGGCTGAGATTTCTTCAGAGCCAGTACTCTCACTTCACTCTCTCAGCTTCACAGATACTTTTACGCAAGAGAGAGATGAATTTATGGGGCCCGGCTAAATTTCGCTCTCACGATCTCCTATCTCCCACTTTTAGCAGCTTCTCACGGGAGATGAGCACTCACAAATACTTTGGCATTGCGGAGTGTTATCTCTTTATTTGGTTGTTTTTGCTTTGCGGGCGTTACAACAATATTTGTATTACAATTAATGCATTACAATTACAAAATTACATTTATGGTAATTTGTTTTTCAATCTGAGGACAACGGCGTAGAAATTGACAACAAATAGCCAGCGGTCACACGAAAAAAAATAAAACCAACACCAAAGACGCTTTCAATTTTACAATACGTAATAGCAAAAAACAACTACAAAAAAAAGGGGTATCAGCTGCGGAATTGAATAAACAAATAGGGAATAACAACAAAAGTGTAAAGAAATACAAACGAAAGACAAAAAAGAAAATACTAGAAGAAAAACAACGACATAGGGAAACCGTAAACAAAACAGAATGTAAGAACAGAGAATTAAAAAGATAACTCAAAAATAAATGGGTAAATAAATTTTTGTAATATTGACACAAATAAACGTAATTTAAATTTAATTTCAAAAATTAAAATATTGCCTAGTTAAGAAATGCAACTTTAAAAACCTTAAATAATTTTGTTCGATGTTTTTCTTTTCAATTATCTCCCGTATTTTCGAAACTATCTTTAGGGGTTGTGAAGCCAACCTATCGATAACAAAGCCAAATCCGTAAAGTAGCTTAACGCGCCAAAGAGCACGCACAAAAACAAAAAACACACGCACACGCATAAGCCAACCGCAAGAAGAAGCAGAACAATCCGGAGAATCCGTAATAAAAGGAGATGGAGAAAAGAGGGAGCAAGATAGAGCGGAGCGTGTCTAGAGCCTGGGTTTACAGTTGTTCGATCCCACAAATCAGATTAGAAGGAGATGGGACGAGTGTGGTGAACTGAGGTGTGATGCGGTGGTGGTGGGTTCAAGTGCTGCTCACCCCTCCTCCCCCCCACTCCACTGGTTTTTCCGAACGAACGTGGTATAAAAATAAAACACCAAGATCAGCATGGGGAAAATCAAATGCTGGGGCGACAGCTGAGCCACGAGATTTACATCTATCACACTTTTTATGCCACATGATTGTAGAGACAACAAGAATAACAGTAAAGAGAGCGCCAGGAACGATTGCAGCGATGGCATTTTGGCGAGACAGTCGGGTGACACACAGACAGAGACGGACACATAGAGACATTGGGACAGAGACAGAGACGGAGACGGAGACGGAAGACAGCGGACGGAAAATGAAGACGATACTACACGCTTGAAAATAAAACTCTTTGAGATTATATTCAAATAAGGAAACTTTACTTTTAACTTTTTGTTGCCATGCAGTAATCGAATAGATGTTGCATAAAGGAGAAAGAGGACATCTAAGAGGTCCTGCCTTCTGATCATTGTCGATTTCTTTGTGCCCAGGCCTGCTTTAAATACAGAAATCTAAAACACACAAGTCACAAACAAAATGGCATTAAAGAATGTATTTTAAAATATTATTAAAACAAAATTTTAAAATAGATAACTTTAATTTAGATAGATAAGTCCAGAAAGTAGAAAGTCTATTACAGGAAAAATTTGTATGTACATACCTAGTTTTTTTCACTATTGTAAAGAAATAACCTTTTGGATTTAGGACAATCGAATATAGTTTGAAAAACACATTTTTCCGAGTGTGAAAATTGCAGGGCAGACGATCAGACACCAAGCCAAGCCAATGTGCGAGCGGGATGGGAAGCTGCTGTGTTGGTGCGGACGAGGCCATTAGATGATCGCCGTGGCTAAATTTAAATGTCTGTGCGTTTAAGTTGCAAGGCAAAAATAAATCTACATAAAACGTAAACAACACAACATTTCATCCCGTCTCGTTTCGTTCTGTTTCTGTTTCTGTTCGTTTCGTTTCATTCGCTTGTAATGACAGATCACAAGATCCGTGTAGACGGGTTGGATTTTGGGATGAGATCGAATCGGAACGGATCGGGTTGTTGCCAAGGGGTTGTCTTTGGTTTGCCTGATCCCCTCACACATAAATAAATAAATGTAAAACGGATTTTTACATAGCACAAACTTGTTTATGCAAAAACCAAAAAAAAAAAAAAAGGTGAAGGATGGGAAGCATTTTGACAAGATCTAGATTTAATTACAGCGTTGTAAATATGAGCGTTGGCAACATTATAATAAATAAGGGTTGACAGATATATACAGTTGCGAGAAAATTCGAAAACTTTTTATAAAATATCAAATTGCATAGATAACTACTCTTGTTGAAAAATTACTTATGTACATTATAATGAGGGCCCCGACTTTAAATCTCAAGCATTATTTTGATTTGATCGAGAAAACTCCTAGCTAAATACATTTTTATTTTAAAAGCTCTTCTATAACATGCTTCATCAATCTTGATCATTTAGGCTAATGTTATAAAAACCGCGTTTACTCATTAAGAAACTGATGTCATTTGTATTTTGACCAAACTGTGATCAATCGATGACCGCCTGAAGTTGTTTTTGATTCGGAATACCTTAATATTTCGATTAGTCAGAAGTCGCATAATATTTCATTAGGTTGAGTCACCCTACAAAAAATTAAGAATACCAAGCAAAGAACAGCCTACGATCTTGTATACTTTTGTTAAAATTACATATTCTCCCTCATGAAAATGACTTTAAAGTCCTTTCACCTTTGCCCCGCTTTTCACGGATTTCCTCCCCTTCACGAAATGAACTCTCGTTTCTCCCTCTATAATGGCCGGCTCCCCCAAGGACTTTGTTCTCCCCCCCAGCAACCCAAAAGATAATTTAAATTTTCGTTTATTTTTAAAATGCATTCGCCGGGGGTGTGGAAAAGAAAGAGAAAATTAAAAATAGCAAAAAGCATTTCTATAAAATAAATAACACGAGACAACCGACGCAACACCCCAAGACTCAGAATGGGGGCCCCCCAATGAAACCAGAGCGGTGAGAATTTCAGAGGGGTGGATGTGCTCTAAAGGTGCAGTTTGTGGTCTCTGCACGTCTGCGTTTTCTTAATTTAATTTTCGTGTTGCAGTTCACGATCAATTTCATTCTAATGATTGTAATTAAAAACATTCTCCTATGTTGCAGGAAGGGGGGTGAGAGTGGAGGAGAAAGTGGGCGGATTTGACGCCCACTCAAGCGCCGTCAGAAAGCGAAAAAAAAATTAATGCGAAACGAAAAAAAAACAGGAAAAAATAAGGTCTAGTAATTTACAATTGTTGTAATACCCTTGCAAAACGAAAATTTTTTTTTTTATTTAATTTAGACTTGATTTACATGGAATTATTTTTTTGTGTTGTTCTTTTAAAAATAAATTTTTAAAAAGGAAATTAAGATAATCAAAATTTTTTTAAGTTAAAGGATATAACTTATTATTTCTTATAACGCCAATTAACAAAAGTTTACCATGCTAATATTAAATTCCAAATATAAAGACGTGTTACAAACTTTTTGCAATATTTTATAATACCCTCATCTACAGAGAAAATGCCATAATAATAGTGGGAACAACAACACCGACGTCAACAATGAGGCAGAATCAGAATAGCTAAGCTATATCTTCGTGAGTCTCGTGGGTCGTCGTCATGAGTGGGATGCAACCCCTTCCGCCACCTCCTCACCTTTGCCACTGCCGAATTTCGTCAGATGAAATCCCAAGGAAAAAAAAATTGTACATATATATATTATACTATATACATACATGTGTATATTATAGCTAGACGTCCCCGACTTCACAGCGGCGTCATCTGTTGTGCATTTCAATTTGTAATTGTAATTGCATTTTATACACATCTGTAGGTACATCTGTATGGTGCAGACTCAATGAATTTCAGTACGAGTGTAAGTGTGTATTTGAGTATTTTTGTATTTTTGGTCATGGGACCATTTGGGCCACGTTTTCTTTGTGTCTGCACATTTGGCAAATGCCTCTTGATTGGCAACAAAAACACCCAGACTCAATTGTGTGTTGCAATTTGGCTGAAAAGCTGCCCAAAAAAAAATTAAATAAAATCCGCATTAATTCTGGCTTAAAGATTTCAGAAAGATATGTATATAATAAACTGGGAATGTTTTTGAGGGTCCTTGTTTTTCATGAAGAGAATTTTAAAAGTATCTCTGGCTACATTTCCGAAAGCTTAAATTTTAATTTAATTTAACAAGAAATAAACAGTTTTGGTACACTTCAAAAGAATTTATTAAATTTTGTATTAGTGAGCAAACTTTTAAACAAAAATTTCATAAGATTCCAGCAACAATTTAAAACACACTGTAAAAACACAACCACTCAATGAGTTAGGTCCATTATAAATCATAAAACTATATATCAAACACGCCGGTCCATTAGATTCAATGGCACACGCACCCCGGGAACCCCGAGCCCCGAGCCCCACATCATCATTACTGCATTTATAGTGTGTAATGGCAATGGTAATCGCCATCACATCATCATCATCAGCATCACACGACCATCATCATCGTATCCCGGATGCATGAAAATGCAAAAAGCTGCAATGTCAATTCCAGAAACGGGCACAATGAATGACTCAAAGCTGCCTGCAGATTGTGGGCTATAAAAAGCGGCCAACCAGCTAAGCTAACTTTCCAAATGCCAATACCCCAACCACACACTCTCGCATATGGCACAAAATCACAGTCATTATGCATAGTATCTGTGTGTGTCTGATATTTTTCAATGGGAGACAACGGAGACGACGACGTCTCAGCGACATTTAGCTGAAAAATGCAATAAACAACATTCCAATCTAAACTCCCAACCCCTTCTGCCCCGCAGAGTGGCTAAAACTAAAATAGCAACTACAGCAGCAGGCAGCCAGGTCATTATGCGCATGTGTCTGCCATTATCCAAACACTAACAACCCACTGCACTACTAAAAACTATTAAACAAGTAAGACAAAAGATCATTGCCAAACCAGGGCGACCCAAATGGTTTTTAAAAATAGTCAATTTTAGATAAAGATATGTTAAAAGACGTTCCAGAGAAATGAGAACTTAGATTGTTATTAACTAGTTAACATTTAGCTAAGGGTATTAGTTTAAAGCAGTGATGCCCAGCCCATTGCTCTTCTTCATTTTGTTTAATTACAAAAAAAAAATGAACTTGAAGAGCAATGGGCTGGGCATCCCTGGTTTAAAGATATCGGAATTCATAAGTAACGTGTCATAAATGACAATTTCAATCATTTACTGATTGTGTGTAAACAAAATTTGGTTACTTACACTATTAAAAAGTAGATTAACCAATGCACATTCCCACCACTCAGTTGACCATCTTAAGACCACTTTGACAACCTCTTTCCAAACTAACCAACTAACTGGCCAACCAAAGATCGAATGGCCTTGAACGGACAGTTAAGTTAAAAGAGCGAACTGACCATAGTAACCACCCATTTATCCCCAGAGGAAAAGTCGATAGAAAAATGGAGAATGCGAGGGGTTACAAAGTTGTTTCTCTTCTTGTTTTTTTGTGCGCTTTCAGAGGGTACTTTTGATTTTTACAAATAACTTGTAACTCGTGGAATTTTATTTCACTATGTTTGTTTGAATTATATTTAAAAGTATTTATTATAAACAGAAATTGGTGTAAAAATCAGCTTTACATCTTTAAACAGAGTATCCAAAACTTGAATACTTTTGTACTTGTTTTTCCCTGCCCCACTGCCGCTCCCTCTCCCACAGCCTCCCAATGACATTGTCAATGTCAATAGCAAGATCGTTTCTCCGTTTCGTTTCCTCTGCACTGGAAACACTCATGTGTACAAAAAGCGAGGGGCTTGTGGCGAATATGCGCATATGTTTAAGATCTCAAGAGGCAAAGAGGCAGACAGGAGGCGGCAGTGGCGGTGGCGGCGATCTTGTTGCATACGCTTAACGGTTTTCTGGCTGGTTTACCTGGTGGCGTTACTTTCCGCAGCCTCCACTCCAAGTGATTAATGGGCCCAAACGGACAACAGACTTTGCCTTGTACGGGTTATGTTTGCGGTATATGTGTAGACACACTACAAACACATACACATATAAAGGAGAGGAAGGCCGGGAACTTTTGTCGACTTTTATGAGCAATTAAAAAACTATTACGACGGCGGCCAAATGGCAAGATGCATTGTTTGTTGTTGGGTTTTTATGTGCAACGATGACGTTTTTATGGGCGCCACGCGAGTGTGGGTCGAGGTCCCTCTTTATATATCTCTCTCTCTCTCTTTGTCTGTCGTTAACCCTTCTATTTGTCTCTTTCTCTGCAACCGTTGCGCATGCGCCCGTCTCTTTTTTTTTTTTTTTGTGTGTTTGTTTGTTTCGCTGCTGACTCCCCATTGTGGAATGCGGAAATGTTTTGTACCCATAAGTCTTTCTGTTCCTCGTGTTCTTTTATTTTTAGGTGCATAACTCAAAATGCACCCTAATGACACACATAAAGTCTGACACGTGTGCCGTCTCTTTTCCGCCTTTGTCTGCTGGTTTGTAAATTAATTGATGGCCATTAAACTTGGTTTTAATGAAAAGGAGTTGGGACAGCGAAAGGCGGCAACAAATTGTCATTGAAGGGGTTGCAGCCGATCATTCTTCATACACAAAAAGTAAATAAATTAAATGACAGATGGAGTACGCTTATTTATGGCATTATCTGTCATTTATTACTCTGCAAGGGGTACGGAACTTGGAATAGTTTGTTGTGTTTGTTGTGGCGAATGCTTTTACAAAGTAGTTTTTTTTTATCGATTGCGATTAAACGTCAATCATATGGTTATGATAGTGTTTTAGCTCATTTCCTATACAAACTACCTAGTGTTTATGGTTCATAAAAATAACAAAATACATTGTAATTTCATCAAAGACATGAAAAGAAGAAGCTTCAGCTGCAAATTTCATTTAGAAGAATCTTCTAAGATTCAATTTCTATTTGAAAATAATTCCATAACCTTTAAAATGCTTATCAAAAATATGTTATAAAAGGATACAATTAAATCTTTAGAAGAGAAGTAGTTTCTGAAAGAACTTTAATTTACAAAAATAAATCAAAAATATGAATTTAAATATGTAGGGGAGAGTGGGGATAGGTGAACCACTTTTTTGTTGAACATTATTATGTCTAAACAATTCGACGTTAGGGTCTGCTGTTTATAGGAATTTAAAAGAGCATTCATTCCTTTGCATTTAAAGTATTTTGTGAAAATTATATGTCACGTTTTTTGAACTTTATGAGCATTTTAAAATTTTGTCTCGAATGGTTCAAGTATCCCCACCCCTGGGGATAGTTGAACCACCTTTTAGATTAACACAAAAACTACAATTGTATAAAAAAAGTGTAATTTATTTCTTTGTTTATGCCTTTTTTCTGTTCAAATATAAACATTGCACATTTACAGCATGGAATAAAACAATAAAAATATTTATTTATTAATTTTTTTTCTTTCTTTTTTCGAAGGTTTTCTTGAGTCTTTTGATTGTGCTTTTTGGCGATCAATTTTTCTGCGGTGAGTCAGTGGCAATGATACTCCTCCCTCGTTTTCTTCCTCGAGTCGTCTGTTTTCGTGGTTTAGCCTTTCCCCAAGTACTGGTTCATGTATCCCCACAAGTACTGGTTCATGTATCCCCACAAGTCATAAGCCAATTGGAAGTGATTTGGAGAAAACATGGAATATTTGAACTGCGTCAGCAATCCATGAAAATATCATAATTTGCGTCTACTTACGATAAAATACAATTTTAGGAAGTTCAATGCCACTGACGAAGAACGATAGAATTTTTCCTAGAAAACGTAAGGTCACAATTAAAGCTGCAAACGGGGAATAAAACTTCGATTAGCGATAAAAACGACACCAATCGTTTGACGCGATTGTGCGTGCTTGTGAGGCTAGGATAACGACTAAGTAAGCAACACACATATAAATGGTGCACAAAAACATGTCAGAAGGTAAAATATTTGTACTGGTTCATCTATCCCCATGGTTCACCTATCCCCACTCTCCCCTAAACGTTAAATAAATTCTTCAATCTAAAAAATATATGAACGTTTTAGCAAATAAAAGCGAATTCTGGCAACGAAAGCTCACATTCCGAGACAAATCGAGAAAAATCTCTCTCTCCGGGCGAATTAAGTCTGCATTTTCAGCACGATCGCATTCGCAGACAGAGCCAGCATCTGTCTGTCTCTTTCTGCCTTTCCGCCGTCTGCCTATCTCTTTTCGTCGCGATTCGAACTCTGGACTTCGACTCATTCACGCGCTGTTCACATAACTTGAAACGTGATTTTTACATGGAGAGTCTCGATGAGATGATGCCACGATTAATGCTGCTGCTGCTGCTGATGCTGCTTCCTCTCCTCCTCCTCCTTCATCTTCGTTTTCTTCTTCATCTCCGGCATTCTTGACAACAAACAGGAGAAGGAGGAGGAGGAGGTGAAACAGCTACAGACATTGGAATGTGGCAGCGCCACTTTACACCCTTCGCATTTCGATTGTCGTCTGCGGCTGCAGCTGTTGCTACTAGTTTATTGGATACAACAGCAGCGAAAAAGAGAGAGAAAATTGGGGGAGGGGGAGGGGGCAGGGAAAGCGACTTCGGGGGGGGAGAGTGAAAATGGTACGGCATGTTAACTGTCTCCGGACATACATATTGATGTACATACATAAGCGCTTAAGAGAACACAGTGGTACACACATTAAAATTACACTGAAAAAACATAAACATTCAATAAAATTGGTTGTTTATCGTATTAGAAAACTAAATCTATATAGTTTTTGTCTTTAAATATTTGTTAACATATTTGTTGACAAAAATCAGAGCTATTTCAATAATCCTATACATTTATAATTTTATGCATTCTTTTTTATTGCCTTAATCTCGTTTTCATTTTCATTTCCGCTTTATATTCTGGTTACATCACTGCCCAGCAGTCAGCCATCAATCACACGCACAAAACGGAAATAAATATAGAAATATATGTGGAAGGCGACTGAGAAAAGAAGGGAAATGCAGCGGAAGTGCGTCTAATTGAGCAACTGACAGAATGTGCGCGTCTGTGGAGAGCGGCGGTGCGAAATGAGGGGCACGCCCCAAAACCAAGAGGCCCTCGAGACACGGAGACACGGACACTCGGAGACTTGGAGACGCCCCCTCATAGACCCTTCTCCTCGCTGAACAAGTCTGCTATCTCAATCAACGTCTGGGTGACTGGATGACTGACTGGATGACTGACAGGCAACACGTGCTCCCCGCAACCAGTTGGCCATTAAAGTCCCAAAACAAAACAATCCCAAGGAAGCAAAAAGAAACTGCAACAGTGCGAATACGAAATGGATCTGGGAACCGAAGGAGGAGATGCTTGTTCCCTCCCCAACTCATTAAAGCTTCCCCCGGGAGCCTGGGAAAATATCAGTTGCCACACATATAATTCCTGCTTGAATGGAGATGGAGGGGCGAGCTTAAGTCGTAAGGTAATAATAATAAAAAAAGGATACCCAAAGGCGAGAGGTTTGTATAAGCTTAAACAAAATAAACAAATAAATATGTTTTTCAATGCAAAAATACAGACAAAATGGATACAGCAGACAGCCGAAAGAAAATAGTAAGATTTCTTGAGTAATGTCTACTAACAAAAATATAATTCTCTGTTTATCAAAGGCTTTTTATGTCTTTGAAGGCAGACTCTAGTTATAGTTTTTTTTTGCTTTGTTCTTTAAGAGGCAATAATATATTTTTAATAAATACATTAGAATTAAAAAATTAATTGTCCTTATTATGTTGAAACTAAGATATAATAGCAGATTTGCTGCAATTTGTATTTATTCCATTCCATTTAACACAAATGAGTTCATTGTAACTTTTCAGTCGGCATTCGCATGAATGGAGGCCACTTATGGCTTTATCAGTGACCAGAGCAGCAGATCTTTCGGCCAGGTTGCCTTTCCAATTGAAACTATTTCCGGCCCGACTCGATGCGGACTTGATTCAACCACTATAAAAAGCAACAACTGAGCTACAATGAGACAGCGACAAGAGCACGAGGCGAGTAGAGATACATTAGAGCAATATAGAAATGTTTGTGCAATTGCAATGGCATACCGCATGCCACATGGTGGTGCCGCACCGCACACACACTTATAGATCCCCACCCTCCCTCCCTCCTCTTCAAGTCGTCAACCGTCGTCTCAAGAGTTTTTCCTATGTGTGTCTGCTCCAAAACTGTGAAAATGCCCAGACGGTGAGTGTGCAATTGAGCGACTGCTGCTACTTCTACTTCTATTTCTGCTGATGCGGTTGGTTGCCCCCTTTTCCTTCCCCCTCCTCCTTTGGGTCTGGTCTGGACTATATAGTATATATATAGTATATACTCGGATCCCGTCTGGTAGAGATTTTACCCTGCAATAAACCCCAAACTAACGAATTAACATGGGACATCTACGGAGTGGTCACAACCCTTGAAAGCCTTCAAGAAAAACTTTAGAAAACGTACTAATAAAATCCGTAACTTTTTACCCTAATATGTTATTTGTTAATAAGACAATTTTAAATTTCCCAAAATGTATCACTTTAATATGATATTTATCAAGCAGGTAATTGTTTTCATTTTAAAAAAGATTAATTTCATTATAAAGCATTCATTTTTGTATAGTAAACAATTAAACTCCTTAAATAACATTTTTTATGTAATTTTAAAAATGTTTTAGTGTAAACAATCAAATTAGTTATTTAAATAGTTTGTTCATAAACTCTTGAAGATAATACTTTCAAAGTAACTAACCAAATAATAAGGGATATTATATTTTATATACTTTTCACCATTAATATTTGACTTAATCAATTTAAAAATAGGTTCTTGTGCCTAACAAAAAAACACACAAATTAATGTATTTCCCTAAGTACCTTTAAGGTATATTTTGTATGAAAAACTGTCACCTAGAACAAGGGTATTTAAAGATTTGCTCGTGGTCGTGGACTGGACTTTTCTTTCCAGCTTTTTTTCCCCCTTTTTCCGCTTGTTTTCCACTGACGCGATGCAGTTGTTGTTGTTTTTGGAGCTGGAGCTAACGGCGCTGCCAAGTTATTATTATTGCAGTTGTTGTTGCGACAGACGCGCCATTTGTTACACATTATTTAGAATCAGCCGCCATTTAACACCACCTTCTGGCACCCAAATCCCTCTTTTCCACACAATACTCCCCTCCAATGGCCGGTCTTGGATATAGTTTTTTTTTTTTTTTAGCTCCATCCGGAATTTTCCCAATATTTATAGTTGGCGAGTTATTTGGAACTGGGCCATGCGGAAATACCAAAGTGAAATATTGGGGCTGGGGATGATGCATATGTATGCTTTTTGTATATCCGGAATCGGGAGAACTACTTCCCATTTTTGTCTATCTTTTGGGCCAGAGAAGCGTGCCTAGTTCACAAACTTTCCCATTGACAATCAAATCAGCATAAATTTCTTGGGAAAAATTCCAGAACGTCCCGCTCTTGTTCAACCTCATTGGAATGTGACACAAATTAAGCACAACGAAAGAGGTTGATGTGGACACGACCATTAGATACAGTGGAACTTTCCTATGTCGGAATTGCCGAAAGGGAAATTTTTTTTATAGATTTAATGTTCGTCTTTAAATACATTTAAATATTTTACTTTCATTAAATATGTAAATATATATTTAAATATGGTTGTTTACTGAGATTGAATTCTCTAACAAAAAATAAAAAAACTTATAAAAATGTTAGGCTTTAAATACATTTAAATATTTTACTTTCTTTAAATATGTAAATATATATTAAAATATGGTTTTTTACTGAGATTGAATTCTCTAACGAAAAATAATAAAATGTAACTTACCTCGCACGAGAATTTGGCTCCTTCCCTCTCTTTTCGTAATTGTTACAAATTTCAAAACACGTTTCAATAATATTTTTCTCCACCACTGCCTTTTGCACTTTCTTTTCAGCTTTTGGCGAAAGCTTTCTTCGATGGCCAAAGAAAAACCCGAAAAAAAAATTGTAGATACGCGAAGAGGGAGGCAAAGATAGTGGGAGAAAATGCACTCGGGATCGGAATTCGGATCACTTCTATAACTTATTTTCTCTCTCTCTCTCTCTTTCTCTGGCTTCGTTCCTTGGTTTATGTTGTTTTATTTTGTTTATATTTTATTTTTTCTGACTAGCAATTTGATTTATTTAGGTTATCATTTTTCTTGATTTTTATGTTGTGTGCTTGTGTTGTTGTTGTTGCTGCTGTTGCTCTCTTGATCTTTTGTTTGCCAGTATTTGTGTGGTTGTTGTCACATAGCATTCCTCACTTTTTCTCACATTTTTCACATGATTTATACTTTCACACCTTCGCGGCACTCGATGATCATTTCACGTGATCTCAATGATGCATTTTGTCGTCGCCGATCTGAAATGGGAGCAATAGAGAAAGGCGGCGATGAGAAAGGAATTTTGTTTATTCGACTCTTAATTAAATTGTCATTGTATTAAAAAACAATATTATTGTAGGAAGTAGGAAATAAAGTGACTTTTTTTTAAATACTATTATTAAAAAGTGTTTTTAACTGGAACTTTTAGCTTAAGCCCCTTGGTTAAAACGGTACAGTTAACTCCATTAACAGCTTACCAACTCCAGCGCAACCATTATCCAATTAACAAATTCCTCACAATCACTTAAAACCAAGAAAAATGGCATTCGTGCCACTTTAATCCACCTGAATATCCATAATATTATGCCAGACTCATACAATTCCGGCAGAAATATCCATTAGGACCCCACCCAGAAACAAAGTACAAACGTTCAACTTTCGCGCCAAATCGTAAAAAGTAAAACAACAAAAATGCCCAGCAAAGCGGAAAAATAATGTAAAATATATAAACAGAGTAAGAAAAACGCTATCAAACCATAAACGATATTTTATTACAACATCAACAGCCGCAAGAATGCAAAAAAAAAAAATATATTGTTTTCGCACCATGGGCCACGCCTTTTTCTGTAAAATATAAAGTGCAGCCGAAAATAAAGAACAAAACTCAACGTAACTGAAAAGGAAAAAAAAGTCTAGCGGAAAAGTAGTCTAGGCTAAGACTTTTTTATTACCGTCCTTTTTTGGAAAGAGAGATAAAAAATGTTTATGGTTTATAAAGAAAGGCTACCTTTGTCACAAAATATCCATTAAATCAATAACTCGTATTAAATAAAGAAAAGTTAAATAACATTAAGTAAAGCTAGATAGAGGACTACGTCAACATCAACAATCGAAAAACAATTAATTGAGTATTTTTATTTTTTAAATATTAATTTTAAATTTGGCATGTGTGCATGATTAAACAAATTTTTTTTTTCTATATTTGTATTACCTAAATCGAATACGATCTCTTAATTTACAACTCAATGGGTATAAAAACCGTCTGCGCCAGAAACAACAATAAAAGCAAGAATAACAAGCGCAGTTCAAGCATCAAAAAGCTGCCGTCACGCCTCTTTTGAGTGCGCTTCCCGCCCACTTCCCCCTCTCCCCATCACCCCCTTCTATCCCACAAAACGGGGCCAGACAGACAGCGTCTCTCTCACTCGCTCGCTCTCTAACCCTCTCCCTCGCTCCACAAATCACGTGGGGTGTTGTGTGAGGCACGCGAAATGCAGAAATAAAAGTGGAAAACTGCTGAAGTAAAGCTCAAATAAGTAAATAAATAAATTAGTTGGTGCACTTTGCTTTTGCTTTTAAATGCTAAAATAAAACGAATCTAAACTAATAGAGTTGCGTATTTGACAATTAAACTTTTTAAATAAATTAAAAAACACGATTTGTGGGTTTAAAATGCTTTAAATCAGAAGAAAATCAAAAATTATGCAAATTAACTGTACAATTTATTTCGTAGAGTTAGTGGTTAAAAGTTTAAACATAGTTTTTTCCAAACTCACAATATAAAACTCACCACAAATTAATTTGTTTGTATATTTTTGGCACGCTGCATTTTTTAATTGCAAAGCTTAATAAATATTGGTATCAGTGCCGGCTTTGTTTTTGCTTACTATTCGCATATTTGGCCAAAAACTCATTTTGGTCAAGACGACAAATCAACACGCGCACACACACTGAAAAGCACACACACAGGGAGGCGCGTCGCCGGCATTAAAAATGTGCTGCAGCAGCAAATGAGAGCGGAATGGCAAAAGAGAGCACCGCTTGCACGCGCGAGAGAGATAAAACACAAAATACGAGACATGCACAAACAACAAAAACGAAAATAAGAAGAAGCAGAGGAAAAAAAACGCCAGGCGTGCAAGAAGCGCAGCAGCGACGCCGGCAGAAGCAGAGCGCCGGCAACCCTCGAGATGACGTTGACCCCGAAAAATGACGCGAAGCGCAATGTGTGAAAACGAATGCGAATGGGAACGAAAACAAACTGAAATCTAATAACAGCGCGGCGTGAGTGCAAGCGAGAGGCGAACAGCGTCGGCGTCTGCATAGCCGACTCTATCTCTTTCTCAGTTTTATCCCCCTCCACAGGGTTTTTGTTTTGCGGATAGACGTGCTAAAGCGCAGTGCGTATAAAAACACGCAGACAGGACGAAAAGCCGAAGAACAGCAACAAAGTGGAAGCGCAGTTAGGCGGCGGCCAGACAGAAAGAGATGGCCAATGCCAGACAGAGAGAGAGCAAGAGCGAGCGCGCGCAAAAGGCGGAGAGAGAGCGCATGTCTGCGACTGCGATAACAAAGAGGCAGATGGGTTGAATGAAAAGGGGGTGGTGGAGGACGAGGAGGAAAGGATGTAGCGTAGGAGGAATGCGTTTGTGATGCAAAAATGTCAACATGTTTGTATTATAACTTTATTTTATTAGAATTTTATTGGTTTTTAAAATAAGTATTTGTTTGTACCAACTTTTTAAATACCATAAGTTTTTGATCAAAATAAACTAAAAATTAATAAGTTACTTTTACAAGCTTCGCATATTCTTTGACTCACACACACTGAATAAAAATAAAAAAAAAAGTGCTCCGTAAAATTTTGTTCAAATGTTTAGTGTCATTACAAAAAAATATATTTAACTTAAAATAAACACTGCTTTTCCAAACAAAAATATATTTGTTTAATTTATTTTAAAGTTTTCTTTAAAAGTTGTGATATTCCCTTAAAAAAACGTTAAAAACTGCATAAACAATGTTTTTTTTTTAAGAAAGTATTAAGTCACAATGATTATGTTTGTTTTGGGCATGCATAAATCACGATTTTTATAGTATACGCATAATCGTACGGAGAATAAAAGCCGGAGGCTGCCCCCAGTGTGTCCGTGTGTGTGTGTGTGATAAGGGCGGAAACTCTGCTGCAGTCGCAACAAAAACAAAACAACAAACGAAAAAGGGAAAAAGTAAAAGAGCAACAACTACTCCGCGCACACATGAAATAACAGAAATGTTTTTCTCACAGATGGAGGCCGCCAAATATTTTTTTTTTCGCCAAGCGCCAGCAGAGAAACAACAACAAAACGCAGTCGCTTATGAATGGAAAAAGAAGAGGCGCACTGCTGCCTCGCTTGCTCCCCCAATCTGGCGTGTATGTGTGAGAGAGAGAGAGTTTTGAATGTGTATGTATGCATGTGTGTGTGCAGTGCAGAAAACGTCGGTGTCGTTGGCCCTTGTCTGGTGTTGTTGCCTTTGTTGTTGTTGTTGTTGCGGCCCAATGTGGTACAGTGACTACCAAAAAATACTAGCAGGCGGCACCTCGTAAAACGGCCCAAAGAGGAAGCGGCAAGGAGAAGAGCAGCAGAAGGAGAAGGAAGAAGAGGAAGCAACGGAAGCAGCGACGTCGCCTAAATGGGTTGCAATAAAAAAAAAATTACACATGCGGTTGTAAAGTTGTAAAACTGCGGTTGTACTTCCAGTTGTAGTGTGTAGTTTCCAGTCGTAGTGGTTGCCAATAGAGTGTTTACACACCATCATCTTAATATCGGAATCAGGATTCAATAATTCAAAATTATTTTTAAAAAATCATGTGTTTAAATAGTAGGTGTTTTTTTTTAAGTACAGTCAAAGTTATTAAGTCTTCGAGGTAAAGATTTGGGGGTTTATAAGAATAAAATATTCCTTTTTTACGTTATTAAATTGATACAAATGCTTTAATAAAAAGTTGACCATTGTTTTAAAAAAAAAATTATTGAGCACATTAATAAATTCAAACTTATTGTTATTGGTAATTATTTAAGAAATTTAATACAAGTTGTATTCAACGCAGTTTTTTATAATTAAAAATTTGTTATCCAAAGAGAGATAGTCCACTGTTTTAACAAAATATTGTTTAAATTTCAAACCGGTAAAAGTCCTACTGTAAGCATACAGTTTTTACATCATTGTTTGTTGTGTATTGTGGTAGTATTTAGTGGTTTTTGCCAATGGGCTGCTAATGAGAATGAAAGGGGTGTGTGGTGAAGAGGGGGCAACGGATCATCAAACGGCGCCGCCTAATTAAAAAACCATTAAAAATTTAAAGCCACCGCCTATGCATGGGGGCTAATAAATACATAAATTTGCAGCAGAGGCAACGAGCCTCCAAAAAAAAAAACGCTAAAATTAATTACCTCACGAAACAAACAAGAAGGCTGCGCAGTAGCAGCGATAAAAACCCAGACAAAAAGGGGAAACCAAAATGCAGTTCAAGCACATTGGTTTCGGTTTTGCCCAAAATAAATTTGCCAAAAAACTGTGGAGTTACCTAATGTAATTTAAATGTAGGTACAATTTTTTCTGGAAAGTTTTTCGGATTTAATCGTTATAAAATCCTTATAAACATTTTACTCTTTATAGTTGATCAACAAAGGAACTTTATGTTTTAAAGTGCAAAAAAATTAAAACGTTTAAGCAGCGCATATTAAAAAAAATTCCAAAAACATATTTTTTACTCATACTCATGGCTTTAAATATTCCAATTAATCAGGAATGACGTATAAAACATTCTTTTATAGTCCACAGGATCGAAATGGTATTAACTATGCTTTCTAAATTTTATTTGTTGAAAAGATTTTTTAAAGTTTTACTAATGTTTGCTGAAGATTGATCACAAATACATTTTAATGGCTCATTAAAATGTTGTGTCAACAAAAACGGGTTCAAAATCTAATTATAGACATCTCAGAGTCAATTAGAAGCAGTCAATAAAGGGAAACGAGATTCTCTGCCAAATTTTGCAAAGACCACAATCGCAAGGATTCGGGGACTGGAAGGCAACGGCAACGTCCCAATGGCCGATGGCCAATGTGCAGCGTCAGCGTGGAGGGCGAACAAAAAAGCGGAACATCATGGAAATGTGTCTAAAAATAAACTTGTGCAACTATGTTGCAAAAGCAAACATCAGCAGACAGTCAGTGACACAAAGTGGATGAGGGGGAGGGGTAGGGGGAAGGGCAGGGTGATGCAGACCGACCAGGCCAGACAAGAGAGTGGAGTGGAGCTCTCTTGGCCAGACGGCGGCCTTTCTTCTGGTCCTCCCTCCCTTCTTTTGGCCATGTCCTCCCTCCCTCTCTCTCTCCCTGTTTCCGACTCTGTCTGTTTGTCTGCCGAGTGCCGCCGTCGCATTGTTTGTGGAGCGGCTAAAGAGGCGGGAGCAGCAGCAGCGACAATGGCTAATAGGAGCATTCGCAGCAGCAAAAAACGGAATGATGGTCTCTATAAATCAACTTTTAAAATACCCTTAGCATGTTCTCTTTTTTAATGAGAAATCTTGTAGCTTTTACTTAATGTAATTTACAAGTATCCTTTTGTTATAGCTTTTAATAAATACTAAGTTAAAAAGGTTCACTTTTCTTATTAATTACTTTACTTCACAATCTTCTTATAATCTCTTTATAATTTTGTTTTGGATTTAATAAAAGTGCATACTAACAAAAAGGTTTTAAGCATTTTTAATGATCAACATTTTTATAACATTTTTAAGCATGGATTGGATTTAGACTATTAGGTTAATTAAATACGATTTTCAGAAAACCGCATACCAGGAATTAGGGCAATTTGTACCAAAAACTTTCAAAAACCTATTACGAAAAAGGGATATAAGAGTCAATGTGCAAAGCATGTACGGTTACTGAGCAGTAATTGAATAGTAACCTTTCAAAGTTAAATTGTTTAAAAACACTGCATATTAATTGTATGAAAAACAAAATAAATAATACACTCCAAATGAAATATCTTTCTAATAGTAGCTACTTCCATAACTCGAACTTCCGTAACTCAAAGTTTTCGTAACTCGAACATTTTTTGGTGGCAGATTGGTAGCTCGAGGTTCAAAACCCTTTCTATAGGGTATGAAAACACGATATATGGTATATGGACTGCCGCGTTGGGCGCGTGAAGCACGCGAAATGCGACTTGGGGGGAAAGTAAAGAGGGGATGGGAAGAAAAGGTAGCCAGAAGGAGGAGGTGTAGCAGTGGCCAAAGAAGAAGAAGCACAAGAGCAAGAAGAAGAGGCAGAAGACGCGCCGACCGCGTCCACTAATCGCTAAATTTACGAGTACAGTTAAAATAAAATCATAAAAATGTCTTCTTGATGTTTGTGGTTGAGGCAGGCAAACAAAAGAGAACGACAGAGCAAGGGTGAGAGAGAGATAGAGTTGAAACTCGGGTTTAGTTTACAATTTACATGATGAAGTAGTTCAAGAAGTTGTTGTGACCTGGAATTTCCACGAAACACTTGGGAGGAAACCACTTCCCGCGCACACGTCATAGCAGGCAGAAGAACAAGAAGAAAAGACAGCAAAAGGGTCCGCAGAAGAAGCCGAGCTTATAGTGTAAAATTTAATGAGCAAAACTCAACGCCAACAGATCATTGGCAAAAAAAAAAAAAAAAAAGGTTTTATTTCAGGTTGCCTGTTGCCTGCTGGTTTACTCATTTTTCCACTTCAATGGAAATGGGAAAAACAACAAAAACAAACAACAAGAAGAATAAAGGTGACAACGTGCGAGAGATTAAAGCAAAGTGACGGGCAATTGCTGAGCGCAAGAAGTTCATGAATAAAGATTTAAACAGAAGCGATAGCCCAAAAGTCTAAAAATAATACAAATCTTAAAGGAAACCTATTAAGAAATTTTAAAATTAAATTTAAACTGAAAATAACGTTAATTTTAAAGAGCTTATATTGGAAATTACTTTCATCTGAATTGAATTACAATTTAGTCTGTCTTAATTTTTGGTAACTTTTAAAAGCCTAAACCGAACATTTTAATTATGATCATTTATCGATTTCAATAGAATTATATCGATTATCATCACTGAAGTGCAATCTGAAGATCATCGATCATAGAACGTGCAAAACAAAATAACGGGACAGCCGAAGGTCATTCACGGGCGAAAGAACGCGCCGAAGAAAGAGGCAAAGAAAATAACCGCAACATTGTTGACGCCCGGCGATTAGAAAAGAAAGCTAAACAAATAGAACAACATGCTACATATTAACTTGGAAACTCTGAAGGAAAACAACAACAATAACAATGCGAATGCCGTCAGCAAATCCGAAAGCCAATCAATAAATATGCAACGCGAAATGCCCACGCACAAAGCACACCGAAAAAGAAGAAGAAGAATTGGAGGAGGCTGAGAAGAAAGAGGGGGGAAAACGAAAAGCGGGCGTTGGGCTTATCTCGTAATGTTTATGAAAATGACTATAAATACAATACAAAAGCAGCGAACAAAAAAAAAGCGCAGCCGCCCACCCAGCAGCGACGTCGGCTGCGACGTCAGCAGCACACAAACCAAATGCTCCAAGCGCCACACCAACACACACACACACACGCGAATAACACAAATCGCCTCACATCACCATAAAAAGACAAACAGCAGCACGCACTTTATCAAAAACAAAATAGAAGAGCTCTCTCTCTCTCGCCCTCTTGAGCCTGCAGTGTGTGTGGGTGTCGAAGGGAGATAGCATTCGTAGAAATGCAACCACGTGTGTTGTTTATTACACCAACACACACTCAAAAGCTGCCAACGGAAAATAATAAACGAATGTCAATACGAAAACGGAATCTTTAAAAACAAGAAAAACAAATAACTGCGCAAAGCGAAATGCCGAAAAAACCAAAAACAATAAGCAGTGTGAGCAGAGAGCAAGAGAGAGAGAGCTCCAATATTAAAATTGTCAAAAAAGAGAACGGGCTCTAATAACAAATAAGGGGCAGGCATTTGTTGCTCACATTGCCTTTTAACTGTCGAAAATTTTGTAACGGCATCTGCGTAAACAGGATCCAACAAAAGTAAGAACAGTGTGAAATGAATCTGTCAGAATCCATGAAATATTACTTTACTTTCAATAATTTGCTTTCAGTTTAAATAAGTTTTTGTAAAGTTTCGCATAAATTTTAAAATACGTAATTGCAGTAAAAACATTCTATATACTATGCTTTGTACTGTATTTAAGAACAAAAAATAAAAATAAATCACCTATAAGCCTTTAAAAATAAACATTAATGTTGTTTATGCAATTTTATTTTTAATTTCGATTTTTTGACGTCTGAAGCTTAGTTTCTTCTGGTTATATTCTGGTTTCAGGAAGTTATTGTTGGTTTTTTAATATAATTTCCCACACAAAAATAAAACGGCATCGTAAAAAATAACATCTAAAGATAAATAAATGGCATGAGAGCTTAATTTAACACCAATGCGAATAATAAAGAAATAATAAATCACCAGCTTAATTATCATTATTATTATTTAAAGAAAGTCTGCAAATTAGTTTATTCTGGTTACCTTCTGGTTTGAAGAAGCTTTGTTTGGAATTTGTGAAATTATTTTCCATTTAAAAATGTAACATCAACGTCTAAAACCGTACTTATTACATTCCTTTTTTTATAACATTTTTAAAAATAAAAAAATTTTAATTACCTGAACAATTAGAAAGAAATCATATTTATTTTGTTCTTATTATTTTGTATTTTAGTATTTTATAACTTAATTCCTCATGGGCAAGCCGAAAATGTTCAACATGGTTAATCATGGGCAACTAGTTTGATAAGCTCTTTATCCTTAGTCACCATCCGCGGAGATTGACCATAATCTGGAATCAAAACATCAAAACAAACAACTTGCCATTGGCCATTTGTTGATTCATGTGGGTGTACATATGTATGGTATATTTATCCGCAAGTGTGTGTCGCCGACTAATACAGCGAATAAACACTTCCATGACAAGACGTCGCATAGAAATGATCACAAGATTTCACTAACTATATAAACACCACGTCATCGCCTGTCTTGTGTCCGTCACTCGCCCCCCTTGCCACCCCCTCCATTTTCCCCCACCTTCACTCCAGCTTTAGTTGCCATTTTCACCAGCACAGTTTATTATGCTTTACTTTTTCTATAATATTCTGTTATTGCTGTTCTTTAAATCACATAGTGAAAACCATAATTTTACACACTCGCCACTCTGAGAAATGGGTGTGTACAGCAGCGGGTAAATTTTTAAAACTTTACAGTGTGTTCAAATAAGAAAGGTTTTTGGGTTTATAAAAGTTATCATAAATTAAACATAAGACACCTACTATTTTAAAGACAGGATCTAAAAATGTTGATACAAAAAAACTTTGTTTGTATATTGAACAATAAGTTAAATAATAATAATTGTGTAATTTGCTGACTTATTGTCTTGACCGCAATTGTCTGCGTATATTTGGTGCTCGTGCGTAGGCGACTGCAGACTTTTGTAGGGGAAAGGGGAAAGGGGACAATATCACCCTCGTCATACGACCGACTGACGAACGTAGACGACCATGTCATGTGTTGTTGGGTTTGGGTCCAAGTGTGCGGCTCTCCATGTTACTTTTGTTTTCCTTCTTGTTCTGGTTAATACTATTGTTTTTGCTCTTGCTATTGTTACTGCTGATATTGCTGTTACTGCTGGGTATTATTTACTTGGACCTTAGACCCTCTCTCCATGTCCATGATAAGATTCGGGAGCAGAACAGCGTGTGATGATGGGTTGGATGGATGGGTGGAGATGGGTGGTTCAATGCAATGGGATGCGAGTGCGCAAGTGAATCATTATTCTTGGAACAATCAATTCCGATACAGGCGATTTTCCACGAGGCAAATGCAAATACAGGCACAATTAAATGTGGCTCGACGAAAACAAGTTGACTCATACCTTAAGCAAATACATTGCATTGTGAAATGGCAAAATAAATGGCAACAACAACGCTTGCGTAATTGATACCAATTTGGGCATGATCCAAAATGCAAACTGCCAAAAGCATTAAAAACAATATAAATATGAATGGGAAGGTGGTTTTGACCACCTTGAAGATCGATTGTAACTTAAAAATGGAAGTTAAATCAACACAATCAAAACGATTCAAAACGAAATATGAGCCATTTATTTAAAAAACGTTTGATTTTCATAAAATTAAGTTTAATTCCTTAAATAATAAAAAAAAAAGACTATGTACCCTAAATGTAATATATAATTTTTCAGTACAACTAAGACACATTAAAGCAATTTGACTGCCTGAATTCCAAGTCTCTGGAAAATTCTTTCTCTCCAATTTTCGATTCCAGTAATATAATGCTTCCAGAAAGACCATAACAGAAACAAAAACAACAATTATAGTCCACAGAGCAATAAACTCGGAGTGCGTGCTTGCATGTGTGGGTGACGGAGGAAGGGAGGGAGGGGGAAGCAGAGGAGGGAGTGTGGAGCGATTAGAAGACGCGCGTCTAAGTTCAAGGCCAAGCAGTTCAAAGCATAAGCAGCAAAGGCAACGAAAACAAAAAAAAAAGAACAACGGCAGCAGTGGAAGAGAGAGGGAATGAAGCAAACGCAGCTGAAAAAAGTGCACACAAAATTGTTTGGCTGTATGTGTGTGTGTTGTGTTGTTTCGCAGCGAAAAAAGTCAATGACACCTGTCTGTTTGTCTCGCTTGGCTCACATACACGCTCGCATTCGCATGCTTATCACCGGCCACTCTCTTTTGGCTGTCGTGCCCTCTCTTTCTAGCATGCGCGCAGAACGTTTAGACATGTGGTCAAAGCTTTTTTTCGGTTTTTTTTTTTGTTTTTGGCTTTTTTAATTTGTGTTTTTGTGTTGGTGTGTGTGTGTTTTTGTTGTTCGTTTCGCCGCTGTTAATTAGTGTGGCCAAATTATGCGCGAAAATTCCCAATGAGTGGTGGCGGCTGGTCATACATACGTCATCAACAATAGCCGGACAAACAATTTCCGGTTCTCGCCACACATCACAACACACCACAAAAAACAAATATCAAAAATAACACTCACACAGAAAATAAAAAATTAAAAAAAATAAAAATACTGAGAAAAAAAACAACAAACTTGGCCCGGGTTCCGTCATTGCCTCATCCTCTATGGATCTCTTCTGATTTTCTGCTTTATTTTGGTTCTATTTCAGCAATTTGTTTTTGCGGCGACTTATTTTTGTCGCAAACGCACATACAATCACACTTATGCTCACACACATAGCAACTCGATTTAAAAATAAATAAATTACGCACAAATACAAATACATTGGCCAACATTCCTCGGGCCTCGTCAAAAATATAGCATGATTAATACAAAAAAATGCGCAATTCTCGGTTGGTTTTTTTCTTTGTTGTTTCGGTTTTGTTCTTCTGTTCTCCTCTACCCCCACCTCCTAATTTTTTATGGCATTTTTCTCTTATTATACAATAATAAGGCGAATATAATAAGAGCACAGCAAGTGGGCAGCACAACGGCAACGCAAAAAGCAACAACAAGCGCAGCGGCACGTCAATTAGTGCTTATGCTTTTTAATTAGCAGGCGGGACCCATCCCCATTTCCCATTTCCCCCACTTCCATCTACCCTCCCATTCCCTCCCCCAAAAAACCACCTACCCGTAATATCGCCCCCATCGCCAGTTATTTGTGTAATGTTTTTCCTATTTTTCATTACGCACGGCTTCATTTCAGTGCAATTAGAGATCCTCATTTCTTTTGTTTCCGTTGTCGATACTTGGCTTTAATTTTCATTAGTCCTTCAGAATTAACCTAGCAAACCTTAAAGTTTGGTTAAGTTTTACGAATGTATCTGGAAACTATAATATTATAATAACAATAATATTAGTACAATTGAAGCACTATTTATCCACAGAGAACTAGTCGCAGGTATCGAGTTCTAGAAAACTTTGTGTCCGATTTAGTTTTATTAGGAGCTAGAAGAGTTTCAGTTTAAATAGTCTAATTAGCACAGTTTTCAAGAAAGTTAACTTGTTTTAAAAAAACGGTTTATGTCTAAAATATATTTATTATGATATTTTTCCCATACAAGTCAAAGAACAAAATTAAATTTAATTTAAGTACACACTACTGGAAGCAAAATAAAAGGACCAAAATGGGGAGAACTTCTAGAAATATTAAATATATATTTGGCTAATTTGAATGTAGCACCATAGTAACAGCATTATGACAAGGCACATCACAAATACCATTTTTCGCTAATTGGATTTCTTAGTCCAATTTATCTAAAAAGTTAGTCGTCTGCTAGAAACTTTGCCTACTGAGTTTTGAGCAGTTTGATTTGCCCAATTTCTAATGGAAAAAACACCAATTATCAACATATTGGAGCACATATTTCTATTTGGCTTTTCAATTCCAAAACGTTAATATTTGGTCACATCAATTAAGAGCACCAAACTTAAAAATAAAAACAAACCAAACCGAGACAAAAAAAAATGCACTGTCATGACAATTTGACAGCCAATGAAATTATGTGGTGTGCAACTTTTTTAGTTAATTAAACAAAGTAAAATGAGCGTAAACAAAATTTTTTCCAAATAAAAATCAAAAACGTTTAACCAAAACCTTGACAAACCCACAGGTGTGTAAGCAGAAAATTTATTAATAAAAATAAAATAGAAACAGATATGGCTTTAAATTGCAGACGGCGTTAAAATGTGGGAAAGCAATACAATTATTTTCTGACTATATTACTTACAACTTAATTTTATAATTTAATAAAAACTCGGAAAGTAAGTACGGATACAAAGAAAGTTTTAAATTAAAGATACAAAGAGTATAACAATAAATGTAGTATTTTTTAAAACAAAGGATTTTTATTTGTAATTTACCGAACTAAGATTAACAAATATAAGACTCTCTGATGATAAAGTGTGAACAAGCTGTTATTATTATTATTATTATTTATATTATATTATTATTATATGACAAAGAAAAGTTTGGAATATGTATTTTGTATAACAAATTCAACTCCTTGTTGATTGCAACGAATTTAGAATTATTAATTTTAAAAACAAAGGCATGTCCAAAACCAAATCGCATTACGATGTTAATAGAACTTAATACTGGATTTATTTAATTGGTAATTTATCTTTACAGCTTTTCGAAATGCGTGCAACAATAAAAACAATAACAACAACAACAACAAAACAGAAACCGGCAGCAATCGAAATTCTTTTATTTCTTTTTCGCCTCTCTTCGCGCAGCCGCAAGAAAGGCTCTCCACGCGAGAGAAAGAGCAAGCGAGAGGGAGAGTGAGAGCGGCTGCGAGAATGCTGGCTGCGCTGCTCATTCACAAAACGGAGACGTAAAGCGGTGTGCGAAGAAGAAGAACAACAACAGGCCCAAGATATGATAGATATGGAACAACAACAACAATAAAAGGAACGCCGGGTGGAGAGAGAGAGGTGAAGAGGAGAGCACAACAACTTGGCATAAATAGCTGCTGCGTAGTAATTTCAGTCGAGTATTTTTCTAGTTACGTTTTCACTACTATTTTCCCATTTATTGTTATTTGTTTTTACATACCTTTTTGCATCGTTGTTGTTGTGGACCATTGCTGCAATTGTTGTTGTTTCGTCACCTTTTGTATTTTATTTTGGTATCGATTTCAAAATAGAACGACGCACTTTCCCAGACGCAGGCGTAATTAAAATTTTCTTATGTTTTATTCGCGTGCTTTCTTTTTGCGCCGCAACTTCACAACATGCTGTGTACATGTATAAACACAATGCGTGTGTGTGTACACAAATTTTATTTATTTATTTACCGTGAATTTTACTTACACACACACACACACTCGCAGGCATGCCACACACACTCACTCTCACCAGCACACCGAATTGCCCGCACTTGTATTTCGTGGAATTTCTTTTATTCGGATCTTCGATTCGATTCTGGCTCCACATATCCCATGGTATATTTGTATTTCCGCACTTTTCATTCACTAAATGCGTTAAACACCGCCTTTCCAGTATTCAATATCGGTACTCCACTGTGGCCGCTTTACAACTATGATTTTCCGCAGCAACAAATACACGAGCGACGCAGCTCTAGAAAAATCAGCGGAAAACGCCGCGAAAAATTGGGCGACTCGAAAATGTAAGAACTGAATTATCCGCATCCGCACTGCTTCGCGTGGCACCGCTGCGCTCAGATTTTCGAAATTTTCCCGTTGAATTTCCCGCTGGCTCAACCGTGTGGCGAACCGCCGTCCAAAACGAATGAAACAATGAAGAAGAAGAAGAACCTAAACACATATGATTTCGTTTTAATGGTAAAAATAATTTTATCGTGATATTTTACAAATCAGCTGTGAGAAGCTTTTAATACTTGGACTTCGTTTTCGTAGACACGAACCCACTTGCGCCCATTTAGCGGAGTTTTAAAAGTGTCATGGTGTGTTAAAAGTAAACAGCTGTTTTGGATGTGACAGAAGAGCACAGCTAGCGAGATATGAGCAAAACGGAATGAGAAACTCACCTCTGGCACCCTTTTCAAAATTGAATTAAATTAATTTGTTATTTAATTACATTTAACTGTAATTCTTACATTATGTTAATGTTTAAATTAAAATCGATCAAAATAAATACGTTATAATAGTTTATATATACATACAAAACAAAAAGACATTTTTCATTGAGAAAACTTTAGTTGTTTGTGGTTATTAAGCTTAAAATTTATTTTTTGGGTGCCTTGAACGCGCTAAACTGCATTTGTTTTATAGCTTTTTCCCTATTTTACTTAAAACACATACAAATTGTAACAAATTAAGTTTCACCTCTAGCAGCACAGGCAAGGTCATGCCGCTGCCAATTTTCCCCTTACTTGGTTTTCCTTCGTTCATTTACGAGATTAGGGTTTGTACTAAAAGAAACAATTTGGTTTCTTAATTTTAGATGATTCTGTCAGGAATTGTGCTGACAACGCGAAGGCACCTTTTTTCCGACGGGTCACCGGAAATGACATCACAATGGCTGTCCGCTCAATATTTTTTTTTTTGCCCGGGAAACCCACCTAACCCCTTAAACAAATCTACAAAACGTTCCTTACATTTTTTTTCTTTTAACCTATCTTAACTTTACAAATATATAGCTTTAAAAACTAGTCAATACAAATATGAAATAGAAATGTCTAACCTTTATTCGTTAAGCATATTTTAAAACGAATAAAAGTATTCTATTCTCTCTCTTAAATTATGTACGCCACTTTTATGTTATGTTTTGTGGCCAGCACCAGTAACTGCACCTGTAACAGAAGAGCAACAAGTTACCAGTGGAAAAAAAATAACTGTTATGCCACCAAAGTTATCAAAAGCAAAAACACAAGCAAACACAAGCAGCCAGCACAAACACACTGAATCAACGCAACGCAGAGACTCCTGTTCGACGCTACACTCGTTCCTTGCACTTGCACAGCTCACCCACTGGCACCGATCCGCATCCGGCGAACTTGTCGATCACTCACTGTAGTCGCATCCTCGGGGGCATACCGCTGCACATAGTTCACAGTTCGATCATGATAAGAGTAAGCAAAGTTTGTCAATTTTCTAGCGATCTTGTTAGCGGACGCTAACGTCAGAATAAAATCTGATAAGTCATAAAATAAATAGTTCATTGTAAATACCATTTTTATTAGTAATATCATGTTCACATCACTTAACAATGTACAAAATAATACCAACTGAGTATTGACCTAAAAAGGCCGACGTTTTTGTAAGATCAATGTACGGTCAGACGAGCAAGCGGCTCCCTCTCTTGTAAATAAACCAGCGATACAATAAGACGTGCCTTTGTGGATTTCTTTCATCACCAATTTCAGTACAAGTGTCCTGCAGATCCTTTGCGCCTTGCAGATCCTCTGCGCCTTGCAGATCCTCTGCGCCTTGCAGATCCTCTGCGCCTTGCAGATCCTCTGCACTTAATAAACACAGATTCGGACGGAATCTGTTCAGATCTAATATCGCTTTCGTCCGCACCGAAGGACCTCCGTTTCTTGTTCGTCTTCTGCGAAAATGCAGTAAGAAATGCTGAAATACTGGATAAAAAGCTTTTCGTCAAGGCAGATGCCATTTTGGAATGCGCATCTGTCTTTTTAGACGCTGCGAATATAGTAACGGTCGGGCAGCAAACTGAATTTGCCAACCTTCTCCACAAGTTCTGCCCAGACGGGGAGCAAGACGAGCAAGAAAAGATTCCGTCTTATAAGGAGCAAGACCAGAATATATTAACGGTCGGGGAGCAAACAGAAATTGCCAACCTCTTCCACAATCAAGACGAGCACGAGGGTGATAACCAGGAAAACATTCCACCACCAAAGAAGAAACTTCGGAAAGCCTCCAAAAAGCACCTCAAGCGGGTCTCTTTAACGGAATCAAACTTGCAAATGCATGATAGTATGATAAAAAAGTCACGTATACTGTCCGAAGTCCAGGACATCAATTTCTACGTCGAAGAGCCTTCAGATCTGTTCGCGCCAAACGGCGCTTCCAGTTTGCCTTTAAACGGCCCTCTCAGTTCCCTTCCAAGCGGCCCTGGAGTCTTAGCAGTCGAGAGAGCAGTTTCTTCCAGATCGCTCGCATCTCGCTCTCTCGCTCTGTTAAGGGTCTCCACTCCGCTCTCCAAACCGCTCTGGAAGCATCCACCCCCGTATTACTATGTTAATTCTAAGAAACCTATGTAACAGACCAGTACAAAGTGCACAGAATAAAAGTGAAAACTGAAGTGCCAGAAAAACCTTCGTCGCCTTCTTTTCTGCCTACACCACCCGAGGGAAATTTCTACGGCCGATCCAGCACCCCGCTGATCAGCCCCCCAGCACCTGATTTATCCACACTCCGCCCCACTCCATTTCATGGTCCATCGACCGGATTCCACAAGTAACCAGTGTTCGACGGTGGAGTAAGGAAAATCAAGATAAGTACAGATTTTCCCAATTTCCATTCCAATCAGATATTTCCAGAGAAAAGAATCCAATTTTTTCTCGTATCTGTTTGGCCATTTCCAATCGCTTTTATTCCAAGCAATTTCCAAGCCATATTAAGGCTCTTTCTCCGTTTTCCAATTCCATTTTAATTTCCAAGTCTATGTACATCCATACGTAAAGCTACATCCAGCTTTGCGTATTGATGTACATTTCCAAGACTGAAGTTTAATATTTGCGTAAGCATATCCTTGTATGCGCAAGTATGTAAACAATTTCCAACAAAAAATTCAAAATTTTACAGTCCACAAAAATACTTCCAATTTCCAACGTCCAAATTAAAAATTGCGAAAATATTTCCAAGTTCCCGCAAAAACATACACACATATACGTACATACACCCCACGAAAAGCACAAAGCTATCACAGTTCCCGCATACATCCATACATTTACATATTTGTTCCAACTTCCAAAACACACATATATACACATCCAACTATAACACTATATGCACATACATCCAATATTTTGGAAACACACAGATCAAAACGTCCATATACATTTTTCAGCTTCCAAGAAAAGACCCACGTCGGCCCTACCTCCTAACAAAGATTTAAAAGGTATTCCGCGGCCGGCGCTGAAAACATAAACACCATAAATATCATTTGTTTACATATTTTTGCATATGCAGAAACTCCCACGCATACATACAAAAATTCCGACTCCCCAGAACTGCATTCAAAAGGTTTGTGTCCAAATAAACCTCTTCCAAATATACAATATTTCCACCATCAAAATAATTTGAAATCCGATTACCGATAAAAATCGATTCAATTATTAACCTCCGTGGCCTATTTAATATTTTTTTGCATTACAAAATATTTTCTATTCAATTCGATTCAATTGTTTACCTCCGTGGCCTATTTAATATTTTTTTTTCATTTCAAAAATATTTTCTATTTGGCAAACAACATTTAACAATCATCGTGTATATAAAAAGCAATCCAAAACTGCGCCGCAATTTTCCAACTGCGCAGCAGTGTGAACTTTTTATTTTCTGGTTGTTGTTTGGGAGTTATTCCTCCTCCCAAGCCAAGCTCCGAATAAAAACCCAGCGTGTTCCATTCCAATAATTCCAATTCACGATTATAATTAAATATCGATCCGCTTAAACAATTCAGTTCAGAATTTATCATATTTATATTCGTTTCTTTGTTTAAACATGCCTGTTGAGAACAAAAAGAACGTTGTAACTTCACCCATGGACAAATCGAAGTCCACGCTTACACCGCTGACATCGAAAAACAGCAAGAGCGTTCCCAAAACTGTGGTGAAGTCAGCTACTCCAAAAGTTCCAAATTTGAATCCCAAGTCCGCTTCTTCTGCACAGAAAATGGCTTCTACTGCGCCAACTGTTGCATTAAACAAATTCATTGTCACAACTGATCGTCTGTGCCAGTTTGTGGCCAGCATCAGCGTTCCAGAAGCGTCAAATCCATCCGTATATACGTGCCAAGTTCGTCGCGACCAAGTCCGACTTCTATGGGATAAGGTCGAAAAAGAATTCGAAGCCTGCTCCGAGCTTGTTTCAGTTGGTGTTGAGGGTGCGACGGACACGTTGCCTACTCTGCGGGCAAAACACGAATACTGCTACTCAGTCTATGAAAAGTGTGCCGCCGTACTCGGGGAGCAGATCGAAAAGGGCTCTTCTCAAGTCCAATCTAGTCCCTCCCAAAATTCCATTTCGTCTGGCTGTCGGCTTCCTCCATGCGATACGGAAGTTTTCTCGGGCGATTATCTTCGCTGGCCGACTTTCCGGGACCTTTTCACAGCCGTCTATATAGACAATCCAAGGCTGACTCCTGTTGAAAAGCTGTTCCATTTAAATGCCAAGACAAGGGGCGAAGCTCATGCCATAGTTTCCAATTCGCCTCTCACCAACGATGGCTTCCGCTCAGCTTGGGATAACCTTACTGAGCGTTTCGAAAATAAGCGATCCCTGGTAAACAGCCAACTGAAAAGATTGTTTGATTTACAATCCATAGCGCAAGAATCTGCGTCGTCCTTGAAGGAGCTTCAAAGTACTATTCAAACGTGTTTAACCTCTCTTAAAATGTCCGAAATTACCACTGAGAGTTGGGATTGTCTCCTGGTTTATTTATGCTCCACGAAGCTTCCAAAAATCACGCTCTCGTTATGGGAGCAATCCATACAAAATAAAACCGCAATTCCCAAATGGCTAGACCTTAATTCTTTCCTATCTGAGCGCCATCGAACCTTAGAGGCCATAGACTCTATTCAGCCTTCAAAAATATGTACATTTCCAAAGAGTCAGCCAAAAGAAACGAACTCCTACTTGCCAGCGCCAAGAATAAATTCTTTTACAACGAAGATTATTCCAATGGTTCCTAAAAGCTGCGATTTGTGTTCCAAAGAGAACCATCCAGTACGAATATGTCCTCGCTTCCTACAGATGGATGTAACCGATCGGTCATCCTATATCCAAAGCAAGCAGTTGTGCCTTAATTGCTTTGCAAAAGGCCATACACTCCAGAATTGCTCCAGCGTCCACAGCTGTTCTACTTGCCGTAATCGACATCACACGTTGTTGCATCCAAGCAACTCTTCCTCCAGTGTACCGATCTATCCTGATCCTCCAAGGCAATCATCCGCCACAATCAAAACTAAGATTTCCAACTTCTCTGCGCGAGTTTCCCACGCTCCCGATTCGACCAATTATTGGGTTCCATATCCCGCCGCGCAAAGCAGACGTTCCCGAGGTATTTTATCCTACCAATGCCGAGTCTGCCAGGGAAATCATCCACTAAGAAAATGCCACCGTTTCCTACGGCTAAGCGCAGAGGCACGGCTCCAGGCAGTACACAACAACAATTACTGCGCCAATTGTTTGGCCCACCAACATTCCGGAGGATCTTGCCGCAGTGGCCATCGCTGCCAGACGTGTGGACAGGACCACCACACCCTTCTGCATATCAACGAGCGCTCAGCGTATCCAACGCTTTCCTGAGCATCCATTTCCTGACGTTATTTGCTACGCTCGCCCTCGCAAGGGGGGGGAGAATGTTCGCGCCAAACGGCGCTTCCAGTTTGCCTTTAAACGGCCCTCTCAGTTCCCTTCCAAGCGGCCCTGGAGTCTTAGCAGTCGAGAGAGCAGTTTCTTCCAGATCGCTCGCATCTCGCTCTCTCGCTCTGTTAAGGGTCTCCACTCCGCTCTCCAAACCGCTCTGGAAGCATCCACCCCCGTATTACTATGTTAATTCTAAGAAACCTATGTAACAGACCAGTACAAAGTGCACAGAATAAAAGTGAAAACTGAAGTGCCAGAAAAACCTTCGTCGCCTTCTTTTCTGCCTACACCACCCGAGGGAAATTTCTACGGCCGATCCAGCACCCCGCTGATCAGCCCCCCAGCACCTGATTTATCCACACTCCGCCCCACTCCATTTCAAGATCCTTCACTAAGAGCTGCACAGACATATAAGTGCAACAATTGCGGGGTTTCTTTTGAAACAAAACAGTTAAGTATCCATGTAGTAAATTACCTTGAAAAATTTCCAAGTACAAATTTCCCCTTGTATTGCAAAAAGTGCAACGCAGGCATGCCAAATGAACTTGCCTATCGGAATCATGTAGTATCGCACTAAAGCGATAAGAAATGGGAAAAAAAAGAAAAGTCTAGATGCAGGTCGTGCCGCATGCCCAATGCAACGGACGAGCATGTTCGGAAGTGCACCAGTTCAGGGCAAAAGGAGACCTTCAGCCAGAAAGTGTTATCATTGCCAGATCTAATGAAGGCTACCAGACCCTGAGTGTCAACCTGCCACTTTTACTGGCGAGGCACTTAACTAAATTGTCTTCTCCCCTTTGGATTATTTTTTGAAGCCAAATAAATGGGGTAAAAAATCGAAAAACCGCCTGCTTTTGATGGCTTTTGGCCGTAGATGGAAAACTGGCGAAGTCTGTGCGCAACACGGTGTACTCCTTGGCCCTGGTGGCAGCTCGTGCGAACAACATTGAACAGCTTGTCGTTCGCAGAGCATGAAGCAAAAAAAAAAACAAAATGGAGTTTTAACATAGGGTTTGTGTGACCCTTTGTCTAAAAACTGCTTATCATTAAAATATCATTAAAATAAATAAAAAATCCCTTGTTAGCAAAGATCCTCAGCAAAATTATGGTTGACGTCTGTGCTAACTAGTTGCGACCAAAACCCGATTTTGTTTCTAGTCCAAACAAAATTGTAAACAACTTGACATACATTAGAAAACATCCCTTTTGTTATTATTATAAATATTTTGTTATTATTTAAAGTATACACTTTCAAAATATTTAAACCGAAAATGTGGACTAAGGAATTATACTTTTGAATCAATAATAAATGAAATAAATAATTAAATGTACATGATTTTGACCATAAAATAACCAAGTTCACGTTGCAACTTGTAAGAGGTCGAGCTCAAAAATCAATAAAAAAGACTTCAAAATCGAAGTTTAAATTTACTTGAAAATCTCCTGAGATGTACTTTGTGGGATTATCGTACTAAAAAGAATTTGAATGGACCCAAGTGGATAATTGAAACAACAGATATTTGGTTTTAAAACTTTTTTTTTTGTTTATTTTAAAGTTTTTTTTTGTTTTTCTAATATTTATTTTCTCCTTTTTTCGTGTTTGTTTTTGGAAAGAAAGAAAATTACCTAAAAAAAATGTGTTATTTTCTCTTACAAAAATTAAACGTACAATTATACAGAGGTTTCGGTTTTTTTTGTGGTTCTCCTTCTTTATTTGTTTATTTTTTTTTTTACACTTTTACGATTTGCATTTTGTTGTTGCATTTGTTGTTTAGTTAAATATATAACTTCTAGGCGAGAGTTTAAATAATTATTTATGTACTTGTAGTTGACTCTGTTAAGTGGTTGGTTGTTTGTTTTGTGGGATGATTTGGCTTCTATGAATAAACTGCTATTGGGCCCATGTGTGTGTGTTTATAGTTTAAATTTTATAACAATAACAAATTATTATACATAGTTATAGCTTTAATAATAGTAATTAAAAATCAATCGATAAATCCAAGCAAATGATACAAATTGCAGAAGAGACAACGTTGAGAAGATATTGTTTTGCATGCGTAACTTAAAGAGGAGAGGGGTTTACTTTTGGGGTATTAGGGGTTAAGGTCGGGGCCCAAGTTGTGTGTCCTTCTTCTGCTCTCTTTGAATTTGAAGCAAAATTACTTCGATCTTTTTTTTACAATTTGAAATTGATTTTCTTTTTATTGTGGTTTATTTTTATGTTGATTGGCTTTACAACTAGTTTGTTTTCTAATTAAAAATTAGGTGTGTGTGTGTGTGTGTGTAATTTACAGACAGTATCAGCCCAAAAAAAAGTAGTTTGATAAGAGGGAAGTATTGGCTTTTTTTGTTTTGTGTGTTACCATTTCTTTTAGATTGTATTCCTGATTTTTTTTTTGCTTCTCCTTCGTTTTGTTTTAAGGCTAAAATTGAAATTTTGCTTATAAAATGTGGCTCTTCTTGCTACAACTTCTCCTTTTCTGTCGTGAGGCTGAGTTTTCGTAAAGTAGATTTTGTGTTTTCTTTTGTTTCGCTTAAATTAGTTTGGATTATAAATTTAAATGTATATATTTTACGCTTAAAACTTTACACACAACTTAGTTTCATTAAGTTTTGCTGATTCGCTTTTTTTTTGTTTTGTTTTTGGATTTTTTGTTTGTTTGTTTGTGGTTTTTGCAATCAAATAATTTAATAATTTGTAATTTGCTGGTTTCTGTTTTTTTTTCTTTTGCCATTTGTATATAATTTAAAATTATAAACACCCCCAGAATCCCAATTTCGTAGATTTATGTGTGTGTTGTGTGTGGTGAGTGCGTGGGCGGACGTCTCCCCTTTTAAGGTCCATAGGCATCAGAACCAAAGTCGAACAGCCGATCGATGCCCTCGTTTGCGTTCAGCGCATACGGATAATCATTGTCGTCCGGCGGATTGATGGACACAAAGGCAATGTCGTTGCTGAAATCTGTAAATAGAAATGCAACAAGTACCTTAATATTCTGGCAATATTTGATAGGGTTTTGGGCATGACTGTTGATGGCTGTACATTGGATTCTTGTCATTTGATTTCATTTTATAGAGGAGAGAGAGCTGATAGAGCGAGAGATGTTGTGGATGCATGTTTGAAATTCACGCCAGAGCTGAATCTCATGGTGCTACAGAATTTCAATTTCAAAATGAACAATTGGCCCTGGAGCGGTCAGTGTTGTCAGTGCAGACCCACGAGAATTCAGTTCCAAAATGAATTTGACACGAGGACGATTGCTGACGAGGCGTCGGGTTATATGTCGATATAATATACATTTATGCACAATATTTATTACATTTTCATTTTATATTATTAGTAAATGGTTAGCATGAGGAAATGAGCGAATGTTGTGAGTTATGTTGATGTTAGGTAAGTGTTAAATTGTTTGATACAAAAACAGGTTGATTTTAGTACTTAAAATATACATGATTACGTTTTAAAATGATTAGATAAAAGGAAAGGGGTTTCTTAGATTTCATATTTCGCTTAGATGTCATTTTACACAACTATGATGAAACCTTTTTACTTTTTTGCTTTTTAGAGCCATTTTTGGCCGTTTTAATTGAACCAATTATGTAAACTGACAGCTAAGCGAATTGTTTATCCATTAGTTGTTAATGTTTTAGTGTAGAACTTATGACAAATACGTAAAACAAAAAAAGAACCGATTAAACCAAAGTGTTAATAAAATCCAATTGTCAATTTTGAACTGATTCTCGTTGGCCGAAATGTTGCAATAACAAAATAAAATGTGTTGGTAAAATATTGTAAATTTGGAATAGGTTTTATTTTATGTAAATTACCCTTGGTTGCGATTTATGTTGCTTTGAGGGATTCACGCTCAGCAAGAACTCAGACTGTGATGCGGCTTTTGGATACACGCAGGTCACAGAGAAAGTTCTTGACAAGTGCGCCTCGTGAATATACAGATACAGTAGTCGTCCCCAGTTAGATCCACAGATAGCTGTTAGGTGTTCAGATCACACTGCGGTTATTTACATAGCGACGTCACAAAAACTCAGGCGGATGATCATGGATGATGATGGGCGGCGGGCGAATGCAAGCACGATCAAATTTATGTTATTTACAGTTGTGGTCAAAATAATAGATGTTTAATCAATTTTAATGGCGACACTTTCGACACAACTATTTGTTTGACCGCTGGAGGGTTAAGAGGAAAACAAGGTGACCAGGAGTACTTACAGTCCGAGCCAATGTCGTTGAAGAGCGCATCGAGTCCCTGGAGCGTAACGTTGCTGCTGTTGCTGTTGGCATCGCAGTCGGCCACGCTGGGCGGCAGGCTGTGGCGGCCATGGGTGAACGGCTGATGGGGATCAGCGTTGGCGCCAGCGCCAGCGATGCTGCCATAGCCACTGCCGCCGCCGTCGTTGTTGCTGCCGCTATTGCTGCTTATGCTGCTGCTGTCCGCCACGGCAGCGAATTGCATCTGCAGTGAGCCTATCGCCGAGGATTGTGTGGCTGCTGCTGCAGCTGCCGCTCGAGATGTTGCAGCTACTGATGCGGCTGCCACAGATGTTGCGGTCGCGTCTTCCATTGCACAATTATACATGGGCACATCGCTGCGTCGCTGACTGCTGCCGTAGCCTATTGTGGGTGGTTGGGAGTTGCTGTGGTTGCTATGATTGCTGTTGCTGCTGTGGTTGTTGTTGTTATTGTTGTTGTTGTTGTTATGACTATTAAGCGTAATTGTTGCTGTTGTTGCTGTTGCGCTGCCAGCGGCAATTGCTGCGGCTGCTGCTGCCCGACGTCGTTTTGTGGGCGTTGGGGGCGAGGATTCGGTTAGGCTGCTAAACAGCTCCTGGATGGAGTTCTGCTGGTGCTGCTGATGGAACTGATGGCTGCGCACCACCGGATTTGTCAGTGTCGGCACCAGCTGACTCAGCTCCGTGTCCACATCGTCCTCCTCCGGCTGCTGCAGCAACTGTTGCTGCTGCTGTTGCTGCTGCTGCTGCTGGTTCAGATGATGATGCTGGGCCATCGAAATATCACAAATGTTATTATATTCAGGCTGGGACTGCTTGGCGGCTTCCTCGATCGATTTGCTGAGGTTGCGGGCCGAGCGGTAGGGAGTGGGAACTGCAATAAGAAGAGAGTAAATATCATCATTGAATAAGAATATAAGATAATCTTCAATATATTTCATTTTATAGAATCGTTTGTGTGTAAGAAAAATAACGCGAACATCATTTACTAACAAATTTCAGGGTTGCCTCGACTTCTTTTACTTTAACAAACAATTTCAGAAACATTTGGCAAAAAGCTTTTCAAATATCAACAGTATAGTTAATTCACATTGTTAATAACTTTCGATTTGAACTAAGAACTTTATGGGAAGGGCTTGTAACGCATTTTTCCACTTATAACTTGATGTTAAAGTAATCCGTGTATCAAGCACACAACTCACCTAATCCCTTGGTGCTCAGGGCATCGATATTGTTGAAGAGCGGATCGTTCAGACGCTGGTTGGTCAGCGGATGCAGTCGGGTGGAGGTGGCGGTCCGGACGCAACCAGCTCCAGGTGCTCCGACGTAGCCGGCGCCCGCCGCAATTGGCGAATTCTCCGGCGAGGTGTCATGGCAGAGGAAGACGTTGATCTCCCCGCTGTTCTCCGCCTTCACGTAAATCTCGCGCGGCAATTTTGTATTGGGCAGCTGCAAAACGTACAGAAACGAAAACCGATTATTAAGCAAATTCCTTTCCAATCCAAATGAGTTGTAGAGAAATTAAATACAGATAAAAGGCGAGCGGGAAACTAACTTTTGAGTTGAAGGGGGACCGGTAGAAATTTTAAAGCGGTCGCCGACCGCTCGACAGCAAAAGAGAAACACAAATGAAGCGAGCCCGAGAATGAGCAGCGTTTTTTTTTTTTGCCGCTCGCGTATTTTTAGAAATGATATTTTGCTTTTCGCTGTATTTTCGCTCGCACCCCGTAGTGCTCTTTTATTTTATTTTATTTTCTTGTATAGCCTCTCTTTGGCGTGGTTGTAATTTCGACAATAAAAGTAAGGAACACATTCAGCAAATTCGAGATATCTGCAGCTTTCTTAAATACAAGTTGTCCCTTTGTTATTTTTTTAAGGAAAATAAGAGAGAGTTCATTCAACAGTTCAAGGCGAGCGGAAACATTAAGCGTTGGTATATTTTTTTATAAATATAAATAGCTTGGCATCTAAGAAGACCGAGCAGCAACAGCAGCGATTTGAAAACTTTGTTGCGCGAGGCCAGAAATTTACTTGATATCAAAAGTAAAGTAAGGTGGCCAGGAGAAGCGGAGAACTGGGCGGGATTCCATTTCGCCTGTCGTGTCTGCCGCTGCGATGGGCGTCTATAAATAAGCGCCACGTTTAATGGCATGCAGACGCTAAGAAGAAGCACCGCTGAATAGAAAGAAAGCAGGGAAAAGCTAGGAAAGCTCTGACGTCGACATACGTATATAGGAAACTGCAACAACATAGCCACAAAGATATGAGCCGTTGGTACCAAAAATAAAAGTTTGGGGGATATCGACAATTTCCGATTGGGAGAATGAGTCAAAAAGTATTACCATCGCTATTACTATTAAATGAGCCTTTTTTTCCAACAAGTAATTGGAAATGTTTAAGTTTAATGTGGTTGAAGCTGAGGAGGAAGCTGAATTCGTACTTAAAAAATGTAAGTACTCAAAAACTGGATGAAGTTAACGCTTTTGACGATGGGACTTTAAAGATTGATTCATACGTTTGCTACTTAAAATCTTATTTGTTTTATATTGAAGATGCAAAGAATAACAGAGGTCATTCTTAATTCTTTCAATAGTTTCCCCAAAAACTAGTACTTACCACAAGCTTGGCCTCTGGCGGCGCCTTAATCACGATGACGATCTGATCTTTGAAGAGATCCACGTTGAGCAGGTCGTTCTGTGTGACGTAGGCCATGCCGCCGGCGTTCTCCACCTCCTGCGAGATCTCGGCCAGGTTGCCGCGCATCTGGTCGATGGCCATGTTCAGCTCGTTCTCCAGCTGCTCCAGCCGCTCCGACTCCGCCTCGATGCGACGCGATCTCTCCTGGCTGACCATCGACTGCCCGCAGCGCCACTGGATGTTGTTCTTCGACTTCTTTTCCAGGATGTTGATGCCCTCGAGGACATTGGTGATGTCGTAGATGCGTCGCTTCTGCACGTGCAGTCGATTGGAGGCCTCGTTCAGATCGACCACGCCGTCCGGCGACTCCTGCAGCAGGTCCACAAACTTTTTGGTCAGTATCCCCAGCGAGGTGTCGGCCCGGTTGCGATCGCCGCTCGTGGAACTGGCCACCGATGCGGCCAACTGCTGCTGGGGCGTCGACAGGGTAAAGGAGTGGTGCGATGATGGTTTGGATGCTACCCGCTCCACCACATCCTCGTCCAGCTCGGCGTCCACGTCGTGGTGCAGCTGGTGGTGGCTGTGTCGCAGCTGCTGGGGCGTGCTGCTGGCCACATGCTTCTGGTACACCACCGTCTGGTGGTGCGCACTCTGCTTGGCCTGCTTCTTGGGGTGGATCTCGTCGCTGACGGCGTGGGGTCGACGTTTGACCTGGTTAAACAATAAATATGGGTTTAACACGGTTTTGTTTTACACTTAAGCTGTATTTTGAGCTGTATTTTCATGGTTTAACAAAATTAAACGTGAATTTGGAGCCCTGATTGGTAATAAATAATGAAGGACAGAAACTTTGGAAGTTCCCACTGATAAAATTAGCAGCAAACCTAAACTCAAACTCACCTTGTAGTAATTTGTGATATCGTTGGACTTGCCGGTCGCCCTGCGCTGCTGTTGATTTTGGTGGTGTTGCTGTTGCAGTTGCTGCTGCGCATGACCCGCTGTCGCTGCTGCTGCTGTTGCCACTGCCCCCACTGCTGTCCCTGTGCCATGCCCCTTGTTATCCAGACTGATGTACACATGATCCCTTAGATGGGCAGCCACGCCGCTGTTGCTGTTGCTATTGCTGTTGCTGTTACTGTTGCTGTCGCTGCTGCTCAGACCGTGCTCGTAGTCCAGATCGAGGGCTTCGCTCTTGATCACAATGTTGTTGTTGATGTTGGTGGTGCCGCCGAGCAGATCGTAGTTGAGTCTGCGGGCGACCATTGTGTGGCCACCAGTTGGGCCGCCGCCGCCACCGCCATAATGTTGCTGCTGGTGGTGTCGCTGGGTGTTGGTGTTGCTGCTGCTGTTGTTGCTGTTGCTACTGTTGTTGTTGTTGTTGGGTGCAACATTCACAAAGAACTTGGACATTTCGCTGCAGTTGTTCGCTGCGCAAAGAAAGGGGGGATTCTCCACCGATCCTCCCGCTCCTCTTCGCTCTCTTCTTCTCTCTCTCTCTCTTTATGTGTTGCTGCTGCTGCTGCTGTTAGTCGCTGGCATTATACATTGTAGCATACTTTTAAGCACTGCCTTTGAAAAGTTGCCACCCAGTCGGAATTTCCAGCTGTCGTGAGTGTGTGTCGGTTTACTTATTGTACTGCCTGTTTATCGCTCTCTCTGTTCTCTCTCCCTTTCGCTCTTATCAACTAAATTAGCACCTAAGGATTCTTCACATCTGCAAAAGAACAAACAGAATAAAATAGATAAGGTTAAGTATGTGCGTTTTTTGTTTGTTTTTTTTTATTGGCGATTATTTATAGCTAGCCTGACCTGCTTTCTTATATTTTTTATGCATTTGGCACATTAAACTTTTGATCTGTCTCTTATTTTTTGTGTTCCAGTCGGGGGCCATAACAACAACAACAAATTAAAATGCGCAACCGACAAGCGAACGAACGAATGATTGTATGTGGAAATGCAAATAAGTGCGAAATGAAGGCAATGGCGAAAGAAAACAATTTCACGACTACAATAAAATAAAAGAAGTGCTGCAAAAAAAAGAGATGGCCGAGAGAGAAAAAAACAGGTAAATAACGAGAGAAGACTCTGCGACGCAACGACTATTTACCCGGCTTTTTTATGGCCAAACTAGACCAGTTCACTTAATGCAACAACTGTGATAACAGACAGCAAAATTTTTCCTGAGTGATAAACTTTTTGGTTTAGAAAACAGTTACCTAATTTAACAACATGGTTTATTTCGGTAAAACAACAAACCAATTTTATTTTAAGGATACTATTATATTAAAACTAACTAAATCTAGTTTAAATTTATATTAAAAAATAGTTTTGAATTTTGATCCACTTTATGTCTTTCAACCTACTTAAAAATTGTGTTCAAATGCAGCCAAACCACCAAACCACATAAAAACATAATGATAAACAGAAATTTCAAATACAGGAAATAAAAAAAAAATTCTAAGCTCAAACGAACCGGATTTAACATTTAGGAGAAGGGAAAACGGGGATACGGACCACCGCTCTGAAGCATGCCGAAACTATTTCTGAGCCCAAGAAGAAGACACGCTTAAAAGTTCGCGCACAAAATGTCAATAAACTCGGCATAAAATATTAAACAATCAATATGTGTGTGGAAGAATCAGAAGGCAAAAGCAACAAACGCAAAAGAGAAGGCAAAAGATAGAAGCAAGAAAAACCATCAGGTAAAGAAGAAAATAACGTTATTGCTGCGGACGGCTTGGCTTGGCCTGAACCGCTTTTGGCAAAAATACAAACCACCACTGTCAGTCTACAGTAAATACACAGGAAGAAATATATCTACTCAAATATATATTGTGAATTTAAATCTGTTAAAAAATATATTTTACATATTCATATAAGATTTTTTTAATTTTCTTGAAGAAGTCCCTAAGGTATTTCAAAATATTACCACAGATGGTAAGTAAATATTACGAAATATAAGGTTAGGAAAATAGTAACTTTAAAATCCAAAATAACTAAGTTATTAAACTGTGATTTTTAAACTTTACCTTGTACTATTTATTTACAATACAATGCAACAATTTGCAGAATTGAATTAAAAGTGAATTTTTCCCTGTGTGTGTCTGTCTACCTGTCGCCTCTTGATCCACAAGCTGGGCTTTAAGTTCATTAGAGGAATGCTGGCCCCATTCGCGGGGCTAAAGTGAGCATGAATGGAAAAAGACGACAACAACAAATTAAAAAGCTCAAATGAGCGTAAAAACAAGAATAACAAAAGCAGGCGGGTAAAAACGGCAATTAGCGCGCGCTCGCCCTGCATGCAATGTTAATTTGCATAACAGAAACTGTTAACTAAACAGCAAACGGTTATAAATTTAGCAAAATAAAAATAAATAAAAAACACAATTTCTTTTTTTTTACCCTTAGCTCCACTAGCTGATAAATGTTATAAAAGTAGTGAAAAATAATCCCATAGAGTGATGGCGTAAAAGTAAAATGAACCAAAGCCCGCTAAAATGTCGCACGGAATGTGCTGAAATTTGCAAGAAATTGGAATGGCAAACGCGCCAGATAGAAAAAACACCGAAATTCACACTGCACAGTGGCCTTAGACGCCAAAAAATTCCCTTTCGAATTTCACCTGCTTCAAGAAAGGTAAATCTGAAAACTGATAACCTTTGCTTTATTCAGTTATCGTGTTTTTACAATAGACTAATATGGGTCATTAAAAGATCGAACTTACAGATACAAATTCATACAAAGTAGTAAAAATAAAACACAAAGCGAATATGAATATTTTAAATAATACAAAATATAAGTTAAATAAACAAAAGGACAAGGAAATATGAAAGTTTTATGAGGGTTTTATAGCCCAAAAGTTATTTCAACCATTTCAATTTCGAAGCCATAAGCGAAATAAAAGACATGGAGTTTAAGATTGTTTAAAACAAACATTATTTAAATTATGTTCTGTCCCTTTGTTATTTCTAAGTGACCTTTTGGAAAGTCTCTTAATTTGTAAATAATAAATTATAAATAAAAGACCACAGTGCCAGACTTGTATCTCTCTCTCTATTTATTTCAATCTCTGTTTCACTAAGTTGCAGTCGCGTTGGCGGCAACTTAATTCCCCTACTGTTTCGCCTTCTCCTTCTGAACTCCTCCCCTCCCTTCCACCCCTTCTTCGCATCCATTTCTACATTAGCCAAAAAGCTTTGCAGTGATTCTTCAAGCGTGCGTTAATGTGTGCGTGTATGTGTGTGGTGTATGGGCTAAAAAAAACGGTATCTGCTTACAGACGAACGAGCAGCTCAGGTAATTCAAGTCCTATACATGGAAATCGTATACTCTCTCTCTCTTTCTGCCTCCAAAAGAAATGTTAAAATGATGTGGGCCAGACAAAAGGCGAACACAGAAAGAGGAGAGAGTGAGGAAAGGGGTACCCAAAAAATACCAGGTAGGTCTCGCCGATTGAAATTTCCAATTTAAATTTCTTTTGATCGGCGCGCAAAATGCGAACAAGTAGCTGGAAATATTTTGCATCTAAAATTACAGTGGGACGTATAAAATTACCCAAACAACACAATTTAGCAAGAAAAATAAAGTGGGGGAGGGAGGGGCTTGGGAAGCCTTGAAATCATGAGTTTTTAAGAGTTTTATTGCAAATTATAATTTATTTTGATTTTTTTTTAAATTTTATTTTACCTTAAACTAACTTAACTAACGACTTATATATAATCAGTTACTGTTTTCTTTTAAATTCGTTTATTTAACAATCAGTTTAGCCCATTTAAATTTTACATTTTTAATAAATTCGAGTAAAACCAAAAGAAAACTTTTTGGTACCCTTAAAAAAAAAAGAAGGTATCTTGAAGGTAAAGTATCTGTATCTGTATAGTTAACAACTTCTAAGTGCACTTGTCAGTCATCTCTGCATACATTTTATCTAACAAAAAAAGCGAAGCACGGGGTAAAGCAAACACAGAGGAATAACATTATGCAAACAGGGAAATGAACATGAAAATACGAGCGGCGAGTGGAAAATCGTGGAAAACGTGGCCTACACGGCAAATAAATAACAAGTTGTTGTAAATTTTGTATCTCTCTTTCTCTCTCTCTCTCTCTCTCTCTCTCTCTGTTTTCAATCAACATTGGCGCAACAGAGCGCAGCAACAAAATAAAAAAAAAAAAACGAGAATAGCTTTTCTTTGCATTGGTTTTGGTTCTCATTGAGAGCCGTACAATTTGTATAACTGATAAAGGAAAAGGCCAGCAAATATAACGTACACATTATGTGGGGGCCAAGTAAATAATTCCGCTGGGGGTTGCGAGGGGGTGTGGGGAGGGTTCTGGGGGAAAAGAAGAAGGAGAGAAGCAGCCAAGCGACTCACGCACGCAATGCGACTTTTGATAGCGCCCGCTCCCTCTCTTTTCAATCGCTCTATTCCTCTTCTGTTTGCCGTGTTAATTTCAAATTAGTAAAGGCAAAAAAAAAAACAAAGATTAACCAGCGAGGTGGAGAAGAAAAGGTTAAAAGAATAGGCCAGAAGAATCAGTTAAAAACGGGGTTTAACTTTTTATGAAATACTGTGCACTCTTGATTATGTGAACTTTTGCAAGAATAAATTCTTTTAAATGAATAAACGTAATAAGTTGTTATATTATACAAATGGTCTTTACTTTAAATGCCAGTAAGGCTTTTTATTATTTATCTTTACAGATAAAATCTTTAAATTTCTTACTAATACTCTTGATTGTTAAATTTTTTATTGAAATACTGTGTAAATAATTTCCTACTCTAATCCCCAATCGAATGCACTTAATTGCTTGCATTAAATTTGCAAACATAACTGTATTCCTCTGGCATGCCAATTTGCCGTTATTAATTATGAAGCCCATGCATTTACATGACTATTAATTATGCATTTTGTGATTTCAGCAGACACACACACTAGCGCACGCAAACATTAAAAACACACACACACCCAGACTTGAAAGCTAAAAAGTTTCGCTTTCTTTTTGCACATCATTTTGCATGCGCAGTAGAAAAGCAGGGACAAGTTGAAAAAAAATACAAATAAATAATGTCCGAGTGTGCAAGGTGTTAAGCAACAACAATTGCAATTGAGGAAAAAAAGTAAAGCAAAAGCAAAACAAGAGGAAGAACACGAATTTTGTGTATTAAGCAGCAGTAGAGAGAGATTTTGTGGGTGTATAGGTGTGAGTGGGATGCTGCAGAAATAGAGAACGAGAATGAGAGAGAGAGAGAGCAAAAGCCGGCCTGAATCTGAACAACAGCTGTTACTCAGAGACACAATCCACAACTTCTCTATTGTTGTTGTTGCTCGAGAACCAAAAAGAAGAAATCCACATGGTTTAATTTTTTTTCTAGCCGGTTTTTATTTTATTGTTTCTGTTAACTTAATTTCACTAAGCCAATTACACTTGGCTCATTATAACAAGACAGCTTAACCCAAAAAGCTATACCCAATTTGCACACCAGCGAATAAGAGGGGAAAAAAGAGAAACAAATAAAAAAAAAGTTAAAACAAACTTAACATTACACTGTTCGCTGTGTTATAAGCCTCACTTTTTTTATTTGGACCTAACTTGGTTTGAGAAAGCCAAAAATAATTGCCAACTGGCTGAGAAAAATAAGAGATGGAGTGAAAGAGAAGGCAGCTTTATCCAGGGAGAGGCGCACAAAATGCGTCGCAAAATATTTCGCCTACAGAAAATGGCAAACAAAAAGAAAATCCGGGATGTTGAGGGGGGGGAAAACTTTTCGCGTGGGTGTGGAAATTCAATGCCGGCACGGAAAAAAAGAATTTCGGGGAAGTCCCCCGCGCATTTGTACCCAGAAGTACATAATGTAAAAAACTTCATTTGCTTGCCCACTCGAACGATGGATGTTGATGACGCATTAGAGTCAATCGAATATTGTGTACTGAAAAAAAGGCCTGATAACAGGGGTTCCACATATAATGTACTATATACACAGTACACCATATAACTATAGCGAGTGTGTGCAGTTGAATAATGTAGTGCATGTCACGGATTAAACCGGAAAACTGTTGATAGAATGTGCCAAAAAAAAAATGTTAAATGGAGAAGCCATTTCGTGGGCTCTAATTAAAAAAACGCTAAACAAGTAAAAATGATCTGTCATAACGCTACATTAAATAATACTAAAAGCTTAAAGCTATTTAGTATTAAATATCAACAAAAAGTAATTCACAACGGATTAACAATAATAAATTAAGGGGAATCTTTAATGTTTCATCACGATCTTTTTTATTTCACTCACATACCATTTGTTACTCAAGTTTTTCTTAAAAACCATCAGCTTGCAAAAATGTCATGAATAATGGTAGTAATTTAAGCCACAAAATGTATGAATATTTCAATATTCAGTGCAGTTTTTAGCAACATAAAGTTACTTTTCTCATTTTTTCCACGTCAACATTAATTTTATCGATTCACAGAACAGTTTTTTCTGGGGAACGTACAGTGTGCCACTTAAGTGATGATACACCAGGAGATTTTAAACTAAAATCAACATAACTTCTACATTAATTAACATACTAAAAAAGGAGTGATGACGTATTGTTGGTTACCTCTGACTCAACAATATTACATAAAAAAAACAACGAATTTTTCTTAAATTAGCTTATAAATTGAAAAAAACTTTTAAATTATGCTCTTTTGGCTCCACATAAGTCATGATACACCTAACTCATACAGCTCTATTTCCGACCCCCTTTGACTTTTTTAACGGGACTTTTTTTATAATGCGTTGTTAAACATTTCTTTGTATTCCTAGAGTTTTCTGGTTGACAAAATTTTTGAAACTATGCGTATATTGCTTATGTTAAAAAAAAAAAGCAGTAACTACACATTTTCACATAAAATAAGGAACATTTTTGGCCGAGACTGCTAAAATTGTCTTCAAATGCCGTCTAATTTTTTAAAGTATAGTTTAGAGTTTTAAAAACGGAGGAAGGATAGAAAAAAAACCAAGAAAATGGCCAAATTGCACAAAAAAAAATGTTGTTTTGTGCACGATAAGAGAGGAAATGTCCGAAAAACAAGAGATTACTCGAAGATATCGGTGTCAAAACTAATTGAAAATGTTGACAACAACATGGGCTACTAATGTCTATATAAGCCGACTGCCGGAAATTGCGAAAATACACCTTTAATGGCCATGTAACTTGGATGTAGCTATTTTTCAAACAGAAAATAGGCTATGCAGACTTGAAATGGCCAAGGAGCGTGTAATAGGAACAATATCACTAAAAATATTATGTACTTATGTTATATATGGACTCGTTAGCAAATATACCCTTGTTCCAGAAATATATTGGACGAACTACACGCTCCTTGGCCATTTCAAGTCTGCATAGCCTATTTTCTGGTTGAAAAATAGCTACATCCAAGTTACATGGCCATTAAAGGTGTATTTTCGCAATTTCCGGCAGTCGGCTTATATAGACATTAGTAGCCCATGTTGTTGTCAACATTTTCAATTAGTTTTGACACCGATATCTTCGAGTAATCTCTTGTTTTTCGGACATTTCCTCTCTTATCGTGCACAAAACAACATTTTTTTTGTGCAATTTGGCCATTTTCTTGGTTTTTTTCTATCCTTCCTCCGTTTTTAAAACTCTAAACTATACTTTAAATTTTAGCAGTCTCGGCCAAAAATGTTCCTTATTTTATGTGAAAATGTGTAGTTACTGCTTTTTTTTTTAACATAAGCAATATACGCATAGTTTCAAAAATTTTGTCAACCAGAAAACTCTAGGAATACAAAGAAATGTTTAACAACGCATTATAAAAAAAGTCCCGTTAAAAAAGTCAAAGGGGGTCGGAAATAGAGCTGTATGAGTTAGGTGTATCATGACTTATGTGGAGCCAAAAGAGCATAATTTAAAAGTTTTTTTCAATTTATAAGCTAATTTAAGAAAAATTTGTTGTTTTTTTTTATGTAATATTGTTGAGTCAGAGGTAACCAACAATACGTCATCACTCCTTTTTTAGTATGTTAATTAATGTAGAAGTTATGTTGATTTTAGTTTAAAATCTCCTAGTGTATCATCACTTAAGTGGCACACTGTATTTACAGTAGAATCATTTAGCTGAATTTTTCTGCATAATGACTGAATAAATCTCAGTATTGTTTATTTTTTCTATCATTTGATCATTTTAATTGACCACGAGATCCATTAAAAAAAAAACCAAAAACTGTTACCTGCACTGTTAGCTTAACATGTAGTGAAAAATGTTAATCTAGGGGCGCCCATAAAGAAATCGCCGTCGACTTTGGGCAAACAAAAATTAAAAACCAAATGATGGACTTACAAATTCGATTCGTTATCTCTTTTGGAAATTGGAGCATGAGGGATTGACTGAATGAATGAGTACTCTTCACCATATCAGTTTTGAGGGTTACAAAAGTCTTTCACAAAAACCCAAAGTAAATGATTTATCAATTGATCGTTTGTAAAACATCTCATTTTTGGTTTAAATAAATATATAAATTGAACGCACCTAGAAATTGGAATTTTTGCCGCTTTTTATATCACACGCAACAACAACAAATTGCTCTGCTTCTTTTTCTCCTTCTCCTCCTTCTTCCCTCCTCTTCTTGCTCTTTGAATATCACACACGTTTCATATTTGCAAATTTTTTCGTTTTTGCGGGTGTTTCTTTTATTTGTTGTCTTCTTTTCTCGCCTTTACTTTTATTTTTAATTCCACGTATTATATACTGCTGCTTCTTTCCTCGATTCAGTCTGTGTGTAGGTTGTGTGTGTGTGGGAACTTTTAACTTTACTACGCGACGTTTCTCTATATTCTATATTCTACGATTCTGTGCGTGACGTCAGCAGTACGAGCATTTGTTGTAGATATCACATAATGGTTACACGCGCGCACTCTTTGTTGGATTTGTTGTTGCTTGCAGCGGATTGTGTGTGTGGTTTTTTTGGAGCCTTGCAGTCAGTTGCAGTTGCAGTCTTTTCGGTGTTATCCCCTCAGTTTTCCATTTTCACATTTTTGCGGAGGAGGCGACGAACTTCATGGGCCACAACGAAAACGCAAAGTGAGAAAGTAAGTGTAGTGTGTGTTGCGCGGTGTCTTTTTTGGAGTCGACGTCGCCGGCAAAAACGGAATCCACACCGAACGGAGAAAGAGAATCGGAGAGAGAGAGAAACGTAAGCGAGAGAAACGTAGGCCTCGACGTAATGGCACACTTAATAACTGGCAACTTTAATATCGCGGTTTACTTATTTTATTTATTTATTTAATTATACCTCAGTCTTTTACTCTATTCAGTTAATTTTTATTATATTTTTATTTTATTTTTATGTGTGTTTTTTTCGAGTTTCCTTTTATTTTCCGCCAGCGACCGTTCGCAACGTGTTTCTTTTTGCACATGTGTGCGGGGCAGCGGCAACAGCAACAGAACAGCTCGACGTCACGACGCGACAACGCGAAGTGATTGCGGCGAATAAAGAGGCAGAAAACGTACTACTCTTGTGGCGGCGAATTCGCGGCGGCAGTAGCAGCAGCAGCAGCAGCTGAGAGAAGAGACCAGCTGAGCGCGGGAGAAGTGGAACGTGGGTTTTTAAAAAACCAAAAAAGAGCGAAACGGGAAACTGATCAAGCGATGAAATCGTTGTAACGATATTTATTTAATTAAATATTAACGATTATTGAAAGAAAATGAGTTTGGCAGTTATTATTTTTATTCGAACAAAATTTTAAAATTTATATTTTTTTAATATATTAAATACATTTGAATAATGTAAAAACAATATTCTTGTAAATGCAAAGTTTTCGATTAAAAAACCCCGAAGATTCAAAATGAGAAAACTCTGTTCAATAGAGTGAATTTGCGGCATCAGCTGAGAGAGAGAGAGGGCGGAAAGCGAAAGCGCGCGAGAGTGGAACCCAGTGGCGCTTCCTCTTACATGTGGCATGTGGAAGCCAGACTCAAAATGTTCAGAGAGCGGCTTTTTCTCGCTTGCCGGCTACAATTCGGCTAAAAAATCGCTCAGACGGAAGTAGCCGACGTCGCTGTTACCGCACCCACATGGGCAGCGACGCCGGCAGAGGACCCCTCATCTGCTTCCCATCCCCTTCGTCCCTTTCCCCTTCTCCCCTTCCCCCATCATCTTTATCTTTATCAGTTGTGTGTGCCAAGTGTTGCACTGCATTTGCAGTGACGACATTGTTGTAGTTGCAGTGCTGCGCACTGTTGCCGATTTTCAGACGTCATCAAAACGGGGTAATTTTTTCTAGGGCCGGAAATTGTCATTTGGGGAGGTCTCTAATATTTGTTGCTCACAACATAAGTTAATTTTTACTTTTAAACAACTCTTTTACAATATGTTTACTAAATTTGAAAAAAAAAAAAATGAGAAATTCCGTTTGAAAAACAAAATGTGACCACTTGGTTATGCGAACAATTATTTTAATTATTGGATTTAAAACAATAAATCACTAAATTTTCATTTTTAAGGATTCCTTTCATATTTAAACGAAAAGTCCAGTTAAAAATAACTTCACAGTAAAACCGCACTTTGTTTTGCTTGTGACCTGATTGTACTAAAAGCAATCTGAACAAATATTTAAAACTCTGTTCTACTTTTAATGTTATTCCCACAAAACACAGAAATTTGTTAATAACGCGAGTTACCAAAACAGTATTTAAAACAATGTCTCCCTCAAAAATTACGCACGCATTACTTAAAGTTAAATGTAAACACATGTTAAGTTTTCAAAGTTTGCCCACAGCAATTGTTTAAATATTTACAGCTCATGCTTGCTGCCATTTTTATTTCCGATCTTGCAGATACAAAAGTATCTCAAAAATCTCTCCAACTTGTCAGGCGATCTCTACCGTTTTTCCCATACCCACAAAATGCGAAACATCATCACCCCACAAGAACGCAAAATGTAATCTCCTTTCCAGTTTTCAATTTCTATTAATTTTTTTAGGCAGTTTTTTGGGTTGCTTTTTTTTTTCTTCTTGTGCCTTAAGGACTCGAGGCTGTGTTATCCTTTTGGGGTTTTTTTTTTTTTTTGTAAGAAGGAGGTGAAGACACTCACAGATCCGTGAGTGTGATTTTTTTCGCGTTTCCCATAAACCAGACCAGACAACAAGAAGAAGAGGAGGGAGATTCACCCCAGAACTTTGGCCCTGTCTCCTCCCTCCACTTTTCTCTGCATATGCAATTAGAGTATCTCTATGCTTGATTTTTTTTCCAACCATTTTTTTCTGCAAGATGTTTTTTTTCCATACAGAGAGAGAGAGAGAGGGAGGGAGACAGGGAACTTCCCACGATCCTTGGGTGGACTTTTGTACTTTGGAAGACATTTTATGTGCGCAGTGTCATAAATACTTTTAATTAACTGGAAATGCGTGTGTCCCCTCCCCACCACCACACTCATTTGTGAGTGTCTGTGTATCCGTTTTCTGCCCATTCCATTTCCAGTACCTAAAAGCGGGGCGTGAGTTTCCAGAGGCGTATTTACCATAATTTGCTTGATTTTTTCCGTATGTCATATCATAAACTTTTATGGATGGGCCGAGGGGTAAATAAGGAGAGAGGGCGGAAGACAATGCGGTGGCATAGATACGATTAACACAAGCGCTGCGCACATATTTGAGCAGATGTTTTGGGTTTTTGGCTTAGATCAATGAACTCATTGCCCAAAATTCAGCTTAAACACTTGCGACATTTTTTTGCTTAACAGAGGCGGTGTTAAAAAATATGGATTTATTACGAGTTTTCTTCTCTTGAAGACTAGTTAACTTAAGTTTATTTAAAATTTTGAGGGATAATGAATTTACACAGGTAACATATTCTATGACAATCTTGTCCTCTTTATGGCTTAGTTTTGAACTAAAATAAAAATTTTACGAACCAAAAATGTAAAAATAGAAACAAAAAATAATAAAATAAATTTATAAATTACTCACAAGATTATTCGTATCTAATACTAACATTAGATTTGAGGCCCAAATCTTTTGAATGCATTATTTTTTGACTGGATAATAATAAGTTTTAGACTTTAAGGGTCGAACCCTTTATACTTTTGGTTAATTTTCAACCCAGACGCATTTAGCCGGCAGCTTTTCAAGTCTGAGAGCCCGAAGGAATTGCGTCAAGCATTCATCATGCTCCTTGTCAACCTCGTCATCGTTCCGTTCCTCGTCGTCCTAAACCTTCTCTCGCAATTCCTTCAAATCAACGTCAGAGCAGCAGCAGCAACCCCTTTGCCTTGAGTGGGGTGCAAAAATCCGTATATAGTATAGTATATCCCCCTTTTCCCCAGAACAGAGTCAGACATATGGGAAATGAAAGAGAGTTGCCGGAGGAGCAAAAGGATGAGGAGAAACATGGAGAGGAAGCCACGACGCCGGCATGGAATGCAATCAGCAAGAAAACTACTTGAGAATCTCAATCTCAAGCCACGGCGCGATATTCAAATTTGAAAATAAAAGTGAAACAAAATGGGGAAGGTGGAAAGGGGGGTGGTGGGGTGTAGCAGCAGAGACGATTGTTGAAGTTGACGTCGACGTCGCCGCCTGTTTGACAGAATGTCAGTCAGAATTTTCGAGCCATAGGGTGGAGTTTTTGCATTCAGAGGCAGCAGCATTGAAAAAAAAAATTTTAAAACCGATTGTTAAAGATTAAAATGGCTTACTCGATATCTATATTTTTATTTCGATGTGTTTAAACAATCACGTTTATTTTTAGTTATTACTATAGCCCTTTATTAATTTTATTTAATTTTTATTATTTAAATAAAAATGATTTTAAATATATAAAAATCAACTTTATATTTTTTTCAATGCATAAACTCTGAGTTTTTTTGTTTGCCCCTCTTTTAACTGTAAGGAACATTTATTGAACATCTTGTCGCATATCCTGACTCTTCCTTAAAATTGATTGTGTCGTTGTGGAGACGTTCAGCACCCCTTAAGTTCCTTTTCCCCAGACATTTGCACCTTACCCTTTTGCTTCTTTTTTTTTTGCTCCTTTCAACTGGTTTAGATTTTCCATTTCCCATCACTCACAAATTGCAAATTAATTTGATTTGAATGTTGATTATTTTTACAGACATTGAGTTGAACACCGTTTAGTTGACAAATAATCGATTAAGGCGGTGATGTCAAATCCAAAAATATATCAAATCAAACAAAAAAATAAAGTCAATAATATAATTAATTTTTTTGTTTCCCAATAGCTGCAGATTTATTTCTCCACTAAAAACCCTACGAGATGACCTGATTAATTTGTTTTTTAATTATGATTATGTTTTATGTTTATGAATTATGTTTTTTTTTAAATCCGATTTTATGTTGTTGCTTTTTGTTAAAAATGATTTTAATAATATATCAATAAAGGTGAAGGCGACATGTGCTCTAATTTTAAAAGATTTTTAAACTTAAAGATTATATGAAACTCATTATGTTTATTATTGTTTCGAGTTAATCTACTCAATTTGATCGCATAAACACGGGTACGAAAACAATAATTAACCTTCAATTTTCCAGTAAATATAGAAACGACTTAAAAGTTTTATTTTCCATTAACAACCACTATCAGTTGACTTTATTTAAACATTGTACATGAATGTTAGGCGGTTGGAAAACTACATACAAAGAGCAGAGACAATGACTACAAATTACGAATCACATTGCTCAACGATCGACATTGAGACGTGCGACCCCACCAAATCCCCTCCCCCCCCAAATAAAGCCCCGTGTGTGGGAAAGAGAGAAATACCTAAAGTGGACTACCTGTCCGCCCTAACTGTGAGTACGAGAGATTGCTCAACAAACTCACAGATACTACTGACTCACCGACTTATATGGTTAGACAATTCTTGGTTTTGGGCTTTGAGTTTTGAGTTTGGTTTCGGTTTAAGCTGTTTTCAACTCGACCGAATCACGTTCAATGAACTTTCCTCTCTCTTGATATCTATCCATGTAGCACTCTCTAGGCCACGAGAATGCTACCAACCAAATAGAAATCCTATTTATGTTTAATTATACATTTACATGTAAGTGGAAGCATCAACAAGGGGGCAAACAAAAGATTCTGAACTTGAGGGTATTCCATATTAAATATGAGATGTTTTTTACCATATACTTAATTTGCATATAGTATTATTTTTTTTACGCTTTTTATACTTACACAACTGAAGCCTTGATGGAGCAATTATGAAATGTAATCCAAAGATTCTTTTTGGCAGCAGCAATTTCGAGAATTGGTTTTTATAATAATGTTTAATTTAGGTTTATAAATTTGTAATTACGAAAAACTTAATTCGAATTTAATAATAATATTGTGTAATAAATAAATAAGCGTTAATTTGCTTTAAAAGAATTTGGCTTTTGTCAAGAGAATTTAAGAACAGTATAAGTAACTTGAAGAACTTTTTAATACGTTTCAAAACAATTTGGAAATAACTTTTAGAATACAAACACTTAGAAATTAATGAGATTTTGAAGAAAAACTGGTTGTTGAACACGTGAAATTTTTAATAATAAATAACAAAAACTTGAAAGAAATTTAAGTATTGCATAGATTTTAGATTTTTTTGTGGTTTTATAATATTTTTATTTTTATTTTATATGATGTTATATGGTAATCATGATTTATAGATTTTGAGTAATATCCTTGGAGTCCAAAACATTGGTGGTGGGTGTGTGTTTGTGGGTTATAACTTAACACTTTTCCGTATCTTGCAGATACGTTTAATAAAACGTTAGGTATTCCATTGTAACTTTTGTTGTGCTTCACTTGGGGAGTTGTAATAAATTTTGGAAATAATGTTGTTAACGATAACAAGGTGAAAACAAACAACACGCGATTAACGATGTGTGATCTTAAGATCCGGGAGATCCGCTGATCACTTCCACTTTCTGCTGCGTTCGATTTGTAAATGTTGCGTACTTCTTTTCTTGCCACAACAAATTCCGAAAAACCGGGCGAAAAGGAAGAAGCAGAGACAGAGAAAGAGAAAGAGAAGAAGAAAGAGAGAGCTGAAACAGGAATGCAATTGCAGGGGGATCATGATCATGTGTGCGAGTGCGCAAGAGAACGAGCGAGAGAATTCGTAACGGGGCGTATGAAAAGGAATGCAGTAGGGTAACAAAAACAATAAGGGAGGATAATGCATCCATATCGGAGCGACTGAGCGAGACAGGAAGAGTGAGGCCGCAGAGCACGGAGAAACAGAGAGAACCGTAATGCTGAGAGAGCTTTTCTCCAAAGGTGCCACACGGACACAAAACAATAGACCGTCTGGACAAGGATTTCTAAGGCCTTTTGTTCCGAAATCCTTGATTGACTAAATGACCCAACTACCGGAACCAGTCAAAAATCAGGAAATGTTTAAAGGGACACTAGGAGAAATAATATTTCCGAAATTTCATTTTAACATAAAATGTTGTCAACAAAATGTTCTTAGTAAAAAGTATAGAAAAATATTTATGAACTTTAATTCTTGTATTTTCAAAATATATTTTACTCACATATTTTGTGCGCCCATAAGTAGGCAACGAAAAAACAAAATCTCTTGATTTTTCTGTGGCTTTTAAGACACCAAATACAAAAAGCTGCATTTTTTTAGATCAAAAATGTTTATTTTAAAAATGTTGATAATTTGTTTTGCTCTGTGCAAAGACTGTGTGACAAGGAGGGGAATAGCAAGGCATTCTCCAGTCAGAGTCACTTAACATACTTACTACCAGCAAAAGTTGTCTGACCTGAAAAGGTCTCTTCTAGATGATGATCAGTACTAGTGCGATCATCATAATGACGATGACAGGTGCTAATTGCTCACCTAGCTCTAGGTCCATTGAACCCCAGAGCCCAAGATCTTAACAACTACCAGAAGTCAGCCGAAGAACAAGCAGAAATAACGCTTTTATGGTCATGCAAATCCAACAAAAGAAGTCCAAATCAACCGGAAATCAACGACGGAGAATCGGAGAACAAAAATCGCACAAAATCGCACGATCGGTACTGACTTAATAACAGGGAGAGAACAGGACACGTCCCCTTTTTGATTGCACACAAAAAAAGGAAATTAGTACCCACTTCAATATCCACAAATTTCTGAGATTAGCAATCAAAAATTTTGCGATTTTATTTTTGGTTGCTTTATGTACGGAGATGGACTAACTTTTCTTTAGTACAACAGGGTCATTGTAAAACAAATTTTAATCTAAAAGAAATACCGAGAAATAAACTGTTTTTTTACTATAGTTAATTTAAAAATGTTTTAAAAATAATTTGAATTTGCTTTGTTACATGTTTAAAAGTTAATTTGCAATCTTTATATTTAGTTTAATTTATATTCAATTTTTACATAATTTAAGTCTTTTATAAATTTATAATTTTTCATTAAGGATTTTACACCATAAATCACTTTAAAACCAGCTTAAAATTTTCAGACAAAGTTAATAAAACTCCGGAAATGTGAAGAAGGAAGCTTAACAGGATGCTTTATGTGTGGAAAAAGGATGGGTAAGCAATTTGAAAATATAACCACTTTATGGCTGATTTCGCGGAGAAAGGAGAGTGTGAGAAAGTCACCGCAGACGCCGTCGGATATGAGGATATGAGACAGGAGATTGACTTGTCGCTGTCTGGCATCCAATTTTCACCCAAAGCTCCACCGAAATTAAAAGTTACAACGGTGCGATTTCTGTACTGCACAACCCATGGCTGTCGTGTCCTGCAGGATGTGTATGGATGGGTAGTACAGACTGCCCAGGACATTGCACTGCGGATAGGTGAGCAGAGAGCAGAGAGCAGGGAACTGGGAACTGGGAACCGAGAGTCTCGAGGAGAGAGAAGAGCTCGTGTTGCACTCGGGGGGTTCGATGAGGTTTGACAGAGGGTCTCTGGTCTGACTGACGTATTGCTGCGATGTATATGCATGGAAATATCAAGGAAGGAAGAGGAAAATAGTTTGCAGCTGTCGCTTTATGGCTTTGACTACCGCTGACTGGCACACACACACACACACACACAAACACCAATGCAAACAAACCTTCTTAGCGCATGCCACAAACAAGAAAAGGGGAGTTGGCATTGTAGGAAAAGAAATAAACGCAGTGAAGGATCTTACAGACATTCCTACAGATGGCAGAGGGCTCTCTTTCTCAGGGGTCAGGACGATCCTTACAGGACAACAGGGTCCTCAAGCGAAGATCGTATAAGAACTGTACTCACTAAGGGGTCTCGAGGATCTGAGAGGGTTCCGAGTTGGAAAAACAATGGAAAGTACTGGAATATACCATCGATCAATTGGTACCACTTGTGGAGACCAGTTAAGTGCAGAAAAATGTTTGTTATCTTACACTCTTCCATCTGCTTAAACATCTGTTGACTAGATTAATGAAAAGATATTGCAATCAAACTCAGTGATCAACTTAAAACTTAAAATCAAGAAACAACTCCGATCCCTTGCTGGATATACATTTTTTTGTTGTATTTAAAATAATAAAATTAAATCAAAATTAATATTTTTAAGCAAACAAAACATATTTGATCTTAATGTCTAGCAATTACAAAAATCATTCAATATTAATTTTCGAAAATTAAACGTCTAAAATAAAATACCTTTAATCTTTTAAAAACATTCAAAAAACACCTTCAAGATATTTTGGTTTACAATGTTTCTTAGGATTTGTCTGCGTTTTCTCTCATTCTAAATCCAATTTTCTTGACAGGCACCTATATTATAGTTTTAACTCGGGAAAAGCTCAAAAATTCTAAATTAAAAAAAAGTAGCTTGTTTTCCATCTTGTAACTTTAGTTGATCTATTATCATCTCTGTTATTTTTCCCAACTTTTAAATTAGACTTTTAATTAATAAGAACCGATTTAAATGGAGATCATTAAACATAGTGCCAAGAGAAAGGACGAGGCGAGTGAGAGAGAGAGGTGACTACCTGGACTACCTTTAGGCCGATCTGATCTGAAATGATCTTGGACGTAAACAAGAGGCTGAGGTTGTGGCTCAGGCTACACCGGTTTTCAAATTTGGGATATGCTCGCCTCACGTTTTCTTCTTTCGTTCATTTCAGCTATTTTAAGTAACAATAACGAGAGGAGCCGCCGGCCAAGGAGTGCGACAGAGACGGTACGAGGCGAAGCGGGACGGCAATAAAAGCTGCCGTTGCCTGTTCCAAAACCTTCGGGCCAAGTACCAAGTACATTCATAAGAGAAGCGGCAGCCTCAAATGTCCCAGGTTGCGATTCAGGTTCAGGTTGAGAGCACTGTGAAAAAAAGAGTCATTGAAAATCAGGATCGAATTCTAAATTACAGTTCAAATATCGTCCTTTTTGGTCACTTGAACTAAACGTGCCCCTTTTCAATAGGTTATGGACCCAGGTCCCCAAAATCAAATCTTTGATGTTGTATTTTAACATAAACTTTTTTTTACAAAACTTTTAAAATTATTTGAATTAATGAATACAAAATTTAGTTAATGTACTACAATCATTTGACAGACTTTTATTTCTTTAAAATTTGAACCTAGTTAAAAATCTTGTTGATTTAATACCGATTTGTTTGCAGTGTAAGTACCACATAGGTAGACAATCTCAGACTTATCTCCGTCTCTCATGCTCTTTCTCCCTTTTTCTCTCTGTGTGCGCTGCGCTTTTGTTTTTCCCATTCACGGAATTCCTGGAAATTCGTCGATCAGTAAATCTCTTGCGCCTTTTGTTGTTGCGTTTCCTATGAAGCTGAACAGAACTGAAAACAGGACAAGATCAGGAAAGGACACTGCCCGACGCAGAGAGAAAGAGATTGCAATTAGCTTGGCAGAGGGAGGACCAGGGGGAAAGTGGGCTCCAAGTGGATCCCAGGCGTGGGAGCTTCCTTCTTTCAAAATAAATCCAGAACGGAAGTGAGCCAAAAACCAAATGAAATCAAATGGTGGCAGATGTCCCACAAAAAAACAATAAAATAAAATACTAAGAAGAAGAAGAAGTGGAGTAGGAAGAGGAGGTAGCAAAAGAAGAAGAAGAATACGTAGGAACAGAAGTAGAGAAGCAAAAAGGTAGCACACACGCACTTTTACACCTGGTTCGCTTTTCTTGCGCAAATGGCGGTGTAGACCCAAGAGTAAAGAGACAGCCAGAAGAAGCACCCTTAAAAAGAAAAGCCGAAACGAAAAAAAAAAAAATAATAGTACTAAGTAGCAGTAGTTCGAGCACCCCTTCATAGTAACCAACATCTTCCACTCCTCACCTCGTTTTTCACCATCCACTTCAGACAGTCGCTGCTGTTGGAATGTAGGAAAGTGGAACGCACCAGGGGTGGAACATGGACCGGAGGGGGGCTGGGCCGGGGGGCCAGCAATTGTAGGGGTGCATTCTGCAAATGTCGCGCTTTTTGCCTTCTTGGTATTAGGGTATATCCCAGTATTTTTATTTAATTTTTAAAATGGGTATGTTGAACTTAAAACAATCAATAATTTTTGCATACGTCAAGTGGGAAAAATAAAAAAAACAAATTTTCCAAACTGGACTTTGATTACTTAACAAGTTTAAAAAAAAATAAAACTTCTTAAATCCTGAACGAATTTTGAAACTAGAATTATGAAAGACACAAAGTTTGAAAATACGTATTTCTAACAATCAATCAATTTATTTAGGTTATCATAGAAAACTGTGTTTTTTTTTATCAAATAAATAATAATTTTAGTTTGTCAATTATAACAGCGATGGGCACGAGATCTAACGGTTTGAGCAGCAGGCAGGCCAGACCAAAAAAAAACAACAACAACCACCACCGTCGCGGACGCGCCTTAAAGAATGTGCGAGCAAAGCAAAAGCAAAAAGCCAATGTATTTTTTTGTTGCAAATCTCGGGATCGAGGCGATGAGCTCGCAGAGTCTGTAGCATTGTTTTTGTTTCTTCACGGATCGCTGAACGCCAGCCGCGAGCCGTCTGGCTGGCGCCTCCCGAAAAATATAACGGTTTGAGCAAGTGAGCAAATTGAGCCAGGGCGTGCCCATCTCTGAATTATAACATAATTTTAATTTGTCAATTTTAAAATTTTGTATAAACTAAAATAGTAACAGCGGTAATATAATCATATAATCATTATAATCAACCATTCATATTGTATGCTTTTTAAGAGTATTTAAATTTTCGAACGTTTACAAAAGCCAGACTTCCCTTTATGTTGTTCAGTAAAATTTTGCGTGTTGAGGTATGATACCTCATACCCTTTATTTGCACTCGGTAATTGTTGCTGCCGAAATGCAACAGAAGTTCTCTTTTGAGGCAAGGTCTCAAGGATCTAGTGTTAGAATTGGGCGACTGTTCTTGGCTGGGTCTCTTGTTGTTTCTGGGTTTCCTGAAATTCCAACAGGAAGCGGAAAGTGGTTGCTGCTGCAATTGCCGTCGTACAATGGGGAAAACAGCACAAAAAGCAGCATCATGCACAGTGGGACATATGTAAAGATGGTCAATTTTAAAGAACGATTACAGAGCAACATCCTACGACTTTTGAGTTTATTATGATTTTTTTAGATCTTTGTTAAAGGAGTTCAGTAGCTTAGATTAAAAAACACACTTGACACCCTTATATTTTGTACTATAAAAAAGAGGATAAAATCAATAAAGTGTTTATAATAAATCTTCCAATTAGAAAATTGTACAAGGAACTAAAAACACCCAGGCAAGGGAATTTATGAATAACTCTTTCTCTTTCCTCAAACTTAACTATTCAACAGGAGAGGATTACCATCAACCCCTTTTAAAAATTCCAGTTAAGCCGGGACAGCCACCACTTTTGAACCACTGTGCTGCATTGCAAGGGCGGAAATTCACAGGGGAGCCGGCTAGAGCCGTGCAAAGTCGATGGCCCCTTCTCGTCGAGAAGGGTGACCACCACCAGCACCAGCACCACCGGCAAATCGAGGGCTGCTCCGCTCACGGCACTGAGCCAATAATTAAACTAAACTAAAGCAGCCAGCAGGAGAGGGGAAGAAGCAACCCCTAGATGGGAGATTGGCAGCCAGCACTGAGAATAGGGTGAACAAATTTTCAGTCCACTTTTCGTTGTGCAAAAAAAAAAGAAAATAATTGAAATACAAATAAAGGCAAAGAGGGCAGCTGACAAACCGAATAGGCAAACACTCTTTTAGAAGGAGGCTTAAAAACCTCAAGGAATAAACCTTTCATAGCAGGGTTTTTTAATGGTTTTAAAGTGTAAATTTAAGATTTATTAACGACTAAGTTTTTCAAAGAATAGTACGTTTTCCATATTTCCTTGAAATATGTTCTTTAACTTTTAAATATCTTTTAATATCTTTATGACAAAATGTGGTTAGTTACTGCGTTCATCAGTAAAGGGTTACTAATGATAGCCTTTTCTTTCAATTTTCAATTGTATGAAGTTGGTATTTTAAAGGCTTACAGTTTTTAAATATGAAAACCTATAGTATATTATATCCAAAGTACGAAAAAAAAAACTGCCACATATTTAAAAGAGAAGGATCAGTGGGTAATGAAAACAAAGACACATATCTAGATGCTGTTTATCTAAGGTAGGATGATTCTACCAGAACGTGTTAAGCTTCTGGGCAAAGTTGTCATGGCCCTCGTCAAGGGTACAGGAGTACACAGGGCAATAAAAATAAAAGGAATTGTAAATTAGAGCAAAGCCAGTCGAAGCAGGGGAGTGGAGGAGAGGAGAGGGGGTGCAATCGAAGGGCCAGGGGTTGCTGGGTTACAACTAATCAGTTGTGAAGGAATGTTGCGCAGACGCAGTAGTAACAGCTGTCACTATTATTTTTATTTTTCCATATTATTTCTGCTCTTGTTTCTCCGTCGATTTCGGGGTAAGAGATGCCAGGGGCAAATTTAAGGATGCGTCGCGCGTGTCAAGAAAATCTTGAAAAATCTTGGTAAACATCCTGGCCCGAAAGCGTGGAAACTGTGCGAAATCAATACAGATTATGTACGAGACCCGGGATAAGGCGACATTTGGCCGCCTACCTACAAAAAAAAAATATATAAAAATGGGGAGGGATGCCTGATGCAATGTGCAATTACATGCATGGGATTGGAAAATCGGAAATCAGAGCGGGTTAAAGGTGAGGATCAGGGCCCAGGTAGAAAACCGAGCGGGTCGTGTGTGAAAATCATTGGAGCGGAATTAAATTCCCTTCCCGAAAAGCCGTGGGATTAATTAGCATTTGGTTTTGGGACAACATATTTTCTCTCCCTTTACCAAAATTTTAATTTATGCATTTGGCGGACAGCAACGTGTCAAGTGAATGTCAAACAAATCTGTGAAAACAGTTTTGTGGAATCATCATTCCAGTAGTGAAAATTCAAATTGATTTGTAAGCTTCAAATGCAGCAGAGAGGATAAAAAGAAAATAACCAGTTCCTGCGAACCGTGTGACATTTGACGGGGAACACATAATACACATAACATATGAAAAAAAGAAACCGTCCGACGATCCTTGTCCACTGGCGGACTTACACAAGTTTGTCTTTTGATGTTTGTCCGCGAGTAGTCTCTGTCCGCCAGTTTATTTTGCCTTATTCGTTTCGGGGTTAACTTGTTCCCTCGCTTTGTTTGCCCGGTTGTTTGTGGTCCTTCAAAGTTGTTCGCTGTCGACTTGTCCACGGTTCAGTGGACTCGGGTTCCTTGGGTCGAGTGAACCCTTTACGGGTTCAGTTCACCATGGGTTAAGTGCAGATCGAAGTGAGGAAATTTTATTTGCATACAATTTAGCTTAAATAATTTGTTTACACATAGGATTTGTCCGGGGAAATTACAAATGTAAAGATTAGATTATCTTTATCTGTGATGGGTGATCTATAGAATTGGTAATTTCTAAGTCTTAGGGGGAAATACGATGACTAAAGATAACATCTCTCAAATTAAAATGAAGGTATATAAAATATTTTTGACAAAAATCTTTGAAACTGGTACCTTACATATTTCGTTAAATTTAAAAATAACTTACCAACAGTTTAATAAGTAAAAGCAGCAATCTGTAAAAAATAAAGTAATCATTAGAGTTGGTAGGAAAATCATAACTAAATTGAGAAATATAAATAAATCATCTAAGGGGACTTTCCCTTCATCCAACATAAGTTCAACGCATCTCTCGAAACTTGTTGAGGCTTCGGCTTCATAAACATCTTCTAATGATATGTTTGCGGATGCATTGTCAGGTTTGTTCTTCATCATTCTCTACCAGAATCTGGGGCTGTGAAAACACAGCCCACCTTTTGGCCAGGAGGGACCCTAACCTAAATCAACAAATCGGTCCAAAGCTGTCTGCTCCGATTTAGAGCAGAAAACTTGGAAAGGTTCTCGCAGGCAAACAGAAATGAGCAAACAACGCACAAGGAATGCCAACAAAGTTGTCAAATTAAACAGAAAACTTGAGGAGCAGAAACGAGATCCATCCCAGTGCAGATCGCTTTTGGTTTTGGTGTTAAAAATATGAGAAACATTTATAACTTTTTGCTGGAGTAGAAGGAACTTCTTCGAGTTGGCTGGCATTTAAAGAACTTAAGCGATTTATGCGTCTGTCAGTGGAGGCAGGCGGAAACCTGATTTGCTGCTGACGACCAAGAACCAAGACCAAGACCAAGAACGAGGACTAAGGCCAGAAGGAGAGACCCAACCCAGCCAAAGAGTCGCAAGAGTTTAAAGGGCCCGAGTGTAGGTAGGAAATAAAATAAAATAAAACCAGACCCTGGGCCAAAAATGGAGACGGAGCAGGAGGAGTGACTACGCAATAGACGGCAGGAATCGAAGCGGGAGACTGCGTCTGCCGAGTGCCTCGCCTGCAATTCAGCATTCCGCTGGCGACTCTGCCAACTCCCAACTTGCTGCGATTCGGCCACATGTTGCACACACTGTGAGAATGAATTTAATTAAAGCAAATCCAGAAGGGACCAATGGAGCGCCACACAACCCAACCAGACAGCCGCCAGACCCCGATCCGGATCTCCAGATCTTCACAAGCTGGAGTTAGCCCAGTGCAGCAACTAGTCCAAAGTCTAGTCATGGCCAACCGTGGGACAACCGTGAAGATATTTTACTGAGAGTCCAATCTGTTGACAATATATTGATCTGAGACTTCAATTTTAAGTGGAATTTTGTACAGGCAAGGTCTCCAATTTTTAAAATGGTAAAACCAATAATTCAAAATGATTTGATTAAAATGGGCTATTAAAAAGTACTTGATTTGCAGAAATCTTAGGCTTGTAGATCATCTGTTTTTAAACAGAAGCTTGAAACAAATAAAAAGCTTAAGAAAAAACGTTTCCTTTAATGATTTTTGGTTATCTTTTATAAACCAAAATTAAAAAAGACTAGAAAATACATTAAAATTCAGTTAAATGTGAAATGTAAATCCAAAAATGGATGACTGCCTAAAGTAGGTGGTGTAACAGTGCCAATTATTGTATCAACATAACCCAAAATGATTAGTAGAGGAAGTCAAATACTGGTTACCATGAGTTCCACACGTGAACACAAATTGGAAGCAATGTGCAGCCGTAGTTTCCACGATGTGCACCACACAACAATGCCAATTAAATCCCATTTCAGTGGCACATTAAAATGCAATAAAATATATTTTGTGTGACTGTGTGATGCGAGTGCAAGAGGCTTTTGCCATTGGAGCGTTAAAAATATTTCATGCCCAATACACAGCCTGAGTTTTGTGGCACTGGCACGGCATATGTATGTTACATATAGTACATGGCAGCTCCTTGCTGCACATGCACCGAAAAAACCAGAGAAGAGAAGCAATCCCAAAGAAACTACGCGTAGAGATGCTGCTGTTGGCCGGACGATAAGCTCACAATGGGTCCGGAGTTTTTAGAGTTGAACGAATTATGTAGCCTCGAAAACGAAATTCGCCGCCGCATATTTAGCTCGCATTTCAGCATAATTTGATGTAATTTCAGTGGCCTCCTGCAACATTTTGTGTGTGTGATGCTGCTCAACAGCTTCGATTGCCGAGAGCCACGATGATCGTGGCTTCGAACTGACCACGAAATTATATTGCGGAATATTGATCAGTCCCGATCCCAAGGTTATTCCACTCCCTTTGGCTCGAACGTGTCCACTGCACTCCCAAAACATTTAAAACTGCGTGACCGCCCCACTAACTTTTGTTTTTCATTTGAGCACGAAGCTTGGAATTTTTTAAACCTTAAACTTCAGTGGAAAAAGTAGTTTAAAAACTAAAAAAAAAAAAAAACTGGCTGGTAAGATGTTTTTAACTTCTTTTAAAAATATCTTTTTAATTTTATTTTATTTGCAGTTCGGAGGACTCTTGTTTCCATCCTTGCAATAAAGCATTTTGTACTTAATAATTCAAACTCTTCAATTTCTTAGCAGTTGTCTTCACCACTTGCACCTTCTTGCTAGGATTATAGCCGACTCCCGACTTTCTGCCAAGAATCCTTATATATGTAAGCATTGTAAAGAATCTTTATAAGCACTGGAACTTGTGGACCTCCTTTTTCCCCGCTCCAGAGGGTGTCAGTTTGTCAGGCTTAGCTGGCCAAGAAGCTCAGGCGATTAACTGTGGCTCGCGACTTGGCCAAAAGGGTGCTACCTCTGCACCTTCGCTCCTTCAACTTAAATCCCCCTCGACAAACCGCAAAAGTGAAAAATTTCGCCTGTTTTTGTTATCTTAACCCGTTCGTTGCCCCAACCCCAATGTTGACTGCATTGCAATGAAATAAATGAAGTTAAGCCAATTTGAGGTTAAAGCCCAAAGAAGGAATTCATTATTTTTGTTGCAGTTTTTTTTTGTATGTGGTTTCCACTCGAAACGCGTGTCCTGCTTGGGGAAAAGGAATTCGCAAAAGAGTTGGGAAAAATAAAGCTTCGAATATTTAAATGCTCTGTGAAAACAATCGGATATTTGGTTTGCTATGGCTTAATTTTTAGATGAAATATTTAGCACACATTATTATTAAATTGTAATTACATGTTTTTTTATTAATAAGTAAAAATATTACCAAAATTTTAATTCTTATTTATAAAAACTTAATAATTTATTTTAAATCTACTGAAAGGTAACAAGAAAAATTTGTACAAAAGTTTCTAAGGATATTACGTATACGCAGTGAATTGAATTTCAACATTTTTGGAAACCAACCTATTGAACCAATTTAAAACTGATTGAAATAAGCATCCCGAATAAACTCAAGTATATTTTAAAAAGGGTATAAAAAGCAGACAAAAAACCACAAAAATGCGACAAATGCAACAATAGCTGTAAAAAACAAAAAACCAAAAAACTGAGGAAGAAGCGACAACGCAAAAGCAGAAACCGCAATAAACTTGAGTGGACACCAAAAGATGGGCGCAGGATAAGAGGGTACGAAAGGAAGTCAAGACCGTAAAAGGGAGCAAATGTTACATATACGTTAGGACGCTGAGAATATCCTTATCTAAGAGTCAAACTGAATGGTTTGCATATATTGCACACAAACCGCCGATAAATTGCTATATAATGAAAGCAAACCAATCGCGTAACCAGTTTGTCCGATAACATTCACCAGCTTTGAATGTTGGTGTTGTTTTTTGTTGTTGCTGTTGGGCGGCCAACTCCAAAAGGGCATCACAAAAACGTAAACAACATCCCACAACGACAACAACAACCAGCAATCGAGACAAGAGGGCCGAGATTCAGAGGCGGTGGATTTTAGCCAGAAAAGAGGGGATCGAAAAGGGGGACCACCGCCAACGGCGGTTACATTCAAAACAACAACAGCAAAAAAAACAGTAAAAAATATATATAAGCCAGAAGAAATCAGAAATTAAGTTATTCGAGAAGAATAGGGATCCGAAAGACTGATACCTTTTTTTTGGTGTACATTAAGTGCTTCAAATAAAAATAAAAACTAAGGATTATTTAAACGTCTTTTGAATTATATAAACATTTGGTTTGCTATGCGTAGTAAGAATTTAAAATCCTGTAAAGTTTAGTTTGTGCTTCATGCCATATTTGTGTAAACTCATACTTATTCTTGAAAGGTTCCTAATCTTTCATTTATATTAATGAATTCACAAGGCTCCACTGAATCCATATAGCCCCATTCAAAAATAAAAAGCTTCAACAAATTATGCGCAGCCTTGCAGGAGGTTGCCCCACAAAGTGGTTGTTGTTTTTGAGTCTGCTGATTTTGTTGTTGTTGCTTTTGCTGCTGGTGGTGTAAAGCAAAATGCCAGCATGTAGTGCAAAAAATAAAGGGTTGTCTTTACAATTCTTAGTTATTTATTTTCAATTATTGTAATACTTTACAATTTGGGGACATGAAAGAGTTATTGTAAATTTTTTTAGTATTTCTTAAAATTTGTAAACTTAAAAATTTTAGAAAACCTTACGTTATTAAGAGCTAAAAATGGGATAAGGTTTGAAAAGATATTTTGAAAGTCAACTAAAATCCGTAAAAACCTTTACATTTTTACTGCTTTTAAAGCAACTTATTAATGTACTTGAATTTAATTTATACTTTTTTTCGGTGTACTGATGCAAGGAGCAGACGAAGATGCGTGTCTGGCCCTTTTAGACATTCATCTCCCTGCCCCTTGCCACACACACACCATCCTCGGCTCCTTGGTTTGCACACTCGCATTGAGAATTCCATTGAAATCGTTTGAAAATTGAGCCGAATGCAGGACCAACTTGGGCTTTCAAGGGGATGATGGTGGGGATTGTGGTGGTGAGGGTGAGGGGCGGTAGACGCGTCTGCTGCTCCTCTTGTAATAAATAAACGCCGGCGGAGTAGGGACAACAACAATAACATTAAATAAAATGAAGCGACTGATGATGACGTTGCAGCGTCTTATGCACAGAGAAAATTAAATTATAATTCCTTAAAAAATGTAAAATATGTAGTTGTTCCTGTTTTTGATTGTTTATGCTTTCTGAAATTGAGGAACAAACATTAAATTTAATAAAATGAAATATTTTTTTTTGGGTTTTTGTTTACATTTTAAATAAAAAGTACTCTTAAATTTTTTAATATATTTTCTGCGTCGCCTGCTCCTTTTTCTTGTTGTACATACAAATGTAGCCATAAAATGTGTAAAAATAACAAAGCATATGAGTTGCATTTTCAGCGGGCCCAAGGAAACAACGGATGAGCATTACGAGCTGCGGGAAAAAAGGAGCTGAAAAGGGGGCAGGAGGGTGAGGGGGTGCTAAAGTTGGGGGTGCTGCTGCATCACCCGCATAATAAACCAGAGCGCATAAAAATGTGTGTAAAATTGCAACCGCAACGTATTTCGCCTGTAATTGCCCAGACAGACGACAAAAAGGGGTTAAGGGGGGAGAGGGTGAGGGGGTAAAGGGGACAGTTGGAGAAGGAGGTGGCGACAACAAAGTTGCACACAAAGTCGCAGCTCCAGAAGAATCTGAATCTTCAGACCCCACCAGACGAACTGGAGTGCAACAGAGAAAGAGATAGAGAGAGAGAGGGAGCAAGAAGTAAGCCGGCAGATGAAACGGTCAGACATTAAGCCCGCCAGCCAACAAAAACAACAGCCCCATCAGCTGCAACAACAAAACATCCGGCGAGAGCGACAAATGGCAAATACAACGATGTGGAATGCAACCCAACAGGATTCGATTAAACTAGAAAATACCCTAACTATTAGTAAAAGTAGTTTCATTTTAATTTATCTTATATTTTTATATTACATAAAGTACATTTTTAACTAAGAAAAAGTATACAACTTAAAGTTGAATGAGTTATTAAATATAATTAAGCTATGAAGTTGGATTTTTATGCATTAAATTAATAAAAAAAGTTATTAACATTTTTAAAAGGTGTTGTAATAATTCGGTTTCACAAAACCTAAGAAACCCCCAAATGTAGGCTACATATTTTTCTCTTTCCCAAAACTATTTATTTGTTATTACAAATTTTTATAAATATTATTTATAAAGTTTCTTTGAAACAAATGTACATTTAAAATGAAATCATCTTTCCATCGGTGCATCCAAAACCCATGTACCCCACAAATTAAAGGGTATGCGAAAAGGCAAAGCCGGCAACACAAGTGCCAGAGCAGAGCGAGCGCCACACGCAGACATGCACCCGCACCCACACACCAACACAAAAGGAAGCGAGACGCAGAGAGGCGAAGGGAGGGGCAACAGCAGGACAACGTGATGGAGCCCGATGGAGAAGAGGCAGAATCTGCATCTTTAGTCTCTCGCGCTCTCTCTCACTCTTTAAGTGTATGAGTGTGTGTGTGTGAAGTGGAGCTTGGCGTTGACGTCGACGCAGCAAAATTTCATGAATGGAATTTGTAAATTTTATTTTCATTTGCAACGAGATTCTTTTTTTTTCTCTCGTATTTTATTGTTGTTGTTGTAGCGCTAATCATGTGCAACCCAAGAGGGGAAAGAGAGAGAGAGACCCCAAGTGGGGCAGACAACAACAATGATGTGGCATGTTGTTCAACCTCTTGAGTTGCTCCATCTCGCTCTTTCTCTCTCTTCTGGCCCCCTACTAACTATCTCATTCTGTGTGTGTGAAACAAGTTTTGTGGTCGCTGAAAATTTTTGCATATTTGCGGCAAGCTGGGTTCTGCTTCTTCTTTTACCTCTAATACACCAAAGCAACTGCCGCAAATAGTGTTTTTTTTTTAGCTCTAATCAGCAAACGAAAGAGTACAAACAATGGTAGAGTGGGAGACCAGAGGAGTGGGCGATAAACTAATGCATTTTTAATTGTTGTTGCTGATGACGCTCCAAAAACAAACCCCCCTTCCTCTTTTTGTAACCCTAATTCTCGTTTCTAGTTCTTTGTTTTTTGTTGGGTATCTTAATTACACGACCAGCATAAGTGATTTAGATTGAAAGTCAGAGAGTATGAAAAGTGAAATTAGATAGAGAAGTAAAATACTGTAAAACTTCTACAAGTTGGAAGTTACCTAAAGTTTTGTATTTTTAAGGAATAAGTTATGCAAATAACAATAAATAAATTTGTAGCTGTAACTTGAATTAAATTTTTAAACTAAATTCAGTATACGAACTCGATTCAATTTATATTTAGTTTTAAAAATCCATTCTTTATAAAATTCGAAAAAATATAAGAAAATTTTATTTGTACAAGTTCAAGTTAGTCAAGCCTGACTGTTTAGTTTAGTTTTTCATTTGCTTTTCCAGGAATAAAAATGTTTAATTGTATTACAGCGTAAACAGAGTAAATAACCCTTGAAAGGTAGGGGTGGTTAAGGGGGGTGGGCAGTATCGGATGCGAAGAGGAGACACGAAATTCCATTATACAAAAATGCGGCGAGACCGCAATTACAGAGCAAAGTAGATAAACGACAAACGGCGACAACGAGTGGAGCAAGTAGATGAGTAGCTGAAGAGGAGAAGCCGACGCAGCGGAACAACAACAAAAAAAAAAGAGCGAGCAAACGGCTCTCTGGCAAATTAAATACATAAAGCGCAGCAAATGGACGGAGGAGCAGTGGAGAGTGCAAAAAAAATAAACAAAAACTAAAACGGGAATACTAAAAGAACGATCCCAACTTTTGACACACTCTACATAAGAGAGTCTAAATTGGGATGAGAGGTGTACTAAAAATGTATAGAGCATGTTCTAATTTGGTAACACAAGTTGTATTTCGAGGGGCCACAGAAAAATTCAAGAGTTTTAAAAATTTTTATCAAGGTGTTGAAAAGTATGCTACGATTTATATAATATTCTATAAGATAACGTTTTATTTTTGCAGACCTTTTTATAAGATTTCAAAACTATTGAGGTTTCTGTTAAATATTTTAAAAAATTGAATTAAAAGCGTGTATTCTGTTTTATTTTATTTAATCTTCTGCTTAACAAAACAGATTTATCGTATTTAAACCGCCGCACTCTCTAAGAAAGAGTATCAAACGAGATCCTCAGAGCCGAAAGAACAGAACCGACACCAAAAAAAGAGCACTAAAACAACGAAGAACAAAAACAACAGCGAAGCAGTAAAAATAGCCATTTGACTTTGAACTTTGCGACTTCTGCGTCGGAGGTGAGGGAAAGGATATGGCCGATGATGTGCATATGGATGAGGATGAGTGTGAGGATGGGGGCCATATAGCTGACTGTGCGTGCGATCGCACATGGATTGGCGTTCCTCTGCGTGAATGTGGGTAGTATAACCCAATGTACAATATGGGTGTGGATAATACAGCCCATATAATCTAATCGGGCAATGCGAAACGTGTGTCGATTTAAACTCGAGGCCATAAACAACCAGAAACAAGGCAATATAAATTGGTATGAAATAAACATGAACAGAAGGAAGAACGGGAACACTTATGGTAAACAATGGTCAAAAATACAAGGTTACTGCATATTGTGATTTCTCAATTTATTCTTTTTTTTTATCAGTTTTAATTTTAATTGATTTTTTTTTTTTTTTCTTAACAGTTTTAGTTTGATTTTATCTATCTTAGGATATAGATATTTGAGTTGTTTTAAAAGATTTGTTCTTTAAATTTTATCAAACCAAAAAGATTTAATGTGTATCGTTCAAGTAAGAAATGTTCAGAATCTAAAATATTTCCAGTTAAACTGTACACCAAACCACCTGTTAAGCCACACAAAAGGGAACAAATTAACAAGGACCATAGAACGAAGTAGAACCCTAATAGTTGGAAGACGGCGCTTAATTATAAGACAACAAATCGAACAAATTCAAGCAGCGCAGCTGTCCTAGAAGAACACCAAAAAACCAGGAGAGGCAGGTGGGTAAATGTATCTGGTATCTGAGTGCCATTGAGGCTGATGCCGAGCATAAATTATGAGCACGTACACGGAGATCTCGGGATGCCGGGGATTATAAAGGATCATCCCACAGGCAAACGAAAAAGAGGAGGTGGAGGTTGAGAAGGAGGACCAAAGATGCATGTCCGCTTCCCTATTCATTCAGGATATGATGCAAAATGTCCTCAGAATTGCCTTGCCTTTTGTCTTCGGCAGCTGCCATTCTGGCCTTCCCGTTTGCCAGGCGCAGAATCATCAGAAGAAAGTGAACCACTACTCGCAGCGACTTTCGCAATTGTCTCAATGGGTCCGAGGTCCTTCACTCACACTTCCATTGTCCTCCTGGATGATGCAGCTGTATCTCGAGAATCGCCCCGTGTCCCATAAATTGCATTCGTTATCGATTTTCACAATGTTTTTCTTTCACTCGTTTATTCTGGGTTCCTTAGTTTTTTTTCCCGTGATTTCTGAGGATCTTGGGGTGAAATGCTTTTACCTTTCGCATAATTCCATATGCATTAGGCAATTAGAGCAGGGAAATTTCCAGGGACAGCTGCCAGATCGCTCTCCTTTATGGCATAATCAAATCAAATCAATTTCGTGTAATTATCTAGGGTTGCATTTTTTTTTCGTGTCATATAAATATGGGGCCGCAATTATGATTAGGGTGAGCCTTTTTTTTTAGGGTCTAGGGTGGCAAGGCTTAAGGGTCGCAGCATGGGAATATATTTTTGTCTTGGGTGATCAGCATTATTCATTGGGTGACACTGTAATCTATACAAATGAACGGAATCTTTGAAATCTTTAGTCCACAGATTAGTAGTTCTTAACAAATGGTTTGATTCTTCTCGTTAATATTATTTAAATGATTAGTAGTGATTTATAAACTAGAACTCTATTTAATGGTCCTTTTTGATATGTATTAAAGTTTTAAAATTCCTAATTTGTTTGACACATATTTGTCATATTTTGTCATTTTTTTTCGCAACAACAAAACTTCATCCGCAACATTATTCAGACCCCAAGCGACCTCTGTTGAACCCAAAATTCGTTATCAAATCCGCATTAGACCCCCAAAACGGAATGTGGTGTCTGCTTATAAATCGTTTAAACATCCGCTTTTACGCTTCACCGTCTAGGTGACACACATCAACTCACAATGAGGCATAAACTGGAAAAAAAGTGCCTTATATTATTTAATAAATTATTTGGAAATTATTTTAAAATCACTAGAGGCACAACTTTTTAGACCTTTTAGAAACATAAGTTCTATACATTTTATTAGTACCTAAACTTTTTTATTTTAATAAAAACCAAAAAAAGATTTATGGAGATAATGCTATATAATAAGGGTTCAATACTTATGATATATATAATCTTTATAAGAAAAGGACTCTGTACCAAGATACTGAATGTTCGCTCTAAATTTTTCTATAGTTTTTGAGTTTTTTTTTTAAAAATTATGTTTTAAATTTTTTTTAGTGGGTTTATGTGTTCTCTTCCTCTTACACCCCCGCACATTAATCATAACGATTAATCATTTTATCAATGAAGTGCAAAGTTGCTTTGCGACATAAAAAACCAGAGTGGAAGAGAAAGAGGCAAGCGAATGAGAAATGTGTTGCGAAAAGGGAGTGAAAAAAGGCGAATGGGAGGCGAAAGAAGAAGCTGCCACGACGCCAATGTGACCTAATTGGTTCTGGAGTTTGCGAATGGGAATGGATTATTCCTGTTGCCGTTCCGTTTTTGTAGCTGTCATCAAGTGACGACGACGACGACAACGTCACCCACAAACGAGCCAGTGGACAACAACAAATGAGTTGTCATATGGAAGTCCGTCTGGAGGAGCATCATCATCAGTTTCGTGCTCAAAATGCAGCAGGAAATCGATGACGCTAAAGTCGACAGAGGCAGAAGGCGAACTCAATGTAAAAAACTGGTCAGACTTTTATTATTCTAAATTTTTTAGGAAGTACCTTTTATTTTACTATTAGAAAATCATTCATTAGGACCTTTTAAATAGTTTACTGGTCTTAAAATAAATGAAAATGATCTAAAAACACACTTTTAATAATTTAAAATGATTCAAATTAAAAAGAAATACATTTGATATCACTTGGACGGTTGTCATGCATTTACAAATATTTTAAATCGAAAGTCTAGAAAACAATGCAGCATTAAAAACGTTAAGAGTCAAACCTATAAATATTTTTATTTTTGAGATATCATTTCCTTTAATAGTTTCTTATGATAATTTGTTCGAAAATTATTATTATATCAATTGGACCACAAATAAAGATGCAAGGGAGAGTATCTATATCTTTGTTGTCCACCGTCTGTCCACATCCCTTCCTCTCTTTTCTCCCCTTTTTGCTCCAATTTGCACGCACAAAAAGCCACAAAAGTCGCGACTGGGATTGCGTATCTGTGTGCATGGTTTTGCGATGTGCCTGTGTGGGTAAATGTAGAGAAATTCCATATTCCACATTTTTTATGCGGCCAACGCAGCAGCAACATCCACAGTAACAGCAGCAACAACAATTGCTGATGCCACTGCGCCGACTTCTCGTTGCCTCGTCTTTTCTTTTAGCTTCTCTCTTCAGTTTTATTTTTTTGTTGCTTTCGCGCAAATTTTTAAAAATAGCCAAGCAAACCAAAAGCCCAACAGAAACCAGCCAACAGCACTGACAAAAAAAATCAACAACAAAATGAGAAAGAACAAAAAAATTTAAGCAACCAGCTACGAGTCAACAACAACGAATATTAATACACTTTTTCGAGGGGATAAGATAATCTTGGAGATAAATAAATCTATTTAAAGATTTAAGATAAGAAATTTAGTCAATTTAAACGACAGAAAATATATTTATTGACATTCTTTGAGCTTTGAGATATTTTGGGTTCGCTATTTTGAAAATTTAATTCCATTTATTTTATATAAAACATTGTTACTAAACTTTTTGAATTTGCCTGCCAATTTACTTATAAAAAATAATTCACTTCTAAAACTCTTTTCGCTTTTTGAGGAAAATGTTCAGGTATCCAAAAAATTAGTTTAAGGATAAATTTGAGAAATACTAAACTAAGAACTGAGTATCTCAAATTTTAAGTCTACCCTGAAAGGGTTTTAATAGCACCTTTTAAAAATCAAACACTATCATTTGTGTTACAAGGTGATTAGTTACGAGTAATATAATATAATATATAGTATGTGTGTACTTAACAATTGACCATTTGCGTGGTTTCTTGTGACCCCATTTCCCAGCCAACAAAAGACCATAAATTACCATCTACAATTGCTCACTCTAATTACAGCAAAAGAGTATCACAAAGGCAAGGGGCAGAGATTAAAAAAATAATACAAAATGAGCCACAAGGCACTAACAACACCATCATCCAGAGGGAATCAGCAACAAAAACATATTAATGAAATCGCTTTTAACTCGTTTCGCTTAAGTATTTTATGCCAGCGTGTGTGTGTCTGGCATGGAGACATGCCTCCCCATGTGGCCCCCCTTTTGGTCTGTTATAAAAGTGCAACAACAACTTAATAAACACACAGTCACTCGAAAATACAAAAAAGAAAGAAGGCAGCACATGATAAAAACAAACACGATACGATCGACGGGCAAGCAGCGATGACCCAAAGTGGCCAGTCCACATTAAAAAATGGAATTCAAGTGTTTAATATATTATAAAAAGTATTAGCCTGTCCAAAAATCTGTGTATATATTGCTTGGAGCAAGTGCGCCGATTTTTATTTGATGTCTAACCGATTAAATAAGCCACTTGATGAGCTTTTTGTTGGAGTTGCCAGACGGTCCCAAAATGAGGGCTCGCCTGAGGTCCGTAATTATTTAAATATGTGTTTTTTTCGGAGTTGGTTTAAAAACTAAAGATTAAGCAAGAGTCTTAAACAAGAGTCTTAAACAATTTCATGGAAATTTAAGTGGTTTTTATAGTATAAAATTAATTACAAAGGTCTTATGGTATAGAGGTAGTTGAAATGTTACAAGTTAAAGATTAAAAAAATAAATACAAAAGAATTAGGTCATAAAAATAGTATTCGATTCAAAATGGCAAGTGAGCTAGAAACCCTGAACAAACAGTGACCAACCTTGTGATCTTGGGCCATAAATAATAAAATCAGCGCTCCATTAAAAGTCGTTCTTCCATGTAATTCAACCTAACTAAGAATGACCTCAATTTCCCCAACAAAACAATTGAGTCTAAAAGGTTTCTGGGAGGCCTTATCGCCACAGCAGCAGCAGCAGCAGATAAAAGAACGAGCTCAAATCAAAGCTGCCAGTGAAAACAATTGCATTAATGGAAAGATTGGAATTTTCTTTGGCGACACATATGGGGGAAAAACAAAACGGAATGTACAAATCACGGCTTCCGTAATGATAAATCGAATTTGGTGCAAACTATGGCAGCACAAAACGATGTGTATACCAAACACGGGCGAACAGGTAACAGAGGCGCTTAGAGCAACTGGTTCACAAAAGACCCGACGACGACCAAGAGGCCAAGACTGACCAAGCCCGAAGGCCATGCGAAGAAATCAAAGTAACCAAATACAAAAAATAAAAAAAAAAATTTATAAAAAAAAAATGTAAAAGAGAAAAATAAAAACTGCAGACTCAAGAAATAACGTCGTCGCCCAATACATGGAGATGGAGGAGATGGGGGAAAAAAGCCATGAGACAGCGTCGTCTTCGATGGCCGCCATTGCCTCTTTTGGAGCATGTGTATACAGACGTGCATAATTGCCCGAGTATTGGTGGGCACATTTGGGTGTGAGTGTGAGCGTGGGGAGGTCATCAAACTATGACGTCGCCAAAAAAAGCTGACCCAAGAAATCCTGCGCTGCCTTGTTTTTTCCGGGAAAGTTGGAACATATCACATATCTGGGTTAATTGATACCCCGATAAGGCGCCTGTTTTTGATTGGTAATTGTTTCACAATTAAGTGTGTCAAAAATATAACTATACCCTGTGAACAATATTTTTCTCTAATCAATTTAATCACGTGCAAAATCACAGCATCTCTTCTAGGGCCATGTGGCAGTGTTTAGTTGAGCTTTTGTGCTCCAAATTAAAAACTAATCAAAGATTTCGAATCCCCACGGGCCAAACATCAACCGCGAAAGTTCTCAGCACATGCAATTCAACACGCTAACACGAAGCCAAAACAGTGGTCACTCGGACATAAGAATTTAAATTAGGTTGCTTCAAAGAAAGCTTATTGACAAAGCTGAAATGTATAATAATCTTTTGGATTTCATTATATTCATAAACTACTTTTACAATCTTTAAATTAAGAATTTAAAAAACCCTATTTCGTACTGGCCTACAATTTTAGAATTGCAGAAAATTTGGGAAACCACCTTTCATTAAAGTAGAACTATTATACAAGTCTTGAATGATGATGTTTGCATTAAATGGTTTTGAGAAACTAAAAGGATATCTAAATTTTAAACGCTCCATCAGGATAAATGAAGAACATAAAAAATGATCAAACAATTTGTTGTAAGTATACATTGGTAAACAAACATTTTTTATATCTTAGCATCGAGATTCAGTAAAAATAAATGTAATACATACCTACCTACTATTTTCAAAAATGAACATAATAATTTATAGTTTTTAGCTAAAATTTAAAAACCAATATAATTTCTTGCTTAACGAGTGACCACTGTACCGAGCCTGAAGCTCGACTTTACACTTGAGATAAATCAAATTGGAATGATTGCAAATGAAATTGGAGTGACGTCAGCGCAGAAATCTCATGAATTGGATTCTGCCAGGAATCCGTTAGCCGTTAGCACACACACACCCACACACACACACAGCCGCAAAGAGACACCCATACCAGTGAAGGCTATTAGAGAATGTTCACAGGTAGCTGCAATGAAATTATATAAAGTGCGCATTATCATCACCCACTCCCTTTTTGCTTAGATGCTCCACCGGCCCCCGCGCCCCGTCTTATCATCTTTTCTTTGCACCCCCACTACCCCCTTGTTGCAGCTGCTGCTGCTGCGTCAGCTGGACCGGCAAGAAAACGTTTTTTTACATATTTTTTATTTGCCGGCAGTTGGGGGCGCACGCCCAAAAAAACAGTTGGTTTCTTCGTTTTTGTGAGCTCCCCTTGACGAAGAAGAAAATGCCCAGCGCAGCACCCCGCACACACACACATACACCCACTTTGGCACACACATGTCACATTCTCTACTTCTAGTACTACCTACCACATTTTTTCCGTTCCGTCTTCGTATGGATTTTTCCGCCACGTTTTTCACTCGGTTCCCTTTTGGCTAGCGCAAAGTTTTTAATTGCAAATTACAGGTGACGGTGTTACCTGTCGATTGATTAAGGTTTTAAGGCGATATCCGCCCGATTTCTGGCTTTAAAACGGCAACAACTAGCGCACAATGTGCTCACGGGCTGGCTGCTTCCTCTTCTTGCAGAAAGAATGAGCAGTGCGGCGAGAGCGAGAGAGGCGAGGCGGCGAATTGAAAAGCAACAGCAAACACAACAACAAACATGGGGCGAACTGCGGCGCGCAGCGTTTGATGACGTTTTAGCCACCCACTATTTTCGACTCCTTTGGTTAATATCACCTTGAATAACTGTCATTTGGTGTGTAAGTAGGGATTTCGAGCCACTCTGCCGCTTTAAATTCGACGCACTTCAAAAGAGTCAACAGCGAAATGAGCAACTTGCCGTGTGTTTATGAGTGTGTGTGTGGGTTTTATTGCTCGATTTGCCTTTCAGACTTTGTTTGTTCTTTTACACACGTATTCGTGTAGTCGCAGCGTTGCTTTTTCAATATCATCAATCAGCTGTGAAAATATATACGCGCCTATTGTGAATATTTTCGCATCGCCTTCAGTTCAGATATTTTCAAGGAAATCTCGTTACTCACACACCTACACACGACCATATGGTTATTCGACGTTGCCCGGCAAATGTTTCTTTTTGTTGTTTACGTTTTGACATCGGCGCGGTCAGCTGTTTCAAAACAAATCGTTCAGTGTTGCCAGGTGGCGCTGGTTAAAAGTCACTAAATATTCTCAGCGAGAGAAAAATAATCTTAAAAGTCCGTTTTTTCTACCGAAATTAGAGACTGCGCTAATTTTGAATATTTGTACTGATTTTTTGAGTAAAACATTTGTTTGTACATTTTTTGGTGCACTCAGAGTTGCAGGATATTAAAATAATTACAGAAAAGGTGACCAAAGTCTTAGGTTTATAACTGTGAACTAAGATTATTTATAGTTTAATTTATTAAGAAATTGAGAACAACATTTAAAAACCGCTTGACTCTACAAAAAATTTCTTAAAGATATTATATTATAACATTATATTATTATACTCTTTTAGAAACAAAACTACAAATTTTTTTTTTTAAATTCTGGTTCTGGATGCATTGTTTTTAAAGGTATAACAACTGAGTTTTAAATTTGAAAAAGTCGTTTAAAATTTGTTCTTGTCTAAAATCCTTAATTAAACAACGCCCTAACACCTCTTGAAGGCTGTCCAAATGAAAAGTGCATTGAACTGCGACCTGGGGAAGGACAACAAATTCGGCGCTTGTCTGGGAATTCAACACGTTGCCAATTCACAAAGCCTTGTGCAAAAAAACCAAATAGTACACAAAAAAATCCAGGAGCAGAAGGGTAAACCTTGATTCTGGAATCAGACCGGTAAGCAGACCGGGGAGCAAGAAGCCAGTCCTAATTGCATTTGCAGCCGCACAATCGAGTGGTTTCTTGATAAGTCATCCTCCTCATCGTCAGGGGATGCAGTTCGCAGCACGAGAGATTGCAAATTTTTCGGGGCTTATGCAGCGGTTTTTATATCGTTTTTTTTTTTGGCTTTGGCATTTCACTTATGATTAATGGAGACAGGCAAAGGGGTTGAAACAGAACAGTCACATTTAATTCCCGGCGATCGGAGCTGGATCAAATGTCAATTATGACAAACACCTCGAAGTTGCTGGCCTCCGTGTCCTGAACGATTTGCATGGCCGAGTATGTGATTGCCTTCACCTCGGTGCCCTGCGGATGTTTTCCCAGCTCGAAGGGTTCTCCGTAACAACGGCAGGAGATCGCGAAGTTTTCCATATCGAAGTTGGTGATCTCCAGCTTTTTGCATACCAAAAATGGTTCGCAGGAGAAGAGGAACAGCAGCTCGTCGAGGAAGTGGAAGAGAAGTCCCTCCAGATCGTCGCCCTGGGCTTCAATTTCAAAGCACTGTTCCACTGATACGTATTCCAGTTCGGTCATGTAACCAAACATGGCCACTCCGCATTGTTCGAAGGCCTCTTTCAGACTCGATCCCCAGCCATGGAGTCTGTAAATATGTTTAAAAATATTGTAAGTATATTAGAGTAATTAAATAACTTAGTGCCTGGGTTTTTTATTATTATTTTAAAGCGCAAGAGAAGTGTACATGAATTAAGTTCAAAAAAATTAATATGTTTTTAAAAAAGAAAATTTCACAAAGGCCTAAAGTGGTTCTATTAACAACTATTGTTTATAATTAGGTTTAACGGTCTTTGAAATTAAAAAGTTACACTATAGAAAACTAAATATGAAACAAATAAGTTTATATCTGAATACAAAGGAAAGGTTTTTTTTAATTTTATACATAAATTGAAAGATTATCATTGCCTTTGCTTTAAAACCATTGCATACTTTCTGGCGACTAGATTTTGTGACTATTAAAAAACTAAAAAAATGGTTATGAGCAACAGCAGTTGGTGGGTAAGAATTGGACTTCCCTTCGTGATAACAATGTTTACATTTCAAACTGCCTTTTGCGGAATTTCGCAATTAACAACAAACTTGCGTTAACACAAAAGTACACATACGTGTCCCAATCAAGTTTTTCATTATTTCCATAATGTTCTTCTTAGGGTCAAAAACGCTGTCCTGTTTCATACTTTTCCACTTAGACAATATTTTTGGGATACTTTTTATAGATTTTGAACCACCCTACTCCACATGGTCACCGAGCTGTTTGTTGTTGTCTTACTCACTGCACATCCGCCGTGTGGTCCAAGTCTGCAACATGATGAAATAGTTAGCAACAGGTGGTTACTTTGATAATCCATGGTGTACTTACACTCATACTTCATCTCCGGCAGCAGAAAGTTGTCCTTGCTGAATTCCACCTCCATTGTTGCTAGTTAAAATTATTATTAACACAAAGTTTGCCGCTAAATAACAATAAACAAATCGACAACCGCACAGTATGGCCGTTTATGGACATGTGTATAAATACCAATTTAAACTGTCAGTAAAAAATACCAAATGGAAATCTAACAAAAAAAAAACAAAAAACATTGGAATTAGAATTTTGTTATGTTGAAAATAATTTGATTTAAATAGTTTTTATTTCAGAAATGGGAAATAAATTTTAAATATTTTATAAATGTTTATCAACATTTTTTGAAATTGTGCATGAGTGTTTTTTTATAATATTCGTTTACCAATAAAATTAAAATAAATTGAGTTAATATAGTTATCTTTTGAATACTTACAACAAAATATAACATAACTTTATACATAATTTAACTACCCTCTTTCGTGGCTATAAAAAACATTATTTTGAAGCGCCTAAGTTCAGCCTAATTAAGTAATTTGTACTGAAATTAAAGTAAAATATCCAGTTTATGATTATAATTAGGTTATCCCAATTAAGCTACTCCATAATGATGGAGCACTTCCCTTCTTTCAGCCCCTGTTTAGCTGTAAGCGTGACCTTGTCCTTTCATTAAAGTGCAATCAGCAATAACAACTGAAGCTGCAACCTTGTGAGTCCATTTGGCAAAAGGCAGTAAACATAATCTTCTTCTCGTTGGCATCGACGGCTCTTCTGTCAATCGTTACATTTTAAACACGCGCAGTTGTCAATCATGAAGCTCAATTTATTCAATACCATGAACTTGAGAGCTGGCTGTGAGTACTTGATTTGATACTTAAAAAAAAAATAGCCAAAGGGGGACCCGGGCTTGCCTAATTAAATTCAGATCACTTTTCATTCAGCGATGATCGCTGGGAATGTAGAGGGTATATGGGGGTACTATATTCTCTGAATCGTATAATTTTTCTATGTTTAAGATAGGAGATATCAAATAAAATTGAATACATGGAATATTGAACTGTCTTCAGTAAATCAATTAATTTATTCTTACTGCAAAATGCATGTCCCATAAATCCTTAAAGATAATGTTATTCTAAAAAAATTTTTTTCTTTGGTTTGAAATATTTTTATATTTTTCTGCCTTACATAAACAACTAAGAAAATAAAGGTTTTAATATAAAAACAAAGTTCAAAATAAAAAAAAAGGGTATAGCTTGTTCGAGCATCGCCCAGTCAACAACTTCAACGCGCTTCTTTATTAATTTATGAATGATTTCAGCTAGAGGTTTACGATTGTTTGGTTTTGGTTTAATTATTTTCCGTTTTGTTAAGTTTAAAATGAGGAAACGCGACTAGAGGGTGTTACACTTAAAAGCGAGTTGACAAAGCTCCCATTTGCACCCGGCCATATTTCATGGCATTCAAACATTTTCCTGCTATTTTTGTGTGGCTTTTTTTGTTATGGCTTATTTTGCTGCTGTTGCCACTTTCGGTGGAAGCTCTTTTCGGGTTTGGGTTTTGGTTTGGGTTTTCGTCTCGATCGCCAGTCTTTTGCCTTGTTCAGTTGACTTCGGCAGCTCCAGTGATTCACACGTCGCGTACTCGGCTCACCTAACTGTATAAAAATTATTATTATTATTCTCGAATATTTGTGCGTATTTTGCATACGAAGGAGTGTTGACTTGCCCGAGTTCTACAATTTCTTATTTGGCTTTGCGACCCAAAAAACCAAAATGTAAATACCATAGGAGTGACTGCCAAACTGTGGGGTTGGCCAATTTAACTAATTTTTAGTAGCTAACTTGTTTTGTTGAATAACTGACCGTTGGTCAACGCTGCCACTGCAATTGCAGCCGCTAAACTGAACAATTGCCAAATGTTATCATACGTTGTTGCTTTCGTGTTGCATGAGTGGCTGCCTCCAAGTGGAAATAAAAGTCGTTGGCGCCCGCAAGTTTGTGTCTTGTCCAAGTCTTTCGTTTGCCATTGTAGCAGAAAACAGTAAACACACAAAAAACACACATTTTTGTCATACTCGTAGTTTTCTTTTGCTGCTGCCATTTGCTGCAGTAATAATCTGTGTGCTTAACTTAAAAGGGTCAAGTGCAGGCCGCAAACAAAGAGATTACCAAACAAGACACATGAATGAAGAGGTGGTTGTTTGAAAAATACATTAAATGTGTATGGGAGGAGCAGCGACATTTTATGTAATGTGTGTCAGTTTTTAACTGCTTTTCATAAAAGTATAGTTATTAAGGTTAAATATATTTTTAACAAGTGTCTTCAACAATATTAAAGAACAAAAGTTAATTATTTAACTTGTTAAAGTTTTTTTTACGGTGTGAGCATTGTTCTATCTTTTAGGAAATTCAACGGATACAAATTTTAAGAAGCGTTATTTCACAATCAAAAGAAAATTCCAGTAAAACTGTTATTTGTTTAAAATCACTTATTATACTATCTGTAATGTAGAAAATCAAATATTCTTACAGACCAGAACAAAATAATTTTAGTGAAGTGCATAAAAAGAAATCAAGAATAAAATAAATGGAATAAAACCTGTGAAACAAAAAAAAAAAAAAAAAATAAATAAAATAAATTTTAAATATTTTTTTAATGTTAAAGCTAAATTTGATTTAAATAAGGAAGTAACAGACGGCAAGTCATTGTAAAACTGTAAAGAAAAAACTGTTAGCAAAAAATCAAGGACAATTTGAACAACAAATAACAGTGGCTCTTCACGCCCACATTAAACGGTCAAGCATTTAAACTTAAAATAAACAAAACAAGAGCAAAGTCACACAAACCATAAAAACAGTACTTACATTTATTTTAGCAATTAACAGACGACAAACAGTGGCTGTCAAACCTAGGCTGTGAGCATGTCGCAACAGTGGCCCTCAAACTGTGGCAGGTTTCTTTTCTACCTGGTGGCTTTATGCTTCTTTGCCACTCACCTGGCGAAGGCCTCCAGCCAGATCGATGTGGATGAGGACCTGAGGCACATGCTGGGCCGCTGCCACCAAACAGATGAAGATTTCAACGAGTGCATGCGGCAGGTGTTCAACGATCTGCGGGCCTACTTCACGACAGGTGAGTGTAGTGGAGCTTTGGATTACAGTCGAGCGATCTCATGGGGCACTGCTATCTGACTCTCAGGTGTGCCCGACTACAACATCAAGCCCTTTGATCCGCATCACTGTGGATATGTGGAGTTGCGGCGAGGTGCCTCCCAAGGCCTGGGTAGTTTCCGACTGATCTTGCGCAATGTCTCCGAGTTCGGATGGGCGCGTTCCGAGGTGACCAAGTTCCACGCTGACCCCGACCGACGCATCGTCTACACCCAGTATTTCCCGGAGAAGAGCCTGGAGGGCGAGTATCAGTTCATTGGCAAGATGCTGGGCACGGAGATCAGCCGGAAAGGCCACTGGAACCTCACTCTCTACGATTACAGGTGAGCCTGCCACATTTCCCAAGCTGTGGTGCCATCATATGCATTGTTGTGTTATAATTTGCTTAATTTTGGGTTGCAGTTGCTCCCAAGTTAACGACACACCTCCGAGTGTAAAGGGTTACATGACGTTAAGGGTTATTTTGCTTTTAATTTATAATCCGTTTCCACAGTCAAACCACCAGTGTGCGACGCATCGGAGAGCCAGGATCGCTGATCAAAGTGCATGTGGAGGTGGAAAAAATTGGAGGAATGGAGTTGCACATCGAGAATCTGCTGCAGGGCCAACCACTCAACCAACTGGCAGACGGAGTTATCAACAGCATGTGGCAGTTGGGATTGCCCTTCATAAAACCCATGATCAACGAGTTGGTCAGCACAGCGTTTACGGACATCTTCAACGAATCCTTTCGATACTTTCCCCTCGAAAAGTTCCTCGTCACGTGACCTCATCTAGTATTTCCTTATTGTTTTGTAGTATTTTTAATGAAAATTCTAAAAAAAAGGCTAGTTAATTAAAAACTTAGACGACATCTGCCAAAGTGCTGGCTATCAATTCGTTGTGGGGCCGGGGCTTTTTAGGTTGCAGGGCCATCAGGGCAAGGCTGCGTGAAAAGAGTTTCCTCAGCGAGATGACTACGTAGGAGGAGCTCTGCAGCTGCTGATCCACCGTCTCGTAGAGAAGCTGGTAGGCCTGCTCCAGCTCCGGCGTAAGGGTAGCTAAAATAGAAATATTTTTCATGATTAATTTCATTATTTATTTTCTATAAATTCTTCTTACGTTTCTGCTGCAGCTGCTGTTTTCCTAGATCAAACATGAAGCGCAGGTAGCAGAGCTGATTGTACAGGTCCCGCTCGGTATACTGGCGCAGCAGGCTGCCGCTCTTGCACTTTTGGCACAGCGGTCGCCTCGTCTCCTTCCGCATTGTGTGGGTGCGGGTGTTGTAGTTGCAGTCGGGATGATCGCAGACCAGCCAGTTCTTGTAGAAACGCTGCACATGCCGCCGGATAGAGAGCTGCAGCTGATTGCGGACACTGACCAGGTACTGAACCGGTGCTGTTTGGCACTCGGGATTCGCGCACTGCTGGAGCACGGAGATGTGCGAGCTGTTCGCTCCCGGGCGGTAGGCACTGGCCATTAGCTGCTCCGTCTTGCAGGCCACGCACTGGAAGCGGAACGGTTCGCAAAGGCGGTACAACTGTAGGGTCGTCTTGAGCAGGGACTCGCCCTCCGACTGCTCGGTAATCTCACGCTGGGCTCTGTGAAGAAGGTAAAGGGTTAACTAACAAACAAATTTGAGTAAAAGCACATACCTCTGTGCATTCTGTCGGAACTTGGTGGGATCCATGCCGAGACACTCGGCAATGCGACTCGCATCGGTTCCTTCGAGCACCTCCACCATGCGCGTGACCACCGGATGCACCTGATGGCCCAGGTAGTAGCTAGTGTCCAGCTGCAGTTTCTTCTCCTCGCTGCTCTTTAGCTCGTCCAAGTGGTATGCACGCTGCATGGCGGCATTTGTGGTGCCATCCAAACAGATCACATAGTCCACCATGTCCCCCTTTTTGTACCGCCTATTTCGCTCCCGGTTCATGCGAAGAGCCACCTGGACATGGGGCAGTGAAGCACTATTGGCATATTCCTGGGGAGCCCGTGTCAGCTGCTTGGTGATGACAAAAAGGGGCAGCGGTACTGCACCCTCTGTTATTTGGGCTTTGATCTTTTCCAGTTGCGCGTGCACTGCATCTAGTTTCTCCTCCAGCTGTTTTTCGGCCAGCACTTCGTCGAGCACCGCTTTTCCCACCATGACAGCCAACTGGGACCAATCGCGACGAACAATGTCCAAGCCCTTGTGCTCCTGTTCCCGTTTTAGATTACCCTTGGAGTCCTTGCTCAGCTTAACAGCGGCATATTTCTTTTTCTTGAGCAACAGCAAGCAGGCAAAGACTCCATCGATATCCAGCTCCAGCTGCTTGTACATTTTGTTCACGCTCTGTTTGATGCTGTGACCAATCTTGTACACCTGATCGTAGTCCGTTATATTGGTATTGATCATCAGGGAATCGGTGTCACCGTAAACCACATCGTAGTTTAACTTTTGCACCAGTTGCTGCGTGTTTGTGAGGATTTCTCTGCCCTTGTGAGTGACCAAAGCGGCCAAGTGCTGGGCAAAGAATCGGGAATGTGCGAAGCCCAAGCAACCGTACATGGAGTTGGCTGTTAGCTTTAGGGCCATCTGTCGAATGTGGTACTGCATCTGGAGTTCCGGCGAAAGATCAGGTGCTGCCATTAGCTTCTTCACCTCCTTTCGCGACTCCACCAAACGTTTCAACTGGAGGGGTAGAATTCCAGCTTCTGTTTTGGCATCCGGCAGAGTGGGCAACTCATCCGCATCCACTGGCTGCTGGACAGTGGTGAAGCATATGTTGTACTCCTGAATGATGCTCGGATACAGGGAGTTGAAGTCCATCAGCAGCACAAACTTTTCGTAGAGACCCCGCATGGGTTCCAAAACCAAGCCACCAGCATAGGCTGCTTTCTTTTTGGTAGGCAAGGTGGCATCTGCACCTGAAAGTGTGGCCTCTGGATCTCCACCTCCACCACCTCGTTTTGAAACCGCCTTCTTATCAGGCACTATGTAGTTCTTTTCATGGAACGCATGTAGCAACAAGAACTCGTTTCTTTCGGAGCGACCTCCTTGGAGGGTTCTGGTCATCGTATTGCCGCAGATATTGGTGATCTGCAAGGCCAAGGGCATGATGTTCAACTCGCACATCAAACGCAGTAAGTAGGAGTTATCCTGCATGGTGAGTGATATAAGCTTGGTGATGCTCTCTCCCTTCTCATACATCTCCAGCAGATCATCGGCATTCACCTCCATTCTCTCCGATTCCTTTAACTTCAGAACTTGCTTACATAACGTTTGGAGATCGTAGGACCTCGCTCGTATGCACTCCTCCGCCGAACGCTTTACATCACACACCATTCTGCCCACGAAATGATCCAGTAGCCGCTTGCCAAACGATTGAGTCATCCTAAGGCGCCCCATTCGTGACCATTGGGGAATCTTCAGGGCCACAATTTGATCTGTAATAACATTCAGCTGACAATCCATGGCGTCAAAGGTTACAATGAGATCCGCGTCTATTTGCTGGTACTGCGCTATGAACCAACTTAAGAGCGCTCTCTCCGAGTCGTGTTTGCATATTTTGGTGGATTTATATTTGGCTATCTCAAAGTTCAGGTCCAAAGGCCAACTAACCACCGCTGGTCGGGTTAAACCACACATATGACGATTAAAAGCGGGCTGCGGAGCAGGACGATCGATGTGGAAACGATTGTGGGTCAGCATCGAAATCATGCATATCTCGTTTCTTGATGTTTTTGGATTCATGGAGGTGCGGACATTAAGTGCCAGTAGAGTTATGGGAGGTGGTGGCGCTGGTTTGCCCTTGTCCTGCACCAATTCCACATTCTTCGGTTCCGACAGGGTAACCTCTGTTTTGCACCAACTCATTGGTGCTGGGCTCACCTTGAATCCACTCACCTGCAGCCAGCAGGGACCCTTGATCTTTCGATCGAGGAGGAAGCGCTCCAGGGCATTGGTGGTGGCACCAAAAACATGGGCTATGGAGTTATACTTCTTGTTAGCCGACAAATTGGGCGGTGGTTTCTTGCCATCGTAGTGGACTTCCAGGTAATCGCAAGTCTGGGGCACATCAATCCCAATAGCGTGGTGGGCGAAGCTCTTGCTTACCTTGCGGGATCGAAAGGATTCCAGTTTTAGCTCGCTGGCTACCGTGCTGTCGAACTCTTTGTAGATGTCCGCCACGGTCACCTTTTGCTTGGTGGGCTCCTTTGAAATGGGGTCGAGAAGCTGTGGGTGTTTAGGAGGGGGATAATTAAGCAACATCTGTTAAAACTAAAATATTACTCACAAATTGCCTTGGCAGCAGGTAAAGCACCCTATTGATGTTCTGCACCCGAACACAGACGGACCTTCCGTCAGCGGTGCGTCCAAAGAGGAAGACCTCGCCGGGCAGCTTCAATGGATCCTCCCAGGCTTCCCAGTACCAGAAGCGCAGCTGTTCATCGGAGGAAATGTGCGATTCCTGATCTGCGGTGAGCACTGATTTCTCAAAGTCGTCGTCCATTTGGCAGATGGACTCCCAGTTGTTCAGCAGCTTGCTCATGTCCTCGGGTTCGGTTTCTTTTGGGGAACTAACTGGCTCCTTTTTGGGAATAACTGTTTCAGCGGGTTTTTTTTGGGATGATGTCTCTTTTGCTGATGTTTTTGTTTGGGTAATATTCTCCTTGGGCTGCTCCTTCTCCACATCAAACTGGTTTTCGTCGTCATCCAGACAACTAAAGTCCATATCATTATCGGGGAAGGGATCCTCGCTAGCTTCTTTGACAGGTGCCTTTTCGGGCACAGGTTCCTTTTTAACGGAGGGAGTGGAGAAGAAGGCCACCTTTGTGTTGGGAACTGGAGCCTTGGGTTTCAGGATGCGTTCCAGCATCTCGTGATCACTGCTGGCCTCCGCTTTCTTTCGCTCCTGCTCCTGGACTTTGATGTTGTTGAGGAAACTGTTCATGTATTCCTTGGCTGCGGCGGCGTCGGATTTCCGCGACGATACTGCAATTTTTGCCGGAGCTATTACCTTCTCCACTTTCCCGGACGTTTCAGCTGGTTCCTCTTTCATTTCTCCCAAAATATCTGCCAAGATATCATCATCTTTCACACTGTTTTTGATGTCCACTTTTCTGGGCACTGCATTGCTGAAGAGATTCTTGATGGAGGACTTTCCTTTGGCAGGTTTTTCAGCTTCCCGTGGTCTCTTCTTGCTGTGTGGTGCAACGCCCTTTTTCTTTTTAGTTCCTTTCGATTCCTCTTCTTCATCGGAGTACTCATCTTCGTCCTCGAAGAAATCCCGACCATCTTCTGCGTAACCAGTGCCATCTGTGAAGGGTGGATACTTAGTTAAAGGCAGTCAAAGTAAGGTTTCACGGTCAAAGAGAAAAGGAGTTTTTTGTTTAAGACACCATTTCTTTGGAGGATTACCCCCAGGATCCCCACTCACCCTCTTCGATCCAGTCGTCGCCGTACTTCTCCTGCGCCCGCTTTGCGTATTCCCGCTCATCCACCACCTCGTAGACGTCGTCCACCTGCTCTCCCACCTGGCATTTGTTCTTCGTTCCCTTCAGCTGACGCAGTCGCTCCATGGCAGCGAATCTCCCATTTTTGTCAATGCGCTGGCGCTTGACGCGCGGCCCAGCTGGAAACATATAATCCAGTTAAGTGCAATGTTTATAGATGTTTTTGGTGCCACTTACAAGGTGATTCGGACATCGGTTATTGCTGGTTTTTGTTAAATTCGATTTATTTTGTGCAGCAGTTTTGTAAATTCATTTAGTTTACGGCCAGGGCTGGAGACTTATTTAAGCGGGAAAGGCGGGAATTATCGATATATGGCAATCGATCTGGCAGCACCTTTCAATAACAGCCCTGGTCACTGTTAGTGTTCAATCTGGCAGCGCTTCTGTTAACTTTAACAGCGTGAAGTTAAGCGCAACAGACCCTATTTTGTTAACAGTTTTGGCGGGAATTCAAATTTGAAAATAGCGCTGACTTAGAAATTATATTCGCCAAGTAGATATTTCAAAATCTGGTTTATTAAATGCTACTTCAGGACCAAAGCACAAATTATTTTGGTGACCAAGGCAGCTTTCATTTTCCGTGTGTTTACACTGGAAAATAATTCCAATCGCAATTTGAATTTAATTTCTTTTATCTGAACAGATTTCCATTTGAAGGTTAATTTTTTTCCCATTCCTTGTTATCCCCCATAAAAAGACAATTGTTGGCTTTGTTTTAATCATATTTTATTTATCATGCATAATATTAGGCTTAAATAATATATTTTATTATACTTTAAATACAATATACAGCAGTTTCGCTTAAAATTTTTGTGTGGATTCGAAAGGTGTTTTTCATCCGCTATAAAATAATCAATGCAAATCATGGTTTATATATATATACACACATACACAAAACAGACTTACATTTTACATGAATACATATATTTATGACTATATTTGCTGTTTAAATTGTTTTAAGCAAAAATTCATACATATTTACAATTAAAGAGAAAATATTTAGAATTTCTGCATTATAGTCTTTATATTTTACAACTTTTTATCGGGTGTGTTTTGTGAGAGAAACTGATTGAAAGATGAAAAAAGATGGGAAATACTGTTTTAGTGGAGGGGAGTTTGTGATCGAAATAAACTCTAGGAAAGTTTTTATAAAAGTCAGTCTACCAATGGAAAATACATAGAGATAGCAAAGAAAAGATGCAGGAAGGCAGAAATATGGGGTCTTTGAGGTATTTTCTTCAGCTATGGGGTGTGTTAATCTTTTCTATATGGTTTTCATTTTTATTTTCAAGCCACTGACATGGCACAACAATTTTTGTTTATATTTTTTTTTTTATGATTTTCAGGAATTGTTCTCCGCTTATGGTTCCCATAGTTTTGGCTAAACATTTAACAACAGCAACAAATATAAAAACAACAACAAATAATGGTTAACAAGTGCAAGATGAAACTGCAAAGAAAAGAGAAAAGAAAAGGGGTATTACTATGTTGTACAATTTATTTTAAAATATTTTGATTCAAAAATAATGTTAATATTGAACTAAACTTCGAAACAAAAAATACAAAGTGTTAGTTAAATTTGTAGAATTTATTTGAGCAGAGGTTTGTTATAGTTTTAAAATTAGTTTCTCACCTTGCTCTGTGCCTGCACAGATGCCACAGATGCTAGACCCACTTTCACGCCCTTTCACACCACCTGCACGGTGGCAAAGGCACTAAAGGTAACCTTCTTGGGGAATTCCGGACCGGGGGAGCCGCGTGTCTTGATCACCGGCTTCAGGGGCTGGCGGGGCTTTAAAGACAGAAGTCCCGCGGAGGCGGCCAGTTCCCTGAGGCGCTGGGAGAAGCCGCTGCCGGAGTGCCCGGATGTGGTGGTGGCCGCGTTGTGGTGCTCGAGTCCAGCGCAGTCCAGGACATCCAGACCGTTGTTGGAGCGATACACCTGGGCGGTGGCCGTGGGATAAACCGCCAGATTGGTGCCACCGACGCCTCCTGCCGCTGAGGTTGATGTGGTTGCCGTTGCCGTGGCCGCTGCTGCCGGTGTTATGTATCTGAAAAAGGGGAAAAAAATTTAAATTAAATTATTTGATAGTTTATACATATTTAGGGGTTTTAAACTAAAGTAATATTTGTCACAAAAAAATCTTAAAGTTTTAGTTAAAGTTAGAATGAAATTTAGAAACATCAAATGTTTTGTAGTGAATGTAACAACTAAAAGTAGAGACAGAGATTTTCAAACCATTTTGCTTCTTAAACAAACTAATGTTATTTTTGATCATAAGTTTAAACAATGCAAAAAATTAACAAAAAGTAAGGATACTCGAAAAAGCTGTTGAACTTAATTTCCATCATAACAAACGAACAAAAGCCCATTTAAATATGGCTTGAAAAAATATGTTCCCATATCGTTATCACCATCTGGATGAATAACGAAGATTGGCGAGGGCTGGGCGCAGATATTACTCAGCCTGCTAATTGATTTATTTTTTATTTGAGCAGAAACTAACTATAAGCAGTCCGCACACGTGTCGGGTGCGAAGAGAATCACCCCATCACCCCATCCCCCCAAGCAATCCTCATCCACATTTGGAGAGGTGTGTCCCATCAAATCGCACACAACTGCGAACTCTTTGGAGGATGAGGCCACCAGATCAGAGATTTGGATTTGGATCCCGTGCCTGGCAACAGCCCCATTCCGTTCCGCTCGCTATCAAATCGCAGCAATTTATTCATGATCCATCAGCATTTGTTTGTGTGCCGAGTGCTCTTGCTGCAACGCTGAAGACGCTAATCAATTTGTTTATGAGCTGAGCCTGCTTTAAGCTACTTTAGTTTATATATATTTTTAAGGTTTTATTTTGTTTGCTCTGTTGTGCAAAAATATATATGCAAATGAGTTCACAAACAGCAACCTGGTTTTTTTTTGAGATAATTGTTTTGCGGCTAACTGAAATTGTTGGGTAAATAAAGTGTGATGAAAAATGAATGCCAGATGAGACATCAATACGTTAGTAAGGAGATCCGACTGCTCGATCACTCAAGGGGTATATCCACTGTGAGTCGAAAGTGGAGCCCAAGAAATGGGCAACTTCCACTTGGGAATCGTTGAGATTCAAGTGGCGTGGTTCATGTGGCTTTGAAGGGATCTCTGTAATTGGGTTCATGAGAAGCAAATATTTACACAATTGTATAACAAATTTATTTGTTATTTTTTCAATGGCCTAACATGCACGATCGATTTAATGAATCACAAGCGAAAGTTATTTTTTTTAGGTTGTTGTTCCAGCATAAAACGAAATCTTGGGTCTGTTAGAAGAATATTATTTTTATTAAAACCTCTATATAATAATATAAAATTTTCAAAGTATTTTTGTTAAACAAAAAACCATTGTGCCTCTAATTTTTGTTATTGTTTATATAATTAATTTGTTATTATGAATAGATGAAAAATGAATATGGAAAAATATTTACCGCTTTGTGGTTCTAATTAATGTGTTTATTTGTACAACCAATTAATTTTTTGTTATCTATATAATTTCAAAACATTTAACACCTTCAAGGAGTCATGTAAAAATTAAATAATATTATTTAAAGGAAATCAAATTCGCTAGGAACCATGTTTTGGTTAGAGTATTTCGCTGCCATAAACCTTTAATTGCCGTTTGCTTTTTGTGGCTTAATGACTCTTGTTTTTTGCGTTTTTTCTGTGCTTTTTACGATAGATTTGGCATTCGGCATTGTTGGGTTAATTGTGGCAATTATTTTGGCAATATAATTTGCTTGTTTGATGCTAATCTTGGCCACGCTTGCCCTTAGACTGCATTTCGAGTGCAATTCTCGCACTTTGATCGAAACTAAAACGAATTAGCATAAAATTGCCTCGTGCCTGAACTTCCTCATTAAGTCAAATTTTTAATGTGATTTTAGTTGCTTAATCCCACTAGAAAATGTACTGATTTAACAAAGAAATTACGCTTAAAAATAGTTTGTTTTTATCAGATTTGTATCGAATATCCAAGTGGGTCACAGTCGCAGCTGGAGCTAAAAATCTTAATTACATTCATTAAATTTGTTTGCAAAGCTTTCAATGGAGTTTATAGGTTTCATTGCTCGCCTTTTCATGCCCTTTGCTCAAGTGTTCGAAAACCGTGTGAATTATGCTCGGATTTCGTTTACAATTTTGTTCATCTTTTCTGCGGCCATTGTTCTTATTTTTTTTGTTTTGGTTTTTAGCTTTAGCTGCGCTTTATGTGTATATAATTAAGCATTATCAGCTGGGAGTTGCATTCAAAATGTATTTTGGTCGGTGGCTTTTGTTTGGGTTTTTGGCATTGAACTTTGCTTTGACTTTGAGGCCTTTGAAGCAGCATTCAGAAAATCATAATTAATTATAATATTATAAACATCTTCATATATGTATGACTGTCTGTATCTGCAAGTGTGTGAGAAAATCGCTTGCAATTTTTCACACAATTTACAGTTGAAGGGGAATTTTTGTTGTGTTTTTTTGTTTTGGTTTTTAAGGTATTTTTTTTGTTTGTCTGGTATTTGTAGCAATGTCAGGGGAAAGTACAAAAGGCAGCCTCTTAATTGGTGCAGTGGGAATGCTGTCGAATGTCATTTAATGTTGGAGAATTTTAATTAAATGTGCCAGCGCAGTTAATAATAATGTTAATGAATATTTTTGAGCTCTTTATGCTAATGTTTTCACTACAAAAATTTTAATGAGTTACAGTAATACATTTAAAGCTAGAGAAAATTAAAAAGCTTTCAAAAGATATGTTTTTTAGCGTCTCAAACGTTTTCTTTTATTTGTATGATCGTTTCAGATTTCTGACTCTTTTTTAAATTGTTTTGACTTGTTTCTTTTTTATATAATTATTAAAATTTCAATTTCATCTAAAATCTTTCAGATAAAAATCTTTTGTTTGTTTTTTCCACAATGAATGCATTATTCTAGACATCTTGGAGCCCCGGCAGCACTTTTCCATATCCCATAACTTAGTTCCCATGCATTTGCCACTATTAAAACGCATCAAAATTGGCTTAAAGAGTTGCTAATTTTGACCCAATTCTCATCGTCCGACGCTTTTAGAGGGGGGAAGTGCTTGATGGGGGATCAGACCGGTTAACTTAATAAATCATAGCCAATTTCGGCTTGCCCAAGATGTTTGTTTGCTTCCCCATTTTATTTTTATTTATGCAGCTCTGTTGACTCTGTTCAAGTTCAGCGAGCGCATAAATTTAAAACCAATCGAAAGGGATATATATATTTTTTTTTTGGTCAAACTAATTGAGTGATTTTCGGCTGTGGCAATTTAATTGCCTGATCAATGAATTTGATATCAGATTGGCAGTTAATTTGATTGGGCAATCTTTTTTGAGTCGCGTTGCATCCGCACACATCTTTCAATTTCGATGTCACGAAGTTGTCAAACATTTGACAAACGACCAAACGAGTTTCCCTGGCCAAGTACTCGCAAGTTGGCCAACAACCGATGGCCGGAATGCTAAAGCATTAGGCAAATGCCAGGCATTATAATTTGTCAAATGCTCTCGACATAAATCCATCAAACGGAATCAATAGAAGAGCAAAAACCAAACAAATTGCATAATAAATCCAAATAAAAAGCCAGGCTTACCAATAAATAAGTTAAGAGTTGGAAAAAAAAGAGGGGAAACACAGGTGTGCTGGACAGTAGGAAGGCTGAAGAAAAATTAAAGAGCTGACAGGAATTTCAAATCAAATTATAGTTTAAAATTGTATTAACAGATACTAGTATAATTTAAAAAATATAAATTTAAAATAGTAAAAATTATATACAATCTGCTCTTAGTTTTCATATTAAAAGTTATATAAAAAACTACCATTTTCTCTACATCCTACATGGTATATGGTACAGGAAAAGTTGGAGAAGTGAGGCAGCTGCCGGCTGTCTTCTAACATAATTACATATTTTTACTGTTGCAGTTGCATCTTCTTTATGCGGCCTGTCTGGTAGTCCCCCCTGCCACCAACTCACTGCTTGTGTGGCATGTTAAGCAGCTGCCCAGAAAGTGGCAAAAAGAAAATATATAATAACGAAAGAAAAGAAAACAAAGAAGCGCGCCGCACATGCGCAGTTTCACATCCGCATGGCTTTCCTCCTCCCCCCTTTTTTCACCCCCCCCTCGCCAAAAGCCCAACAATTGCTTTATTTTCGAGGCAAATGAAAAGCAATTTTTATGCCACAATTATCCAGTGCCTTTGCCGATGAAGAAGAAGAACGCAAAGTGAGGCAAGTGCCTCCAGCCTCCAGTTCGTTGCCTGAGTCTTTTGTTTAGCATACCACGAAAATATTCTAGAAGAGTGAGAGAGCGACTGTGGCAGGTTGGTATGGAAAGTGTCCCAAGTTTGCACAGATTTCAGGGAGAAACAGACTAAAGACACAAGTGTTCTTTTTACTATGATGCAGTCACAGTTTGACAGCCATTGGGCAAACAGAAAATTAAGCTAATGGAAATGGATAGTAATTGTTTGTGTCCCATTAATTAGAATGTATAACTACAACAATTGTTTAAACAAATTCGTTGTTATAGCCTCACAAAATAAATAAAAATAAAAACATCGAAAAGTCTCCTTTTTTTGTGTTATAAATTAAAAACAAAGTTTTACACACAATTGAGAATTTCTAAGAAAACAATACAAACGCAGCATCGCTTCTTTTTTTTCATGGCCTGCTTATTTGGTAAGATAATTTATTTGGCATACTTTAACCGACTTGTTATTAGCATTGACTGGTTCTAACAGCTCGCTGACTGTTGCTCTGCCGCCCCGGGGATAAGTAATGTCTATATAAAAATATATATCGCATCATTTGGCGCGACTCTTGACATTTCCAACCGATTATCAAATCGAAACACGTTTTGATCGCGTCTCGAAATATTCTAATATTCAGCATGGGCGTTCTCCCTTTTTTTTTCTTTTGTTTTTGTGATTAGCAAAAAACGATCAGTTTTGGGGCGCCGCGAAATGTCAAGGTTGCATGTGGCCAAAAGACTTTCATGCTGGCTCGTCAAATATCCATTTGCGATTTTGCAACAATGTAAGCGGCGAGAATTTCCAATTACAGTGGCCAAAGGAATAGAAGATGGGGCAGCATAGAGCCCAAATGGATCTCTGATTGTTTGGCCAGTCATCGCCCCGAAGAAGCGCTGAGAAGAAGAGTGAAGAATCCCAGAGGGCACCGAGTGAAGCAAATCTTTCACACGTTCAAAGCTCTTTCGATGGGGAGTACGAGTAATCCCCAATCCCTCGTCTATTGTGCGTCTCTCCCAGCTCTGGCCATTGAAATTGTTTATTGAAATCGATGATGAATGATTGAAAGTAACTATTAGTTGCCGCAGTTTGCTGCCCTGCCGCTGCTGTTGTTATTATTGAATTGGCTGTCGGAAGCAATTTACAAATTGTTTTGCCAGACAGCATTTTCTGCTTTATTTTGTTCACCTTTTCTCTGTCTGCTTCGGCTGGTTTAATCGTACAAATTTCTTCCACATTTTTACTTTTCTTTTGGATTTTTAAGACTTGAAATAACTTTGAAAATAATAATAATAACGGATGGAATGGATTGTAGAGAAGTATTTAAAGTTTCTCTAGATAAAACAGGAACATTTTATACAATTTCTTTTGGTAACCGTTTTAATAATATTTGAAATCCAAGTAAGAAAATCACAAACAAAACAATCTTTAATTCAAGTTCGTTTCTTAAGTCTTTTGTTTGTATTGGGACAAAATGTTTACTATCATTAAAATTGAAATTTCTTACGAATAAAAAAAGAAATTTTTGTAAGTAGAAACTTAACGTTATTGTTTACAAATCGTATTAAAGAAGTTTTATGTTCCGGATCAAGATAATTTATTAAAAAATATATTAAAGTAATAAAAGAATAATTTCCTACATAAATTTGCAACACAAAGTTAAGGAGGAAATATGGCAGCAACTACAACTACAGTAAATATATGAACAATAAACAAGAAGTAGGCAGAGAAAGCTACAAAATCGAGCTCAATCTTAATAAATTTTAAAGTTACCAGCGACTAGAAGGCGTAGTTGGTGTAAAGTGATAAGTGAGTGATTAACACTGGCAAATTAATGAAATTTTCGTTATGTTGGGGAATTGAAGCGTGGAGAGCACTCAATCTTGTTTTACACTCCAATTGCTTGGCCACAAAAATATGCTTACTCGATCTCCGCTTTTCACTCTCTTTGCCACTCAGCAAAAAAAGTTGATCGAACCTTGAAAAATAGGCACTTGTACAACTGCGTTTGACCATATAATTTTGAATCAAAGTAAAGTCGGTTTGAGCAAAACAAAAACTCGGAAAACGCCTAAAAACCTTAAGGTTAGCATTACAGAACAGCATTACAAAAAACAACAACAACAACGGGCAGCGATCAAAGCGCAATAAAAAGAGAATACAAAAGGCGCGCAAAAATTCAAAGAGCGATGGCTGTAAGCAAGGCAGAACAGTTAGTTTGTACACTGCCCAAAAATCTAATTTGAATTGTTGTAAAATTAAAATATTCAAGTAATAATTAATTAAAGGTTTTATTTTTAATTTATGGATTAGATACTCGTACAATTATGCAATACATAAGAACATATTATGTAACAAATCAAATATAATTAGGTATTATTTTTATGCTAAAAAAATTGTATTTTAACAATTAAATTTCTGATTAAGTTTTTTTGTGTGAATTTCATATTTTAGATAAGTAATAGTACTAATAAAATTAAAACAAAAATAAAGTTACAATTCTGGTACATTTTATATTAACACAGTATTAAACCATCATAATTAATTTCTTACTAAATTTATTTTATATAGAATGTTAAATTAAAGTTATTTAAAAACTAACATTTTTTAAAATAAAATTAAATCATGAATTTCAAATTAAGTACGGCTTTCTTTTAGTGTAATTGAAGACTTTAAAGCTAAGGGCACCCAGCAACCAGCCGACGTCCAAGCAGAAGCCAACGAACAACGAAACGAAGCTCTTTTATGAAGTAATTAAAGCGCATGAATTGGCCAATTGCCCAAAAGTCGGGGTCCGAGGCGTCGTACAGCAGGTTGATGTGAATTAATTACTGACCCCAAAGCGCTGGCAATTTTCCAGGTGCTAGATGCCGTTAAAAGGCTTCACCGGCTTCAAAATAACTTCAGCTTCGGAGCTCCGTCTCCAGCCTGGGCATTTGGCTACTGTTTAGTGCCTGGAGATGCATAGATAAGCGGCCCAAGATGGAGCAGGATTTTTTCCTCGAGAGAATGAAGTTGATTAGGTAAGCGAGGGGCAAGTAGAGTGGAAATAGCCATCCAGGCGGCTGTTATGAACGGTTCTTTTGGGGCATAGATTAACCCAAATTAGAGATAAGTGCGACAGAAGGCTTTAAAAGCAGATTACTGATAGCTAATGGAGAGGTCATCAGAGAGATTGCAAAAATTTACGAATTAAATGTAATGAAAATAAGTTGTAAATATTCATTTAAAGTTTGCTTCATTTTTGAAATAAAATAAATGCAGACAAAATACATTTTTTATAAATTCAAAAAAATTTATAAATAGTTAAAAACTATAAACTTTTAACACCAATCTATCATGTATCTTACTTTTTGTAAATCAAAATTTAACAACCTCAAAGCTAAACAATAAAAAAAAACCTTAAATTTTAGCAGCTGAGAAAAAACATCTCAAGATTTCAACATTGGCCAGACTGGTCAGACAAAAAAGTTAAAATTGAAGCATCTAAGTCAAGGCCTTGCAGCAGCACTTATTTTTCAGAGCAGTTATAAAAAGTCTTTCCTGTGGCAGTGATTGACCAACGAGTCGTAGTTAAAAATACTTTTCTCTTTGTCAGTTAACTGTTATCAAAAAAGCATCAAAAAGTGCATTAAAACAACTTCCGCAATTGGTTAACACCTCTCAAAATAAAGACCCACACCTCCAGAAAAAAAATTCCGGTGACTCCAAGGCATTTTGGGTTGCAGTCAAGTTGAACTCACCATTCTCAAGTGCTTCCAGTTTTGTGCTGAATATCTGGATATCTGGACAGTTGCATCGCGAACGTCAAACGTAAGCGGAAGAAGTAAAAGTTTTATAAAGCACTCGATTCATATTTAAAAATACACAAAGGAAATATAAAAAAAATACGACAGTGAAATTGAAAGCACAACAAAAAAGTGCTGACAAAAACGCACTCAATCATTCAAGACATATGGTAAATGGAGGGGAATGACAGTTTCCAATAGTTTTGTGACCATGCGGAAGTCGAAACATAAGGAAGCTCCCCCATGTCTAATGAAAATTCATGATGAAAAATCAAAAGTCCATAAAACCCAATTAACATTTATGGCCGATGACAAGTTTTGATTTGTTTATGAGCGAAGCAGTTTGCCCCCCATCCCAACTTCTCAGACTTTTAAATTTTTTTTGCTGACTGTGTTGACTGTTCGACTTGCAATTTTGTGTGGGTGTGTTGTTTATTAGCCACTTGGCATTTCATAAGCAATTATCAAGCATTTTAATGCCGACTCTATTGCGTTCGGTAATGTGAAAGGTGTCAACCGGCAGCGCAAGGTTCTTCTCCAGAGTTATGTCCAATAAAGGCAAGATTCAGTTTTTTTTTCTGCTGTGGCAATGGTCAGTATGTGCATCATATAGCTATAGCAAAACCATTATTAAGACTATGAATTATTCATAGCATATTCAGGCTCTCAGATGCAAGAAAATGGTGAAATGCTGTGAAAATGTGTATTTAAATAGAAATACAAATGATTGTTTTTTTAAGCAAGAAACATTTTTTAATTTTATCGTAATAAACAATGTTGTTCTTAATTTCTTTATGTAACTTATAATTTTTTTTGCTGTAAAAAATAACCTTTAGATTGCTGCAAACCTTGTTCGTGAATTATTTGAATATCTCTTGTAATTTATATAAATTAAAATTACGTTAAAAGACTTAAAATAAAAATAAATAGGCTAAAGGTTAATAAATGGAGTAAGGCATTTATGAAGATACCTCTTTTGATATTCATTCACAAAGAAAAATGTATATATTAAAAATCTCCCGCTGCCAATTATAATTTATAAACTTTTGTTTGCATTTCCCAACAGCGGCACCACCTTTATTTATTAACTCCCGTCTCTTTTGGCTTCTTTTTCAACCAATCCCGAGACCGAGTGCAGCACAAGCCAAATCACGACACTATCAATTAGAGACACCCAGCAAGACAATTGTTTAAATGTTTCACAAAGAAATAGCAAAACTAACTCTGTTCCGCCGCTTGTAACTCGTTAGCGGGGCGTGTCCCTCTCGTTTATCATTTCAAGTGGGTGTTTCGCAATAAACAAAAAAACCCAAAAAAAATAAGTAAGAAAAACTGAAATAGTTTTGTTTTTGTGCCTTGAGACCCCGTGTATTACAACAAGCAGAAATAGAAACCAAAATTGCTCCAATTTGTTTGGGAACTTTTGTGGAAACTTTTAATTATGCAAGTGGACAACACCCACAAAAAGCGTTTCTCCCCCTCCATGCAGATGGATAATTTGCATGAAATTAGCTGCGACGACGGGGAGTCATAAAAGTGTGCCCCACTTGGAAGGTTAGTTGGCAACTTTTATGGGGCTTCGCAGCCAAATAGGGGAATTATGGTTTGTCACACTGACTCCATTCTGCTGCCCACTTGACCAACTCAGTTCTGGGATGAGAAACGAGAGTTAGGAGGCTGTGAAAAGAAACTGCAGGCCCAGACTGTGACCAGTATGTTGCGATGCCCTCAAAACATTTCTGCAAAAGGCAGTCAAGTGTACTTTTCCCTACCCTTGGACCCTCCTTCGGCACACTGGAAAAAAATATACTCATTTTGTAAGAAATTTATTCGTTTATAGGAAAATTATGACATGAATGGACAAAAGTTTAAACGTATCATCCTATAATGTCCTATAAAAAATCACCATTATTTAAAAATGTTGAAAAAGTTGAATTTAGCAATGAGAAATATCTTACTAATATTTTTTTTCATTTCTTAAATAATATTTAACCTCAGTAATATTATTTTAATTTTCATTGAAGTATTCACTTTAAAAATTTTTTTTAAAAAGTGTTTTACGCTTGATGAAAACAACAGAAAAATAAATTTTTAGATATTCCTTAGATTTTCCTTTCAGTGTTGCTTATAGATTGAACACGTTGTAGCATAGGTGCAACCTGTGGCACAAACGACGTCGCGACAGCGGAGACACAATGCCACTTGCCGTTGGTTGGCTTCCTGCTCAGAAAGTCCAAACATGTCATGGACTGACTCCGTCTCCGAGTCTCCGATTCTCCATGTCTCCGATTCTCCGACTGACTGCCTTTCCCAAAGACACTTTGTGGTTTTTAGCTCTGTTTAAAGACGGAAAGTGTTTTTTTCTTGCACACCGACTTCTTCCTACCAAGCGCCTTCTGCTAAAACATGTCAGGGCGACACTTTGACCAAGTTGCAGGTTTCTTCTTTTATTTTGTCTTTATAGACAACAACTTGCAACTCGTCGTCGACAGCAGCGGCAGCAGCAACAGCAACAACTCAATGCCAAAAGTGCAATGAAGAGTAAAGTCAGGGTTAGTACAGGTACAGGTACTCAGGTACAGACAGACTTTGTATTAACATAGTGTCAATGTGCTGGTGTGTTTGTCTTCGTTGGTAAGCTCAAATCGGGGGCCAAAAAAAGTTCAAGCCAAGTCGGGCTAAAAGAGTTGGCCAAGCATAAATAACCACAAATTGGAGGTGTGGAAACCCGGCAATGAAGAAGTTAAACTTATAGTTCGCTTGGAAAATAGTTGGGACACGGTTGTAGCCTTGTTCCCCTGACACAATTGTGTGAATTTAAAATTTTTTTTAGGTCTACACTTGATTTTTAAATAACTTAATGTTTCTATTAAACTTAAATTATCCCTTATTTTTTTTTAAAGAAAAGGTTTTATAGTTATCAGGTAAGTGAATTTGGTATTTTGCAAAATGATTAGTTTAAATTTACTAGTAAAACTTAAATAGTGTTGTTATTTTTCATACAAGAAATTATATTATAATGTGTTATTAATCAGTTTAAGTGATGCTCAAGATCTTGTAAAAATTAAGCTTTTAAATTATTTAAATGTGATAAAATTCAAGTCTAAATTGACAACAAAAAGGTCCAATAGATATGAAGTGACCTCAAACGCTGACTCATGTTTACACAATATAAATGGATGTGACTCGTTTTGAAAGCCGACATTAACATTGTTTTTGCAATTTATTTAAAAAAGCTAGACACCAAGGAGCCGAGTTTTTTTTACACAGAAAAGTGATTTAATAAAGCGAGGTGAGTAAACAAAATAATTTATGTACATTTTGATGAGGAGACTTACAATGAGTACAAAATCGAATTAATATGAGATCATCAATCAAAGAAAAATATCTCATGTAGGTTAACCATTATCACCAGCAAAATACCAATTTAAAATCTAAATTTAAAGCCCTATTAGTAACGTTTAATAATATTTAAGCCTAAGCTGCCGTCAATCTGGAGACCCTTTCATTAAACCAAAAATATATTTGCATATCCAATAAAGCCAATCGAAGAGAGAAATGTGTGCCACAAGCCAAACCCAAGATTCTAGAGGCCAGAATTTCGTGGCGTGACTATTGGCCAATCTAAATACACATTCGGATGGATATTCGCATAGATCACCCATCATTACCCACACGCAACGCCTCTAAAACTGTAAATGTTACTTGCTTAAAGACCCAGCAAACAACAACCACAGCAACCAGCTAAGAAATCAACAAAAATAATTACAAACAAACAAAACGGTTGCCGGTTGCCAACTGTGATGGTGGAAAAGCGGGTCAAAAAGCAGTTGCAAATGTTAAAGTGATTAGCACAAAGCTTGTGGACCTAAGAGGGGGACGAGGGCCAAGCGGGGGGCAATTAGCCAAACAAACCGAGGCTTCTGAAGCTGCCAAAAAAGATGAACATCATCAATGCGAATAGATTATGGTAGATGCTTTCTAGGCTAATAGCGCACGAAAGCCCAGGGCACACACAGGTTCTGCTGATGCTGAAAAGGTTTATGCAAATCACCCAGGCCATCTTCTTCCTCCTCGCACAGCCAGTAGGTACTGATGATTTGACAAATTCCGATTGGACCCAATAAAATAGTAGGTAATAGAAAAAAATTACAACTTATTCCCCCGGTAGCTGACCAGGCCATCATGACAATGCGATGCTATCGAAATGGGGGAAAAACGGCCAGAGAAAAGCAGCAGCAGAGCAGCCGGAGAAAAAGCATCACGAATGGAGCGGAAATTCCATGGAAAAGCTGAAAACTAAATCTTTTGATCCAGCCCAACCCCTTCCCAGCTAAATCAAGTCTAATCGAATGAGCCAAATCTATTGTTGCCTCTTGCTAAATAAAAACACAAAAAACAAGCAGCAAAATGTTGCTTTTTTTTTTTTTTGGTATTCGGCGGAGGTAACAGCAGCAGCCTTTAATGGTTAAGCAGTTTCAGTTTCCTGTAAAAAATTTGTACAAGAGAAATATTTTGTTGTTAAGCAAAAATAGATCTGGCCAACTCTCATCCACCGACTCTCAGCTCAGCCACGGCCAATGCCAAAAGGAATGTAAAGTGAGAGGGGGCTGAAGCCGTAGCTGGACATGAACCTGAATCCGATCTCCATCCCCGACTCCAGCTCCAACTCCAACTCCAAGTCGAACCCGAATCCGAATCCGAACCGTTAAAAGCGTAACAACAAGTGCTGGCCACAATTTATTGGCCAAGCGTGTTGAAAAGCCAAAGCACAAGCCACGGTTTTAAGTCGCAGACGAGACGACAACATCGTCAATGAGTCTTCTGTATCTCCCCCTCCCTTTCCTTCCTTCTGTCTCCCTCTCACTTCCACCTCCGAATGGCCAATGAATGGAATTTCGCTGCATCGCCGCTGAACTTTGTTAACCTTTTCAGCTAGCCAGGAAGCCAATTGCCCATTTCACCAGGATACCCTAACTGCTAGAAGTTTTGGGACAATTTGAGTATTTTAAGAACTTTTTTATAATATTTATTTTAGTAAAATAAATTGGTTTTATATTTTATTTCTTGCTCATGATAAATGTACCCACATTTTGTGATTTAAATATATATTGTTTATCAACTTTAGATGGAAGAAAATGTAGTTTGTTCTAATGATATTATGACTACTTATAGCTTTAAAAAAATGCCTTAAATATTATAGAGTATTCCGAATTCTTCTTCATTAAAATTCTATTCTCCAGTTCGCATTTTTTTTAGTGCCTTACTGGCTATCAACATTAACATTTATCAACTGCTACAGTTTTCGCTAGCCCCTTCTTTTTATCCCCTCCCTGTTCTCGCAACCATTTTACTTGGGCGCAAACTTGTGCTAATGATAATGATGATACTGGACACGGAATCGAGAGGGTGAGGGTGAGGGAGAGGGACAGGGCAGATGCAGAGGGATGCTCTCTCCTGGAAGTTGTTTACCAAGTTGCCAAATGGCCAATTCGCTTAGCTAATTCATATTGGCAGGCCGTTTGTCTTTATCGCCGGCTGCCATCGCAGACGGAAATTTATTGATAGCCAGTGAAAGGCTTGGGAAAACCAAACTAGAGTTGACTCGAGTTGAGTTGAGTTGAGTTGAGTTGAGCCAAAGTGAGCCCAAGCCTGCAATTGAAGCATTATAATTCACTTCATTAATAATTTATTCTGACCCACATTCCCCGACAAAATCAAGCCAGGCAGATCAGCCACAAAAAAATGCTAAATTAGCTTTTGTCTAAGGAATGTTTTGAACTTTTTAAAGAGTGTATCTTTTGGGGTATATTAATTAAAATTAGGAGTTTAAAAAATATTAATATTTTGGGGCACTATATTTGAGTTACTCAAGATTTATTAAATTCCTTTAAAGTCAGTTAACTGGATTTTTTAATAGTTTTAATATTTAAATATGTTGTTCCCTTTTTCTGAAAATTGTCGTGTTTCCTTTAGTTTTATATGATTTTTTAGAATGATTTTAAATAAATTTAATAAATAAATAAATACATTTTCTGGAAACACATAATGTTCTATTAATCATTTTATTTAAACAATATTTTTCCAGAGCATTTATAATATTGTTAATAAATAAATAAATACATTTTCTGGAATCACATAATATTCTATTAATCATTTATTTTAACAATATTTTTCCAGGGCATTGCATCGTCGAACGACCACAGCTTTTCTATCTTTCTGTGGCTTTTGCAATAATTAAAGCTCATCTTTGGAAACCGTTTTGTGACTAATTTAACCAATAATGAAGCGTGTTCCTTGGTGATTAGAAGTTGCCCAACAAAAAAGAGCCCCCAACATAAGAATTTAGTAAAAACAACTGCTGGAAGCGGCCGATGGAAAGCGGGCCACAAATTTAACGCTCATTACGCGCACGGTTTTTGACGTTGCCCGTTGGCGATGATGGTGACGATGCCAGAGATTCGTGGGCAGTAGCTTTAGTTCTTTTAGGGGATATTACGAGTGGAAACCCAACAATGTTTTGGCTATTAGTTAGAATGTTTCTAATATACCTGCGAGCACATGTGTGTGTGTGTGTGTGTGCTTGCTGCGGGGGAAGCTTAACAAATTGAGGCTACTGTTGCACACGAAGCCGTCACTTCAATCTGTCTGCGGTTCACCGGAGTTCTTGTCTGTTTTTCACATTTTTCATTTCTTTTTTTTTTTTGGCCCTAATGAGGCACGGCTATTGAGTTATGATCGTACAATTTGCCGGAGATACTTAAGATACTTGGCGGACCACCCAGGCTAAGACTTTTGCCACTCATCAGGCAGCAGGCCGCCCAACTGTAAATCTCCGTGGAGGAGTGCTCTTTAAATAGCGTTCCTGTCAAGGCGGTGGATTGAAAAATTGCTGGGCCAGAGGTGGGGGCCATTGGGCTTTTCCCGGGGCCCCAAGAACTGTGTAATTCTCATTAAGTTCTTGGCTTAAATGGGACATGGTACTTAGACTTTGGACTTTAAGGTATTATAAAATATATAATTAATCTGCATTAAGAAACTTTAAAGAGTGTAATTATTTTCAGATATTAAAAAACTCTGATATTCCTATTTTTAAAATTTTCGTTTGGAACTTTCATATTTATTAAGCTATTTAAATAAAAATTTCTTTAAACACCAATAAAAAATTTAGTTTTGGTTTGTTCTATCTCCTAGGCAGCATCGTTCTGGTGACTTTCTATAAAGAACTCCCGATTGTCAGCTTGACTTCATACTATATATTTAGTTACACACCCCACTCCACATGCTCACACACTGCTGACACACTTTACATTGATTTACCTTTGTTGGGAGCCGAGAGAAATGCCTTCGAGAGGTTTCCACGAAAACGGACTGGGCCTTGTTTTGGGCCACGTTCACTTTGGCCCAAAGCGTGCCACTTGCTGGGGGCAAACAGGCTGCACGAATTTCGGCGGCTGCTGCAACAGTTGCAACCTGCAACCTACAACTGAAGCAAACGGTAACGCCCCATTGTCCATTGATTGTTATAAAAAACAAGTGGAAAACCTATGACTAAATAAAAAACCAACTCACGCGCTTTTTTTGCCTATGCTTTCGGCCATGCCACTTTTTATCCTGCACAGAAAAAAATTTCCTTAAAATCATAGTAATTTTAAAATTAACTTTCTCTTAAAGGTTTTCAATTTATTTGAATTAATTGTATTTAAAGGTATGCATATTGTCAAAAAAGGTATTGGCTATTGAACATTTATACCCAGTTTAGTTGAACATTTTTGTAGGTGTATACAGCAGCAATATCTGCCAACAGCAACAGTTGCAACTAAATATATGTGTCACACATCGAGTGCCGTTGCCTCGGGATTTTTCATCCACTTTTCGCATTGCCCAACGCACCAAATGTGGAGCAGGCGCCATAAAAACATATTTAGTGGCTGCACCTTATCTTTTCTGGCCACGGATCTGGCCATCGTCTGTCTATATGTTTATATATACTATACTTTATACTATATATTTGCATGTCTGTGGGGTCTTTTATGCAAAATGTCCGACACCAGAGCTACACTTGTCCGCATGACTCTGTGTGTAAGTCAATAGGCATAAATTTGACTTGGTGGAGGGGAAGGAGAAGTGATGATTTGAGGTGCGTTGATGATGTGATGGCAGTGGGCACAGTGGGGTTAAATTTTGAACATTTTAACTTAAGATCAGCTAAAACAGGAAACAGCATTCGAATTAAACTAATGTTTTTATCGGATCCTTTTTTAAAACAAATGAAACAATGCTGTAAAAAAACCTTCAAGGAGTTCTTAAATTTCAATTCGTTTTTTTTTCATTAATTTCAATTTCATTTTTTTTAGCGAATACCTTCCTCGTTTAATATAATATTTATAAGTATTAAGTTATTTTACATTCAAAATATAAAAAGTAAATAAGTAAACAATTTATTTGGTATATAATTTTTAAGGAAAATAACTTTCTAAACATGTCTAAAAGGTATTAATTTTTATATCAAAAAAGACAAATATTGTAGAATTTTACTTCTGAAAAATATTTTGCGCCTAAAAAGTAGGAAGTGAATTCATAGTTTAGCCTATATTTTATTTAAGCCCCATTTTCCTATATTAATCCCACTGTGCCTGGTCAGCCAAAGTTGCGTGTGTGTTGTTGTTGACTTTGTGTTGCGTGTTGCAAAATCTTTTGGGCAAATGAGTCAGTCGCCAGTCAGTTTTGTTTGCCTTGCTGTTGGCTGTTTTTCCCCGACTACCAGAGGGGTACCATTACCAGATATCTCCATGGAATATTCGCCTTCTTTTGCATAAGTGGCGCATGCGCAATATTGACAGCTAATTGTACACAGATGGCATCAAATTTGCTCATGCAAGCGGATCTCTCTCCTGTGGGGTGGTGAAGGGGGGAAAACTCACACGCACCGAGGAATTTGAAATTAGAATTGCCCGGCAGGAGAAAGAGATACGTAGATGCAAGCGTAACAAGATTTCCATGTTGGAAGGCTTTTATCCATTTTCCGCCCCTCACACCGCTCTCTTTGCGGCACAACGCCCACTGTCGGCTTGGTCAAATCAAGCAGCCAGTTTTTCCGCAGCCTCAAAGTAAGTATTTTGTACACCCTTTCGAGGGGAGTTATAATCTTGGTAATATTTTTGTTTCTTGGGGATTTTCTTAAGCAATGATTATATTTTTAATTTGTGTTTCTTTCTTAGAGTGACGAATAAAACGTTTCAAGTTCTTATTTTAAGTTGCTTTTTTAAATAGGGTAAATCCGGGACATGTGCCCCACGTTTTTGAAAATCGAAATGGTTGTTTCACAAATATGTTTACGAGGGCTTTTGTGATTGTTGTAGGTCGAGTCGTATATCCAGAAGTAAGAACAACATTTTATTCATCAATATTTTACGTTACAAGCTTTCTGTGGGATGATTAATAAAAAGTAGCAAATTTGCTAGTTCAAAAATCTTCAGGGACAAGCGCCCCGCTTTTATGCTTAGGATTTAAATTATTTTGCAACCAACAACTCGCGAAAAAAGCCATTACATTGATTCTACGGTACTTTCTAACACACATCAACACTTAATAATAATGATAAAAATAACAGATCTGGTTTTTAAAGATAATAAAAATAAAAGACTGAATTTGTCGATCGAGGTACCAAAAATACCGAAAAATTTTATTAAACAAAAAAAACATTAATAAACAATTGTAAATTATGTAAAAACACCATATAGAATATTTTTGTTAATAAATAACAACAAACGTTTACAACATAAAGTGCTCAAACCAGATTATCAGTAGGGCGTTTGTCCCCGAGAACAAGTGGGGCGCTTGTCCCGATTGCATAGCATATGAAAATTATTAATTAAAAAAATATTGGCGAACAGTAAATGTAAAAATAGTTATCTGCTAAATGATCTTGCTACATAGGAAGGTTATGATACTTCATCTGACGTCTGTTGACATTTTGACGATAAAATAACAAACATTTTTGAATCGCTAAAAAAATTTTCGCCTGTTTTTTGACCTACTGCGTATGGATTTCATAAATTGTGAATAGTTAACTTACCAAAGTACGAATTTTCCACACAAGTTTTTCATTTTGACACTTAAACACAAGTTTTCCCGAGATGGCGCTGCAATCTTATCGATGCATGATAACAATAAACAAAGTGGGGCACTTGTCCCGGCGGGGCACATGTCCCGGATTTACCCTACTTGTAAATTTTTTGTGGAAGAGAGTATTAATTAAAAAAGTAAAATAGCTTTTATATCTATATATAAATTGTATAATTGACGTTAAGTTACCACTCAAAAAACAATCACAATTTTAGCCAAAAATTCGAATATTGAAAATCTTTGGCAATTAAAAGAGTGTTCAAAGACACAAAATAAATAATATTATTTTTTAAAAATATTTTTAATTTTAAAATGGTGGGCTTTTCTTTTAATTATGTTAACTTAAAGGGAACAAACCAATAGAAATATTAAAAAAAAAGAGTACATAAACATCGGTTTACCAAAGAGATCTAAGTGCCTAGCTTTTTTTTTTGTTGCTAATTTTGCGCTTGAGTAAATTGCTCTGATCGTTTCCTTTCGCACCACTCACCCCCCCCTTTGCTCGTTGGCCTGCCCCCCCTTTCGGCCCCCTTTTGGCCGCCTCCCCTGCTGATTAGATTTTGTGAAAGGCGCTGCCGCTCTGCTTTTGCAGCCACTGCCACTGCCAGTGCACCAAATTTGCCAAAAAAGGGAGCGCACCACATGCTGGGTGGTGGATAAGGGGAGGGGGAGGGGGAGGAGGTGAAAAATCCGATCCGAGTAGCCGATCCGTGGGAGAGTGGAAATGCATGATGGGATGGGAGATGCTAGGCTGTGTTTTGGACCCCCAGGGAGGGGGTTTGGCCATACAAAACATACGTGTGTGCGTTTTCCCCTTACTTCCCTCCCACTTTTCCACAACCCAACCGACATTTTCCACCCCTTTCCCATCCAATTTTCCTTTGGCATGCTAACGGTAAGCGTGACGCATTTTTTTCGTCTCGTTTGCTCTTGTTGGCCGTGTTTCGTTGGCTAACATGTCGCATCATTAACCCATTCCGGCCGTTATTATTCCGCTGGCTCAGCTTATTAAGCCCGAATTGCGCACACAAAACTTATGCAAGCGGGCCGCTAAAACGAAAATCGTTTACATTTCGAATCGAAATTGGCTGCAACGGTCGGTCACTGCCCCATTGTTACGATTTTCGCTGGGTTTTCCATTTCCATTGAGGTCTATTGGTCTATGGTCTATGGCTAGGGCGTTGGTCCGCTCTGATCTGTCCAATTATTTGCATTAGTTCAACTTAGTTGTGTAGTTGGCCCAGCTTACATAACCCAAAAACAGCGTGCGGGAAGATTTCAACGGCTTACCTGGAAAGAGAAGAAAAGGGAGTTACAATTTAGTCTGAGTTTTCTGGGGAAAAGGAAATTGAGGTTTTTTAGATTGGCGAAATTATTTTAAAAATAAATATTTCTTTAAGTGCATAATTATAAGTATATATCGTGTTTTTAGTTTAGTTTAAAAATAATATAAAAGTAATTAATTGCTTTCAATTTACAACACGTAAGTTTGGGTATTTATCTTAATTATTACTTTAGAAAAGTAAGTTTATAAATTACAAGTGTTTTTATATTTTTAAGAAAAGAGTTTACCTTCAGAAGAGGGACCCCTTCCAAACCACCAAATAGTAATGTGTTAACCTCCGTTACATTCACCGATGCCCTGAAGCCAATCGACTCACCGTCACCATCACCGTTGGCACCGCCTCCCCCGCCCACATTGGTGCCCAGATCCCAAGATGATCTCATCCACCCCCTCACAACTCCCGGCCAAAAACCATACAAGCCACCCAACACGCCCCATTTTCGTGCCTCGCACATTGTGACAGTTATGATCGGCGTGAAACATGTGAGCAGTGGGTGGGTGGTGGTGGTGGGGCTAATCCCCATAACCCAGGGTGATGGAAAGGGGGCGGGAAGGTCAAGTGGTCATCGCATAAACTGATGAACTTTACGAGTATGTGAGGAGTTCGTTCCGGCTAAGGGGCATAAATATTTTTCGGTGGTCCCCGTGGCAGATAAGTAACGCCCACCTTCCCAATTTTCCAACCACCAACCACCTTCCACCTCCCACCCGATCCTTGGGTTCTTGCTGCCTGTGAATTGTCCGTGCTAAATTGTTAATAAACAAGCGCCTAACAAGCAACAGTTAGGAGAACTGCGGACAACAGTTTACAATTAGACTTTCAACTATTGCCGCCATCTCTGGCGGAGATCTCCTGCCATCTCCTTCCTTTTTTTTTATCCATGTGTGGGGGCGTGCTGGCTGACTTACAGAGAACCCCCCCCGAATGCCACCCCCGCCCACATCCACTTCCAGTCCGCCCCCTTGCCACCTGACAAGTGGGCGTGGGCAACGCTTCCGCTTCCCCGAAAGTGCAACAAATAAGTAATGCCACCATAACAATACAGCAACAATAGGAACACCATAGAGCTGCCTGCACATGCACAGTAAGGTCTGGAACATTAATTGCAAGTCAAAAGATCCAAAGTCAGTGCAGAGTTAACAGTTAAAAGTTAAAAGCAGAAGCAGAGTCAGCGGCTGAGAAGCGCAATTCTCAGGCGCTTCACCTGGAGATTCACTCAGATAAACATCTGCCAACTGATGGTGGTGATGGCCACGTGTGGATGGAGCGTTGAAAATAAAAAGAGAGTGTTTATGTAGACTATTTAGTAAAAGTTATATTATAGAAATAAATTGAGTGAAAACTAATATTTTATAAAGAATTAATTGGAGGTTTACTATTACTTTATGTATCAAAAAAGTTAAATATAAATTGGTGTACTACAAATCAAATTAAGATTTAAATTCTAGTTATTTAAACTTAATTTTCACAGCTTAAAAAATTAATATAAAAATTAATGAACATTAGTTAGCATAACCTCATACGCTTTTCATAAATATTTTGATCAAAAATAAATTTATTACACAAAGCATAGTGTTAGTAGTAGGCTTTAAGTAGGGATACTCAAAGAAAATATACATATTATTCAATAAAGATATATCCTAACTTTAGAAGCTTAACAGTGTTACTAATCAATTTAAATACTAAAAACATTTCATTTTAAAAAAGGTAGGTTTCAATATATAAAATAAATAAATTAAGTAAGTAAATTAAATAGGAAAGTGAGTAAATTCTGACAAAGAATATAGTTTTTAAATTCGTGTCACGTACTCATCGCTGGCACACCGGCAGTGGCTGCCAGCAGTGTGTCAAACCCAAAGCAAAGTCGAGGCGAATGTGGAATTAGAATGTGTGTTTGGAATGCCCCACTCCGCTCCTCTGCCCCCTTGCAGCTCCCTGCAACTTACACGCTACAATTTTCTTGTTCCATGCAGCCTGCTGGTCACAGTCCCAGCTCCAGCTCCTACTTCAGTCCCCATCCGAAATCCCCAATCCCAATCCCAGCCTCCGACTTGGACCAGAGAGCCAAGCCAAGCCAAGCCTGACTGGGCTCTGTTGGTTCTGCTGGCAATTGTACAATAATTATAGACTTTGAATTGTGTTTAACACGCAACGTCGACGTTTTGCCAGCCAGCGTTCAACGTTCAGCATTTCGGCTGTATCCAACGGATACACCGGGCACTGCGCTTTCACGTTCTCAACTCAACTTGGCCAAACTTAGCCAACTGGATTCGATTCCTTGGTCCCTGGCCTGCGATTGCATTGAGAATTTATTTGCGGCAGAGGTCAAATATTTGATTATCGCGAACACTCGCAGCGCAGCGCCAAAAAATATAAAAAAAAACCAATGAAAACCAACGAAACGAGTGTGAAAAATTTGATGGGAAATTATGGTGCAACAATTGTGGCAATGCCTTCCAAAGTCTTTTAATGGCAATTTATTAGCGCAAAGTAAAAGGTTTTCTTTCTGGATTCACCCATTCGGGGTCCGGCTTTTGGGTAAGTCAGCAAATTATTGCCACTTGGCAGCAGCAGGAGCAGCATTCGAGGCAGTCGGAGCAGTCAAAGCATCCATCCAATCCAGCTGAGGATCGAAGTCAATTTGCCTGGGATGGGTGACTGTCATTGGTCAAAAAGGAGTAGAAACGACTGCTGGAGACTCTACAGTAAAAATTTATTATGTTCCTGTTTTTCTCGTATTTTAAAGAATTTTTTTAATGTTAAATGTTAAATTTAAAAAGAGAGAAAACTTGAGAAATGTGAAAGAACAACATAAATATTTGTAATGCAAATTTAAGAAATTAGAAAAAGACTCATTCTAACTTGGATTATATAAAATATTTATATAAGTATTTAAAAAATTCCAAAAAATAAAATAAAAAATTTTGTGTTACTCTGTACTTTTTCAGAACTTTTTTTTTTAAATAAATGTGAAAACAAAATGATCTTAGAAAGTCAACACTAAACATAAAGTATCCGTTGGTAAGCAAATCAGAGTTGTGCATCACCTGGTGAGAGCATGGAAAGTCAAAGGAAAACTCTGGCCGTCTGCCTGTCAATAAAATAAATAATAATGCTGCATAAATATTCCTACCACTTTGGGAATGGAAATAGGGAGGGAAAAGGCAGTGCAGCGGACATTTCGGGATAATAATGTTATTCCATGACTTTGTGCAGAATGAAAGGGTGCAACTGACTGACGGTGCCACAAAAACACAACACACCAAAACAAAGCTGTGGAAAAAGAGAAATAAATGAGGCACCGATTGTGGTTGGTTGTTGTTGTTGTTGCTGTAGCTTAAGTCATTGCAGCAGCAGCAGCAGCAGCAGCCATTTGTTGTCGTTTTTGTTGCAACGTTTTGGCACTATTAACCTACTCCGAGAAATAACACCACGAACGATGAGGAGAGGATGACTTTGATGCTGATGCAGATGTTGAATGTTGAGTGCCGAATACCGAATGCTGAATGCTGACAATGGTTCATGGCCATGGTCTTGGGTGAGTAAAGGAAAGGAGACAGTCACAAATCAGTCGGCACATAACTGTAAATGCCCCCTAATAATATAAATTAAACGCTAGCTCAGCGACTAATTGCAAGAGATACCCGAAAAAACCGTAAAAAATTCCCTCAACTGCCCATGATTTATGTGTCGTCACACTGGCCACGCAATTAAAATTGTCAACCTAGTAACGAGGAGGCAGCACTTTGATTTCATTCCATTTAATTTTACTTCTCTGGCCCCATCGTGTCTATAAAGGATGGCCCCAAAAAAAAAAAAAATAAAGAGCTGGGGGAGAGGTGCTAAACGAGCTGACCTTCACAGATCTGGTTCCAGCCCAGTCAACTAAACCCAACTCGTTTTTGTCCGCAATAGTAAATGGATTTCTTTTGCATATGAAAGGCAAGTTTTTGTATTATTTTTTTTTTCTCTGTTTCTGTTTTATTTGTTCATCTCGGCGACGTTCCCCGACTTCTTGTTCATCTTACACCATTCGAATATTTAACGATCTCTAAACACGCAAAAACTCACTAAACTAAACATTCTACAATCAATTCTGATTGTTTCTGCTTTTATTGGTGGGGTGTTGTCGTCTGCTGTTTCCTCATTCAGAATGTCATAATATTTAAATATTTTTGGTTGGGCAAGTTGTCTCTATTTTTCAAGGTTGTGGGGTGGCAACTGTTTATGTCAACCATGAATGAGGTTCGATTTCGCTTTTATTTATGGGGTATTGAAATCGAGGTTTAAATGGCAGAGGTGACAATATGTCAAATTAAAGTCAAGTTAAAATTATGGTTGTTTTCCTTTTGTTAATTTGGCTTTTTAAGTGACCCATAAATCATACAAAGTATAATTATATATTTAAGTCATCCCTCTCATTTTGGGAATACATATTTATTTATATTCAAGGTTTATCAAAATTGACCATTATACCAAAATTCTTAATTTGATTTGTATAGGAAATGTTTACTGAAAAACAATGTAAATCATGTCCCACAATTATTAAACACTTTTCATGGCTTAAAACAATATTTTTGAATTAATCGATTGGGTATTTGTTTCACAATAAAGTGCTACCGAAAAATATGCAGCCATCAAACAAAGCAATTAAAAAGGTTTAGACTTTTAAACAACATTTTATAATCTCCTTGCCAAATCTGCAAGTCTTTAATTAATAATTGTTATCCAAGCAATAAGAGGCAATCAACTTGTTTGGCTATCTCATCCATCTGTAAACCCAAAAATATTTCCGACCAACCTTCGTTAACAATTGTCGCCCTACCCAAAAAAACAATAAGCACTAAAAACCAAGTAATAAACAGAGGGAAAAACAACTGGCAGCCTTTTGGCTAACGGCATATTACGCCAACTTCTTGGTTTTCGGGCACACACAATCGCACTCAGTCAGTTAGTCACTCAACCCAAGTCACATATTTACTTATGATTATTATTACAGCAACAACAGCTGGATTTCATAAGCGGCGAGAGAGCAAACGAAAATAATATAAAATAAAACTGACTTCGTATGGGCTATAAAAAAATCGCGCGAAACGAAAGACTTAGGAAACGAACTTGCAGCAGGGGGCAGCAGCAGCGAAGAGAGTTAACAGTTAAACGCAATTTAACGCGCCAACAACAACAACAACAGCGAATAGCCAGAAAAAAAGAGCGACAAAAAGCCAACAAAAATATGTGCAAAAGTTAACAACCATTTGTTCTCACAACATTTTTACGCCAATTCACAAAAAAAAAACTAAAAAAAAAGCGAACCCCAACAACTGGAGGCAGGAAAATGAGTTAGAAGCTGCGACGACTTCCCATTCATGAGCTGCTGGCGCTCGAGGAGCGGAGTGGAGCGATCCAAACGATTCGAGCCATCCAAACGAGCCGCTGCAGCCCACACACAGAAAATGGCAATAGCAAATCCACAACCAGGCTGGGCCAAAAAGCCCCAAGAGCCAGGCTCTTTCGAATGGCAACCGCAGCTACATACAACAACATAACAACAAAAAAATACCAACAACCAACAACAAAGTAAATGAAATAAAATTGAATTGTGTGTTTGACTGTGCAGCAGTTGCAGTTGTTTTTGTTGCAGTTGTTTTTGTTGTTGCGGCCTGGCTTCACGACGTTGCCGCCGCTGACGTTTGAGGCCAAGTTTAAGGTCTTCCTGTTGCCAGTTGGCAGTTCGCAGTTTTGCAGTTGTTGCTGTTGTCTTAACTGTTTTCACTCGATTCCAACCAGCCAGTGTGTGTGTGTGTTGTGTGTTGTTGTGAGTGTGGTGCATGTGGGCTGGCTTACTCAGCTTCCTGCTGCAACAAGTGGCTACCTTTTGGCATACCCTAACCCAGAAAAGGAGATGCCAACGAATCTGGCATTGCAGATTTGTCGAAGGGGACCTGGTTGACAAATGTGCTTAAGTTATGTACCAACATGTTATTTAATCTACATTAACCTTAGTTAAAGTAAGCAAAAATAAATATATTAATTACTTTTTGAGAATGCTTGGCTTGTGCCAGTTTTCAAAGGAAAGTTATTATTAGAATATTAACTACTTATAAACTGAAAGAGGTTTCACTAACAACTAAGGTAAAAAACTAACTGTATACAAAAAAAGCTAGGTAATCATAATAAGAGATGATTTAAAATTAATTTAATACTTTGATTATTATTATACTTTTGTTAAATTTTTTTATATTAAAAGATATTTTTTTTCTAATGAGATCTTTAATTTGGACACTATATTAATGTACCTAGAAATGGCATACACCTTATTTAATTTGTTGATATTTAAAAAAACATAAGGAATTTATAAAATGTTAATTTTGAGTATCGTTTAATTAAAGAATTTTGAGAACTGTTATTAGTCAAATAAGATTTCAAATGTTGGCTAGATATAAAAAGCTAAGTTTTTATAAAATTTAATTTTTAAAACATAAGGTTTTAGAGCTTTTGTAACTGTTACCAAATTGCAAATAAATATACTTTAAATGTTCAAAGGGCTTAGATTTACAAACCATCCCAACACTAGAACATTATCTTATGAGCTTGTGTCCTAGTATTTAAAGTTCTTTCACAAGAGTATTTAATCAGCGTCTCGCCTTTAATACCAAAAGCCCGCCTCATTCTCGTTATCTATTGTTGTTAGTACCGCGATCTGCTATCGCCGAAAAAAGTTGAGATGGAGGGGGAATTGGCAACAAACTCTATCCCCCAACCCCCATCCCCCTTTCCAAACAATTTCAGTTCATTCCGATGCTCCTCTGCACATTTCCTGCAGCCATTTCTTCTCCGCTCCCCCCTTAGCTGCCGCCACTGTCTTATGGGATCCCCCGCAATGCGGATGCCGCCCATGTGTAGCAGATTTAGTCAAATGTGCTTAACGGTTAAAATGGGTTTGGTTTTTCGGTTAGCTTGGCTATCTCAGCTCAGGGCGCTTCTTTTCCTCCCGTTGTTGATTTCTTTTGTTGTTTGAAAAATATTGTTATTATTTTTATTTTTATTTGGGCTTTGTTGTTTTTGGCGCTGCTACAGCAAAGGGGAGTTGACCCAGGGCCCAAGCAGATTGGAGCTGCAATTTTTCTTGTGCAGCTTTGTTGCTGTTGTAGGTGGCGTATGCTTAATATTATTATAACTGCCGGGGCAGGATTGTGTTCTGGCCAAAACAAAAACAAAAAAAAATAGTTTGCGGTCAGGGACCAACCCAAGTCGATCGACCAGGCCCAAAAACGGAATGGGGGAAAAAAACCTGACCAATTGTTAGTCGGTTAGTTAGTGAAATGTGGGTGGGTGTGGACCACTGGCCAGAAAAGGAGAAGAAAATAAAGGAGGCAAGACCCATTCGGGGCGTTCACTTTAATTAATTTTTCAATTTGGGTCACGGGGTAATCTGCTAAAGCACAATTGACATTTCCCTTGGAAGCTGGGGAAGCTTTCCCCGCAGCTTACATAATTTAATTAAGAAATCATCAGAAATTATGTATGAACTGAAGTGAACAGTTTTTAATTATGTAGCGAGAGGAAAGCGAAAATCTTAATTAAAGTTCAGGTCGCGCTACTGCACAAATTTGAAACGCTCTTCAATGTCCGTAAAATAAATATGTTGAAGCCAAGTCGAGGGGATTTTTAACAGCTTTTTGTTTTCCTCAAGCTTGTCCCGTCACAGTTCGTTAAACTGCAACTTAAGTTAGTTTTAGTTAACACTTTTGTTGTAACGTTTTTTGTCATTTGCGATTACGTGAGTGGCCGCGTGCTAAATAACATTAAATAGCAATTTAATGAGCAACAAATTTATGACTTCAACTGACAACACAAAAAAAAAAGGGGAAAAAGCGAAAATTCATCGAAATATTTTACAGCATTTAATGAGATTTTGTTGCTGGCTGTGTTAAATTATATAAATTGATAATGGGATTTTTTTTATTATTATTTGACAGCTCGTCATAGGAAGACGGATGCAATGACAGTGAGTAATGTAAAGAAATCAGTTATGGGCTAAATTTAGATGTATCATGGAGAAAGTCAGGCAAGTGGATCCTTGGTTTTGGTAAATAAAAAGGTAAATATTTACAATTAGCATTATAAAGGGTAAGGGATTAATTTTACTCATTTATCATACAAATTAATGAATCTATATAAAAATACTTTGCATCAGCACTTAATTAATGCATCAACTTATTCAATGTTTCACCTCCTACAAACTAAAAAAAATATATACCTGTTTGAATAAATCGATCTGCTCACAAATCATTTAGTTTAGCCATTAAACAAGTCTCTTAATGTTGAGTGGACGAAAAATTGACCATAAAATCTGTTTCATAAATATTTAAAGGCAGATCAAAATCGATAAACCGCTTGAAATAAAAGATCTGCATATACTGGTACATAAAACTGGCTGTAATAAATTTCCTAAGGTTTAAGCCTAAAGCGGATTGTACTGAAACAAGTTTTCATTCGCTTCGAGCTGAAAACATGTTTGCTTTTTTAAAATAACGTGAAAATAAAGATCTACAGCGGCGAAGAAATAAAAAATGATGTAAATTAAGCTCTCGATATAAATACGTAAATTAAAAATTAGTTAAAACGGCAAATCAGCCAAAAATTACCAACGCTTGTTGTCGGATTTAACCTTCACATTTTGCATAAGATTTGTGTGTTTTTTCGGTTGAATGTTTGACATGGTTTGAAGTTGATGGAGATGATGTTTGCCATTCGACATGAGTTTAAACCAAAATTATCCTACTTTTGCAAAGTGCCGATATTACGAAATCCAGGGGAAAAATGTTTAAAGTGGGGCAACTGTTGAGTATTTGATTAAATAGAGCCAGCCATTAAATAGGTATATTTCCCAGTTCAAATTAAAATTTAATGATGTTAATTGGGCTAGTCAGAAATAAAAAATGCTAATCTTATGCATTTTATTGAATATCAAATTTGTTTTATAATCAGACTTGTTAAAATTTATTAGGTCTTCCAAAAATAAATCCACTTTTGGCTAAGATAAACAAACAAACCGACTTAATAACCGGTTGCAAATAACAGTTAACGTTTGAAGGAAAAAAAGGGGGAAAAAGAGTTCACATGTGAGTGCGGTTTGCCTCATTACATTCGACCTCTGACCTTTACATGGAGCACACGAAGATTGGGCAAAGGTTGGTTAACCCCAGGTTGCCTTATCGATTGTAGTTGTTGTTGTTGTTGTCTCCCCTGTGATTTGTGTTTCGTGTTTGGTATCTTTGCCTAATTAAAACGACATTGAGATGCGTTTTGTGCGAAATTTTTGGCTGCTTCTTTGGCCCTTTCCAGCACTTTCGAAACTGTCAGGCGCGTTTGGCAATGCTCGTAAATTCCCTTGCCCAAAAAAAAAATTAGCAAATCTTCTCTTTTGGGAAAGTCTGTTTCAGTGCAAAGAAGCAAAGAAACTTTCTTGGATCTCAGCATTTGCCATTTGCCATGCGTCGAGCATTCCGAATCTATTTGGATGCACGTTCAGAATATCTAAACAGCCGCAGAAGACACATCTAGGTAGTTCCCAAGTTGCAGGGCTGACAGAATGTGGTTCATTTGGTCACTGGGTTAGCTTAGACTTGGCTTGGCTTGGCTTGGTCTTGGACCCAGATCAGCACCCATCTTCCACTGTTTTCAGCCCCCTTCAGACCTCTGCGAAAATTGAAATGGCAGAGAACGCGAGCCGCAAAAGGCAAATAACAAATTGTTTCGAGCCCCCTGAGCCCCTCGCCCCCTTGGCTCTTCGCTTGGCTGCTGTTGGCATGCAAATTGAGCGCCAGACGCCAACGCAACTTCAACGGCAGCAGCAGCAGCAACAACAGAAACTTCACCAACATCAGCAACAACATCTCCGCCTCTAACCATTGTTGTGGTACACAGAGAAAAATCAAGGACAAATATTCAATACAAAATATTTTTAATTTAGCTTAGTTAAAATCATAAATAAAACTATTGTTAAGTTTTCAAATTAAATTAAATTGTTGTTTGGGGAAAATTTTGTTGTTCACTATCATGTTGTAGATAAACGATTGAAATCTCCTTTTATATACGAAAAAAAGTCGAAGTTAAAATTTTGTTACCGAATGTTTGTTATTATTTTTCGTAAGATTAAAGCTACATTGAGAATTTGGGTTTCCAAAATAATTTTATCTATGTAATCTTTTTCAGAAATAAAATAAAGTATACCTTTAACCTGCCATTATAAAATTATAAAACAAGTTTGTGAAAAGGTTTGTAAATTAAAAGTAAAATGGGAAATAATAACACTAAAATAAACTTAAATTTTACAAAGCAAACATCTGAGGTAAGCTAATACAAATTTATTATTTATTTTATATCCCAGCGTTACAAAGTGTATTTTACAAGACGTACAAGAAGTCTAGTCACTAAAACCTTAATGCTTTTATGTTACACACTCTTATATTCTGAATACTTTACAATATTTGGTGTAAATGGTATTCTCATTGGATCTATTTGAATTAAGTTCAAGATCAATATTTTTCTCTGTGTGTAGGCCAACGCAATTACAAACAAACTTCGCTGTCCGCTTTTGGCATACACCTCCAACAACAACAGCAACAAGATAAAAAAAAAGAGATTTTTGCCCGGAATTGTCGTTGAGTGGCTGCTGACGTTGTTGTGGAGGTTCCCCTTGAAAAAGGTGAAAGCAAAAGTTATGTTCTATTTGTTTCACTTGAAAGGCAACAATAACGAAACGAAAACCGAACAAAAAAAAAAAAACTGGAGGAAAAACTATGTAATTTTCCAGCAGAGAGTCCCAGTCCATCGTCTGTCAGTCTTTCAGCTTTTCAGTCTTTCAGTCATTCAGGGGGATAAAACAGTTCACGGTTTCGCGCACGACTCGAGTAAAAGCAAAAGCTGCTAAAAACCCTAAATTGTTTATGGTTTTCTGGCGAGTGAAAAAAAGGGCCCGGAAAGGAAAGTGCCAGCAGATGGTGGCCCTGAATTATAGGGGGTTTGTCGGGGGGAAATGATGTTATAAAGGTATCAAGAAAATTTAATATAGTTCAAGATAAAGGAACTAGAAAAGTAAATGAAATACAGCAAATCATTCTCTCTATTTATTTTCATTTCATAAAAAGGCCCACCCGCTTTCGTTATTTAAATCAATCAGTTCGATCTGTGATCAAAATCTAGGATTTAATCTCAAAAAACAAAGAGAAAACTTAAAACAGTAGTACACTGGCAAAAAAAAACTAGAAAATCGGACAAATTCAGGCCCGAATCAACTATTTTTCCTAATGAAATGCAGTCAAGTCTGAAAATAGTAAATATGAATACGTTTATAATTGATTTTTAATCAATTATGCCCATAGTTGATGTAAGTATGTTCAATATTAGAATCGATTATGGAGCAAATTTTTTTTAAAAATGCTCATTATAGATTCAAATACCTAAAATCATTAAAAACATAGTAAATTTAATTATGCCGCACAGTAAATTTAAAAATGGTAAACATTATAAAAAATGTTAACTACTAATTGTTGTCAAAAAATGTATTGTTTTTTGCCTTTGTCAAACAACATAATTTTTTTTAGGTATATACCTTTAATATAGCTTTAAATTTAAGACCATTTTTATGTCTACTAATTTAAAGTTAAAGCTTAATGGTATAATTTAATTTATATGAAAACTGAAATTTAACTAGATAAAGAGAGGTATATTATTATTATTAAACATAAACATAATGTATAAAAACTCACACTCAATTTGACTCGGCTGGGACTCGATCCTCGGACCTTCGGACTCGCGCGCGCGACCTTAACCACTGAACCATGCTCGCTCATAGCAGAGGTTGGTCTTAGCTAAGAACTGAATCGCTTTGCTTTTGGAAAAACGTGTTCTGTCTCGTCAAAATTTATGAGTATATACTTTCTTAGTTCTTCAGTCAGAAACTACTTTCGAAAGTTTCTATCTTTTCAGTTAGCGTAAAGCATTTATAAAAACAAAAGTTGTGTCGTTTATGAAAAGAAAAATAAAAAAACTCGACCCTGCCAGGGATCGAACCCGTGTGAAACTTACTCTAACTCTTTTGTGTCCTCTCCTTTTTACCCTCTGAGCTACGTTTAAATATATAAAATATTCAATTCGTTTACAAGACAACTTTGATTTTACTATATTGACTGCTACTATTTAAAATATTGAAAACTACCATGGTTCACTTTGTTTTCTTAAGTAAAATATATTTAAAATGTACACAAAACATCTTTGATTCTGTTATTTTTTTTTTCAACTATTTATAATAGTTAAATCTACCACGGCTCACTTTAATTTTATTATGGTAACCTTATTTCTATTAGGTGTCACTTTGATTTGATTATTTTCATAATTGACCTATGGTTTGATTATGTTTTCTACTAGAATCAATGATTATTGTAGTTGAATCGGGAATGAAAAACTATGCAGCAATCAATAATAAAAACTTTTGAAATCACTATGCGTTTTTTTTGCCAGTGTAGGTACACAGGAAATCCGTATCCTAATTTATTTCTCTTGCACAGCTTTTATCTGATCAACGACTGAAAACAAAAGCCTCAACCAATTATTAAACTTAAATAAAGTATTATGATTACCACAAAGCCACAAAGAGATCCGTCCACAATCCAATTAAGCGGCAAAAATGTTGTCGACAAATCACCAAAATGGACAGAGAGACCGAGATCAGCATCAATTTTTAAATTGCAAGAAAACGAGGCATGCAAATCCAAATCCAATACAATTGCCACACAATTACGCTTACAAGTTAGCGTTTCCTGGCTGCACCCGCGCCATAAATATATGGATATACCCCCCGGAATTATTGTGAGTTTTGAAAGTGAAATTTCTTCGTGTCTCGACAGTTGAGTTGAGTGGAGTTTTTTGGATGCTTGGATGCTGGGATGCTGGGATACTGAGATGCTGACGCTGATGATGACGTTGATGAACAAACAACAGACAAAGCAGCAACAAGTTTTCGGCCCACTTGACCACTTGACGACTTCTGTCAACGGCAAATGAAAGTGTTTGCCACATGGAGATGCAGACGACGATGATGATGATCGAGCAGATGATAATGAAGCTGATGAAAAGGGGGCGAGAAGTGGAGTGGATTGCGGGTGCCACTCGTCAGTTTTTATTACCACACACACTCACACACACTCATCACAGATTTTTATGAAAGAAAGAAAGAAGAAAGTGAACCCTCTCGAGTGGTTGACCAAACCTCAAAAAAAAAAAAAACACCTCACACCCACCAAAATCAGCAGGGAGTCCCACGGCTCAGGTTGGAGATTTCGACCAAAAACTAATTGCCAATTAAGTGCTTTTGATAATCGCATTCGATTTGCTCGACAGCGATTAAATCGAAATATTCATAAAAATATTTACTTACTATAGGTGTGGAGAATTTGCAAAAATTATTTCATGGTTTTATGTTGGATTTTTTTTGAGAAAGTTTTGCATAGGCTTTTAATCGGCGAATATGATATGTTTATTGCAAGTTATTAGCAACATATTATTTTATTTTATGAAGTTAAATTAAATAGTTTTTAATCAATCAGCTGTCGCATTCGTATACATTAAGTAAATTTATAAAATTTGTTTGTTTTAACTTAAAAAATAATTTGCAAATACTTAAAGCTGTAGTAGCATGAAACTTAAATTTTTTTTTTTTAAGTTTTCTTAGTACCAACATATAATTGTCTGTAATTATTGGAAATAACTTGTACTCAGTTTTTTTTAAATAATAACCTGCTCCCACATAATAACAGGAGAGAAGTCTCAAAACTATTGATAATGACGAGTTGTAAGAATTTTAAAAAGTCCCTGAACCATTACGAAACCTTCCTGTTTAAAGATATACTCGAGTGTTTCTTTTAAGTGTCACTCCCGGCAGATTCCCTTCTTTTACCTTCAGTCTTCGCACATGACTGCTTGATTGAGCACAGTAATTGATAGAGTGATCCGTGCGAGTGATTTTTGATTACATGACACACCAACTAACTCATCCGCATGCAGAAAACATAGTACAGAGGTTACACAAAAAAATCAATCATCATTTTTTGGCAGAGTTTTTCAATTGAGTAAAAGGAAGGTTGGACGCTGCAAACACAAAGAAGACGTTGACAGTTTGACTTTTACTTTCCAAATTGTTAGTGCGACATCAAGTGGCAAAGTGTGGCAAAAAGTACGGTGAGGGGGGTGAGGGGGAAATGGAACACGAGGAGGGGAGAGGTCTCTATCCAGCTCCCCTTTTGCGGTTGCCTCTGTAATTATTTCATTGAATCGTTTTGCCCGCTGAAGCGTTTCAATTGATCGACTGCCGGCACTTGAGAAAGTTTTATTTTTTATGGTATTTCTCTTCTGTGCTGTGCTTTTTTTTCCTGAATATTTTAGGGGTACTTATGGCATAAAGACGTCGTCTTGTAATTGATCAACACACGATGGCTCAGTACATCCGTCTCAAAGACTTTCAATGAGGAGGAACATACAAAAAAACTCTTGATTTCTATAAACCGCAGTTGCCAATTTTAATTATATATCTTTCCCTCTTACTCTCTCCCTCCCAAAAGACAGTAATTAAAAGGTTTTTCGCCTCTCCCAAAATTGTTCAAGACCTCAACAGAATCGACAGTAAAAGTAAGACAAAAAAAACGTCGAAAAACAAAAGTGAATGTAAAAAAAAAAAAATATAACAAGTGAAGTCATGAACTTTGTATCTTGTAGATACAATTGTGTCTACAAATTGCTCGTAATTAAAAAATGTCATTTGTGACGTGAGTCACGTGAGTCCCCAGTTGATTTATTGTTTTATAACTTTTAGAAGCTTAATATTCGGGCTTCGTTATTATGTCTTAAATTAATTTACAATTATGATTTAGCTTACCTATCTTATGTTTCTTACACGAAAAATATAATTTTTTGGATTGATTTACATACCTGAAAAAAAGAAAGATAGAAATATTAGAAACTTTTGATATCAAATTTATAATTTTTATGTGTAAATTTATATTATAAATTTGCAAAATAAATAACTAAAATTCTTTTGTTTAGCTTACTTGATTTAGGATACAGATTATTAAACGGTAAAGTTGAATCCCCCACCTCTATGTTCTGTATTCTTTTCCATTAAAAATATAATCCCGTTGCTGTCCATTGTAATCCCCTCATTAAGCCCAGTTTGTAAGGTAATCCAGTTAGGAGACCCCGCACAGTCACACGTTATTACTCATAACTGGAGCGTTGTCATAGAGGGCCATTAAATGAGAGAAAAATATAATTCAAGGCACCTGTCAATTGGCTCACAAAGCAAAAAAAAACCGAATAACCGAAAAACTTAGCCAAACGTTAGCGAGGTCTCAAGGCAATCGAGGTAAATGTTCCAGTTAGGCAGACTTGAAAAAGTTTCTGCCGCTCTTCATCCTAACTATATAGGTCCGATGCGAAGTCCTCTCCCCGCCACATTACCTCTCAATTAGGCGCTTCTCTATATATATTTTGACCCAGTTTAGACAGAGCTTGGCCAAAAGCGCCTTGACAAACAATTAAGGCTGGCAAAAAAGGTTAATAACCACCCACGACACGGTATGGAGGCATGTGACGGAAGTGACCTTGTCAATGGATTTTTAGACTGGTTTTTAATGGGGGTCTGTGCTTGCTCTTGCTCCCCCACACATTTGTCTTTATTTTTTATGTTGCTCATTTGAGGTCGATAAACTTTAAGAAAATGTTCATAATTGTACCAGCCAGTAGCTTTTCTTTTCCTGCCAGAAGTTCAGCAGAACATTTGCATTCGCTGTGAGGTAATAAATATCCAGCTGGTCAGCGGCTAACTTGGGCCATCGATCGTTGATCCCCCACCCCATTCCCTCCTGCGATTCAGGTGCATTCACATTTGAATTTCAATTTCAAATTGAACGAAACGAATAGGAGAAAAAACATAAAAATCGCATGCGAGAAAAATGAAATCAAGTCAAAATTATGCGCATAAGTTGCAGATTGAGGAGGTGTAGTGGGGTTGGTTACAGAGAGAAAAAAATCTGGTTTAAAATAGTAATATTTGCTCTGAGTAGGTAATGCAACATAATACATAAATTATGTAAAACTAAAAGAATTTATATATTTTTTTAAATTTTTAAAAGGTTTTAGTTTTTTTACGTTATGAATTAAGCTTGCTATATGTCAATACAGCCTTAAATCTTGATTTAAATAAAAATTAATAGATTTAAGTCTTTGTGTTAGAAATCCTCTCTATACTACTCACAAATCTATTTAAATTTAAATATTTTTTCGAGTGCATCTATCGCATATATAGCGGCACATACTCGTCCGTGGCCGTTATGGTTGCAGAAATTTATCATCGCCCGACTCGTATCGAATTGCGGGGCCAGAGCAAAGGAGAAAGGTGCAACAAGTGGCAGCTACAAAGTGGTCGAAACGGCGAATGCTGCAACATCAGCAAAATCAGCAGCAGCAACATCACCAGCTGCTGCCACAAATGCTTCGAATACTTTATTGATTTCATACCACATTTGCCAGGAATTTTCCAACAGTTGTTCAAAGATTTTGTCCAACGACACGGGGAGCTGAGATGAGATCTGGATCTGCATCTGCTAGAGTTCAAGAAAATTTGTAAAATTTACATACCGAACGGAAGTTCAACGTTTGGGCTGGGAAAATGGTTTGGAAAATTCGTGCACAGTTTAGTTCCGTTTTCTAACATGGCGGAAATTGTTAGTGGAATTTAATTTAATGAGGTATCTACCTTGTTTTAATATTGAATAATTTAAGGTGATTCAAAAATTTGTTTTAAATGTAATATATTTTTTTAATATTGTGGGATAAAGGATATTTACACGATATCAGGTATGAGTATTTCTCGGTTCCTTATCAACCTTTACCATACATTTATCCCTTGATTTTTGTAAACATGATCTCCTTACACATTTTGCTCTCATAATGGCCAACTTCATCACAAACTCATCATTCACCGAAACCCAAACCAAGCCAAAAACTTCAGGCACTTGCCGCTTTTGCCCAAAAAGAGAGGAAAGAGATGAGAAATATTTACTTTTTTAGCCTTTTTGCCGGCTTTGGCTGCTTTCTTTGCAACATTTCAACGTTTTGCGGCAGCTTCGTTAACGTTTACTTTCTCCTTCGGTGTGTACTTTTTCCTGCTATTTCTTTTTTTTTTTCCCCTGGTACTTTTTTTATTCATCTTTTTCCGTTTTTATGGTGGCAACCAGTTGGGTGCACAGGTTCAGGTTCAGGTCCGTTTGCTTGTGGACTTTGCTTATCGCGACTTGAATTTTTTATGTCTGGTGCTTTTTCTCATTTTTTGTTATTTTTCTTATTTTTTTTGGGAAAGCCAAACGGCATCTTCAGCGTGCAGTTAAGTTAAGGCGGTGGCAAGTGGCGTTGCAAGCGGAGGGAGATGGCGATAGGCGGTACAGAAAGAGAGGGGCGCACCGTTTCTGCGATTGTTATCAACTAAATGGTGTTAAAGTGCGTGAGAAACACAATATGAAGTCTCGAGTGGCGACTCCACTCGTAGGATGCAATGGCCCCCGGAAAAGTCTCGGTCTCAGGAAGGGGCAGTGGTTTCCAGGTGGGGGGCACTGCAACTTTTACCCTGTTATACAACACATGGTAAAGGGCAATGGCAAAGCCTGCATCATCATTATCGCCATCGTGATGATCATAATGATCGTAAAACTTTTCTTCAAGTGCCCTCAACCTCAACACGTAACATGAAGGAAATGCAATCTTCACACACACAAAAATGTAACGAAGCTTCAGTGAAACAATAAAGAAAGGGTCAGATTAAGGGAATAGGTAGAGATAATACCCTGGATTTTGTATTAAATAATATGTTTTTTTGTTATCATATTTAGAAAATTCAAAAATTAGTAAAACATATTAAAAAATAACTTATTTTATAAAAGTTGTGTTACTATATAAAGCTAAGCATTTAATATTTTTCTAAAAACATATATTTAGAAAACTGTCTCTGCCATAAATTAACTTAAGAGCAAAATTTGTTCGATGTTTTAAATTTTCAGATCCAAAAATATAACTATTTTACTTATAAATTAAAATTTAGACATTAAAGGAAGACTTCCTAAAGCCACAACTTCCTAGGAAGTTTCAGCTAAAATAGCAATGGTAACCACTACTAAATAAATCATAACAAATCTTCAGCTTAAGCAAACATTAACCCAAAAACTGAAATATTTTAGCTGTTGCTTTTGGACTTTAGCGCGTGCCACTTGCATAACATAACGTTAACAACAAAAGCAGCGAGCAGCAAGCAGCGTACCAGCAAAAATGTTGATAAACATTTCAGCAGCTTAATGAGCAACAAATTGAATTCGTAATTGAAGTGTTTGACGAGCGTTGAAGCGTCGCGTTCGTTTGCTGGATTTTGGATTTTGGCTTTAGCTTCGTTTTGTTGATGTTGCTGGCTTTCGGTTTGCTGTTTGCTGTTTACTGTTTGCCCGCTGTTTTTCATGCAACCACGTTGCTGATGTGCCACTAATGAAAATCTGGTGTAATCAGCCCGCGTGAATTCGAGTGGCGCCCCCTCAAGTGGAGCCTACTGGGTGGGTAAAAAAGTATACTATGTACAACCCACCGAAATTGGGTTTCGTATGTTCGTGGGGATTTGTGCAAGATCGTTAAATGGTTAGTTAAATTGGGGCTATCATCATATAGCACAAAAGCTTAGGATGCTTAGGTAAGTTATAATGATGCTTGGATAAATGGGAGAGTTAACTGAGGCTAAGTTGGTAATTGTGGTTATGCTTTGATAGCGGTTTTATTACGCTATATTTGGTGACCTTTGAATGATATCTTTTTAAAAGCTATTGCAGCTTGTCATTATCTTTGGTTTGAATTTAATTAACTGGGCTATGAAACAACTACCTGCTTAGTTCTCAAAGCTTTTAATTTTGAAGGTCGGAATTTTTAAGTGGTCAACAAAATTATCTAACTGAAGTACTATAAATATCAAAAGATTAAAATAATTCAATTTAACATCAGTTTAAAAACAAATTATCTATAATTGAGAAGTTATGCAAATTTCATCTAAATTTAAATGCACTCAACTAAAAAGCAGGACGTATGTATATTAGACAAATATTGTATTTAAACTTAAAATATTTATTCAACCATTTTTTTCGAGTTTTTTTTTCAAATTTTTAGCACTTGAATGGCACTTGCTACATAGACAAACACCGTGCGTCATCTTCGGATAAAGAAACAGATCGAGATCGTAGCCAACGGCTGGCGAAATACAAAGTTTCCGAGTCAAGACCGAAAAGTCGGGTCCGAAACTGGTGTTAATTTAATTACGACCAGGCTAATAACTAATATGCATAGGAAGATGCGATTGAGTGCTAAACGAGTTGGGTGTAAATGTATCTGGTGGCGAGCATCGCATCTTGTATCTGCTGGATGCGATTGATGCTTTCATTTCCAGGGCCTCGGGTAGCTATGTGCTTGCGTAATTAGCGACACAGAGAAAAAGTCCGGTTCGAGGAGAAAAAGATGAAAATGAAAAGAAAGCCAAGAGTATCTGATAGTACGTGCCCAGCACTTGACAAACTTCAGAGATCTATAGATAGATGGATGGCTGAAGAAAAAACGACGGCGAGGCAAACCGAAATTGAAACACAAAAGAAATAACGAATTATTGTGATTATTATTAGGAGACACAATTGATTTGACATGCGGTCTGAATCGGAATCGGAGTTGGAACTGAATTTGAAGACCCTCGCCGATCCGAGCGCTGTGGAAAATTGAATTTCTTGCGTTGGAATAGGTATTTGGAATCGGAATTGGAATTGGAATTGGAGAAACAACCCAGCCGGAGATTTCACTTTGCAGCAGAGAGATGAAAAAATCAAAAAAAAAAAATAATAGAAGAAATATCCCAAACAAAACAAAGCAAATGAAATGAAGAAAACTTTCCAACAAAGAGAAAAATTAATCAAATGATGACGACGCAGCCACGAGTCACAATCGCAGCCGAGCTTCAAGTTCATCTCCCAAATCATTTGCCAGAAAGGCGAACTACAAACATACTTAGATCGCACAAACTACAAGATACTTCTACAACTTCCGCTACAAGCCGACATTGTTGCAAATCTGCACTGCGATGGATGAGCCGAGGGTAACAATTTGGTTTTACTTTTATCTTTGCCTTTGTCTGTTGTCTGGTGCCTGGCACTTCACTCTGCACTGCACATTGGAGCTCGCAACTTGGAACTTGGAACTTGGAAATCGCAGTTGTCGGGTGAAATTTGTTTGCGGCTGGTAAGTGAATTTCAATTGTGCTGGAAATCTAGCAGAAAGATACATTCTAATTGGGTTGGGAAGTCAGCTAAATAAGGGAAACTTAATGAACAGCATTGGGTTTTTTAAAATCTTGAATAAATGCATGGATAAAATATGAAGTTTAATTTGGAGCTTTAAATACAAACACTTGTTTAGAAATATTAAAAAAAGGATCTACAGTTATTATAAATATTTGTAGAATAATAAATGTAAATAGTTATAAAAATTAGAAACAAAAATAACAGCACGTTAGAGAAAAATACACAAAACTTAAACATTTATCACCAATAACAAAACAGTTGCAAGATTTTGAAATCATTTGATGAAGTATTATAATTACAATGAATTATTAAAATTGTATATCCAAGGGAATTTAAAAAATGTTGTAATCAACGTTTAAGTCTAATTAAATAATCAATATACCGCAGGGTGCTCCCCGAATAAACGATAATTTACCACGAATCTATATTAAACTCCGCATGAATGGGATCTTCAGTTCAGACTCCAGCTGGTGGTCTATATCATATTTTCACCGAATGTAACACTGACATCTCAGGCCAATGAATTCATTTCACCCAGTTGGATTATGCCTATGCCCATGGAAACATCCAATCCAAGACCAATGTGAAATAAAGCCAAGGGACCACCAGGAGGGCATCTCCATAATCGGCAGAAGGGCAAAAAGGGGGCAAAAAGGGGGGACAGCTACTTCTACTTTTGCTCTGCTTTCCGTTCCCTTACATTCTGTTTATTTACGATCATTGGGAAACGCGGTGGAAACGCAGCGTGCCATTAAATCGTTTAAATGGCTTCCTTGGCACTTCATAATTTGCCGATCAGAGCGCCCCAAACTCCAAATTGCCCTCAAAGAATCGTTGCGTGTGGGCGTTGCCCATTTTGCCCCGCCAGAGGATCTATAAAAAAAAAAACAGCGGGGAGCGGAAAAAGCTGGCGGATCATGGGGATACCAGAGCAATGTCCACTGCAGCTGGACTCCGAGCTGGAGCTTCAAGTCCAAACTGGAATAGCAATTAATTGTATATTATTTGCGCGTCGTTTATTTACAGCAAATTAGCAGAGTTGCAATTTTTCTTCAACAGGAAATTATTGTTATTGCCGTGGCGATTGCCAAGATCGCCAGTGAAAGAGAGAGTATCGAGTGTGTATATCATAAGTCATTTTCTTCTCGCATTACATTAAATGAAAGTAAAAATAGTGTCTATTAAATTAAAAGATTAAGTTCAAGGCTAAGAAATATATTTCTCAATGATGCTTAAATTAATATATTTATTTCTGTAGTAAATACCAATCTTAAATGTTTATTTTTATAACATTTTTAATCATAAAAATCACATCAAATTTATGATCTATAAAATGATTGGAAAATATTTACAAGCGTGTACAACTATTTTCCAAATAATTGTTTATTTAAATTGCTAGCAAATAAAAATGCAAATAACAATCAAAGCATAAATGTTATGTCTTACTCACATTGCAGACCAAATATGTTTTAAAGCCGTTGTAAATTTAAACGACTCTGTTAAATTAAATCGAGAAATCATTTCATTTGACTTGATTTCGGTTTCATTTTCAGCGCTTTCCTTGTTAATTGAACGTGGTCAACACTCCGACACAAAATCGGTCTCGGCATTTCCATTCCAAAAATTTCCCTTCACCTCAGAGGCGCTCCAATGAACATGGAAAAGCGGACGACGACGGGCTACGATGCGGAAATCAAAAGTGTGGCCAAGCCAAAGCAAACAAGAAAGAGAGAAAAGGGTTGGGGAAAAAAGGTCTTTCTTTCATTGTTGTCATTCGATTATCGATGGCTGTCGAAGGCATTTTCATTTCACGTAGTAGTTTTCCCCCATTTGCACTTTTCCCCAATTTCCAGCTACCTATTTGCACTTTCGTTTTCAATTAGGCGGCTGGCAAGTGATCAAAAACCTGATTTAAAATTTATGTTTAGGCCCGGTTGCATTGCCCGATTCCCTCCCACTTTTAATTTGGCTTTGCCTTCTGGGCAGTTTCCGTCGTTTTATGTCGAAAGGAAGCCAACGAAAATCGCCCCCAAGCCAAGTAAAAGTTTCTGTTTACGCATTCAGCTTTGTTTACTTCCTTGTTTTATGGTCATTTGGACTTTAAGGTCCAATTAGAAGTGGGGAATATCCCAAGAAGAACTAAAACAGCAAATTAGCTTAAATTTTGCGTGACTTAATTAGGAGAGCCCAGGCCCAATTACATCATCACACTGCCTTCATTAACATCAGTGGATAGGAAAGTGAACTTTTACAACATTTTCTTCTAGCCGATCATCTTGTTCAGGGGCCTGGAACGGAGCTCAGGGATTGAGTGTGGTCAGTGCTCGCTTTACCATTATGATAGCCATCGGGTTATATAACCCCTATAACAAGCTGGGGCAATCATAAAAGCCAGATCATAACTTTGTAAGAACTTTTTCCGGGTTTCGCCCTCTCTTCTTCGGGTTTGTTAGACAAGATGTATTAGAACTGCTTCTTTTTAGAAATTAAATTCGTAACTAATGAGGTGTATTTCTATAAAAATTCAAAAACAAAAGAAAGGTTATTAAGAAGTATTTCCAACTTTTAAAATAAAGCCCCTTTAAAAGGCTTTCTTATAAATAAAATGTTCGTAACAAGTATTTTAATTTGTACTCAAACTTTGTACCACTCAAATTCCAGTTAACAATTTCAGTTAACTAATTTTCTTACTAAAAATATCAACTAATTTTAAACTACCTAAATTCTAAATACCTCTTAATTAAGATAAATATTTACCCTAACCAAAAATTTCTTTAAACATCCAATTAAAATTTCTTGGAAGCTTATTATATTATTTCTTGCATTCCTTTCCCTAACTCATGCTTTTTTATTCATTTGTTTTTATTTCTGCAAATTCCATTCTCATGTTCAACATAACTTCACAATTATTTGCAATTAATTTAATTTAAGAAATAAGCCAGCTCAAAATTTTGCACAGGCACTCTGTGACAAATTAAACACAACGAAAGGAAAAAATATTTGTATTTAATTGCATTAGCGGCAATTAAGCCCAACCGGCGAAAAAAAAGTATAAATAAATCTTGTTGGGCAACTGTGGTGGTTTCTTTGCGTTTTTTGGGCCAATTTAAATGCATTTGGAATTATGATAGAAAAACTCCGAATGAAACCCCAGTAAACGAGTCCAACCAGTTGGGCTCTAGGCTAGGTATTTGTAATCATAATAAGACGGCCTGCAACTCCGACTTGGACCCGATCTCTCCTCCAATCCCCCGCCTGTCTCCACCAAGGGGTGGGAAGCTGTGGGGGAGTCCGGGAGGCTGAGGAGGGGGAAGGCATCTTGTGTGGCTCAACAACAACGAGACATCAAGTTGAAGTTCGCACGGCACTTGAAAATGCAAACTAAACGAAAAAAACTATATTGTATGGATGATAATAGAAAAAAAGGCCGGAAAATGGCAACACGAGGTTTTTGAATACACTTTAGTGATTAAAATATTTTTTTATGTAGTGCTTAGAGTTATAAAATTAAGGGAAAATATGAAATGGAATTTATATATTCAAAAAATTTATGATAAACATAGTAAATATTTTTCTAATTGTTAGATTAAGTTTAGTTTAGATTAAATTTAGGTTTAGATTAAATTTATTTACAGTTAACAAAGAAAGTATAGGCTTAAAAAAGTATACGTACATTTTCTTCACAGAAAATATAATATTATAAATATATTGACGTGGCTTCTAAGAAAATGTTAAAATTAAATTACATATTATTGTAACAAACTCTGAGTTTTTAGTCAGCTAAACAACTTCCAAAGAAAGTGTATGATTATATATATACCTAGATATCTATGCAGTGTATATTGTAGAAAACAGTCAGCGGCAACAACAACGGACCAACAAACAACAGCTGCCTGACAGAAAGTACTTTCTTTCTTAATAAGATGCGCAGCTCGCATATTTGCAGTCACAACAAGGGTAGAGTAGGGGATGAGGTGAAGAGGAGAAAGAGGAGGAGACCTGGGGAACTGAAAAGCCAGTGATGCGTCTACCTTTGGCTGCCTGGCGGCTTCTCCTTCGCCAAGTTAATTTGTTGACTGCCTGCAACTTGCTCTAATGCATGCAGACAGACTTCCCTGACTTCCTCCGACAACTCTCCGCCAGCTTCTTTGAAGCCCCCGAGTACAGTTCCCCGGCAGCTGAGACAACGACAACATTTGCTGGCAAATAGTTTTTGCGCTTATCTCCCAGAGGAACAACAACCCAGCAGCATCAGCATCAGCAGCAGCAGCAGCAGCATCAGCCGCAGCAGCAGCAACTGCTGCAATGACACAAAAGTGAGTTTTGGGAACTGGCAAAGTGGCACAAAGGTTGACGGGCAAAGTCGAGGCAAGGCAGGTGTTGAAAATATGCCGTCGCCGTTGTCAGTGCATTTCTGTGAGGGTGTAGTGTATGCAACATCACAAGCAGCAGCAACATCACCAGCATCCAAGACAAATGAGGCAAATGGGTTACCCGGCTGGAATTGTCTTATCGTTGACTGCGACTCTATATAAGGCCACGGTGGATTCTAAACATTGATGCAGAGTACTTGATACGGATGAATAGTTAAGGAACTTTTCTTAGAAACTCCTTTAAAATAAATAAATATTGTTTAGAAAGTAAAGTAAATGAAAGAAATTTCAGATGTACCTAACTAAACATGTTTAATTTCTTAGTTTAAATGTTTTTCCTTAGCCTAAAATTATCATTTAAGCAACAAAGAAAACTCGATTAATAATACTTTCATTTTTATTTTTTAGTAAAGATTCTAGTTCTCCCGTAAGAGACTTTTATAAATTTAAAATCGAATACAAATTTTTCCTAAAAGGTATGTCTAATTTAAATTGCCAAATCAATTACCCAAAAGACCACCACAGTCAAAACGAAATGAAAACAGAATGTTAACTGCTGTCTGAGCATTACACCCACTCAAAAGCAAACAGACACATTTGGCCTGTCACTTGGCTCATTTGCATGACAACAACAAAAACAACAGCAAAAACCTCTGAGGCAAATTGCTACTTACTGGCCAAAAGACCCAAAAATGTATTTATCAAAAGGCAAGTAAAAAAAGACCAAGACAAAGAAATGGAATTAGAATTGTTTAAATTAATTTTGGGTAAACAACTTTATAAAGAACTTCTTGAGAAGCGCAAGCGTGTGAAAACAACAACGGGGAACAAAAACAAATTAGAGTTATGAGTGCGAGTAAACAATTAAGCCGATCTACGCACTCATCTGGAGAGGGGATCAAAGAACTGGCTTCTACTTTCAAATTTCAGATTCTGTTTTTTTTCGGTATTTCCGTTTACATAAATTAGTTGTAAGACGAAATTTCCCATCTTTCATTTTTTTCTTTTGGTTCCCATTGCGTAATTCTCACCTACCATAAAATAATGTCCAGAACTTGGAGATTGTTTCCTCTCTAATTTATAATTTTTCCACTTTTATTTCTCTTTTGTTCGCTGTTGCCTGCCTTTTTTATTATTTTTGTCACGCACTCTAAATCAATAAAAAATAAAGATAAATTTGTATAGCAATTTAATTTAATTTGTTTCTCGTTCGTTCTTTTACGATTATTTTTCTTTCGTTGTATTTCGCTCAGCTTTTTCTTTGTTCTTTGGCCACGTTAATTTACGTTGTTGAATGAAGTGGCCCGTTGCCTGTAATTATTTTTTACTGAAATTGCTAACCTCTCGAATAGTTGCGATTGCCATAAAAAGAAGCCTAAATCGTTTTCGATCTTATCTCAAAGTTTTATGGGCTGTTTAGCTAAGTGGATGCGACCTACGTTTATGTTTTATGTAATCAGTTTTTCAATAGGTAACAGAATAGTTCCGGTTCAAGATTCACTCGAATAATATACATTTTTTGGGAGTTACTACTTCAAAAGGTCTTAATCCAAAAAATCTATCTGACCTGTGTGACTTTTCTAACTTGCTTGCTTTTACTTTTACCCCCCACATAAAATGTAAAACTAAAAAACATTTTCCCTTTTGACTAAACATAAATTTTGTGGTCGCTCACAAATCTCTAATTAACATATTCCGTGAATTTGTGTAATTAAATCTCAAGCTAGGAAACAAAGTTTTAAAAGAATTTCGCTTAGCCAACGACAAAACATAAATCACGCTGGAAATTAGGGAAACGAAAGTTTGCCAATTTGTGATAATTTCTTAAAACGATTCCCAACTTACGTTAATCTCTTAAGAATATACATATTAAATAAATTTGTCATAAGATTATTTAAAATAGTTAAGTTTACTTGACTAATACTTGCTTAAAAAAATGTTAAGCAATTAAAAAAGCTTAAAAAGTGTTGCTCAACAAAAACTTGCATAATTTTATTGATTCTAAAGTCTTATAAAGAGCTTAAGTTTTGTTTTACTGAAAGCGAAAATGTTGGGTGCGCAAGAATCGCTGACCATCATTTTCTAAATATAATTTTATGGCCAAATGTTTTTTTGCTGATCAGCTCTTTGTCATGCTAATTATGAAATTTGAAAATGCAAATTTCTTATGGAGATTCTCAACTTAAGATGCCGAAAAACAAAAACCGGAATTTGGTGGGCATTATTTATGAGACGTTTATTGATTTCACATTTGGGCGTGTGCTCCACGAGCTGCTCGGCAATTTGTGAAGCTTCGTTTCTGGTTTCCATTTTGGAGCGTTCCGGGGGATCTCTGGATCAATTGCCAATTACTGAGCAAACCAAATATTTCTCTAATTTGCTGACACGAAGCGGCGGAGCTCGCATGTCACGGCCACGAGGAGTTCCAATCAAAACTCTGGACCAAATAACTTGCTGCTCCCAGTGGTTTGATGCCTCTGCTCTGATAACTCCAGTCAGGCGATGTTTTTGGACTGGGTTTGGGCTGGGCTGGACTGGGTTCTGGATAGGCTTAGCCTGGGATTTGGCGATCGCTGGCCAGCGAAATATTTTTCTAATTAATAATAATAACAATTGATGTCCGAGCCAAGCCATCGTTCACGGCTAACGGAACTGGCCGAGAGGAATGTGGAGCAAAAGGTGTTAAAATTGTATTTATTTGCCCAGTTCTCTACGTTGTGGCCTTTCTTCGGGCCCAACATCTAAGCGGTTCATCAAATTCGTTCTCCTTGCTTAAATTGCATTTTGCTTTTCAAATTAAAAGTGAGGTTTCTGCGGTTAACTTGGGCTCGCTTGGGTTGGTTGCTGTGACTTTGTATATCTCAAGAGCATCTTTTTAATATTTATTTATTACTTTCATGTTATGAATTATAAGATTTAATGAGAGATGTTAAAGTAAATAAAGGTTTAACTGTACTAACATTAACAAAATGCATTATTATTCATTAAAAAAGGTAACGCTTTGTTTAAGCTGTAGAAAACTATGGAATATTATTTATATAATATCTCGAATGTTTAAGAAAAAGTTTGAATTCCCATGGACATTTTTGCAACCCCCAAGTCACTGTTACTGGCGATCCTATACTTTCCCTCCACCAAGTTGGTAAGAAATTGCAACTAAAATTATTTAGTTTTGCATACCACACATAAGCACACACACCCCGTGAGGGGCAGTAGAAAAATTCATTTGTCCATATGCCAGAGATAATTACCATGACTCGCACTCGAACAAAAGGTGCTGCCATAAAGCACACGAATTTTATTGCATTTTATAATTTGGCTCGCTACCGACCCAGCTGAACTGAACTGAACCCGACACTCTCGCCGACTCTTCACATATGAGTTCACATTTTTAACCCGTGACCCAAAGCGGTCGTAGGTGTCGACAACTGACGCTGCTGGTGACTCACCGGGTCGTATTGTTTTCATTTTCGCATAATTACAAAAGTGGCAAATGCTAAATGGCAAAAATGTAACAGAAGTTGAGCGGGAAACCCTATAGAGGCTTGGGAAGTTTTTTTTGCACTGCATTTCCGGTTGCTTTAGTTTCGGTTTTTGTTTCATTTATTCATTTTCAGTTGTGTCTGATGTCATTGACAACAATACAAAGAGGGGGTTGGCGAGGGGGGTGGGCACTCGAGCTAAAGTTTCCATAGAATTGTGATCTCCATTTAATAGTTCTTTTGTCTTGATGACTCGTCCAAAAATGGTGCTAAAACAGACGTCAAAGCTTCGAAATTGAAAGTGTTTCAGCGCCTTCAAGTGTGGGTGCCAAAAAAAAAAGCAATTAACCAAACAATTTGACATTGAAAATGCTTGAAAAGTGTTCAAGATTTGAGTGAGGAAAATGATTTACTTTGAGATATCCTATTGCATAAATGACAAGTTCGTTGCTTAAGTCATTCGTATTTGTGTGACAACATTTGGCTTAAAGTCAACACAACAATTTAGCAGTCCGACTTGACAATCCCCGTTTGAGCATTATGTAAAATAAAAAATGATTTACCTGTCTCATTTGTCTGCCTTTGGAGCTGCTTCTTCCAACACTTGATCTATTTTTAGGCCCAGAGCTCACTGAGATCTCAGATCTTAAATATTGACATACGAATTTCTTGTTTGTATTTACTTTTGCTCATAAGAATCGTCTTCAATTCTGTTTGAGCTTTTATTTCTTTTAATTAGGCACCATATTTGCGGATGATTTCGGCGCTGATGATGAGCTCAATGATGAGCAATCAAAGTGAATGCCGAGCAACAAGTTTATCATCTATTGAGCGGCAAGGCAAAGTGATTGGCAAACAGCAATCAGAAGGAAACTTTAGCCCTCACCTCGGGCATCAGCAATTATGGTTGAATCTCCACCGATTGGCTGACGAGGAGCAATTAGCGGCATTTGTTTACCGAATCAAGTTGCAAGTGCAAACATTGGCGGTTAAGTGACAATTTTATGGGCTTCTAAATGGCGTTATTGGGTATTGGCCCACAAAATGCAGCCTTGGTAATTGATGGCCATGATATTGATGGGCTTTCAATAAAGTCAGTAAGGGTAAGGAATAGGGAAGAACAGGCCAAGTTTTCTTTATTCTTTATTCATCTGAGATCGGTACTGTCATTGTGTCTTTATTTATAAGTAAGACATAAAATTAATAAAGAGTTAAATATATAGAAATGATAAAATAATACGTATGTAGGTACACATATATTGAAATAAAGCAAAATATTAATTACAGCTATGGTTATGGTCATACTATAGTGTATGTGTGGTAACGTGTGGTATATATGTATGTCCCTCAATTTGATTATTGTGCCAATTTTGTTATTCAATTTTTAACCGCCTCCATGCATGCAAAAGTAATTTGTTTGGCCAACTGGTAAATTACAAATTAAATGCAAATACCTTTTTTGCAAAATTCCCATAATATGCATAAAGCGGAAGTTTGGCACTATCGCGCAGACATCAAACAACGCTACTCCATGTTCATCGGCCAAAAAAAAAAAAACCAAACTTTCGCACGCCAAAAGCAACAAAATCATCTCTCCAGCAACACCTCAAAGAAGAGTGTGCAAAAAAAAAAAAACCCCACACACATAAAAAACACTTTCAACCGCTCGCATCTCGGACACCTACACCTCGTCTATCCAGCAACACACACAGCATCCCAACTAATGTCTCATGAAAAGCAAAAGTGGGCAAAGGTATGACACATTGTAAAAAACACCAAGAGGTAAACAAAATTTACCAAAAACTATGTAAATAAATTTGCCAAGGCGTAGTAAAAAACTTTTACTTTTATTGTTGCTGATGCTGTCGAAGCGAAATATTTGCGCATCATGCAATTTGATTGGCAACAGAGTTGTGAGTTGTGTTTTCGAGTGCGATATCAATCGAACAGTCGTAATAGAGAAAATTTCGATAGCATTACCACTGCAAACACTAAAATATCCCAGCCACCAAGTGCGTTGAACTAATCAAGTTCGTTGCCTAAGTCTTTTGATTGATTGTACACATTTCCGTTGAATGCCCCTTGGGAGTCTTATCAACATTTGTGCTGCAGTCTGCTGCCACTTTTTCTTTTGGTTTTGATTCACTTTGCATGTCTGCTCCTGGTGATTGAAATGTTTGCAATTTTTACGGCAGTGGAGGGGGCTCTCCTTGCCACTAACTTAGGTCTGCCTAGTTGCGGCATTGGAGTGGGCGGTCTTTAATCAAAGTAAAAGGCTTTTAATATACATATTTGCGTGTGCTTATGCAATGAAAACAGAAAACACCAAATGAAACTGAGACTGATATTTCTACATCAAAAGTCATTTAGGCATTACACGAAATTTGAAAGTAAAATTCGAAATATTTCCTATTTTACATAATATTTATAATCCATTTATATAATATAATATTTATAGTTAGACAACTTCAAAAAGCACATTCTAGTTTAAGTATCAAGTTCTCAATAATAAACCTTAAAACAGTTCCTTAATTTCCTTGACTTAAAAGTCCAGGAATTTCCCTACTTTGGCTCTGCTTTAAAAATTAGCTTAGGATAACTCAACAAATGTAATGAAATTTAATAGTTCCTGAATTTTCGTTTAGTTAATGCAGAGATTATTTTTTTAAAACCTAAGCTCATTTAGCTTTATAAAATATTAACATGAAACAAAAGATAATATTAAATATAACAAGTTAATCAAAATTTACTATTTGAAATGAACCCATAATATTTCCTTGCATCTCGCCGAAATTATGGCGTAATAAAAGAATATACACATTTAACAATGGTAACCCATTGGGTTTCCCCTAATAAATTTGATCACTTTTACTATGTTTTTAGTTTTCCCCGCCTTAAGTAAAATGTATAAAATGTTTTCCCATTTCTAACCCCTGATGTTTCAAAATCAGTGTAGTCATAAAAGTTAAACGATTGCACGAGCTATTAAATATTTCAGACACATTTCGCAGACAAAAATTGTAGCAGTCTCCAAGCCAACGAAATAAGCCCAAACCCAACCCAAACCCAAATTTAGGCAAAAACTTAAAATGTCTTTTGGAAATGTTGAGCGCGAAATTGGCAAACTTTATGTGCCTGAATTTCGGTGTGCAATTTGCGTTTAATTTGGGGTCACACACATTTCGGGCGAACCCCGGGCAATGTTAAGTTATGTAAAGGCGAATTTAACAGTCTGCTAAGGGACGGAGCTGAGTCGAGGGTAATGGCAATGGTAATCAATGTGCAGCAGTTTCCGAAGGCATTTTAATTGCCACAGCGCAAATTGCAACACTGCATCACTGCAACCTGCCCCGCGGTCAGGCTAAATGACACATGTACCTGCTCTTTCTTTCCATCTTTTTCTCTCTCTCTCTCTCAACCCGTGTCTTGGCCCGCTTGTTGTTGTTGCGGCCGCCGATGCTGTTAAAAAGACTTTCACTCTGGCCAAGCGAGCGCTAAAGATGAAATGGCTATTGACTTCGTTTTTGGCCAAAAATAAAACTGAACCATTTACTAATTAGCTTACATTTTGAGCGATTTATTAAGCTTCAGATTTAAGCAGAGCTTTTCTAGCTACAACTTATACTTAAGTCGTCTTTAAATGAGAAAATGAGCTGTCTGTCATTAACTCAGAAAGAGCACAATATAAATGTTTCATTTTAAATTAAATTTGGCACTATATGAAAGTATTCAATTAACTCCCAGATTTATTCAGCGTATTTTTGTTCAGTTATAAAAAACTACTGATTGAAGCCCATTTTAGATACCAAGCTCAGGGGAAATTTTTTTATTTTCTATCTCACGTCACAAAAAGTTAAAGGAGCATCGTTTAAAAATAATTATTTTGTCAGAAAAATGGTTTAAAAACAAAATGTTTAACTATTAAGTTGTCAAAATAAATTCTTAAATCAAAATAAATTTGCATTGAACAGGTAAAATAAACCTTAAGACCTGAAATCTAAATAGAAAATGTAAAATAAAACACCACTTCGATCGCTTACCTTCTAGCCTGCCTGGGAATGGACTGTGTCCAGCACACGGGTGCCTTGTGGAGTTGATGCATATTCCTGGACGACTTGTAGGTGAGGTCGCCGCACTCCGTCTGCCACACCTGCAGATTGCCCTCCGCCGGATAGAAGGTGTACAGGCTGTGGGTGGCCGATGCAATTACCGGAGAGGAGCCGTTACCCTCCGTCACATCGACCACGCCAGCGGCCACCAGCGGAGATAGGGTGGCACTAGAAATTGGCTGGACCAACAGAGCCTGTCCGGCTGCTGGGGCTCCTCCCCCGGTGGTATTGCCTCCGCCCGTGGTCTTGTAGTTCAACATGCGGGTGGTGGCTCCCGGAGGATTACCATTACTGCTGCTCACATTGCCATTCCCGTCGTGCTTCAGGATCAGGCTACTGGGATCGTAGCCGTGGCGATTGTGTCGCGATATGGCGTCCACAGAATGGGAGCGAATGTTGCCGCTTCGAGGCGGGTTTATGTGCAGTCGACGACCGCGTCGGTAGTTGGAGGTTCCTGTTCCGGTTCCCAGATTATTGCCCGATCCCTGAACTCCAGAGGTCAGTCGATGGTTGTGGACACTGGAGGCGGCACTGGGCACCAGGGGTTGTCGTTGTTTTTGGTACTGGAGGCGTGGCTGTTGCGGGGGCGGTGCCTGGTGCCGTAGTTTTCCCTGATCCTTGTAGAACTCCCTCCTCTGCAATTGGGGAGCGGCCAAAGTGAGTGCTCCGCGGATATTTCCAGCACTGGCCATGGATGCAGTTGCTCCAGCCGTCTTAGTGGCGCCCCCAGTGGCCGCCGAACTAAGCTGGGCCAGCTTGCTGGCATTGTTATTGTTATTGTTATTGTTATTACTAGCATTGGTATTGTTGCAAGTGCTGGTGCTAGTGCTAGTGGTTCCACTTGTCTGATGCTCCGAATCGGTGGAAACCCGATCCGGATCACTTTCGAAACCTTCGTCCAGAGATCGAGTTGGACTCAGAATGGGCTTCGAGTGCTGCTGCTCCAGTTTCGTAGACATGGCTGCTGGCCACTAAGGGGTATTATCTGTGTGTTGTTTTTGTTTTTTTTATTTTTTTACAGCCTGGGTATTGGGTATCGTTACACTTGCTGCACACATGCACCTATTTCTCTCTTTCACTTGTTTCACATCTAATTTCGCTTTGCCTTTTAGCTCGTCGTTCACTTCGCGAAAAGTCGCGCCAAAGTTGCAGTCAACAGTTGGTTTTATGTTCGGTTTTTTTTTTCAAAAAAGATCGCAGCTCCGTTACACACGTCTGAATCTCACGAAAGTTTTTTTTCAACTAACTGAATGTTACTATATCGACCATCGACTTCACTTGCTGCCCCACGGAGCACAAAGCACCCAGACGACTCTCCCGCTCTTGGGAGTTTCTCACCTGCCGCAGGTTAGAGAGAGAGAGAGAGGAAAAGCTTCGCTCGGCACTTGTTGCCGCTGCACCTGCTGTCAGAGAGAAAGAGAAGACTCAGCTGTTTACCAAAAGATATTCGCGAAATTTCCGAGAGAAAGAGAGTGCAAAGGTGAAACAGGAACAGATCAACAGAGAAACCTTGACATCTGCGCATTTTGTTTTTGTTGTGTTTTTTTGTTTTTAGTTGACATTTTGAAAACGTAAACAAAGTAATTAAAAATATAAGGAATTGCATTTTTTGTTATGGTTTTAGTTTGACCTATTAAAATGTTAACAACACATTGCGGATACTTTTGAATAGAACTTAAAACATCCTGATCAATATTATTTATGCAATTTTCTTCAGACAACGGAAATGTTTTAAATGTTTTCGTTCCCTAAATAATGATGTCTTAATTGGGAATCATCAAGCAAAACAGTTTTGAATACAACCTGTCTTATATCTTAAAAGCTATAATAATTTAATTTGTTATTTTATAATTTATAGTTTGGATTCACCACACCAACTTTTCTAGCCTCGACTGTCAATGAGCTAAGCTCTCTGCTTTTGCTCTCTTCATATTTCTCTCTTGCACCTGGCGCTCAACAAACTCTCACGCTCGTGGCATTTTCATCAATGAAAATACCAACTTCAAAGCAACAGCAACAACAATAACCGGCACAAAACCCGCTAGAAGAGCGGTCGAAAAAAATGAAAACAAAACAACAGTTTGAAAAGCTCGCTGAGAGCAGGAGTCACATGCTGAAAGAGCAGAGAGCTTTCAACACCGACACCTGCTGCACAACTGCAACAAAAGGTGAGAGAGTGAGAGGGGGTAGTGCATTTTTTCACTTCATTTTTTTGCTCCTCTGTAATTTGATAGCTGTCATAAAAAACAATTTAATTAAGACCGAATTATTACCCATGTGATTATCCACTTTTGTAGGATGCGAATGTTAAATTTTGTTTTTAAGGGGGGACATCTGAGTAACTTTTTTTAAAAATCGAAAATTTTTTTTTTCGCTTAAATAATTCTTTATGGTCTTAAAAATAACATACCAAAAGATAGAGACCGGCAAAAGTGTCTAAGTGTCAAAATTTTCCATTCTGCGGCGATGCCTCACAGGTAGATCCCATGGAACCTTTTGTGTTTAAACGCGTTTTTCTCGAAACCACTTTTTTTGAGTTGGCCGGTAACATAACTCGAACAAATCTTAACCGATCGATCTGAAATTTTGACAGTATATTCAAAATACCTTTGTCTATCGACACTCGTAGGATTTTTTTTTTATATTGCTTACTTTTTTTTTATCAACAATTTTGTGACTTTTTTATTCGTGAAAACGTTAACTTTTTTTTCAATCACTCACCATTTTGCAAAAAATCAATATATCGCAAAAAATCCTACGAGTGTCGATAGCTGTTGAGTTAAAGAAACTAGCCAAACTTGATTTTTTGTTCTAGATCCAAAATAAAGGACGTTAGCTTACCGGCCATGGACCCCCTTTTACGAAAAAGGGCCTACGAAGAAATGCTGCACAGCCGCCATTTTGTTTTTGATTTGTTCCAAAAAAATTTTATTTTGTACTTCAAATCTTATATTATAAAACCTACTTTACAAATTTTCGTTTGGCTTTTTCATTTGGCCAACAAAAATTTCAGAAAATCCGCTTTTTTTTTGCCAGTTACTCAGATGTCCCCCCTTAAGTAGCTTAGTCTACTAAAATACTGATTTCCGTCTTAAAAAAAATAGTTTTAATTACAAGTAATAGTTGAAATTTGAGATCATATATTTTCAAAACAAATTAATTTGTTACTATTTTAAGTTATTAAGTTATTTTTTTTTTGACTTTTAAGTCAAACTATAAGTAAAGGACACCTTGATCTTGCGTTAAAAACTATTCCTTTAAACTGTATTTTTCCAAGGCAAAACCTTTTACAGAGTTTAGATTATAATCTATAGATTATAAAAACGTACCTATACGTTACTTTAGCGATTTTCAAATTAGTTAATTTTTCTTAAAAATTCAGTTTATTAAAAAAATAATAATATTCTTGGTAGTAATATTATACCCTTTATGGTTTAAAAAGATAAGAATAATAAGAAAATATTCTACACTAATTAAATACAAGATTTAGGGTATGGACAAGACTCATAATCACTGTAACAATTACTTATATTAACAATATTTTTACAATATGTTTATTTGACTAAATAATTTTGTCTAATAAATAATAATTAAAGAGATTTAGGATCCCATTTTTGCAATTCTTCACTAACTTATACACTACATTTTGTTGAGTACTTCGTGATCTTGCTCTTGCTTTTCTTTGAAAATGTTGATAGCACTCAATGATTGTAATATTTATTTCTGTTGCTGTTCTCGTCATAATTCCATCGATTTTCGCTTTTCACTTTATTCTCTCATTTAGGAAATCATTCACTCTCAGCGGCGATTTGATCCCAGCTTTATGATAGTTTCGCTAGCCGTTGGTGTTGCATGTTGCTGTTGTTGCTGTTGCTAGTGTTGATGTTGCTGCCGTTGGTGGTGCTGGTGCGGCTTTTGTGTTGCTGCTGTTATAGTTATAACTGCAATTTAATTATATGAATTTTATAGTTTGAACACCATAAAAATGTCGGTCTTAATTGCGTTTTGGCTGTAACTCCGATTCCTCCCCGGATTCCGGGCCTTGGTACCTTGTTATCGGTTTACGTGACGGTATTTTGATTTTTATTATTACACTCAGAAAAAAAAAATTCCTAAATTTTAGGAATTGTGGACTACATTGCCAAATTTGATTTTTTAAGGGCACAATGGACTTAAAAAGTGAAAATATTTGGATTTTTGGCCTTAAATTGATCATTTAAGGCAATACAACTTAAGGAATCTACTATCCGAAAAATAGTCCAATTACCTTAAAAATTATTTCGTACTAGCTAGAGGGTAGCCTAGGGGGTAAGCAGGTGGACCCACGCGCATGGGAGCCAAAATGGCCCGGGTTCACTTCCTAGCGGTGTCAAAACAAAATTTTTTATTTTTTTTTGCTAAAACTTTTTATTTTTTTATTTGCCGTAACACTTTCCTTAATAGTAAAAAACTATTTAACGTAGTTTTTAACTTAAGGAACACTAAGAAACTATAAATTTGGCATGCACATACACATCCTTTAAAAAGCTGTTTAGAACGGCGGCTACTAAGAGCGACTGTAGAGCAGATGTTAGGACTCACGCGTACAGATCCAAAGGTCAGAGGTTCGAATCCCAGTGGAGTCAAATGGAACGTAAGTTTTATAAATAATATCAAATGTTTAAAATTAATATTCTTCTGCTTATAAATCCATTAAACGAGTCAATTCCAAGCAAACAATATGAGAAAAGTCGAAATAAATATTTTTCTTTTCAAGGCTATATTTGGACTAGATTTAAGGATATTATAGCCTTAAATGTCATGGACTTAAAATAAGTCCATGATTCCTAAGCGCAAAAAATAGTCCATTTTACCTTATTTTAAGTCCATTTTTCGGTATATTAGTCCATATTTTTTTCTGGGTGTAGAGATCCCCGACTTCCACTTGGCGGTGACCCAAAGTTTTGGACCGCTCCGGTTGTTGGGCTACTACCTATTACCGTTATGGTTAGGCAACGATTCCCGAACACTCCATAAAGTTCAGCTTACGTAGATGTGTAAGTATGATGCGGTGGGCGGAGCGGGCGGAATTGGCGGTAGTGTTTGCGGTTGGCTTGTGTTGGGTTCATTTGGGTTCAAGACTCAAGCGCAGCCATAAACACGCCGTAAAGTCAACAACTCCTCGGTCTTGGGGGCAATCAATCAATCAAAGTGCAGTTAGAGTTGTTCTCGGCCAGAAAATAACAACGAAAGTAATAACCATAACAATTTAAAGAAGTGCAAGTTCTCACTTGGGAGGGAATTTGGATGTGATTGGGTTCTGGTCAGGAAATATCTATACCTTTTGGACTTAAAATTAATTAAAATTGATTAAACGCTAAAATATTATGACCACTAGAAAACATAAATTTTGTTGCATTACAAAATGTTATTATAAATTATTTTAAAATAATAGAAATAAGTTTTAAAAGGTTAATTTTATGAATTTGACACTCTTACCGTTTGGGTTGCCTTTAAGTTTTCTAATTTGTAATCCCAGCTAATTTCTATCTGCCCAAATTAAATTTTCCATGAGGCCAAAGCAAAGCCCACCCATCTTAGCCCCCACATCGATCAGCTGCCCCATTCGATTGACTCCTCTATCAAACTGCTTACATTTGTAGTACGTTACTGCCGGCCATCCACCATCCACTATCCAACCATCCATCCACCCATACATCAATTGACGGCAATAAACAACCGTAAAATGTTTACAACCAGCCCGAGAAAAACCCACAAAACGCTGCCCCCTCTCGATTCCAGTCAATTTCATCTGATGGGCGGCAACGAACGCGACGCAAGAAGAGTTTTCCGGAGAGGCGGAGAGGAGGGGTACTGAGGGGGTGGTGGCTCTGTCGCAGTCTCAGTCTCAGCACCAGTTTAATTACAACTTTACCAGTTATGACAGACGTCGACTCTCCGATCTTCACCGAGCCTCTCAGATGCACCGCCTAAGCACACAGAAGCAACAACAGCAGCATATGTCACATAATTTCCACAATTAAAACATAAATTGAAGCAGTGCCGCAGTCAGCTGTTTGGTGGGTGATTAGGGGGGAGGGTGGAGAGGGGGCAGAGAGGCAGTGGGGAGGGGCTGGGGGCTGAGCAGGTGCAACAGGCCCAGTAACCACACGCATGCGTAAAACGGTTGTTGTTGCTGCTCCTGCTGCACCGCCAACAACAACGGCAGCAACATGCATGCACTTTTCACAAGGAATCGTAAAAAGTTAAACACATCAACAGCAAGATTCTCATTAACTTAAAAATGAGAAATTATTAAAATACGATCTTGTAATCGAAATACGTTGAAATAAGCTTTAAAATTCAAATGTAGTTCTTAAATTTAGTTTAATCTGACTGCCACACAACCCTTTCTTTATCTGAAAGTTTAAACTTAATTAAATGTTATTTGCTGATAACAATTTTAGGTAAATGCATATTAAGTAAATGTATGAGATTTCTACATTGTTTATTTTTGTAGTTATGTTTACTAAACAAAGTGACTTGAAAATTTTAGACTAAAAGCGTGAAATAAACAAATTAAAGTACACCTTATAATATTATATACAGTTTTACATTTAGTGTTACCTTAAATTTGTTTTATTTCTTGTCAAGAAAACGGTAATAAAATTTAAAAAAGTAGTAAACTTAAGATTCATGATGATTTCGTTTTTTACCCTTTCAAAAGAATGTTTCGTGTACCATTTTATAAATTCGTATACGTTCTGTTTCCCTGAAACACAGGGTATCTACCTGCACTTTGGCAACTGGTGCGGGGATACCGAGTGCAGGGACATGTCCGCCAGCCGGTTAAGCGACAACGATAACAGCTACACAGCAGCAACATCAACGACGCAGAGGAGGATGAGTTGCAACTGGCAACAACAAGGCGTGAATGCCGTAAGCTTATTGAGGAGCACAAGCCACTGGAGGATGATCAGGGGGGATCAGGGGGACAGGGGCAAGTAGACCCGGCTGAAACGCAACTCGGAGGCTGACTACATCATTACCGTTTTGGCCATGGGCCGCTTGCCATTGTAATTGATGTTGTATTAGAACATCATTTACGCAATTGCCACAGTTAGTTGTTGTTGCTGCTGCTGCTGCTGCTGCTGGTAGCTGATGTTGCTGGTTGGGTTTACAGTAGTGTTGCTGCTGCTGCAACAGGAGTTGCTGTTGTCGGTCGGTCGGCTCCTGTTGTTGCTCCTAAATGGGTTGCTGTTGTTATTCCCAATGTTGTCGATGCTGCGTAAAGTCTTTAAATTCCTGTGCTCATTGATTTCAAAAGGAATGTTATTTTTGTCTGTTGCTTAACTCTTTTGTGTTTTTTGGCTTTTTTTTTCCAGTAAAGTAATCATGTTTATTTCGATGTTTCTGTAGTAGAAAAATGTTCTTGTTACTATTTATAAGATTTTAATATTGAAAGTGATTAATAGCCTTATATTTATTACCCAGCTAAATTTACTTTACAAATTTTTGGAATTCAATAAAAGAGTATTTTTTTTTTATTTTTATTTTACTTTGTTTCTGATCTATTAAATATGTTTGTATATATTTTAATATACAAACACACACATTTTTTTCTTTTTAAATTTAGAGACAAAAATCTTGGCTGTTGAAAAATGTTTATTTAAATTTGGAAAAGTTTACCAAGAAAAGGTTCTATGACCCAAGAAATATTTTATTTCCAAAGTTATTCATTTTTATCTGTTGGCTTATTTTGCTGTTATTAATTTCATGCTGCAACCTTAAAGCAAACCAACTGAGCAAAGCAGAATTTTTGAAACCCAGAGAATTAACCTGCCTGACAAGTTGAGATTGAGCCGGCATTGAAGTAACCATCCTGGATTACCTTGCCATTGGCCATGGAATGACTGATGGACGATCAGGTATCAGGCTGTCATATGTGGTTGGCCTTCATTAAAAAATCAAGAAACATAAATCCTTAAAAAGAAGTTCAGAGGGAAGCCCAGGAAAAGAAAAATCCAATTAACTGTGTGCCTGAGTGAAAGTAAATTAAAGCCCCAAATGACTTCCTCTTTAGCTTATTTGACAAACCGCTGCGGACGCAAAGAATTTCCCAATCAAAGTCTTGACTAATCCACATAGATGCCGTCCAACCTGTCTGCCCCCCGGCCAACTCCTTTAAGCCAGCTCTCAAATGTGTTTTGCCCGAAAAAGGTTCAACTAACGCAATGCCGCCGCCCAAAAAACCAAATGGTAAAAAAAAGACCGAAACCGAAAAGCAAACGCAGAATGCAGAATGGAGAACGCAGCGCCGTCGGTCCATGATTGCCAAATCAAATAGCCCGAAAAAAAAAATAAATCCAAGCTACAAAAAAAAAAAAAACAGAATAAAACCAAAAGGAAAAACTCTGCGGCACGAAACGAGGCAACATTTTTTACGCTTAAATGGCAGATTGTTAAAATAACAGAGGCGGCAACGGCACGCAAAATTGAACAACGGCACGCAAAATTGAACAACGGCATCGCCATTGCCCCCGAGTGGAAAACGCGGGGCGGGGCGGGATTCTCCTGGAGGAGGAAGAGCCACCAACTTTTAGCCAACCCACCGAGGAGCGGACCAAAGAACCGACCATCCCAACAGGTGCAAGCCAAGATTAACGCAAAATCAAAGCGGAAAAGTCTGACGCGCGTCGAGGTAGGAAGAAGGGGCAAGCTAAAGGGGTGAGGAGCATTAGAACATTTATTTAACCCAATAGCAGATCCAGGGGGTAAAACAGACGATAACTTTAAGGCAATAATATCACAAATTTTAATTAAACTTTCGATTTAAAAAGGTATGTTAATTTAATCTATTGGTACACATCCATTGTTATTTTTTTAATAGAAATATGGTTTTTTCATATTTTGTTTGAAATTATAATCCAATTAAATTAAATTATTATTAACGAAAACTATTAGATTTAACATATGCTTACAGCAAAAAATCTGAAACGGTATCTCTTTACCTCCCGTACATACTATATAAAGCTATTTAAAATCTTAAATTTATTCTTATTTATTGTTATTTTGTACTGCTTTAAGACGTCAATAAAAAAATATTTTTATATTGTATAGTAGTATAAAACATGAAATGATTAAGTTTATTTAATTTAATTTAATATTTTAATCCATTTAAATTTATTCTTGATCCTTAATAGTTCTTAAAAAATAAAAAGAACGAAAGCTTATGTTTTTTAAATACCAAAAAATCTGGACATTTTGAATCAAGTATGATTAAGTTATAACCTTAGACACTGCAAAAAATCACAAAAAATCATCATTAGGAGCCCAAGGGTTAAAGGCAGACTTCAGTTCCCCCAAATGGCTAACCGAATGCAATTGCTACCGACTCCGTGCCCCTCGTGCCCCGCCGGTGGAAGCGCCATGCCAGAAAATCAGACGCGGGCCACATGCGGCAACTGGGACTTGGGAAGTCTCCAAGTTGCAAGTCGCTATTGCTACTTCCAACTGGCAACTGCCAACCGGCCGGCAACCTGCAACTTGCAACTGCTGCGAGTCGCGCTTCGCTTTTGACTATATCATTAGAAGCATCATTAGAATCACTTGGCAGCGACTTGGCTGCGGGCAACGCCTCGAGTGGATTTTTGCTGCTGCATAATAATTGTTGCAGCTCCTGAGCTCGCCTCATCGCGCGATGGCAGCCTGAATGTTGCAGGTTGCCAGTTGCAAGTTGCCGGTTGCCGGTTGCAGATTTTAATTTTTTGGTTTGCTGCCTGTCGATTTTCAGTTGTTTACTCTTTATTATTTTTTTTTTTTGCTTCGTTCCCTTCGCTGGGCATTACACTTTTGATTAGCGCTTTCCGAGAACAGCCAAGAAATTAGCCAAAGAGGAAGAGTGAGATACCTCTAAGGTTTAACTTAACGATAGAGTTTACTTTGGCCCTCTGTTTGCATTACTTATAGGGTGTTTTAAGGGTATATTAAAAATTATAATGTATACAAATATCTTAAATTTTATTTTAACTATTACTAAACATATTTTAAAAATGTAAATTCCTACCTATAACATCAAATTAAATATATTTATATGTTAATTTGTACAATTAAATGATTAAGTTTTTTTTAAGCAAATTTAAAGTTTTTATAAGCCTATTCATTAGTAACACCTAGTTACCTGTTGTAATAGTTTTTATTTCATATCGGGAAATAATTATAATTAGCACAAATTATGAATGATAGATACCGGGTATCTGAATGTCGAAAAGCTTGCACATAGCGTGTTAACAATGTTTCTTATTTTAGTTATTTCCATTGTTTAGCCCTGGCTTCCGGGGCCATTCGCAGTATCATTTTAACACGTTCGAAATGAGTCTAAGACTTGCATTTATTGCTTATTATGCTGCGCTTTTCTTTTCTAATCTACATCGGCGTCTGCTCTGTTTAGAACCCAGCTGAAGACCCTGTCTCAGTTTTCGCCTCTATGGCCCAGCTAATTTTTTCTACATCAGCAAATAATCTCTGAGCTATGGGAACCCGCAGTTCTCAAAGCCACACCACACACATGCCACAAATTGCGGCACGTAGCTGCCATTTAGTGGAATGATCTAAAGCAATTGACAATTGCTGTACAAAAAAGACTACAATAAAACAAAATGTATCAAATTTAATTCATGTCAAATTTTTGATTCATGAGAAGAAGCTGATATAAGTTTCCCAACAGCTTTGCTTGAAAATTGAGTGATTTTAACTTAAAATTCTATAAATTTACAAACCAATATTCTTTTTTGAAATTTAGTATTTCGATGAATTTAAATCTTTTATGAAACCAATTAAATAAAATAATTATTGCAAATATTTATGAAAATGTGATTTTAAATGTTTATTGAAATATAGAAACTAGACAAATTGGCTATTAAATTAAGTAATTCCAGAAGCATAGGAAAAGTCATTAAAAACTTAAATTACTGACTGTTGAGAGTAACTCATAACCAAGCTGACAGCTTTAAATTTCATGTGCTTTTAAATTGATTTATGAAAATTTAAAGAATTGGTTTTATATTGAGCTGGTAGTCATGCCTTGACATTAAACCCCTGCAAGACTTGAACTTCTATAATTGACGGTGATGAGGTGACTCTGGGAACAACCGCATTCAAGAGTGCAATGACCTCCTCCGCAGCTGCAGTTTTTCTTTCTGCGGCTTCGCTTATCGAGTGAACCAACAACAACAACAACAACAACCACCACCGCCAACGCATTTGACAACATTTGTTTCCTCATTACGAACCGAACAGCCGGGGATTTCACCATCCCATCCCATCTTCCATCTCCCATTGCATCCGAGTTGAATGTTAATTGCGCGATGCTGCGAGGAAGCATCTCTGCGGCATCTCGTCGTGCAAAAGAAAGTGAAATGGAAATGGGAAGCGTGGAAAGTCGACAAGAGGTGAAGATGTCTGCCCAACTACCACAGGGTTCACAATCGGTCAGCTGGTGCTGTTTTTCAGTTTTTCCCGCTTTTCCCGCTTTTCAGCTTTTAGGCAGGAGGTGCCTCTGGGGTCAAACGAATAATGTGAACGGTCAACGAGTGTGGAAGAGTTGAAAATGATCGTTATGTGACGGCAATGCTGATGACGCTGATGAGCAGGAAGAGGCGACAAAAATTTGAGGAAATCTTCGATGAAAAATGGCCACGAATGCTTCCTCAAATCGAAAGTTTATGTAGTGGAAAGGCTACTTAAAACATAACTTCGGTGTACTAAAATCAGATATAAAAAAAAAGATTTAAAAATGTTTCATTCGAGTTTAAGTAAGTACTTGGATCACTCAGTTGTTTTTTCCACCGTTTAAATATAAGTATATAACACTTTAAAACTTTTGAATTTTTTAATATGCCCAACCAAATTCAACGCATTCTAAAAATATAATTATAACATAATTAAACACAAAATGTATAAATCGATAAACTTAATATTGAAACATAAACACAAACTATTTAAATGAACAACAACATTAAAATATTTTAAACAAATAAAACAGTTTGAAAAATGAATTGATTAACTTGTGCTCTCTAAGTACAATTCCTAAATAATCATTTTTAATTTCTCTTAAATCAAAATTAATATTAATTATGTTTAATAATTTGTCTTGCAACACATTCTTAACTTTCTGGCCTCATGATGCAAAAGTATTCATTAAAACTTCAACCTCAAAACGAGAGGTGAAAAATCTGCCTAGTGTGCTTGGGCGAGTTTGTGTGTTTTGGAATTTAGTGCTAATGCGTACAAGAAAGAGGCGTAACAACCGAAAAATAATAAAGTGCTAATAATTTCTGTGCAAAATTATGTTGCCCCGACTCCAAGTAAACGTTCCCCTGGGCATATAGCCAAGTTCGCTAGCCGAAAACGCTGAAAGCCAAGCCATAAACAAACAGAGAAGGCAACCTGATCTCAGAGGATGAAAACCGTTTTTTACTCTTTGAGAATTCTTTAAACTTTACCTTAAGGTATTTTTAAGTAGGTCGAATAATGATCAAAAATTTATTTTTCCAATTCTGTACTAAAAATCTCCACTCACTTATTAGCAATATCTGTTTTCCTTCATTAAAAAAAAAAATTCAATTATTTTCGGACTTACTCAAAGTTTTTAAGAATTTATTTAAACCAAAATTTGTAATTATATCTTTACAACCTCTTCACAATGTTACCCTAGAACAGTTTTTGTGGCTTATATTTGCGAGCAATTTGCATTTATTTTTTTTTCTCCACTCGAACACAAATTGCTTGCCATACTTACTTTTGTTTTACTTTTTGGTGGCCCGAAGCTTTTTCCATTGTAAAGAGATTGGTTTGGGCCTTTTGACAGATACACGCGCGTAATTAAGTTTGGATACATAAACAATAAAAAAAAAACAACTGCCAAATTGCCTCCCACCCTCTCAGTGCGATCGTGGGACGAAGGTTGGCCAAAATAAATCAGCCAACAAGACCAAACATCAATTAAACCAAAGCAAAATCATATTTTTTGTTCATGCGTTTGTAAATATTTGTGGGCTGCTTGATTTGGCGGAGGGGATATGTCCATTTAGCTGCCTATGATAATTACGCATAAATATTTTATGTGATTTCATTTCTTGGTATCTATTTTGTGTCAAGGATGAGCGGAACCACTGCCATATAATGGGGTTTTTGGTGGATGCGCTTTGATTGATTGATTGATCCGACTACGGGGGCCAAAACAAAACTATCTTTGAAAAAAGAAAAAAACAAATGATGTCTTAATGGACGTTTAATTGTGTTTTGATTCGTTTGCAGCTAAAAACCTGCAAACAAACCAACAACAAAGATTGGACTGGAAAACGTGTGGAAAACGAAATAATGAAGATATTATCCTAAATTCCTATTAAATTATTAAAAATAAGGTAAACTCACTCATAAATCTGGTTCAAACCAATTTTAATCTGGGTAAACCAAATTTAATTTAAGATAAGTAAGACAATTCTAGTAAACAAAGTATTCATTTAAAAAATGTAATAATATTTGTTGGGGTTTTTTTTTAAAGGAATCGGCCTAAAATATTAAGGATTTACATGGATATGGCTAAAAAGTAAACAAATTGGTTTTAGTAAATACATACGACTTAAACAACTTAACAAAACAACATTTAGAGGTTTAACTCTTGATCTATTTAAAAAATTAAATCTGGAATAATAATCAGATGGAAACGGGAACCCCATGCAGTTTAGGACGCACTGGTGGAGACTGTGTGGCAAGTCAGCTGAGGGATGGGGGCAATTACCACGTGGAGGCTTTCGCTTACCCCTCACCTCCCCCCGCACCCGATGGTGGAATGGAATTGCGGGGTAATTTGCAAACGCACCAAAGCCCAGGCCCCAGTCGCTGGTCAGCAATGACGACCTTAATTAGCGGGCAGAAGACGACCGGACCGGAGTGGAGTGGAATCAAAGCCAAGAACAACAGAGCAAGTAATAGGCAAAACGCACATTTATACATAGAAGTGTGGTTGGCATGGGAAAGGGGGAGTGGGAGGGGGAGGGGACAGGTGTGCGCAGAGGTAAGTGAAGCGTTCATCGACTAGAAGGGCGCACCGCGAATTCTAGGAAACCAATTAGGGCGCCACTCGAAGTCACAGTGGTTGAAGATCAACGGATATTTGAATACAATTTAAATAGGTAAGTCATAATGAAAAAAAAGAAAGGAGAAATTATTAGTTGTCTTGCAGCCATACAAAATATAAAATATAATTTATAAGGCTACAAACTTTTTGCTTAAGATTTACTAAAATTATTAAAATTATGTTATTTGTTTTTCTTTAACTTTATTTGTCCACAATTTAAAATATTATCTTCTCAGTTGATTCGTAACTTTTATTTATATGTTTAAATATAAATTATTCTACACTTTAGTAATAATACGAATTTTGGCCCCCTGATTGTTGGCCATATTTCTCACCACCAAGATATTGGCCAGCCATTTGTAGACTTTTGCCAACAAAGTCTCGTCCAGACTGAATTCCGTGTTCAACGTAAGAGCCCACAAAGTTTCCAAAATCTTGCAGTCTCTCACTTAAGTGACCTGGATAAGGAGCACCTGCAACCAGTTGGATGGCCAAGAAGGCAAAAACTAAAACTGTCTGAAAATAAAATTTTATTTAAAATTATAGACTATATTCGGACATTTTCTACTCACCACAAACTTCATTTCGAATTCAGTGTCAAATGAAATAAATTTAGAAACAGATTCGTATTTATAGGAGTCTTATTAACAATAAATAAGCCCCCTAAATTGTTAATAGCTTGTTTTACAAAGAAGACCGATTTCCAAAAATTTGTCACATTTTTTCTGAGGTACTTGTTAATCTGTTTATTCTGTGAACTGACCACTGACCTGTAAGACATGTCACATATTTTTATAACGAATTCCCAACGGGATGATAAGCATGCCATTCTAAGAAACGAAGATGCTTCTGATTGTTTTAATAATGATAAGGTGTGGTAATGTATATGAGTTGTATGTATGTGTTTAATTTTTGCTGGAATAAAGTCCAACGTTTAACTCAAAGTTATAGCAGTTTTTACCTTAAATTTTCTCAAAGTTCATATTCCTGTTAGCTTTAACCTGTAAATAATAAAAGTACTCTATTGATGTTTGTGATCGTATATCCTTAAATTCCTTTATTAAAAGTAAACAGTTTTCTACATTTATAAGTGATGTCATTATGTTAACGATTTAATGGTAAAGTAGTCCTGGATCAACAATGCTATTTTATTTAGATACAAACAAAAAAGGTCATTGTAAAAAACAAAGAGAGAGTCTTCACGCAATCTTGGTTAGAGCTCTTAAGGGGGGACATCTGAGTAACTTTTTTTTGAAAATCGAAAATTTTTTTTTTCGCTTAAATAACCCTTTATGGTTTTAAAAATAACATATCAAAAGATAGAGTCCGGCAAAAGTCTCTTAGTGTCGAAATTTACCATTCTGCGGCGATGCCTCACAGGTATATCCCATGGAACCTTTTGTGTTTAAACGCGTTTTTCTCAAAACCACTTTTTTTTAGCTGGGCGGAAACCTAACTCGAACAAATCTTAACCGATCGATCTGAAATTTTGACAGTATATTCAAAATACCTATGTCTATTGACACACGTAGGATTTTTTCGATATTTTGCTTACTTTTTTTTTTATTAACAATTTTGTGACGTTTTTTTCGTGAAAATTGTAATTTTTTTTTTCCAATCACTCACCACTCATCACTCACTTGCAAAAAATCAAAATATCGAAAAAATCCTACGTGTGTCGATAGACATAGGTATTTTGAATATACTGTCAAAATTTCAGATCGATCGGTTAAGATTTGTTCGAGTTAGGTTTCCGCCCAGCTAAAAAAAGTGGTTTTGAGAAAATGCTGCACAGCCGCCATTTTGTTTTTGATTTGTTCCAAAAAAATTTTATTTTGTACTTCACATCTTATATTATAAAACCTACTTTACAAATTTTCGATTGGCCTTTTCATTTGGCCAAAAAAAATTTCAGAAAATCCGATTTTTTTTTTTCAGTTACTCAGATGTCCCCCCTTAATTATTGTTTACTTCTTAGATTTTTCCTGTGTATTCAAAAAACGAAATGTTTTTAAAAGGTATTAAAACATCAAATAATTTTTGTTTTCCCACGGTTTTTATTAGTTTACTGTTTCAAGTATGTACTGCATTTCAATTGCGTCAATACATATTATTGATGTCCATCTCTTTTCCTGAAGTCTATGACAGGATATTTTCCATTACTTGTTTTTCCCACATTTTGACCTCCCCAGCCATTTTGTCCGCCATTTTGACCTCCTCCACCGTATTGCCCTCCTCCACCATATTGTCCTCCTCCACCATATTGACCTCCTCCACCATATTGAGCTCCTCCACCATATTGTCCGTCTCCACCATTTTGACCTCCTCCACCATATTGAGCTCCTCCACCGTAATGACCTCCTCCACCGTATTGTCCAGTGTGTTTTCCGCCATTACCGAGAGAATCGAACAACTCCTGCGTGGCCTTTAATATAGCTCTTGTAATTGGAAATGGTTGACCAGTCGGAAAGAGAAGATTTTCACATTTCCCCAAATGAATGCCCACCAAGGCAAACACTAAAACTGACTGAAGAGAATATAAAATTAATAATGGTAATCATATTGGGAAAGTTTCTACTCACCATAAATATCATTACGATTGAAGTGTCAAATGCAAAATGAATTAATTTTGGAATATGACTCGTATTTATAGGCACATGCATATGCAACTTACTCAGAAATAAAAAAAAATGCAAAAATAAATGTTAGTAGCTTTTTTTATAGAGAAAAATTAAGCCATCAAAATTTCTCAAAATTTTTCTGAGGAAATGGCAATGCTGACCTGCAGGTTAGGTTCTTGCCGCAAAAAAAAACGAAATGATAAATCACCTAAGAAATTTATAAGCTTTTGACAAATTGAAGTAATAGCTAAAGAGTACAAAAACTATTTTTATTTGTACAATAGAATAAATCTAACAAACTTGTTTTGGCTCTATAATTAGGTTTGTTTAAAAGTTATTTTTGTTTAGCAAACACGAAAGACGATATTTTAATGTGGCTTATTTGAGAATATGCTGCAATATTGTTGCTGACCAAGATTTTTTTTTTTAATCTTAGTTTTAAGATTTTTTGTTTGTGGATTTTTTTTGTTATATTTACATATGTATATGTTAATAAATTAATAAAAATATAAAACTCAATTTAATATAACTCCTATAGCTTTTGCCTTTCACAAATTTTAAAAAATTTAGTTGAAATTTTGATTTTATTTTATAGTTTATTTTTGTGTTTATTTTCTATAAATAGTTATAATGCTTTAAATACTCTTAAAATCACATGATAAAAATTCTTTTCATGAATCTATTTCATTTTCCATAATATTGTTGGTCCCTTTTTTCTTGATGAAAGTATCGGTATAGTTGTGGATCGTCTTGAAAAGCTCATAAGGGTATAATAGAATATGTTGATCCACTTTGTGGACCATGATTTCCTGCACCACCATATTGTCCGTTTCCATATTGTCTGTAACCATACTGTCCGTTTCCATATTGTCCACCATCATATTGACCGTATTGGCCTGTGTATTTTTTTGAAAAATCAAGAAAGGATTCCAAAACTTGTGTTCCAGTTTTCCATGCGAACTCAAGAATTGGAAAACATGGAGCACATGTCCCCAGATGAATGCCCACCAAGGCAAAAACTAAAATTGTCTGGAAATAAAATTAAAATTAATATTGTAGATTATTTTCGGACACTTTCAACTCACCACCAATTTCATTACGATTCCAGAGTGAAATGAAAGAATTTTAGAAGCAGGTTCGTATTTATAGGCAACTTCATGCTTTACTTTGAATTAAAAATAAGCCCCAAAACATTTTCGGATGTTTTTAAAAAGAAAAATGAAGTGCACAAAATTTGCCACACTTTTTCTGAGGTATTGTAAATCTATTTGTTCTGTGAACAAACATTTCTTAGCGATTTCAAAATGTTGTGATAAGCACTCCATTCTAGGAAATGTTTTTTTGATTATTGTATAAAGGTGATATGTACATACTATGAATGCATGTACAGTTGCGGTCAAAATAATAGCACTGAGAAAACGTAAAATGCTTTAAAATCATACTCTTAAAGTACAACAGGATTTTCTTATTAATTTTTTGATAAAGCTTGTTTACAAACTATTTATGCATTTTACTCTGTACACATTTTTTTAATGTAACCATTTGTTTCCACTGTTTAGAATAACAACATAATTAACTTTAATTTTCTGTTTATTTTTAATCTGTTTTCTAAGTCTATATGTCGATGATAGGATATTTTGAACACCCAAATTGGAGAGGTTTTATTGCTTCGGATACGATCCGAGCAATAGATAGAAGTCCAACCACAGGTCCCCCTAGAACGAGGCCAACATAGTCCAATGGGATTGGAAAAGGAGAGACCAGTTGAGTGCCCAATAGGACGAAAAATAAACACACCTGCTAATATAGTTACAAATTAATATAACAAATAATTTTTCGTATTATTTTAAAGTTTGACTTACCAACAACCTCATTGTGTAGCAGTTTTAAAATAAATGTATTTACATAAGACTGACTTATGAACACCACAATATGTAAAAGAAATTGTTGCTATCAGCAACAATGAGCCATAAAAATCAACAACCAATTGATAGGATTAAAAATGTTCTTTATAAGAAAGAAGTAAATAAAAAATACTTGTTCGACGACACAACATTGTATATATAACAAAAGCATTTTAATCGAATTGATAAGCCTATGTGTTATTTAAAGAGTCTTATAGAAAGCCCATCGGGAATATATGTATGTTCTTAAAAAAATATTTATTTTTTAATTATGTTGTTCTTAAAATGTGTTTAGTTTTTAATTATCTTAAGCTTAATCGGCTGAAAATTAATTTATTTTTAATTTTTTGTTGATTACTTTTGAACACCATCATGAAAATCTGTTTTATGAATTTATTTTATTATATTGTTTATAATATTGTTGTTAGCCATAATATTGTTGGCGCCCATATTGTCGCGGGTAGTATTGGTATTGTTGAGGATTGTAGTGACGGGCTCTTAAGTCCACAATAGGATATTTGGATGCACCACCACCACCACCGTTTGGTAAGCCACCAATAGGTGCGCCTCCACTTTGTGCTCCATCGTTTTGTCCTCCGCCGCCTGGACCATATTGTGGAGGTGGGCCATATTGTGGAGGTGGACCATATTGTGGCGGTGGGCCATATTGCGGCGGTGGTCCATATTGTGGTGGTGGGCTATATTGTGGTGGTGGGCCATACTGTCCGCCACCATATTTAGCTTGTTGTTCTCTCAGCTTCTTCTGTTCCCCAAGCTTTATTCCTTCGGAGACGATTCCAGCAATTGATCCGAAGAGTCCATTTAGGGCTCCTGCTTGAGATCCACCGGGAATGCCGAAATTCTCAAAACCGTTTGGAGTCGAAGAGCCCAGATGAATGCCCAAAAGGACGACAATTAAGCACAGCTGCAAATTAAGTTTAAAATTAAACTTTAAATTTATTTTGTTGCATCCCTTCAAACTTTAACTTACCAACATCCTCATTGTGAGTGCAGATTTAAAATAAATGTATTTTTCATCAATGGGTCCGATTTATATGTTCTTCAACACAAGGAATATGCAAAAAACAAAAGTCCAATGCTAGCAGCAACGATAAGGCAGAGCTAAATCGACGATTAAATTTATATGAGTACTAAATGTACTCTAAGTGAAAGAACTTTAGCAATATTAGTTATATATAATGCTTTTTTTTAAAATAATTTACAGTAGGTATGTTAAAAGAGGGATCAGGTTTAATTTGCATACTTTCGGTGAGTCTTTTTTTTTAGGATAATATTTTTAGTTCTTATATTATATTTATATAATATTTATAACTCCTTAGGAAAATTAAATTTTTTGAACTACAAAATTTGGATGGCTTCAAGGGTATGCAAATATTGGCTTGCGAAAGGTAGCACGATAATGTTGATAACAACATAATTTTCATTTCGTTTAACAAAATAAAAGAATTTTTCTATCACTTCTCGGAATTTAAATGCTATCAGCAATGTTCCTTTTGCAACAACAATGAATGTAGAATGCAAAAGTTTGTTTACCTCTTGAACTGATAAGTGTGCTTAAGTAAGAAAACGATTTCGGAATTTGCTACTATTAATTTTCACTCAGTTTAAGTAGCTTTGTTAACCACTGTGCAAGGGAACTTGCTGCAGACCCCGCGCATCAATTGAGATATTATGAAATCCACTCCACTCCCCTTTTCCACCTGCGAGTGCGTGCGGTCCGCATTCGTTAATAGAGACGCGTCCACACATGTACATGCATCCTCCTGGACCTCGCGCTGAGCTCAACGGACCCACTCTGGGGGAACTGAACCGAACTGAACTGATCTGGACATCGCATAGCATTTGCCTTGTTAATGATGTGCCGTGCGCGCATTTAAATAAAGTGCCGCCCATTATAATGAGCCGAGCGCACCACGTCTCAGTCTGCGTTTTCCTCACCGCCTTCCATTACACAGAGAAAAACAGGACTCTAGTATGTGTCCATTTCAGCAGGAATTTGTGTGAACACAGAAAAATCTGTTCATAAAATCTAAAATCAAATTTATTTCTTGGCAGATGATGTTTTGAGTATGAAAGTTTTACTTTCAAATTGTTGAAAAAACTAAAAATAAATTTGTTTTTTTTATAATATTTTCCTCAGTGTACTCTCTGCATAAGGTTGGTATTATGCGGCCATCGTTGTCGACATCTCAACGTCATAAAGGAGCGGCAGCCAGCGCCCCAACCCCCTTCCCTCCTCCCCCTTTCAGCCAATTGCTGGCCTACGCATTTGGGTCTGTTCGGGTTCTAATGAGCGGCTCATAAAACGCGCTAAAGTTTGCACATAAAAAGGGTCGACGTTGACCATTGCCCGAGCCCCATATGAAACGCATAATTAAGGCTGCGAAACTCGCTCAACTGAAGACAGCCATTAAATCGGGGGGCTTCACTCTAACGACGGTTAAAAATGCATTTTTAATAGCTAAATTATTAACAAAGAATCGATTTCACGTTCATTTTGCTTGCGACTACACAAATTGAAACAACATTCTGAGATTAAGGATAAAAGCATTGGGGTTTTAAATTATTTATAATTGATGTATTAAACATGTACCTATAACTGATAATTTGTCAACAAAAAAGTACTATGAGGATTTATTTGTTATCATTAATTAAAAATAAATAATTTTAAAATTTTATTTCAATTTAATTTAAAAATATAAAAAACATAAAAGACATCAAAACCAATAAAATTGTCAACGAGGAAACTTGATTAATGAAGTATCAAACTAGAAAAGTTAAAATCTTGAAAAAAATCTAAAAAATCTTTAGATAGAAAAATTAAAAACTATTAGAAATGCAAATAAGTTTAAAAAAAAAGTGCTTAGACATGTGAATTTAAATTTATCTCCAGCAACACAAAGCTTTCAAGCAGTGACACATCACAATAAGAAAATTCCCATTTGTAATCAGGCGGAAGAGAAATATTATTGTTGCACTTGCTGCAGTTGCCTCGAGTCGCATCTTCAATAAAAAACAAATATTTATCGCACAGCATTTTTCCAGCAATTTTCAGTCCACAAAAAAAAAAGGAAAATTAAATATTTTTCCCTGTGAAAATGTGCAAATAGAAAGTTCGTCTCTCACACCCGCCGAATGCAATAAAACAATTAAGGCAAGGTGAGAGGATAGTGGGGTGGATAAGGTGAGATGGGAGGAAAACTAAGGCAAAACTGCAAGCTCAGCGAAAAGAAAGCAGCAAATGGCAATTTTCTAATGACAGTGGGCAGCGCACAGTTTGGCAGCCACTGAGACCACGCCCCTACCATCGCGGGATCCTCAGTTTCAGGTTGCAGCCCCCCTTTATTTCTTGTGTGGTCGACAATTGACATAACATAAACATTTGCACACGGACACTTGGCCACAAACTAAAACACAAACACAGGCAATCGCAAATCGCCTAATTATGGCCCTTCGTGGCCGTTCTTCTTCTTCTGGCCCATTCAATCGATTCAAATGCCCCACAATCTTTTCAATTATTTCTTATCACCTACGGGACCAAGGCAAGAGCAATACACTGAAAAATATTTAGTTGTTTATGTACAGTGAAAATTAAAAAAATGCTTGGGTTTTTGAGGAACATTTTAAGATCAATTTGGTCAATCGTCCGTAATAATTTTATTGAAAAGTTCTTTGGATGTTTAATGTAAATAAAAATAACATGAGTAACAAAAATTTTATTCTTATTAAATAATTTCTGTTTAGATGTTTAAGTGGTCAATTTTTTGTAATGGTTGTTTTAAAAGCTTTTTAAGTAAGTATAAATCAAGTAATTTTAATTACAATTTAAAAGTTAGCACTTGATTTATTTTAAAAAATATATAACTTTCATTTGTTTTATAAATACAATGTAAATCAAGATTTTTCTCACCATGTAGTCGCACATCTCGCTTGCAACATTGTTGCAAGTTTCCGACCAAGTTGCTAATGGCATCCGCTGGCTTTGTTGATTCTGTTTGTGGTCCTCCTCCTGCTGGAGATGCTTAGCATATTTGGCCATTGGAGGACGTCCAGCGAACGGGTATCTTAATTGTCCCGACAAACGACAATCGGTTGATATAAATTTGAGTAAAATTTCTGTCTATCGCCACAAGTTTCCCCGACTTTTTGCCTGTCTCAAGCTGCGACCGTTGCCAATTTTCGGCTTTCAGCGGATTTTTCTCGCGTTTATCCATCGTTTCCAACATTTTTCGGCGGATGGCAGTTGTTTGATTAATTACCATGGCCAATGCGAAGGAAAATCGCTGTACGAGTTTCGTTTGGCGGGGCTTTGGCAAATTGTCCACAAGTTCCGGCCAAATGGGGGAAAAAAAACTATTGACAAATGTCTAAACGGAGAAAGGGGTTAGGAAAAGGCTCGACAAATTTGCTGTCTGGTATTATCCAAAGCTATGCATTGGGAAAGTTGCCCCGTTGTGGGGTAATTGGTTTCCTTTTTATTTGTAAGGAATTTTATTTATAAAAAAAAACGCTAAGTAAAATTCGGTATTCATCTTAAATGTACTAATATAACTATTTCTTAACATAGACGGAAATTTGTTAGAAATTTGTTAGCTGAAATTGCTCATCGTTTCAAAGACAGTTCTTTTTTGTACTACCAATATTTTCAACCATTTCAACAGATGATTCTCGCTACCAAACAATAACATTTTTTTTTAACCCCATTACTCGAACTTTGTGTTCTTCGAGATCGGTTTACATGGCTTAGAAAAGTGAAACCACTCTCGCCACCTGAGTTGACACCTGCACACGATCTGATGTCTCCATAACCGTAACCGTCTTACATCGATCGATCGATCGATCCGCCAGCCACTTGCACTTTCAGCATCGTCATTCTAGTCGCGGACAACTTTCATCTTTCATTTCATCCCGTATCTTTTGCTGCCTGCACTTTCGTTCAATCGGTCAACGCAACTTGGCTGCCGGTATATGTATATGTATCTGCGTTTTTGTGCCCCATCCGTACACTCAAAAAAATATTTTTACTAGTAGCTATTTTATAAAAGAGTTAAACTTTAAAAGAAAGAAATCAATTAAAAAATATCAAACATTTTTTTGGAACTACATGTGTTTTAAGAGGAGGTCAAACTTTATTATCAGTTTTCATTAAGTAACTTAAAGGTAATTTAAATAACGTATTTAAAATCTATATAGTAGGTACTTGTGTATATGAAAACAGCTTTAGATGGATCATCATTAAGCAACCTTTCTTTCTGTGTACATTTTGTTGCGTTGCATTGCCTTGGGGGCACCTTATGATGCCCGTCGATGGTAATTTGCATATTTTCCGCATGCGCAGACGACTTGAGTCGTCGGCCAGTTTATTAAACAAAAATATTGACATGAAAATCGGCTTTCGATTTCCACGGGACAAATTGTGCGGCAGTTGCAGCACCACACTGCAACACTGCAACAACCGACCACCGAAACCGAAACGAGATTAAATGGAAAGTGAAGTTGCACATGCGTCGCCAATCAAGCCGATGAAGCTCTAAACTGAGTCCGAAGTCTGAGCCAACTCCGAGCCGCTCCATCTGGTCTGTCGTCTGTGTAATTAGGACAAAATGTCTAATGTTGACCAATGCCGAAAAAGTAAATACAACTCGGTCCAGTTTGGTTTCGTTTTACGCACCTTAATGATCATTTAGCGGCCGGTGTTTGCTGGCCATTTAGTCGGAGCGGCTTTAAGCCGATCAATCTGGCTGCAACTTTTACCGCGACTGGGAAAGTTCTTCTTCAATCACTTTGACCGAAGATGTCGCTTTTTGGAATGTTAACAAAGATGGTTTCGATTTTCGTTGGGAAATTCAATTTCACTTAAACCGAAACCGAAAGTTTCCGCTTCTATTTTGGGAATTAAGTTGGGGATTATATTTTCAAAATTCGATTTCTCGCGTTACTTGGTGAGAATAGAAATTGATACAACGATTTTTAGGGTATCTGAAAGTAGGAAGTGCCACATTTCTGTTATAAATCGCTAAAGAAATTTTCTGTTGTCTTCTGTTGATATTTTATAATTAAATCAGTTAACAACATGAAAGCTTTTTAGTCTTTATGTCCTTTAAAAATTAATATTTATTCACGCTACAGATTTTCCATAGATTAATTTTAAAAGTGGGTAAATATGATTTCTTTTCTTTCTAATTAAGTCAAAATGAAGAACTAATTTTTCCCACTTGACAGACACTGGAATTCTGGTCAACCTTTGTAGAATGCCAAATGAGGAAACTCAAACGGCAGGTTGGATTACGAAAAGAAGTTCCGTTAAGAGCTTGGCGGCTCCATTAACAACCGAATCCGAATCCCTCAGCTATTTCTCATTGCACCGAGCAAAACTGAATTAAAGCAACAATTATTTATTTAATCATATTTCATTGAGATTGAGCAATCAGCTGGAAGAGAAGAAGCTCAGAATTCCCGGCTACCTGACACTGCACCAGCAGCAGAAGCATCTTCTGCAATTATTTGTGCATTAGAGGAAGCCAGCTACCTCGAGCTGTCGGCTAATGTCAGTTTAAGTGTGGCAATGAATAGAAAACATACCGAGGAAGTGCACCGGGGAAAAGCGAGCTGGTGGGAAAATACTTGGCCAGTTGCATCTGGCTGCAACCTGGTTGCTGGGCTTCAAATATTATTCGCATTAAGAATGCCTGAAATGCACAACAAGTCCTTAAATGAGTCCGCTATACGACTTGAAATCCCAATTGCATTAATGCAGTTGAGTGCCCCAAAAACGGCAGCCCACACAGTAGCTGTGGCAGGTTACTCAATAAAAGTTAATGGGATGCTGTGACCATAAGTGTATTTCGAGGAAAAAACTGAGAACACTTTTGGCCATCCATATTAAAATTAAAAATTAATAGCAGCTAATACGTTAAGATAAGTTACTGCTTACCTAAATATATTTATCCAAAAGTCAAACAAACTTTAAAGTTAAGTACATAATTACGCTTTTAACATTGACTAAAAAAAAAAACCCGATTACAACTACAAAAAATTTTAAAATTAATTAATTAAATTGGTTAAACAGGTAAACAAATAATTAATTCCTACTTGTTTTTCCCACCAGTTAGGAACAAAAAGAGTGCACTTCAAAAACGAAACACTTTCATGTGAATTTAATAATAAATTCGTACAATATTTATAAAACAAATTGAATGCACTTGATATTTTATAGAAAATAAATTAAGTTTCGGGATGACACGGTGAGTAGTGCAAAGATGAAGTGTGAGGGAGGAACAAAAGGCACAGAAGGGTCAGACTGCAAACGAACTATGTTCACTCATCGATAATCTCGGTTATCTTGGCACTCTCGGCGAAAACGTCTGGGATTTCCGCGTCGTCGGAACGCTCGATGATCCGATAGCGCTCCGCTGCTGTCAGACACTGGATAGCCACCTCCCTGGCCTTGGCACGCGTTTCATCCGGCAACTGACCCAAGCCGCTTAGTAGCTCCATGATGTCCGTCTCGAAGAGCTTCTTGGCGATCTCCTCGCCCGAATTGATCATGTTCAGGATGACCACAATGCCGCGATGCTGAACCGACGGACTGGGATTTGCGATCAGAGTGTGCAGGATCTCCAGGCAGCTGGCGACTTCCAGGATCTTCTCGCAGCACTTGACAGACACCGAGGTTAGCATTGCCAGAGCTCCGGCACAGGCCGTGGCCGTCTCCTCGTCCTCATCCTCGCAGAGGAGAGCCAAGAACTTCACCCGATCGTTATTGCCCTCGTACATCTTAATCACATCCTCGCTCATCACCAGATTGCACAGACATTGGGCAGCTGCGCGGGTGAGGTAAAGATGATCCTCCATCAAGTAAAACTCTATCTTGGACACGCCCTGCTCCTTGATGATCCGCTGGCGGACGCTCTCGTTCATGCTGGCCAGATTGGTGAGCGCCATTAGGGACTCGAAATTCTCCAGCGCCGTGCAATCCTGCATCAGGAGGTTCAACAATGGACGGATTACATCTAAAGATCGCTGACCGCTGAAAGCCACCTCCGGATTAATGGTGATGCCAATCCTAGCCAGCGCCTGGCAGGCATGACGTTTGCCCTTATCGGTGCCCTCGAGCGCCATCCGAAGAAGCGCCTTTACGCCTCCATCTTGGACTACTTTTCCTCTAAGTTCCCTCAAACCACAAACGGCATTCAAGACTCTGGCAATCAGCTCCTGCGAATTGTGACTCTCCGTTTTGGCCAAAGCACACAGAGCGGTGGTAATGCCCTCATTTGCCAGCACTGTAATGCGCTTGTTAATGAAATCCACATCGTCTAGCTCGTGCTCCTCCGGTATGTGATGCTTGGCGAACTTGGCCAGCTCCACCATCTCGGGCAACAGCTCCTGCTTCTCATAGGCATTGCACAGATTCACAAAAGTGGTGACCACGCCATAAAGGCAGGACTGATCTCCAGCGCGGGCCAAGTCCATGAGAGCGTGTATGGATTCCTTGTCCTCAATCAGCTTTTCCTTGCATTCAGCGTCGAGCGTTAAGTAAGCCAGACCATCAGCTGCCCAACGACGAATATCCTTATCCTTTCCCGGCTTGATCAGGAACCGGCGGCATGCCTCCGCCAGTTTCAGGGCAGCTCCGTCGCCAAACGGACGGATGGCCGCGTCCTGGCCACCGTAGCTGCCCAGCTTGCAAAGACCCACCAAGGCGCGCACTCGAATCCCATCGTTCTTGGAGTGGTAGAGGCGCTTCAGGATGTCCACGCCCTGTTCGCAGAGAGCCTTGGCCTTGTCCTTCTTTGAGGAAGCGGCGATCAGGCATTCGCAGGCCACTCGCTGTTGCAGCTCATCGTCGGTGGTGGCCATGGCCAGAATCATCTGCAGGATACCTGCGAAAGGAGATGGAAAAATGTCAGGAATAAAATACACACAGTTCACACAGTATACTCACCCTCTCTGGCAACAACCTGATTGCCCACATCCAATGGACCGCTGAGCAGAGCAGTAATCGCAACGGTCACCCGCACCTTGGACTCCATGTCGGGCGCCAACAGCTTGTCCTTGATGAACTCGTCGATCTGGTCCGTGAACTTCTGCTTGGCCTCATCGTAATACATGTTCTCATAAACGCGGGCCAGACAAACCGATGCAATTGTGGATGAGGAGCCGGTTATGTTCATGGCACTCTCGTACTTGTAATCCGCCAGCTCAGAACACACCTCCAGCAGGCGGCACAGACCCCTGATCTCCACCAGCCGCTCGGCCCATTCCAGAGCTGTATAGTGAACATTCCTGGTAATCAGCTCCATGACGGCATCCCTAGCCGATCCGGAAATCGTCCGATCCGTAATGCTGTACACCAGGCAGGTGAGAAGAGTGTCGATTTCACGGTTGTTCTTGGCGCACAGCTCCTTGTTCGGCTTAGAATCCGTTTTGTTCTTTAGACCCGACAGCGCGTTAATAATGGTTTGTAAGCAGAACTGGGCGGTGGCCACGCAGTCCTCGTGTTTCTGGTCGAGAACCCTCATGAACCAGGGCACTCCCAGTTCTGTGAGAACTCCCTTCGTACGCTCCACGCTATTTTCGCACAGGGCAGCCACCACTCGCACCATGTTCACATAGATGTCGTCATCTTTCTCCACCTTGGTTAGCGTGGCCACTTTGGTCACACAGTGCTCTTTGTAGAGAAGTTCGGCGCCAGTCGGCTCCTTGGCCAACACTACCAGGTTATTGGCTGCGGCGCGGCGTTTATCGATGGGAGAAGCTAGATCGAAGGTGAGGTCCATCATCTGCTTGACTTTCGTGGAGGTTTGGGCATTGCGGGCCACTCGCTCCTCCACTATCACATGCAGCCTTTGGAGCATGGGCTGTACTGTTTTGTTTCCAGGATCCGCCTTGAACAAGGCGGTGGCATCCTTGTAGGCCTCCTCGAACTTCTCCAGAGCCTCATAGGCCTGTGCCCGACGGAACAGAGCCTTGGGATCTCCAGGCGCCGTTTTCAACGATTCCGTGCAATCCTCCAGGGCGTTTTCATACTGTTCCAGCTTGAGATAAGCAGCAGCACGATTCTTGTAGAAAACCGGCAGTTCCTTGTGCTTGGAGCCCAACTTAATTGCATTGCCGTAGTGCTGCACTGCCTCCTCCCAACGGGCGGCCTTAAAGGCCTCGTTGCCCTTATCCTTATAGCTCCCGGCTTCGGACACTTCCTCGCTGATGGTATTTGTCATGGTTACACAATTTTATCTGCGGGAAGAAACAAACTTTAGGTGGAACTTCTCATTGATCACAAATGACTCACGATTCGGTTTGGTTTGCGCCTTCTGGCCTCAATTTCGGTTACCAGAAACTTCTCGATCACTTTCGAACACTCACACACACAAAGACACGTCGGCAGATGGCAAGCGGGAAAATCAAGCACGCTGTGTCGGAAAACTCAACTGCGCTGTTCTATATATAAATAAGATCGGAGAAAAACCAAAATAGTTGCAACAGTTTGCCATTCACAGCGAATCCGCTGCACAGCTGTTTGGAAAAGTGGTGCCGCTTATGGCTAATTTTGGCTTTAATGGCTAGAAAAATCTAGTCAATCTGTTTACGTACTTCGTTCTTATATTTTTTTTTAGCCCAACCTTAAACTTAAACTTTAATTAAAAAAGATTTTTTAATTTAACTCTTGCTCTTCGGATTCAAACATTTTTTGGCTAGTTTTAAGCTACTAGTTCCCAACACCACTGGTTCCGATACCCAGCTGTCTATCGATAACAAAGCAGCAAGTTCAAGTTCAAACAGCTGATTTTGTTTTGGGTTTTCATGTGATATAACGAAGCAAAAGAAAAACACAAGCGAAACGGCCGAAACGGGGGAAAGGAAACGTCTAAGATGTTCCAGCACGGCCCTTTGTTGTGGAGACCGCTGCTCCTGCTGCGCAGCCTGCACCTGGGACAGTGTCAGCAGATGAGCCACTACGATGCTCTGGGCATTGGAAAGCGGTGCACGCAGAACGAGATTAAGGCAGCGTACTACAAACTCTCAATGCTCTACCATCCGGACAGGAATCAGGGGAGCGAGACTGCCGCCAAGAAGTTCCGCGAGATCAACCAGGCCTACGAAATACTGGGAAACTACCGGCTGCGTCGACTCTACGACAAGGGAATAGTGCACACAGCGGGCTCTCAGTATGCCCAGGATGTCCACGATGTGGCGGCGGAACCCGTAGTCGAGGATGATCCGGAGACCAAGTTCTACAAGTCGCGTTTCCAGAAATCTCGAGTGGCCGACTCGGAAGGTCGCACGCCCATCTACGACTTTGACGAGTGGTCGAGGAATCACTACGGTAAATCCTTCGACCGGAGACAGGCCGCACAGGCCAAGTACGACCGGATTAAGGTGCAAAAGGAGTCGAACAAGATGTCTGGCCAGACGGACATGGTCCTGCTCTCTTTCCTCTTCTTTGGAGTGGCCGTGTACCTGATGTTCCTAGCCGAGAGCTCTTACGACAATCCCAAGCAACGCGCGGAGGAGCGGCACAGAAGGGATCGAGAAGAGCGTGAGCAACAGGTGACCGGGAAGCAATCTTAGGGTTCTCTAGCCCAGTGTGTACGTAGAGTTAAGCTTAAATAATTATACGAAAAGGCTATTTTTGTGAATAAGAAACTTGGGTGTTTTCTTAGGGTGAAGTGAAGTGGAGTTACTTGAGTTAAAAATGTAAGAAACATTCGGTATAATATATTCAAATTTCTGCAGTTCAACAACTTTTTATAATACATTATTTTTAATTAGTAAATCAAACGACTAAAAAAAAACTGCAATACTTCATTTGTTTTCTAGGCTCAAAAACTACTTATAGCTTACCAATCTTGACAACATATCTCCACAGATTTTTTGTGTTACCAATTTGTAAATAAATGACCAATCTTTGTGTGAGATTAACTAGGTGAACTTTAATCAAAATTTGCCAGTGCGCTTGCGAGCTGTGTACTTTGTATCAGGACGAGTCTCCAATCCCTGGCGACGTCTACGCTCCTTCTTGGCCAGGATCCAATCGCGAGATTTTTTCGGTGCCTTGCCACGTGCCTCCCGGCAAGCATCGCGTTTCTTGATGTAGTTCACACGACGCTCTTCCTCAGGTGAACCTGGACAATGACAAATTAGCGGGGATATAAAGTAAGGGCCTTTAAGAGAGACTTACCCAAGGCCTTTGGCAGCTCAGCAGATCCTCCAGTCATCAGCACCAAATAGTACTTCTTGGCCTTGGCGGAGTTGGGATAGTCTACCACCAATCCACCGTAGAAACCAGCCTTCATGGCCTGCGAGGTGACCATCTCAATCTGGTCGGAGTTCTCCGGATAGAATTGGAAGACAGCGCGCGCGGTACGAGTCAGACAGGAAAACAATGTGGTGAAGAACTTAAGCAGGCGCTTGTGCGGATTGTGATACGACTTGTCTGCATTGCAGAGCCACTGGAGGGCAGATATTGAGATGGCTCCATCGAAAGTGCCCGGCTTAAAGGGCATACCCTCGCCCATGTCTCCTAGAATTACGTCCCCAGCAACCTCACGTTCCACGGCTATGTCCAGCATGGACTTGGATATGTCTATGCCAATCCACATGTGCTCACTGTCCTCGAGAACGCTTCCCGAGAGCCCAGAGCCACATCCAATGTCCAGAATCAAGCGGGATTCATCATCATCCGGGAAAGCTAGCAGTTCCAGCGCTCGTTCGGCCATTTCCACTTGGATTTCAATGATGCGGGTGCTGAATCACAGAAGTTTATACCAAATATTCTTTGTTAATAAAAAATGACTTACTTGGTGGAATATTTCTTGGCCTCATCATCGTTATAGAACTTTAAGAGAAGTACAAAATTAGACAGTGTCTTTGTTAAGCCCAACAAATACCCACAATTTCTGGCGGTGCTGCATGCTCTGGTCTTCTCGCCATTCTATCTGTATTATTATTAAATTTGACGAGCTATAAAAACAAATTCAAGAGCGTTTTTATATAAACAAAAAAAAACTCAACTACACGTGCAGGTCAGAAAATCAGCTGTTTGCCATTCACAGCGCGACGTCGACTATTCGTCATTGACTATCGTTTTTGGAAAAGTTATCGAACTAGCCTAACATCACATATCAAAGCGCATTGAAAAGTCGTGAAAAATTGAATTTTCCGTTTAAACTAAAAGCAATAACCATGTGAAGTGTGTAATTTAAAGTTTAAACTTGTCAGTGCATCAAGTGTAACGGTGAGTTGAGCCCAATAACTCCCACAACTTGATAAGAAAGCAAACATTTGCATTTCTCCGTGTGGGTGTGGGAGTGCTTGTGAAAATAGTAACCTGTGTGTGTGTGTAATGATTCTGACGCGTCAACAAATACACATGACAGTGTTAAATGCTAATTAGCAAAAGCTATTTGTTGTTGCCGAACGAAAATAAGCTGGTGAAAAAATATTAGTTGTGTGTGACCGTTATGACTGCTTAAAAAAACTAGTGACACAATTTGCGTAGGAAACCCGTTATGCTGACCCGTTTACCTTGCTCCAATTTGCGCAGAAAAAGCGAAAACTCTTCTAGCCAACAATAACAACACCAACAACAGGTTAATGCTTCTCACACAGGTAGAAAACACACACTCTCCTTTCTGCTCTCTCCAGCTGTTTCTGTTTGCCGGGATTCTTTTCGCTCTCTTTCGCTCTCCATGTTGATCATTTACCTAAATCAGTGGCTTTAAAAGCGTTTCAAAAACGAGGTGCATTTCAAACTGCACCAAAACTTGCATTTCGTTTGATGTAAGTTCTTTGTGTTCTTTTTAAATTTCTTAATAAATAAAGCACCCGAATTCAGGTTTATATGCGGCCTGGCTTTGTTCTCGTCTGTGTTTGTGTTCTTTTTGCATATTTATGAGCAAACAGGTTCTCCTTTTTGGCAACGGAACATCTTTCACTCTTTCCAAGAACAACATTCCCGCCTCCGATCGCCGATGGTTACAAAATTTACGCAACAAGCCGCGATCGCGGTCGCTGGCCTCTCCACTCAACAAGTTTGCTAAAACCCCCAGAAAAAAAAGCAGCAGGTGAAAGCTGAATCCTAAAACCGAAGCTTTAAATACGCTCATTGGTTCTGACTAAGCTAAGTAGTTAAAATATCACTACTAAATCGAGATTATTCGGAAGTCACTCAACTTATTTCCTTCGTAGGAATATTTGAAGCTGATCTGTGGTTAGCTATATTTATTTCACAAAGGTAGTGACAAAATGGGCCTAACAATTTTATTAGTGCTTTTGACCTTAAAGGACATCTTTCTATAAATATTTTCGAATAGAAACTTAATTCACAAAAGCCCTTATGGGTATTTTTTTATTTTACCAAGAACATGCGTCATAATCGCAAATAATTGTTTTACATTACCAGAACTCAAATATTTGATTCTTTAGTTTATAATTCCATAACAATATTTATTCAGGAAATGATTCGAATTTTTAAACATCAAGCTTTTGAACTCCCTGACTTCCTTTTGAACCTTGCAATGTTCTTTCCAAAGTCGCGATACTTCTTGATAGAGTATAAACTACAACAGAACCCGCTGCCATCCATTTTGGAAACCAGATACAGATACGGGGACAAAGACAGACACAGACAGAGATACAGAGCCAACTACAGATGCTCGCAACAGAAGGCTGCTGGGAAGAGTCACTTCAGTTGGGTGCCAGTTCTCCAGTTCTCCAGAGCAAACCGTTCCCGCCGGAAGAAAGTAAGAAAATCAAGAAATGCGCAGTGGGTTAACGCTTAGTCCACTGTTGGTGGGGCTTCTAGTGGGTCACCTGGTGGCTCCCGTGGCGCCTGCTAACCTACTGACCAGCTACCTGCCCGCGGCCATGCAGGCATTGGCCTACTACATAGATCTGCTGCAGTACGAACCACTGTCCAGCACCACAGTGGAGCCGCCTTTCAGGGCAGATGATGATGGAGTGGAGACCACGACTAGGAATCCCCTGGCATCTACAGCGCTGCCCACGAAAATGAGGAGCACTACCACGAGGAGGAGCACTACCACGAGGAGGAGCACTACCACGAGGAGGCCCAGTGGAACAGGTGGTTCGGGCTCGGGTTCTGGATGGTGGCAGCCGCCAAGTTGGTGGGAGACGCCACAGAGAACCTCCACCACTGAGAGGCCCACATCGCCACCCACTTTGCCACACCGTCCCGCGATTTTCGCACCAGGTTCCATAACGAAAACGGCTCTCGAAGGCCATGCTCTCTTCGAAGAAATCGGAGATGATGTGGACTTTGACAAGCTGCCTTTGTCTTTAATCCGTGACATTCAAAGCGAACACGAAGACTTTACCAATGATGTGGAGTCGCTGGATAACTTTTTGCGTCTCTACGACGATAACTACGGAAGGGCTGCCTTTGACTTTGAGTCCGCCATGGACCGGTGGAGTAGCGCCTCTATAGCGGGCAAGAAGAGGGTTCCACCCACCAAACCATATGTGGATTTCCTTCTGGTCTACGATCTCCTCAAACGCGATGCCAAGGCGGCAAACCTCAGCAAGTACGAGGGATACTCGGAGGATCTGCTGGCGCAGCTGCATGAGCTGTCCCAGGCTTCATCGGCCAGACAATTGCACACTCTCTTCCAGAGGATGCTGGACCGGAACGATGTCCAGCGATCTGACGTGGTGGCCCGCGTCCAGGGAATTGTCAAAGATCTGGGGAATCCCAAAAGCGCTACAGCGAAGGCATTGGCTTTTATTCCCAGCATGCAGTTTCTACCTTAAGCTCCTAGATACATAAGTCGCAATTTATTCCAGGGACCAGTTGACCTTATTTCTCTGTACTACGATTAACACAATTCCTCGATTTAGTAATTAAACCCAGCGTGGAAATTAAAAAGAATGAAACAAATAAGACAACAGATGTCTATCTTAAGATTTAAAAAAAACAAATTGAATTTAGGTTACAAAAATTTAACTTAACTGTGGTTTAGACATACGAACCTATAGTATAAGATCATAGAGCTAAACTAAAAATAGGTCAGTTGTTGTTATGGTTTTTGTGCTTCATGTTAAGTATTCAGTCCTATAGTTGCTGTTTGAATTTTAAAGCAGTTTGTTGTACTTTTTAGTGCACTTTATCAAGCACTGGTCTATTCTTTTGCCGCCGGAAGTTTTCACGTAAAATGGCTTGTTAGGACAACGTTAAGAGGACATGGGACACACCCCCTTAACCCATGTTGACCAAGTGACTTAACTGACACATTAACACAGTTCCCTTTCATGCGGGTGTGTGCGAACACATAGGTGTTAATGTGTTATCGATGACAGGTCAGCCGGCTGCAATTTGTTGCTGCATCAGCTGCTATGATGACGTCGCGACGTCATCACCCACCCACTCTCTCCCACAAGGCGCTCTCTCTCTCTCTCTTCTAGCGAGTGCTTGCCTACCACTTACACTGGGTCTCATTACTCTTCGTACATGTGTGCAATTGTCAGGGGTGATACAGAAACCTTAAGTAATTTTTGTTGAGTAGAGCATTTGTATGAAATTAATAAGAGAAATTAAAACGCCTAAAGGTATGCAAAATATTTGATATAAAAGCAGAGAGTAGCAACTTTAAAATAAATAATAATTTTTCTAGTATTTCCCGGTGTACGCATAATCATGGGAGCAAGTGTATGCTCTCTATCCGTGCCTCCCTCTGGGTTTAGTTACGCTCTTGCGGCGCTTACGCTCTCTGCCACTTGGTGGGTTGCTTTTGGCCAGCGCTCTTTGATTTCATTTTGTTTTTGTGCTCGGTGCGCGTAGCAAGTGTAAGCGGCTCTTGCGCTGCTTCGCCTTCGAAGTTCCGCCTGAAATCTCCTCTAATTCGGTTTTATTTTTTCGCCATTTACCGTAGATTAAGTGGATGTAGTACTGAAACGTTAATTGTCCATTTAAAATTGAATGCAAATACAATCCATTTAAGCAGCCAAAACAAATCATTTCTCCTGCAAAGTGCTGTTGTCGAAGAGTTATCGATTTGTGTGAAAGTTGCAGGCTGCTGCAGATTGGCGAGCGAAAAGGCAAAGAAAGTTTTCTGGAAATGCGAAGAAACAACAAATCACAACAATGGAAAACTTAAACTTTGCACGCACGCCGCAGTTTCTGCGCAAAGTTATCTACGAGGCGCGCAGGTAAATGCAGAAAATAACAAAAACAATTCAGAGGGTGGGGCAGAGGGTGGTGGGAACGGCAGAGGGAAAAGTCAACCCACCACCAAGGAATCACCACCCACCGGCAAATAAGTCACCCTGTTTTATACGGTATTCCACGGGACAAGTCTAGCCGGGATTTGAGTTTGCGGCTGATTCTTAGCTTCTTGTTTCTAGTTTGTTGCACCTTACAGGTTTTACTTGTTTTCCTTTTGTGGGCAGAAACAGTGGGCGGAAGGGGGAGCTGCAGCAGCCCGCCAGCGTCTTATGTAACTCGAGCCTGCAGACGTCAGTGGTTCGTTCGGTGTCCTCCACACTTACTGTGGCCTGTCTGTACAACTGCGGTCACATAAAGCGACCAAGTCCTTTGTTCTTAGTGCAAACACATAATGGGTGTTGATGTTCTTTAAGGGGGGACATCTGAGTAACTTTTTTTAAAAATCGAAAATTTTTTTTTCCGCTAAAATAATTCTTTATGGTCTTAAAAATAACATACCAAAAGATAGATTCCGGCAAAAGTGTCTAAGTGTCGAAATTTTCCATTCTGCGGCGATGCCTCACAGGTATGTATATCCCATGGAACCTTTTATGTTTATACGCGTTTTTCTCGAAACCACTTTTTTTGAGTTGGCCGGTAACATAACTCGAACAAATCTTAACCGATCGATCTGAAATTTTGACAGTATATTCAAAATACCTTTGTCTATCGACACTCGTAGGATTTTTTTTTTATATTGCTTACTTTTTTTTTTATCAACAATTTTGTGACTTTTTTATTCGTGAAAACGGGAACTTTTTTTTTAATCACTCGCCATTTTGCAAAAAATCAATATATCGCAAAAATCCTACGAGTGTCGATAGCTGTTGAGTTAAAGAAACTAGCCAAACTTGATTTTTTGTTCTAGATAAAAAATTAAGAACGTTAGCTTACCGGCCATGGACCCCCTTTTACGAAAAAGGCCCTACGAAGAAGTTCTGCACAGCCGCCATTTTGTTTTTGATTTGTTCCAAAAAAATTTTATTTTGTACTTCACATCTTATATTATAAAACCTACTTTACAAATTTTCGATTGGCTTTTTCATTTGGCCAAAAAAAATTTCAGAAAATCCGCTTTTTTTTTGCCAGTTACTCAGATGTCCCCCCTTAAGGGGTTTAACATGAAAATATTTTTTGTGATGGTCATTATTTTATTTACATTTACGAAGAACGTAAAGTATTATTTTTAGGATTTTACAAGCTGGAAAATTAGTCTAAAAAATTTAGCAGATCAAAAAGAACAAACTTTGAGTTCTAACTAAAATTATACCAAATTCGCACTTTTATAGGATTTATCATGTTATATTACCTCTGTGTATTATTAATTTTCAATCATACGCAATTGCTAAAAATTGTAAGGCACTTTTTTGAAGCATTGAAAGGCAGTCGTGTTTTGCTTCTGTCCTACTGTCCCGACTGAAGTAATACGTAGGGTGTAAATATGTACCTTTGTGCAACATGCCCCACACGCCACTTGAGGCGCAAACCGCAAACAAAGCCGAAAGACAACTGAGAAGCAGAGAGAAGGAGCAGCAGCGAACCCAGACCCCTTTGAGGCTAGAATTTTTAAGCCTGGGATACCCTTAAAGAGCCCAGCAATTAGTCATGGGGAATTGCACATACTCGAAATGTATTTCCACAAAAAGAATGAAACCATATTGTAAAGCGTAAGGCCCACGACATTTGAATACCCTTTACAATGATATTTACAAACTTATAAATAAGGGCTCACCACAAAATTAAAAAAAAATAATCTTAATCGTAATAGCTTAACAAAAAATATATGTAGCTACACATGGCAAAATCTTAATTTGATACGAAACCCAACAAAATTGAGGCATCAAAATGTGTTCATGTTCCCAGTGGAACTAAGACCTCACCATGTCCCATGGTGCACCATCTACCCAACCATATACATTCCAGCCCACCTCCTACACGTCCTATCCATTGTCTTTCTTTTAAATACCCCATTACCCATAGCCGGCGGACATCATTTCCTACATGGTGCACAAATGACGAGGACAAGGGCCGCCTCCCCCACCTCCCAGCCACCTTCGATTTTTTTCCGAGGAGGAAAAGTCTTTGTTTTGGATTAATAATTTGGCTCCTCTTGACTTTGCCGCCATCTGTGTCAATGGGCGCTGCTATCGAGCCCAAGGCGACAGCTCTTTCCCGCACTTATCACAGCTGAATGTGAGTGGGTGTGTGGATAAAAGCGGAAAAATAGGACGGTTGTGGGTGGGTGGATTTCCTAGTGCTAATGGTGCAGCTTCCGTTTGAAGCGTGCCAAGCGAAGAGCACCAATATGTGTATCGATACATTTAAATATGTTTTTTTTCGTTATAATCGTCACCAGTCATCATCACTGTATATATAGAAAGAGTGATGCACGCTTTTCCTCACAATCCCACGGCAGCCCCTCCTCATCCTCCCCTTTCTTTCTATATGTTCCGTAAAGTGATTGTTGTACTTAGTACTTGCAAGATTATGGGGTATATTGGCTTTGGGTTTGGATTGCATTTTATAAATTTCTTACATTTAAAAGCACATACTAAAAGGTAATGTTTTCTCAAATCAGTCTCAAACTTTTTATAGTCCACCAATATTTTTATTTTAAATACAACATTAAAATTGCGATAAAAAGGTATTCAGTAGTCGAAAGACTAGCGTCCAAGTACATGTGTGCAGCTATTGTTTTGATGACCTAATTTCGTATTACAGAACTGTGTGTTTAAATATTTAAAGCAATTGCTGAAATCCGATCGAAAATACATATGTTAATCTATAATGCAGCTGTCAGTGTAAGGGAGGGGAATCGGTAGTATCAATTGGCAAGGTCAAAGTCTCTTCCCCAGAAGCCTCAAACATATTCACACTATCCAGCCACATATGTTGAGTTTAATTAACGAAACATTCCGCAAATTTATTATTTTATTTTTCTCTCTTGCTCGCTTTGCAGATCGTTTATAAACAGCGACTCATTTGCCGCCTCATCCGCGAGGGGACGTCCACAAACTGAGGAGGAGGCATCATCCGAGATGGAGCTCGCACACACTTTGACCCTCAATGAGGAGGCCCTCAAGCAATTGCCAGAGCACAAGCGGCCGGTATTTGAATTGGAATGGCTACGCTACCTGGAGAAGGCGCTGCCCCTGGTGGCCAAGCAGGAGATCAAGGCCAGCCAGAAGAAGCTCGTGCAGCAGCTCTCGGAACGCATCCAGGGAGCTCCGGGTCCGCCTATGCGAAAGCTCATCGCCAGCGCTCTGGCCACGCTCTTCTCCGTCGGCGACACCTTCATGCTCTTTGACACAGTCAACTCCTGCAACGACATCCTAAAGAACAAGGATGACTCGCCCAGCTACCTGCCCACCAAGCTGTAAGTACAAAAGTGCTGAAAATCCACCTAAAGTTATTGTATCTAATAATCTCGATATCCTATCTCTCTTATCATTTAGCGCCGCTATCTGCGTGCTGGGCTCGATGTACGAGAAGCTGGGCCGGATGATGGGCCGCACCTACGAGGACACGGTCCAGATCCTCATTCGCACCCTTCGCAACGCGGAGTCGCAGGCGCGAATCGAGATCATGCACACGCTGGAGAAGGTGAGCGCGGGCATGGGCACAGCCATCGCAAACGTTCACAAGGACATCTACAAGGCGGCCAAGCACTGCCTGCTGGACCGAGTGATGGCCGTTCGAGTGGCAGCCTCTCGATGCATCCTAAAGATGATCTACAGTGCTCCATTCCTGTACCAGACGGAGCTGGAGAGCCTGGGCACCCTGTGTTTCCGCGCTTTCGATGGGAGCAACTATGAGGTGCGATGTGCGGTGGCCCAGCTGCTGGGCACACTTCTGGCCTACACCCAACAACTGGCCGAGGCAGCAACGGGCAACAAGAAGCAGGGTCAAGCGGTGATTATGCAGGCGGCCAAGGGAGCCACTCAACGCTTGGTTTCCCTGGACGAAGCACTCGGTATCCTGATGTCGGGTTTCCTGCGAGGAGGAGCCTCTTTTCTCAAGGGAACCGGAGAAATCATCAAAGGCAGCTCAGGAGTGAATAGAGAAGTGCGGGTAGGAGTAACCCACGCCTACGTGGTCTTTGTGCAATTTATGGGCAGCGTTTGGTTGGAGCGACAGTTGAGCACTTTCCTGGCCCATGTCCTGGATCTGGTTGCTAATCCCAAAGCAGCCTGTTCCCACGTGGACGCCGTGTACTCACGAAAGTGCATCAACTTCATACTTCGCTCCACGATTGGCAAGATGCTGGGCGAAAAGGCGCAGAGCGCTGCATGCAAGGAGCTCGTCCACCTGGTGGCCAAGCAAATGAACTCCATTGACTTTAATCCCGAAAACGCCAAGGATTCCAATCAGGAGACGCTGTTCAGCCAGCATTTGCTGGTGTGTGCTTTGCAGGAAATGAGTTCCCTGTTCATTGGATTGGGAACCACGGCCCAGAACTTGTTGGGGGATCAATCCCTGCAAGCAATCGATGCCACCTGTGCTGTTTTGGTGCATCCCTGTGCCGCTGCTCGCTTGGCTGCCGCTTGGTGTTTACGTTGCGCTTGTGTGGCGGTCCCTGGACAGATTACGCCCCTAATTGACCGCTTTGTGGAGGCAATCGAGCAGATGCGATCCTCGCCAGAAGCAGTCGCCGGATATAGCTGCGCTTTGGCGGCCATTTTGGGAAGCGTTCGGTACTCGCCGTTGGGCATCCCCCACACTAAGGGGAAGGTCGTGTTCAACTGTGCGGAGGAGCTGCTACGCTCTGCTTCCCAGAATAGCCGCATGTCGCTGCATCGCACCCAAGCCGGATGGCTTTTGATCGGTGCCATTATGACCCTGGGATCGCCGGTGGTCAAGGGCCTGCTGCCGCGGATGCTGCTGCTGTGGCGCAACTCGTTCCCGCGGTCCAACAAGGAGCTGGAGTCGGAGAAGGCGCGTGGCGATGCCTTCACCTGGCAGGTGACGCTGGAGGGCAGGGCAGGAGCGCTGTCCGTGATGCACAGCTTCCTGCTCAACTGTCCGGATCTGCTTAACGAGGACATAACCCGGCGGCTGCTCACGCCCATCGAGAGCGCCCTGGCCATGCTGGTCAAGTGAGTATTAAGTAGTATGTGTTTATCAATAAAATTTATTTATCTTTATTTTTTTTCCAGTTTGGCTTCTGTTCTGAAGAGCTATGGCACCCAGCTGAAGGCTCCAGCGGCCATGGTACGACTTCGTTTGTTTGAGACCCTGACCCTGCTACCCGCGAATGCTTTGGAGGCCTCTTACACGCATCTCCTTCGCATGCTTGTCTCGGAATTTACGCTTTCGGATAACGCGGCCAACACCACGAACTCTTTGCTGCGGACACTCTGTCATGGCGATGATTCCATCATCCTGGGCACCTGGCTGCAGGAAACCAACCATCGCACCATCGAGGATCAGGTGGGTTATCGCCTTGGGAGTAAAGTCTCCTCTTCCAATATGTGTGTCCGACCTGTGTCAACCAACTGTCTATCCCTAAAAACCTTTTCACTGTTTTTTCTACCCTTCTCTAAATAATTGTGCATTCCCAAAGATGGAGCCCAATCGCAAAGTCGATGGCGAGCATGTAAGTGGAGTGCAATGGTCGCTGGCAGTGTTTTTTTTTCCCGTTGCAAAACAGTTTGCCTTGTTTTTTTTTAGTTTAAGGTTGATAAACCTTTTGGGGTGTTTCTTATTTTAAAACCAATATTTTGCCCTTTTTGCATGAGTTTACAAGCGGCAAGTGGTTGAAAATGTTTTTTTGTTGTACTTAAAAGTGCGATTTAAAATGGTTTGTTAACAAATCAATGTTCATAGATAATATTTTCCTCAAGTTCATTTCATGATTTAAAATCAGTCTACACAAAATAATGTTCTGAGTTCCAAACTTAAGTTCTTTAAATCTAATTTTATTTTTAATGGCTGTGTTGCTTAATTTCCATTTTCTTTTGTGAACTTGCATGACTGAGGTTGCATCTCCTCTTTTCTTTTATATTGTTTGTGTTATTCCTTTTTTCTTTAAGTAAACCCTACTATATCATGTTTTTCTTCTCCCTTAGCTGCAGCCCAATAGCGCCGCGGGATCTGGCGCCCTGGAGCACGATCCATGCTGTCTATACCGTCCCAGCTGGTCCACACAGGGCAGTGGGTCCAACACCGGAGGCCCTGCATCAGGAACATCCTCTGGTGGAAGCAGCGGCGGTGGCCCCAACAACCTCCAGCTGATCAGCAAGGCACAGCAGTGTCCAGGACCCTTGCCACTCGGAGTGGCAGTGATCGATATGGCAGTGACTCTCTACGGAACCATCTTCCCCAAAGTGGCCAACAAGCACAGGCTGCAGATGCTAGAGCACTTTGCCGAGTGCATCCGGCAGGCGAAGAGCAGTCGCCAGGAGGCCGTCCAAATGAACATCTTTACGGCTCTACTCTGTGCTCTGAAGAATCTAACGGACAGCAAGACTAGTTTGGGTCAAGAGGATGTGAGAAAGAGTGCAACGGCATTGGTAGTTGCTTCGTTGACGAGTTCCAACTCCACCATTCGATGTGCGGCTGGAGAGGCTCTGGGAAGATTAGCCCAGGTGGTGGGAGATTCACACTTCACCGCGGAGTTGGCTCAAAATAGCTTCGACAAACTAAAATCAGCCAGAGATGTGGTCACGAGGACGGGACATTCGCACGCCCTGGGCTGCCTGCATCGCTATGTGGGTGGCATGGGCTCGTCGCAGCACCTGAGCACCAGTGTTTCCATCCTGCTGGCCTTGGGTCAGGACAGTGCATCACCTGTGGTGCAGGCTTGGTCGCTGTATGCCTTGGCCCAGATTGCGGACTCTGGAGGACCCATGTTCCGTGGCTATGTGGAGGCCACTTTGACGCTATGCTTAAAACTCCTCCTTACTGTTCCCCATGCCCATGTGGATGTGCATCAGTGTGTGGGACGTGTGGTAAATGCTTTGATAACGACCGTGGGACCGGAGTTACAAGGAGGCGGTGGAGCAGTGGCCAGCATGAGGGGATCCTTCCTCTGCTCAGCAGCTCTTCTTCAAGCCCACGCAGATCCTCTGGTGCAAGCGGAGGCCATTGGTTGCCTGCAGCAGCTACATCTGTTTGCGAGTAAATCCCTGCAACTGGAGGAGCTGGTGCCCACGCTGGTTGGAATGCTGGCCTGCAACTATTTTATTCTGCGCAAGGCCTCCGTGTCCTGTCTCCGGCAATTGGCCCATCGAGAAGCTAAAGAAGTATGTGACCTAGCACAGACCATTAACGCCGAGCAGCTTCCCGACTTGGTAATCACGGAGTACGGACTGCCGGGATTGCTGTTCTCCCTACTGGACACCGAAACTGATGCCGAGATGCTGAGGAACATACACGACACACTCACTTCAATGCTGCAAATGCTGGCTGCCGATAATCTCAGCTCCTGGCTGAGCCTCTGCAAAAATGTGTTAACCGTAGCTGTGGAGGGTGGCCTGAGTGACGATCCCGCTGGCGGAGAACAGGGCAAGGCCAAGGAAGCTGGAGGAGAAGAGGAGGAAGAGGACGAGGAGGAGGAGTATGCTGATGATGTAACAGAATACCGGGCGGAGGAGAACACTTCCACCCACCCCGCTGTGCAGCCGAGGTGGCCCACTCGTGTGTTTGCCGCACAGTGCGTCCGCCGGATCATCGCCAGTTGCGAGGCAGCCAGCTCTGTGCACTTTGATCTTCTGCAGGCCAAGGAACAGCAACTAATACGCTCCCGCGGAGATTACCTCATCCTTCATTTGGCTGAGCTCATTCGAATGTCCTTCATGGCCGCCACATCGGATTCCGATCAACTGAGACTAGAAGGTTTGCGCACGTTGCAGGAGATCATCGACCGGTTTGCTAACGTTCCGGAACCAGAGTTTCCTGGTCACTTGCTGTTGGAACAGTTCCAGGCTCAAGTGGGAGCCGCTTTGCGTCCAGCTTTTGCCCAGGATACCCCCTCCCATGTTACGGCTGCTGCTTGTGAAGTTTGCTCCGCTTGGATTGGCTCTGGAGTGGCTCGCGATATTGGAGATCTGAGAAGAGTTCACCAGCTGCTTGTGAGTTCCCTAAGTAAGCTCTCGTCGAAAACCAACAGCACACAGTTGTACAACGAGTCCATGGCCACGCTGGAGAAGTTGAGCATCCTGAAGGCCTGGGCGGAGGTTTACATTGTGGCCATGCTGGGAAATGGAAAAGCTCCCGCTTCGCTCCTGAATCTCCAATCTCAACAGTCCGGCTTACAATCCATAACCAATCTTGAAACGGATCAGGATGTGCACGATAGTCGAGGAGAGAGCCTTCTAGGATTAGTGCAGCCAGAACTTCACAATCTATCCACCCACTGGCTAAGTGCAATGAAGGACCACGCTTTGCTGCTGCTCCCTGCGGAATTCCAGTCTCAGCTCCCACACGACGGAGGCGCCTTCTACACCACAGATACAATTAACTCATCAAAGCCACACTATATGACCAGTTGGCCGCCCATACTCTACGCCTCCGCCTTGTGGCTAAGGGATGAGGGCTTTGCCCGGCATCAAGACACAAGTCAAACTACGGCAGAATCGAATAACAACCAGATTACCCACGGTTCTTTGTCGGCTGATCGCTTTCACATGATCTTTGGCATCTGCATGGAGGCACTGTGCAGCATGAGGAGTTCTGAGAGGCCGAGGAACATTGTGAGCTGCCTGCGATCGCTGCACAGCATCTTTGACTCAGATTGGGCTAGAAGGCAGTTGGTCAAAGACCGAGCCCTAACCATCGAGCTCTGTCACGTTCTGCACCGTCAGATCCTGACGAGGGACGAGTTGCTGGTGCAGCTGCTGTGCGTGGAGATTCTGAAGCAAACAATTCGAGCAGCGAGGGAAGATCTTGAGAGGAAACGTGATGATAATGCAAATTCTGAGGAAGGAAAGGGTGGAGAACGGCTGGGTGAAGATGACTCCATGCAGCCAGGAAATTCCCATGTCTACGCCGTTCTGGAAGTTTGCCTTTGCCTGTTCGTCCGCCAAATACCGAGCATGAACCCTACCAGGCAGGGAGCTGGTGGCTCCGGACTACAGCTGGACTTCGCCTATGCCAAAATGGCCACAGGCTCCTCCTTCTTCTCGGTGTTGGGCGATGACAACGGCCTGTTGGTGGCCAGCGGGCTGCAGTGCGTCGAACAGTTGTTGGACCTGTGTACTCCCAAGGGTGCCCTTGCAATCCTGCCCACCGTCCTGTACATGACCACCAGCATTGTCAAGGAGATTGCCAACAAGTCGGCCATAGATAGTACCATTTTGGCCAACACTAGTGCTGTGAAGTCTGCCCTGCAATGCTTGCGATCCGTGTGTGTCCACAAGTGGGCTAAAGTCGAGGAAACGTCAGAGGAATGGCAACAGTTGCTTCAGAGTGCTCTGGCCACCATTGTGGATCTCACTAAAACGGCTGGAGACAACGAGGAGAGGCGAGTCGATGAGGTCACCATGCTGCTGGCCATCACTGTCTTCATCCTACACACACCCGCCTCCGTGGTGGCCACGCCGTCGCTGCAATATCCCTGTATCAATCACTTCCGGCAATGCCTGCAGTCGGAGCACCTCTCCGTAAAACTGCGTTGCATCGAGACCACGCGATCGATCTTCGCGCGAGCGGAACTAAAGACAGCCACACCCTACATCCACGCCCTTGCGCCGCGGATGATCGAGTCGCTGTATGCGGAGTCCAGCAAGATGCCCACCAGCGAACTGGAGCTGCAGGTCACCCTTGAGAGCATCATCACCGTGGAGCAGCTTATCGACTTGTCGGAGCCACAGCACCGTAAGTAAAGGGGTTGTCGTTTAAGCCATATGTTTGGTCCTCTTTTAAAAATCGGGGTATTCCTGTTGTGCGACTTGTAGGGAAACATTGTGATCTGTAGTTACATTCAGTTGTGGCAATATTGAAAGGAACCTTCACTAACTTAGTAATATAGCTTAACATGGCTTAAAAACAACTAAGCAAATATTTCTGTGTAACATTTCCCAAACCTACCTACCAGCAGGAGTACCCCCTCTTAGAATATAGTTTGTTTTAAATCGAAACGCGATAACCCTCTTCCCACCTTTCTAGCTGACACTTCCCCTTTTCCATGGTAACATTTACATAGCCTCTGCATTTGTCATTAGGGTGCTCTATCTTCTCGACCTATTTTTCTCAAATGTTTCTTCGAACGCAGCCAAAATAGTAATTAAGAAGTATTACTTAAGAACTGCACCCTTTTGAGACAAGAAAACCCGTTATTATATATTTGCTCTTTTCTCTGTCTTCTCTTTTAATCAACTCACGAATCATTTACAAAACACTAATCTTAAAAACAAAAATAATAAACCGTTAGGAAACATGAACTTGCTACAAGGTAAATAGATGAGCTCGATTAAAAATTCACACGTCTCATGTTGACAAAGTGTTTCAAAAATATAAGACAGTTTTTTTTTTTAATAAATTCTACCTTTAAAATATTATTTAAAATGCTTATGACATTTTACTGTGTTTAATAACAAAAAACCCAAATGAGTTGATTCTTTTCGACTAGAAGGACAATTCGATTGGGTTGCTTATAACAAAACCATAAATCTAGCTATCCAATAACTTAAAATTGAAGTTAAAGCTTTTTTGTGTACAATTATCATAGAGTATTCATTACATAAAGTCTTTATACTTCACAGAAAAATTTAAATTTAAGCTGTCTTTAACTGTCTTGTAGTTTTGAAATGCATCGTATCTTGCACACTCGATGTTTTTCATTGCACCAACCCATAGAATAGTTTAGTTCTAGATGCCGAACAAAAATCACGCTTTATATGTTGCATGTGTGGTGTTAAACGTAACTCTATGGTACATCTGAATGTGTCCATCTCCTTCAGAGTGAAACAGATGTTCAGTGTCGCTCGTCCTAAGGAGACCACAGTAAAAATAGTTCTTCCGCCTTCTTTCCACAGATATTCAAATGCTGACGCTGTTGGTGCCGGTGCTTATTGGATTCCTAGCTGAGCCAAGTCGTCTTCGGACGCTGCCCAAGTACCAAAGGCAGCTGCATGACCAGGCGCTGCAGTGGCTACTGAAGATCGGTCCCAAATATCCGCAGGAATTCAAGGCCTTGATGGCACAAACTCCGGAGCTGCGCCAGAAACTGGAAGCTGCCATACGCAGCCAACAGCAATCAATAAACATAGCCCAAAAAGCGACGGAGGCGCAGAGAAACCTGCTGGCCAAGCCACAAAAGCCCACGATCAAGCTGAAGACGGATTTCAGTAACTTCCAATGAGAGGATCCACTGGAAGACCCAAATAAATGTCCGCAATTTGCTAATGCTAACGTAAACATGCTTCGCAATGAATTGTTACCACATGTACAATAGGATGGATCGATTCTTTTGACAATGAATATTATCGCAGCAATTAATGTTCACGCAATTTTGCCTTGGGGCATAAAGGTTTTATTTTTGTATTGTTTTTATCTGGCAAAAAAATTATACGCGCTTAGAAAATCAGAAAAAAATAATCATGGCCAAACTTTTATTAAAATATAATTTCCCTGTGATTTTAAACAACTGTTTTTGTACGGCTAACATTTTAAAAGTAAAAATCTTGATTATTTTTGGACCACTAAGTTAGAAAAATACATTTTATAAACCTTTAATAACCAAAGCTTAATTGTTTAAAATTGTCCAAAGCGTAATTTCGGCTTCAAAACATTTAGGTATATAACAATCAAAAACTCGAGCCACCCTAGTGCACATCCCTGGAGGTACTCATACGGTCCGGCATTTGTTTTTGCTATATGTGAAACACAATGAAAGTACCTACAAGTTTATAAATTATTTGTTAGCTATTGTAATGAATTATTATACAACGCGATATAAAGTAAAAAAATAAAAACTTATAAAGCTTAAAACTATGTATAAACTTAAAAATTCTTATGGAACTATGTACTCCTCGTCCTCGCTAAGCGGTTCCGATTTTAGACTCTTCTTTGGTTCCGTCTCGGAATCGAGCAAGGTAAGATTGGTTCCCAATTTGGTGTAATCTGGAGTGGGACGTGGCAGGGCCACTAAGGCTGAGGGCAGATCCGAAAAGAGCTGCGGTTCCAGCCGACTGAGAAGAGTGGTGCGGTAGAAGAGAGCTCGCAGGCGCTGCCGGAAAAGCTGGATTTGCGGGGCAGATTCGTTATAGTCGGGAACCTGGGCATCCGACTCCTGTTTGCGACAATCGCCTGAGAGAATGCAGATCGCCCGGAATCCCATCATCGTGGACCAGTTGGGCGGCAAAAGCGGGCTCTTGGAATCACATTTCTCATCAGGCAGGTCCCTCATCATGCCGTTATAGCACTTTAGCAGTTCCTTTGGCATGGAGGCGGTCATTAACGGGATGGGACGGATCGGTGGCTTATACGCGAGAGCCCTGGCCACATAAGCAAGATTGTGAGCATCTGTTGGGATCGGGAAGACGGCCGGTGAAGTCAGCGACAAATTGTAACCATACTTGAAGAACTCGCAGTACTCCATGTCGATTTTTGACAGTCTGGTCAAGTTTTCCGTCTTTGGCTCTAATTTAGCTTTTTTGGCCTTGGGCCTTCGCATCCGTGATCCTTTTACCTTTTCAACTGTGACTAAAGACGCTGGGTCTTCTTGCCATTCCTGCAACCGCTGCGCCCAATTATCCGAAGTGACCACGGACACCTTTTTCGATCTTCGGCGAGGCAAATCTTCCACCTTTGCATTGGGATTCTGTTCTAGGAATCGCTTGATGACTAGAAAACGGGTTCGACAGCTGGTCCGCGTGTGGTTGCCCAAAAATGTGGCACAGTTCAGCCACTGGGAGGCTCCGTGCTGAGTGACGAAGTTCATCAGTTGGTTATCGTCTTGCACCGACCACGAGTCAGTCTTATTTCGCTGGGCCAACACATTGTGGTAGCGCGCCCGCAGCTGGGCGAGAGATCGATTGGGAAAGAGGGAACGTGGAAAGCAGTGAAACTTGCCATTGTACTCCTCCACGGCGGCAAACAGCATCATATCCTCTTTGGTGCTGAAGGCTTCTACAAAAGCAGAAACGTAAAACAGTGGTAAAATAGTATAACTAAAAGATGTTTTCAAAGGATACCCACCGTGACTTATGCTGGGATGCAGCACGTAAAAGTAACGGCCAATCAGCGTCGATTTGGATTTACCCGGGAAGTACTCCACCACCTTGCTCCAGTTAATCACCCCGTTGTCCGTGTTTCGCTCCGCCAGCATCCGGAGTCTCTCGTTGTCCTCGTCACTCCAGCGGGATCCAGCCCTCGGCTCCACTAGATGCCGCAGGGCGGTGTGGAAGCGCACGAAACATTGGTAGTCGGATCGCTGGTCTACCGAATCGGCTATTAGTGCCCAGTTCTGCATCCGATTCGCAGTGGCCGCCGCCAGCAGCTTCTCGTCCTCATCCGACGACCATTCGTCGCGATTAAGATTCGGGTGCAAGTAGACCTCCCACATGGCCTCGCAGCTGAACGGAGAGTGCCGATACTCCACGTCCAGGATGCTGATCTGGTTCCAGTCAATCTTAAAGCTGCCATCCGCCGTGCTCAGAAGACTGACCAGCGTGTTGATGTGCCGTGCAATGGGCTTCCGGCTGCCGCTGGGAAGTGTGCTCTTCTTTTGGGCGCTGTGATCTAGTAACTGTCGAGATAACAAGTTGAAAAAAAGCTTATTAAGTCATTTATAGGTTATCCGGAACGAAAAGCGTTTAAACTTTAATTTATAATTAGTGTGTGTTAGAGACCTTTCCATATAATATCTTCGGTTTTTGTGTGCATTGACAGAAAAAAGGCTTTTTATTTTCGCCTTAGCTGTTTACATGTAACAATCGATTTTTGAAAATCGAATTTTGAAGTTTTTAGGGAACTTTTCAACGATTACTTTCATAACCAAATCTTTTCTGGTCACACTCTTAGTCTGCTTATATTCCGGGGACGTACGTCAATTATTTCTGGCGAAACTACAATTTTCCAATTAAGTATAAGGACCAACAAAATGAATATCGGTAAGTGTTAGGAATTTTTTCCAGCCCAATAAATTCATAATGGTGTGTATTCCTCCGTGATAAAGAATCGCCTAATTTTTGGACAACTCTTAAAGTGGAGGTTCTCAAGGCCGACAACATTAAAATGGCTTCGACAAGTCAGATAATATACGATCTAGAAATGGCTTTGCGTTCAGAGTTCCCCAGCGCACCGGTTTATGCCTTTGGATCACGCACAATGGGCGTCGCGGTGGCTGACTCAGACTTGGACTTGTATGTGGACCTTGGTAAATATGTATATGTAGCAGCTTCCCGGAACTTCTGTCCTATAATTCTCTGTCGAAAATTCAAATCTACACGGGACTTAATCTTCAAACTTATTTATATATATTATTTTTAAAAGGCAATGGTGCATACAGCGATAATCCGACCCCTGAAGTGCTACAAAATCAGACGAAAATCGTCAAGGTCATCGAGAAAAATTCATTAAAGTGGACCTTGATAGCCAAATACGGCGGAGTATGTCCCATTGTGATTGTCCGTCACAATAGTTCAAGCATTCAATGCGACATCAGCTTCTCGTGGAAAATTACATGTGATCAAAACATGCTGGTAAACTATATCTTTACTTTGCAGCCCATTGGTATGTGTGCTTATTACTTAACAGAACCTAAGTGATGATTTTTGACTTCTGCAGCCCGGTACATGGTGATCTACCTTCGGGGCTGGGTCCAGCGAAATATGATCAAAGAATTTCGTGTCCATGTACTTATATTAATGGTTATCTTTTTCCTACAAGTTCGTGGAAAACTGCCAAGCGTATTTGATCTGCAATCTGGTCTTTCTCCGAACGTTGGTCGTAAGTAAATGTTCGTGCTAATTTAGCTACACTAACTAATTAATTTTACCTATAATTCACAGCGTGCACAACAGGTTTTAGAAAACTTGATTTGTCCTATTTTAATATGAAGCCGATTATAGTGAATGAGTCAGAGACTCGCTCTCTTTTAAAGGATTTTTTCAGCTACTATTTAAGGTTCAACTTTGCAAGTCTAGTGGTTTGTCCCTGGCTTGGAAGAGAAGTTTACCGTTTCAACATGAAGTCACTCATGCCACAAGGGTACCTTAAGTGGACTTTTATTCTTTAACGATTTCATAATTTTTGTATATTGCAGATGGCAAGGTTATCATGAGTTAAACACATCTTTTAACCGTTCAGTGATCATACAGGACTTAATACACTTGAACCAAAACAAAGGATACTGCATTAAACACTTTCACTTGGAATATTTTAAGACCAAGTGCCTCAATCAACTCTAAATTGGTTTTATTGTTAAGATTTTTCGACTTGTTTATACAAAAAACAGTTTAAACTCTAAACCTATAAATTGAATACTGATAAATACAAGTTGATAAAAAAATTAAGAGAATTGGAGCACAGCTGTACGCAGTTAACTTTTAAAACATCGAAGATCTGATAATTTTGTTAAATAGTTTCTTTGCGAGCTTTATGTCTTGTTTTAAGTAAAATTAACTTCCGACGGCAGTTATAAAACGTATTACTTTTTAAACAGGTAACCTTCTGCAAGGGCACATACTTTTTAACATATGTACGTACAATTAAACAGTTCTCCCATTCTTTGAATATCTTTTCGACCCCTTCTGGAAGAAGTCCTCACCTGCTGCTTGATCCCCATGATCACGTTCTTCTTGTCCAGCAATGTCCACACGTGGCGGGAGTGCATGTCAAAGTCGGTGGGAAACATCTCCGTGTGGCAGCGCGCCTCGTAGTCATCGTTGTTGGGACAGCTCCGTCCATCGATGTCCCGGAAGAACAGGTTCCCCTTGAAGCGGAATGTGCCCTTTCGCAGGATTGCTCCGCTCGAATTCAGGGATTCCGGACCGAATTGGGAACGTGGCCTAAGGCGGCGCACTAGAATGTCCTCGTTTCGGGCAAAACGATCCCGCACGACCTGCAGCATGGCCAGAATCTTGGATTTGACTTGTTGCAGTCGCCGCTGCATCTCCTGGTTCAGCATCAGTGCGTTGGCGTCACTTGGCTGCGCTGTGGTCTGCAGCAGGGCGGATATCTCGGCCAGCAGCTGCTGCTGGTTGAGCCGCAGATCCTCCACATCCATTTCGCACGGTTTGTTTACCTTTTTTTGCCAGGGATTGCAAATCCGCAATATAGCGATGGACCACTAGTATCGATAACGTGGCCGGCATTTATCGAATGTGTCTGCTTTTAAATACCCTACAAATTAGAGGAATAACTGCTTACGGGGACCGAAACAAAATTTTAAAGGGAATTTTTAAAAACAGAACTAGACTATATTTTTCTTTGTAAAGTTTATGTTTTTAAAATCTAACTACTCGTTCTAAAACACTTATAAATCAACATTTTGTAATTATGAAATTTGCCCATTTAAAATTGGGTAACCATATTTAAAATTAAAAATTTGGAATTATAAAATCAGTATACATTTTAAAAAAGGGTACAATTATTTCATAATCTCAACTTCCCTAATCATCTTTTTTATGTGTAATCGCGAAGAGTTTTTGACTAAATCTAGCTATGATATGTTAAAGTTACATAAAAAATCTTGTTAAATCTTTTGAGCTTTATCAAAATCGGAAGACTTTATCCCACAGCAGCAAGGTTATAATTTACACTTCTTACTCGTTTAAGTGTGTTTTCAATTTCATTTAAACTAGAGTTTTTCATTGGTTTGGGTACATAAATGCTTTGTTATTATTCAAATACTGGAAAAAACTTATCCAAATTTTAAATGCTTTCCACCTTCAGGTGAATGCCATGCTTGGTGGCTAAAGTAAAAGAACGATTTTCCAAAACCAAAGGGATTTCGGTGCGATTTGAAACGCCAAACTTAAATCGACGAAGAAGGACTACAAGGCCAATCTTGGACTGAATCTTTCCAAATCGCAATCCAATGCAGTTCCGTGGTCCATCGCCAAAGGGCAGGTAAGCCATTGGATGACGGTTTTTGACTTCCTCAGGATCAAAGCGGCTGGGATCGAACTTTTCCGGCTGGGGATATATTTCAGGATCGTGGTGAATGTTGTGAACTGGGATTAAGACGTGAGTTCCTTTTTCGAGGACAAAGTCTGTGTTGGGAACGTTGTAGTCTTTATTTGCCTCCCTAACGAGTTGCGGAAGGATGGAGTGCTTCCTTAGTGTTTCTGAAACAATTTTGTAGACTAGAGTTTTTTATTATAATTTTATGCAGGGTACATACCAGCCAACACCTGATCCAAATACGTCATTTCGGCCAGTGAGTCGTAAGTCAGCTCCCCTCCTTCCACGTTGCTAAGGACCCTTTCAATCTCCTCCCTCACTCGATCCTGAATATCCTGCTGCAGGGCCAGTTCGTACAGACAGAAGGACATCGTACTGGAGGAGGTCTCGAAACCAGCTATAAAGAACAAAAATGCCTGGGCAGCCATTTGCTCTAAGGTCAATCCGTGGGACAGGTCGATGCCATGACTCTTTTTATTCTCTTCTTGGTTCTCGGCTCGGAGCTCTATCAGCTGGTCGATGAAATCGTTTCGCTTTATGCCATTCTTGAGGCGATAGTCAACGGTGTTCTTTACCGCTGACATAAAAAAGTCTGTTATATCATCAGGAAGTACTTTCATCCTCAATTTCTTAGCCAACTTGGCTTGGGTGGAAATAAATAACATAACTATCTGGGGATGACGACGCTTCTCAAATATCTGGCGTCCCTTAGTTCGGAATTCAGCATTGGGGTCCTTGAGACTATAGCACTCTAGCCCAAAGGCGCACGATCCGATGACATCCGTTGTAAAACGGGCACAGAGGTCCTTGATCTCCACATCGCCATCGTCAACACTAGCGGCCTTAACCACTTTGTCCATGGCATCGACCAGATGATGTCCCACCTCAACGATCACGCTTGACATATGTTTGATCTTTCCAGAGGTGAACACAGGTGTCAGCTTCTGTCGCATCGATTTCCACTCCTCACCCTCCAAGCTGAAGAGGTGTCCTGACAAGGGATCGTCCCTTGGGTTATTGAAAGTTCCTCTATCTTGAAAATAATTGAAATCCTTGATTAAGACCTGCTTGACGAGGTCCAGGTCAATGATCATGGCGGTTTGCTTGAAGAACATAAACATTCCTGCAAAGGTTGCTTTTCCCTTGAACTGGTCGTAGATCCTCTGGTTTATCTCCTGGATATGCCATTTCGTGCCGGCGCCCTTCATGTTACCAACCAGAGGAAGTGGTTTCACGTGCGGCACACCTCTTCGGGCCCAATAGGTGTATATGTTGATGTAAAAACTGTAGGCTAAGGCCAAGGCCACGCCTAGTAGGATAAGGATAAGCAGCATTGCGAGTGCACACTTTACTTGTTTGAATTGCAATAAGAACTAAAAATTTAGCCGCTTGCTGTTTAGCTTTATACCTTAGCAAAGCTTTTAACGAACTCTTATCTTTCCGCAAACATTAAAGTAGTATCACGACAACAAAACGAAACCACTTTTAAAAAATCAACAAATATATATGTATATAGGTTCTAAATTTTTAAATAGTAAAAATTGACACAGCTTAGAGTTTATTTTATAACCGAATTAAACTTTTTAACATCCTAACGCAGACAGAACAAAGACTTATGTCTATTTATTGTTTATTAAACCGTTGTGACAACGGTTTGAGTAAAATTTAAAAACATTTTTTCAAATGTATCTCTTACATATTTTAAAGATTTTTAAATTAGTGTCTTGATTTTAAATTAGTTTTCAAATAATAAGCCTAATTATTTTATTATAATTGAATAAGAAAAACTTTTTATTTGCACACAAGTGTTTGTAGCTTGGGACCGACACAAGTGGGAATTCCCCTTTATGGCTGATGCAATTTCAGCACCAACCAAGTTATTGATATCAGTTAACCGACTTCTCATGCTCAGCGCGCAATGATGACTGGTAAACTATCATAGAAACATGACGATTAAACATTTCTAAAGAGCTTTCTAACAGCCCAATGAACTTAACTTGCTCACAGCTAAATCAAAGCAAAACTTATCTGTAAGTGTGCAGGAAAAGGTGTTTAAGCTTAATAAAGCAATGAAGTCAATAAAATATAGGTTAGTCATACTCGATGGTAGTTCCTTAATGGCCGTTATCTATTGTTTTAAATATGACGTTTTTAGTTTGCTTTTTTATTTCGATATTCTATCATCCGTGTTTTTTTTTCTTAACCCATTTGAACAAGGTTTTTCTTTATTCTATTATAATTATAAGAACTTTGTGTTATTATTATATTTGATTATAGAATACCAACATTAAAAACAACTAATAAATAAAATCAAAAAATAATAGTTTCTAAGCGTTTCGTGTGAGTAATTATTGTGAATAAAGCAATACAAGAATAAAGAATACAAGCAATATTAATTTTAATTTTTGACTCAATTTTGTTTTGCTTTTTTTTTTTATTTTACCTATTTATTTTTGTTATATATACAAATGTTAAATGCTTTCCACCTTCAGGTGAATGCCATTCTTAGTGGCTAAAGTAAAAGAGCGATTTCCTAGAACCAAAGGAATTTCGGTGCGCTTAGATACTTCAAACTTAAACCGGCGAAGAAGGACCACAAGGCCAATCTTGGACTGGATCTTTCCAAATCGCAAACCAATGCAGTTCCGAGGTCCATCGCCAAAGGGCAAGTAAGCCATTGGATGGCGGTTTTTGACTTCCTCAGGATCAAAGCGACTGGGATCGAACTTTTCCGGCTGGGGATATATTTCAGGATCGTGGTGAATGTTGTGAACTGGAATTAAGATTTTGGTGCCTTTTTCAAGGACGAAGTCTGTGTTTGGAACTTTGTAATCCCGGTTGGTTTCCCTTGCGAGATGGGGGAGAATTGGGTGTTTTCGCATGGTTTCTGAAAAAAAATTATTGCTGAGAACATTCGTTAAATAGTCAGGTATGTGTCACCTACCAGCCAACACCTGATCCAAATACGTCATTTCGGCCAGTGTGTCGTAAGTCAGTTCCCCTCCTTCCACGTTGCTAAGAACTCTTTCAATCTCCTCCCTTACTCGATCCTGAATATCCTGCTGCAGGGCTAGTTCGTACAGACAGAAGGACATCGTACTGGAGGAGGTCTCAAATCCAGCTACGAAGAACACAAATGCCTGGGCAGCCATTTGCTCTAAGGTCAAGCCTTGAGACAAATCGATGTCCCTACTTTTTGGAGTCCCTTCTTGGTCCTCGGCGCGGAGCTCAATCAACTGGTCGATAAAGTCGTTACGCTTTATGCCGTTCTTAAGGCGATAGTCAACGGTGTTCTTTACCGCTGACATAAAGAAGTCTGTTATATCATCGGGTATGGCCTTCATCCGCAACTTTTTAGCCAAACTCGCATTGGTAAAAAGGAATGCTTGTACTATCATTATATGACGGCGCCTCTCAAATATCTCGCGTCCCTTAACCCGAAATTCTGCATTGGGATCCTGAAGACTATAGCACTCCAGTCCAAAGGCACACGACCCAATGACATCCGTGGTGAACCGGGCACAGAGGTCCTTGATCTCCACATCGCCATCGTCAACACTAGCGGCCTTGACTACCTTGTCCATGGCATCGACCAGGCGATCTCCCACCTCCACGATCACTCCCGACATTTGCTTGATTTTTCCCGAGGTGAACACAGGTGTCAGTTTCTGCCGCATCGATCGCCACTCCTCACCCTCTAGGCTGAAAAGATGTCCCGTCAAGGGATCGTCTCTCGGGTTATTAAAAGCCCCACGATCTTGAAAGTAGTTGAAGTCCTTGATTAGGACCTGCTTGATGAGGTCCAGGTCTATGATCATGGCGGTTCGCTGGAAGAACAAAAACATTCCCGCAAAGGGAGCTCTTCCCTTGAACTGATCGTAGATTCTTTGGTTTACGTCCCGGAAATGCAATTTCTTTCCGATTCCCTTAAGGTTACCAACAAGAGGGAGCGGTTTCTCGTAGGGCACACCTCTTCGGGCCCAATAGGTGTAAACATTGAAGTAGAATCTGGAGACTAAGGCCAAAACCACGCCCAGTAAGGCAGGAGTAAGCAGCATTGAGAACGGATACGTTGTACTCTTGTTAAAACTTTTGGTAATACTGATAATTTAGCCGCTTAGTTCTTTAATTTATACCTTAACTGAGCTTTTGGCCAGCTCTTATTATCTTGCACACTTTAAGGTATCACCAAAACTTCCAAAAAACCAAAACAGTGTACACCTAGTTATTGTTATATCAAGAATAAATAGCTACAAAGCTTTTAAAGTCATTAAAAACCGATTCTAGGTAAACAACCACAAGTGTAAATCCCCCTTGGTGGCTGATTTCAACGCTAGCCTACGTCAATGCAATCAGTTAACCGACTTCACTTGCTCACATTGCCGTGACAACTGGTAAATTATTTTCAAAGCATGACGATTAAATATTTCTGAAGAGCTTTTAAACAACAGAGATAGCTTGAGATCTCTTAAACAAAAATGATAAGTATACTTTCAAGTTTAGGTTACTTCGGAGAGTAAAGAAAGAGAATGACCCGGCTGTAGTGTTTTAGCTGCTCTCATAGTTCTGAACCTTTACTGTTTTAAATGCTTTGTACATTTTTTTGGATTAATTTTTTAGAAGACAGGAAATATTTTTGTAAGCTACTTATGTACACATTATGAAGGATCTAGTTGTGGAATCTGCCCATATTATTTTTTCTAACTTACCCAAATACAATAAAAACAAAAACCATTCAAAATATTTATTCGTAGCATAGTACTAATATCAAGAACCTAAAATTACTTATGTATGTACAATTTTCTAGGTAGTCCCTAACACTTTAAATAATAATATTATTATTTATAAATTTTATTTTTTTTGTTTAACAAAAAGAGTCCAAACACACTGCAAAACCAATATACCCGTCACATCACACTCCGATGACTAGCAGGAATTTGCGAATCGAATCGATGACACTGCCTATCGCCTATCGCTGCTGCTCGGGAAACAACAAAAGAGAACAGAGAGAAAAAACGCGTAGTAGAAGAATTGGGCAACTTAATTAACAAAATTCGCGGTGAATGCGATAGCATACCATGGACGATGTCCCGGTCAAGATAGTTGAGCGCTACAAACCCCCGCCAGCCGTCTTCCACCTGCCGCAGGCGACCCTCAACCGCCTGACGCAGTTTCGGGAAAACTTCTACACGGATCACCCGGACTACCAGTACGACGGGCAGCTGGAGCGGGCGGTGGTGAGTCAGGCCCACCGATGGCGCCAGCTGCGTCGCCAGCAGTGCGAGGAGCGCGTCAGCCGCCAGGAGCGGCGCAAGGAAGATCGCCAGCGAGCGCTGGAGGCCAAGCAGAAGGAGATGCTCGGAGCAGTCGATTACCCCAGCGCTGACGATTTGTCATCGGACGAGGAGGAGGCGGAACGGGCGGGGGTTGAGCAGGTGGAGGAGCAACCACCCCCAGCCCAGCCAACTGAGTCACGCGACTCGCACGAACCAAAGTCAATAAGCGTGTGCAATTTTCACAACATCTTGCAGCCCACCATCCTGAGCACTACTCCGGTGGCCAGTCCGCAGACGCTGCACAAGCGGAACAGCTCCCTGAACTACGCGGACTTCGAGTACAACATGAACTCCACGCCCTTCGACAACATCGAGCTGAAGACGATCAACGATCTGGACATGCTCGCCCAGGTGCTGCACCAGACCCAGCTGGAGGAGCGAAGAGAACTGCAGGAGAAAGGAGAGCAGTTGCAGGCGCCTACGGAGGATACTCCTAAGGAGGAGGAGCTGCCAGAGCAGCCATCTCAACAGGAGGTGCCAGCTCCTGTGGAGCTTACGATGACGACGCTGGCGGAGACCAAAGCGACGCTCGACAGCGTCAATTTCCATGTTCACTGTGATGATGATGAGGGCAGGAGCGAGCCTAGCCACATTCCAGCCACGCCCACGTACCCAACGCCCATGTACACTTCCCCCCAGCAGCAGCAGCTGCACAAGCCGGAACACTTTCAGGTGGGCCACTTTTGAGGGATCTTAAAAACAATGTCTTGCCAGAAATTTAGTTTCTCCTTAAATTGTTCATTTGTTATTTTTTTATAAGTAAAAGTAGAGCGTAACTCTTAGTTTAATCCATTTTGAACATTGAAAGTGTAATAAAATACCAAATCCTTTACTTTATCACAGTATTTTATATTTTCAATTAGTGCACTAACTTTAAGCTGCTGGTGGGTTTAATTTTTAGATCAGTTTCAATTTGGTCTTTATTACCACAATTTAAAGAACATATTGAAAAGAAAACAATCACTTGTGCAACTTTTAAACATGGTGCTTTTAAATAATGAATTTTAATATTATAGCTCATAAATTGTTTTATTTTTGCAGGTCTACCACATGCAGGGCTATAGCCACCAGCCCTTTTACTCCCCGCAGCAGCAACATTACCAGCAGCAGAACAACTTCTACGTCAACGGATTCGGGACGCCCAACCATTTGATGGCGCCTCCAGCGCCTTCCTCTGTGCTGGCCCTTAGCCAGGCAGAGGACGAGGTGGCCACCAAGTCCAGGAGTGTGCCCGACATCCTGCGGGAGTTGAAGACAGAGCTGCAGCAGGCTGAAAAGCGTCGCACCCGCCTGCACAGCCACAACGAAGAGCAGCAGCCAAAGATGGAGGTGGCGGTGGACAGGAACTCCTTCAGGGAGCTGGCTGGGCCGGCACAGAAGCTGGCGCAGCGCATCAGCACCATGGGATTCCCCCTGGAACGGGTGGCCAAGGTGGTAAACCTGTGCGGCATCGATGATAAAAAGGTGAGTCTCCTAAAATACATTATGCAAGACAGATAATTAAAGCAGCTCTGCCCTCTAGATTATCGAACACCTCATCCCACTGGGCGAGCTCATGGACCTAGGCTTTGACGAATCGAAAATCTCGGCGGCGCTTCTCAAGTTCAACAATAACAAGGACAGGGCGCTTGACTATCTAATCAACTAGTTCAATTCAGGGCAAACCTTTTGATATGGCCAGCTTCTATACCGCGACCTCACCTTACCCCATATCCCACGCCCAATCAGCTTCCCAAAATGGCTCCTCTAAATGTATTTTAATTATTACAAGTTCTTGTGAGATATTCCTTGCTTAAGTTGGGAGTTGAATGCTTCAGAATCCTCAGACGCAGCAGCAGAATAAATATAAGTCCGTAAAGTAAGCACAGTTTGTTGGTTAGCTAGTCCCGATCTCAACGATCCCTCAGTTCATGCCCAGCATCAGTAGGTTGATGGCGTGCTCCACGTTGCCATCGGCCAAGGTCAGATAGTTGACGTTCTGGGTATGATCGATGAAGCCCATGGCGGCCATGGTGCGCAGCTGTTCGGTGAAGCGATGGCGGCGGTAGTAACGGGGCAGCACATCGCTGTCGTCACCTCCGTCATCCTCGTCGTCCACATCGTCGGATGGTGGTGCTGCGGCGACTGCCTCTGTGGCTGGTGCTCCTCCGGACTCCACCTCCATGCTCTCCACCGGCGGCGGTTGCTGTTGTGCCAGTGATTGAAAAGCGCGGGCCAGCTCATTGCGGAACAGCTCTGATGAGATAGAACCGCTGCTGCTGGCTGCACTGCTGGTTCCTGCTCCGGTCCCAGCTGCTGCTCCAACACCTGCCAGGGGGGCCGAAGTGGTCCTCGGCCTCTCGTCACCCTGCAGAGCCTCGTCCGCGTTGCGTTGGGCAATATTCGACAGCGAATTGAACGAGGTGACGTTGGCCAACGCGTTGGCCAGCTGTTGGCGGCTGATCTGCCGTATGTTGGCCATCTCATCACGCCGATTGGCGGCCGCCGCAGCAGCCACAGCAGTGCTGCTGCTGCCACCGCTGCTGCTGCTGCCTGCTCCGAGGGAGTTCTCCTCCTCGGAAGAGGTTGTGGATTCTGAGGCGGCTTGTTCTTGGACTGGAAAGACAAAAGAGCTTGTTAGCTGAAGGATTACAAAATATATGGATAACTTCTAACCCTTGCAGACGGAATACTTTTAACAATTAAAATCATTGTACTTTCTCTGCAAGAGTAGCCAGTTATTTAACTTACACTGGGTGGCCGAGCTGTTCCTGGCTAGTTCCTTGCGAATGGTGTCCACGATGAACGGAGCTGCCTCGCAGATGAGCGGATAGTCCTTGACTAAGTTCTGGACCACCTCTGGCTCATGCAGCATGTTAAAAAGCACCGAATCGCGGATCAGGGCCTGGGCGCCCAGATTGCGTCTGAACTCCGGATACTCGGCCAGTATCTTCTGCAGGATGTTGAACCGCGAGGTAACGCTGATCTGCAGGTGCGAGGTCAGCGAGAAGAGCTCCTGGATGTGCTTTGTGTTGATCTCAGAGGCCACAGGCGGCACATACGGCGTATAGCGTTTGGTCTTGCGGAAGCAGTGGATCACCGAGTACGGCTGCAGCCAGCGGCTGATGGTGTCCGCATCCTCCAGCACCCGTCCATGATGAATGATCTCTGCAAGTGCGCAGCAGATGACTTAGCACAATGGGTAACAATGGGCAGCAGTTTGCAGCGCATCAGACGGTCACTCACCCAATTCGCTGGCGTCGTAGGGCAGCTCCATCTCCTTGGTCACCAGTTCCTTCAAGTAGGCCACGTCCCGCTCCAGGTCGATGTTGTGCAGCGGGTGCACATCGCTCAGCTTGTTCTTGAGCAGCGCGTACACGGTATGCATAGTGCGTTCAATAGTTTCGGCGTAATATTCTCTGTTTGCGTGATTTTTGTTTTTGGATTCAGACTTTTTTTGTAAATACTAGCGATGGGAAAGTCTTTGGTCTTTTTGGTCTTATCGGAAGAGCTATCGGAAAGCGATTACTTTATAACGGCTATAAAGAAAATAGCTAGATTTAAATCAATGTTTAAAATTACAAATCAACCCAAACACGTGTATATTTTTTTTTTTTTTTAAAACTTTAGTAAAGGTAATCTGCAATTTAAAAAAAAAAAATATACTTACAAGTCGATAAACATATTTGAATTAAGTAGACGAATATATTGGCTTCTTAAAAATATATTAAAAGTTTAAGTTTAAAACGTTCCACACAAGTCCAAATTTACGATACACAAACCTTACCTAAATTTGAGAGCTGTCAAAATATTAAGTAAACACTATTATTACAATAAATTCGTAATCATGGCCTCCACCGAGACGCAGACGGAGAAAGTTCGCAGGATAAAGACTAAAACCACCCGGGCAACAACGGGTTCTAACACTGAAAAGAAGGTGGAAGGACAAAAGAAGGAAACTATAATCGAGGTACAAAGCAAAAAGCGACCTACCTTGGAGGAACCAGTGCTCAGCTGCCAATTTGAGGTGTTCGGGATAGTGCAAGGTAGGTTCGTCCCTACATTATATTTTCCTATTTAATATTATTTTCCCTTGCAGGCGTTTCCTTTCGGATGGTAAAAATTCTCTATTTTGTAACGTTATTGGAACTCCTTTTTTTAATCTTTTTAATTGTTTAAATTTTAGTACACCCTACGAAGAGCCCAGAAGCTGGGAGTCCGTGGCTGGTGCAGGAACACCACTGAGAACACTGTAAAGGGTGAAATTGAAGCACATCCTCATCCCTTTGAGTCCATGTAAGTAGAAGTTTCTACCCAAATCCATAGAAGTTGGTGAATATAAGATTCTTCAACAGGCGCCTCTGGCTAAAGCACACTGGAAGGTACAAGTCGAGTCAATTTATTTTATTCAGGTTTCTAAAAATAATATTTTCAGCCCTACCAGCCGAATCGACAAGTGCATCTTCAGTGAAACCAAAGAAATCCCTACCCACACTTTTAGCAACTTTACAATCGTGGTGGATTAGCTTGTTATTAAATTTTACAATTTTAAAATAGGTAAATTAGTTTTCAATTTAAATGATTTGAAGTCTAATGCATTTTTAAAGGTTACAATTCTTTTTTAAAAATTATTTTTCAGCTGCTTTAGTAATGATTAAATTTGTAAAAGTGTTTTTTTTTATTGTTTTATTTTCCAACTAAACGGTTCGTATTTGTTGTCAACTTATTTCGTCGTTTTATAAATATTTTTTTAACTGATGTTAACTAATAATTCGATATGTTCAAACTAAGTGAATCGATATTTATAATAGTAAATTATAATATAAATAATTTCAGTAAGACCGCGTTTGAAAAAAGACAGAATCCCACTGAGTTGGGTGCTTTTTAGTGGGCCGGCATGGGTTGGGTTGTAAATTGTTGATATACTACAAGTCAAATCGTTGAAGCAACAGGTTATACCTACCGCAGCTTCTCTATTCAATCTCTTAATCAAGTACTAAAAAACCAAGAAAATATTAAAAATGGCTTGCAACAAGTATTTAACCTTCAACAATGGCGAAAAGATGCCCGTGATTGGCATCGGCACCTGGCAGGTAATTATGAGCACGATTTTTTATTAATTCTATAGATTAAATGTGATAGTATTTGTTAATGACTTAGCACAAGTATTATTTTAACTAATAAACGACCAAAAAAAAAAAGAGCTGACACGTCATTTAAATCTCTTGGAATTTCCGATGCAATCGACAGAATCCGTTTGTGCTGGTGACTTTAGACCGGTTTTCAAAAACAAACAATAAACCTTTATTCATACAAAGCTGGGTTAGTGGGTTGGACTTTCTCTGTTCCACAGGGAAGTACAGAACAAACAATCGTGAGGCGGGGTCTTCGAACAGTGTAGATAGTAATCTATAGATGACAGTCAATCGCAACCACTAAACCACATTTTCATCACCACACTACAGGCATCCGATGAGGAAATTGAAACCGCCATCGACTTAGCCCTGGAGGCTGGTTATCGCCATATAGACACAGCGCCAGTTTATAACAACGAGAAGGCCATCGGACGGGTCCTCAAAAAATGGTTTGACGCCGGAAAGATCAAGCGGGAGGAGCTGTACATTGTGACCAAGGTGCCACCTGTTTGTAAGTAAACTATAAACTATACAGAAATCTATAAATAAATTGAAAGAACTCTGCCATGCCTCAAAATCTTAGGGCCTATAAGTATCACTGAAAATGTGTAGAAGGCGGATAACACAATCTTGGAAAGAAATCTATTAAATACATAACTCTTATTTAAGCGCCAAAATAAGATTTCTTTGTAGCTAACCACGTTCTTTTTTATATTCTCGAAATTGAAAGATAAGATAAGATTATTGCCAGTAAATAATTTCGAGAACATCAAAATTAACTTTTCCAACATATCAAGTTATGAACTTTAAATAGGTTTCTTATCACCATGTTTCGATTATATGTGATTGATTAATTTGTTGTGAAAGATTATGTTTTAACATAAAAGTAGATGATATATTCTGGAAGAATTACTTTCCTTTTTGGTTGTTTGCTCTAACATTTTCCAGAAGTTGCCTTTCTTTTTTGTAATCAAACTTTCGTCTTCTTTAGCCAACCGCCCCCATGAGGTGGAGCCCACCATCCAGAAGTCGCTGGCCGATCTGCAGCTGGACTATGTGGACCTCTACCTAATCCATACCCCGTTTACCGTTAACATCAACGAGGACGGCAGCTTTAAGATGGACAAGGACGGACTCATTGAAGTGGACGCGACCACCGACCACGCCGCCATCTGGAAGGCAATGGAAGCGCTGGTGGAGAAGGGTCTCACCAAGTCCATCGGCTTGTCCAACTTCAGCAAGGAACAGGTGGCCCGTCTGCTGAAGAACTGCAAGATCAGGCCGGCCAACAACCAGATCGAGCACCATGTCTACCTGCAGCAGCGTGATTTGGTCGACTTCTGCAAGTCCGAGAACGTGACCATCACCGCCTACTCCCCGCTGGGATCCAAGGGAATTGCCAACTTCAATAAGGCAGCCGGCATTGTTAGGAACCTTCCCGATCTGATGGACATCCCGGAGGTCAAGGAGATTGCTGCCGCGCACGGCAAGACGCCAGCCCAGGTGCTGATCCGTTGGTTCATCGACACTGGTGTGTCCGCCATTCCCAAGAGCACCAATCCCGATCGCCTCAAGCAGAATCTAGATGTCTTCGATTTTGAGCTGACGGCAGAGGAGGTGGCCAAGTTGTCCAGTCTGGACAAGAACATTCGCATCTGTGACTTTGCCTTCTTCCATGGGTAAGAAAATGCTAATTTACGTTAATTTCTTTATTCTTACGTTTTTCCTTTATTTCTTGCAGTGTGGAGAGGCACCCGGAGTTTACCTTCAAGAATCAGCACACCAAGTAAAAAACATCTTTATATTTAAAGATGCGGTCAAAGGGGTTTAAAGACAAGTTAAAATATATATTTTGCAAAAGTTTACTTTACCACAAAGTATGGAAAAAGAGGCAGCGTTTAATTCAAATATTTAACATTTATGAAAATATTGCGAATTTTCCTAAAAATCACCTTTTTTTGCATTGTATGAAGCACATATACATACATATATTTTTCTTAAACACCGTGTTTAATTTAATCGTTATTCCATAAATTATAAAAACTCAAGTTCTCTACTGGTTTTCTTTGGCATTCAAAAGGTGAAATGTTTTGGTTTTCGTTACGATTTTCAGTTCAACAGGTTTTCCCCCTGCCACCGATTTTCCATCTGTGATATCGTTCGTTTTTCCTGCGCTGTCGTTAATGGTTTCGTTGACCCTCCGAGCGATTGAGCTGAAAAATAACTTTCAAATTAAGAACAAACTGCATTTAGCGTTGTTTACAGTTAGTAGAGAAATATATTTGCAATACATTTTGTTTCTAAGTTTAAACAAATCACACGTTTACATTAAGCAATTAGTAGCGAGCACGAAGTTGGTACTTTGCGGCTTTGGAAATGTTCTGCAACTACAAACAATTCGAGGTACACATTGTATGTAATATCATTAAGATCGATAGCTGAGATTTAAAGGATCGCTTTCTTTTTAGATGGAATTTTTAATACTTAAAAACTTTAGTACAAATAAAAACCAATAAATTTTGCAAAGCGAAAGGATTAGTAACTGCGAAACGATCAACAATAGTCAAAAGAAAACGCCAGGTATCTCTAGGTTACGATATTCGGGCCATTCTCATTTTGATTGTCAGGTATTTGGCCACGCAGCTTATGTTAGTTTGCAGTACGAGTATTAGAAGGAAATTCGTAGTTCTGTCCCATGCCAACTCACGTGGTCCTCGTCTCCTCATCTGTGCTGTTTCTGGAATATATTAAGGTTTCTTATTATTTTAAGAAATACAAAGGGGAGAAATCGACTAGAAAGCAAGCCAACAAAAAGGAATCACTCACTTCAATCCTTGGGCCGCACAAGTCTGATAAAGTTCATACTTTGCATGCAAATCAAACAAATTCATCGAATTCAATTTCTTAAGCCTAAGTTACCTGGTTTCTTGATGGCTGCGCATGGCCAGAGTAGCCACCTCGAATAGACCGATGAAGAAGCAGAGCATCAGGGGTCCGAAGATTGCTCCCTGCCAGCCGATCCAATACATTCCCCCCGCTATGGCCAGGCCATTTAGGTAGGGATGACCACCACTGAAAGTAAACACGATAGTTACTTATCTGAGGGTTATTTAAAAAAAGAAAAGGTCTTACCCCTTGAGATCCGCATAGATGGCAGTTTCAAAAGATGAAGGCACAAAGAACTGCAACAGGAACAGTATTAATCCTGCATAAAAGCGATCCTGGGCTAGCCACAGCTCTAGGAAGGCGGGTACCGCACACCAATAGCTGCCCAAGAAAGGAGCGGCCGCCAGCATGGCCGCCAGGGCGGAAGGCAGGAACACTATCCGAGCACCAAATACCGTGTGCACTAACCAGGTGAACAAGCCGGTAAATGTTGCGCACCTGAACATGGATATCAGGACCACTGTAATGGAGTTCTCCAGAGCATCGGCGATCTTGATGCCCGAACTTGAGTACCCGAGGTACTTGGTGATCTGCAGAGGCGCGTAGTTCTCCTGACTGCTCGAGAGCAAATAGAACAGGGCCGTAAAGAAGACAATCTAAGGAGTTAATAATAAATTTATTAGGAACAAATGGTAAAGTCAATGTATATTCAGCGCTCACCATGTCCAATATAAACTCAATGCACGCCTGTCCTCCAGACAGCACCAAGGAAAGAATTTCTCCGGTCACGCTCATGATCATCGAAATATTGGTTCGGATAATGTGCCACAGGGACTCGGCGACCTCGAGGATCGTCTGCGTGTTGCTCTGCGCCCAGCCGATAATGCCCTGTTTAGCCACTAAAACTAGCTCTTTAAAATGTCCTTGGTTAAATAAACAGCCGTTGGTTAGCAGATGCCACAGAGAATGAGTTATTTTGTAGACGCAAACGAGTGTTAAGGGATGGATGAAGCGAGCAAGCACTCAACTAAAGCCCGTGAACCCATGCAGAAACCCAAATAAATCAACTTAAAAATGAGTTAGTTAAACGGGAGAAAAGAAAAAATAACAAAGCCATTGGTAGTTGATCAATAGCATACCTGGATTGTCGACGATCTCGCCGAAGGTGCTCTTTAGCGCATCTGTGGGAACCCGTGGACCATACGAGGTTCCTGCCTTGTTAAAGTCGATCCAGTACTGGATTAGCCTGTCCCAGACCTCAAGGATCTGCTCCTTCAGCTTAGTAGCGTGAACTTTGTCTGCGTCCGCCAGCCAGTCATCAATGTAGGTCTCAATCTTTCGGCGCCCATAATGGTGCGCATTGTCTAGCGCATCATCGATTGACGATTGCATGTTGGCGGGCAAGATATCAATTAGCTCAGGCCGATCTGTGATCGTCTTGTTAATTAGATCCTTGCCCAGGTATGCCACCTCAATCGTCTCGGAGTAAATATTCACGCAGAAAAACACGCTCAGAAAAACGATGATGAGCAGCATCAGTATGATCATGAGGATGGAGGTTACTGACTCCACGGAGGACTTCAGGGAGTCCCGAACGATAGTGTTGATCTTGTAGTTCAGTTCTAGCACGCCGGGAAGGCATAACGGCAGCACAGCGGAGTGGTGTTCAATAGCCCACGCCTGCAAAAGTTATAAAGGTCTTTATAAACATGGGCGGTAAATAAGTTATTTCGAAACTAACCCGCAGTGTAGTGTATACTTCGTTGATCTTATTGCAAGCGAACTGGGTAATTCCCGTATAGGCTCCCACAGTATAGATGAGGTGCAGCAATACTGGAATAGCTGCCAGGATAAACATCCACACGTTGCGATAGAGGAATGTGCCAAGGCAGGCGTAGAACAAAAGCTTGAAGAACGTTTCGCTTTGGTGGCTGGGGTCCTCGGTTCCTGGCTTGGCATCAAACGTTTCCGAGGAAATAGTGTCGCTCAGCGATATGTCCTCCACATCCGACTGCAGGCCCGGGCTGAGTGGCTCACTGCTGGGCTTGCCGCAAATGCTGAAGTTGCTCAGAGATCTCTCAAAGTCATTTTTGTCGAACAACTTTTGCAGGCGGTGCAGGTAGGATCCCGAATCCTCTCTTGTTTGCAGGTGGTATGCAGTAGACGCTGTTACGTAGGCCATGACCAGCAGGAACACGGGCACCTGCAGGGCACCAAGGAAGCTGCTTAGGTAGCCCGCAACGGCAATCCACATGGACTGACCGGCGATCACAAAATGGGAGCTGTTCTCCGGCTTCCAGAAGAAGTGGACGCAGGTCAAGTAGACTACCACCAGGGAGATGAGCTGTGGGACAAGGTAAGAAAATGTTTAACTGTTTAGATTAAAAGTATAAACTTAATTAAGCCTTTAAGAGAATATTTATGTATTTTGCATATGTTTGTTTAAACAAACGTCCTAATACAATGATTCACCCTCGAAAAATCGACCACCCGTAGGCTACATACCACATAGACGTTAAGGAATCCAATAATCTGTACAAATAGACCGTGCGAAAAGGTGATCCAGTGCCACAGGGCCAGCAGGAATCCCTTGGGAGCGTACAGCACCAGCAGCTTGACGCAACCGGCTACTCCACATCCGGCGAGGAGCAGCTGCCAGTGCTCGCAAAGCCATCCAATCAGCAGCCGGCCACAGTGCTCCGTGGCCTCCAGCGGCGACAGACAAATGGAGACCAATACGTTTGAGTCCCGCTCCTCCAGGCGCTGAAACCAGCTGTTCACACTCGCTGCCAGCCGCCGCTTGAAAGGGAAGAGGACGGCGCCCATGAGGAAGGCCCACAGCAGGGGGCGCACGAAGGGACCGAGGATGAAGCAGACGGCCACGAAGGCCGCCACGCCGGCGGCGATCAGAAAGTTGTACATGGCCGCACGAAAGCTTTCATGGTTCTGGGACCGCATCCGCAGTAGGCGATTGAGCACGCTGTCGAAGGAACGGTCCCGCCGAATGGGAATCGGTTCCGAGCGGTTCATTTTGGGTACACGGAAAAACGAGGAACTGCGGGCGGAAACGAAAAACCGGATTAGAGTTTATGGTAAGAGCGGCTTCATGTGTCCATGTGGGGCACACCCGAATGACTATTTTCGCAGCTGCTCCGCTGATGGAACTCACTTTTGATGATTTTGCGTAGCGTTTTGTGAACAGCAACAGATGATTCACATCGGGGGCGAGGGTGGAATCTGGTGAAGGCCGTGGAGTTATCAGTTACCGCAGCTAGACGTGGTCATCTGAGGCAGCAGCTTCCCACTCGCGGGGGGCGGGGGAGCACATATAAACAAAAATACGTTGTTTCTGGCAAATTACGTCAGGCGGGCAGGGCAGGGTTGTGAAGTGCTGTACAGCACTGGCGGTAAGCCGATACACAGTAGACATCCGCTAAGAATAATATGTTAAACAAAAAAAAAACATTATTAACATTATTATAATATTTGCATATAAATAATTATAGAAACTAAAATTTCGATGGACTACTAATAAATTTGTAAATGTAATACAAGAGTGCGTATAAGCGGTGTTAGTTAGCTGGTATTTACTGTGCTCAAATGGTGCTCGTCTGCGTTGCTCAACACTGGCCCGGTTTCAAAACAAAAAGAGACGCCATGGAAGGTAAGCGGGATAAATTCAACTATAATTGTATTAAAAAGCGATAAAACATATTTGCAGATTTAACGCTGCAACAAGTGCTTGATCTGCACAACACTCAGATGGAACTAAATGCCAACAAGGACACCTACCTGAAGGTCTACCGCCAAGTCATCAAAAAGAAATACAAGACCGAGCTGAACAACTTGGTAGATTTCCTTACAAAAACTATTAGGAGGCAATATAAATATGTTTGTATTCCCAGGTCCGCGGCGATTTTGACATAGTGGAAACGGAGTTAAATGTTCCAGTTATTCCGCCCCTGCCTGTCGAGGAAGAGGAAAGAACACCACCATTGCGGGTAAGTTGGCTTGACAACGCTTTGACAGTCTTTCTTTAATGAACACTTTTAATTAACAGCTCGGCGATATGGTAGAGCTCTACGACGCCACCATGGAGTGTTTGTCCTTGCTGTAGGACTGCTCTGACCGATCCTTGGTGCTGTTCAGCCAGTATCCATGCAGGACGCGGTACGTGTGCTGAAGACACTCAAACGAAGGGGATTGGCTCTGGTCAGAAAGGAAACACACAATTAGATTATAATAATGTTTAAGGAAGATCACAACTCACATTGAATAAGGGTATAATCGGGCGTTTTTTGAACATGCTTCCTTTCGTCCGTAATATCAGCATGTACTTCACATCCAACTAAAGAGTAGGAATAAAATAAGAAGGGATAAGTATAAATCCAGATAGTTCTCACATCTTCAATGACTTCGTTGAGCACTATATCCTCGATATGCCCTCGCTGGACGCACAGCACTGACTCCCTGCCGAAGGATCGCACCGTATCCGTCTGCAGAGCCATGTCCCAGCTGTAGAACAATCGTTCCGCCTGCACCAGATTCAGCGTGGAGCGGAGCATCAGGATGGCCACGGAAACACAGGTCACCAGGGGATACAGGATACGGGGCTGCAGGATGCCGAGGTTTCTGTTCCACAATCCGCAAACTCCAACGAAATAGGCAATGGACAAGAAGACGAGCAGCAGCAGCCGGCGCAACTTGCTCTGCAATTGGATTCCATGCAGCCGGTTCACCAACTCGATGCGAACCACGTCGCCGCCACATCGCTTGATGCACAGCTCCAGATCCGCCTCCGCAGTTCCGGCATACTTAGCCTGCCGGCTGTAATATCTGTGGATCGTCACTTGCGACTCCATACCTCTCTTGTTTATATTTACATATTTGTGCAGTGTGACCGCCGCTGGCTAAAATTATTGTCATTTTGCGGCATATAAGCCGCGAGATTCAAACTGGAAATTAACAGTTAGTTTTAATTACTATAAATGATAAAAAATGGTTCACTGCTTAAAAATGAATGAATTGTAATTGTAATACCAAAATTGAGTGAACTGTCCAATTAGGTACCTTGTAGTAATTGTAATTGTTATAAAAAGAACCGCTGTGCTCATTATCTTTGTAATAGGTACACACTTTCATGTCTTGTATATTGTAATTTTGTTGTATGTTGTTGTAACTATGATACAATAAAAGTTGTAATTTATTAATAAATAAAGAAAAAGTAAATATTTTGAATTTTCGATAGTTTTTAGCCTGGACTCAAACCTCTTTGGACAGAGAGCGTTTTTTCTTGATCTTTTGTGTTGAACGAATTTTGAATACCCTTAAAAGCATTCAACAGTAAAATGAATTCTAATAACGAAAAATGCCTGTGTATTTCGATTTTCAAAACGTGTTTTAATTTCCCTAGGAAAGGAAACCCGGTAAGCTATTTAGCTGTTAACTTCTGTTAACTTTATATATCTTGTTTATTTTGGGTTAAAACACAAACATAAAATGTATAACTTTTAAGGAACTGACCGTTTTCACTTTCCTTCGGTATTGTAACTGTTGTTATTAACATAAATTACATATGTATGTACTTATATTTTCAGTGTAAATATGGGCTATGAAATATTTCCGAGGCTTGCAGATGCTTCATGTTTGGGGATAATAAGCTTCAGCAATAAGCAGTTCTTTTATAGTTCAGTACCCTGGGCGTCTTCAAATTCATCATCCCCGGTTGAAGACGGAGCTGACTCTTCAAATTCTTCATCCTCGTTTGAAGATGGAGTTAACTCTTCTATGCCTTCGGTAACTTCCGCCCCCGAAGCCGTTGGAACTCCAGGGCATTCATCATTCCCGGTTGAAGACGGAGCCGACTCCTTAAATTCTTCTTCCTCGTTTGAAGACGGAGCTAACTCTTCTATGCCTTCGGTAACTTCTGTCCCCGAAGCCGTTGGAACTCCAGGGCATTGGTAAAACACACTGAAACTGCTGTAAGTCTCATCTCCACGGGAGGTCCTCCATTCCTGGTTTCTTCCAATTGACCGCAGTGCTTCGCGAATTCCCAAGCCAGCGGCCCGACCTCGGAATACGCTGCCACGGCCACGTCCCACGCTTCCTACATGTCCACTACGGACATGGGAGCTTCCACGACCGCGCACATTGTTATTTCCTCGACCGCGTGTGTTAGCATTTCCATGATAGCTTGGATTGGCCTAAAGTTAAGTAACACACATTTAAAGAATGTTTTCAAGAAACATGTTTATGTTTGTGTGTGGTAATACAAACTCACTTGCATGTTGAAATAGTACTGGTCGTAGTAGAATTGATAGTTTGGCCACATCTTAAGCAAAATTGTTTGATAAGGCATTTTTTAAATGCATTTAAGTACTTACCTGCGTACTATAAAAGTATGCGTTGTGTTGATAGTTAAATGGACTTGTCTAAAAATGAAGAAAACCAATTTTAATGGAAATTTTTTTTTAAAACACACAAATTCTTACTTGCATAGGATAATAATTATATTGGTATTGGTGGGCGTAAGGAAACTAGCATGAAGAAAACCAATTTTAATGGAAATGCTTTCTTAAAAACACACAAATTCTTACTTGCATAGGATAATAATTATATTGGTATTGGTGGACATAAGGAAACTAAGAGTAAACTTTTAATAAAAAGGCTGTTGAACTTTAAAATGTTAAGTACTTACATACTGATATCCAGAAAAGAAAGAGAACGAGAAAGACATCACAAATTAATATAAGATCCCGCTTTTCCTTAGCTTTTCTATCTTTTCTCCGATTTATTTGAAGCGTCGGGATCCATTTCCAGAGTGGCCAGTTTCTGTTAATATCGGTCGTGGGCCAAATCGTGACCGAGATTTTTATTTCATTTTAATTTTAAAATAATTTTAAATACGCATTTTTTAGGAAGGTTATTAGTTTTTAAGTTCCGCAAACTCTCAAGCGAACAAATAAACTTAAAAAAGCACAAACTAATTATATTCAAGGTATTCAATAATTTTTATAAGCGAACTTTTCAACACTGAATTTAGCGTGTATATTTGTCTCACTCTAAAAGAAGGGCAAAGCTATTGAAAACACGCTTCAGGAAATAAATACTTTAAAAAAAGCCTTTCTTGTAGGTATTATTTTAATTTAAATTTAAGCTGTCAATAAGTTTCTCTCACCTTGCGATGGCCAGCATACCATGGAAGATCGATTCCATACCCAGAGGAATTCACATTGATCATTAGAATCTGCTACTATCGTTTGCATTTATTTAAAAAGTAAGGAAAGTACAATACGGTTTTTCTCGATTCTTAGTGCCGCCCGGCACTCTTTACTTTACATAAAAATTTAACCTTGAACCTTAACTAGACCCTCGTCATCTTCATTTGGTGTCCACATGTGGTACTGGTGGCACCCAGCCTTGAAAAACTGCCTCCAGCTCTGCGGCGACCTTCAGGCAGAGCTTGTCCTGGTACTGGGCGGCCACCACCTGGACCCCGATGGGCATTCCCCGCTGGTTGGTGCCCATGGGCACATGTGTGGCGGGCAGTCCGAGGACGTTGAAGAGCAGACAGGTGTCGACTCCCGTCACATTTAGCAGAGAGGTGTGAAAGGAGAGGGCGCTCGTGTGGAAGGTGGGCAGGATGAGGACCCCGTGAGTTCCAAGGAGTTCCTGTTTGGGATCGGTGAGAGTTTTTAGAGGAAATATTCGTATAGCTTAGAGAATTTGCTTAGTCAGTTACTCACATTCAAGTGCTTTTTGATCTTGTGAACCTCTTGACGATATTCCTCCATGTTCCCACTGGCTATCATTCCGTTGAAGCGCTTTAACACCTCCAGGACCATGGCCTCTTTGGTAAAGATCGAGTGACCGATGATGCTATTAAAGAGCTCCACCATCAGCAGCCGCATCGAGGGATCCCGATCTGCCCGCTGGGTCACAATGCTGGGCAGTCCCTTAAGGTCCACCAGCGACACCATGGCAATTTCCAGAGAGTTGCTAAGGAAATTAAGATCCAACTAAAAGGGAAATTTGTATTTAGATGAGTTTTAGGGTTTGCATAAACTGTTTAATTAAATTGTTGATATTTAACAAAATATTGCAAACCTTCTTGGTTTGGACGCCTCCTCTCTCCAAGCACTTGACGGCTTTGGTGATGGATAGTTTAATATCAAAGTCCACAATGGGATGGGTGAGGGTGTTCAGCCCCGAATATCCATAGGCATAGTATACCTAAATAGTAAAAATATTTTACTTAGCTTTATGTTTTTTCACTTTTAGAGAACTCCCACCTTCATGTCCTTGAGGGCCACTGGTTCCGACATCTTCAACTTGTGCTTATTGTCGCCCGCCATGATTTCCAACAGCAAAGGCAAATCCCTGGCGAATCTCGTGATCGGACCGAGTTGCAGCATCTGAGGGAACCGCTCGTCCGTCAGAGAATATGGGAAGTGACCCTTGACAGAGGTCAGTCCGCCAGTGGGCTTGTGTCCAAAGACACCGCAGAACAAGGCCGGCAGCCGGATGGAACCGCTGATATCGGAACCCACTCCGAAGGTTGTGGCTCCACACCCATTCAATGACCCCTCACCGCCCGAAGATCCAGCAGAAGTGCGTTGCAGATCGTATGGATTCAGGCAGCGCCCCTGGATATTGTTGCTGGTCTCGAAACTCATGCAAAACTCAGGATTGGCCGATACCAGAAGGGGAATCCCACCGGCAGCCTTTACACGCTCCACTACATCGCCATCTTGGGGAGCTTTCATAGTCTTTCGAGCAAGACTGCCGACGGCAAAGGACATGCCTGTGAAATATTTAAGAAGTCAAGAAAACCCAGAGAGCATGGTAAGTCTATGTTCTACATACACATTTTATATTATAAAACCTAATTAAGAAATGATTTAGATTCTTTAAACGTAAGCCAACATTTGATTAAAGAAACATTGCGTAATTTAATTTAATTTTAATTAATAACGACATTTAGACACATTTATTTGGCCGGATTACGATCCAATTATTGTAAAAACTTTAATTAAGAGTCAAATTACTTCATACTGGCTTAACAAAGGACCCTTTTATTTGTATAAGTTTAGAAATATTGACTTTAAATAAGTTAGTGACCAGTTCAATAACGTTTTATAGGGTTAAGATAGGACTAGAGGTTACCTTTTAGACCGCACGCTTCCTTGACTGTAAAGGGTATTCCCAAAATGGGATACTTGGTATACAGAGCCACCCGATCAAACTCTGAGCTCGCCTTCGCAATTAACTTGTCCGCCAATCTGGCATCCTGCATGGCAGCCTCGAAACGATCCTCCACGACGGCATTCAGAGAGGGATTCACCTCCTGGACACGTGCTATATAGGCGCTGACCAGCTCCACCGAGGTGATCTACAATGTAACCCCAACATTTGACTTGCAAATGACCCACACGAATGACGTAACTCGACTAGGAGACTTACCTCACCGCGTCGCAATTGCGTGGCCAGTTCAACGACGGACTTTTTGAGCAGGGGGTTTCGAATGCCCGGATATTTGGGCTTCTCGCGGTGCAGCACAAGGTCTAGTATTTTGTTCACTAGCATGCCAAAGGCATTCAGCACGAAGGCCAACAGGCGTAGCACTATCTCCATGTCGAACGGGCGTCGGGTCACCAAAAGGTGGTCGTATTCAAATCAGGGGACTTCGAGCGGACCTCAGCGGAAGTGGGTTAGCCTAATAAGCGGGACTAAGAGTGGGAACTGGCACTGGAGCTGGGACACCACCGAACGCATCGACTGCGGATCGCGGACTACGCGTGGCGATCACCGCTCGCAAGTATTTTTCCCTGTTTTCAATTTGAATATGAATTTAATTTCAAAGTTAGCTGCGACATGCATTCTCCAACACTAAACCAAGATGGGTTGTTCTGTGTTTCAACTTATTTCGAGGTTTTCAAACTTCTTTTTTGACTTTTTTGTAACATTTTTCTTACAACTTAAAAGGAAAACTTGTTAAATCTATCGGGGGTGCCACAGAAACCGTTCCGCCCGAATTCCAACCGAATGTCCAACCCCTTCTCTATGTAAATTCCAACCCTCTTCGGGAGGAACGGTTTCTGTGGCACCCCCGTATATAACTATAATCTATAATCTTTAATTTTAAACGTTCCAAAGTGTTACAAATTTTAAATCAATGAAACTTTTAAAATAACCCTTATTTTAGAACCCTACAGTAAAATAAAAAATAAATCACATAATTGAAGACGATTTGAATTCCATGTGAATTCAGTCGTTATTACTACAAATAAAAGCAGGAAGCTCTCAAACAAATTAAACTTAAACCAATTAGTGCCAAAAATAGGATCGGCCCGAAGTGTAACTCATTCCCCTTTGTCATAACAAACGCAATTATTCATTCATGTATTTATTTGGTAATAATTTTAGTTATTGTTACACTTATCACTTACGTGCTATAAGGAAACGTTCAACAAAGGCAGAAAACTTGTTTAGCACATTACTCAGTGGAAAACGAATCGGCTAACGAAACGGTAACGGTTAACAAATAACGAATATCAAATATCGAATAACGAATAACAGAGTACTTCAACCGAGGACAGACAGTGTCAGAATGAGAGTGAACTCAGTTAGGCAACTTGGCAAAGGCGCGAAGGAGACGTCCATATATCCGTATAAGTACAGTTGCTGGCTTGCGCAAATTGACATCTATGTAGCTATATGTATGTATTTTTGTATGCTCGATATACTCATGAGTCATGAATATTCACACAAACTGTTGAACTTGTCTGGCATATTTCCATAGACAATTACGTGGGTATGTTTGCTGGGTCTCTTGTATTTTTAAAATCGTATATCTGCTGCAGGATTGACATCGAACTGTTTAACCCCACGACGGCAACAATTCGTCGAAATAGTTGAACACAGTTTTTATTCTTGTAATATTCTAATTTCTATTACCTACACACAAAAAAAAAAAAAACCGCCGAAGTAAAAGTTTCGAAAACAAATTAAGGTACTTTTTGATAGTTTTCGACGAATTATTACCGTTTTAATGGTTTTCATTTCTAGGTCCCTTGAAGGGTTTATCATGCTTTTGTTTGGTTTTTTATTGGCTACCCCATTCATATGTCTGATTACCATTGATATATTCTGCGGAACAACAAAAGACTCACTTCTCTATTTAGGGATATGTATGAGTGTTGTGGTTTCTGGGGTTTCTAGTCTCGTGTAGTGTGTGTTTGTTTATGCTTACTCTATTTTATGGTATATTATTTACTATCATATTGTATATTCTGTATGGTTAGCATAGATTGGATATTAACATTAAAATATTTATTGTCTAAAACATTTCGCCCATCTTAGTGCCACTCTAGACCTCTAGTCCTAGATGTATCCCAAGCCAAGATGGCCGGTTTCCCCCATCCCCCCAAACGATTCTAACTATAGCACACACCTTTGGCTGCTTACAGATAACTCTCTTTCGCACCGATTAAATTTTGAATTTAATAGGTGTTCGGTTCTACTTTTTTTTCGGTTTCCAGTGGCTGAGATCCTTGGAGATTTCCATTTAGCGGAGCACTTTAAATAGTGATGTATAGAAAACTTAAGGGCCTAATGAGGTTTTGGGGTTGGGATTTGGAACTTTTGCAGGCGCCAGGCTCTCGGGGCTCACAAGTGCCTGGTCCTTGTGTCAAGTGCAATGCTAAACGGAAGTCTAGAAGAGATTAAGCTCAGCCACTGGCAACTAAGTCGTGCTAAATCCCAGACCAGCTTAGGTCATGTGCAGATCCCCCTTGAGGATTCGCGTGAAGGTCTTCTTGAACTGCTGATTGGCCAGGGCGTAGCAGAAGGGATTCATCGGGCTGTTGGCGTAGCAGAGGAAGTAGGAGAACATGTACAGGTGCTCATTGATGCAGGGCGGATGCCGGCAGAATCCCTCGACCAAGGCTAGGACATGGTAGGGTGTCCAGCAGGCCACGAAGCATCCCAAAATAAAGGAGATCGTGCGGAACGCTTTGCGGGCACGATTCTCCGACTTTGACTTTTGCCTACCGCCCACTCCCAGGATCAGGGGTAGGGCCTTCTTGCTCTTGAAGTGCTTCCCGATGGAGTGGATGAAGGCCCGCTTGCTGGAGTTGCGGCTGGCCGCCAGACCCTTCTCCTCCCTGGGGGCATCCTCCTCCTCCTGATCGCCCTTGGTAGCGCCACCGCCACCACACCCTCCACCCGTACTGCTCGTGGTGCCGGAGGTGGAGGGCATCTTGTTGGTATTACTATCCGAGGTCTCTCGCTCCTCTATGCGTTCCAGGAGCGGCTGTGGGGGTGTTGCTGCACATGGAGTGCCCGACTGGGGCGTTGTGGCCTTCACCTTGGGAGAGAGTGGCTTCGGTGGCATCGGGGAGTACAGAATGGCATCCTTGCTGCTCGTCTCCATGGGACTGGAGGCTCTCCGGTGGGGACAGTCGGCCACCGACTTCCCGGGGACATCCAGCAGGCAGATGGCCTCGATGCAGCTCTCCCGCCGCACCTTGGCAAAGTCCTCGATGCCTGTGTACGAGACGAGAAGACGTTTTTCAATGGCAACCGCCTCCTCCAAACTCTGGCTCTGACTCTGGTTGTGATTCGGATTCAGGTTGAGGCTCAGGCTTTGACTGGGACTCTGGTTTTGGCTGGGGGCTTGGCTCAGGCTCTGGTTCTGGTTTTGGTTGAGGTTCTGGTTCTGTTTTGGTGGATTTCTGCGTGCGGGCGGTGGTGGAGGCAGGACTGGTGGTTTCCCCTGGACACTGTCGTTCGGGGAGGTTGTGGTGTTGCCCGTCACGCTGGCCAGCATGGCGGAGCTTTCGTCCATGTACCGCAGCTCCGAGTTGGTCATCAGATCGTAGGTCAGGGCCAGCTCGCTGTTTCCCGAGCTGTTGCCGAAAGGACGATCCGAGTAGTCATCGGAGAGCGGGGTGGGGCACTGGAAGGCGTCGGGGGGTGGCAAAATGGTTTGGACCAGGCCCTGGTGCACCTCATCACTAGGCACCTCGATGGGTGCCAGATCCACGGGGGACATGGGATCGACGGGAGGCGGAGGTGGGGCTGTCAGGTCGACCAGACGATCATGCTCGGCTATCTGGGTGAGGGTGGAGCAGGAGGTGCGCTTGGGCCTGTCCAGCGGTGGGTTTGGCTGCTGGTGGAGCTGGTTCTGGTGCTGGTGGTGCAGGGAGCGCACCTCTTCCTTGCTCTGCGCCCGCTGCAACGGACTCTGGTTGTGGTGGTGCTGTTTGTGGTGGTGGTACTGGTGCATGGCCTCGATGGACTTGGAGTTGGTGGTGCTCTTCTGCAAGTTACCTTTCCCCCGCGTGGCCAGCAGAGCCGCCTGGGCGCCAAAGACCAGGCCAATCGAGGACCGCTTCCTCATGTTGTTGAGCTTCTGCTGGGTGATCAGTTGCTGGGCCTGGTTAACGGACGACTCCTCATCGGAGTCGAAGGCGGGACTGCTGGACCGCTCGCTTTTCTCTGCATCCACGGCCGCCTCCCTCTTTTTCGCCTCCTCCTGGATCTTGGCTGCCGAGGCTCTCCTCTGTTCCGGGGTCATCTTCTCCACCTCCTCGGTGGCTGCAGCCAGGGGATTGGCCTGGCCCGAACCACTCAACCTCTTGATCACAGTGGTGCAGGCACTATCCAAATCGGTCTGATCCCCGGCCAGCTCCACCTTGGTCTTCAGGATCTTCTCCTCGATCACCCCAATGCCAGCCGCATGTCCCGCCATTCCGGACATGGCGCCAGCACTCAGGGCCACCATGGACTGCATCTTCCGCTGCTTCGCCTCACTGCGCTTCTGCATGTCATAGGCCGTCTTGTAGATCCCGGCGTACAGCACAAAGAGGACGATCAGCGTGGTCCAGTAGTATCCAATGATCAGGGCCGTGTTGAAGATCGGATCCTTGAGAAACTGCACGGCGCACTGGCCGGGAAGCAGGTCCCGCTTGCCGGTGAAGTGCTCCCACCCAAAGATCGAGATGAAGAAGAGCAGGGCGGGTATGATCCAAGTGATCGTTACCATGTAAATCACCCGCGTCCGCGTTCTCCAACTCCGGTACTTGGCCGCGATCTTCACAGAGCAGTAGCGATCTATGGTGATCAAAAGCACCGTGTATTGGGACACCAGGCAGACCGTATAGTCCACGGAGAGCCACAGATCGCACAGCATCGGACCCAGGTCCCAGTAGCCCTTCAGCACGTATATCGTGTAGAAGGGCATAGAAACGGTTCCTGAAAGTATAGAGCAAAAATTATATATGAGATATGTATTTCATTATTTTTTTTCACCCAATTATATTATAATTTCAAAATTATAAACTTATAAGTTTATTTAACATAGCATATATTTAGTTTTCTGAGCAGTGTTAAACAAACAAATTTCGTTAAAACTTTTATTTTTGGCTTAATATTTACGGGTATATAAAGTGCCCACCTATTAGCATATCCGTGGCTGCCAGGGAAGCAATAAAGTAGTTGCTCGGCTGCCGGATATTCCTGTCCACGATGAAGGCCAGCAGCACCAGGATATTACCACCGACCGTCAGAATGATGCAGATGGCCAAACAAATTGCAATGAGGATGGTCTGCCACAGTTCAAAGGGCGGCAGAACCGGACCAAGAATCTCCGAGTCGGCATTGGACTTCGAAATGGTTGAACCGCCATCCGAGGAATGGTTTCTCAGACCCAGCACAAGATCCGTGTTGTTGACATCGAAGTTGCGGTACCATTGCAGCTGCTCGTTCACCGACCAGGAGCTAAAGTCACTGCTCTCGCCGTAGATCTTCGCTGCCTCCAGGAGCCGCTTGCACTCTGTGTGGGTTAGGACTCGCTTAAATATAACGCTGCACAGCTTATCGCGCTCCTTCCTGAGGCTCCTGAAAAGGGGGAAAGCAACAAAGTAAATAGTAACGTCTTTCAAGAAGAAGTTTTGCTTCAAAGTCATAGTTTTCTTTTAAATGAGTTTATTTATCATAGAAAGCTTAGGGTCTTTAATATGAATTTTCATATTTTCTCAACAATTGAGTGAATGTTCATTCACCAAAGCTTTCCACATTATTCAGGACTTCCTATTTTGAAGGCGCCTTTCAATTGAGCTTACTCACCAGTCGGTGATCCACTTGTTCTTGATGGTATAGATGGAGTCGCTGGAGTTGCCATTGAGGCCAGTCAGCTCCTCCTCCCCTCCGCCTTGGAGGCCCGCCGACCTGTTAAGCGACCGCATCCCTTTCCGCTCTCTCCTCGTCCCGCACTTCTCGCCTGTCCCTCCTGTCCGTCCCGCTCTTCCCGCTCCCCCTCCGCTTCCTCTGCGGTCTTTATGGTAATTTCAAGTTATTCCTCCTTAATGTGCTGCCGTCGACGGTTGTCACGGAATGCTTACATTGCCTCCTCGGAATGCCAGGACTTGTCTCCGGTCAGGTGCAGCATCTGCAAAAGGCAACAAAAGCGACTCTTAGTCCTGGCTTGCACTGGGAATAACTTAAGAACTTAACTTAAAAACTTAATTATAATTTCTGATTTATTATAATTTATTGATGTAAATATATCAACTACTGTCTAAGTAAAAATATACTCATTGTTCGAGATATTTGTATTTTACATGTTAATTCCAAGAGTTTTTGGTTGAACAACTGTTTACCAAACGGCGAGAACACGATTAAAAATTAATTTAAAATTTTACTGATAAATAATAGATCGATGAGATATTTATATAGTTTCTTTCTGTGTGGTCTTGGTGGACGTCTTTGCTTCCGCCAAGTTTAAACTAATTTTGCAACCGTTAACTGGCAACCGGCGACTGGCGATGCAATTTGCTTGTGGCAGTTGCTTCCTGCCCGTTGCTCCTGCCGCTGCCCCTTGTCCCGGTGTTGTCCCGTCCTGTTCTACTCTGTTATGTTGCCTCATTATGTTACGGCATGATTTGCTTATGGCTCTGCCACTTGAGCTTCGAGTAACCTTCGCCCCCCGTCGCCTGCTCTATTTTCCTATCTCGTTTCGTATTCAGTGATTTTTTTGACCTTTTTATTCCTTTGCTAAGGGTATTATATTTTGACTGACATTTTGTAAGGTGAGACTTTATTCTATAAATAGAAATAAATGTTTATACTTGTACTGAAGCAGTAAAAGGGCCTTAGGAAGAATTGTGGGAATATTTAACAATATTTATGTAAAAGCTAAACTGATAAATATAAAAATCAAATTCAATTCCAGTAAACGTTGTTGCTGATTTTGTAAATTGACTTAACTATCCTTATATGAAAACACTACATCTTAAATTGGCGTAAACAAATATAGTATGTTTAAGACTAATTTAAATATACTTTTTTTAGCGTATCTTATAGTCTACCCAGAGACCATTACATTTAACTTGCTGTTATTTAAAACTAAATGCTCGTATACACTGGCAGGGAAAGTTTCTTCCGCTGGGGTCACTTGGAGGCCAGAGGCTGCTCAACTTCTTGACTGTTGCATTTGGCCCAAGGAATCCTCCAAAGTTGCAATCGTTGTTTGTTATTTTAAGACTGCGGGCAGGGGGCCAGGTGACCCCAACTGTGTACAAAGCGACAGGGCAAAATTGAGTTTTCAACTTTTCAAATATAATTTCAAACAAATCGATAGGACAAACTTGTGGAGCCTGTTTGCCTCTTTGGCAGGCAAATTCCACCAGGGACAATCGAGTTATCCGCTGTTGCATCCTTGCAAGTGTTGCATCCTTGCAGCTTGGCACGTCCGCTTGGCACTTTGATTGAGTGGAAATTGAATTTGCAGAGACAATTTGTTTTCATTTAATTCCGAAAACATAGCCACAGCTAAGATATTCGCCTAATCGAGTTAGTAGGAGAAAAGGCCACTTTCTTAATCCGTCAACACATGCGACAATCCTCGGTTGACAGCTGTCAAGCCAAACCCAACACCGAATCACACACCGAACCCTCAACTTAACCCTAAACCAAACCCAAATCAAGGCCCAGTCCCAATTTCTATGCTAATTGAGGGCTATGTTGTAGTGGAGTGTGCGGGTTAAGCGCTTTGATTGCGTGAAATTCTCACCAGTGCTTAAATCCTGAAATGGGTTGAGTGGGTGGGACCTACAAAGGTTACAAAAAGGCATTACAATTAGAAGGTAGTCATTGGAGGAGATTAGTGGACAGTAAAATGGCTCGTTGGAGCCTTAGTAGTTTGTGTAACTACTTAATAATGTACAGTAAGAGTGCTTAATTTACATTCAAATAATTCACACACATTTGCATGCTAGTTTTTCTATCAATTTTTGGCCACATTTACCTTTTGAATCTCAAATCATTATTCAACAAAAGCAAAGAAAAATATTTGTGGAAAAATGTAAATTTAATTACAACATTCCTTTCATTCTGGCAATATTTTCGTTTGCATTATTAATAACTTCAAGTGAAAGAGAACAAATTTCCTTTTGAATAGTTTAAAGAATTTAAAATATATATAAAATTTTTGTTTCGTTATTTAGCATTAAAAATTTTTAAAAAATTTAAAAGTTATTATACATAGTAAAGTAGCTGTCAGTTATATTTGATTATGGTTAAACTACTAGTTAAAGCACTGCGTAAGCGTTCGTCTTATTTGAAAACATATTTAATACAAGCTGTATTAGTAGGACAAGTTACTAACAAATCAATATACCTCTACTTTTAACGAGAACATTATTGTGGATCATTATTTTTAATACCACTCAATTACAAATGGGTTCTTTATTGACTTTCATTCGATAAGTGTTCGGTTATGTCCCTGCTGGTAAACAAAAGCAGTAACTTCACTCCCAGACCTCCTCGGTTTGCCATAACAATGTCGCAATAACCTTTTACCAACTCCCAGTGGCGCAGAAGCATTCTCGCCACACAACACGTGAAGTAATAATCCCGCTTAAGGACCTTAAGCCTTTGTCTAGTTGACCACCGAGTTGGTCCGTGCTCCTCCTGTTCCTGCTCCTTTTTCTGGAACCCCCGACTTGCAAGTTGACCGCACAACAAAAACAGAAGGCATCTAAAAGCAGTAAGATCAAAGCGTTGATCTGGGGGGTTGGAGGTGGTGTGGACTCGGTCACAGTTTCCGGGTTACATGGAAACTTAAAGCAGACTACACTAAGGGATATAAGGCATTCTAGTACCAGTCAAAAATGACTAGCCTGACATTGTTCCAGCTTTTAAATGAATTCGCTTAAGCCAAAATAGATTTTTGAAGAATTTATGACTTTTATGGTCACAGATAAAAATGATAACATCGTATATTAATCCGCTGGTTTCGTTTGGATCACAATATGTTTTATTAATATAATTAGGTATTCGGATGATTGCTTTAATCTTTAAGAAATCATTTTAAAGGCGATATTGATATTGGAATCCTATTTCGTAAACTTTTCTTCTTTATTTAATCCTCTTTTAGTAGCAAAAAATTTAAAAATACCTTATGTGAATATTCCATTATTTTAACCTCCATACATAAACATTCTTAAAATATTGATACATTCATCTCCTATATTTTAAGCCTTTTCTAAAGCAACAATATTTTATATCGAGCTAGCCTATAAATTTTATTAAATTCATTACTAACTTTAAACATTGAAAATTCCCCGATATTCATTTCATTTCTGTTTTGAAACAAATGTTTTTAAAGTGTTCTTAAAATTATGATACATTTATTTTTCGGGATGATCATGAATTTTTCGCAGTACAGTAAAGCGGGGGTGTTGGGGTTTTTCTGTTGCATTCTGGCCTTTCATATCTCGCATCTCCTTGCAGCGGACGTAGCTCGGGCTTAAAACAGAATCGAGGTTACCACACGAATGACACACGGACCGAGTGGAGGTGGGGTGATGGGATTGGGAAGCACTGGGCATTCAGTGGGTTTTCAGTGGGGGCTACAGCCAAGCCAAGCCGTTAGCTTTGTTTGCACAACTCAAAGTTGTTGGCATTCTTGGCGTGCGCTCTGAAAGTGAAATATGTAAGCAATGTGTTTGCCTGAATGGCTGGCTGGAACCAAAGGATCCAGGGATCCAAGGAGCAGAGGGCGGGGCGAGGGAAAGGCAGCACCTTAAATCAGCAATTATGTCGCGCAACTTTCGCCAGGTGCCAGGTGCAAAAGGGAGAGCAATAAAAAAGGGATTGAGATCTGAGTCGGTGGCAACCCCCTTGTTAGATAAGATTTTGTTCGCTCTTGTTGCCATAATAACCCGTATTTGCTTTGCCTCCTTCGCTTTTTGCCTTTTTAATAAACTTATTAAATGTGTAAGCCAGCCGTTGTCCTTTCCCTTTTCTGGCTTTTATTTGGCAAATAATGAAAAGTAATTTAATCAAGCCAACAAAAGGGCTACGAAATTCATCAGGAAAGATAATGGAAGACCCAAAATTTGATTGGCACTTGAACCTGTGTGCTCCACTTTTTTCTGTTCATGGTTAGCAGCATATAGGGGCCTCTGGTCTCCAATCTGGATTTGGTGGCTTCCGTTAATTGCCTGCACAAAGGCTCCCTTCTCCTGCAATGTCGGTTAGCGGCTTCCAATCATGCGCTAATATCCGCAGCACCAGAAGCTTTGAAGGAGGGCTGCACCCATAATCCCACCGAGCAACCAAAGGTATGATGATGCTGGTTTGGCAAACAGGAGCGTCAAAAACTGTCAACGGCAACGGCATTCTTTTGTGCCCAGACCCTGGCCGCAGATTATGATTTTGACAGCATTCTCTTGCCGGGGATAAAGGGAACCCCCTTTAATTTTTTTCCCCATTTATGGCCATGTGCCGCATAATCAACTTGTGCAAGTGCGCCTGGCAACTTTTAATTACAAAACGTTCTGGCTCTTTACTTTACTTCCATCACCACTTACATTTCAAGCTCTTTTCCAGCTTCTGTTTAATTCATCTACGTTCCGGATTAACATTCTGCACTCTTTAGTTGACTCCCTGGGAACTACTTGGCACGCGCATTTTAATCAAAGTAAAATTTTAAATAAATATTAGAGACGCAGCTCAACGTGATGAATAATTTCGGGCTGCCGCCCTGTCAATTGTCTGCCTCGCATGGGCAATTTCAATTTTAGCAACGCCAGCCCGAGAATTGTGGGTTGCACAGTTAAAAAAAAACTGAAACAGTTTTTTATTACCATAAATGGAAATTTTATGTATCACTGATTTTTTCCGTTTTACAATAAATATACACAAATTCATAGCATACCTTCATAAAGAAATAGCTTTGAAATCTATTAAAAATATAAACAGTCTTTAAATTGTTCTTATATAATAAATACAAGGACTGTTAATAATTGTAATAACGTGAAATTAAGTTTAATGTAATCTTTGGAACCATAAAACTTATAGGATAATTATGGATAAATATAAAAAATTAGTAAACATTTTTCTTTGTAATATTCTGCTTATTCAAAAAAAGTATTTTAAATAAATTAGGATGATAAAATACAGTTCAGTACAATTTTGCTTACATTTTTTCAACGTGTGTTCGTAAGGAACTGAAAGCGTGGTGAATGGATTTGGTGGGTGGTGGTGTGTCGAGTGGGTGGCTGCATCAGACTTGTCCTTGACACGTTTGCTGCATGCCAAATGAAGGTTGGCTCGCTTCCTTCCTTTTTGCCGCGAGTAGTGAAAAACGCTTGCCAAGACCAAGACAGCCAAAGACCGCAAATCGTTTTCGGAGACTGTTGCGCGTTGTGTGTACACACACGAGGGGGCATGGGTATGCACATGCAAATTTAACGAGCGCCAATGGCAAAAATTGTGCCCCAGGCCACTTAGCGTTGTCTTTTGTGGCACGAAACACACACATATTCATACATGTCGACATCCTCGTTTATTGCTGTGCAATCTGTTGTTGTTGCCTTTATATCCGGCAGCCAGATAGCAAAGGCATAAAAAGGAACCCCCTCCGGGCACCATAACAGAATGGCAAGCGACACTTGCTGCGAGCATGCCGAAGTGCTCAAATGACGCTCGAAGGCGGTTGCAAGAAGGTGCTACAGCGTGAAATCTGCGGCTTTGCACAGATGGATTTTCAAGCTCCCGATGCTGATCGATTAAGCGTGGTAAACAAGCCAGATTGTTCGTTTAGCCACTTTGATTGGGAATGGCAGGGGAGGACTCTTGTGAAAGAATTAGCAGGAAACGAAGAATTTCCGCGCATAAGGTGAGAACAGCAAGCTGATCAACAAGCGGATTTCAATGAGAAGCTCAGAAAAGAGGGAAAATTTAAACAACATTAATAGATTTCAAAATAATAATGAAAAACATTTGTAAGTTAGGAAATCATTTAAAAAAATACCTCTTTAATTTATTTGTTTTCAAAAGAGGGGATTAAGAAAAAGGTAAAAGGCAATCTTGGTTTTTAAATTTCGTAAAAACAAAAGAGTGAGCTCAGTAAAATAAATTAAAAATTCCATCTTCAACTTCCTTTTATTTTGTCTATTCATTTGGTAAAACCTGTTGATTCTTCCTTTCTTTTCCTTAAATATGCAAGTATAAAGCGTAATTATCTTGAAATATAATTGCTCTTAGTCGGTACTGTGCTGAACACAAACTTCACAGAGAAAAACCAACTAAAACAGAGAATTCCCTGCTCGCTTTGGATTGCCACCCAGCATCCCTCTTAATTTGCGCTTCCTTCCGGTTACCCAGTCCCTGGGCTCCTGTCATTGCAATATGTTTTTATGATTATGACAATGATAATACCGTAATCGCTGCTGCCGCCTTCTGGCTTAATGCAACAACTGCAAAATGCGTTTGGGCGACACTTGCAGCAAATTGCCCCACGCACACACACAGCCACTGCGTACATGTGCACATAAGCGCAAACGATTCGAGCTGAAAATAGCTTGGCACAGTTTGTCGCATTTTTCGTCCTTGTGCCTGCTGTATGTGCTTTGCCTTCTGCCTCCTTTCGCCGCCATTCCTGCCCTGCCCTGCCCTGCCCTGCCCGCCTTGTCATTTAGAGCTCATTTCAGGCGAAAAACGAAACGGAATGTAAACAAAAGGCAGTGGCAACTGTGGCAGCAGGGCGGCAAAAGGACGCAGCTACTTCCGTGTCGCAGCAACCATAAAATGACAGAGCAACTGCCTCCTTCTACACCGCAAAAAGAAAACCTATATTGTTTAAATTTATTTTCCATAAATTGTTTGGAAAATCAATAAGCAGCTTTGATGTTATTGTTATTATTATTTAAATCTATTAGGGGTTTTAATGTGACTTTAAAGAAAGGTGCAATAATATTTTATACATGTTATATCTTTATTTTGAGTCGATAAGGATGTTGTTTTTTTTATTAAACAAGTACATTTAACTAAAAATTGTTGTTGATGTTGATGTTTTTGCTTGACAACTTGGCTAAAACTAAACCCAAAGTCAAAGGACGTACTTTTGAAAACAGCTTAAAACGCAAGCTTTTGACTCCTTTTGATTTCCATCCGTTGGTGATCAAAATTGTTGTTTTTAGACAACGAAAATTAGCAGTCGATGAAGAACTACACTCTGATTCTTATCTTTATCTCTGAAATTTAGTAAAAATTTATTTTCTTTAACTTTAAAAAGTTTTTTTTTCGAGTGTAAACCCTCTTGCGAGTCCTCTCCGCTTTCTCTTTTTCATTCCCCTAATGAGCTTGATGCGTTTTTGATGATGCTGTTGGCTCCTGCTGCTGCTGGTGCTGGTGTTGGTGGTTGCCTTCCTGCTCTGCCTGTCGCACTAATTGAATGTTTTACCTCTCGGCCAACGCTGCGTATGCGCAATGTGCAGGCTGCCCAGTTGAAATTTGACTTTTATGAGGCGTTTTCGGAATACCAAATTACCGTGTCGAATTTATTAATGCCATTTATCATGCGGCCCCGAATGTAGACCGTAGAGGTAACCTCTTTGTCCTGGGCACCGTCTTTCATGGCTTGTCAGCGGCTTTAATTATGCTGAGGCAGCCGATGTCCTGCTGGGACAGCAGCCAGGTCCTGCCTGAGACGTGCTCATATTTTATGCCTTTATAAGCAGTATTAGTGTTGGCACCCCATCCACCCAGAATCTAAGGTTGTTTTGTGTGGTGTGACAATTAAAAGCTAGAGCAACCAAATTAAGTTAGGCAACCCTTTTAACCATATAAGAGGAGAGAAAAGAGCAACCTTTTGCTTAATGTATTTCGTGTTAATTTTTGGAAAAGATGTACTTGATTTAAGTTTGTTAAATAAACAAAAACTAAGTGTATTTAGAGTGTGTTTTATTTAGGAAACGAGTGTTATTTATTTACTATTCCATACATAATGCGTCTATAATTATGATTTTCTGACTACCCATTTAAAGAAGTCAAATCCCCTTTTTATTTCCATTTAATTACCCTGGAAAGCCGTTGGCTTTAATGCCTGGTTTAAATATCTTTTGTGGCTTTATGCTATTAACATTGGGTTTTGTTAATCGATAAACACTCAATTAACAGGTCTTAAAGGCTTACCCGCAACACACAATTTTGCGTGTAGCTGGATGGCCCTCCAATACCCCACCCAGACCACGAAACCCACTGCTGCCCCACCCACCAAATGGAGAACTTGGCTGGGAAACGCAGCTGAGGCGTAAATTGATTCAGTGAGCTTAATTGTGCTGACATTTTCATGTGGCAGCGATCGATCAATCGATGTGAATGTGTTTGCATGGCACGCAACTGCAGCTTTCCCCAGTTTCCCCATTCACCATCCACTAAGCCTAATTTATGCCGCTGCATGGGTCGAGAATTGAATATGACAACTTTATAGAGTTTAGTTTATTATAATCGCATAAAATATTGTGACGTGCCGGGGAGGCTGAAACGAGCATGGGGATTTTCCTGAGCCCTCAACTCCCTGCGGCTCCTGGCTGCCGGCTGCTCCATTGTTGTGCGCCTCATGCATCTTTCATGGGTTCATGTTAATGTGCTGGTCCTGCTGCCGCCTGGCTATGATTTTACCCACCCATCTACCCATCCACCCAACCGCCCTGCCAAAGTTTATGCAACAGATTTATGAATGCCCAGCTACGTGGCTGAATTAGGCAGCGAGGCAGGCACATCGCCGCCCAGCTGAGGGCTTTCCCAGACCATGGAACACTGGTTCCTGCTGGGGCGGAAGATAATAAGATGCACTCAAGAAACTCATAAACTGAAAGACCAACTGATTAAAATTACACGTCAAGTGTTACAGTATTTTACTATTGAGTAGTCTAACCAATCTAAAAATAATGATGTTTAATAAAAAGATTTTTGTTTAAAATTAAGTTTTAGCTAGACATTATTTTTAAGATCAATTACTAATATATTTGATGTTGGTTAAAATATTATAATAATAATAATAAAATATAAGCCTTTAGTCTTAGTTATAAGATAACTTTATCTTATAGTGAGAATATATTTTGTGTTTTCCATGGATACGTATAATCGGGGAACGACAACCTGATCATAACTGTTTACCATTTATTTTTAGAGTGTATAATTAGCATTTCATGGCTTATGAATTTAAAAACCTTCAGTCTTCAGCAAACTTCAGTTCTCGATGGTGAAAAGTTTTCTTCTAATTGTCAACTTCATTAGCCAACTAACTGTTGTCTCTCCGTTTCCGTTTCTTCCGACGGAGACCTTAGGTCATCTTGGCCTGAAAACTTTTGCCTTTGTTAATTAAGTGCAGCCCAATCTGGTGCTGCTGTGGCAGACATAGCTCATTCATTTCCCTGAATCGTTTGCAGCAGCTGTTGCCTCCTCCAGGAGACTTGGTTGGATGTTAATGGCCGCTGTCATGACAAATGTGTTTCCAACTCCTCCACTATGGTGCACTATTCCTCGTTTTTTTCCAATCCCTGCAGCTAGCAGATAGCAGCCAACTTGTTTATAATTGCTTCATTGTTTGTTTTGACACGGATAATGTTCTTTTATTGGTCGATAATTGCAAATGCAATTGCTTAAATTACAGTTGTAATGCTTTCAATTGAATTATTCACGATTAACAGCTGTCGAGTGGCGGTAATTGCCCCCGGATTAATGCAAATTTGCAAAAAGATTTCCCTGGTAAATAGCCAAGGCTAAATCCGTTTATAAATATTTAATACGCAATTTATAGCTGCAGGATATTTTGCCAACCCCCTCGCTGTTCGTGATTCCCTTGGGTAAGTTGTTTTTCATGTTTCTGCTCTGCTCTACATTGGTATAATTTTTTTCGGTTTTTCAACTTCGCTTTTTTTGTTTGACTTTTCAATTTCAGCCACTCCAAGCTATCTGCGATTTTTCTGTTACATTTTTTCTGCGTTCCCTCGTAGCGGATTTCTGTGCTCCGATATGGTTGCCCGCGGCTATGGTATAACCCCTACACTAAGTGGAATGTGCATCGGACTCCTCTGGTATTGATATGTGAAAGGAATTTATATTGCTGTTAATTTAATTTTTATTCTGTTTGTTTGGGGAAATTATTTAAGTGTTAGTTGCGTGGCTTAAAAGTTGTTTTTTTTTTTGGGGTTGCAAAAAATATTCAGTCGTGTTCGCAGATTGTTGACCTTGCATTGCAATGCAATATTTGTTCTAGCACACAAATTCATAACTTGAGCAAAGAAAAGAAGGCAAAAAATATATGCAAATAGTAAAAAAGATTTTTAATTAAAAAAATATTGCAGCCAGGAACAGCTGTCAAAACAGGCGAAAGTCTGCCCCCCAAAACGAACAGCAAATTAGGGCTAACAATAACCGAAAAAGTGATAAAAAAGTACCCATTAAATCACCAAGGAAATTTCTTAAAGACCAAGGGCCATAAATTGTTTTTCCAGCTTCCCGGCACTTTTTTCTGTTTGGCCAAAACGCTGTCAACGCATTACGTAATTATGGATGTATCAAATTATGAAAAATGTGCTCGGTATTCTCCAAGTTACGTGTTGTGGCAACATTTTATGGCTCGTCCTTTGCCGCAGCGAATTATGTGACAAAAACGCTTCAGTAAACAGCAGACGTACAAATAGATGGGGAAAATGCTACAGAGAGACAACAGAAACGCGGACCCCGACATGACAACCAACAGAGAGTCGGGTGCGGGAAAAGTACACTCGGAAAAATAAAGATAGGAAAATATAATATAAGTTATTAGGGGCTTCACTTAGAGATTTAGGCACAACATTATCACCATCTTATGAAGATTTTATAAAGCAAAAAAAAAAATTTTCCTTATAAATTATTATGAACTCTTATCGGAAAGCTTAAGTAACTTGAAGTTACTTGAGTTGTTTAAAAAAAAATATATTTGAAAAATAATATATAATAATAACAGTCAAACAAAATTATAATGGTAAAATTCAGTTTATAAGTTTTATGAATTAAAAAGTCATTATCTTCCGTGATGGTTTATGATGACTATTTAATAACATTAATACAAGGGTGTTATTCTGAAGTCAATTATTTAGCTTTGTAGACACATTTTTTTTTTGTAAGTGCATTTGGTAAACTAGGTAACTGGAGAGTTTGTCTGAGGACTGACACGTGAATCCCTGTTCCCTGTTTTCAGTTCCAGTGCATCGTTAAAGATTTATTTAGAATTTCCAGCGGGCACCACAGACCGTAGCGTATAATTGTCCATATATGTAGTGGAAGTACCTGTCTCTTTCTAACTCACCTTCCCCCTCTCTTTCTACCTTTGTGCACTGTCAGCATTGCATACTTTAATGGCAATAATTTCAGTGGTGGCATTAAATCAGCGGAAACGGAAATGTAAAAACGTGTTGCCAGGAAGTCATATTTCAGCTTAGACAAACGAGATACACAAATGGCCAAAAAGAGATACAAGGAGAGGGTGATGAAGCGTGAGATAGAGCCACATGCAACACTGTTGTCAGTTGTTGTTTGTGCTGTTCGTGGAGCAGACTACATCGCATTAATTTGGTTTTACAACATGGCCACACATAAAAATGAGAAATGGCTGACACACATGCTGCCTAAGCAAACAGGAGCGAGCGAGAGGGCCTGTGCAATGGGTGAAAGGGAGGCGCACAGCAATTGCCATCAACAATATAGTCGAAATTAGCGCAAAATGAATTATAAATGCTGCCTTAATAAAAAGCTAACGCACAAAGCGAGCCCAGCAAACGTCGAGTCCTTAACAAGTGAAGAAAGGAGACCGGAAGTTGGGTAGAGTGAAAGAGAGGGTCCGAGGAAGTGGCAGCAACTCTCCACACAGATGTAAACAGTAAAAATGTTGAATGTTCTTCCGCCGCTTTATGTGCAGCATCAAAAACAGATGCTGGGCAAGCAGAGTGCACCGCAAAACAGAGAAAACAGAAAAGAATCAGGAGTAAGAAATAGTGAGTAATGAATAAGGGGGAAGCGGATGAGTTGAAAAGCCTTGTCCACTGAAATTGCACTAAATAAAGAAGCAAAAGTTTTCAGTACCCAGTGATTCTCCCACTGCACAGTGGGCCAGAAAGTTCACATTTTGGCCAAAAATCTGGCATTTCTTCCACGGCGTAGCTAGGAAGCTGAAATTTGGCCATTATGTTCTTAAAAGATTAAACTTTTGGAAAAACAAAATTTAAATTTTGTACTATTTTTTTAAGATTTAGATAATCTAAGCCAAAGTTGAAAAATATTTCCTATTTTTTAGTTTTTTATTTATAAAAAAAAAACTACTGCAGGGATTCAACCCAATTTAACACAAACTTAACAACAAAAGATCGAAACTAAAAAAAAAATATATCCTTAAAAAAATATTAAGTGGTTAAATATTTATCAACCTTTAAATATGCCAACTTTGCGTGGGAACTACGTTAAGGTTTATGAAAAAATCGAAACCAAAACAATTTTTTAAGCACGGGCTTAGCTTAGTTAACATTTTTACATCATTAAAAATTAAAAAAAAAATTTAATTTAATTTAATTTTTAATTTTTTAGCTCTTAAAATCAACTTTTTTAAAAGACTTCAAAAGTACGCAATTTTTTTTAAATAATGTGTTTTAGTTACCAAACAAGAAAATTCCAAGAGTTTTGGATACTTTTAACATGTGCACAATTTCCAAAAATGGACTTTGACAGTTTTTTTTGCTTTTGAGCATGCTCAACGCCTAACTTTAAAAATTCATAAAAAAAAAACTTAGAGAGGCGCACAAAACCCGCGCCCCCAGGCGACTTGACAACTGATTAAACTATTTATTAAAAAAGTTTTACTCAAATCGCGAAAGGTACTTTTTTGCACAAATAAAGCAAAGTAAATTTTTATAAAAAAAACAGCTAAACCTATATATTTTTTTAATTTTTAAAATTTGTGTTTGAAATAATTTCGATATTATATTTTTTATTTGCTAAATAAGTTATGTGTGAAACTTTTGTAAATGTTTCGTATTGCTGTAGACAACGACATTTTGGCTGCAATTTTCAAAAAATTGTGCAGTATTTTACGAAGTTTTAACTTTAAAAATATGCCATAAAAAAACGTACCAATCAATTTGTTTGAAAAGTTGGCATAAAATAGCTTGAAGTATTCTAAACAAGATCTCATACTAGTTTTATTAAAATTCTTTAAAAAAAAATACGTATTTTTGGCCAAAATGTGAAATTTCTGGCCCATAGTGCACTGCTTGGGGTTTATTGGTTATAAGGACATGATAACGATATTAAATAAGGAACAATTATTACTTAGGCCTACATCTTTAAAAAATTAAAAATTCGTTGCAAATTTATAAATTTGCAGTTGTTAAGAATATACTGTTAAAATATTAAACAAAGTTTACCAGATTTTTTTTTGTGAAAGTATGAGATCAGTTCACCAAATGTATTCTGATTATTACATAAGCAACCAATTTTAAATACATATTTTCATGATCTGAATTTTTCTTAAATAAATATTGTTAGCATTATTTTTCACTAACATTTTTAATTAGTATAGTGAAAATCATTTTCATAATTATAATCAATTTGCTTTCAATTCTAAATGTTTTTCTTTTTATTTTTTCTAGTATTGTTCGGACTAAAACAATGTCCAAAAGGACCTTTGTAATAATGTTGTTAATTGTATAATAGAACTCAGCATCTGGCTTGAGTAGTAGCTGTTGGCTAAAACTGATTGTTGTAGCTTATAGTCTCCTTAGTTTATGTTAACTAAGGTAATGACTTATTTTATTAACCCTATATCTAAATGACAACTTCTGCTACAAATTCACCAATAAACATTTTCAGTTTAAGTTGTAAATAGACAAGGACTTTCCCCCTGTTTAGACGCTGGTTTATGAGAAGCTCAATGGCTAATCCCGGCAAGAGTCGTCAGCTGCCAGCGCGGGACTTAAACCTTAGCGAAATCTTAAAGGCAGATGTCGTTACCCTGGGTTGGATGTGGATGGTGAAACTGCTGCTGGCAATTATCACATCGTGTCGCAGTGGCGGCCATAATAACCCCCAGACCAAAGATGAAGTCAAATGCTGCGAATACAACCAATCAGACGAACGGCAGCGGGATGCGCCCCTCAACGCCCATTTTAATGTGCGCACGACTTGGCTTTGGGGCAAACGCATATATCGGGGCTCGGGGTTTGGGGTTTGGGGATTGGGGGTAAAGAAGTGATATTGGGTCTGGTAACTCCATGAATTTTCTTGTGTTTTCAGTGGGGAAACAGCAGTAAATTGACATAAAAACCAAATTGTCCATAAAAATGTATTTCCCTTTAGCCCAGCCAGCGAAGGATCTCCCCCAGCAGTTTTCCGCTTTTTTCTTTCTTGTACTTCCACTACCCCGATGCTTATCGATAAAGTTCAATGGCAGCTTCAGGGGCAACTTGCTCAGTTGGCCGGCGGAATTAGTTTCCTGCGGGGAATCCCCGGGAACGGTTCCGTCAACAATTTAATCAGTACATCGCCTCCCGGCCGCAGCAAATCCTACTGGCCAAAAGGATTTCTGGCTTGTGTTTATTTCAACACCCTTTGGGGAATGTAGTTTATTTATTTTTCCTCCTTTTATTATTTTACTTCTTTTTTTTGGGCGGGTTTACTTGCCGACTATTGACACAAAATAAGTTGGCTTAGTTTTGGTTTTATTGGCCGCATTCAGGCGGCAGGAAATTAAAAGCCATCTGGCAATGTTTTCATTTCCTCTCGCCAGAGTCACTTCATCATCGGCCCCATAATCGATATTATGCTAATGCCCGTCTAATTATTGCCCATTATCGAAATGAACTGAACACATTTCCCATCACCATTAACAGTCTACGTAATCGTAGTCTGCCGGCTGGCTTATTTGATGAGCTCCAAAATAAACCAACTGAAGCTGAACTTTTGGGAATTGAAGGAATTGTAATTAATATACTAACTAAAATAACAAAAGACTATCGGTATTTTTCTTATTAAAACCTTAAAATTAATAGGCTTGGCGAATTTATATTTTAATCTTAGATCCTTTTTTGTATGTGGCTTAGAAATTTGATAAATGAGTTTCAGTTATTAAATCCTAAACTTTTTGTTCATCATTTTTATTGCTTGCAAAAATGTGTGATTATGTAAAAAGTGAAGGCTGAATAGATGAAAAATGATTGATATTTAGCATAGAACCCTAATTATTAGGAGGCTTAAAAGCAGAAAGCCCAAAAGGCAAATCATTTCAATACAGCTCGGTCCTTTTTTTTTTTTGGGCAACTCCGACATTGACGTGTGGAATGGATTTTTAATAACATTGTCAGGGTGACACAGAAATGGCGTCAACATGTGCGCAGCTACCGACCCTGACTGTGATTATCACTCGACCTCCAGTCCCCCCATGTCCTCTCTTTGACCATCAGGGGTCAGGCTAACACACACACATGATACGCTCACGAAAGTGTTGGACATTTTTTGTTTGCTTGGCCTGGGTTTTTGTTGCAGGTTCCAGAATGTTGGCTCAACGCCCGCTGTTGCTGTTGCCGATGTTGCTGCTCTTTTCGGCCGGTCAACATGCTCATATTGGATATGTTTCGGTGGCCATTCCCACGCCTCATCATCGAGTCCATCCTTTTTTGATGAGGCGAGAAACACAAGGCAACTAATTTCAGCCTGACATTTGCCAGCGATGGTGATGATGATTGCAGAGATGATGGTAATGGCGATGGCCGCACATTTCATAAGTTTCGATGGCGGTTAATTTACATGGCCAGTTGGAGGATTTATTGCCCAGAACTAGGCCAGCTGTGGGCAGCCAGATATTTATTACAGCCTGTGCGCATGAAATGAGTTAATATCGCTTGACTTCTTACTTCTGGCCATGCTGGCCCTTAAAGCACCGGACAAAGGAGCCCATTGAATGTATTCACAGCAAGGCAGGCAGTCGCAGGATGTGAATCAACCTGGCTGCAGTTACTCCAAAGAAAAAAAGGATACACGAATATCTATAACTGGTGTCGAAATAATAGCTTCTACTTTTAGAAATTTTAAAGAAAATGATAGATAATAATAAATAAGTCTTTAAAACTTAAATGTTTTCTTACCAACTAAGCAAAAAAATAATTATTTGTGGAAAACATCCTATATTAAATATTTGAAAAAACCATTATAAAATATTGTACCTTAACCTACACATAGGAACCTACACATAATACTGTGTAACATATAATTTTTTCCTTTCAATAATTTACTTCCAAGAAGTGTTCATGCTAAATGAAAAAATCATTTGGTAACCACTATTGTTAAATCTCTGAGATATTTTTATATGATATTATTATGAATTAATTTTCAAAACATTTCTTAAACCCTATTAATTTGACCTCGTCTGTGGGAAGTGTGTGCAATGAAAGTCGGCGAGAGAGCTGTTACAGCAGACAAACAAAAGCTGCCGAAAACAAATAATCCGTTCTGTGTGCTCCGTGCTCTGTTTTGCTGTTTTGCCATTTGGATACTTGGATGTTTGGATGTTTGTGTTTTCCTTTCGAGCCACACGGCCCTTATCTCAGTGGCTTCCTTTGTCTGTTTGTCTGTTTGCATGAGAGATGCTGATGAGCCTGCAACATGTCGAGTTGTTGCCAAAGTAATAATAACAAAAGGGCTAAGACCAAGGCGAGGGCGGGCTTAAAAACTCATTGACACGTTCTGCACGAGAGCCAGGCAACACTTTCGGTCTTTCGGTGTTTCAGTGTTTCGGTCTTCGGTCTTCGGTCTTAGCCGTAGTTTGCATCCTGCCTGAAGGCCTTAAGCCATTTACTTAGCCACACTTGGACAGATGTCAATGGGAATCTGGCTGTGTAAATGGATGCTCGACTGGCTGAATGAAATCATGCACGACTGACTTTATGCCTTTGCCAGGCACTTGGCACTTGGATTCATTTCATTTCCATTTAAATGTTACATCGACTCGGGTTTCCTCTTCGGGGCAACAGTGCGTATGACCGCATCCGAATGTGCATTTAATTGCATTTCAATTTCTCAATTTACAGCCATTTGGGCATATCCTGCCACACACAGACACGCTGCACACAGCACGAGTGTTCAAACGTTGTATTGAATTAATAAATTATTGGTAAGCTGTTGACGTTGTTCTGTGGCAGTGGTCGGCAGTGGAAGGACTCTACCGGTTTCCCCGTCACTTAATTAGCGAGATGGCAGACCGAAAAGCGAGCCGCAACTTTTGCCACAGTTTAACACTCTGGGGTCATTTGCCTTTGCCGCATAGACGTTATTTTTTATCACACATTTTTTTTTTTTAATTTCCTATTAGCTTCAGCCGTCAAAGGAAAAAACGAATCACACATTAAGCTTAATTAAATTATAAATCGGAAACATCAGTCGGCTAGGCAGAGGCGTGGCCTTGATTGGCATAAAGGGCTTTAATAAGCATAAATTATGAAGAGTCTATAATCAATTCTTTGGCTTATTGTTTGTCTGGCCAACATGAAAATGGTCTGCAGCACGCAAGCACAGGAAAAGTCATAACTAAATTTAATAAAAGAGCGGTGTTGAATACTCTTAGTTTATATAATTTTATACTTTTTAAAAGATTTTTTAAAAACAAATATCCTTAAAGTAATTTTTTTATGTCAGAAATTGTATAACTAAACAACACTCATTGAAATCCCAACAATTTTATGCTTATAAAAAATACTTTCCATTTAACAATATTGTTTAAGGAAGACATAATATTTATCATCATAATCATCATTATTGCGACTTAGTGGAACCTTCATTGCCCCGAAATATAAATATACTCCCGGAAAGGGCAGCCGACCCTTTGGCTGAGGTCATTTCGAGCAGGTGCAGCCTTTCCGATAGTGAGAGCCAGATAACAAAGCCCACGACGGGGGGAATGGGAGGTTCAAGTGGCCAACCGACTGGCCAGTTGCAACTGAAACCACCTGAGCAATCGCTGTAATTACACTGCGCGTCACTCACTGAATGCCTGACTGAGGTCGGCAATTAGCCGGCCACATAACTCATCCGCCACGTGGATCCGCTCTAGAAATAAAATGCAATTTGCGAAGTGAAATTGCCTGTACTTGTTAAATTAATCTGGCCCTCATCTCGGGCTGCCACAAGGCAATTTCAGGCTCGACTTGCCAACTCATCAGCTGGCAACAGCATCGCTCAGTTGTCAGCCGCAATCGCTGGCATTCTAATTAAGCCGCGGCTAATCATTAATTAGACACATCGATGGGCGAACGCGGCCCCAGGTTGCTTTTTTATAGGTGCGCATATATATACAATGCGGCCCATTTAAGTTTGGTAATCGCAACAGCTTTCTAATGCCACGAAACCCGAAAACAAATGTCGCTTTTAATTATGTGCTTTCTCAGGATTTGACAGGGATACACTGAGACGTTTTTTTAGTGGTTTAAGTTTAGAAAATATTTGGACATTTGAGCTCTTAATTATTATTATAGTTATTATTTATAAGTAATTTAAATTATAAAACTTGGCCCCACTTAACTGCATTAAACTGCAAATATCATAACTAAATTTATTTATTTATGTTTTTTTTTTTTTTTTTTTGGTTTATAGTTATAATATTTTTAAGTTTAATCTAAATAAGTTCAGATTCATTTTTTTGAGTTATTGTGGCCCAGCTGTTTGGGCTTACATTTAGCACCTCAAGGCACGCCACTGGCCACACCCAAGGATATCCGTGGTTGGAAGTGGACGTGGCTATAAGATGGGGATGGAGATGGAGCAGGTGCAGGTCCAACTGCCGCTGGGTGTGCTCAAGGTTATAGCCCAATGGCTGCCCAACTGGTTACCGCGTTGAGCCAGGCTGACATGCTCTGATCGACAGGATGTCTGGCGGTGGGTGGTGCGATGGGTGGCTGAGGGCTCCAAGGGCTGCGGTCGGGTGCTTATTTATAAAGCGACCTTGGCGCAAATCAAATGCAAAACTTTTATGCGGCCAGCGACACGCGTCCGTGTCCGCGTCCGCATTCGCCTGCTCATTAAAGGTCAAAGCCGATTTGGTTTTGTTGTTGTTGTTGCCACTGTCTCCCCTAGGTGTGTTCACTCCTGTGTCCTTTGTGGGGAGAATTGCGGGAAGGCGTACACAAACATAACAGGTATACAAAATAAACATACTAATATATACGCAGGAAAAACATATCGGAAAATAGGTATTGCAAACTTTTAATAATAAGTGTTATATTAGGAAAATAAATTTTTAATTTTGTTTATCATGTGGCGTTTTTTGATAATATTTTATATTTATTCTCAATAAAATTCCTAAAATAGTGTTGATAAGTTTTCGTTGCTCAAACATTTTTCCAAAATATTAATTTTAAAGGTTGTCAATTATACTTTTTCGAAACTTTTCATGACCAAATCGTGTTGTTGATATATTGTCGTACGTTTACCACTACAGTCTTAAATTGGTAACCATAATTTACATATATTCCAATTCCCTTTCGAGCCAAGTAAAGGAAATCAGCCACTTGCTATATTTATTTTTGCCCTGTGTAAATATTTATATAATTTTTCTGATTTTTGGAAAGCCTCTTTTGAATTATTTGCCTTGGCGCGTTGCTCAATAAACATAATTAGCATTTTGCCACTTTACGTGGCCCAGGGACTAATGAATGACTAGGCCAAAAAGGAAACAGCCGACAAGAAAGCAACAAAGAAGAAATGGAGAAAGAGTGGGAGAGTTAAGGGAACCTGGATTGTGGCAATTTCACATGCAAAATGTGGCAAACAAGTTGATTAAAAATTCAGGAAGAGCTCAACTATTTGACAGGCACGGCGCCATCTGTGGGCCAAATAAATAACAGAGTGAACTGAGCAAAGGCCACACACACACACCTACATGACTGGGTACATATACATGTACATATAAGCTGTGGCATAGACACATCAACACTTGCAGAGATGTATACAAGTGTCACTCGTGTGTAGCGCACTCAACGTCAGCACTTGGCAATTGCCATGTTTCAACACACACCATCACACACCCACACTCGCCACACATACACACACACCTACAAACGCGTTTAGCAGGCAACCAAAAGGGCTACTCTCACACACACTCGCACTCTCATTTAGTGTCGCACATGGCGTATACGTGATGCCTGTCTGTGGTCGTGCCGCAGAGTGTAATTAAATATTTTACAGGCAATCTACATTCTTGAGATAAACTCGGCTTTATATATGGTGTGTGTGTGTGTGTGTGTGTGGGTGACCCAAAGCAGCAGCCACAATGGAAAAATGTTTTTAAAAAAGCGGAAAACACGCAAAATGCTAAACAAGTGTCAAGTCCGGGAGGGATCGGAACGATTCGGAAATGCTCTTAGCCAAATGGATAATGCCACAAAAACAAGTGTGCACTTTTTTGAGGTTGAAGTTATCTCACATGCTCTAAAGCCCGAATATTTAAAATTTCTTTGTTAAAATGTTCTAAATATAAGCTGAATTACTCATCTCAATGCTCTTAATTAAAGAGACTTAATCAAAACTATTTGGTATATTTTATAAAGTTAATAACATTTAAATAAAAAATACAACGCAATATCTTACATATTACAAATTTTAAAGTAATTTAATTTCATTTAAGTTTGCTGCATGGTTTTTTATAAATTTCTAAAAATGCAAACAATATGTAAATTGATTTTTATCCTTTTATGTAAATTTCATCCAATTGACTGCCAAAGCCGACGAACTCCGTTGAATGCCGGTCCCAAAAGGACAACATCATAAGATACCAGATTAATGTTTGCAGCTCCCGTACACACACACAAGGATATTGCGCTTAGGCTGCAGTATTTGGTGGGCTCGTCCTGGGCCCACGCATACATACATGACTCGCCGAAACATTTTTAGGGGCATAAGTCGTCGTTGTCGTTGTTGTTGTGGAATTTAGATTAGTGTCATTTAACTTTTTAGATTTACAAATGTTGCATGAAAAGATAATCGGCTTGCCCTTGTCCGCCGGCCAGCCACAGGACATAGAGCATTGGATAAGGGATGAGGGACACGGGCTACGGGACACGGGACACAGGACCTTGAACATAGTCATGGGCAGTTTTGTGGTTGCTGCCCCTTAGCAACCCCAGAGCCAGAACCATCGGCCTCATCCACATCCTGCACATCCTGTGTCTCAGATCCTCCGTCTGCGCTTGAGTTGCGGCATTGTAACAGGTTTTGAGGCGTGCTTTGGGTCTCTGCGGCTGGGAACTGGTTACTGGTAACTGGGAATATAAAACTGGAGCAGGGGCCAGACCCCAAATTGGATTTCGTTGTTGTCTCCCAGTCGGGTTCCCTCTGTAGATGTGTGTTTGGACATGGACGCGTGTTGGTAATTGCGCTTTGAGGTTGTAATTTGTGAATTGAAACTGTCAGCAGTAAAGTGTGGTGCGTGTGTCGGTGGATTTAATAAGCAAATTAAAGGGCTGCATTGTCCGGAGTCGTTACTCTCAGACTCCATTGCGATTCCATTGACTACCCCTGTTTTATTGGATTTTCATTAACAATTAGCTGGGAATTTCATTTGAGAGCCTAATCATTTAGCCTGTAAAAATTTAATTAAAGCTGCATTTGCATTGGAATTTCCGTAATGTCCTTAATTAATAAGTTATGCTTTCCCTCACTTACTGCTAAGCAACAGCGAATATACAGGGGAAAGCAAGAGAAAACTGATTTTTAATTGCCTGCGAAAAGGGTTTACAAGAGGTGGGGGCATATACTCGTAGTAGGCCACAGCTGCTGCTGCTCCGGCTTAAGCGGGCTGGGGAAAAAAGGATGAGAGCAGGCACAGAGTCCACATGAACTGACCACTTGAGCTGGCCTAATTGGCTGGCCAAGTGTTGGTTATTTCGGAGCATAAACTACAAGGTCCCTGAGTGCGGTTTCCCTCACTGACCATTGGGCCCTCGAAATCATTTAGTTTTCTTTGTGGCTATATTATGAGTTTCCGGATATCAAAATGATGCTTAGAAAATAGGGAACTGCGAGAATCTACTTACTCAATTTAAATAAGACTTTAATAAAGGTTATTTAAAATTAATTTTTACAACTATTTTGAAGTATTTTAAAATATTTTCTGAATTAGGTTTAATAGTTTTTTTTTAACTGATAAATTGACAAACTTTTAATTTATTTTGAGACATTAAAAACACACATGTGAAAAAAAACAGAACTCATGATATCAGAAAGAACATATAAATCAACACAATTTTTAAAGAAGTTGTGAGAGGTACGATTTTATTTGGAATCAAATCGTTAATCAACAGGTGTACGGTAATTAAGTTGTTAGTTTTTTCACAAGGCTTCGAGCACTTAAATCCTTAAAGTACAAGGCTCTGTGATTAGCTTCGCACTTAAGTCAGACTTCATTAGTGTAAAAGGGGCATGGCACTGCCGGCTTTATCTACAAAACCCGTCCGATAAAATTCAAAGGCAGCACTATGCGTGCGCGTTAAAATCCATCCATCCATCTATCCGTCCGTCCGTCCGTCCGTCCGTCCTTTCGTCCATTTGGAACCAGAGCTGAAATGTGGGGCGTCAGAAAGGGTTACGCCCGGCTTTAGTCAAGGACCAACACCAAAATATTCATGTGAATTACCAACAACTACATCAGCAGCAGCAGTGGCAAAGCCGGAAACGGAAACGTAAGAGCGCGTTTGAGCAGAGGCCCATAATTTTGCATTAGCAGCTACCGAAAAAGCGACAGAAAAAGCAGCAGCAGAAAGAGAAACATCAACTGAAACAGCGGCAGAGCAACAAACATTTACTGGATTTATACGTAGCCCATTTCATGCAATCATTTCATGAAATGGGTGTGTATAAACACCATTGCATGTATTCGGCAACACACGAAAGTTGACTATGAATTCAACTCATTGCGTAAAATGGAGAGGAGCTACCAACTTAACACTGTATAAATTAGGTGGCAACGCCAATACAAATTGTGTGAACGGATTTTACTTACATTTTTTGCCAAATTACACTTCTGGCAACTCTGCTGACATGAATACATGCATTCGTCTCTAGCGTATAAACAGGGGCTATTTTAATTCACGCATTCAAGAATTCATGAAATAGCATAGTATAAACTAAGTAATTGACAGATAACAGACTGGAGCTCAGTCACATGTGAGCACGTGATAGGAATTTACAGGTGAAAACACGCGCGTACAGGTATTAAACATGTTGAACATTGTTGGCAGCTCACTCATCAAAAGAGCATTAGAAATCGAGAGGAGCGTGTTGGGAAATGAGAAATTAGGGAATTAGCTGAAACAGCTTATGTTGTACATTTTTGGTTGTTTGCAACTCACTCATCAAATAAACATTTGCAATTGCCATTTGTTATACATTGTAATGTTTGAATATTTTAATGAGATTAAGTTGGGAAAAAAATTCTGCAGGTTGATACACAATATAAAAAGTTTTAAATTATTTTTAAACCATCAGCTATGGAGACCCATGATTTTAAATTAATATTCATGCCTTTAAGTTTTCAATAATTTGTTTACGCTTTGTCCGTATTCATGCTTCTCCTTTTAAAATCTTTTTTAAAAAAAGCATTTTTTGTATATTAAATGAAACATGGGTTTCTAAGCAAAAGACGAAAATAATTGACCTTGGTAAGAAAGCCATCTTTCACCGTCGTTCTGCGTCCTAAGTATAATTAGTTTTGCACTAACTGGAGCGTAAAACGAAACTCAGACACATAGCAGAGCTGAACGCTCTCAGATCGAAGCTAAGTGAAGTGAAGCCTTTGCCTGCCCAACAGAAAATCATTAAAAATATTTGCCTGCACGCGCTGAGCCGCCTCGTCATCCAATCAGCCATCGACATAGCAGCAGCACCACCACCACCGCCACCACTACACCACCAAAATCGACACCACAACCGCTCACCATCCAGCTCCTGGCCAGCGGAAAAGGAAAGAGAGGGCCGAAAGAAACCCAGTTTGGGGCATAAAAATTGTTGCTTACTTGGCAAAGATGTTTATCACACCGCCGGGTGGCTGGATAAAAAAAGTGGGAAAGACCAGCCGAGGACTTTAGCCAAAATGCTGCACACTGGTCTAAAGTATTAAAATATATTTAAGGTTAATTAAACAGCTAAGATATTATTTTAATATTCAATCAAACAAATATAATGAATAATGGTGGAAAAAAAGGGTTTACAAAAACCAATTTCTTAATTTTAAACCACTCATTTCCCTAAGTTTTCATCTAGAACGTACAAAAAAAGTTTTATAAAATGCATTGCAATATTTTCACAATTTTAAGCACATCCTGAACCACTGTGCTGTGGCCAGTGCGGTTGGCAATGTAAATATTTTGCCATTTGGGCTTTCTCTTGGATTAGTTTCATTTATTTCATCATTTGCGCGTCTCACTAAACGCATGCAGCGCCTTATCCTGGCGGGGCTGAGTCCTGGGTCTTGTGTCCTGTGTCTTGTGTCCTGTCTGGGCGAGAGCATTGGCCGGGCTCAGTGGTCGGTTGGCGGTCCGGTGGGGGATAAGAATTTAATCAGGCCGCTGGGGACTGTAAAGCGCCGCCGCCCGCTGCTAACACAGAAATGTAGGCGCTGCCCAGAAACAGCACACAAAAACAACAGCAACAAAATAAAGGAAACAGAAAACACAAAACACATAGAGAACAACAGTTTTCTTGAGCAAAATGATGCAGAGAAGAAAAAATATTTGAAAAGATAAAAAATTACCGGGTTTTGGCAACAATAAATACAAATATTATCACTTATACCCCTTTTGAGTTTGTCCAAAAATATGAATTTTATTATTGTATATAAAATGCTTGAGCATTAATATTTTCTTCAAAAGTTTAGTTAGTAAATAATTAAATAAATAAGTACTGTAATTTATTAAATTTATTTCAAAGGGGTATTTTTATATAAATTATACAAAATGTATCCACATTTTTTTTGTGTGTAAATATTGTTCCCGAAATGATGACGATGGCGATGACGAGGTCCGCCCGCCTAAAGAAAGAGGTTGGGGGAGGACTTGGCCTCGTCGCTATTTGATTTTTTTTCCTTTGCACTTCCCTTTTTTTCTGCGCTTTTATTATTCGTTACAAGTGTGTGAAGTTGTAATTTAAGTGTGTGGGGAGGGGCGTGGACACGCCCACCGCCCATTAAATGCCGCTCGAGGGGACATTGATTTTCCTTCCTTTATTTTCCCGCTCGGCATGCCTTTAAAGCAAATTCCTGCTATCCACAGCAATCAGTTTCAGTTGCGTCTTGATTTTTGCTTTTGATTTCATCGGGCTTAGTTGGCGGGGCATCCTATGGCCATCCAGCCCCACGTCCCATCCCCCATCCAGCTGACATTGACGAGTGTCAGGCACATGTCCGCCACATAGCCGGGCGACTGACTTGGCTTAAGCGTGGACGCAGCTGGACATCGAGTGGCAAAGTCGGAAGTGGGTGGAGAGCGGGCTTATTGGCTGCTGCAGGATGGACCACAGGTGGCAGGGGTTTCTCCATCCTACATCCTCCGGTTTCCTGCTCCTCCAATAGTTGGTAAAAAGTTTTTAGTTTGGCTTTGGGGGTAGCCTTTTTTTACACCACATATTGAATAAATTCATTGGAATTTTTTTTGGCCAGCTTCTTGTTTGAGTTTGTCACGGTTTCCCTCGATTGGATTAATTTTGCTTGAAAACGTTTTGTTTGCGAAAAGCATATTGTTTAGAAATTCTCAGAAAGAAAAACCAGTGCCCATAAAAAGTGTTCTTCTAGTTTAGTAATTTGAGAATAATTCCAAAAATTCCATCAACATGGAAAGCTTATTTGAAGAGATCAAAAAGGATGTTTACAAACATTTTTAAGACTTATCATAGGCAAACAGCTTCCAACTTTTTTTGTTTTTGTAAATTATAAGTATTAAGTATTGTTAAAGGGCTTAATAAGTGCTTATCGGGGCTTAAACTTAAATTATTTGAGAGAGAAAGAAAGGTCGATTACCGATAGCTTAGTTAACTTTTGCCTAATAGAATGCAAGTTGATATATATTGCAGTTCAAACACATAAATAAGCCGTTAAATGGATTTACTACGTTGCACAACTTGGCTATTTTAAAATTTCAGTCTCCACTTAGTTTTGTGATGCCATTTCATTGCTAAGGGGATTTTCTCGAAGCATTTTGTGAGTGGCCCAATGCAATCGCATTGAGAAATTCCTTAATACTGCGTTGATTGCATAATGGAGCTTGAAAACTGTGTTCTACCTCTTTGCAGTTGTTTTAACTAGCAATTGTGAAATGATTGCCGTTTGAATAATTGAACCGGGACCATTCCGCCCCTGGTTAAAAAAGGTGAAGGAACTCCAGGAACTGGGGCAAGACTTCCTGTTGTGGATTAAATAATGATTGGCAAGTCAGGCGACCAAAATTCGTTGGAAGTTATTATGCTGCATGGCCTTGATCTGTAAATGGACTTAGTTTCCGCCAGAGGACAGAGTGATTTTCCAGTTCGTTTGCAAGCCGTAATCTCGGGGCTTTAAGCCTGATTGGAAGGGGTTCATCGGTTCCACGGCTCTCCGGTTCTCCTGTTCTTCGCCAGTCAGCTGGTCGGTGGTTGGCAATTATTTTTAGCCCATTGTGTGTATTTGCCTCCACGCGGAGGCAAGCCAACTGTCTGGGTAGGCAGAGGTGAGTGTTTATTTTCGCCAATCAATATTCCACATACTCCCAATCGATACGGCACTTCACATGGCCGCAGGGCGCAGGAGGCGTATGATTGATCTAATTGATAGCCAAGATTGATGGGGCAATCTCGGCAGGTGTGTCGGAGTGTCTGCTGTCGCCTGTGCGTGCTGTGTGCTGTGTGAACAATAAATCTCAATTGCAATCGACTTACATGCACTGGATTTCCTCAACCCTCAGCTCAGCCAGCTGCAGCAACAGTTGACCATGGACACCTGCATCAAACTTGAACTTAAACTGGTAGTTTTGATTGAAATTTTGAAATTAGTTTTGGACTTTGTTTTTTTTTTTTTGGGGGTAAAACCCCTGAAGAGCTAAACACTCGAAACCGCGATTTGTCAGCGATTTGTTAGCGAATTGCGACAGCGGGCACTGAGAACGCGACTGAGAACGCGACTTGGCAGCCCAAAGGACGAGCGTGGACTGTGACACTGCGGCGGCTGTCGGTGTCTATTATGGGGCCGAAAAGCAGCAGCAGCAGCAACATGGCCAGAACCACAGACACATCCACATCCACAGCCACGGCCAAGGCGGAGCAACTGTTGGTCGTGCGAATCCCGCTTACGATATTCGCACCTCGGCTGCTGGGCTTCGGCTCCCAGCCGACGCGTCGTTCTTCGTCCTTCGTCCTTACTTTTCTTCCTGTGTCGTCGGCAGCTGTTTAACTATTTTTCGTTTAGTTTTTGCTGCGCTTGCATTTCAATGACAAATTGTTGCATCTCAGAAATGCCCCAACCTCCCACAACTCACCTGTGTTTCTGGCGTTTGAATCAATATTCCATTTCTCAAATCTTTTTGCCACCCAAAAATTGTTTCAAGTGCTCAGCTCTCTTATGTTACTTACCTTTCAGCGTCTAAGCGGTCGGAAATGTAGTATGCAGCTGGAACTTTTTTCGACTCTTGAGCAGACAAACATATTTTTTGTGTTCAACGGTCGTTTTGAATTTATTGCACAACATTCAGCATTACCTACGAGAGCAGCAAAAACAACAGCATCAGTGGCAACTGATAGCGGAAAGTTTAATGGGAAATGTAAATGTTCCGCCATTGTATGACATACGACAATAAAATGGAATGGAACAGAAACAATAAACCGATGGATAGCAGGCCCAGGATTCCTACACAGGTTGTTGGTCCCATTTCCCCCCTCTATCTCGGGCTTCTTCCTCATCGCTGTGTCACACTGAGAAAAGTATACAATGTGTTTAGTTGGGATTAGTATAAATTAAAAATTTTAATATAAACACTATAATTTAATAAGACATTTTGAGTAAGTTTATTTGGGTATTTCCTAAATATTTTGTTGTGTTGTAAAAACTTCACTAAAATGTTGATCTTTCGAAACTCTAGGTCTACTCATGTTTATTTAATTTTCTTTAACAAGTTTTTAAAAAATTTAAAAAAACACCAACAGTTCCCTAATTTGATAATAAAGTTTTGTAAATAAAAGTAATAAGCTTGAATTTTAAAAATATTATTTCAACAGCACTTTAACGCCTTCCTCGCATTATTCAAATCTTTTAATACCTTTAATCCTTTTTCTTACCGAACATAATAAATAATGTTGAAATTACTAACTATTTTCCCCAGTTTATACACATTTCTCTTCCTATTTCCCTAGTCTCCGCTTCGACTTTTTTTTTTTTATTTGCTGTTATTTTTCTGCGGCTGCGGCCATAATTTACAATAACAACAACCCAGATGGGGGGGCGTGGCAGTGGCACTGACGGTGGCAGGAGGGAAATAGAGAAATGTGAAGCTGAAAATGAAAGAGTCGAACAATGTGGCTGGCCCCGGCTTGTGAGGCTGCCGTTTTGCATTCGACGGATGAATATATAAGAATATGTAGAGGCGTAGGGGAGAGGGGGTAGAGTCCACAGGGAGGTTGATTACGAGAGGGACCGGTAACTGGGAACTGGGAACCGATAGCACCGCTACCGTTGGCAGTCTAAAACGACGAAGCCATCGAAATCGCGCCATGCAGTTCAGTTCTTCTGACTTCAGAGTCAGATATTGTATTTCATGGCGTCTCGCTCGATATGTCACGGGTATGTGTGCCAGCCTCATATATATGCATGTTTCTGTGTGTTCCATAATTCAATTTCAGAGTAAGCCCATCCACCATCCCAAATCCCATAGCCCATATCCCATCCCACATCCACCCCCTTATGCACATAAGGCATTGATCTGCCCTAGCAAAGCGCTTTATGTTTTATGCGTGTGGCTGAAAAGTTTAACGAGGCATAAACAAACACAGGGCTATTGTCGTTGCTACTGCTGACTGAATGAATGAAAGTTGGCCACATGATATACGGCATGCCCAGGGATAGACATTTTTTGGGATCCCCCCCGGAAGCAGGATTAAAATCTAACAATATGTGTCTTAGAATTAGAATACATTCTTCTTTTTCAGATTTATGAATATATTAACTTTAACTTTCCAATCAATTTTAGTTTAGTTCGCAAAACACAGGAAAGCACTAATGAATTCACAAGATCAATGTTACAGCGACAAAGTTTGTCAACTCAAAATCAACATTCGTCAATCAATATTAGTTTAAGTGTTGGAGTTTGCTTCTTAGCGTTCTGTGAAATTGAGATGAATTCATAAATATTAAGGACCAGTTTTAAATAAAGAAATTTGTTGGCATTAATGGGGGATTTTGAGATTTGCCTGCCAAGAAATTCGATATTAGCCTCTAATTGGATGATTTGCATTGTGGGTGGATTTGAATAGAAATTTGAATTAATTTAACATTTAAAATTTGCCCAAACAAACAAAGCAAGTATCTTATTTCCTATGTACGATTTTTCTGTTCAAAGTATGAAAATGTACTCAATTATGTGGTTTGTAATGCGAAAAATAATTCACATAATTCACAGTAGCGTGATTTTCTAATAATACTTACAAAAAATGGGCTAAACGTAAAAGAGGATTAATTAAAATTGTATGTAAATCACAATTGAAACTCACATGTATGCAGTATGCAATAAGATAATTAATTCAAATCAATTTAATATAATAGTAACAAACTAGTATAGTTAAATTTTCCCTTTCCAAAATATATCTCCAACCAGTTATGACATTGATTGCAAATTCTTGTGATGTGCCTTAGAATCTGTTTGCTGTCGCTGTTGCAGAGCCGAACCCATGCTCAAATTGGCTTATCCATAATCCAATTAGCCAGGCAGATAGCGCCGTGTCACGGCCACATCCTCCTTACATAAACCATATGTTTCGTCACATGCAATTTCCAAAGCAATTAACCGGCACACTCCACCTGCCTGCTGCAACATCCTATCACTCCGCCCCGGTGCCCAGGTGCCCATTTGCCACTGGCCCACCCAAATAGAAGGTCCTCCCGGATGCCTGCAGCCTGTTGCTGACTCCTGCCTGTGTGAGTGCCAACGAATTGAATTTGTCGCGCATCGAACAAACTTGGCAATTCAATCAACTTGCCTGCTGCTCCCCATCCCCATCCCCATTCCCCCCATCCCAAGTTCCTAACCTCATCTCACCTGCTTTTTTGACCATGAACCTGACCATCGAACATCGAGAACCGGACACCGACCATAGGGACATGACTTTTGGCCATTGCTTGTTGTTCGCTTTGCTAATTGAATTGCCCTGTTTGTCGCCTCTTCCACGGGCAGTGTCAAAAATTACGCATACGCCCGAGTGGTGCGCATTAAGCCGTTACGGCTAATGAAGCTCACGAGATTGACGGGCCAATTATGGCGATGATGGCATCGCCGTTTGCCATTGTTTCCCTCTGCAATTGAATTATATTGAAAACTTCGTTAGGCTCGTTAGCCGAACGCGATTTCCGCGATAAACACGTATAGCAACTTAAAATGCAATCAATGCCAGCACTCCTCTTCATTGCAGACTTAATCTCGATTAAATGGTTTTTTATTGATACCTTTAAATGGTACACACATCGCTGTCTGGCGTATGTGTGCTTTTGCACAGGAAAACAAATATTAGCGACGTTATTTGTACATTGGCCATAAATACTTAAAATAATATTTACCATTCTTTACTGGCTTTTATATACACAAGCCATTGAAAACTTTGTTTCGTACAAAAGAATATTGAAAAAGAAAGTTTTTGTTAAAAGTTTTGTGTATTTAAATTGTTTTGTTTTATATATTTATATATTTAAACCAAAAATGCCTGCATCATATTATTTTAAATAAACAAGTAATTTTCAATAACCAAAATAATTAAAGTCTCAGAATAATATTTCCTAATAATGAAGAATATTTCCGAGTGCAGACACCTATTCAGGCGAGTTGGCCCAGTTTGAGGCACTTAGGGGGTTATAAAACATTTCCCTTTCAAAAGGGCCAGGAGTAAATCCCAGCAGATTGGTTGCTCTCGTTACGCTTTATTATTTTCCCAAGCAATTTCTTTTCTTTTTTTTTAATTGATGTTCAGTGGTGATTGGTTTTCCGTCAGTCTTTCGAGGCGTCAGGATTAAGCGGAGCGCTTTCAATTTGCAGAAATAAAAGTAACAATGGGGCATAGGTGTTGGGCACTGACAGTCCAAATTGAATGGCAATTTGATTTTACTGAAGTGCAGCAACTGGTTGGGCCTGTCAGTGCAGCTACAGAGCATAATATTTCAGCTGACCAGGCAGCCAAACCAAATTCAAGCAAATACATTTATTGGCTTGGGAGTTTTTCCCTTCAGGCTCTGGTTTTCCTCTTTTTTTTTTTTTGCTCATTGCAGCCCGCGGCACCACTTTTATTTTCCTTTTTTAGCAACTTGTCAGGCTAAGGCAGCCTACTCATCCTTCCCATCCTCCTCGTCCTTGTCGTCGTCATGGTGAAAATATAATTAAAGTTTTGGACAGTTATCTCTGGCCAACAATGAATGAATGCCCATTCTCTGGGTGATTAATGATGTCGCTTTGGAAAACGGAAAAGTAAAATAGAAATAATTCTGCTGCGGGGCAGGAAACGCTCCAAATGCACACTCGAATTGAATTACTTGATCATTTATGGTTAAATATGATAATCACTTCGAAAATGCCCAACCGCAAAACAACGGCCCCGAAATTATGTGGCCTCAAATACTGTCCATCCATTCGGATTCCGTCCACGTCCAAACGTGAATGCAATCGAGTTGCATTTTCACAGTGCTTAGTGCGGTTGTGGTTGCATTTAAACGAGAGTGGAATATTCGGCGGACGCTGCAGCTCCAATTTAAGCTGGCAAAATGGATGAAATGGCTTAGCTGGGATAGGTTATTTTTGGCAAAGGACTTATTGGCTTCATTTTGATTGATTGCTGTCGTTATTAAATTGTTTAAATTTTTAAACGAGCTGCTCTTTGATCTTGAAAATTATTACATTTTAACTTTAATATTGTTTGAATGGATAACATATGTCACAGGATGAAAAAGATTAATTCAAATTTAATAAAACAATATTAATAATAGAGATACATTTTTACCTTAGGCGAAAAAACACTCTCGTTTTATTAATTTTCCTATATTAAAATGTTCATAAATTAAGAAAAATAGCAAGAACCTATCTAATATATTTGTACAATCTTCTGTGCCTAAAAAAATTGAAGAGAAATTGAAGTTCCAAAAACTTTGCAAAACTCGGATTTGTTTGTAAATTTAAAAATTCTCCTGCAAGGTAGTAAACTGTTAAGAGTTTGGGTGAACCTTCTTCGATCTGTTTCTGAAAGGCTTATTAAAGGATAAGGGGTCTCTGCCAAACGAAATTTTTCAAATAGTCAAGGGCACTGCAAATGCTTTTCTTACCCCCATTAAAGCACTGCAAGTGCAAGACATTCGTGCATGACTGGAATTAAATTTAGGCAAGTGTCACTCAATTTGCAGGTGCCATCGAGCTGAGTCCTCGCTTCGTGTGTTTGCACACCTTTGGCAGTGGCTTGCAGCTTTGTTAATTAAAAAATCTCTTGGAAATCAGGCAAGTCAGACGGGTAATTAGAACTGGCAGTCAGCCGGAAGCACATACGCGGCCAGGTCCTCGGCTGAGTTGCCGTGCTGTCCGGGATTTGGAGTTAATTGGCTGCCGTTGCATGGCAACCTGGATCTCCAGCTGCAGCTGCAGCTGCGGTAAGTGCAGGCAGTGGATTGCAAACAAATCACAAACCAACCTGCACATGTAAGAGCTTTTTAGAGAAAGCCTAACTTTTTTAGCAAACTTTGTGTTCGGGAAGTCAGGGAAATTTGTGAACTAAAGCCACAAAAGTGGCCCTAAAATTGAGTTGCTGCTGCAAAAAGTGAATTAATAACTGAAAACAACAGGGGTTTCTGGCCAATATGTAACAGATAATTTCATTAAAGCAGTCGGCAGCTCATACTCCGAAACCCAACGGCCCACATTGCGTATGCGCAATGGTTTTCCAGCGGACTTAACTTGGCTTTTGTGGCACTTTGTGGACGTGTGGATGTGTGCATGTTTAATATGCAATGGCTAGGCTTATGCTTTGTACAAGGAAATCCTTTTACAGCACATTGAGTTCTGTTGTTGCTTGTGGCATCCCCTCCAGCGACTAAGAAAAATGATTTAAGCGCTCTGCGGCTGCAATTTGGTTTAAATATTTATGCTTAAAGCGTCAAAACCGCACAAAAATTTGCATATTATCTTAAAAATTCACAAAATATTTTATACAAAAGTTGCCAGCTTTTAAAACTAAGGCCAAAGGGAAATTACAAAGTTTTTGACTGCACCTTAAAGAAGCTTCCACTCGAATTCCCAGGATATCAATTCCTCAATAAAAGTTTTCTGTAGCCTTCAGTTGCCATTCTGCGAACAATTAGCAACCGAAAGTGGGCCAAACGAACTGTCAAGCAGGCAAACATCGAATCAGACCACCGAAGTAAAATAGAAATGGAAAATGGAAATGGAAAATGAAACTACTACTAAAAACCAAACTTGTGTTTTGTGTCTTTTTTTATTTGCTTGCGGGGTCAAGCCTCACCGACTCCCAGAAGGCAAAAAACAAAAATACAAAACAAAAAGCTGTTGACCACACGAACAGCAAACTTCTAGCTGATAATGACATTGCTGATGATAATGATTTAAATGGACTAAAGTGGCCATGTCAAACGGCACCACGTGTGTAAAAGCACAGAGAAAAGTTATGATGACAATATTATATGTAAAAGTATACCTTTCTAGCAAGCCAAAAAAATGTCTATTAAATCTTACTGAAACAAAAAATAAAACAATAAAACAAAACAATTAAAAGTTAAAATCTATATTTTATGGTTGATTTAGGTTGAACTGATTAACTAAACAGAAATTAATTAAGTGCCTGCAAACAATATACAATTTGTTGTGCAATTATAATTTGTTCCTTTGTAAATATTATATTTTATTCTGAATGCTGTTCCACAAACACACAGGAGCAGTTTTAATAAGGACCCCAGCCAGAATTGATGACCACTTTCGGGTGGATTTTTCTCCATGTGCCATGTGCCTGTGAGTGGCTGCTTTGTTCCGATGTGCGGTCACTGGCCACGAGGCGTATGCGTAACGAGTGCCCAAGTGGCCATCGCCAACTGCCCGTGGGCATACAAAAGGAATCGTTTTGCTTGTCATTTCACCGATTCAATTAACGCAACAACTCGAAACAAAGAGGCGCAGGACAAAAAGGCGGCTCTCCAAAACAGCAAAGTGGACAAGTCAAGGAGCCAAGGAGCCGGCTCGCTCTTTTAATGGGCAATTACATTTTAATGAGAGTTTACCGCCGCACCTCCTGTCGATAAATGCAAATTCGGCCAGAGGGCTTGATGTACCTACCTTCGTACCTTTAAAGTCGAGCAGAGGTCGCCTTAAAGCTGGGGGTTAGGTCCCTTGTGCTCCTCCGATTACATTGTCAGTGTCCGCCTTTGAATGCAAATTTCGCATCCTCTGTTATTAATTCCGTGCTGGGTTTATGGACTCCTCCTCGCTCCCCGTTCCTCGCCTTCGCATCGAACGCTTGACACATCAAAGCGTTCGCCTGACAGCCGCACACTCTGCTTTATATACTTATTTAAATATGCGTGTGCGATTAAAAGAGTAACAGCAACTGAAACTGAAACAGAAACAAACATTAAAGGGCCGGCGCTTTCAATTGGAAAACCGAGCGGCAAGCAGAAATATAATGAGTTTTGCCGCTGCTCACAAACGAGTCTCTGGTCATGGCCGCCCTGTCCTGACAAGCGTTGACACTTTTCCGCGTTTCCATTTTCCCTCTCAGTCTGCGGATTCTGCTGAGAGCCTCGTAATTTTGATGGACACTCGCTTTGATTTGCTGCTGCTGCTGCTGCTCGTGTGACTTTTCTTTTTCCAGTTAAATCCGCACTAACGACATGTCATACGTGTGGTTTCATCCAGCGAGGACAACGACACCGGTAGCTCATCGGCGCGGGTATCATCATCATCATCGCTCCTGACTGACTGTTTGCCCTGTCCTTTGAAGCAGTGTCTCTGGCTCTGCCTCTGTCTCTGTCTCATCCTCTGTAGGCAGCCTCGCATTTAAAATCAATTTCATGGCTCCTGCCAGGCAGCCAAAGCCAGAGCCAAACCCACAAGCACACACCATCACGTTGAAAATCCCTGTTTTTGTGCCGCAGCCACAAATGCAAATATAAACATATGTGATGCCCACAAAAAAGAAATCCTTTTCAAGCTGTAAATATTTCCCTATCGCGTAAAAGTCAAACAACTGGGTGTTGCCGTGTGCCGAAGCTAACAGAGTTTATTTATTAATATGTATGAGGGGGTGTTCGATTCGTTTTTAAAACTATAATAAAGAACGCTTTTTAATTTCAAATTTATAAACATTTTGCAAAAAAAGCGAGCATAAATAGCCTATAAGCTATACTACAAAAGTAAAAACAATAAAGAAACCAGTGTTTTATACTTATAATGTACACTAAATAAATACAATTATTAAAATATAAATTGAGGACTTTAAAATACCTCTTTAAATGTAATTGTAAATTATAGTGCTTTTTATTTTATTTTTTTATTTATATAGTTATTTTTATAATTAAATTTTTACTGCACGCAATAATAAGAAAAGATAACATAGCAAAAATGTTTTAAAATAAGAAAAGAAAACAGATATAATTTTATTATTTATTTTTTTTTTGAGTTTATATTTACAATTCCTAACATTATTCATGTTCCTTCAACTTCCAAAGAGCATATCTTCGACGACCTGCGACCCAAACTTTTTAATATTTCATATTTCGATTTGATAAGCCCTCCACTCCCAGTGAGTAAGTATTTATGTCTGAAAGGCCACAGGAAAGGTCGTTGCTGATAAGTCGGCCCAGCCTGTTTAGCAAGTCAGTCAATTCAGTCAGTTGGTCAGTGTCCGCATCACGTATACGACCCGTTTTCCATGATGAAGCAGTGCAATGCACTCTCGACTAAGCACTTCCGGTAAGACGGATTTGGGCATCATTTAGTTTGCAGTGAACTCCAATTAAGCAGCTGGCAGAAGGCGAATTGCTTTAAGTTATTTGGCAGTCCTGCGGCACCTGTTCCGTGTTTTTCTTAGCACTCACTGCCTGCCACTCGCTCGTGTGCCAAGAGCAATAAAAGTTTGCCGCCTGACGGTGGCAGGCGGAATTATTCATTCGACATTTAAGTGTCTGCCGACACGTGCAATGTAAAAGTTTTACACACCTGCATACATTACCCAATCCGGGGTAGGCCATTAAAGAGGAGAGGCTGGCTTAAAGATGGCCGGCGATTGCAATGAAAAACCGTTGACAAATTGGCCGCTTTTCATCGACGTTGCATACTTTCGGGCCAATGAATCTGCATATGGAATTTGCTGATGGCCAAAAGCAATCGATTTTCATCTTACTCCGCTCACAGTGTTTTTTTTTTTTTTCGGGGAACGAAAGTGATTTCCTGCCAGGCATTGCTGGCATCTCTTATCGCTGGAGGAGATGAGGGAGCTGGAGCAGGAGCAGGAGTAGTCACTCCCACTTTTGGTGGCTGCATGCCTGGAATATCTTCCGCTTCCGCACTTTTTGATGTCTTCCTCTGCGAGGCCAAGTAAGTGCCAAATAATAACCGCGTGCTGGCAAAACAAATCGAAGAATTTCAAATGCAAAGCCAAAATCTAAAGAAAATTCCAGCATCACCTAGAATATTCGATGCAGCCGAAACACTCAACTATGAATGCGATTTCCCTAAAAATCCCAGTGACTTTGGCACGTAGACAATAAGTTTGTTCGGAAAAATCAATTTCTGGTATGGGCCAGCACATAAAACTTTAGATTGCGGTTAATGGGCGTTTAAAAACGCGTGAAAAGGGTCACCTATGCTGCAGTTTTATGTGGCATACTTTCGGGGCGACTCATAAAAAATTCAAGTGCCAGTCTTTGGCCATATTTTAATGGGCCTTTTCGGCCATTGTTGCAGTACTCTGCAGTACTCGGATACAGAACACAGGGGGGCGTGACAACAACAAAGGAAGCGGCTAACACACGCCAAGAAACCAAGAAAGCCAAACAACAATCGCTGTCTAAACTCATTGTGTGCGCTTTGTGTGCACTGAAAGGCGAAAGGATCACTCCGGGGACACTGGCACAATCGGCGGGGGCTCCCCTATCGCAGTCCCGTGTCAATGCAAATGTCTATGAGTGGAAAAATTCACATTGATGCCGCTTTGTGGCATTGTCTGCTCAATACTCAATGCTCAATACCCAATGCTCAACGCTCAAATGTCTTGTTCTGGTTGTGTGTGGGCGGAAATATTGTTTGCTGGTAAACGTTGACAAACACAAGCAGATGTAAGTTGATTGTGAGCAGCCAAACACTTCACTCCACTCCACTCCTCTATCTGCCATCGATGGCTGAGCAGGGGTAAATGTGTGTGATGGGTGTGTCGTTGATACGACTACTTCTTGTTATTGCCAGCTGAGTGAATGACTAACCAGATGACGAGGATGAGCACTCAGAAAGAAGGGGTGCCGGAAGAACAGAGCTCAATAGTTTTTGAAGACAAACAGCATATAATTACCATTACAATAATTATTTCATTTAATCTTTACCTTTATCTTTATTTTCTTGTTTTAAATTGTTTTCCTATGTAAACAGGTGAAACGATTTAAAAATGATATGATTGCTGGATTAAAAGTGTTTTTAAGAACTATAAAAATATTAATCTTAGTCAAAGCTGCGATAGATAACAATGTGATGATGTTTCAAACTTTGTTCTTACAAGCAACACTCATATAATATTATAGGTAACTAAGAAATCGATAGTTAACAATTTTTTACTCAAGCTTTAAGAAGTACGTTTATTTAATACATTTTAAGATAACTTCAAAAGTCTATATAGTACAGCGATGAATTTTTCTCAGGCATCTCGTGCTGCAACATTGCTCTGCAAAACTGCATTTGTGCTTATATGGCACACATTGTTCGCCCCATGTCCAAATTTGTAGCTAGGGCACAGAAAAATATAAATACAAAAAAAAAATTCTATAAGGGTTTACTCATTACTTGCGTAAGGTTCCTAGAGACAGGCAATACATCGGTGAAATTTCCCTTAAGAACCGACTCAAACTCCTCCAAGCCATAGGGTACACGGTCACTGGGTAAAGAGACTGCTAGTCCCAAAAGAACCAGTACGACGATTACTATTCCAGCAGTGAACTTCATGGTGGATTCTTAACTGACGGTACCGTACCGTAAGCCACTCTTTTATAAACCGTTTCTCGCCAAAATCAAACACAGAGTACTTTTGTCACCAGTGTAATTACAGTTGGTTTTGTGAAAACAGTTTCGTGTCGAATAACAGCAAATTTAAGTGGCAAAGAGCCGGTGACTAAAGTCAACAACCGGCGGACTTTGCCAAACACTCTGAACCGTTTCGGCGGCCACCACATTTCGATAGTCAGCTACTCCCCGGAACAAGCTGAGAAACATATTAGTGAACATGGTGACTTCATCCTGGTTCAGGGGATTCATCTCCTGCTGTATGGGTGGCTTCGAAATCCCAGGCAATTTTGCATCTTTGGATAAAGCATCTTTACCAGCAGGCAAAGCTTGAATTTGGGCCTACAAAAAGGGACGCAAGTTATCTAGTTTGTATAATATGTTGTACTCGAATAATACTCGTGGGAGTATAGAATTTAATAACAATTTTTAATTATTTTAAGCCAAATAGTTCTTACAGCGATGAGAAGGAGAGCCAATAAAATTGGCAGCATCGTGATTTCAAATCGGTGTCTAACTCAAATTGAACTGAAGACCACTGTTGGCCGCTACTTGGCTTATAAACCCTTCTACTATTGGCTCGTTGACCCAGCGGCATTAATTAATTGCAACAATTCGGCTTGTTTGACATGCTCCTCTATTTGCTCGAGTCAAGAAGTCGGGTTACATTTGTGTCAAGTCGTTCGAGATAATTGGAAATTGCCGCTGTCAATATTTAATGTGGACGCCTCAGTTACGATACCACAAACAGATAAAGGCAGAGATATAGGAAGATATGACATATCTGTAGCAATCAGCGTTTAAAGGCCACATAAGTGAAGCTACTGATTTTGTTGGTATTGATAATAGTAGGTCAAGGTTATTTTTAATTGCTTTCTATTCTTGTGAACCTGTCGCTCGTGGCATTCCAACCTGTCAGCAATTTTTTTTTACGAAAAATTTAAAAAAAAGTTTTACATATTTTTCAATCTATATAAGTTTCTTAGAAAACGAGTCATTGAATTAAAACAATTCTATTATCGAAAATCAAATCTAAATATCAGAAATGTTTTATTAATTTTTTTAAGAGTGTGATTAATATTCATACACAAAATATGGTGTAGAAAATATAAGCAAAACTATTTTGACTCTAAAATAGTTATCAAAAGAAAACTACTCACCAGAAAACCCAAAGAAACGGGGAAATAAAAAAGACTTTAATTTGAACGTAAGCAAAACCCTCTAGACATTTCTTTGACATCCCAGCTTATATATTTTAATTTTGTTTACATAAGTAAACATTATTATCAGTTAATGCATGCATACGATGGGTTTTTTTAACACCACAAATCTCGCGTTCACGTTATCAATTTTATAGCTTACAGAAGCAGCTATTTCAAATTTTTTTGCTCTTTATTTTTTTTTGTATCAGGCTATTATCATAATTTTTTTTTGTAAATAAATTTTAACAAATTTAGTATTTTAAGTTATTTATTCAGATATGAATAGTAGAGGTAAAAGTATGTGCAAGATGTGTCTTTAATTTATTTGATTATGTTTTGGTAGATGAAATACATTTCTTAACACAATTTTTTTGTAATTAGGTTTTACATAAAACAAAAATTTAAAATTTGAACAAGGAACATATCCGCCTTGTTGAAATATTTTAATTTGGTAATTGGTTCACATTTCCTTGTTGCTCCGAATTTAGTTAGGTGACACACCTGTGCAAATAGGTGTGACAGCGTAAATTGCAGCAGTCATCGCTCCGGGAGCACTGAAAGATAAGTAAACGTAGAGAGTGAAAGTTGGCCAGGTGGATAAAGAAAGTGATCTTACCGGTTCACCAACATTACGGCATTGTGTTGCAAGTTTATTTGTTGGCCCAGAATCAGCAGATAGTACATTGTTGAACACATCCTCCGACAGATCTGAGTCACTGGGGAGACCAAAAAAGAACACTTGATCGTTTATATGCTTAACTGGTGCTTTCACCACGTCGTAAATTTGGTTTGGTCTTCCGGGAGTTTCATGAGAAATGGGAATGGATTCGTCTATCCTACGGGCACACGTGTTAAGGTAGGTCATGCACTTCCGCGAACAGCAATCCATATGCAGCTGACACTGGGAATTAGAGGAGGATTACTATGGTCAATCTACGATCTTGTCTATTAATAACTTACATATTCTCCATTAAGTGCACAAGTTTTCTTCTCAAGATCCTGTCGGGCAACCACAAAGCTCAGGATACACAACAAAAGTCCCACTCCAGCGATCGTCCGAATTATCGACATCTTGACACTGACAAAGTAAAGCTTCAACTGAATCATTCGGGTTGTGGATCGCGACTTATAAACGATCTCGTTTTTGGGAACGAAGCAAAGAGAGAAAAAACAAAATGACTAATGGCACAGCGGTCGATATTCTGACTATTACATACCGTCTAATCTGACCTATTCATTCTTATTCCCTCTTATTTTTTATGAGTCCAATCTAATGACAGGTCGGAAATGAATATGCGTAAACAACACCGAGATAGTTATAAATCAGTATTTATTATTAAAAACGCTTAGTACTCTCATAGCGGTCAAAGAAACTTAGAAGTTGTGCTACTGGTGACTACACCAGTTCCCTTATAAAGTTGAAGATTTTTTTTTAATGTTTGAAATTTTACAAAAACCTTTAGCTTTTCTTTGCTAAAAAAAACCATTTTCTTGTATAAACATTGAAATTATGTTATTTTCTAAGTTACAATTCTAAAAAGACAAATAAATATTAAGTGAATCAAGGCAATAACAGTAATGCTCAAATTATAATAAAATAAACAATATTTTTGTGCAGTACATTTAAATAGTGTTGATCTACAAGAAACAGGTTTTTGATCGTGTCCAAGATATAGCCACTTAAGAGGGTTGTTTCTTCAATTATAACAACATAAGTGGAAGCCAGTACGGATATACCCCTAGAAATGTGTTCAACCACCTGCTACAGAGAACGAGTGAGTTTGGGTGGAAAGCCCGCATCGGGGTGTGTTGTTAGTGTGCCAAGGACCGCTCCGTGACCTGCTCAATGCCGCTCCCTCGAGTGGCCGACTCACTCCTAAAAAGAACCGAGTGTGTTTGCCCACTTATACGTACTCTTATACGGGGCCCATCGATCAGCAGTGCGGCTTATCTTATCGGGACTGGTAGGCTTTGGCTATAACAACCGGCGTGCTCGTTGTTGCCGCTCAGTTGAGTGGCGGTTGCCAGGGCGCGAGCAGATACAGTTGTCGATCCGGTCCGCATTTTTTGTATCACCATGATCACGCCGTCGGTTTTGGGTGCTTTTCTGGTGACCCTGGCCCTGGTGGTCAGCGGATCTTCGTCCGCTCGCGAACGTTCGCTGCGCCTGCCCAACGAAACCTATCCGCTGCACTACCAACTGCACATCTCCAGCGATATTCATATGGGAGCGCTGCTCTTCAGCGGAAATGCCACCATTGACGTACTTATCCGGCAGTCGACGAACGAGATAGTGCTGCACGCCAAGAACCTGAGCGATATTCAGATTACCGTCCGCCAGCTGACGGACGGGGGATCAGAGATCGTGGACGACCTCACTCACACGTTCCATCATCCGGGGGCTTTTCTCATCATCCACCCGAGGGAGAATTACCAGGCATTCGAGGCGGGCCAGCGGTATCGCCTGGAGATTCTCTACACGGCCATCATGAGATCGCGGCCCATGGGCCTCTACTATATGGATTACAGTGATGAGGAAACCAACCGCACAGTGTGAGTATTCCATCAATTGTTCAACTGAAACGACTTTAAAAATGTAAAGCAGTTGTTTCCAAGTGTTAAAACATAAAAACCGTCTCATTAAACTCGGAATCTTAATTGAAAGTTGTGATAAATGTGTTTATTTAAGTACAAGTATAAAAATGGTAAATTCCACTATTGCAAAACCCCTGAAAAAGGGCGTAGCTGGGTTTTACTGGGTAACTTTGACTTTTTGTGATAAAGCGGTCCGCATAAGGTTCTAAAAATTGGATACTTAGTTACATTTGATAAGAGGAAATTTTTAATTCGCTTTGAAATTAATTTTTATATGCTGTGGGTATTTTGCCAATGATGTGATAATAATGAGCCAGAACAATCTGGATTTTGTATAAATTGAATCTGCATACTAGAAAGTGGATTAATAAGCTCACCTCCCAAACATGTGTGAAGTCACACGGTTTGTATAAATTAAAAAAATACTTAATCTAAGAAGTACTTTTTCTGACTGAGGAAATACCCAGGCACGCGCTTAGTAACATTATAGGTAAATTATCTTACATAACAGCGAGATAGATTCGGCGCGAACTTTGGTTTACTTTACCCTGCCTGCGCTCTCACTTTTATTTTGTTATTATTTCCATTTGTTTGGCTTTGCCTTTTAATTATTTCGCTGGCGTAGACAGTTCTCTCGGTCTTTATCGCTATCAGGCGTAAATATATACATGGAATATGCTCATCGCAGATGGCGGAATCGGTTGATCCGAGCGCGTCACCAGGGTGACGATGTAAACAATGCGACACACAGGCACCAAGTAGTGAGAGTTCTCAATGGGGGGATTCTTTATGAAGGGGAATGACTGTGTCACCAATTAGGAGTCGAACCTTATCAGTTCCCGGCAGATAGTGAAACGACAACAAACATTAATGTAGGTAGTATTTGTATTTGTCTTGAGTCCCCGATTTGTTTTGATTTTGAGTGGGCAACCAAATCGCAACCAATCGCATGACCCACGATATTGAGATGGGAATAACGAGCATCGATTGTTCCGTGGAAGTGAGAGCAGGTTCTCGCTGTGATTGATCATTCCGGCAGCCGCAGGCTTCAACTGGTTTTTTTGTTAAGCGTTCAATGATCTGAAAATGGAACTGGGATTTTTGGACTGAAATGATTTCGTTAAATAATAATTCATAGGCAGACAGCAATCGCCAATTACACTTGGCAGCAAGCTTTGGTCTTAAAATACATCTATTATTATACATCTATTATTAAGAGGCAATAATAAAATTTCAAAATACTTAAATAATATATAATGTGCTTTATTCACTAAAAATCCCCGATTAAAATCTTGCAGATATGTAGCCGCCACACAATCGGAGCCCACATATGCACGTCTAATCTTTCCGTGCTACGATGAGCCGGGATTTAAGTCCAACTTTAGCATAAAAGTGACTCACGGCAACAACCACTCTGCCATATCCAATATGCCAGTAAAGGAAGTACTTGCTCATGGGTAAGTCCATAAATTAGGAATGTTGCGAAACACAGTAACATTTGTTTTAATTACAGCGACCTCAAAACCACACTGTTTTATACAACCCCACCCATGTCCACCTACCTGGTGGCATTCGTCATCTCCGATTTCGAAAGCATATCGGAGACTTATAGAGGCGTCACCCAAAGTATATACTCCTCGCCAACCTCCAAGGAAAAGGGACAAAGTTCCCTTAAGAATGCGGTACGAACGGTGGCTGCATTCGAGGATTATTTTGGAATATCATATTCGCTGAAAAAACTAGATCACGTGGCTCTAAAGAAGAACTATGGAGCCGCCATGGAGAACTGGGGTCTCATCACCTTCAAGGACGTCAATCTGTTGCAGGTGGACTCGCAGGATGAGCGCAAGCGGGTCAAGGACAAGATCACCCAAAACCATGAGATTGCCCACCAGTGGTTCGGTAACTTGGTTTCGCCCGAGTGGTGGACCTACACATGGATGAACGAAGGATTTGCTACCTACTTTAGCTATGTGATCACTGACTTGGTAAGTGAATACTAAGTACCAAAGCATTTTTTTAGGAGAAAAGAAGACCATTAAATTAAACCGACTGAGTTATTAATTTTTCTCGTAGCTCTACCCCGAGGACAAAGTGATGGATTTGTTTGTGGAAGATGAGGCGGATCGTGCCTACAGCTACAACAGCTTCTTTGACGTCCGCCCAATGACCTCTTACGTGGAGAGCGAGAAGCACATCATGGGTGCCTTCGACATCATCACCTACAAGCGGGCTGCCTGCGTGATCAAGATGTTTCACCACGCCTTCCGCCAGAAGATCTTCGTGCGAGCCATCAGTCGCTTCCTGCAGAAATAGTAAGTTTTGGTGACTAGCCCAGCGAACTACTCAATTGGAACTCATGGGCCAAGGTCCTCTGCTCTTTCGCCCAGTCATTACAGCGTGGCCAACGAGCTGAACCTCTTCGATGCGCTGCAGTCGGAGCTGCAGGAGGACGAGTACTTCTCCCAGCAGTCGTGGGCCTCCCGAATTAGGGAGATCATGCTCTCCTGGACTCACAGCGAGTGGATGCCCATTGTGGTGGTTACCCGGAATTACGAGAACAACACCATCACATTCAGCCAGCGATCGATCCACTCCAAGGACGAGCTATGGTGGATACCGCTTAACTTTGCTACGGCACACTCACCCAGCTTCGAGGACACCCAGGCGGACATCTTTTTGCCACCGCAGTCGCAGTACTCCATCCGCCTGGAGGATCTGAATCTGCAGCTCAGCGGCAAAGATTGGGTTATAGTGAACAAACAGGAGACGGGCTTCTATCACGTGCACTACGATACGGATAATCTGATGGCAATTGCCAGGCAGCTGCAGTCCAATCACTCGGTGATCCATCCAGTTAATCGCGCTGCCCTCTTCCGGGATCTCAAGCCACTGATTGAGCACAATGAAATCGGGCAAGTCGACGTGGTCTTCGAAATGCTGAAGTACATGGAGTTCGAGGAGGACATGCTGCCCTGGAATCAGGTTGCTGATTCCATCGACTGCCTAAGGCGCAATTTATTTGCTACCTCCTCGCAGGATCTGTTCAATGAGTTCGTGCGCCGCCTGGTCACGCCCATGTTCCGACGCTTGTTCCTAGATCCCGTGACGGGAGGGATTTCGAATAGTGCCCTAGATGCGGGTCGGGAGATAATGAACATGGCCTGCATGTCGAATCTTCCGGAGTGTCTGGAGTACACGCGTCGTCTGGCCAAGGAACACATCTTCCAAAAGATCAATCTTACAAATGACTCAGAGTACTATGCCATGTACGACACTGTCCTGTGCCTGGGAGTGAGTTACCTCAGCGATCGGGACTTCCACGGGGTAATCGATTTGCTGCAGGCCGCAGATCGAAAATCTGAGTACTACGATGACATGATATATGCCCTCAGGTGCACGCAGAGCCATCGGCACCTGTTGTACTACCTGGAAATCCTCCTGGGCGAGAACTCCACCCACCTCATCCTTACGGAACCCGAGGCCATGATGTATCTCCTGTATGTGTACAAGTCCAATTTGGCAGCTCGACCTGTCATCTGGCAGTATCTCGATCGCAACTACAAGCTGCTCTGCCGAGCGCCCAATTTTGTGGAGCACTTCAATCAGATCGCTGAGTTCGTGCCCAGACAACAGAGGCCACATGTGAGTAAAGTACATATATCGGCAAATATCATGTTTATAAATTTGATACCGTACATTGTAAACTAAAAATTTGGAACTTGTAATTTCCTAACTAAAACAACCTTTTCTTTCAGTTTGTGAGGCTTCGCCAGGCCATTGCGAACCACATGGAACTGGAAAGCATCAATCCAAGCGAGAAGCTGATCGAGCCCGATTCTCCGTTGGTGGGCAAAAAGATGAAGATCAGCGAAAACTTCCTGGACAAGTTCGAGCAGCAGATCCACCACTGGCTGCTGGGCGAAGTGCCGCAAACGTCGGGCAGAAGTGACGCTCTTTTGGCCGCCTCTATCAACGTGGCCAACGGATCCAGCCGGCCCCAGGGAATCCTCAAAGACGCCACTCGGGTGGTGCGGAGTGCGTTACGATCAATAGATCCGCTGATGTATAGATGATTGCCATTGTTTCCTCTACGCTTAGGGACAACATAAGTACAAGCCTAATTACAAATAAATTAATTTTTATAGAACAAGACTTTCAAGTCGACGGCATTATCAATTAACAGGGAAGAGCTTTCCACCACTCACAACTGAACGATAAGCTATATCGCTTTGGCCTAGACGGGTTTGTGGTGAATTGATTATGATGTGCAAGTCACGGATAATAAATGGTCATCTGATCTATAGCCTATTTTTGTACGCCACACTTTTGTGGGGAGTACTTGCAAGAAACAATAAAGCGTCTATGTTTGTTGGTAGCTTACCGGAAAAATAAAACATTTCTTACTTACTTTAATTAAATTCCTTTTTTTATATTTATTAATCTAATATGCTGCCAACTGAAGTTCCTTAAACTTGAAATGTAGAATAATGATTGTTACAAATATAGTTTAAGTGACATACTAATTGTTCTTCAAGGGTAATAAAAGCTGCTTTTATTTTATGGCCATAACAACTTGCACTTTTTCAGCCCCTACAAAATACCTCTTACAATTCCAGACTAGCCGATAACAATTCAAGGTGTACTTGAACCCATTAGCTTAAAGTAATAGAATAAGAATTTGACAAACAATCAAGAACTTCATTGATATCCTGCAAAGCTTGATAAGCACAACGCTACTGAACAACTTAAGTAGTGATTAACAAGGGTATTTAAAAATGTAGTTGTTGTAGAATTTCGGTTATATTAAATATCGTTTGCTCACAAAAAGGTAAAGGGGAAAAGAGGGTACAAAAATTAGTTTTTTTCATTGTCCAAAAAAAATTTATTTGAATGCAGCAAATTGTTTCAAAATTTCAAGTTGATCGGAAAAAAGTATCGTTTCTACAAATTTTTGTACTGTCCGTTGCTACAAGGCGGGTAAGCAGAATAACAAACTTTAAACGCGTTTTCCCACAGTTCACATTTTCAAAGTCGGTGCCCCTCTTTACTGCTGAACTTCAGCACCGATCTTAGTTTTCAAATTTATAAATGTACTCGTATGTTATTTAACAATAACAAATTAGCCGTTTAAAAAAAAAAAAATTTTTTTTCCTTTCAAAGTGTTCCCAAAAAGTAAAAAATTTTAAATTTCAAACTGGGGAAAGCTTTGATCTGACGAAAAAATGACTTTTAAACCAAACCCGATGATACGGCTTATGAGGGTCACTGCCAGTCATGAAAATTTGACTCTTTTAATGTTAAATTTTAATGTACCAATAGTTTTAATAAAAAAATTAACAAAAGTGTGCCCTTTTTTGCACGAATTAACCTTACTCTCCCCTAAGTAGTGATTAACAAGGGTATTTACAAATGTAGTACTTGTTTTATTTCGATCATGTCTTTAAAACAACTTTTAATATCAAAGCACCGACTAGAAAACTTAAACTTACCGCAGACTAACCGATATCTGCACGTTTTACGGCCCAATTATATGTTTTGTTTGGCTTGGACCAGTGCAGTCATGTCCAATAACGCGGGCTTTGCCAGTTTTATCGAGTGTTGCGTAACAATCTTTATGGCGATCGGCACTTAGGATTAGATACGGCTTAGTCCATAAATAAGCAGCGGCCGAGCGGCGGCCACTCACTAACCAAGTGCCTTTCGTGGAGCAGTCAACATGGCACGGTGGCTCCTGAATTCCTGTGTCCTCCTGCTGCTGGCAGTGGGCAGCCTGCAGGCGCGCCAGATCCTTCCAGTGTCCTCGGACGATGGTCAGCTGGAGACCAAGGGAGCCCTTTTCGCGAGTCCTCGAGTGGATGACAACAGTGCTGGCAACTACCGCCTGCCAAATAATACGGAACCGGAGTCCTATAATGTGGAACTGTGGACCAACATCCACGCCGGCGACGACCAATTTAACGGCACCGTTAAGATCGATCTGAAGGTCTTGGAGTTGTCAACGGAAATAAAGTTGCACTACCGCCAGACGTCGAATTTCGTGGCCTCGATAATCAGCAGGGATACGGTCAACCCCACAGCGATCCCCCTCACTGTGACCACCGAACTGACGCGCGAATTCCTGATCCTCACGCAGACGGCCGTTGGTGGTGTCTTTGAGGCCAACACCAACTGGACACTGACCATCTCCTACAACGGCACCCACCGCACTGACATGGGTGGTTTCTATCGTTCCAGCTACCAGGATGATGACGGCAAAGTACAGTAAGTGAAGTGAAATACACCTAGAAACACCCAAAAGAAAGTCATGGCCTTAAAATTTTTTTAAACAGTATACCCAATAAATTTTTAAAAGGATAACTGTATTTACCCAAATCAAGATTTAAAATTTAAAGTGCTTTTAATGTTTCAAGGCAATATGAACAAAATACAACATACATTTTAAAGTAACTTGTACTTGGTTAGAGTAAGAAAATGTACCCGATGGGAAATCTTATCGAACTATTTATACAGAATGTACATGATTAGGATCATTCCGCTTGTTTAATTTCTTATCAAGCAACCCAATTTCGCTTATCGTAATAATCTATATTAGTCATGTTTTTATTATTTTTATTAGTCATCAATTAATAAACAACATCTTCTTTCCCAGCTACCTGGCCACCACGCAGTTTGAGAGCACCAACGCCCGTCACGCTTTTCCCTGCTACGATGAGCCGGCCCGCAGAGCCAACTTTACCATCACCATCCACCATGATCCTTCCTACACGGCCATCAGCAACATGCCCGTGAATGAGGCTGCCAGCAGGTTGGTATTTCGATTATCTAGTAAAAGTTAATAAATCAGGTGACAAGTTGAAGAGCGTTCGTGGAATCAGGTGCTTTTCGATTGGATCTGATTGGAGCAACGGTACGTATGAGTAATGCTCATACGCCGTGTTACCCACATTTTGACATTTTATTAGTTTGAAACAAAATTATAGAAATTCGAAAATTAATTTTATTAAAAGAATAATTTTTTAACTTTGTCCAATTAACTTTAAAATAAATAGTTAAAAATATTTTCTTGATGGTCTTCCCTTTTAGCTCTGGAGTCACCGCGTTCCAAACCACCCCAAAGATGTCCTCCTACCTGGTGGCCTTCATCGTGTCCGATTTCGAGTCCACCACCGGAGAACTCGATGGAATTCGCCAGCGTGTTTTCTCACGCAAGGGCAAGCAAGGTCAGCAGGAGTGGGCCCTTTGGTCCGGATTGGTGGTGCACTCCAGTCTCCAAGGTTACTTTGGCGTTCCCTTTGGCCTGCCCAAGTTGGACCAGGCTGGAATTCCTGACTTCTCCGCCGGAGCCATGGAGAACTGGGGTATGGCCACCTACCGCGAGCAGTACATGTGGTGGTCCAAGGAGAACTCGACGATCAATCTGAAGACGAGCATTGCCAACATCATTGGACACGAGTACGCGCACATGTGGTTCGGTGATTTGGTTTCCGTCAAATGGTGGACGTATCTGTGGCTCAAGGAAGGTTTCGCCACCCTCTTCTCCTACGAATCGAACGACATCGCCTTCCCCGAGTGGAACACCTATCAGATCTACCATGTCAGCGACTACAACAGCGCTTTGTTGAACGATGCTGCGCTGACGGCCGTTCCCATGACGCACTACGTCCAGACACCCAATGAGATTTCCGGCCGGTACAACACCTTCTCATACGCCAAGCCCGCCAGCGTTCTATACATGTTCAAGAACGCCTGGACGGACCGCGTCTTCCGCACGGGATTAAACAAGTACCTGACCAAGAAGTGAGTACCAAGTAAAATTAATTCAAAAGAGAAAATTCAATTTTGAAAATGATTACATAACTAGAGATTTTTATAGAACTTCTGAATCTTATGTTTTCCCCCTTTAAATAATTTTATAAAATATTGAAATCTAAATTCAGATTATTACGCTAAAATATTTTTTATCAAATACTAATCCCTTTTTTATCCATTCAGCCAATTCACATCCTGCGACGAGTGGGATCTGTTTGCGTCCTTCCAGGAGTCGGCCAACGAACTGGGTCTTGTGCTGCCCACCTCCGTGGACAACATCTTCAGCAGCTGGTCCCAGCAGGCCGGCTACCCCCTGCTCACCGTCACCCGCAACTACGCGGCTGGAACAGTCACAGTGAAGCAGCACCGCTACTTGGCGGACAAGGATACCGCCAATGCGGCAACTTGGTATGTGCCCATCAACATCGCCACTGCCTCCAATCCTGACTACCGCAACACGAGTGCCTCCCATTATCTGATGAATGTAGCGGAGACCGTGATCTCCGATGTCCAGATCGCCAGCGATGACTGGATGATCTTCAACAAACAGAATGCGTTCTACTATCGCACCCTGTACGACGAACAGAACTATCAGCTCCTTGCTGAAGTGCTGAAGACTACGCCCTGGAAGATCCACCCGCGCAACCGCGCTCAGTTGGTTTACGATGCGTACATCTTTGTGACCACCGGTCGTCTGAATCACAGCGTCCTGTTGCAGCTGCTTTCCTATCTGGAGCATGAGGACCAGTACGCAGGTTGGTCCACTGCCAACACCATCCTGACCGTCTACGATCGCTACTTGCGCGGCGATGACGCCTATTACAACTTTGTGGAATTCGTTAAGCGAGCTATCGATCCCATCTTCAATAAGTTGGGAGTGAATGAGATTCCCGGCGAGCACTATCTGAACAACTATCTGCGCGTCGTGCTGGTGAGCTTGGCCTGCCAGGTGGGCACTAGCGATTGCTACGCCCAGTCGGCCCAGAAACTGTCCGAGGCTCTTTTCAATGGCACTCACTTGGAGGCCACTTTGAGGACTCAGGCCTACTGCGCCGGCCTGCGACTAACCACCAATGAGGTCTACAACAGAGTCCAGTCTGATCTGTTGAGCTCCACGGACGCCAACAATCGCACCCTGTTTTCGTCATCTTTGGGCTGCTCACAATATACGACGCAGCTTATTTCATTCCTGAGCCTTTCCCTGGACACCACCAACAGCTTGAGCTACGCGGAGCGCACTTCTTTGCTGAATGCGGCCTATTCCAGGAGCGAGATCGGTGTGACCGCCAGTCTGGAGTTCCTCGAGACCAACTGGGAGGCTTATGCCAAGCTGTCGACGACCGCCTCATTGCCCCTGGATTTGGCACTGCGGGGTATTGCCCTCTATGTGGTCAGCCAGAAACAGCAGACAAGGGTGGGTTTAAACAAATAGTTATGGGTGACTTGGATACTAATGAATCGTTTTAACCACTTTCAGCTTAACGCTCTGGTCGAAACTGTGAAGACAAACAATGGAGCCGCTTATCTCGCCGATAATCTGAGCGAAGTCATTGACTCCAGAATTAAGGCCAACTTTGATTGGTTGGATGTGAACCGTGATCCTGTGCTAAACTGGATCGGAGACTCCCTCAGAGAGAGCAGCAGTCCCACTTTGACATCATCATTCGCCACAATCCTGGTCAGTGCGATGGCTCTGCTTCTGTCCAGGCTGTTTTAGGCTAGGTCATGTGGTCAAGAATTACACATAAATTTAGTAAAAAACAATGAATCACCATTAAAGATTGCGTGTTTATAAGATCCGAAATAGATTTGATAAAGATGGTGAATTTTGGGAGAGTTCAAGGTTCAGTGGGTGGGATTGTGAAACAAGAGATTACTTGGATGGATCGTTTTATGGCTTAGTTGCCACACTTCGCACTGGTCAATCTTATCACAGTTCTGGGAATGGCAGTAATATCGATAAAGCACTGATAGTTGGCGGAGGACGAAATTCGATTATCAAGTGGATATTTACAATTCTCGGAATGGTTTATGGAGTTCACGTGCTCATATTAGATAGTCATCTGGAACCTTCGAGAACAAAAGGCCATTTTGTGGTTTTATTCGTGTTGCATGACTTCTTATCCCATTATCGTTTAGGGTTTTACCAAATCGCAGCCTATTGATTTCGTTTTACAATCTATAGACAGAAATAAGTTTTGTTACTTAGTATTTCGCTGTGTAAATCCCACCGGATTAATGGCCCGCTCTTTATCTCAAGTGCAATTGTTAAAGTGTCTGTTAAAGGGGGTGTATATTTCGCAGCCATATCAGTATGTCTAATGAGTATGCTTGAACTGAAGTTTTATAGAAAGTGTTCTAGTTTCAGTTTCTCTTAGAAACTAAAAGTTGTTTTGAATTCTTTTTTTGATCGATATAAGAATTGTTTTAAATTATTTAATTTTGATTGAAGGAGAAGCTATGGTCTTAGAATTTTTAAAAGTCATCCAAAAGATTAGCTAATACGCACCTTTATCAGATCAAGGGCAGTCAATTCACTTGAGACTTTTATCAGCGTGTCTATCTTGAAATGTTCTCACTTATTTGCTATTATCTAAGACATGAATTGTTACCAACCATAGAGAGAAAATACATATTCACGGGCTTCAAAGGGTAGTCGAATACTTGATTTATTGCCCAATGGAGTTTATAGCCCATGGAGACGCACTCGCTAACGGTCATTCTACGTGAAAAGATTGGAGTAATCTTTATACCTAGTCCCCAGATAAGACGTACTGCCTCGCTTAAAAGTGGCTGCACAAAGTTTGCCAGTTTAGTCTTTCCGCGTTTTCGCCATGAGTCGCGTTCAGATCCTTTTGGTCCTTCTGTTGGCCATTTCCGCCACCCAGGCGGCGGTGGTGCGCAGTTTCCCGCCCTTCGAGCAGCTGCAGAGCCTGGAGAATCCCAACCTGCGAGCGGTCGTCCCCTTCGCCGACGAGGATAACTACCGTCTGCCCAACCAGACGATTCCCAGCCACTATGCAGTGTCCCTGACTACCAATGTGCACACCGGAGACACTGCCTTCAGTGGCACCGTGGCGATCACCTTGAGCGTTGTTGAAGCCACCACGAACATCGTGGTGCATGCCCGCCAGCTGGAGAACTTCACGGCCGCCATCATTCAGCAGGGAGTGACTGGAGCAGTTTCCCAAGTCTTGGAGTACTCATACGAGGCGGAGCGCGAGTTCCTCACTCTCAGCAAAGTTGGTCTTACCTTCGCGGCCGACACCACATGGATTCTGACCATCAACTATGAGGGTCTGCTGCGCACGGACAACGGAGGCTTCTACCTCTCCACTTTCACCGACGAGGAGGGCAACACCAAGTACCTGGCCACCACCCAGTTCGAGAGCACCGACGCCCGCCACGCTTTTCCCTGTTACGATGAGCCCTCCAAGCGTGCCGAGTTCACCATCACCATCCGCCACGATCCCAGCTACAATGCCATCAGCAACATGCCCGTGGACGAGACTGCATCCAGGTTGGTACTTTTTCTTTGATGATCCGATCCATCTCTTCTCAAAATTAGTGATTACATTATTTTTAAATATATTTTTTTATAATTAATATCAATAGCTTGTTATATAATTTTAGTAAAACTTTTGAGGTTCTATTGCACTATTGCACTATTTGCAATTTGGAAAAACAGAACTTTAAAGTCTTTTTATTACATTCTGATAAACACTATATCAGTCAACAAAGATATTATATCATATTGTCGCTCCTTAATGTAGAATATTGGGTTATACCCGTTAAATCAATTTAAAAACAATTATTGCTTTATTGTTCATTTAATTTGTGTTTGTCTTTGCAGCTCTGGAGTCACCGTGTTCCAGAAGACCGTGAACATGCCCTCCTACCTGGTGGCCTTCATCGTGTCCGAGTTTGTGTACTCGGAGGGCGAGCTGAACGGGCTTCCGCAGCGCGTCTTCTCCCGCAAGGGAACCGAGCACGAGCAGGAGTGGGCCCTGACCACTGGTATGCTGGTGGAGAAGCGTTTGTCCGACTACTTCGGAGTGCCCTTCGCCCTCCCGAAGCTGGATCAGGCCGGCATTCCCGACTTTGCTGCCGGAGCAATGGAGAACTGGGGCCTGGCCACCTACCGCGAGGAGTACATTCTGTACAACCCGGTGAACTCGACGATCAACACGCAGACGAACATTGCCACCATCGAGGCTCACGAGGATGCGCACATGTGGTTCGGAGATCTGGTGGCCATCGAGTGGTGGAGCTACTTGTGGCTCAAGGAGGGTTTCGCCACCCTCTTCGAGAACCTGGCTGTGGACTTGGTAGGCTTTATTTGCGCTGATTCTCTGTTTCGCATTTAACTGACTTGGTTTGCAGGCCTATCCCGAGTGGGACATTTTCCAGACCTTCCATGCCGGCTCCTACCAGAGCGCTTTGGTCTACGATGCCAGCCCGAACGCTCGTCCCATGACCTACTTCGTCCAGAAGCCCTCCGAGATTGGTCTGCTCTACGACTCCGTTTCGTATGCCAAGGCAGGATCCGTTCTGGACATGTGGCGTCATGCCCTGACCAACACCGTCTTCCAGCGCGGTCTGCACAACTATCTGGAGGACAAGTAAGTAAAGGGTTTCCACCACCTCCTCCCTTAGGGATCAGTGCACTAACCCTTAACACCCGTGTTCCCTTTAGCCAATTCACTGCTGCCAATCCCACCAAGCTGTTCGAGGCCATCGCCAAGGCCGCCGTGGAGGAGAACTACGCTGTGCCCGCCACCGTTGCCAACATGATGGGCAGCTGGACCAACCAGGGAGGAGTACCTCTGCTGACTGTGACCCGGAACTACGCGGACGGATCCTTCACCGTCAAGCAGTCGACGTACACCAACGACAAGGACTACACCAACGACAAGCTGTGGTACGTGCCCGTGAACTATGCCGACTTCTCGAATCCCGACTTCCGCAACACCGAGGCCACCCACTATCTGCTGAACCAGTCGGAGCTGACTATCGACGCCAAGCTGAACGAGGAGAACTGGCTGATCCTGAACAAGAAGTCCACCGGCTACTACCGCGTGAACTACGACGACGCTAACTGGCAGCTGATCACCAACGGACTGATCGCGCGTCCCCACAAGATCGATCCCAAGAACCGAGCCCAGCTGATCAACGATCTGTACCGCTTCGCCACCAGTGGACGCGTGGCCCATTCCACGCTACTGCAGCTGTTGACCTACCTGCCCCAGGAGGATCAGTACACCCCTTGGTCCGCTGCCAACACTGTGATCACGCTCTTCAACCGCTACTTGAGCGGAGATGCTGACTACGCCAACTTCCAGTTCTACGTGGGTGAGCTGGTGAGCCAGCAGTACGACAAGTTCGGAGTGAACGACCTGAACGGCGAGCAGCACTTGGTGAAGTTCACCCGCAACCTGCTGATCAACATTGCCTGCCTCGTGGGTCTGGAGAACTGCCTGACGGAGACCAAGGCCAAGCTGACGGCTCTGGTGGAGGATGGAACAGCGATCGAGCCCAATCTGCAGTCCCAGGTGTATTGCAATGGTCTGAGGCAGCCCGACAACAAGAACTTTGACTTTGTGTACAACAAGCTGATGACCTCCAACGACCAGGCCGAGCGTCGTCTGCTGATTTCCGCCCTGGGCTGCTCCCAGGACTCCACCCAGTTGGAGAAGTTTGTGTCCAGCAGTATCGATCAGAGCAATGGCTTGAGGGTTCAGGAGAGGATCACCCTGCTGAGTCCAGCCTATTCCCGTGGCGAGACGGGTCTGCTGGCCTCCATCGACTTCCTGCAGAAGAACTGGGAGGAGTACGCCAAGCTGAACACCGGATTCGGTGGCGTGAATCCCCTCTACAGCGACATCGTGGGCATCTCCGCCTATGTGGTCAACGACAAGCAGCAGGAGGAGCTCCAGAAGCTGGTGGACACCGTCAAGGGGTCCGAGTATGTGCCCACCACCCTGCAGGCCAGCGTCGATGCCAATGTCAATGCCAACAAGGCCTGGCTGACGACCAACAGGGAGCCACTGATGTCCTGGGTCAACGGATTCGGTAAAAGTGGCAGCTCCGCCCTGAGCGTCTCCCTTTTGGCCCTGTTTGCCTGCCTCCTGTCCGCAAAGCTGTTCTAAATCGTAGATCCTTAAGTTAGTCTTAGATTGGCACTCGTGCTCTAATAAATTCCACTAATTCCCTATGACACTTGTTTGCCTGATACTTTAGCGGTTTATGACCATGAATTGCGTGATCGAATGGGTAAGATAAGAGTGCTGATCTCATAAATTTACTCTTCCACAATAAAGCCATAAATACATCCTTAATCAGCCCTGGCAACTAAAGTCATAAGTCCGCTGAATTTCCAGATCTAAACCTGTAGTTCCCCAAACGGTAGCAAAGAAATCAAGACCTCTTATTATTTATTAATGCGCCACAGAAGATTATTGGGTTTATCAACTGAAGGTGCAAATAAGTAAACAAAAGATCATCGATTTATTTAGGCTTATTTAGTGGACTATTGCGTGTTTATTTTAAAAATGATGATTGATACATTTTTCAAGCGTAGTTGTAAAATATAAACATAATAATTAAAACCTGCTTTTTTAGGCGGTGATAATTTGTTCTTATTTTTTGTATATTTTTAATTAAGGATTTTGGCTACAATCAGTTTTTTTAAAACGATGACAAAGAGATTGATACACATTAAATAGCAATTAGGTTTGTTAATTATTTTGGTTGACCAATAGATAATTAAATTTTGATTAAATTTATTTAAGTTTAATTTAAGCTGATATGATATTGAACCACCAAACATCTTATAACAAGCTTTTGGCCGATCCGTAAACATGTTTTTTTTTAATGCCGGATATGTTCAAATAATAAAACTTCAAAATATTTTATTTTGACCATAAAAAGGAACTTGCTTTCGACTGTTATCTTGCTTCGGACACTCATCAATCAATAAGAGTCAAGTAGTTCGGAGTAGAAAAAAAGTCCCTAAAAGACCCCAGGTACAGATTCTGGGAAACGTTTTGATAAGAAAGCATTACCAATGGATTATGGAATCAAGTTCTTTCAATCCAATAGAGTCAAAGTTAAGCAAAAAAATAAAATATGAGAGACCGTGAATTTAAGCGAATTTTTTAAAAAAAATGGATACATCTTCAATAAAAGCTGTCAAAAGCGGCTAAGACTTATAAATATTATTAAGGAATCTAATTTCCACAATATGTAGGTATAATACTTTTTAAATCAACATAATCATGGGGATTAAGTCAAAGTACATATACGATCCGATTTGGTTTGCTCTGTCATGCATTTTAATCAAAGGCCCTGATTTAATTCCGATCTGGGCGTCAAACGGTGTGTTGTTGTTTGTGCTTCTTGAAAGACTGCCACTCACGCTCGATAAGATTGGAGGCAGTGCACCATAAAGTGCCAAGGCGTCCACAAACAAGCAGTGCAGCGGAAATCCAAATGTTATGCCATCGTCTGGCAATATTCGAAGCACATTGTAGTGGATTGGTAGCCAATGGCGGAGTGTGTAAATCACCGCTGCGAGTCCTTATCGCTATCGCCGCTTAATCTATACCAACTTTATCTGGGCCGAAATAAAACGTTAAAGGCTGTAGATAAACCGCTGATAATGGCCAAGTCGCCAAACGCTTTACACCTACCATATATACCGGGCCCAAAGCCAGGCGGCATTTAGTTTCCGAAGCGAATCGCGTGCCGAGTGGCGTGCGAAATACCAATTCTAGTCCCGGGTCCGCGATCGAACCCTTGAAAAAGTGAGTTTATTAGTGATTACATAAGTGTGATTCGTTCTGGTGAAATTGGATTCCAGACTGCGCTGATCACATCAAATTACCATGTTGACATAAAATTGTGCACTAAAAATTACTTCGATTTTAAAAATTTCACTTTGATTTTGGCACTTTAATTTAAAGCGCAAAAAGGATATAAATCGATTAAAAAAATAAATATAGTACATTCTTCATAAAACATTTTCTGCGTTTTTCCAGAAATATCTGGATTACCTTATGTTTTTCTATTTGAAAATAGTTGGAAAAACACAATGATTTTATAAACAAAACGGTCTCTGCTACCTTTAACCTTCTGAAAAATCTGATTTATTTTATTATCGGATTTATATAATACCTTGGCGATTAGTAGATGTATTTAAAATAAACAATTGACTTTTGCTCGGAGGGGATATCTGTAGAGCCAAAGTTCTGGAAAATCAAACCACTTATTGTTGTTTCAAGTTGCAATTTTAATTTACCTTTCGGCTCAAATGACTTTTTCTGAATGTGATAAATGGATTTCGATCAACAGGTAACATGTTCGCCCTGCGCGTGGCTGTTTTTCTGGCAGCCTGCCTGTGCTTGGCCTCCGCTGGAACTCGGCAGCTGGCTTTGGATGTCCAGCCACCAGTCACCTTGGCCACCACTCTGGAGGAGTACCGTTTGGCGGAGCACATCGTCCCCGTGAGCTACAACATCAGTCTGCGACCCTATCTGCTGGAAAGCGATGGCGCCAAGAGGTTCACCTTCGATGGCGAGGTGTCCATCGAAATCTATCCCAAGGAGACCACCAGCACCGTGCACCTGCACTCGAAGAACCTCACCTACTCGGTCAGCGAGTACTGGGCGATTCCAACTGGTGTGGCCAACCCGACCGTTCTCCAGTTTACTGCCAATATAACTGACGATGATACGGATATTGTTCGGCTCACAACAGCCCAAGCTTTGACAGCTAACACTAGATATATCCTGCATTTCGTTTATACCGGTCTGATGGAGGACGATATGCACGGGTTCTACCGCAGCTCCTACGTGGACGATAACAATGTCACCAAGTGGCTCGGCTCCACGCAGTTCCAGACCAACCACGCCCGCCGCGCCTTCCCCAGCTTCGACGAGCCCCAGTTCAAGGCCACCTTCAATGTCTCCCTGAAGCGCCACAGGACCTTCAACTCGGCCAGTAACACCAGACTGATCGGATCCTATCCCAGCACTGAGGAGTAAGAAATTTTACATTTTTAAACACCTGATTGGGGTTTGCGTTTCTGGAGATTTTTACTGTATATAAATTTTAAAGTTCTTAAGCAAAGTAATAATTAGTCAATCTCTGAAGTTATGCTGCCATGGAATTTAATGTACTATTTATCATCCCTTACATGGCTCATGATTCAGAAAAAGTCTCTGACTCAACTCATAAACACTAAGAGTCATAAATGGTTAAGTTTCTTCAGGTAGTAACAACTTGTCAAAACCCATTAAGTCTGAATGTCATAAATTGTTAAAGTTCTTCAGAAAAGTATAACTAGTTGAAGCTGATAAGGCCAAACTGCATACTTTACAATGAATCCGGAACTATTATTTTAAATTTTAATTTGTAATTATTTTAACCGTAACCCATAAATAGGGGCTATTACACTGATGTGTACCACACCACTCCCAAGATGTCCACCTACATCCTGGCCTTCATCATTTCCGAGTTCGTCGCCCGCAAGGACAACGACTTTGGAGTCCTGGCTCGTCCCGAGTACTACGCACAGACCCAGTATCCCTTCAACGTGGGTACCAAGATCCTGGAAGAGTTAGGAACGTACCTGGGCCTGGGCTACTACACCATGGGCAACGACAAGATGGACATGGCCGCTATTCCCGATTTTTCGGCCGGAGCCATGGAGAACTGGGGACTGCTGACCTACAGGGAGCGCAGTCTGCTGGTGGATGAGTCGGCCACCACTTTGGCCTCTCGTCAGTCGATCGCCGCCGTGGTGGCTCATGAGCAGGCCCATATGTGGTTCGGAGATCTGGTCACCTGCAAGTGGTGGAGCTACACCTGGCTGAACGAGGGATTCGCCCGTTACTTCCAGTATTTCGGCACCGCCATGGTCGAGAAGGATTGGGAGCTGGAGAACCAGTTCGTCGTGGATCAGATCCAGTCCGTGATGGCCATGGACTCGACCAACGCCACCAATCCGCTGAGCGATGAGAACACCTACACCCCGGCCCATCTGAGCCGCATGTTCAACAGCATTTCGTACAACAAGGGAGCATCCTTCATCCGCATGATCAAGCACACCATGGGCGAGGGATACTTCCAGTCGGCCCTGCAGAATTACCTCAAGAAATAGTAAGTACACAAAAAAAATATCATTAATATTTAAATTTTTCATATTCATTTAATATGGTATGTAAAATAGGAATAAAGTATACATTTTTTTATGGATTCAATAAGGATCGATGTCATACCATATCATACACATTTATATTTCTGCGTATTAAATCCAATTCCTAAATTCACCCACTTAGCTCGTATCAGCCGTCGGTGCCCGAGTACTTGTTGACGTCCTGGCAGGAAAAATGGACGGAGGTCAACTACAACTCCAGCTCCGAGGACATATTCAAGAGCTTCACCACCCAGGTGGGCTACCCGCTGATCAACGCCGCATTGTCCGCCGATGGTCTCCAGGTCAGGTTCACACAGCAGCGTTTCCTGCTGAAGGAGAACGATGGATCCGACAAGGATTTGGTCTACACTGTGCCCATTTCGTATACTAACAGTGAGGTGACGACCAAGTTTGCCAATGACACACCCAAGTTTATCCTACGGGCTGGCGTCCCCGCGACCGTGACCTTCGCCACTCCCCTCAAGTGGTTTGTGGCCAACGTGAAGCAGACGGGTTACTACCGTGTCAACTACACGGAGAACAACTGGCATGCCATCCACCACCTCCTTTACGAAACGAACTGGGGAGCTGTTCATGAGAACAACCGTGCTCAGATTGTTGACGATCTGTTCAACATGGCCAGGGCTGGATACATCACCTACAACCTCACTCTGGACGTGATCGAGTACCTGGAGACGGAGACCCACTACATTCCCTGGACGTCGGCTTTCAATGGCTTCAGCTTCCTGACCATCCGCCTGGGCAACGACACGGCCAACTTCAATACATACATCCAGGACCTCACCAGCAAGGCCTACACCAAGCTCGGATTCAATGAGACAACGAGCGACACTGCTTTGGACATCTACTTGCGCACCAAGGTGCTCAACTGGGCCTGTCGCTTCGGCAGTGCCGATTGCATCAGCAAGGCCAAGGGCTACTTCCAGTCCCTGACCACAGTGCCCAAGAATATTCGCTCCACCGTCTACTGTGTGGGTCTACGTGAGGGTGGCGATACCGAGTTCCAGGCCCTGTACAATAAGTTCAAGGCCGAGACCGTGGCCACTGAAGAGACCCTGCTGCAGAACTCCTTCGGCTGTGTAAAGACCCAGTCGCTGATCGAGCGGGTCTTCAATCTGATCCTTAGCGACGAGATCCGCCGGCAGGACAAGTCCTCCGTTCTGGCCACTCTCTACACGGAGAACAACGAGAACGTGAGCCCAGTGTTCGCCCTGGTCACCCAGAAGCACGTGGAACTGGCAGAGGCGTAAGTAGTCGATACTTTCAATAGGAATAGTAATAGTAATATCATTAATCCTTTTCTTCTCTCCTCCAAACAGCATGGGCGGCTACTCCGCAGTGGCCACGGTGATCTCCAACATCGCAGCTCGCTTCACCACCGAGCAGCAGTTGGCCGACCTGAAGACCTTCAACCAGAACAATGGATCCAAGTTTGGAGCCTCGCAGGCCACTTTGACCGCCGCGGAGCAGACCGTGGATGAGAACCTGCAGTGGGCGGCTGCCAAGTTGGGCGTGTTCCGCGCCTATTTGGCTGGACGCAGTGGAAGCGCCATGGTCAACGCCTTCAGCGCCCTCAGCCTCTTGATGGTGGCCCTGGTCACCATGCTGCGCCATTAGGGTTGGATAAACCCACTCGGGGAGAGGTGCAACCGAGTCACGAGTAGTACCCTTAACCCATAAAGTATTTGTACGCTTAGAGCACCCAATAAAGTAACACATTTTGTAGATAACTCGCCTGTCGTATATTATTATTAGCCAAATCGATCAGACACTAGGCTTAAATGGCCTTCCCAGGCCACAAAGTTTACAATCTGATTAGCGCCATTGATCGCGCCATTTGCGGGGGGATTGTTCAGTGGGATTGTTCAGTTCACAACCGCAATAGGGATTTCATTGAACTAAAGTTCTTGTATATGCTTATCAGGGCTGTAAACCGTTTTTCCGACTAAAAGGGTATGCGACCATTGCAAGGGAAGATTTGATAAGATATAACCTTCTTTTTATTACCAGATTTTATGGAATTGATTAAAACACTTCAATCAATCATAGCTGGGCTATATTTTGTAATTCCTCTTTAATGTTAGCTGCATATTTTGGGCTCTGTTGATCGAATGATGGTTTATTATTTTCAAAAATAATGAAAGTAAAATTAGAATTTTTAGCTTAATAATACTTGATGATTCCCAATTTTTATAATAGGTATGTATCATAAGTACCTACATAAAAGTGTTAAGTTATGAGAACGATGTTTTGAAAGTGACATTACTCATCAATGAGGATGATTCAACTCCCAGTTTTTCGGGGATTTATTAAAGCTAAGGACCTAGTATCCAATAAATTAAATCGTCAAGCCGTTGGGGGATTTTTCTAGATTATTTAATTTTCCTTTGAACGTCTGCTGATAGTTATCATAATGTTGATAGTAATCAAAATAAAGAAATGGCTGCAATAAATTGGGTTTATGATTAAATCGATCAAAAGTCATAAAATGTTATTACTATTACCATTGTTTCTAGTTAATTCAGTTGATTCACTTGACTTTTCAACAAACATTTAGTAAAGTTATAAAATCCTTATCACTTCTAACAGGTTTTTTTTTTCCAAGAATCGTATTGGACTTTCCACTTTGTTAGTGAATGAAGGGTCAATAGTTTTTTTTTTGTTAAATTGTATATGCGTCAAGTTAATGGTTTAAATGGCATTCGCAGTAATATTGATAAATTGAGCTGGGACTTTTAATTTTTTAAAAGAATAAGTGGCCCAATATATTTTTTATTAAAGCTATTCAATTTAAAGATTAAATATCGAATTTATTAACATAAACATGATGTATGTAATTACCATTTTCAAATGAGTTAGTACGAGTAATTATTTGGTTATATTTCTATAGCTGAATATTATGTTACTACAAACCATCTCAAAAGCGGCAGTACATTTTTTAAATGAGCTAATTTGTTGCTCAAATCCGTTTATATTGAAGAAGCGACTTGATGTAATTAAACTCAATACAAAGTGCAATTCACATTATAACTGTCATTACACTTTGCAGGTTGATGAGTACCCAAACATTTGTTGATAAGAGTTTTCGAGTGAGTGACGCCTATTTCATCGGATCGTTGTTGAACAACTCGTAATCTAATCATCTGCGACCAACACCTGTTTTGCGGGGGGAACTTTTATTTGATTTTCTGATTTCGGCGATCTAAGAGTCGGACTCCCCAGTATTTGAGCTTCGGTCGACATGAACGGTTCGGTATCTCGGTCCATGTGGCTTCTGTTTGCTCTGCTGCTGATCGGCGTCGCTGCTGGCGCTGATTACCGGCTGGACGGTAGCGTCGTACCCACAAAGTACAACCTGACCATCGGGGTTCTGAGAGACTCCGCCGAGCCCACTCTCTTCGATGGCGAGGTGAGCATTACTCTGCGGGTGGTCGGAACATCGGAGGTGCGACAAATCACTCTACATGCCGACACGCTCGACATATCGGAATGCTGGCTCTTAAATGCGGCAGGTGTAACGGTGGAGACCATCGATATCAGCCGGCTGATTTATGAGGCAGCCACCCAGCAGGTGACAGTTCCTCTGACGCAGGCTTTGCTTCCCAGCGTGGATTATACGCTCGGATTCAAGTACACTGGGCACATACGGACGGATATGGCTGGGCTCTTCTCCGCCAGCTATGTGGAGGAGGGCACGAATGTGACCAGGTGGCTGGCCGTCACCCAGATGCAGCGTCTGAACGCACGCTTGGTCCTGCCCAGCTTCGATGAGCCTGCCCTGAAGGCCAAGTTCCAACTGCAGATTATTAGACCAAGTGGCTATCAAGCAATTGCCAACACCAGGCTCAGAGAAACCACAGCGGAGAGGTAAGCAAGGGGAGGAAATCTAACTCAGATTTTTTTAAATTTGGCTAATACTTACTTTAATTCTTCCTTTAATCACAGCCAGAATCGCTTGGTGGATCACTTCGAGGAGACCCCTGTGATGTCGACTTACTTGCTGGCTTTTATGGTCGCCAATTACTCTGCCCGTGGAAATGTGAACGACTTTGCTGTGCTAACTCGGCCAGAGTTCTACAACAACACGGAGTTTAGCTTCCATGTGGGTCAACAAGTGGTGCCAGCCTACGAGAAATTGTTCCAGTCTTCTTATGCAGAACTGGGCAACGAGGTGCTTCAGTACGCCAGTTCTCCTAGGTTTCCTCACAATGGCATGGAGAACTGGGGTCTCATCATCTACAGGTGTGTTATATGTGAAAATAAATTGTTTAATCTTATCTAAAACATTTGTATATATCATCAATAAGTAATTTACGATGGCTTAAAGAAAACCTGACGGGTAAATGTGTACGTTGTAGAATAATACAAATATTTTCTGTTTACCTGAAGCGATGCTGTCCTGGTCCAAGAAACTGGATACAGCGACGATTGGTCGGACAAGGAGTTCGCAATTCGCATCATCGCCCATGAGACCTCCCATATGTGGTTCGGTGACAGCGTGACCTTCTCCTGGTGGAGTTACTTCTGGCTAAATGAGGCCTTTGCCCGCTACTATGAGTACTTCATGGCACACCAGGTGGGAGCCTTAAACAAGTGTATATAACCAAACAAATCCTGTAACCAATACCCCACAGCTGTACCCAGAGTATCACTTGGACGAGCAGTTTGTGGTGCGCCAAATGCAGCTGATCTTTGCCACGGATGCCAGGAATAGCACCCAGCCCATGACCAGCCCGGAATCGGAGGTTCAGACGCCCTCGCAGATTGCCAACAAGTTTAGCAGTATTGCCTACGCCAAAGGAGCCTGCATTGTGAGGATGTGGCGAAATGCGATGGGAGAGGAGAACTTTGACACCGCCATTAGGAATTACCTAAAGCAATAGTAAGTACATAAATAGATATTTAAGTTTTATTGGTAAGGTAAATCTTTTTTTAATAATTTGTAAAGTTTATCGCTATGTAAAAATTAGGAACTAAATTCTAATTTATTCCTTTTTAAATGTCACGAAAAATTATTCTCCTTTGCCTGCAAATATATATACATAATATATAAAATCCTTCTTACGACTTCTAATCTCTTTTAGCCACTTGGGCAACACAATACCCAACAACTTGTTTTACCACCTCTATGAGAACTGGCCAACCACTCAGTATGTGAATCTGGAGCACTTTTTCGCCGACTACACGGAGCAGGTGGGCTATCCTATGCTGATTGTGAACGCCACCCGGCAGAACCAAGTCATCCACGTGGAGCAGCGACGATTCCTGCTCAATCCCGGCGACGGCAGCAATGCCACTCTAAAATACACTGTGCCTATAACTTATACCACCAATCTGGAGCTTAACTTCTATAACCTTACGCCGAGTATATATTTGCACAAGATCGTAGACGTACTGCAGTTAGAATTCTTCGATCAACCTATCGATTGGATATTATTTAACCTAAGGCAGTCCAACTACCAACGGGTGTTGTATGATCCTACCTTGATGAAAGGGCTTCAGGTGGCTCTATCTGCCTCGAATCACAGTGGTATACCTGTTGAGAACCGGGCTCAGATCATCGATGATCTCTTTAACTTTGCACAAGTTGGCTACATTGATTATGCCGAGGTGTTTGAGTTCCTGGAATACTTGACTAAGGAAGTGGACTACGTGCCCTGGTATGCTGTCTATGCGAACTTGAACCTGGTGGCCAAGAGATTGACACCCCAACAGCTGCCCAACTTCCGGACTTATCTATCCGACATCACAAAGAGTGTGTTTGAAAAACTGGGAGTGGATTGGAGCGATCAGGACTCTCCCTTGGATGTGGCCAATCGGAACAAGCTGGTCAACTGGCTGTGCAGATACAAGGCCAGCGCATGCAGAAACAAAGTTTACGTGCAGTTCTCCACAAGTACAGAGAAACCCTCTCCGGACTACCGGGAAACATTCTATTGTGCCGCCAGCAGCAGCGATCTTAATGCATATGGCCTGATTTGGGGGCGTTATTATTTGGAAACTCGACCCAGCGAGAAGGCGCTCCTTTGGTCTGCAACGAGCTGCACAAGTGACTACGATACCCATTACCACAAGATGATCCTAAATGGCTCGGAAAGTGTCGCTGGCAAGAAAACTGGAGTGGCCCGGTTATATGAACAGAATCCTGACTTGGTCGAGCCCATTTTTGAGATGATAAGCGAGAACATTACGGAACTGGCTGTGTCGTAAGTTGCACTTTTTTTTCAATATTAAAACATATTTCGAAGTGTCACGAATTAATAATCTTTTCAGCTTGGACAGCTGGTCTGAAACGGCAGCGGTGATCGGAGACATGGCGGAATACTTCACCACCCGGGAGCAGCAGCAGCTGTTCAAGGAGTTCTACGACAGCAACCACCAGCTCTTTGGTCAGTCGGAAGCAGTGCTCTCCAAGTCCCTGGACACGGTGGAGCAGAACCTACAGTGGGCCGAGAAGCGTCTCAGCCGACTGGTACTCTTCCTGGACAAAAGGAATGGCAGCTCCAGGAACGGAGCGACTTCTATTGTGGTGCTTCTGTTGGCAGTGGCCAGCCTGATGGTCTGGCTCTGATTATTAGCTAATAAGTTGTGTGAAAATAAAGAGATTGGCCTGGTCATGCGCTGCGGGATAAATGCCCTTTTCGTGTACGCAATTACTAGGCAAAAAGGCTAAAACGGAGTTTGCTTTATTAGGCCATAATTCACGCAGTCAAGCGGCCATTAAGGCGGCATCCGCTGGCCACATCGGTCTATAAAAGCCCCCCGGCTGCAAGTGGCGCTTTCCATTCCACGCGAAGGACACTAGAGGACGGGCCGACGAGATGCTGCGCCACCTGATCCGCCACGAGAACAACAAGGTCTTCGTCCTGATCCTGCTCTACTGCGTCCTGGTCAGCATCCTGAAGCTGTGCACCGCTCAGGCGGAAAATGCTGGCACCGCCACCGACAATGGTATGGCGGACAGTAGGGAGTGGGTCCTAAATGTTAAGCTAAGGCTCTCAGGGACTCCATTTCCATTTCAGATATCACGCATCTGGGTGACGATTGCCAGGTGACGCCCGTCATTCATGTCCTCCAGTATCCAGGATGTGTGCCCAAGCCAATACCCTCATTCGCCTGTGTGGGTCGCTGTGCCAGTTATATCCAGGTGAGTTTTTAAATGTTAAAGCCACACACAGAACAGGATTTTCAATAACTATAAAAATTTAAGAATTAATTTTAATTATTTGTTCATAAATATCTGATCTTTTTCAGGTCTCGGGCAGTAAGATCTGGCAGATGGAGCGCTCCTGCATGTGCTGCCAGGAGTCAGGAGAGCGGGAGGCGGCCGTCTCGCTCTTCTGCCCTAAGGTGAAGCCTGGCGAGCGGAAGTTCAAGAAGGTGCTGACCAAGGCGCCGCTGGAGTGCATGTGTCGGCCGTGCACCTCCATCGAGGAGTCCGGCATCATACCCCAGGAAATTGCTGGCTACTCGGACGAGGGTCCCCTCAACAATCACTTCCGGCGTATCGCTTTGCAATAGATCTCCCCATCACTATTACAATCATAAACATTTGCACATTAAAATAAATTAAATTTGCCGTATTTGCTTGTCGCAGTGAGATATCAGATCTTTAACTCAATGCTTGAAAAGGGGGAAAATTATTTGGTAGGTAAAACTTTAGATTCTTTGGAGGGTCCAAAAATCAAACGAGATTAATCCAAAAATTAAAAAAAAAAAAACATTGACTGCGGTTAGCGTTTTTACACGCGCAGAATTAAATATCAGCTTCCGATGTTCCGATCCTAGAAAATTATGCGTCAATCAGCCGAGAACTGTGAATCGAATCAAAAGCTTATTCTGCGCGTAAATCATTGCTTTAATGAATACATATATTTTATTTAGGAATTACCATTCCATGTTTGCCCACAGTGAATTTAACAATGTCAACAAATCATTCCTTTAAAAATATTTTTTGTTATAATGTCTGTGTTTCTCCAATGATAACTTCAAGAATTAAACATGTTTTACAACGCAAAAGAGTTTAAAAATAATAAAAAATAACTCATGTTGGATAAACCATAAAGTTTAATTAAAATATGATTCATGAGTAAAGATCAAATTAAGTCGAGCTTTTCTTTGGCCAAGTGCTGTTTGCAATACTCCCATATGCAGAGTGATGCGGTTAAATTCGCATCCACAGGGCCTACAGAGCCAAACTGCGGAATTTCCAGGGAGTAGTCAAGGAACCCCTTTAAGTGAGATGGTATTCCATGCTTCTCATGTCTGAAAAGTAAAAAATTTTCAATGTTTTAGTTAAATCATTTGCATTCAACTCACCCCAACACTAGAATACACCTTTTTGGGAACGCAAAGTCGACCAATTTTGTGCTATTAGAAGTTTTTTCAGCACCAACGATTTGAAAACCCTCAGTCTGCTTTGCTTGCAGAAATTTAGGTAGTGATTCCGCTTTTACTTCAACAATGTTTAAGGGTTGGTCAGGATTTAAACTAAAACAATATTCAGAAATTTTAAAAAAGAGAAACATTTTTTTATAAATCATTCATACCATAAGTTGTTCAAATCCCTTTGAGAGTGTACACTTAAAATCTGGGTCCTGATTTTAAGACCCAGGCAGGTGCGCGACAAACCAGCCAAATCAAGATTTTTGTCTATCAGTGAAGCCATAATTATAAGTTCTTGATCCTCAGCAGCGAAATCGGATTGTGGACTTCTTTCGCTTGCCATTGATAGTTCCTTTTGAGGTGATGGGGTTGCGGACGACAATACTTTTTTTGCTCCGAAAGCCTTACGAGCGTTTGTATATCTCTCATTGGCGTCCCAGCATTCATCAAATGGCGCATTTATAAACCAACAGATGTCGTAATAAAAACAAATAATATCTATGTTTGGAATCAAGAGACGAGGCTCACTTTGAAGATTATGAAGTTTCTCCTTTAAAGTAACCTCTATCGAGCTCTTCATGGCAACAGCTACTGGAATATGAATTCTTTAAGGAAAAGTCGTAAATTACACATCTTTCTTTTAATACTATAAAATGTGTTTTACCTGTTTTCTTTGCATTTGACTGCCAATCTATGCAGAATTATTTGTGCGAGAAGACGGGTGTGACCATTGGGTCCCATTGTCAAAGGTAGGAGCGAGGTAAAAATCTCCACCAACCGTTCATCCTTCTCGAGGTTTTTCCAATGATTCCAGACATAAATGTGCGCAACGGACAGGAGCGATTCCTGTTGGGTTGCCTTCAGAGTTGGTATAAGCTTCAGTTGGTGTAGTAAAGGATCGATGCTTGGCAACATTTTGGCCACAAGACACTCGTACATGATGTTCATTCCAAGTTGATCGTCGGTACACAACAAAGCCTCCCACAGTTTGTTAGACCACGTCCACCGGTCACATATTTCAAATAAAGTGATGGCAATGCGTATTTTTTTCCTGTGCACCTCGGAGTTTTCAAAGTAGAGAGGGTTCTGTATCGAAAGCTCTTTGTTGATGATCAGAAGTTGATCACATATTTCCCGTATATATTTGTCATTGTCACAAGCGTAAAGGTTAAGTGTGATAAAAGTTCGATTGCGAGCCATTAAACTCTGAATCCCCAATCTCTCAAATGCATAGGCACCTTCAATACTTTAAGAAAATATTAAACCATTTATACATTTTTATTTTAAAATTAAAAATATATAACTAACTTACCGTGCGTCTCCTGTTGTTTGTTCACCTTCGAGTACATGTTCATAAACAAACGATGTCGAAAGCTTGAGGTCTTTCCCCAACACAAAATCCAAGCTTTTCTTATGAAATATATCAGCAATGCATTTTTCGTACTCCTCCGCTGTAAGATTGAATTTTGCGTATGCTAAGATACAATTACTGAAAATCAAGCTTATGTCAATAATTATCAATTAGTCAAAGTCAATTACTTACACATTGTTACTTGTTTTCAAACGTCCAACTAAAGCGGGTAGTACGTTTTCATCTTCTAATCGTTTCTTATGGTTTTCCAACAATTCTGTCAAGAAATCAAAAGTGCTTTGAGTTCCATCATCCAACAGTTTGAGAGGCATTAAGTTGAGGTCCTCCAACTGGGTCCATGATTTTACGTTGATCTTGAGAAATAAATCCACACAACAGGTCTTTACAAAGGACCTCTCCTCACTTGTCTGGCAGTCTAGTTTATCAATTAAGTGCAGCTGCATCTTCTCTAGACTTGAACCGCCCTGAAGAACTGATGGGTCCACATTGTAAACGGTGCGATAAAAGTCTGTGGAACAATCGTATGTGAAAAGACCTAGGCGCCACCAGCCATGTTTGTGTTTAGGGACATTTTGCACCTTCAGAAAATAATCATTAGGAAAATTCCTTTCATTCAACAAATATTCTCCCCAATCCATCATAATTTCGAAGCAGTTTCTGGTAAAGCAGTCAATATGCACCTCAAAGTTTGTGCAATCCTGGATTTTGCTTATAAACCGATTGTGGTCAAAGTATTCATCTCCTATATTGAACAACGACTCCATGCAGATCATATAATCTCCCAAAGACAAGCTATTCAGTGTGGACTGTAAAAGGTAAAAGATAGGTCAATGCGGCACCTAACAAAATTGAAGTAGACTCACCCCAAACAGATTAATCACATGATTTTGAAGATGTTTTCGAAAATCAATGTTTTTGATGTCACGAACTCTAGCGCATATTTTTTTGAACAGCTCCTTGGAACAAATTGGAACTGTTTCCAAGCTTTTCAACCAGAGACACAGTGGGAGGCTATCCCACGAAACTGCCACAAGTGCCTCCAGTAGAAGTTCCACATTACCACGTGCCACAAACTCTTTTACCAGCTGCTCTTTTAGACAGTTTGGGTCTTCCAAATCAAACAACTGGGTTCTGTTGGTGGCCAATAGGAACTCTGGCAGTAGGCTGAAGCGGCACAGCTGGTCCACGCTAAGATGGGTGAGAAAGTATCGGAGTGTCTCGCGCAGCACCAGGGTACTGTCTTTCTGGAGGAGTCTAAGGCACAAAATGCGCACCCAACCCAACCAGCGTACGCCAGGATCGGTTGTCAAAAGCTCCAGCCGGGGCAGTTGGCTGCTAAGAGTGTTTATAACCATGTCGGACTGCTCCTCCTCCAGCTCAGCTATTATGGTCACAAAGGCGGACCACTGCTGAAGACTGCACTGCATGAAATCCAGTATGGATTGACCATTCTCTCCTTTGATTTCACACATCAACTGCATCTTGCGCATCAGGAAGCAGGCGGACCTACGATCCTGGCGGTCCTCCGACTGCAGAAGCCTTCGACTGGAGTGGATCAGTGTCAAAAAGCACTCTGCTCCAAGGATGCGCACGAAGTCGTCGAAAAGGTGCACCAAGATTTGGGACACATGTGGCTGAGCATCTGTGATCATGCCCAAGACCTGCTGCAGTAGGATCTTTCCATCGCTAGCGGAGATCCTGCGCACCTGCAGCTGTACGCAGACAAGGGCGTAAGCCACCAGACCACGACGTGCGGGAATGTCCATCTGGCTGTCCGAGCTCAACGCAGTTAGGAGATTTAGAATTAATTGTGGGCTGAAGAACACGTTTCCATCATCAGGGCCCTGCAGCTGGTTGTACATGCTCTGGAGCACGCGCTTCAAACCCTGCTCGTTGTCCCGGAGAATCTCCACCAGGTCGCTGAGCAAGGCATCCAGCTCGCTTATTCCCCGCGGTGAGTTTCGATCATTCGTCTCCATTGTCGTCTGCAAACTCTATTATTTAACTTTGTTCTTTCCCGAAATAAAACGTGCTTTGGACTGCGTTTTTCAATAAAACTTTTTTCCGGGAAAGTATCAGTGGTGCTGGAACAAGCCCGATAAATTGGACAATCGTCAGCTAGTTTTGGCGTTATCCTAAAAAAATACTAAATTTGATTTTCTAAACACCATTCAATGCAATCGTAGTCCTCTAATGTACAGTTGCGGCCAAAACATTAGCACTTTGCCATATATAAAATGCTAAAAAAAAGTACCTTTAAAAACAAAAAGATTTTCTTTGGTTTTCTAACTAAACCTAACTTACCATAAACACGAAAAAAGGCTTTGATATTTGTTCAGTTAATCAAAATTGCACCTGTTAAAGAAATATCTAAAAAATGTAAATTAAGAAAATCAATATGAGTTCTCGTTGTTCTGTACTTCAGATAGGAATAAAAATATTGTTATTATCTGAATACCACTTTTTTGTAACAAAATGCTTAAACAATTTGTTTAATTTAAAATAATGTTTAATGGGATACTAAAAATTCCTGTCAGTTAGTAGGTACAGTATAGAATTTTCTTTAAGAAAATATAAAACAAAATCTTTGAAAACTTTTTTAATAATTAAAAGCGCAAGAAGCGATACTTCATGTTTTGACCGCAGCTGTAGATAAGTCAAGCTCCCTACTAACTGCAAGCGCAGCAGATTTGGTTCTCAGCCGGATGCTGAGTGTTTATGTTTACATATTTCATATGCGCACTGGAATGTTTTCAGACTTCTTTGTCTTAATAATTTTATTAAAAATAAAACAAGCCCAAAAGTATGATTAATAATAAATGGTAATTTATTTCTGAACTATCTCATGTCATTGCTACTAGTTCTCTAAAAGATGTGTGTCCTGCTTCACATATTATGCAGATGCATGACGCGGAAAAACAAAGGTAACCTTTACACTGCAACTGGATCTAACAATAGGAGTTCGACTACATCAAGTATCTCCATATCCGCACCCGAACGCCGCTTACAAGTACTCGACGATATCGCATTTGATGGATATATTCGGGCAGCTCTGGCCCACGACACTGCGCCCCCGGTAGTTGGGGCTCTTCTCGGTGAGGAGCTTCCGGAAGATGGGCAGGATGGCCGTCTCGCCCTCGAGGAGCTCCGTCTCGCTGCTGGCCCCGTAGATGCTGCTCTCCTGCTTGCCCCGCTGTTTGGCCCTCTGCTTGTCCGGAGCCACGTTGGGCGAACTGTGGTGGTGGGCGGCATGCTGGATGTTGGAGCTCCGGCTTACTTTTCGCGGCTGGACGCACGGCTGGCTGCTGGGCGGCGGCGGATCCCGCTCCCGCTCGCTGTCCGTCTCGCTCTGGCAGACGGTGCCCTTCTGCGGCTTGGGCCGGTGCTTGTTGCGGTTCTTCTCGGAGACGGACCGCTGGATGGGCGAGGTGGTGTTGGGGTCGTAGGCCATCCCGTGGCCATGGTGCTCCGCACAGCGCTGCGGACTGGCGTAGTTCCGAGGCGACTGGCGCTGCTTGGCGTGCGACAGCGTGTGGGTGTCCCAGAGATCGCTCTGCGACACCACAAAGTTCGACTTCAGGGCGGCGCCCATGCTGGTGCGGCGATGGTCCGAGGCAGTGGGAGCTGGTCATGGAAGTAGGTGAAGTTGTCAAGATTACAAGGGGTCCAGTAAAGATATACTGATTCCACTTACTCTTGACCACAGCCGGAGTGCTGGGCTTGGAGTGCGGACACATGTTGCTCAGCTCCGACTGCGAGGTGGAGATGTTGGTAGAGGAGTTGCGGTGCGAGCTGCTGTACTTGGGCCGGGCGGTGGGTGTCTGGCTGCCGCTGTCGTAGTGGCGGGAAGCGGTCGACTGACGCCGCTCCCGCATGCTGGAGCAGTCGCCAGTGCTCCGCTTGCCCACGGTGCTGGTGATGCTGCCAATGTTGTCATCCGTCTGGGCCGACACCGAGTTGCGTTTCTCCAGGTGGCGGTGGTGTTGCTGCTGGTGGTGCTGCTGCTGTTGTTGCAATTGCTGCTGTTGCTGCTGCTGCTGGTGTTGCTGCTGCATTTGCTGCTGCTGCTGGAGGTGCTGCTGCAGCTGCTGCTGGATGGGCTGCATCAGGGTGGGAGCGGGCACATGCGAGTGGTGCTCCACAATGGATTGCTTTTTCTTTTTGCTGTTCAAGGTGTTACAAAAAATGAACATTCTATACTAATATTTACAAATGATTGGCTTACGGAGGAAGCGATGGTGCCAGCACAGTGGACTGCACCGAGACGAAGGAGTTGTCCATTTCCACATGGGTGGAGGTAACGCTGTCCACGGACGTCATTTCGGTAACTTCTATGACAAAGAGTGCACAATGCATGAACATATCTAGCAGGTCGCCCACTTTGTCCACTCACCTGTAGTGCTGGGCATTTCCCGGCGCACCGGTGGAGCCGACAGCCTGGCCATGTCATCCCCCAGGATGGGCTCCAGCTCACTGGCCACATTGGAGCCACCGGTGCAGGTCACCCCATCGATCCACTTGCGGGCCTCGGGTCCCAGTTTTCGGATTAGGGCCTGCAGCTCGTTCTCCTTCTCCATCAGGGCCTTACGGAATCGGCAGTTTGTGTTTTTCACATCGCGCAAACGCTGCTCCAGTTCGCAGACCGAGGAGTCCCGACGTCCGTTCTTGGACATGGGTCTCAGGGTGGCCCTCACTCGCTTGTCCACCACGCCCTGGGGGTTCCGCTTCAGCTCCACCAACTGCAAAGCGATGCGCATGAATATTAACTGAGAATAGGGCTGAATGCATAACATCTAGGAAGGATAGTCTACATCTAAGGATTGTGAGATAGGACAGTTTGAGGCATCCTAACAGCAAGGCCACGGAATCAGTCTATAGCCTTGCTGCTGTGCCGAAAAGGCTCGAAACAGTTCAAGTTCATAGTTAGTATGTAGTGTTATATAGCATTTGAGGATCTGGTTTGAAATTTCGAGTACATGTTGTTTCTGTATCAAGTGGTTCAGCGCTAAACGAAAGATCAGCTCAGTAGGCGGTGAGGTCCGATCAGTCTGAGTGCTCAGTCTGAAACTGATCGGACGATCACCGCCTGCAAACAACATTCATATTGCACGAGTATATGTATAACAGCTACAAAAACTACAAAACTTCCTTACTACCAGTCTTACTTTCGGTACGAACACCAAACACAAAGTGGCTGTAGTACAAAAAATTATAAAAACCGAGAGTAAGACAAAAACTAAATCCTTGCGGTCCGATAGCACCAGGGATATAGAAGCCCCGGCCAGACAGGTGATGAACACGTTGTAAACGGAGAATCCAATATGCTTGGAGTCGTTTAAAGCGGGTATGGAAACGTGTCGTGTTTCCCAGGCCAAAAAGGCGCCAAATACCTGTGGGAAAAAATTAAGTCGTATAAATATTATAGGCACAAAATTAACTTGATCATTCACTCACCAACAGCAGGCCCTTGTAGGCATAAATAATGCTAACAAATATGGTCATGTGCTCGGACTGGCAGTATTCGTTCTCGGGGATCACCAAAACATCATCAATGTTCTCATGATGCTGTGGAACAATATTATTTGTATTTTTCAAGCCAAATATTTTAAATCCATCCACTTACCAGAGGCTCTAGTTGTTTGGTCTCCCGGTAAAAGGGGTCTGCAATCTGCCATGTTGTTATTATGGCTATATCAATAGCCAGGAGCACGCCCACAACCATAAACAACTGATAGTCCTTAATCACCTTCTTGTTGAGCTTAAGATCGGTGAAAATCGAGTGAACCCTCCATGTTTTCGAGAACATGGCTCCGAAACTGAGGCTAAAACCGGCCATTAATATCCAAGCTCGAGCAGTGCAAATGTAGGGAAACGCTGCCACACTGCTCAAAGTGGTGTCCAAACCCAGGAAAATAATGCTAAGATAGGTCATCATGCAGCCCACAATTATCAGGTTGTTCAGATGCGGACTGGACATTTTTATGTACCTGAAAACAAATACCAGTGGAAATTAGCACTGCAATTTAAAATGAAAAACAAAACATAGTAAAACTTACCGTTGATTGCGATACTTGATGTTGAAGGCCAGGAAAACAGTGGCAATGATCACGCCTATTACTGAAGCACTGGCCGAAACAATGTATATGGTCGGGTTCACCTGACTGTGCTCGATGTAGATCAGCGTTCGATCCTTTGGAGGTGTTTTCCCCACCCATTTCACCGGTTTCCCCAAACTCAAATCCAGGTGGGACTTCTGAGAGTGATATTCACCAATCTTTTCCATTTGACCCAACTGGAACTGGTTGATCAGGATGTTGGCTTTGCGTTCGTTGTTATAAAAACGCACGGGACCCTAGAGGATTGAATGAAATTATCATTAACTAAATAAACAGTACAGTAATAGAAACTAACCGTTACGCCCTCAAATGAGGTATTTCGCAGGGCCTCAAGAAACACGCTTTCCCAATCTTTCACACGATAATCAAAGTGTGTCAGCAGATCCTCACGCTTTTCGGCCACATACTGAATGGCTAGAGCAGCTGCCCAGATTCCATCGTAGGTGTAGCCATGAAAACGGGAGTATTCAGTGCCTCGCAGTCTGTCGTATTCCACCAGATACTCATCCGCGGTCTGCAAGACATTTTAAGATGAATAAATTCTTTAAGATTTGTTTTGGAAAATGTTACTGCTTACAATGCCAGCCACTGTGATGTCACCACTGGTGGACAGAGGCAAAAGATCCACCAGAATGGCACCCTCCAAGGCAGTAGCGATCTCCTCCACACTGCACTCGCTGTCATGGGTGACATTCCACCAATCTGTGGAATACGTGGCCATGATAAGCCACTGGTAAGACCTACCATACATGTCCAACCTGAAAATAGGGAAAGCATGATGTTACGTTCAATACTTTTCAAGTTAAAAAATTTCGAAAATAGTTTGTATTTTTAAAGCCACCTACTTGTAAGCCTCGCAGAAGGCCTTGCGGGCAAAGTGCTCGTTGAAGTTGCCCAGGATGATCCTCACGTCCTTCTCCCGCAGTTTCTTAAGCGACTCAGCCACATCGTTCACGAAGCTCTGCGTCTCCACCACCTCCACCTCCATGGTGTCCAGGTCAGCCACCATGTGATTGTGGGGCAACGAATACCGGGGCTCATTCTGATAAACAGTGCCCACCCTGGTCCAGTTGAACTCCTTGAGCAGGGCCAAGCGTGGTGCATTGAAGGCATTCTCGGAGGGCACCACCCGGAAGAAATTGGGAAATGCGTCCTTGGTGAACATGGGATGGGTGTCCGCGTAGCTCAGTTGGGTGAGGTGCCAGTGCTTGCTGGCCTTGGCAATGGGATCTGTCACATGGGTGCAGGCGGCTCCAAAGAGCATTACCTTGTTTGGGCCCGAGTGCATCATGTCGAAGAAGGACTTTACGCCCACCGCAGCATTGCACTGGAAATGGGAAAACATTACGGATTATGGTATGGTAAAGTGAGTATCATCTTTAAATATTTATTAGCAGGAAAAAAAAATTTTTAAACATTTAGCTCTAAATCATTCAAGAATTTGATTCATTAACATTATATTAAATCATTTATAATAGGGTTGATCCTATAAACTCACCTGAGTGTCGTTCCACCACATGTGCAGCCTGTAGTTGGCCAGTATCTTGCCATGCTCGTTGACATGGCCCAGAGCCAGCTTCACGCTGGGCATTACCCCCCTGCCCGTGTAGGAGTTCTCCACTCCATCGCCGTAGGGGAAGAATCCCGCTATATAGACGTCCGATCGCTTGGCGGTCCTGCCCCAGGCGGTGCTCCAGATCAGCAGGAACAGAAGACTAACGAATGGAATCCAACTCGGCCGGGACATGTTCACCGCGTGGGCTGCAAAACGATTCTGACTGTGAATGGTGTATATCGAGGACGTGAACTTGGGGGAAGGCAGTGGGATGTGGGTGGTAGGTGGTTTAACGTGAGCCAAGGCTGGCAGGGCAAGGCTGCGCCCTGTGGGTGTGTATTTGGAGTCCTCCACCTGGGCTCGCATGCAGTTGCAAAGTTGAACGGTGCACGTAGGACAGGTGGGGCAAGGCTAAGGCCAGCGTAAGCCAAATTGCTATAAATTGCTGCAGGCAGCATGGCCCCGATTGGTAATTATAAGGTAATTGGATGATTTAATGGAGCCCTGCATTATTTAGTATCCTTGTTAACGCGAGGAGAGCACTCCAAACGCTTAAAACTCCTTATTAACAGCAAAGTCTAACCTACCAGCTACGCTTATCCAGGAACTTGAATTTACTTCACTACCGATGACATTTTACGCACTTATTTTAATTTAATTCTCAGCCAACGAAGAACTTTTACAGTGCGAGGGTCCGAAAAATTATGTATCCCCCTGACTTGACACTTGGCTGTCAGGAGGAATTCGAGGAAGGAAGTGCGCATGTCCCCGATTCAGTCCGAAAGCTGTGACAGCTCCGCCTTGGCCTAGGCTTTCCCACCCCCGAAAGTCCCTTTTTCAAACTACGGCGTTTGTAAACAACCTGCAACAGGTTGTATTCGTCAGCTGGTCGTCCGGCGATTGTTATGGTCGTTACCATGGTTAAAAATAGGGAACACCTCGGCCAATTACCAAATGGAAAATTGTCAGTACCCATAATGGAGGACTATGCGCCAAGTCGCTATAAAATGCTCGAGAAAATCGGCGAGGGAGTCCATGGCTGCGTGTTTAAGGCCATCGATTTGCAGCGCAACAAGGAGGTGGCCATCAAAAAGGTGGCCCTCAAGAACAAATTCGGGAACATTGCTCTCAACACTTTAAGGGAAATCAAAACCCTGCAGCTCTGCAAGTCGGAATACGTGAGTTACCCTTATATCAAATAAATTAATCATTGACCATATAGCTATATGCAGATCCTGGACATCATTGACATATATCCCGACCTGACTGGCCTCTCCTTGGTGCTGGAATACCATCCGGACACCCTGTACAATCGGCTCAAGAGCGAGGTGAATCCCCTCAGCCGCCAGCAGGTACGAAAGTTCGCCCACCAGATGTTTAAGGGCATCGCCTACCTCCACGAGGCGGGTCTGATGCACCGGGACATCAAGCCGGCCAACCTGCTGATCAGCGACACGGATATGCTCAAGATCGCCGACTTCGGACTGGCCCGTCTGTACTTCCCCGACGAAGAGGCGCGTCTGTATTCGCCTCAGGTCTCCACGCGGTGGTATCGGGCTCCTGAGATCCTTTGGGGCAGTCAGAAGTATGGAACTGGAGTGGACATGTGGGCAGCAGGTGGGTCTTAATTAAGGATTTTACATAAATATTACATACTTTCTATAGTGGATGAAGATCTAGCTATTTGCGCCAGTTATTTTATTTAGTAATAAAATCATACCAACAATTTAGGTTGCGTGGTGGCGGAGATGCTGAGGGGAGTGCCGCTGTTTGCAGGAACCACCGACATCGAGCAGCTGGCCATAATTATCCGCACTCTGGGCAGTCCACGTCTAAACCAGTGGCCAGAGTTGACTTCGCTCCCGGATTACAGCAAGATACGGTAAGGATGACCCTCTGGCTGACTACCGTATGTAATTTAATCCATGTCTTTGCGTAGCTTTCCCAACTCGGTGGGCATACACTGGGACAACTTGTTTCCCAGCTGCACCCACGCGGTAGAAATCAATCTGGTCTCAAATCTAGTTGTGTACAATCCTAAAAACCGCCTTAAAGCCACTGAGGTACGATCCTTTAGAAGATTGCATCTGGTTGACTACTAACCATTTTTATCTATATTTTGCAGGCTGTCGAACATGATTACTTTCACTAGTTTTAAGTCTATTTACACAGGTATTGTTAGCACTTAAGAGTTCTCCGATTCCTTGAATCTGTAAGGAGGAAATAAAGGATTAACCGAGGAAGTACTCAGAACTAAAGACACCTACTTGCACTTGAGACAGGTGAAGAACACCGTTTGACCCTCGTCCGCCGATCGGAGCTGCAGAGTGGCATAGGACATCTTATCGTGGTTGCACTTGGGACACTTGCGCTCCACCACGGGTCCATCCGCCTCCGAGGACTCCGACTCCCGTTTGGTCCTGTTGAACACCTTGCTGGGATCATAGGTGTTGAAGTGAATGGTAAACTCCGACTTCTCGCCAATGTAAACTGTTGGAGGGAACAAATGTCAGTGGATCTTAAGCAGAAGAAGTACCTCATGTCTCACCATCCGGCTGAAACTCCTCCTTGCAGTTGTAGCAAATCACATTCCCCTTGACTTGCAGCGAGGGCAGTATGGACCCACAGGAGGGGCAGAAACCAGGGCAATTGTTAAAGGTGTCCATGCCAAAACGAAGTGCGTAAAATCAAAACACAAAAAGCCGCACGTGCTACAATAGGGATGGGAGTGAGACCGTGACACGACTTTTGAAAAATACCTGAAAAATATACTAAAATTCACGGCCAAGTGAATTAGGTGGCATCCATGTAAGAAGCCTTTATCGGCTAAGTAAATTAGGTGGCATCCTTGTAGACAGTTATTCAAAGCAGAAATAAAATACAGATTTTTTTCTGTTTAAAAATAATTTATTTTGAATGTTTCTAATTAATCATAACTTAAAAAGTACATTTTTCAGTTAATACTTTGTACTGCATACAATTTATATACAATTTTAAAATTAGATAATAAAAAACTCAGTCTTAAAAACTTAATCTTAATTAAGGGTAATCCTATTGATGAACAAAAACTAGTAACTAGTGGTAATGACTTTAGTCGACCTCCTCGACTGTGGGTCCAGAGTAGCCGCCAAAGCCGCCGGCCTGTTGGCCACAGTTGGCTCCAGGATTTCCAGCTGCTCCCGCTCCCGCTCCCGCTGCCTGCTGATGCATCTTGGTCATGATGGGCGAGCAGTGGCGGGTCAGTTCCTCCAGCTTGTGGTCGAACTCCTCTTTCTCGGCGGTGGTGTTGGTGTCTAGCCAGCGGATGATCTCGCTGCACTTCTCCAGGACGGAGTTCTTGTCTGTCTCCTCCAGCTTCCCAGCTCCCGCCTGCTCCACCGCCTGTTTCACGTTGAAGACGTAGCTCTCCAGAGCGTTCCGGGAGGTGATGCGCTGGCGCTGCTTCTCGTCCTCGTCGGCGTACTGCTCGGCCTCGTTCACCATGCGGTCAATCTCCGCCTGGGAGAGGCGCCCTTTGTCGTTCTTGATGGTGATGTTCTTGGCCTTTCCCGTGCTCATCTCCTTGGCGGCCACGTTCAGAATGCCGTTTGCGTCCATGTCGAAGGTGACCTCTATCTGGGGAACACCCCTGGGAGCCGGGGGAATGCCGGACAGGTCGAAGGTGCCCAGCGCATTGTTGTCCTTGGTCATCGCGCGCTCGCCCTCGAACACCTGGATGGAGACCCCGGGCTGGTTGTCGGAGTACGTGGAGAAGGTCTTGGTCTGCTTGCACGGGATGCGGCAGTTGCGCTCGATCAGCTTGGTCATCACCCCGCCGGCGGTCTCGATTCCGAGCGAGAGCGGGGCCACGTCCACCAGCAGCACGTCCTGGATCTTGCCGCTCTTGTCCTGGTCCCCGGCGAGGATCGCGGCCTGGACCGCCGCTCCGTAGGCCACAGCCTCGTCCGGGTTGATGGAGAGGTTGAGGCTCTTGCCGTGGAAGAACTGCTGCAGCAGAGCCTGCACCTTGGGGATGCGTGTGGACCCACCCACGAGCACGATGTCGTGGATCTGCCCCTTGTCCATTTTGGCGTCGGTTAGCGCCTTCTCCACGGGCTGCAGGGTGTTGCGGAAGAGATCCGCGCACAGCTCCTCGAACCTGGCGCGGCTCACCTTGGTGTAGAAGTCGTGGCCCTCGAACAGGGCGTCCACCTCGATTGTGGCCTCCGTGCTGGAGGAGAGGGTGCGCTTGGCTCGCTCAGCCGCTGTCCTGAGGCGTCGCAGGGCCCGTGGGTTGGAGCGCAGGTCCTTCTTGAACTTGCGCTTGAACTCCTCCGCCAGGTGGGTGACCAGCCGGTTGTCGAAGTCCTCTCCGCCCAGGTGGGTGTCTCCGGCAGTGGAGCGCACCTCAAACAGCGAGCCCTCGTCTATGGTGAGGATGGAGACGTCGAAGGTGCCGCCGCCCAGGTCAAAGATGAGCACGTTGCGCTCCCCCTTGAGGTTCTTGTCCAGTCCGTAGGCGAGTGCAGCGGCTGTGGGCTCGTTGATGATGCGGAGCACGTTGAGTCCGGCGATGCGGCCCGCGTCCTTGGTGGCCTGCCGCTGGGAGTCGTTGAAGTAGGCGGGCACCGTGATGACCGCGTCGGTGATGGTCTCGCCCAGGTACGCCTCGGCGGTCTCCTTCATCTTGGTCAGCACCATTGAGCTTATCTCCTCGGGGGCGAAACGCTTCGCCTCGCCCTTGAACTCAACGCCGATCTTGGGCTTTCCGCCGTCGCTGACCACCTTGAAGGGCCAGTGCTTAATGTCCTCCGCAATCTTGGGGTCGTCGTACTTGCGTCCGATGAGCCGCTTGGCGTCGAAGACTGTGTTTCTGGGGTTGAGGGCCACCTGGTTCTTGGCGGGGTCTCCAATCAGCCGCTCCGAGTCCGTGAAGGCAACGTAGGACGGTGTGGTGCGGTTGCCCTGGTCGTTGGCGATGATCTCCACCTTGCCGTGCTGGTAGACGCCCACGCAGGAGAACGTGGTGCCCAGGTCGATTCCAATAGCTGGCATTGTGACTGTGGTTGCTTCTTCCTTCTTACGTAGTGGGTAATACTTCACTGGTTACTTTTACTTCTTGCTTAGTTTGAGTAGTTGATTTGTTCACTTGAGTTTTAAATGTTTTACAATTGGTTTAAGTAAACTTTAGCTTTTTAGCTGGTTTGTTTTGATTCGTTTGTTTTGCTTCGCTCTTGCGATGTTTTCACTTTGCTTGTTGAAGTTGATATGCCGCTAAGAGAAACGAGCACCGCTATTTATACCCCAGCGCTCTCTTCGCGAACGTTCGAGATACGACTCTCTCGAAGCCCCCAGAACGCGGTATCTGTGCGGTGCGAGTGAGCGAGATAGCGAGAGGGAGGGAGAACGGCACGTTAAGAGAAATTTCCCGATTTTTCTTGGCACAAACAATAGGAGGTGACCTACCTCAAAATAGATTCCTTTTGAGTTTCTCGAAAATTCGGGTTAATTCCCCTATAACCCTATAACCGATACTAGTTTAGCTCAACGGAATACGTATTATTTAAGTAAACACGATTATAAAAAAAATTTAGTCTGCCATCCGTAGACATCGGTGACTGAACGATTGTTTTAGTTAAAAACAGTGTCAAATTATAAATGTAAACCACTTGTTTAATTGAAAATTTGTATTTTACATTATATTTATTTTTTTCGGGTATTAAATATTGAAATGTTTTAAAAATTGACTGACAGTTTTTTTACTTTTTTATTTTTAACTTTTACAGAAACATTACTTTACAATCTAGCTTTCTTTATTGTCTTACAGAAATTTTTGTTTTTGGGAAACATTTTTTTGTTTAAAGTTTAATTTTAATAGATATAGCTATAGGTTAAGGAGAGATAAATCAACAAATCAATCTCTTATTCCACTCCCAACTATTAAATTGAATTTTTTTTTTTAGCATTCAACTTAAATTTACAAAAAGCTAGAAAAGATGTTCTTTGGTGTGGTAAGCGAGGTAAAACCTAAAAAAAAATATTAGGTACAAATAACAAAATCGATCCGATCACCGCAGCTTAAGTTTCCGCTGTGTTATAATTTTGTTGGGTCAGAAAATACACATTTTTATTTCAATAATTGGAACACGTTTGTTCACAGTCAAAGTTATCTACAGAATGCAGATTATATTGTTTTAAAAAGTTTTAATTCAAAAAATATATTATATATTATATTATATTATATTAGTAGAGAAGCCAGTAAAAGAGTTATCTGTTGTCAAATAATTAAAATAAAAAATGTGTATACCCTACATACATGTGTATACCTCTTCAAATAACGGTTAAAACGGAATTGACCCGAATTTTCCAGAAACCCAAATCGATTTTTTTTGAGGAACGTAACCTCCTATTGTTGTTGGCCAGAAATTTCGAGAAAATTCAAGAGCATCCCTCTCTAATATATCTAAATTTTCCTCCCTCTCGCCATCTCGCTCACTCGCACCGCACAGATACCAAATTCTGGGTGCTTTGAAAGAACCCGTCGGGCTCAAAATCTCCTAACTTTGTGAATACTGTAGTCATCGACATATAACTTTGAAAAAAAGTTATTAAATAAATAAACAATCAATTAACAGGGTTTGCCCCTTGAGAGATAAATAAAAAAATAGGTAAAAATGTTTTTTTATTCATTAACATTTTTATTTTAAGACCTGAAGTGAATTTTAACGTAGCATTTTCGAGTGTCTAATAATTTTGAAAGGGCTGAAAATAATTTTTGTTTTAAATAAATGGTATACATTTATTATTTGACACTGAACTATGTAAGTATTTTCTTACTCAGTCACCGATACCTACAGAATGCTGACTTTATCGTTTTAAAAAGTGTTAATTTAACAATATGAATACCGTTATAAAGGAACTATCCCAAATTTTGCAGTAACCCAAAACCCTCCCGAAGCTAGATTGTTAAGTTTCTGTAAAAGTTAAAAAAGTCTTTATACTCATTAAATATTAATTAAACGATCTTGAATTGATGATTTATTACCCAAAAAAAATCAAAAAAATTTAATATAATGTAGCAAAAATTATAATTGTTCAAATGCTCACTGTTAATAGAGTCCTATTATTTTTTCATGGCATCTTTACAGTTGAAATGAACTAATACGAAAAAATTATTTTAACGTATAATACAAATTTTTATTTAAACAAGTGGTTTACATTTTTAATTTGACAATGAATTTAACAAATATATTCGTTCAGTCACCGAAGACTACGGATTGCAGACTAAATTTTTTTTATAATCGTGTTTACTTAAATAATACGTATTCCGTTGAGCTAAACTAGTATCGGTTATAGGGTTATAGGGGAATTAACCCGAATTTTCCAGAAACTCAAAACAAATCTATTTTGAGGTAGGTCACCTCCTATTGTTTGTGCCAAGAAAAATCGGGAAATTTCTCTTAACGTGCCGTTCTCCCTCCCTCTCGCTATCTCGCTCACTCGCACCGCACAGATACCGCGTTCTGGGGGCTTCGAGAGAGTCGTATCTCAAACGTTCGCGAAGAGAGCGCTGGGGTATAAATAGCGGTGCTCGTTTCTCTTAGCGGCATATCAACTTCAACAAGCAAAGTGAAAACATCGCAAGAGCGAAGCAAAACAAACGAATCAAAACAAACCAGCTAAAAAGCTAAAGTTTACTTAAACCAATTGTAAAACATTTAAAACTCAAGTGAACAAATCAACTACTCAAACTAAGCAAGAAGTAAAAGTAACCAGTGAAGTATTACCCACTACGTAAGAAGGAAGAAGCAACCACAGTCACAATGCCAGCTATTGGAATCGACCTGGGCACCACGTTCTCCTGCGTGGGCGTCTACCAGCACGGCAAGGTGGAGATCATCGCCAACGACCAGGGCAACCGCACCACACCGTCCTACGTTGCCTTCACGGACTCGGAGCGGCTGATTGGAGACCCCGCCAAGAACCAGGTGGCCCTCAACCCCAGAAACACAGTCTTCGACGCCAAGCGGCTCATCGGACGCAAGTACGACGACCCCAAGATTGCGGAGGACATTAAGCACTGGCCCTTCAAGGTGGTCAGCGACGGCGGAAAGCCCAAGATCGGCGTTGAGTTCAAGGGCGAGGCGAAGCGTTTCGCCCCCGAGGAGATAAGCTCAATGGTGCTGACCAAGATGAAGGAGACCGCCGAGGCGTACCTGGGCGAGACCATCACCGACGCGGTCATCACGGTGCCCGCCTACTTCAACGACTCCCAGCGGCAGGCCACCAAGGACGCGGGCCGCATCGCCGGACTCAACGTGCTCCGCATCATCAACGAGCCCACAGCCGCTGCACTCGCCTACGGACTGGACAAGAACCTCAAGGGGAGCGCAACGTGCTCATCTTTGACCTGGGCGGCGGCACCTTCGACGTCTCCATCCTCACCATAGACGAGGGCTCGCTGTTTGAGGTGCGCTCCACTGCCGGAGACACCCACCTGGGCGGAGAGGACTTCGACAACCGGCTGGTCACCCACCTGGCGGAGGAGTTCAAGCGCAAGTTCAAGAAGGACCTGCGCTCCAACCCACGGGCCCTGCGACGCCTCAGGACAGCGGCTGAGCGAGCCAAGCGCACCCTCTCCTCCAGCACGGAGGCCACAATCGAGGTGGACGCCCTGTTCGAGGGCCACGACTTCTACACCAAGGTGAGCCGCGCCAGGTTCGAGGAGCTGTGCGCGGATCTCTTCCGCAACACCCTGCAGCCCGTGGAGAAGGCGCTAACCGACGCCAAAATGGACAAGGGGCAGATCCACGACATCGTGCTCGTGGGTGGGTCCACACGCATCCCCAAGGTGCAGGCTCTGCTGCAGCAGTTCTTCCACGGCAAGAGCCTCAACCTCTCCATCAACCCGGACGAGGCTGTGGCCTACGGAGCGGCGGTCCAGGCCGCGATCCTCGCCGGGGACCAGGACAAGAGCGGCAAGATCCAGGACGTGCTGCTGGTGGACGTGGCCCCGCTCTCGCTCGGAATCGAGACCGCCGGCGGGGTGATGACCAAGCTGATCGAGCGCAACTGCCGCATCCCGTGCAAGCAGACCAAGACCTTCTCCACGTACTCCGACAACCAGCCCGGGGTCTCCATCCAGGTGTTCGAGGGCGAGCGCGCGATGACCAAGGACAACAATGCGCTGGGCACCTTCGACCTGTCCGGCATTCCCCCGGCTCCCAGGGGTGTTCCCCAGATAGAGGTCACCTTCGACATGGACGCAAACGGCATTCTGAACGTGGCCGCCAAGGAGATGAGCACGGGAAAGGCCAAGAACATCACCATCAAGAACGACAAAGGGCGCCTCTCCCAGGCGGAGATTGACCGCATGGTGAACGAGGCCGAGCAGTACGCCGACGAGGACGAGAAGCAGCGCCAGCGCATCACCTCCCGGAACGCTCTGGAGAGCTACGTCTTCAACGTGAAACAGGCGGTGGAGCAGGCGGGAGCTGGGAAGCTGGAGGAGACAGACAAGAACTCCGTCCTGGAGAAGTGCAGCGAGATCATCCGCTGGCTAGACACCAACACCACCGCCGAGAAAGAGGAGTTCGACCACAAGCTGGAGGAACTGACCCGCCACTGCTCGCCCATCATGACCAAGATGCATCAGCAGGCAGCGGGAGCGGGAGCAGCTGGAAATCCTGGAGCCAACTGTGGCCAACAGGCCGGCGGCTTTGGCGGCTACTCTGGACCCACAGTCGAGGAGGTCGACTAAAGTCAATACCACTAGTTACTAGTTTTTGTTCATCAATGAGATTATTCTTAATTAAGATTAAGTTTTTGAGACTGAGTTTTTTATTATCTAATTTTTAAATTGTATATAAATTGTATGCAGTACAAAGTATTAACTGAAAAATGTACTTTTTAAGTTATGATTAATTAGAAACATTCAAAATAAATTATTTATTTTTAAACAGAAAAAAAAAACTGTATTTTATTTCTGCTTTGAATAACTGTCCACAAGTTAGCAAGGAAACAGCAAGTTATGATTTCTCTGCGTTCTGGCTCAGTGGCACTTATTAGTAAGGGTTTTCGGAGTGTCAATTATAGTTAAAGAAATCATTAATGGTGCAATACGCAAAACGTTAATAATTTTCCAAAAAAGGACACAATAACGATAAAATCCTTCTGAAATGTTATGATTTTCGATTACAAGTCCAAACTCAAAATATTGGTGCAATGTGTTGGGTAAAATTAGCCAATTTTTGAAAACTTTAAACTGCAGAGCATTTTGTCTGGTTAAAAACTTTCTTCTTCCGAGTAAGATGGGCTTCAAGTGTTATGATCTCGCCATATTCGGCTGACGGTTTCTATGGAACGTTTGAAGCCCATATCGTTTTCAACAAAATAAGTCAGTTTTGGAACCGATATCTCCGACTTAACCCTTATTTTGCGAACACTTCGTCCCTCCTTCAGCTCAGAAGTAGTTTTGTTTCGGAACAATTTGGTCATTTTCCGTCCTCCAATTTTCTTTAACGAAGCGGTTGATTTCGTCACCACTGGGGCTTAGTTTAACCATTTCAGCAATATTCCTCTAGATTTTGTAATTTTTGAATTGTGTCAAAGGCCAATTTCCGAACTTTAATCATCGAAAGAGAAGTGACTTTTGTAAATCGTGTACAACATTTTTTTCCAGTGTGATCCGAAATCATTAAAACTAAAATAAATTATTTAACAATTAGATAACAGGATAGAAGAAGAAAAAATTGTTTAGGAATCACAGTTCACGAACTAATGGTACCCAAAGTCCTCGGTTGAAATAAGCTGTGACATTGATTTACGTTTCTTTTTTAGTTTTTAAATTAAAATAAATATAAAAAAATTCCTAAACTTGTGAAAATTCATGATGTATAAGTTAAAACACAAAGCTATAATTCTGCGTTTAAATTTTTTAATATCTTCCTTAGTTTGGCAGACACATTGTTTTTTAATTTTTTTTTGGGCACTGATTGAAATAAGCTGTGAGCAACTGTACATCAATAAATCAGGTTATTGTTCAATTCACAACTGTTTGTTTATTTTCAGACCCGAGTAAATTACAAAAAGCTAGAATAGTTGTTCTTTTCCTATTTTATGCTGGTAAACGAGGTACAAAAAAAACGAGGTTTAAAAAAATACTAGGTCCAAAAAACAAAATCGATCCGATCACCGCAGCTTAAGTCTCCGCTGTCTAATAATTTTTTTGGGTCAGAAAATACACATTTTTATTTCAATAATTGGAACACTTTTGTTCACAGTCAAAGTTATCTACGGAATGCAGATTATATTGTTTTAAAAAAGTTTTAATTTAAAAATATATTAGTATTAGTAGAGAAGCCAGTAAAAGAGTTATCTGTCTTCAAATAATTATAGTAAATAATGTGTACACTCTACATACATGTGTATACCTCTTCAAATAACGGTTAAAAAGGAATTGACCCGAATTTTCCAGAAACCCAAATCGAATTTTTTTTGAGGAACGTAAACTCCTATTGTTGTTGGCCAGAAATTTCGAGAAAATTCAAGAGCATCCCTCTCTAATGTATCTAAATTTTCCTCCCTCTCGCCATCTCGCTCACTCGCACCGCACAGATACCAAATTCTGGGTGCTTTGAAAGAACCCGTCGGGTTCAAAATCTCCTAACTTTGTGAATACTGTAGACATCGACTTTGAAAAAAAGTTATTAAATAAATAATCAATCAATTAACAAGGTTTGCTCCTTGAGAGTTAAAAAAAAATATATATATTCGTAAACATTTTTTATTTGAAGACCTAAAGTACATTTTTACGTAGCATTTTCGAGCGACTAATAATTTTGAAAGGGCTGAAAATAATTTTTGTTTTAAATAAGTGGTATACATTTAATTTGACACTGAACTAAGTACTTTCGTACTCAGTCACCGATACCTACAGAATGCAGACTTTATCGTTTTAAAAAGTGTTAATCCAAAAATATGAATACCGTTTAACGGTTATATGGGAATTATCCCGAATTTTCCAGAAGCCCAAAACCCTCCCGAAGCTAGATTGTAAAATTTCTGTAAAAGTTAAAAAAGTCTTTATGCTCCATAAATATTTACTAAACTGCCAGTCAATTTTTAAAACATTTTAAGATTTATTACCCGAAAGAAACATCAAATAAATTAAATATAACGTAGCAAAAATTATAAATGCTTCAGTGTTAAAAACCCAAATGGTCCTATAATTTTTTCATGGCCTTTTTACACTTTAAATAAAAAGTATGAATAAATTATTTTACACATAAAATACAAATTTTCAATTAAACAAGTGTTTTACATTTATAATTTATCAGTGTATTTAACTATAATAATCGTTCAGTCACCGATGTCTACGGATTGCAGACTAAATTGTTTGTATAATCGTGTTTACTTAAATAATACGTATTCCCTTGAGCTAAACTAGTAACGGTTATAAGGGAATTAACCCGAATTTTCGAGAAACTCAAAAGGAATCTATTTTGAGGTAGGTCACCTCCTATTGTTTGTGCCAAGAAAAATCGGGAAATTTCTCTTAACGTGCCGTTCTCCCTCCCTCTCGCTATCTCGCTCACTCGCACCGCACAGATACCGCGTTCTGGGGGCTTCGAGAGAGTCGTATCTCGAACGTTCGCGAAGAGAGCGCTGGGGTATAAATAGCGGTGCTCGTTTCTCTTAGCGGCATATCAACTTCAACAAGCAAAGTGAAAACATCGCAAGAGCGAAGCAAAACAAACGAATCAAAACAAACCAGCTAAAAAGCTAAAGTTTAATTAAACCAATTGTAAAACATTTAAAACTCAAGTGAACAAATCAACTACTCAAACTAAGCAAGAAGTAAAAGTAACCAGTGAAGTATTACCCACTACGTAAGAAGGAAGAAGCAACCACAGTCACAATGCCAGCTATTGGAATCGACCTGGGCACCACGTTCTCCTGCGTGGGCGTCTACCAGCACGGCAAGGTGGAGATCATCGCCAACGACCAGGGCAACCGCACCACACCGTCCTACGTTGCCTTCACGGACTCGGAGCGGCTGATTGGAGACCCCGCCAAGAACCAGGTGGCCCTCAACCCCAGAAACACAGTCTTCGACGCCAAGCGGCTCATCGGACGCAAGTACGACGACCCCAAGATTGCGGAGGACATTAAGCACTGGCCCTTCAAGGTGGTCAGCGACGGCGGAAAGCCCAAGATCGGCGTTGAGTTCAAGGGCGAGGCGAAGCGTTTCGCCCCCGAGGAGATAAGCTCAATGGTGCTGACCAAGATGAAGGAGACCGCCGAGGCGTACCTGGGCGAGACCATCACCGACGCGGTCATCACGGTGCCCGCCTACTTCAACGACTCCCAGCGGCAGGCCACCAAGGACGCGGGCCGCATCGCCGGACTCAACGTGCTCCGCATCATCAACGAGCCCACAGCCGCTGCACTCGCCTACGGACTGGACAAGAACCTCAAGGGGGAGCGCAACGTGCTCATCTTTGACCTGGGCGGCGGCACCTTCGACGTCTCCATCCTCACCATAGACGAGGGCTCGCTGTTTGAGGTGCGCTCCACTGCCGGAGACACCCACCTGGGCGGAGAGGACTTCGACAACCGGCTGGTCACCCACCTGGCGGAGGAGTTCAAGCGCAAGTTCAAGAAGGACCTGCGCTCCAACCCACGGGCCCTGCGACGCCTCAGGACAGCGGCTGAGCGAGCCAAGCGCACCCTCTCCTCCAGCACGGAGGCCACAATCGAGGTGGACGCCCTGTTCGAGGGCCACGACTTCTACACCAAGGTGAGCCGCGCCAGGTTCGAGGAGCTGTGCGCGGATCTCTTCCGCAACACCCTGCAGCCCGTGGAGAAGGCGCTAACCGACGCCAAAATGGACAAGGGGCAGATCCACGACATCGTGCTCGTGGGTGGGTCCACACGCATCCCCAAGGTGCAGGCTCTGCTGCAGCAGTTCTTCCACGGCAAGAGCCTCAACCTCTCCATCAACCCGGACGAGGCTGTGGCCTACGGAGCGGCGGTCCAGGCCGCGATCCTCGCCGGGGACCAGGACAAGAGCGGCAAGATCCAGGACGTGCTGCTGGTGGACGTGGCCCCGCTCTCGCTCGGAATCGAGACCGCCGGCGGGGTGATGACCAAGCTGATCGAGCGCAACTGCCGCATCCCGTGCAAGCAGACCAAGACCTTCTCCACGTACTCCGACAACCAGCCCGGGGTCTCCATCCAGGTGTTCGAGGGCGAGCGCGCGATGACCAAGGACAACAATGCGCTGGGCACCTTTGACCTGTCCGGCATTCCCCCGGCTCCCAGGGGAGTTCCCCAGATAGAGGTCACCTTCGACATGGACGCAAACGGCATTCTGAACGTGGCCGCCAAGGAGATGAGCACGGGAAAGGCCAAGAACATCACCATCAAAAACGACAAAGGGCGCCTCTCCCAGGCGGAGATTGACCGCATGGTGAACGAGGCCGAGCAGTACGCCGACGAGGACGAGAAGCAGCGCCAGCGCATCACCTCCCGGAACGCTCTGGAGAGCTACGTCTTCAACGTGAAACAGGCGGTGGAGCAGGCGGGAGCTGGGAAGCTGGAGGAGACAGACAAGAACTCCGTCCTGGAGAAGTGCAGCGAGATCATCCGCTGGCTAGACACCAACACCACCGCCGAGAAAGAGGAGTTCGACCACAAGCTGGAGGAACTGACCCGCCACTGCTCGCCCATCATGACCAAGATGCATCAGCAGGCAGCGGGAGCGGGAGCAGCTGGAAATCCTGGAGCCAACTGTGGCCAACAGGCCGGCGGCTTTGGCGGCTACTCTGGACCCACAGTCGAGGAGGTCGACTAAAGTCAATACCACTAGTTACTAGTTTTTGTTCATCAATGAGATTATTCTTAATTAAGATTAAGTTTTTGAGACTGAGTTTTTTATTATCTAATTTTTAAATTGTATATAAATTGTATGCAGTACAAAGTATTAACTGAAAAATGTACTTTTTAAGTTATGATTAATTAGAAACATTCAAAATAAATTATTTATTTTTAAACAGAAAAAAAAACTGTATTTTATTTCTGCTTTGAATAACTGTCCACAAGTTAGCAAGGAAACAGCAAGTTATGATTTCTCTGCGTTCTGGCTCAGTGGCACTTATTAGTAAGGGTTTTCGGAGTGTCAATTATAGTTAAAGAAATCATTAATGGTGCAATACGCAAAACGTTAATAATTTTCCAAAAAAGGACACAATAACGATAAAATCCTTCTGAAATGTTATGATTTTCGATTACAAGTCCAAACTCAAAATATTGGTGCAATGTGTTGGGTAAAATTAGCCAATTTTTGAAAACTTTAAACTGCAGAGCATTTTGTCTGGTTAAAAACTTTCTTCTTCCGAGTAAGATGGGCTTCAAGTGTTATGATCTCGCCATATTCGGCTGACGGTTTCTATGGAACGTTTGAAGCCCATATCGTTTTCAACAAAATAAGTCAGTTTTGGAACCGATATCTCCGACTTAACCCTTATTTTGCGAACACTTCGTCCCTCCTTCAGCTCAGAAGTAGTTTTGTTTCGGAACAATTTGGTCATTTTCCGTCCTCCAATTTTCTTTAACGAAGCGGTTGATTTCGTCACCACTGGGGCTTAGTTTAACCATTTCAGCAATATTCCTCTAGATTTTGTAATTTTTGAATTGTGTCAAAGGCCAATTTCCGAACTTTAATCATCGAAAGAGAAGTGACTTTTGTAAATCGTGTACAACATTTTTTTCCAGTGTGATCCGAAATCATTAAAACTAAAATAAATTATTTAACAATTAGATAACAGGAGAGAAGAAGAAAAAATTGTTTAGGAATCACAGTTCACGAACTAATGGTACCCAAAGTCCTTGGTTGAAATAAGCTGTGACATTGATTTACGTTTCTTTTTTAGTTTTTAAATTAAAATAAATATAAATAAAATACCTAAAATTGTGAAAATTCATGATATATAAGTTAAAACACAAAGCTATAATTCTGCGTTTAAATTTTTTAATATCTGCCTTAGTTTGGCAGACACAGCGTTTTAAATTTTTTTCTTGAGCACTGATTGAAATAAGCTGTGAGCAACTGTACATCAATAAATCAGGTTATTGTTCAATTCACAACTGTTTGTTTATTTTTAGACCCAAATAAATTACAAAAAGCTAGAATAGTTGTTCTTTTCCTATTTTATGCTGGTAAACGAGGTACAAAAAAAAACGAGGTTTAAAAAAATACTAGGTCCAAAAAACAAAATCGATCCGATCACCGCAGCTTAAGTCTCCGCTGTCTAATAATTTTTTTGGGTCAGAAAATACACATTTTTATTTCAATAATTGGAACACTTTTGTTCACAGTCAAAGTTATCTACGGAATGCAGATTATATTGTTTTAAAAAAGTTTTAATTTAAAAATATATTAGTATTAGTAGAGAAGCCAGTAAAAGAGTTATCTGTCTTCAAATAATTATAGTAAATAATGTGTACACTCTACATACATGTGTATACCTCTTCAAATAACGGTTAAAAAGGAATTGACCCGAATTTTCCAGAAACCCAAATCGAATTTTTTTTGAGGAACGTAAACTCCTATTGTTGTTGGCCAGAAATTTCGAGAAAATTCAAGAGCATCCCTCTCTAATGTATCTAAATTTTCCTCCCTCTCGCCATCTCGCTCACTCGCACCGCACAGATACCAAATTCTGGGTGCTTTGAAAGAACCCGTCGGGTTCAAAATCTCCTAACTTTGTGAATACTGTAGACATCGACTTTGAAAAAAAGTTATTAAATAAATAATCAATCAATTAACAAGGTTTGCTCCTTGAGAGTTAAAAAAAAATATATATATTCGTAAACATTTTTTATTTGAAGACCTAAAGTACATTTTTACGTAGCATTTTCGAGCGTCTAATAATTTTGAAAGGGCTGAAAATAATTTTTGTTTTAAATAAGTGGTACACATTTAATTTGACACTGAACTAAGTACTTTCGTACTCAGTCACCGATACCTACAGAATGCAGACTTTATCGTTTTAAAAAGTGTTAATCCAAAAATATGAATACCGTTTAACGGTTATATGGGAATTATCCCGAATTTTCCAGAAGCCCAAAACCCTCCCGAAGCTAGATTGTAAAATTTCTGTAAAAGTTAAAAAAGTCTTTATGCTCCATAAATATTTACTAAACTGCCAGTCAATTTTTAAAACATTTTAAGATTTATTACCCGAAAGAAACATCAAATAAATTAAATATAACGTAGCAAAAATTATAAATGCTTCAGTGTTAAAAACCCAAATGGTCCTATAATTTTTTCATGGCCTTTTTACACTTTAAATAAAAAGTATGAATAAATTATTTTACACATAAAATACAAATTTTCAATTAAACAAGTGTTTTACATTTATAATTTATCAGTGTATTTAACTATAATAATCGTTCAGTCACCGATGTCTACGGATTGCAGACTAAATTGTTTGTATAATCGTGTTTACTTAAATAATACGTATTCCCTTGAGCTAAACTAGTAACGGTTATAAGGGAATTAACCCGAATTTTCGAGAAACTCAAAAGGAATCTATTTTGAGGTAGGTCACCTCCTATTGTTTGTGCCAAGAAAAATCGGGAAATTTCTCTTAACGTGCCGTTCTCCCTCCCTCTCGCTATCTCGCTCACTCGCACCGCACAGATACCGCGTTCTGGGGGCTTCGAGAGAGTCGTATCTCGAACGTTCGCGAAGAGAGCGCTGGGGTATAAATAGCGGTGCTCGTTTCTCTTAGCGGCATATCAACTTCAACAAGCAAAGTGAAAACATCGCAAGAGCGAAGCAAAACAAACGAATCAAAACAAACCAGCTAAAAAGCTAAAGTTTAATTAAACCAATTGTAAAACATTTAAAACTCAAGTGAACAAATCAACTACTCAAACTAAGCAAGAAGTAAAAGTAACCAGTGAAGTATTACCCACTACGTAAGAAGGAAGAAGCAACCACAGTCACAATGCCAGCTATTGGAATCGACCTGGGCACCACGTTCTCCTGCGTGGGCGTCTACCAGCACGGCAAGGTGGAGATCATCGCCAACGACCAGGGCAACCGCACCACACCGTCCTACGTTGCCTTCACGGACTCGGAGCGGCTGATTGGAGACCCCGCCAAGAACCAGGTGGCCCTCAACCCCAGAAACACAGTCTTCGACGCCAAGCGGCTCATCGGACGCAAGTACGACGACCCCAAGATTGCGGAGGACATTAAGCACTGGCCCTTCAAGGTGGTCAGCGACGGCGGAAAGCCCAAGATCGGCGTTGAGTTCAAGGGCGAGGCGAAGCGTTTCGCCCCCGAGGAGATAAGCTCAATGGTGCTGACCAAGATGAAGGAGACCGCCGAGGCGTACCTGGGCGAGACCATCACCGACGCGGTCATCACGGTGCCCGCCTACTTCAACGACTCCCAGCGGCAGGCCACCAAGGACGCGGGCCGCATCGCCGGACTCAACGTGCTCCGCATCATCAACGAGCCCACAGCCGCTGCACTCGCCTACGGACTGGACAAGAACCTAAAGGGGGAGAGCAACGTGCTCATCTTTGACCTGGGCGGCGGCACCTTCGACGTCTCCATCCTCACCATAGACGAGGGCTCGCTGTTTGAGGTGCGCTCCACTGCCGGAGACACCCACCTGGGCGGAGAGGACTTCGACAACCGGCTGGTCACCCACCTGGCGGAGGAGTTCAAGCGCAAGTTCAAGAAGGACCTGCGCTCCAACCCACGGGCCCTGCGACGCCTCAGGACAGCGGCTGAGCGAGCAAAGCGCACCCTTTCCTCCAGCACGGAGGCCACAATCGAGGTGGACGCCTTGTTCGAGGGCCACGACTTCTACACCAAGGTGAGCCGCGCCAGGTTCGAGGAGCTGTGCGCGGATCTCTTCCGCAACACCCTGCAGCCCGTGGAGAAGGCGCTAACCGACGCCAAAATGGACAAGGGGCAGATCCACGACATCGTGCTCGTGGGTGGGTCCACACGCATCCCCAAGGTGCAGGCTCTGCTGCAGCAGTTCTTCCACGGCAAGAGCCTCAACCTCTCCATCAACCCGGACGAGGCTGTGGCCTACGGAGCGGCGGTCCAGGCCGCGATCCTCGCCGGGGACCAGGACAAGAGCGGCAAGATCCAGGACGTGCTGCTGGTGGACGTGGCCCCGCTCTCGCTCGGAATCGAGACCGCCGGCGGGGTGATGACCAAGCTGATCGAGCGCAACTGCCGCATCCCCTGCAAGCAGACCAAGACCTTCTCCACGTACTCCGACAACCAGCCCGGGGTCTCCATCCAGGTGTTCGAGGGCGAGCGCGCGATGACCAAGGACAACAATGCGCTGGGCACCTTTGACCTGTCCGGCATTCCCCCGGCTCCCAGGGGAGTTCCCCAGATAGAGGTCACCTTCGACATGGACGCAAACGGCATTCTGAACGTCGCCGCCAAGGAGATGAGCACGGGAAAGGCCAAGAACATCACCATCAAAAACGACAAAGGGCGCCTCTCCCAGGCGGAGATTGACCGCATGGTGAACGAGGCCGAGCAGTACGCCGACGAGGACGAGAAGCAGCGCCAGCGCATCACCTCCCGGAACGCTCTGGAGAGCTACGTCTTCAACGTGAAACAGGCGGTGGAGCAGGCTGGAGCTGGGAAGCTGGAGGAGTCAGACAAGAACTCCGTCCTGGAGAAGTGCAGCGAGATCATCCGCTGGCTAGACACCAACACCACCGCCGAGAAAGAGGAGTTCGACCACAAGCTGGAGGAACTGACCCGCCACTGCTCGCCCATCATGACCAAGATGCATCAGCAGGCAGCGGGAGCGGGAGCAGCTGGAAATCCTGGAGCCAACTGTGGCCAACAGGCCGGAGGCTTTGGCGGCTACTCTGGACCCACAGTCGAGGAGGTCGACTAAAGACATTACTACTAGTTACTAGTTTTTGTTTATCAACGGGATTGTTCCTAGCTTACATTAAGTTTTTGAGGCTGAATTTTGGTTTACCTATTCCTAAATTGTATTCAAATTGTATACAGTACATAGTATTACATACAAATTCCTAAGTTAGCACCTAACTGTTATAGGTTTAATTAGCAACATTCAAAATAAATTATTTATTTTCAAATTAAAAAAAACAAGATTGTTTTTACTTTAAAATGTGGAATAACTATCCAAAATATTTAAAGTTCGTGTCTCGGTTGTTTCAATAAGTTCATTAATCTTTAAATTTTAAAGGAACTACCGACTCCGACATTTATCCTATATCCTATATATATCCTATCCAGTGTTATAAAAAGTGAACATATTTGCGCTTCAAACTTTGTAAATGATTCCTTGCATAAGTTTATAAATTCCGGAGTGCAACTGGTGTTAATATGTTAATACATAGTGGGAATGCATTATTCACGCATATGTTTTTATAAAACCCACTTGCACAAAATGCAATAAAACTCAACACTCGTTTTCGACTGCTTTTAAAACACGTTAGTTTCACATTTTAATTTGCAATAGTTTAGTTCAGCAAGTACATTGAAATACATAGCGATACATGACCTTACCTACTTATAACACTCATACACCGTACAGATACTTGGATGCGATGCATTACTTACTCAACGCAAACCAATTCAACTAGAAATACAATCAATTTCCTTTGCTATCACAAAAGTAGTCGCAACTCAGGAGAGAGGGGAATCCAACTAACTAAATTGAAATAAGTGAATCGATTTTGCAGCGAATGGCGAAATTTTCTACAGCTTGCCAATTTTTGTTCTTCGAAGTTCATTCTTGTTTACTCATTGGTAGATTGTCATTCTGCATGAAAATTCATAACGTCACCTACACAATTCTCTTCCATTCTCTATTTTTTTCTTTACATAATTTTGATTGCGTATTTTATAAACTTCAATTTCATTTAACTCGATTATGTAGATTTGGTTTGCTAGTTTACTAGGTTACATATGATACTTAAATCTATAGGTAAGATTATCGATTTGCACTCTTTCCATGATTCTGATTTCATTCAATACAATGCAAATCTGGGCGACTGGCCTAATGCCAAGTAAACTAAATTAAACGAATAAAATAAATTTTTTTTTTAAATTTTTTTTTATCATGTTCTTAACTCATATTGAAAGGATAACTAATCTGTAGTTTTTAGTTTTTAAAACCAAGACAACAGACAACTATTTGTTTATTTTTAAACTCTCAATACTCAAAAAACCGATGGAAAAAGTGTTTGATCTTCGACAATCCGAAGTGTCCTTACAACTTTCTTACAATTTATTTGACAACATTTCGTTTTAAATTGGAATTTTTGTATGCATAGTCGCTCGTTTTCTAATTGGTTTTTACTCTTCCATATGTCTGTAAACTTTTACGTATATCTCCTGGTGAGTTGGACTAACAACACTTATATATGGATAGAATAGTTCCGGGGCAGCATTGTCCCTGTAACCGCTGCTTGGCGGGCTCAGAACACAACTTTAATTCAAATTCCCTATCGTTGCTTAAACGAAAATTTACACGTATACATAAACACACATTGAGTATTGCTTAGCTCGAAGGACTTTCCCAGCTAGATCCTTGCACGAACGCTTCTGGTTTTGCCTTTGCTCTTGTTTTTGTTTTTCCTCTCCTTTTTCCTAGCTTCCCTTGGTATAACGATTCACTCAAGTATTAAATATCACTTATAGGGGCATTGTTCCGTATCGAAGGGGGATGCAGACTGCAGACGCTATCCGGTCTAGACGTAGTAGGCGTTGTACGGATTTCGTTTCTCCAGACAGGGCAGCACACACTCCAGCGTATTGCGGAATGCCTCGCGGAAATCCCGATTAAAGTAGGCATATATAAGCGGATTCAGCGTGGAGTTGAAGTAACCGATCCAGAATAAAACCACCACGAGCACATCGGGACATGGGCAGGCGGGTCCGCAGAGCGATGTGATGACATACCTGGATGGATGGATGGGTGGGAAAGTGAGAATCACATGAGGATGAGCCGTTCGAAAGACATCGGCCTACCGACTACGGATTACGGATTACGGCCTACCACTCACCACAGAAAGAAGGGCAGCCAGCAGAGCAGAAAGACGCCCATGATGATGCCCAGGGTGCGGGCGGCCTTGTGTTCGGCCTTCCATCCTTTGGCCGGACGCACGGATCCGCCTGTGGGGGGCAGATAAAGAGTTTAGGACAGAAATGAAAGAAGGCAATTGGCTGATTAAGTTCAATTCGATTCGATTCGACTCGATTCGCCTGGGTGCCACCCAGTCATCGGGCCTTTGACCAGCGTCAAGTTCTTCTTAAGCCATTGCAATTGACAGTTTTCTGGTTCAGTTCTATGTGTGTGTAAGTGTGTGCACTCAGAAAAAATTAGTCTATTTAATGAGGGAACTCTTTTTTCTGTTATAAAAATTATGACATCCTCTCTGAGTTATATTTATAAGTATTTAAACCTTTTTAATATAAATATAGAGTAATAATCTTAAAAATAAAGGATTACTATAAACTAATTAGTTTTATAAAAATGAACCACATATTGAAACAAAATATATCAAAATTTAAAAACTTTTGGGAAAAAAAAATAAAAAAATCTTTAAACATTTTTTCTGAGTGTAAAGTAGTAAAAAGTAGAAAATGCGGCTTGTGTTTGTTTTATTGTGAGAAGGAGGATGCGGCATGTTGCGTATTCGCCGTGTGGGTGACGGGTCGTGTCCTGGCATGTTTAACTTTGGCATTAGTAATACTTTTGCTGTTCTATGTCGTTGAGTATCGACGCCCCCTGCGTCCACCTTCCAAGTATCTGTCATTAAAATGCTGGAAAGGCCAACATGTGTGCTATCTTGGTGCTCTAGCGTGTGTGTGTCGGGGGAAAAGTAATAAAAACGAGACAAACAATTGAAAATATTTACACAGGACACTTGTTATCACAATGACATACAATCCGACTCCACCCACCAATCCACCCGCACAAACATAAACATAAACATAAACATCACTGGAACGTGGGAGTGCGGGGGAGGAGGGAAGAAAAACAAATCAGACAGACAACAGTGAGCAACAGGAAGCGGCGGACAACCCCGGATAGATGCCACTCGGAGGAGGTGGAGGCGGAGATGGAGGTGGCCAGAAGAACCAGGTGAAATCATAATGCAAAACGAAAGCCAAGGTGGAGAGTTGGGCGCAATAAAGCAAAGCAAACGCACGTGCAAACGGAAGCAATTATGTACAGCATGGGAGCAGCGAGAAAGCAGGAGGAGAAAGCATGAGGCATGTGGGTGGGTGGTTCAATGGTTGGTTAGGTGGCTGGGCGGTGCGTATGACCCTCCGGATTTAGGTGCCTAAGCTGGTTAGCAGGGTATCCAGATAAGGAGGTGCCACAAACTGGCATTTCTGTGGGGATTTGCCCGTCAGGATGGATTTTAAGAGTGAGGGTTTCCAAAAATGGTGTAGCTTTTCTGTTTCGTTTCGGAATTTCAACGTGGACTTTTGTTAACATCCAGACAAAAAATTTTTACTACAAACATTTACAATTCAAGGAGATCTCTGTTTTTAATTTAATTTTTAGGTTGGTATAACTGTTAATGCACTTAAAATTTTATAAACAAGTGGGTTTCCCTAGTTTTAAGGGAAATAATACTAATAACGATTATTTTTTATTACTATTTTATTTATCCAACTTTCAATCTTTATCGGGGTGTTGGTCGGGATTGTAAGATCTCTAGGACTAGAAGGCTCTCTAATGTTTTGTATGTGACTTCACTTCGTATTTAAAGACTTTAATATTATTCTTATCAGACTGAAAATGCAAATGAGATCTTCTATAAAGTAAATGTGTATTATGGTTTGTTAGGAGCCATTATTTAAATTCGGTTTAAAAAAAGCAGAGAAAGAGATTTAGGAGATTTAATGGGCTGTTGTGTTTTGTTATATATGTAAATGTAAAATATGTAGCAAATGCCTTGAGTGATATTGTTTTAGAAAATACGAATGCGTTCTGGGCTGTTTGAAAAGTACAGATTTAGCGAAATAAGATGGTTTCAAATATGAGATGATATGAAGGTGGACATATGAAATCTAGACTGTGGGTATTCACATGATGGACAGGACGCTATATGATTTAAATGAAAGAATGAGACAGGTGCTGAAGCTGAGACAGGCAAAAAGTCGGAGGAAGAGACAGAACAAGGGGGTGAGGAGAGGAAGGGATACGACAAGACTCACCGGTTGCACCACAGTGACTGCATCCGGTCTTGAAGCGGCGCTTCCGCTTCCGGTTCTTGCTCTGCTGCCAACATGCTGTGACCGCCGCCGTTCGTTTGTGCCAGAAGCGAGTGGACCTGGGCTCCTGGCCAAGATCAGGAGCTGGTTCGTGACTACTACGTTTACTACTAGCGATTGCACTTGCACTTGCACTTTCACTTGCATTGGTGGTTTCAGTGGTGTCGATTGTGGTGCCGGCGTTGGCGTTAGCGGTGGTGCTGCTGATGTCGGAGCCGCAGAGCGGACACTTGGGCAGCGGACTGGGCACCGCGGCAAAGGTGATGCCACGGGGCCGCTGCTCAATGTTCTCCGCCTCCTCCTCATCCACAAAGATGCAGATGCCGCCGCGTCGGATCAGCGAGGTTTGTTTGGAAAATTCGTGCTCTGCTTGCGGTTGGTTTTCGGTTTTATTTTTAATTTTTGGCCACCGCATTTTTGGGTTTTGGTTGGAGTTTTGGTTTGGAGTAGAAGTTTTGTTTTTTGGTTGGACATAATTTGGTGATTCGATTTTACATATATACACATACAACACACAACGAAATGGCGTGGAAGAGATATAGATTGAGAGAGAGAGAGAGAGAGACAGATAGAGACAATGTACAATAGATTTTTCACAGGACAGACAGATCACTGATTTTGGGGCACAGAATTGCTCTTCGGATCACAAGTACATACACCATGCACGTGCGTGCCATGCACCGGCAAACGCTTAGGATCGGGATCAAAAAAGGGACAGGATTCGGGAAGATATCATTCGGTTCCTATCTCATGAAGTAGGCGGTCCCTTTTGTCGTCGTTTGCAGGTGCAACTAACTGAAAGCTGGCACTACTCTATTAAAGCTAGTCAACTAAGTTTATATTGGAGAACAGCTAAAGATACTTTTTTTAAGCATTATATTTTATGTTCTCCAATGAGGGTTTTAGAATCTATAAATAATATTGCCTGTATTTTAGAAATTCGCCGTAGTTCAATATTTAAATACGTTTTATAAAATACCTTTATTGTTTATTTTTAAGAATCTTACTCATACAAGGTCCTGATTGCCGTTTTTTTTATTTTACATTTAAATTATGTTTTGACAAGTATAATCTGTTAATTAATTATTATAATTAATAATATAATAATTAATAATATATAATAATAATATAATAATATAATTATTATAATAATTATTAATTATAAATATTTAAGTAAATTATCTGAATTTTTTGTTTCGTTTTTCTTCTCGTTAAAAATACAAGAAAATATATATCAACATGTCAACTTATTTGGAGACTTAGTTGATCAGAAATTAGTCTTCACTTTGTAGGAAATAATCCTGGTTTAAAAGAGCATTTAGGAAAAAAAATTAAATGATTAATAACTGAAATGATTAATAAACTTGTCGTAGTAACTCAAAGAGTTTTGCAAACACCCTTGCGAATTTCGAAAATTCAGACAAGTATTAGTTTATAGTAGAGATACCTAATCCAAGCACGAACTGTAACACTCTACACAATGGCCATTTAGAGCTACTCACTTGCTGAACTGGTGGAAACGCGGCCCATGGGGATGTAGCTGCGACTGTCGCTGTTATCCTGCGAGAAGTTGATGACGTTCACGTCGTAGGTCACCACGGACGCCTGTCGCTTGCGCACGGTCTGGATGCCGTCGTATCCTGTGAGGATGCTGCATCGCTGGCGACCCGCAAGGCCGCCGGAAGCGCTCACGTCCGCATCCCCGTTGCTATCTTTGCGCTTGAACAGCGGCGACGTGACGTCCCGGTGCTCATCGCCACCACATCCTTCGACGGGCGACAGCGTGGAGTCGAGTATGATCTCCGGCTTGGGGGACATGGAGGGAATTTGGATTTGGGGATTTGGAGGGGGCATAGGAACGGGCATCGGCATGGTGGTCACCACGTCCAGGGACACGGTGGAGGTGTCGCTGGGCGTATAGCCCGGTCCGGCGGCATGCGGCGGCGGCGACAGGAAGTACACATTGATGGACGCCGACTGACCCATGGAGGAGTCCATAGAAGCACCACTGGCCACTGAGATGGCCGGTGGCGGAAGTGCTGGTGTGTTCGGTGGGGACATCAGGTAGTTGGCGCACACCTGGTCGCTCAGCGTGCTCAGGCGCTGGTTGGCTCCAGCTCCAGCCGGCCTGCCCAGCGGAAAGCTCAGCGAGCGAAAGATCTCGGCCAGCTCCGAGCTGCTGGCGATGAGAAGACCACTCGGCTCTGGCAGTTCCGGCGGCGACAGCGACGGCGGTGGAGTGGCCGGATGCTGGGGTGACTCCCCGAAGCAGTCCGCCAGCTGGGCCAACTCGTCGTCGTTGCCGCGCATCCTCTCCGGCGGGGTCTTCACCTCGCTGAAGTCGATCAGCTGCACCCCATCGCTGAACTGCTGGATCACACTGGCTCCTCCGCTCTGCTCGCTGAGCACGTTGATGTCCAGCAGGATGTCCGGCTTGTTGGGAATCGTCGTGGAGGTGGAGTCCGTGTCGCTGTGCTGCCGCTGGCGTCGCTCAAGTTTGCGTTCCTTGCCGCCGCCGCATCCGTTGTAGCTGTGCGACAGCTTCCGGTTGCGGGCCCTGCGGAAGAAGCTGGATCCCTCGGAGTTGGCCTGGTGGCGCTTCTTCTCCAGCGCAAAGCACTCGGTGCTGGAGCGCTTGGTCTTGGAGAGCAGGGAGAGCAGGTTGAAGCCCTTCTCCTTGCCAGGCAGCGGATGCTGCTCCGGTTTCGCTGATTCGCTGATGGTGCGCAGGAACTCTGAGTCGCTGGAGGCGAAGGCCTTCCTCCCGCAGGCAGCTGCTCCCGCCTTCAACCGGATGAAGTCCGTCTCGCTGAGGGCCGCGTACTTGCTCCCACCCCCGGGACAACTGATGACATTGCCTCCCGTCTGCCGCTTGAAGTACAGGTAGTTGTCCTCGATGAGCCGCTTCAGCTCCTTGTTGTCCTCGGCCAGTGGCAGGTGGGTGTCGCACAGGTACAGGTCGTTGCCCTCGCTGTCGTCGCTGTTCAGCCCAAAGACCCGGTAGGCCGTGGACTCTGGCTCCGGTTCGCTGTTCCCACTGCCGCTGGTCAGGCTGAGTTGCTGCTGCGGGCCAGCGAGGTGGGGTTCCTGCTCCTGCTCCTGGCCCACCTCCTTTTCCAACTCCAACTCCTTGGACGGCAGTTGCTGCGTCCAGATCTGCGGGTTGAACACTGGCGCCGGCGGCTGCAGTTGGTTCTGCTGCTGCAGGGCCATCATCGAGGGGGCGCTGTCCGTGTGGGTGACCTTCTCGTACCGCTCCTGTTCCAAGTCGCGCAGGTCGATGCTGCTCCGGCTGAGGCGGCGGGGCGGAGGCGATGGGACGCGCAGTTCATCGCACTCGTCCCTGTCGTCGTCCTCGTCGGTGGCCGGCTGCAGCATGTCCTGTGGGCAAAAGGCACATGGCACACACACACACGACATGTGGGCGCATCAATTACGCTGGGCCACAAAGAAAAACTCTCGAGCTGAGTGCTCCCCTCCCTCCAGCTCCTAATCTAATCGGTCCACATGCTTCTACATATTTCTATTCAGGATGGAAAAGAAGCTTTGATGCTGGCTGCCAGTGTTGCCGTTGTGGGTATTATGCTACTGATCCTTTCAAGTTTCTATACTATTTTGTCTCACTAAAATTTAAATGGGTTCCTTATGTTCCATAAAGGAACTGAATGTTTTATTATTTGCACTTTGTACATTTATTATTATTTTAAATGCATGTACATCTAAATAAATAAAAATGGTTGATAAATTTAGGTTTTTAAATGCCCAAACTTAATAAGCAAACATGAATAAAATAAATCACAGACTATTAAATGAAATGCACTATGTTTGTATGTTTGTTTGTGCTGCTATCTATTTGACTTCATTTTTATTACGATTTTTAATGGCTTTTTGGATATTTTCATACAATACAAAGTACTTTGTTGTGTTTACTTTTTACGCACATATTTCTCATTTATTATTTCCAGGTATTTGACTTTATTTCATTTCGCTCTTTAATGGCTTGTTAGAGATTTAATGTAGTTTTAAGTTTTTGTCTTGTTTACTTTTTACGTAGGTAGTTTACTATTATTTATGATGCTCAAGAGCTCTATTCACAAGCTTAATCTCACTATTTCGATTGATTTCCCAAAGACAAAAGGACACTCATGACACAGATTTCTCAAGACAACAAAAGATGGTCAGTTAAAATTTGCTTCACTAAGTTATTTTTAGATTTAATAATTCATTAAATGTAGCGATTATTAACTGGCAACACTGACTTCCAAGGAGAAACTGGGACACTCCACTAACTGACTCACCTCCAAGTTGCTCAGAGCACTCTGCGTCTCCTCGCGTGCGGATGCCACGTTGAGATCACAGTCGCTGGGATGCAGATAGCTCAGGTTGGTGGGCTGCTGCGTGTGTCCCATGTGGACGCTGTTCAGCAGGATGTTGGAGCTGGTGCGGCTAAGAGCTTTTCGCTGCCGTATCGCCTCCCTGGAAAACCACAGGAACAGAGCGGCAATTAAGCAACCTATCAACTTCCACCTGCGCTCACTCACTTAAAGATGCGCCAGTACATCACCAGCATCACGATGCCGGGAATCCAAAAGCTCACGGAGCTGGAGATGAGGGCGTAGGCCTTGTTCACCACAAACGAGCACTGGTCCGGGTGCAGGGAGAGCTCCCGCAGATGCTCCTCCGTGGTGTACCAGCCCAGGAAGATGGGCGTGAAGGATATGAGGGCGGGCAGGATCCACACATTGGCGAGCATGAAGCAGACTGTTTTGTGTGTCATATTCAATGGATACTCCAGTGGACGCACTATGGCATAGTATCTGTTTAACAGGCGGGAAAAGAGACAGGGGGCGTCTTTATTAATGGAAATTAATTGCAGACAGGTGCCAGGTGGCTTTCATCCTCGTCCTCCTCCTCCTCCACCACTTCCTTTCAGCTCAATAATTGATTATCGCCCTTTCGATGGCAGGATAATTATGATTCGGTGCTCAGGTTGTCATGCAGTGAAAAAAGCAAACAAAAGCAGTTGCATTTTATCTTTAAATGAGTGTTCTTTTTTAAAAAGTGTAGTAATCTATACAATTAAAATATAATAGGTACCGAAGTAAAAATAATATAAGTTTTTGATAAACTTTGTGCTTACGAATTTTTTGTAAGCATTAAATATGAATATTTATAAAATATAAATTTAGTGCCCTTAAAACAAGTAAGTCGATCACAACGAACTTGTGTTAAATAAATACATTTTTATTCTATAAAAAGTAACCTTAAGTAAGATGAGTTAAATTTTATTAATGGGGTTCTTTAAAACATAATTGTAATATTTAAAAAAAACTTGAATAAAATAGATCACCTATAAAAAAGTTATTAAATGTAACGTTGTCAAAAACAAAATTATTATTGTTTTTGTTAACTTTATTGAAACAATAAACTGAGCAATAAGTGCAATAAAATTTAAGTCTCATAACTTTCATTTAAGAATATTTAATGTAACTATTAAAAGGATCTTTGTGAATATGACAGATTTATTAGGCAGGCAATATTCCGTTAAGTCACCATCATTTATTTTCTAATTTCGATGAGCCTGCTTGTATTTCCTTTTGTTTTTGCCCCGTGTTTGTGGCCCATCGAAAGGTGAGCGAAACATAACACAAATTAATTAAAACAGACAAAGGGCCCATGCCAATGTCCAGTGACCATTGTTGTTGGTCAGCCCGAGAATCGCAGCTGTTGGAGCCTCCCAATTAACGGCTTGGCGGGATCGAGGATGGGGCTGGATTTGTGGATTTGGGGGAGTAAATAGCACTTCGAGATTCGGCCAGCTGCAAATCATTTGGGCCGCATTCATCATACGGGCGGGGCCTAATGTTTGCTTTTGATGTGCGCGCCTTTCACAGTAATTAATTGTTTCGCCGGGGTTTTGGTATTGAAAGTGATTTGGGCGCCAGGCATCTGGGCAAGATTAATGGTCCTGGTCGACTTAAATCTCTCTTTGTGGTCCCCAACCCAACCCCCAATTGACTTTAAACCGTTTAATATAGCCGCGCAGCATAAATGGGCACTCACCTGTCCACGGATATGCAGCACAGATGCAGTATGCTCGCCGTGGAAAAGTAAACATCCAGGCTGTTGTACACATTGCACATGAACGGTCCGAACATCCACTTGCCGCCGGACAGCTCCATGGAGGCGTTGAATGTCATCGCACAGAGGGCCACCAACATGTCGGCCATCGCCAGCGACACAACAAAGTAATTGGTTATCACCCTGCGAACGAAACAAAGCCATGCGAATTTTTGAGTCGTGAGTTCTGTTTGGGATTTTCACGCCTCCTGAATGGCTGACCACTCATCAACTAACAACCATGCACTGGCATACATCATACGAGCACAGAGTCCATTGGATCTAGCAGTGGCTTTGGCTTTGGATTTCCTTCCGTTCCGCTGGCCAAGCATTGCACTGCTTTCCATTTCCATTTCCGCTCAGGTCACCGGTATGCAGCAATTTCCCTGGCTGTCATAAGTCATTCGACTCCCTAGACAGCTGCCACCTTCACCTGGAAGTCACTGCCACTGCCACTGCCATGTGAAGTTATTATTTCGTATCCAAGGCAAATTTTGCATACATAAAAGTTTATGGAAATCAAATGTTTAGCCCTTTTGAAAGATTTAGCTCTTATTCTTTTGGATAATTATGTTGTTTTCAAAAAGTCTGAAATTTTAAAGTAATCAAATATTTAAATATGGAACTTAGAAAACAGACTTTGAAATATTTGTTTTAATAATCTTGTAATAGGTTCTCTAAATAGTTGACCTCAGCAAAACACCTAATTAAGTTCATTTAAAAGCTTAAAAAAAAAATCAACCATAACAGTGATTTCAATTTCAAAATATTTATTTAAAAATGTTCAATTTTCTAAAGTTTTCTTTAAATATAAATAAATTAAAAAAAGTTGTTTTGCCTTAAAGACACTTTCAATCATAAGAAAGTCATTATTGCATTAAGCGGGTACTCTTAAGTAACAAACCATAAAAATAGCATGTGTCTTTTATCTTATAGCGACTCATATGTTATTTTTCTGCCAGTTAAGTACTGCTTTGTTTTTTAATATCTTCCCGGGATCCTATATTGCGAAATGGTTACGTTCTATAATAATGCAATAAACGATAATCTGAGCACTTTATGCTGCTTCAGCAGGATAATAAACTCTTTAATCAGCTGCAGGAGGCATAAACGTTGCGCAACATTAAGTGGGCGGAGGCAGAGGGGCGTGGCAGTGGGCTCAATGGTATGCAACACTTATTTGCAGTGCACTCCAGGGCGTCCTGTCATCGCAGCGACGCTGTCATGGCAAAAATGGGCTTGTGTGTCGCATTTAACTTCGTTTTGTGCTTTATTATTCCACTTGTCGCTCATTTAAATTACATTTATTACGCTGACAAAAAGGTTTCGCCCTGCGACCCTCTGTTTGCCGCATTTTCTTGCATTGTCTGCATTGTACACTGTGCAGCCCTTGCGGCAGTGACCGTCAATTAAACCCAGGATTGAGGTAATGGGATATAAGGACTTACCGCAGCTTTCGATTGCGCTGGACTGAAATGATGACCAACGCATTGCCCAGGACTGCGGCCAGGATAATTGACGAGAATATGAACCCCTTGAGCAGCAGCAGCGACAGGTCCACCCAGCTCTCCTCGAGCTCCTCCTGACCCACCTCGACGATATCGCTGGCATTGGCCGTTATGTTGGCTGCAACTGTCGCTAGGAACTCAAACGGAGACTCGGAGGCTGACGATGTGGCTGTTAACGATAGCGAAGTCAACGAGGCATCCACAAATTGCGATGTTATAGGCAAACTGGTTGTCGTTGTTGACGTTGCTGCAGCTGCAGCTGTTGTGGGAATGTGGCTTGTCAATGTTGCAGGTGGGTGGCTGCTGCTGCTGTTGCTGCTGGTGACTGATGTTGCTGATGCAACGAGTGTTGCAACATATTTGCTCAGCCTGCTGGATGCTGCTTCTGTTGTTGATGCGCCTGTTGTGGGCAGTGTCATTGTCGCGGCCAGAGGGTCAGAGACGTTGACCCCTGACATCTCTTCAGTTTCGAGCCCTGATTGAAACGCCGCTCATTTAAGTTCCATCCACAATGGTTTTTCGCTGTGCTTGGGGTTTTTGTTTTTCATTGCCCTGCTGGATGCTGTGCGCAATTTAAAACGCGAGTAATTGCAATCTGCAATGCAAACAAGGCTGCCGAAGTTCGCCGTCATCCTGGTGGTGGCTGTTGCTCCTCTGCGTTTCGAGTGTTTGCTCAAAGCTCCAGCCGGGATCCACTCCATTTCCCAATCCTCCACAGGTCGTCTTCCCTTTCCCTTTGTTATTCCCTCGTTCCAGTCGTTGTTGGTGGCAATGGCAAAAAGTCGAGACTCACTTCGATTCGAGCGCGCAACAGTCGGCGACACGGGAACTGCAAATGAATAAATAAATAATTTATGAAAATAATCGCACAGTGTGAGGCTGTGAAACTGCATGAAATTGGCAAAATGAGAATGCGAACTGTTGCCTCCGGGGAGTTTTTATGTGCATATACAAAATTCAGGGGCCACCAACCCAATAGATGGGGATATTGATTCGCTGGAGCCACACAAAAGCTATCTCCTCTTGCCCCAAGCACTGTCAGATGTCCGTCCGTTGGACGCCACTTCAACTTTCCCATCCACTGCATTAAAATAACAGAAATATATTGCGTATACGCAGTGTGAGCGCTCGACATGCAGATGCATTTCTATGTCCCCAGCCACCAGCCAGCGACAGACGACAGACGGCAGCAGTGCTGTCAAGTGCTGACACTTGTGCTGAATGTTGCTTTAAAAGCTGGATTAAAGCGAGATTATCTCCGCATCTAGTGGTAAAGTTTTCACAGTGACCCCGCCTTGCAAGCTGGAAACTCTGCGACAAATCCTCTATCTTTTGTGCTGGTTATAAGTAAAACAAAAGACTTTTCATAATGTGGGGTAATCTGTGCTATTATAGTAAGTATTTCAAGCTTTTGCAACTCAATTTGGCCGTAAAAAAGCTAGCACATCATCAGGGAACACTAAAAGCGAGCTTACGTTGAATAGAAGCTGATTCGTCCTTGGCACTCACACAAATCGCTGGCTACAAGTTTTTATCCAACTTGTGCTGCGAGTGGTTGCTGCTTTTATCTGTTCTTCAGAGTTTTCATTTCAATATTTTTAAGGATTGTGTGTTTTTACACACACAACCTTGCCGGACTGTCCTTGAGCTGTCGAAATCGACTTGTTTACCCGTTCTAACCAGGGACTTTCAGGTCAGCTCCTCTGTCAAGATTGGCAACTAAATGTTTTAATGCTCCGATTCGAACAGGATAAAAACCACATCAATGCCCTCCATCTTCTCTGGCTTATACATTTCAAGAGCCATTATTTATTGGTCGCTTGACTGCTAAAGTCCTTCGTCCTACTCACACTCTATTTGGCTTAATTATTGCCATCGCGGGAAGTTTACAAAGCCGCTGGCCTTCCGGCACTTGGGTTCCGCCTAAGCGCAAACGTCAACAGACAAGGATCCGTGGGTCAGCGGAAAGTGCGCCGCGTCCTGGCCACAGGACTCTGCTTCTCCTCAAGTGGGCGGGGTGCAAAGTGCAAACTTCAAAGCGCCGCGCGCACAGGACACGACTAATTCAATTAAATCCCTTCGCCAGCCCGAAGGACACACGGTGGGCGTGGGCGTCGAAGGGCATTAGCTGCCGAGCCATTCGAGGACTTAACTCCTCCGGAGCATTTGCAAACGGATAAAGCGAGCAAGAGCAAATAATTGATCCACTGGCAAATTCGAAAGGCAAACACTGATGCCAGTAAGCTATTGAGTGTCTTTGGAGCGTTCAGATTACTGGCTTGCTCTGAATTTGACAGATGAAAATGTAATTTTAAAATGAAAAATGTACGAAAACTGAATTTGCGTAATTAGTTACTGTTTTATTTTATTTGTGTCTGTACTACATAATTTGTTTGCCCCAGAGCTTTATCGGGAATACAGTGTATATATACACTGTTGTTGAATACAAATAAATTTGAAATTAAATCCAGTACTAGAGGAACGATTTACTGCCATTTTATTTTAATTGGTTACTTTGATATTACTATTGGAAGATTTACACTTCCTGTTTTATTTGTGTCGATATAAATGTAGTTCAATTTCGACGTTTGTTTTTAATCGAGGATTAATTGTATGTTTCCATGGTAATTGATTTCAGTTAGTTGCAGTGAAATGAAATAGTTTACTATTGGTAAAAAAGAAATAATTTTATTGCATTGGAAAATGTATTATCACCTCAGGTCAGATTAGTTCAAGGAAAACCCTTAGCTTGGCCAAAATTGACAGGGGTAGGTGAAATATCATACTTGGAGTTGGCAGTCCAATTAGTTCTTCTGCAAAATCCGTTGATAGATTGAAGGAAAACTGCTGTGTAAGGTAATCCCTCACTTTTGGGGTTGTCAGATTAAATTTTTCGCAGCTTTATGGTTGTTTATTTTTTCAAGGATACATTTTCAGCAGTTGGCAAATAGATAAATCCTCAGAGTCCTCAGAGCAGCAACAGAGGTTGTCCCACATTGAGTAACTAAATAAATAAGTGCCAGCTGGGGGTCGTCAGGTCGGGTTCGTCTCTGGGTCGTGTCCGGGTCGTGTTTGTGTAAATTAGTGGCACAAATAAACACTCGACCAGCAGCTGCAACAGTTGCATGGACAGGCAGCATTACAGCAGCAACATACAACATACAACAGAAAAACACTCGATTGATGGATGGTTGATGTCTGAACTGGGGCCGAGTTAAGTTAATTGAAAATCCTGGTGATTTGTAGCCTGCTGTTGCTATTGTTATCGAAACCCGACCAAGTGTGCGGGGCTTATACCTTCCGGTGCGTGTAAGCAATTTGATTAGACTGCCTTGTTGACCCATTCTGGGTTGACACTCAGGATCTGAATGCGAATCTCATTTTAAACGCCTGCTGACAGGCAGGAGCTTCTTGTTAGCCCAGGTGTGCAAGCTGTTTGCCCAACAAATTGAACCTAATGCGGCCCACGAATGCCATTTAAATAAGCCACCAACACCAAGCCTTTCCCATCCAACAGCCAACAGCCAACAGCCCACAGCCAGGGGCCCCAAGTCGAGATACAACTGAGAAGACAACTGTCAACATTTAAATAAGATTGATCGATTGGCAGCGTCACCGGCATTGACATTGCTCCGTCGTGGGCGTTGGCCCTAATACTTATTTCTCTCGCCTTCTGGGGCGTGACGGACTTTACACGCGCTTTGATTTACATTTAACAGGATGCCCCACGGTTTTGGTCGGTTGCTGCACAGCGAAAAAGTTGAATCTTCACCAAAAAAAAAATAAATGTTTATGGTCTTAAAAGTTTTTTTGAAAAAAATAAAATAGTTTAGGACCAAGATATGGGATTCTTTTGCTTAAAATATGGTATTTTTGAAAGTTTTTTTTGCACATGGCTTTGAGTTTTAAAATATAAATTAAAAAGATAAATTATATCCCCATTTATTTTCTGTACAGTGATGTACTCTTCATGATAAATATTTTACTCCTTAACAATTATTTGCTAGATACTATATTACGAAAGGTCACTTATCAGAACGCAAACATTTCAGATTTTTAATTAAGCTACCAGAAACTGACATATCCAGGCTTATCGCTGAATACCTTCACCATTGATTTGAAATCTTTCCATTGTGTGGACATTGCGGTAAAAAATGGCCAACAAATGTCAGATCAATATTTTTTGTATAAAGGCTTATTCAACAAATTTTTGTGTTTTTTTTCTCTGACTGAAAGCTCGTCAATTAGCTTCCCGATCTGAATTCCAGTCACTGTGTCCCCTTTTACACTCGCTCGGTGTGCGACAAATTGGTGGCGCTTCCGTTTGGGATTTGCCGCTTGATTCGCTTGTTTACACTGACCAGCGGGCAGCCGTTTGGACTTAGAGAGCATAACAAATCACTTAGCGCTTGTCCATCAGGGAGCTAATCGGGCTCACATGGAAGCCCCGTGCATTTGGCTATAAAACTGGAGGATCTTCAGGGTCCTAGCATCAGTTGTCCAGCGGATTCACACGCGGTTTCATCGCCGACTAAAGTTAACAGGTTCAGCGGAGTGTCCGGAGTGTCCCTCCCAAAAGCCAGTTATGTGTGGTCCCAGTTATTGCACCCTGCTGCTAATCGCGGTGTCCTGCTACGTGCTCGTCTGCAGCCAGGCCAAGTCCTTGCAGGTGAGTGTGTCTCCTCTATCCCGTATACTGTTTCCCGGGTGGTGCTAACCAAACAAGCGCCACTTAATTAGTGTTATTTGCCCAGGCACAAGTTCAGCCAGCTTAGCGCTATAATTTGCTGCTAACGTTCTTGGATTTTAGCAACGGAAATTTGAAAATTTCGGTGCAAAAGTTTTTTCTTTGGCATGCTGCATGCTGCATTTTGTGGCAGCCCCATTTCCCCTCCTGTCAACGGCATTTGAGATGCTACCAATTAAGTTGCAGATGCTGCTGGTTTTTGGGCAGCAGGAAATCGATTCCCATCCAATTAACAAGTTGGCTGTGGTGGCAGCCACAAGTCGAATACGTATTACCCAACTAACTTTCGCAACTCATAACTTAAACTTGATCTTCCTCTGTTGGGCTTCGTCTGAAAATCCTTTCGCCTAGAAATGATTTGCCTAATTAAAGTATAACATCAAGTATTTGCCAAGTATAACTTGTTGTACACTCGAAATATTAAATTAAAATGCTTATCAGTTCATAGTTATTTATTCAAAGAAACGACAATTTCTACAGAAAGGAATCGAATTTAATCGCAGTTATTCACTACAAAAAAAAAAAACACATATGAAACCCTAGAAATTTATTTATTTTACATTTATTTAAGTTTAAGAATTTTCTTCGTGTGCAACCTAAAAGGCTGTGCCAAATTAAGTTTAGGTTTAATATCAAGTATCCGCCCCACACACACGCTTAGAGAGAGCGTTTATGGGCGAAGTGCGATTTACAAGACGATTTCAGGTGTTGGCATTTCAATCTACATTGAGTTGTCTAATCAAGCGGCACACGCTGCCTGCCCGTCTGTAAATTGAAACAATAAAGTGCTTGACTCGCACATTTCACACACCCACTCACTTTGACTTGCGGGTTGGCAGGACTGGAAGCATCGCACGTACGAGTACGGGCATAAATAGGCGGCATAAAAATAACTTAACACGTGTCGACAGTTTGGCAGCCAGGGCCCCCGTAAAAAAGCAGCCTCCAAGGAAATATCTCAAATATTTTCCTGCCTTTTTTCTCATGCCCCTTGTGTGCGCTGTGTTTTTTGTGCTTTTATTTGTGCAGGGCACGGGCAAACTGGATTTAGGAAATCACATCAGTGCGGGCTCCTCCGCCAGAGGATCATCATCATCATCGTCGTCATTGGCGAAAGAAGCGCGACAGAAGCGAGCGATGGGCGAGTACAAGGAGCTGAATGACATCATTGACGAGCTGGAGGAGAATAGCCTGGCCCAGAAAGCTAGTGCCACTCTGCCGGCGGCCAGTGTGCCGCAGCAGGGCCAGGAATTCGACTTGGACAGCATGCCGCCACTGACCTACTACCTGCTGCTCCAAAAGCTGCGACAGCGTAAGTTCCTTCAGGGCACACGCCGCGTATACGCAATGTCAGGTGGATATAAAAAAGGGAGATGGTCGCGTGCTGAAATGTGAACGAAATAATGCCGCTGGTTGAGCTGGAGCTCTTCTAATTGGATCCCGAAACACGTTCGCATTCACGCCACCATCTCCATTACTTATTTTTTGCAGAGGAAAAAACATAGCAGAACATAACAGAATGTTTCATTACAAAAAGTTCATTCGGCCAATTTCAGTTTTTCATTTCATTTGAACCCTTTGTTTCCAATTCTACTGTGTTCATTTGTCAATCGCTAAATCTTTTCACAGAAGTGAACGGGTGAAAAATATAAAATTATTTTTTAGTTGGCTGTCCTCCGTTCCTGTTGAAATATTAGGTGTTGTGTTGATATATCTAGAAATTTTTGAACCACTCCTGACTTATAAAGATGAAAGCATTTATAAATGCATCTTATTATAGTTAATTTATTTATATTATCTTTAAAGCACTGTTAATTTCCAGTGATTTAGTCATAAGTTTTTTCTGTGACTTTCTAATTTGAAGTCATTAAACAGTTATAATGTATATCTTTTATAATAATATCTGTCCGTAAAACATTAAATGGCTTTAACCAAGTTCTATTTTTGACGGAAATTCGTAATTTTGGTTGCTTAAAACTACTCAAAAATTACCCAATTATGTAATATATATATTTTCTCTGTATTTAAACAGTGCAGAGTAGCGGCGAGCCCGCTTATCGCGTGAGAACGCCACGCCTTGGCCGCAGCATTGACTTTCAGCAGCTCCTGGACAACGGAGGAGGTGTGGGCATGGGAATGGGAGTGGGGGGCAGCGAGGAGGCCACTGGCGGGCAGTTCATGCAGCGCATGATAAAGAAATCGGTGCCATTCAAGCCGCGCCTGGGCAAACGTGCTCAAGTGTGCGGCGGCGATTGAGTCACAGTCACGACAAGGACGCGAGGACACGGCATGAGCAAACGGAAAATGGAGGACGGCGGACGGTGGACGGTGGACGGAGGACGATCCCAGGACAAGGTTGAGGCCAGGCAACTGGCCCTCGAGCTAACTTAACCCCCTTAATGGCCAGCTGAATTCGACGCGACGCAAAAATAATCCACATATAGTATCACATAGTGAATGAGTAGTGACTAGCGCTATAACCCCGTTTTGAGAGGAACTAAAGATGTGTATATATAGTACATAACATATATTAATTATTTATTTCAATAAATTGCAGCCCCCAAAAGTTTTGTTTACCTGCCGCGCGACGAAATTGCATTCAATGTATTAACATGGTCATTTCATGATGACCTCTCGCCCATGCCTTTGGTTTTTGTCGTTTACAATTTACGTTATTATGTTTTCACTCGCTGGTAAAATTAATGAAAGTTTCATAGCCAGTCGCAGGGTGCGAAATTGGAAAAGTGTGGCTGGAACTGCATCCGTTGCCACTGCGGTGGCAGCAACATCATAAAGTGCAACTGCAATGTGTGCGCGTGAAAACCGATAAAGTGCTTATATCAGTGCTACCCAAAAATCCCGGTGCCACACTTTTGGCCAAACCAAAAGCTGCTGGCTTTATTCGGCCTGATGAAGCATACAAATATTTTGCAGCGATTGCAATGAATATTTCCGCTCGAAAAATTCAATGGTATACTATTATAAGTGTATTTTCAGTTGAAAGCTTTTATTTGACGTTTTTATTAGTGGACGGTTTTATTCAGAGCTATTTAATTTTGAATACAATTCTGCAACTGATATCAGTGAAATTTATGTTCGATTTGGCAGTTCCTAGGAAATTTAAATTTTTTACCTTAATTTTGGTTGCGTTATTAAATCAACTACCGAGTAAAGCATATGATTTTAGAGAAAATTCAAAGCTCCAAGGCCATTTGCGTTTAGTTTGATGAAAGATTTTCATATAAATATTTCTCTACTAACCCGGTTAAATACTTAAAACTTATCACGAATTAAAATGAAAAGTCATTCCATTCCATTTCCATTCGTGTTGACGCAGCTGTTTTCACAGCCTCAGCAGCTGGAAGTTTTCGCAACTCATTAGAAACTTGCCACATGCCAATTAGTTGGGTTAACCAGGCATGCTACATCCGCTTCAGCAGCAGCAGTGATGTGATCCACAATCCCCGTTTAAGCCATCTCCAATTACTGACCCCAGGTGGTTGTGGAAATCCGTAAGTTAACCGTTTGGGGTAAGACTTGGGCTCACATGCATTCCGGGATGGATCATACATCACGCAACCGGCAATCGACGGAGGAGCTAAGCATAGGATATATATCTGCCTGAATCGTGCTTAAATTGCGATAATGGCCACACAGGCGAGCCTCTCGACCGCCTCGCCCCGAAGGAGATATCGAAACATTATAACTGCAAAATGGTAATAAATTTCCCGCCACCTCCTGGGGATACTGAACCGAAAAAAAGAGCAGGTGGCCTGGAAGGAAAGTCGCGAGCCAGACACGCACACGAAAGGAAAGCTCCACTCTGAAAAATCAAGTTTTCCTTTTGTAAAGTTGGGACAAGGCAATAGTTTGACAAGTAAGCAAATACTTTTGAAGCTCTTTTTCATTCCGAAAAGTTATGAACTTGGCAAGAAACATCGTTAAAATCCGGTGTTCTATTGTTGAAGGATATCCTTATTAATATAATTTAAAGAAAGTTTCACACATTTAAATGATTTTCATTTCTGAAAAAAATGTTAAATTGTACCAAGAGCAAAAATAATTTATTCTTATTTACATAAACAAGTTGAATAAAGTCTTTATTCGTTTATTTTGATTTTAGAATTTTGCATACATTTTTTAGTACAAATACAAATAGTACAAATATTTAATTTTTAAGCCTTTGATAAAAGAAAAAACTTTTAAATTTAACTCCTGCATCTCTCTTTTAAAATTCATGGCCGATTAGAATAGTTATTTTTAGAACACACATTTCTTAAACTGGGCCCTGGGTCCCCATTAATATTTTGTAATGTGTAGGACCGGGAATCGTTCGGAACGGAACTTTGCATGACAGCGGGCGTAGATTTACAGTCGGGTCGTTGCGTAAGGTTAAACTACCTTAACTTAACATCGGCTGGCACTGAGCCGGCTTCCTGTCTACGTGGGTCCTGTGCCCTGTTCCTGCCCTATCTCACATATGCAAAATGATAAGTTGATTGTGCCAAAGTACACGTAGGTACCTACATAACATACATATACACATGTGCGTGCAAGGAGAAATCACTTTGCCTGATTAAACGACGCCATTCCGGTTGAAAAACATTCGTTTTGGATGTCTGTCTGCCCGGCCAGCACTCACTCACCTTGGGCAAACCAAAGGCGATCTCCTCTTCGCCATTAAGGTGAATTGTTAAAAATGTCTGCTAATATGGCAGCTCTCAGCTTCGACTGCAACCCTTATTTATGGAGCCGCAACCAACTGATTTAAATTGATGGCCCCATTTGCCCCCTTCTCCTGCTCCTGCTCCTGCCCCTGCGGGTGTGGCACTCACTTAATCAAACTTCAGCCAAGCCGAAAAAGGCTTCAAATTGGCTTTGTGTGTTATGTTGTGTTGTGTTGGCCACAAAAGTGGGCAAGATTATTTATGTGCCTTTGATGTTGAGCACACCTGCATAATGACTGTGCGACTGTATCGCAACTTCAGCATCAAATATTAATTAGGAGGGCCTGCCGACCTGTCGAACTGATGGATAAGTCGTGATTATTCGTCTCTTCGAGTGACTTATGATACGTCTGCCACTAACTTACGTTGGCATTTGGCTGGCCAAGGAAATTGACAGGCAATTGGCTAAGACCACATTTGATTCTAAACGTTGGTTGGCCAAACTGTCAATCAGGCTTCCTTAATTTCTCAAGGCTGCTAGAGTTATCATCATTTTCGTTGATTATCCACTCAACTAACAAAAACTCATTAAAAAAGTTTCCTTCCTTTACCAAAGAAATCTTAGTAATTTTCCGGCTAAGGTGAAATTTAAAAAACATTTGGCCAACATTTGTGCGATTTCCACAAACCTTCCACTCATTGCCAACTATTTTGTTTCGGGGCTGACAAACTTTTCTATTTCTGGACTTTTTAAGTATACGGTACTCAGCTGAGAGCCGTAGCCAAATACTAAAAGTTCGGAATGGAAATCCCCCAGCCCAGCAAATGCAGTTACGCCTGAAGAGCTCTGGGCTATAAATCCGGTGACGGACAGGTGGGCGGCAACTACGGCTACAACTTTTTTGGGGCCATTTCCATGCACATACACTGAGTTCTTGTTGCCACTGCAATTTCTGCTGCCCTTGCATGGCATCGGGAATTTAGAAATTGCAAATGCAGCAGCAGCCACATTACCACACACACAATTCCAACACAATGCTCTTGCTCCTGCTGCTGCTGTTGCTGCAATCGAGGCCTTCTGAAGAGGACGAGGTCATCCAAAGCCAGGGATCATAAAAGCGAGCGAAAACCAATCGAAAATCCAGTTTTTGGCAATACGCGTCAGGGCCCCCTTGGCAATGGCAGTGGCAGTGGCAGTGGTCCTATAGTGGCTTCGACGTTGCCACTGACATTGGCATTTGAAAATCTCAGCCTTGTCACGACCTCTGTTTCCCTCCGGCTTTATTATACAGTAGGACTTCTCTAATCCAAACGATAACAGTGAGCGACAATATTAAGTGACTAAAGTAGTTACTGTGTACCAAGGGGACTTTATGTAAGGTCTTAAAAATTTCAAAAAATCATTTATTCAATTTACCTGTATTTCTATTAAAAATTTGTTCTATAAACTTAGACTAAATCTAAAAGTACAGACTACTCATTTACTTACATTTTCTAGTAACTAAAGTTTACTTAACTTACAAAAAAAAAAAAAATAAAAAAAAAATTTGTGTTTATTATTTATTTTATTATTTTGTTTTTAAGTCACAAACTGCCCAACTGAAAACAAAAATCCCTTATTAAAAAACAGATTAAAACTGTAAGAAAAAACGAGAAAATAAAAAATGCAGCAACACAAAATAAAAATAATAATAACTAGAAATTTTAGCGTGTACAACTAACTCAAAATAATTTGTTTTCTTTTTTACTTTACAACTTTAAAAGCTGCCACTTAGTACAGATGTAAAACTGACTTTCAAGCAAATGACGTATTGAGTCCCTAGAGTTTTCGTTAAAGTATGAAATTTCAATTGAGCAAAAGCGAAGTTTGAGTTAAGGAAGTTCAAAGTTCAGGGAAATTCACAAAGTTTGGCTGTCAAACTGTCTTACAATCGTATTGCTTGCAGGAAGTTTGTTTGACTTAGAGGGGGTCCACTGTAGTCGCTGTGCTGTTGCTGGGTGAGTGTGCAACACTTTGTTCTGTTGATTTTTATTTAATATGCGAGTGACTCTGCAGGTTCCTGCCAGTAGCAATCCACGCCTGCACGCATGACTGAGCTCTTGTCCCGACCCCAGTCATCATCCATCAATTTGCCTATGACATTCGGGCTGATGTGGCAAATTTAACGCAACTCTGGCTCTGGATTGTTGGCTTTCCTGCCAGCGACGTTCGTTTTCGTTTAATTACTGTCAATTAGACAAACATTGTGGTGCTGTGGTGGCCGGAGGCCTGCATATAATCAAATTACATGCCACATCGGGATGGTCAGCTGACCAGCTGACTGGCTTAAATGTACACAGTGCCGTGCCAGCAATCAGAAAATCGGGCTGCCACAGACCGATTCCAATAAACTGGCGCCAGAAGGATGCGACGATGTCCTTGAGGAGCGCCGCTCGCAAGGAAGTCGCTTTCAATTACGCCAGTTTACCCGGTAGCCATCCTGGCATGACTTTTCCTGCCACTGGCACTGCCACTGCCACTGCCATGGCCACTTCCACTTTCATTGAGTGACAGACAGGCGGAGGTCGGAGGCGGGATTGGGTTATAAATATTTGTTCGATTTCATTTTACCCACCCACTCTACTAAATAACCCAGCAGAAATCTGTTTCGTGCGCCGCCTGCTTAATATAAATACAAATCAAATACGGCCTCCTGACGGCCATTAATTGTATCGTGAACTCATGCATCGCACAGAGTTTTCCTGCTCCTCCTGCTCCTCCACTTTTCCCCCCGGGATGGGAGTCCGTGGCGTGCCAAGTTTGTTGCTCCTAGCCGACGGGCAGGTAATGAAAAAATTAAATGAAACAGCACGCAAAGCGCCTGAATCGCAAGTACATATGTTTGCTTAAAGACGGACTAATGAATAAAAGATATAAATAGTTTAAAGCCCACTGCTGTCGAGTTGTTGAGTGGAATTAATTTAGTTCATTAAATTTTAAATATTTAATATCAACTAGAAAAAACTTTGAGGTTTGAATGTTGTACATTTAATTTATTCAAACATTTAAGATTTTTTTAAATACCAAACTAATTATTTGAAGTTGAGAGTTAAGTTATTACTAACATTTTCATTTATTGAAACTTTAAATTTAATTTAAAGAAACAAATATTTTATAAAAGAAACAATTGAAAACTAACGATTTAATTTAATAATTAAAATTAAAATGGGCAAACTATTTTTTCTCAGTGATCTGAGTAAATTGTTACAAACAATTGAGTTCAATTTAAATCGATTTTCAATATCTAAAACAAGTGCAGCTAATGAGGAAAATTAAGTGGATGAATAGTGAATGGAAAAGCGCATCGAGCACTCTGGATTGGATAGCGTGACAATGTTAAATGCCATATCACTCCCACACATGGCCACATGGCCACTTGGCCACTTGGCCACTTGGCAATGAACTTCTGTTTTGGGGGTCGGGGTCGATCATGGATTTATTGATAGATGACCCTGCCATTCAAGTGAACTTTTGCTAACGGACATTTATAATTGACAGCCTATTGCTCGCTTTCCTGTTCGATTGCTCGTTTGGAAATAATTATAATAAATCGCCAGCTGACAGGAGCAGATTGCAGGCTCAGTGGCTTTTGGGACAACACACGCGCTCCCGTTGGTAATTAACTTTTTAGTTGATTTTGGCCTGGTTTTGGTTGACTATTTGGGCACATGAACCTTTTCACGTCACTTTGCAGGGGTCGTGGCAATTATGACGTAATTATGACGTTGTTGGCCATATGCAAATGAGCATTCTGCGCGCTGGGGTCGTTTTGTGACTTTTAATTGCTCTTGTGCCAGTCGATGGGTGCCTCACTTCCGTTTCCGCCTTGCCCCTGCTGCATGTGGGCGTGGCTGGTGACCACTACGGTTGTGGGTCATTTCGGTTGCATATTGGCAGGTGGAATAACACAAACCGCTTAAAGTGTCAACTTTAAAACGCTCTGCTAATTGCACTCAACGTCCGGAATAAACTACAGACCAAATTTGTTGCACTTAATGAGCAAATTTACAAAACATTTGAGCACAATTACCGAACAATTTAAGTTAAATGAACTGTTTCAGAGGTTTTACTTTCCTTTTTTTTCCTCCGCTGCCCCAAATTATTTATAAGGCTAAAGCAAAAACACACAGACGACGCTGATGAGGCAATGAAGGAAGAAAGGAGCGAAATCTCAAAAATAAATAAAAAAGGAAACGACAGCTAACCGGATTAGCGTGATTATGTACATATATTTTGTACATTCTGGCAGAATAATTACTTCATTAGCTTTTGAATTGCCGTTAATTTCAGACACATTTCACAAGTCTTTATTAAAGACTTATCTTTAATAAATAACAGAAATATCTCCCTAAATCGCTGAGAACTTAGTTTAATTATTTAATTTGAGTTTGAAACTTATCTTGGACGCCATTTGTCTTATGAACTTTTAAGTAGTTATCTTCAAAGTTTGATCTTATAGTTTTTTTGCTTTTGTAACACAACTTTAATGACTTTTCGAAGAAAAGTTTAATATTGGAATTCATGTTAATAATTTACTGATTTATTTTAAACTTTATTTGAAAGATACTATAGTCACTAAACTCAGAGAAAAAATTGAACAAACATTTAAACAACGTAAAGCACACTACTGGCTTAAATTATTTTTACCGATAACGTATACCAACAAATACAAAAAAAAAGACTATTTATAATACTTTTTATTGAGTGTGTTTGTTTTTGCAAATCTCCAAATTTATCTCTTCGCAAGGGATTATTTTTCTGTTTTTTTAAAGAGGAACATAAATTTTAGCCCAGAGCAAAGTTTCTGTATTTTGCTTTGTTTTACTCTGCTTTTGCAAACTTTATTATATAGTAATCATACCTCCCACAGCATAAATATATGCATAAATATAGGCAATGTGAAAAGAGGATAAGTGGGGAACTTAAAACCAACTGGCTGCCGAGTTGGGAAAGTGGCTTTGGGGCTAGTTTTCATTGCTGGCACTTGATGGCAGTTTTATTGATTTGTTGTTGCAAACTTTTCCTTTTTAGATGGCTCGAATTTATGGCCCCAACATTACCAAACAAAAGCGACCGAGAGAGACCCTGAAAACGCCGCCAAAAAATTTGCATGCGCCGAAGCCAAGGCTGCTGTACTATAGTTTGTTTTTTGCTTTTACTGTTTTTCGTTTTTCCCATTTTGTTGTTCGCATTTTGTGCCACAAAAATGTTGACCAACAAATTTAAACAGCGTACGCCCATTTACTTCCCGTTCCTTTCATATATTAACGATCCCTTCTGCATATAATGTTCATATATTCTCATTCCTTTTTTTTTTGCGCTTGTAATGCGCCGAGGAAGACAAAAAGCATTAGCATAAAACGCTTGTGAAGCAATTTCGTGCACTGCGCAAAAAAGCGTGCTGTGGGAATTGTTTGAAGCGTTTCGCGTGGAAATTGCTGGCCCAGCAGCACGCATCAAAACCGCACGCGCTAATTAAAAGAAATAACCAAACAAAAAACTATGAAAACAAAGGGGGAAACGCTGAAAAGCTGAAACGCGGGAGCGACACTGTTTGCCTGAGCATATTACTCATACGCCGCTTGGTACGTGCGCCTCGCTGGCAAATTGTTTTTAATTAATTTGTATGACCTTAAACTTTACTCCATGTCCTTTGATTCAAGGCGGCACCCGTGTGACTCATTATTAAAAATAGAAAGCAATTAGATTTGCTAGCCACAAAAAAGGCCTAACACTGACCACTACAAAGGGTTTTGAATCGCTCGCTCTGCACTCGAGTTTAATTTGGCCAAAGTGTTAAGCAGTGGCCACTCCAAGTGGGTCAAAGGAAATGGAAAAGTCAATATGGGAAACCTATCGAAGCGTTAACGGTGACAGACAAGGTTCGAGGAAGGGTCCTTGGCCAGCTTCATTTAGTTTTCACTCGAGTCCACCTCCACTCCCACACATTGTCGGTGGGGCGCGGCAACTATTGCAATAAATATGAAGGTCACACACGACTAAGCCACAAAATGTCACGTGTTCGTCGTGTGGGCGGATATTGGCTGTCCTGGCCAATAAGGCAGAATCAGAGCTCTGGATTGGATATTCACACAGGATAACTTCCATAAATCGAACCAGCATCTGCCACATAAATATTTATAGGTATCCAAGCACTTACAAATTAAGAGCAATAAAAAAACATAGAATTTATAATGGGTATAATATAGGCTTAAGTTAAGAAATCCTTTTGGTACAATATGTTAATTTGTGTAATATCCTTTCCTTAAAATATTTGACCAAGAAACCAATTGTTTTCAAAATAAAACATAGAAAATAAACGCTGCTGTAATAGATAAAAAAATTATACGAATTTAATGGGTAAACATTAAATATTTTTTGAGATGTAACAAATTCGATTATGCGAAGTTCGTCTGTAAAGTAATTTCAGCGAACCCTTGGCCCCGACGCTGTTCATTTCACCTGGCCTAACCCAAGTGCCTTTGGCCATCCGGGAATGACTTATCCTAGTTGGTGGCTACTGGGCCTGGTTGCTTTTTAATCTGTTTCCCCTTTCCAGGCTGATTTTCATTACCCAGCCGCCGCTGGAGCTGTTGCCAGGCGAACGCCTCGTCAGAGGCTTATAAAAAATAAAAAATGTAGACAAGGGCCGCCAAGTGGCGTCCTCCGCTGCCGAAGGCAATTGGGCAACGCATTATGTCGTAGATTATGGCTTATGCATTATTTATGTGGGTCAGCCGACGAGCGGCCAAGCGGCCCTTAATTGGATCGCAATGTGCCTTAATGTGCAATCCGGCGACGTCCTTCCAACGGCTATTTTAAGATGCCCACTCAAATACATATTTCACTGCAGCCCACGAGTAATTTTCCCGTGTGTAATTCTGGCTTAATGTTAACGGGCGAGTTCACTAAAAAGTAAATCCGCACACTTATTAAAGAGAGTGAAATGAATACTGGGCCGGCTGATGTATGCAGGTGTTATGGAGTTTAGCCAGTCTTTTTCTATTTAAAAAAATTATATAAAATTATTATTATATTTAAATGGTATTGCAAACTTTTTTAACTTTTTACGGCTTGTTTTATTTTTTTCACCTTAACCTCAATCAATTTAACGTTTAAATTTGGGTTTCTGTGAATTTATAAAATACGATTTCATTACGTACCCACTTTAATTTCGTAACTCTGCGTTTTATTCTGATTCAACAAATATTAACAACCCCTTAAAACAAAGTAACTTGTTTGTAATTTACCTCAATATTTTTCGTGCGATTTCCAAAAAAGCTAAGCCAGCACACTAATTACTCGCATAGAGCTGGTAAAATTAATTTAGAACCGGCTAATTTATGGAGAGTTAACACAGCGCTTAGTGTATTTTTTTTTGTTTGAAATAGAGGGAAATTTCGCGTGTGGAACACATAGCTCGCCAAAAGCGGCACCAAAAACATTTGAAAGTTGCAGCCACACACAAAAACTGAAAGCTGAAAACTGGCACCATGCCAAGGTGGCTCACTGCTCCGTGGGAGGAAAGTGGAAAGTGGGTCTGCGAGGCGGCCTAATGGAATTGAAGGGCGGGCACTGCGAGGGCCAAAAGAGAAAATTTCACGCATATTAACACAGAGCCCTGCACACAGCCAAAGGCCAGGAGAGAGAGCCAGTTTTACTCAATGAATCACGGACAACAGCTGATTTATATTTGTAAGCCAACAATGTGTGCGTGTGTTGGCAGCGATTGGTGTCCTTGAAACTGTTCAAGTACGCTCGACAAGTGCACCAAGTGTCTCATTGTGCATTTCCCTGTGTGTGCGAAGGCCACTGGTATCAGGACAAGGACCAGGCCAAGTCCCAATCCCCACTCCCTACTCCCCATTCTCCAGCCCAAGTTCCCATTCTCAGTCTCAGTCCCCCAGGCGCATCCATGTCCCTTTTCCTGGCTGAATGGGCGGGAAGACAAAAGTCCAAGCCACTGCAGATAATTGACAACGAGCTGCTGAAAATCAATTGAGTGACTTTGCATGTACGACTTTACCCCCAATCGGACCACTCGGTATTGTTAGTGCTGTTGCGGTTGTTGTTAGCCTCCCCCAGTGTTGACCACCTTTGAGTGGCCACAGTAAATGTTTTTGGGGGGAGACCGAAAGGAACAAGTCAGAGGTCTTTAGTCAATTGATTTGTTACAAAAAATACCTGAAGTAGTTTTCGTTTCTCTTCTATAAATAGAGCGCTAAAACAACGCCTTACCACTTAACATGTAAATCCCGAAAAGGTAATTGGTTTCTATTGCAGTAATTTTGCAGCTAATATTTACTTTAGGTTACAGCCTATATTTACATTATTTGATGCCCTTGGGCAAATAACTGTTGTCAAGTGTTATGCAAGCATGTAAACTTATTGAAACTAATTAACCACTGGAATTGAAATTCCATTTGTTTATTTTGGTTTGGTAAATTTATGAAAATGTTGGGATAAAAACACAAAAACAAAATCTAAAAATATTAGTAGGCATCTAAAAAAGTTTTTAATCTGTTTTTTTGCTTATTTACCATTTTTCTTGGGAAAAAAAGGGAACAAAATTGCCTAACAGTTTTAAGATACTTGAGCACATAAAGTTTAAGGTACTAGTTTACTAGTTAACTTAAGTTAATTAGTACTTCCTTGCGATAGTTTGTGTGGCATTGGTTTCACATCAACAAAGTTTCATTTTTATTTATTGCAATAAGTTGTTTTCTAAGATTTTTATACAATTATAAAGTTAAATTATGGTAGTCATATAGAAGTTTTTCCAAGAAGTTTTTCTCATTAAAAGCAGAAGACGGTATCCAACTTCTGAAGAGTAAGTTAATCAAATACTTTTAATTGAAGGTACATATGTAGGTGGGAGTGGAATTTGAGTTAACACAGTGAAAGGAAAGCGTTATGCCCCTTTAGAAAAGCTGTAAAAAATGCTGTAAAAATCCGATTTGTCATCACTGGTATTGGTTACCAAGGGACATTGTTCTGCTCCCCAATACATCGTCACAAAGACGGAAAGCGCGCTAAAACTGAATGAATGAAATCCCACCACAAATGTCGTTGGCATCTTTCGCCCGTTAGCTGTTACTGAGTGACTGGGTGTTCCTGGGATGCTGGGATGGGTCTGCATCTGTATTTTGCCGCCTGCTGTTGTGGTTTTGTGGCCCACAGCTGGCTGGCTTCACTTAACCAGCGGGGTATTGGCTCAGGTGTTCCTGTGCCTCGTATGGGTACCCACTACCTGGGATTCGTGGGATTCGTGGGATGTGTGTGGGCGAGGGATCGCATTGTTTGGCCCCGTAGGCTGGAGTAAACACGCTGGGCACAGACGGCGTGTCGCTTGCTCTCTTTGCTGTTTGATTAACGTTTTAACGATTTGCGCAAACAATTGCGGCCGTAACAGCAATCACTAACAAGGAGCAACATATATACGCGGATTACCACTTGTGGGCCTGCATGTTTTCACAGCCTACCGAAGGATGTGCTGTTATTATTACTCCTTGCGTTGGCAAAGCAATTTTCGACATTTACTCAAGCACAAGGGAGGAAATTGTTTTATTTTATTACGTGTATTTTTCTTGTTTCGAAATGAAATGTATTCGCAAAATAAAGGAGAACGAAGAGCTCTATAGTCGACTAAGCTGCTACATAAAAAGCATTTTCTTTGACGGTATTAAAGACTAAACTTTCTATTTCAATAATTAATTTGATATTGTGCTCAAAACACTTTCTTGGCTCTGTCTCAAACACTTGCTCAAAAATAATATATCCTTGAGAGAGCTCACTGATTGTAGTTCCTAGAAGTACATAAGTAGAATGTTGTGTTCCCCGGAAAACTTTATTTGCTGGCTGGCGAAAATTAAATTCCATTTGATACACTCATAAAAATTAATTTCTAAATTTTAGAAATCTCGCCTTTAAATTGCACCAACCTTTAGAAATAGTAATATATTTCTTGTTTTTAGTCAGAAATACAGAAACCCGTTCTTAATATGAATTTTTAAGAAAGAACTTTTCACAAAAATAGAAAACTGAATTTTTGTCTGTCTTTTAAGGCGATAGCAACAACAACATTTTTAAAGTTTTTAAAGGTGAAAATCGCCTTTAAAGTTTTTAAGGCATTTGCAATAACAACATTTTTGTTGGGACTTTAAAGGTGAACATCGCCTTTAAAAATCAAGAAAGGGAAAGCATTTAAAATTAGAAAATTTTTTTTTTAACATGCGAAAGTAAAGAACGAAAGAGAACGGTAAAACGCGACCGCGTCGGCTGTGATTTCGGCGCGTGCCACTCAGTGCAAAAGTGTATGGCAGTGAGGATGGAAGGAAGAGCTACTGAAAAGATTAAAAGGTCAAGCCTTTTCTAAAACGTTTGCAGGTAATTAAACATTTCTATATATTTATATTGTAAATATGGAAATCTAACTTGTAATTACATAATTAATTTTTCAGAAATAAACGTCACGGAGGTATCGTTGGGGAGTCTGGAGTGGGAGCAGATTGGGGAAGGAGTAATTTTCTTCAACAACTCGATAAAGTGGCAAGCAACAAAAACGGTAAGTTAAACAACTCAACTTTTGTGCATTCTTACATGTGCACATACATACAAATGTTAAAAAGTATATGTAATTGTCTCATCTGCACAGCGTCACGTCTATCTCTCTCTCGCTCGCTGACCGATTTGAGCACGCAAAAAAACGTGTGTCTTCTTATTCTCCCTTCTCCTTTTTTACTGCGAGCGAGCGAGAGAGAGAGAGAGATACTTAGTTTATACTATGCTATTTCATGAATTCTTGAATGCGTGAATTAAAAATAGCCCCTGTTTATACGTTAGAGACGAATGCATGTATCATGATACAATTACATAAGGTAGTCTCGTCGGCTGCCAAACCGTTCGTATTTTACTCCCTTAATGTTCAGTGCCTACTCGGTTTTTTTTCGAAACCTTAACCCTTGTGGAACAGAAAAATGTCGTTTTGCTGTTTTTGTCTCCATGACGTGATAGGAGTTAAATTAATGCACGTTCCGAAATTTTCGGCGAGAAGACAACTGTGGGAGAACGCTCTGGGCTGCAGCCTTGGAAAAAATTCAAAAATTTGCGATACGCATTTCCATGCCTCAGTGGAAGTCTGTAACAAAGACGGGGCTAGTTTTGAAAAGAAGGCGTCTAGTTGATGATGTCAAACATAAAACTATTAAAAATTAAATTACAAACAAATATTCAATATTTATTATTATACATATCAGCTTTAAACCCCATGCACCATCTAAGGGTTAATATACAGACTGACATTTGTCATGGGAGTATTTTTTGTATTTTTTATGTTAAGGGAGTATATTTTTTTATTAAGGGAGTATTTTTCCCGACGAGACTACCTTATGTAATTGTATCATGGCATGTATTCATGTCAGCAGAGTTGCCAGAAGTGTAATTTGGCAAAAAATGTAAGTAAAATCCGTTCACACTATTTGTATTGGCGTTGCCACCTAATTAATACAATGTTAAGTTGGTAGCTCCTCTCCATTTCACCCATGACGCTGAATTCATAGTCAACTTTCGTGTGTTGCCGAATACATGCAATGGTGTTTATACACACCCATTTCATGAAATGATTGCATGAAATGGGCTACGTATAAATCCAGTAAGAGATAGACGCGACGCGACGCGAATGTTCCGTCTAGAAAATTCGTTTGAATTTCGCTGATCACTTTTGTTCGCGTTTGTCAAAACTGAAGCTGCATTTGTAAAGGCACTGATATATTTGTTGTGCGCGATTAAAAGTAGCTTTAATATACATGTTTATGTATGTTTGTACAAGCTATTATTTTTTATATATTTTAATTTTCATACATTTATTGTTAACTTATTTGTTTTTAATTTTTTGTTTTTCAGAACAACTTGCCCAACGAAAACAATTTAGTAAGTATGGAAACAAACATATCTGTGTTTTTACATAAGTAGTTTTATTTACAAAAATTATTATTACAGGCGGACGTGTCGCAAATATTGATTGAGGCGAAGTATATATTTAAAATATGAAAATAATAAAATGTATTAAAAACAAATAAAATATTTAAAATAATAATTTTTTTCTTTGCAGAAGTTTTATTTCAGAAAAAATATTTCATGTTTAATAAAACATTAAATATTTTTCTAAATTTGAAGGCGTCTTCTAAAAAAGAAGGGTAATTTTTTAAGAAAAAAAAATTCAGGTTACATGAAATATTTTTTCTTAAAACAGTACCTATTCTTTTTAGAAGACGTAACGTTTTAAGAAAAGATATTTCAGGTTACAAGAAACATATTTTCTTAAAACATTACTTCTTCTAAAAAAAATAGGTACTGTTTTAAGAAAATGTATTTCTTACTCGAAGAATTTTTAAGAAAGAAATGACCATTAATTTAAGAAGTACATTTTCCTTAAAAAGAAGGTCACTCGCCTTTGGCTAAAATTTAAAGGTCAAATTTCTTATTTTGAAGGCGAAAATGAAGGTTTTTTTTTATGAGTGTATGCACATTTTAAATGTTAACTCAGTGCTTTAATGCACTTAATTTCAGTCTTTGTAGTAAGGGTTACAAAAACTTAATAAAGGTGGCTAATTAAAGTGCACATTATGGGGGAGGCTGGGAAGAGATTTCCCTGTTTATGAAGGAGCTTTATTACTGTGACAGCTCAGGATGCTGCGACATCTCCAAGGACTCGGTTTATTTTTCACTCTGGAGGAGATCGAAGCAAACAACGGCGCTGCCGGCAATCAATAGTGGCTTCATTATGACGGTCTATTTGCAGATTGTACTCTGTTAGCTAACTAGGTTCTTGGGTTGGGTTGGGTTCTGGGTTCTGGGTCCGTGGTTCTTTGCACAACCAGTAAAAGGGCGGAAGGGAAGGACTGCACTTCGGCTTATTGCCTACGCGCAGCTAGCAGCCATTTCAGCCATTGTTGACTTGTTTGCAAATTGGTTTCACCAGCGGAATTCTTCGAACCATGTCCTTTGCATTGGCAGGAGCATCTCCTTCTGTCGCTGGCATCCTCCTGCTGCTGCTGCCATCATTTCAAATTACTTCGTTGCGTAAATTAGATGGCCTCCCCGCTCCCTTTTTCCCCTCATTTCCCCTCAGTTGACATTCCACCGCGTTCTTGGCAAATGTATGTGTATTTTTCATCTTCTTTGTAGTACAAAATTTGATTTTGGTTTTGTTGAACGCGGCTAATTTCATTTTGTCAGACCTCGACCTCGACCTCCTCCCTGAAATTGTAATGCTGAGTGATGTGGCAGGCCTAATTTCATTAAAAACGGTGCAAAAAGGAGGAACGAAAAAACCGAAATGCTTAACAGATTTTTGGTGAAGACAAAAGAAAGTACCAAAAATAAAAAAAAAACAAGTAGCAACTGGCAACCCAGCTCATTTTTAACTTTCTGCGAGCTTTTTATTTAACTTTAACCTTTTTCATGAGTCTGCCAGTGTGTGTGTGTGTATGTGTGTGCTCCTTAATTAGAAGCCGTTTTCACTGGCAGCACTCAAGGACCTCCATACCATCCCATACCCTTACCCAAACCCACCCAATCTTCGACAGTCTAATGAGCCTGAGCCTGATTCGGATTCTGATTTTGATGTTGATTCCTTTGGCTGTTCGCGCTTCGACGCTGTTAAACATAATCAGGGTTCAATAAACACAACGCTGCGAGGTTCTATGAACTCTCCTCGACTCGATGGCTGAAAATGCAAATCAACAGCTTAAAATTTAATTTAGGCGTTAGCAATGTAAATAAACTGGGGACGTGGAAGGAGGACTCCCCGCTCCCAGTTCCCCGTTCCCCGCGATTCTGTGTACTTAGGAGCAGCTCGCCTGAGTGACCATTTATGATTTGGGCCTTGTCCCAAATTCAATTCCGAACATTTGGTTAACTTTGTTAAAAAGTCGAAATTAAAATAAGGCAAAAAGTCGCTGGCCCAGCTAAGAAAAAGAAATGTGTTGACCGCATTAAGGTCTTTTTTGACTCCCACGCCAGCCGCAACTTAGTTAAAGTTGCGTATCCGCCGCGTGTTACAGAATAAATTGAAAGAAGAGGCCAGCCAGTAACTTTCTCTCTCACTCAGTCTAGCGTTTTTCATTATTTTCGTTTCTTTTTCGGCCGAATCGTACAAATTGCACGGCTCAAAGGGAAGTTGATGAGCTCGCGAAGTTGGTTATAAATTTTGTTGAAGAATGATTTCATTTTGGGCCCGACAACGGCGACACGTTAATCTGCAGCGACTGAAGCGCCGCCGGTGGCTCCTGCTCCCAAAGGGCGAGTCCCGGGCACAAAGCCGGAGCTGACTCTATTGAACCCACATATAAAATCAATAATAGCATAAATAATATACGTGTAGAGTTTTGTGGGCAGAGCGAAAAAAAATGGAACGCCTGAGAGAGACAAAGGCCTAGGCCGACAAGGCCCATGGGCCAACGAAGGACCCGGGCACAGAGAGTCCTTCCTGACGACACAACGCAAAAACGAAAGCTAAACCAGAAAAAATTGGGGATGGCAGTGAGATGGGGCATTAAGAGTCAAAGGGGGCGGTAAACATGAGCAGGGACACGCTGAACCTTTAACTAACACACAAAAGGCTTTCTCAACGGTTTCTAAAGTTGCAGGCTACCAAACAGTGGCAAGACAAAAAGCAATCTACACTGAAAGGAATGCGGAGTTTTTACTTTTTAAATATTGAAATATCTTAAATTTGTTACATTTATAATCAAAGATTCGTCAGCTCTAATTCATAGTTGTATAAAATGGTATTGAGTGGTCTAATCGACCTTTTAAAGCCTTATTTCCTATCGGGATAAACAATAAATAAGCATAATTTCTAAATATTTTTATTTTAATTTTAAATTATTTATTTCCAATCTAAATGAAAGATTTTTTTGTAGTGTATTGTAAAGTAAAGTAAGAGCACTTGGAATGCTGGGAGGTGGATGGCTGCGGAAGAGTAGGGCGAGTGCAAAGTAAACATGTCGAATGAAGGATACTTAAGCCGCTCCGCGAACGAGGGTCGCCCGAACAGTTGATACACTGTTTGAGTGTACTTCATTGGCTAAGTGACTTTGAACTGGCTGCGGTCTATTTTTAAATTGATTTGTTTTCCGTAACACTTAACACAAAACCCTTTTTAAGGGAAAATACTCTCCTGATAGTGGCTGAGATTGTGGTTTGAATTTACTCGTCAAAGAATTTCTTAACAAATTCAAACATTTTAAGCAGATTAAACATACGTATTAGTTGAGTTTTAGACTGAAGGACTAAGTTTTGGTAAGCCAGTTGTTACAAGGAATTACTCAAAAATATTTAATAAAATACTAAGTCACTCATATTGTTAAGACCTTAGACTGTTTCCAAATCCTTATCGCTTAGCCCAACTCTTATGCTGAACCTCGTCCTGCATCTCCATCGCTCCACTTTATTTGGCTTCGCCACATTACAATATTATAAACAATAATCCGTTTCAGAAGGACGAAGCACAAATGGAACAATTCCTGGGATGCCAAGAGGGTGCCCAGACACTTTGACACACTCTTCCCTGCAGATGTCCTGGGACGTCGAGCGCCACTTAATGACATAAACACTGCCAGTGTCCTTTGGCCCGTGAGTTGTGGCATCTGGGGTTGCGGCATCTTGGGACCATCTCATGGACCAGCCCATTTCAGCCGGAGCTCCGGCGGAAGTTGTCCTAATGAGAAAAGCGTTGAGCCGCCAATCCACCATTGTCGTTCCCGTTCTCACAAATAACAACAAGAACCACAAGGACAACAAGGACAACTGAAGAGGGAACGCGAATCCCTGGCACTAATATTATTAATTTGCAACTTTTGTTGTTGGCAGTGTGCGAGAGTTAAGTCAAAGGCAAATATCATTCATGGCATTTAGTGGGCAATAAAATGCGCTGGAGAAGATGGGGTATTTTCATTTCCATTTCCACTTCCAGTCGAGTGGCTGGGGAAAATGCGAAACTGATTTAAATGCTTTCTTCAGCGTATTTCCGGCTTCGGTTGTAAATATTTGCTTAACTGATTGCACAGAGGAGAGTTGAAACACTCCTTCGAATTAAGTCCTTGTTGCTCTTCAGATTGCTTTTTGTGGTTGCTTCATTCACCCTGTTTCTGTTTTCGGTTTGTGCAATTGACATGCTTTTGTTAAACTTTTCATCGACTGGGCAGCAAATGGTGTGCAATATGAAATGTAAGATTTGCGGTCATCCCTGACGAATTGGTAACGCAAAAACTTGCAACAAAGTGCGAACAATTTGCGGTTAATAAAACCTATTAAAAGCGATTTAAACAGAACAAATAAAAGATTTTCGTCAATATAGATTGACAACATTTTTTAATTAAATTCTCCATCTCAGCCATACAAATCGCATCATTATGAGGGCCATGAATTTGATTAGCTTATGGCTAAATCCAAGCAGACACGCCAGCAAGAACAACAATCGCTAACAAAAATGCTCAAAGGCATTCATTCTATTTATCATTTATCCAGCCATTTATCGAAAGACATTCGAGATGCTGTTGGGGGTTTGGGGCCGGGGGGGGTTTCTCCTGATGAGATATTGCCAAAGCCAAAATAAATGGAGGCATTTACATTTAAAACATTTATGCGCAAATATTTGCCGGCTTTAAGGGCATTAGCCGTATCGGGCGTGGCATATTGTCTTACATTCGGTGTGGCTAACGGGCTGTGCACAGCATCCACTGAATCCATTCGAAAGTTTCCAGCAAATAAAACATCCATACACGAAACGCATGTATGACCAAACAATCTGGAACTCGACTGAATTAGTTGAATTCAAACTTTTTCGAGCGTAACTTGAAAAGTTTCAATTTGTGCATGACAATCTCTTCCTCTTTTTCTCTATCCAACTGTCTATCTGTCTTTCTGTCTTTCTGTCCGCGCTCAAACGTGTGTAACCCACACGTTGTGTGTACTTTCAGTTGACTACTACACTGAAGGAAAATTTTTAGCCGTGTAAAAAAATGTTCCTCGATTTTACTTCATTTAAAAACAAAATTTTTAAAAGAATCTGAGTCTAAAAGCAGTTTTTGTTAGGTAGTTTTTATATTTGGAATCTCAAGGAAAATGTAAAAATGTTTAAAGTGTGCCAATAAGTTCATTTTTGTAATCAGTAAATTAGTTTCTTATTTTAAGAAATGGCTTTTTGTAATGAAATTTTTAATAATTCATTAAAGACTATTCAGGGTTGTTGGATGAATTTCCTTGGAAGAAACATCCTCTCTTTAAAGATTTTTAAAGTGTTTTTTTCATGCATTTCAGACAAAATAAATTCTGCACAATAAATTCATTATTTAATAGCTTAAGCTTGTAAACATCTTTACTGAATTTCACAAAATATTTTTCTACCTGCATGAAGCTAAAAAGCTGACTGAAAAAGTTTATACAACTCACAGAATGAACAGAGTTGTTGAAGCAATCGGCAGAGAACCTTGGAGCCTTTGCTAAATTTGATTTGAACAGCGACCCGGCCGAATTTCAATTAAATGCAGGTGCACTCGTAGGTGCAAGCCCCAGGTCGAGAAAATCGATAGCCAGACTCAGGTGCTCAGGTGCTCAGGTGGCATGCTACATAGTCGCCTTCACGAATGCGAAAAAAGGCCAAAGGCTGGTGGGTTAAAGGTGAGCCACTTGGGGGGGGTGCGGTGGACCTGTTTCCCCAGGCTGAGCCCCCGAATCAAGTGGCAAATGCCAAATGGCATCCTGACCTGACCCAGCGGCAGAAGCAGAAGCAGGAGCAGGAGCAACAACAGCAGCCAAGTCAGTGGATGAACTCGACTCGACTGGCGGCAAATGGCGTGCACTGTGATACGGGAATGGGAAAACTAACGAGAGGAAATTGTGTTTCAGAAATGCAATGAAAATTATTGGGGAGCAGTGAAGCGGGCTCGGATATTTGTCAGTTGCGAACAAGAAACGCTATGAAGCTGCATCAAATCGGGGAGAACGATACTGTGTACGTGCAAAAACGCTTGAAGTTTAACTACAAGTGCAACAAAAGAGGTTTACTATTTTCTTTAAACATATTTCAGAAAGAAATTGTAAAACGTTTACAATTGATTTAATATATTCAATGAATAGAATGGAGATTTTGTTTGTAAGTAAGCTCCTTGAAAGTAACTTTAAATTTAAAGACAAAAATTGTCTGACAATAGTTTTTCAAGAATTTAAAAACTCTCTCTTTAATTCCCTTTCAAGTTTCTGATTGGTATCCTATACATTAAGATTGTCTACAAAATTATACGCTCCCTTTGTTTAAATTTTTGGTACACAGACCTTATCCCAAAAAGCCATTAATTTAGCCATTTGTGTTGCTACCAAGTCCCCGACGTTTATCTTAATCTGAGCCAGAGCCATGACTACAGACTTTAAGCTAATAAAATAAATTGCTTAGAATTCTAAATCGCCTAGTGAATCTTTAACCACTGTTCATTGTGCGATTTCTATCATTAGGGAGCCCAGACAAAGCAGGAGCAGGACATCCAGGCCGACGGCGGAAAGTGTACATATTTAAAGTGTCGGGGTCGGGAAACTAACGTTTTCAACTTTATTAAAAAGACAGCGTACAGCAGACAGCAGACAGAGTGGTGTTGCAGAGAGGATGGCTTTAGTTGACCCCAGAGCCTGCCGCTTAACTAGACGGCATTTCCAGTTTACGTAACCACTAAAAATGGCGCTCAATGTGTTTTCCGTTTTCCGTTTTCCGTTTGCCGTGTGTCCTTTTGAGTGTGTGTGCTGTGTGCTGTCCTTTTCGGTTCTGTCTGGGTTTTTTCACGTGCAGCGGGATGAAGGAGAAGTTTTTATTGTTTGCTTACTTGCTCAACACGCGCCCTACGTCCGCCGATGACGATGAGCGGCAGGATGAGGAGTCCGCCAGCCGCGACGCCTTCATTGTCCTTCCTGATTTGCCTTCTGCCTTCTCACAAAATAATGAAACTTTTCCCGTTTGGCTGTTGCTTTTATCGCACTTTATTGTTAATGTTGTTCTACTTGTTGTTGTTGTTGTTTTGGTTGATAACAGCTCAAACTTTTAACACGCGCGGTTCGTAATTTTTTAATGCCGTCGATGTTGTGATATTCTTTTTTGGCTTTTTCTTTTATTTTTTTTTGGTTGTGCGCCAACAATTTAATTTGTCATTAGCCCCGAACGCTGCTCTATTTATATTGCTGTCCGCATTCGAATATACAAAAAAAGAACACCCAAAATCGATTTGTTAAATGGAATTTCTTTTTGATTTCTGTACCCACTCCAGGCAGCACGTTTCTCCTGCTTTGTTCTTGTGTTTTTTTTTTATTTTTTTATATATAAAGTATAGCGTAAACACGTACAAGACGACCCACAACTCACGGCTTACGACTTACGGCGGTCATAAATGGAGTTTCGTATCGGTTTCCTTGTCCGAAAGTGCCGCAAAATCGAAACACGCACACGCGAACTCCTCTGTCCAGCCGGTTTATTTCTTCGTATATTTTTTCATTATTTTTCTTCTTTTTTTTTCTGATTTTGACCACTCAAGACACATGCCAAGAAAGTAACAAACAACTGACACTGGCACTTTTGGTTACGTGTGTGACAAGTGGCCACAGGTTTCTATTGGCTTTCGTTGTGGTTTTTGTATTTATTGCTGCCTGACAGGCTCTTCTTGGCCCGATCAATGCAGCAATCCGTGGCGGTGAGCGTCTGCTCTGGTAACTGGCCACCGACTGAAAGGACTTTCAAGTCAAGTCCTTTGGCGGCAAACCAACACAGGATGCGGCGAATTCGAGAAAGAGAGCTTCTGCGCATTGGTTTTTGGCGGGATTGGGGACTTTTGAATCCTTAACAGAGTTGCAGGGAAAAGTAGTATCCTGAAACTTAAAAATTATAGTAAAATGTAACTTAAAAATCAAAGTTTTTTGGAGGTATTGGCCTATTTTATAGCCTACTTAAAAGGGCTCTTCATTGGTGGCTATTGCAGTAGAATCCAGATATTTCTGTCTAGTACTCTCTAAGCAACCCTGCTGTCAGCCACCCCCAGAACAGCTGACTTAACCCCCAGCCAACCTAGCCCACCCCTTTCTTTTCAAAACACCCAACCACCCCCAAGTGCCGAATTTGCCGCACAAAACGAAGAAAAAACCCCCAAGGCGCTCAAGTCAGGGCAACTATATAGTACCCTCCTTTCAGGGCGTCAATATTTGCATTTGTAATAAAAATATTTTGATGCCACCACCCAGCCAAAACGCGTGCGTAAATCTAAAAAAGATTTGTTATTTCAGCGCGTGTTCATGTCGTGCAAATCAGACAGCAGCAGCAGCAGCAGCAGCAACGGCAACATCAACATTAAAGGGGCGGGACAGCACGACATGCACAACAGCAACATCAATACCAGGAGCAACACGAACAGCAGCAACAGCTGACGATAGCAATATAAGTAGTATGTCTGTGCACATGTCAAAGTTATTAAAATTTCATAAAAAATACACTAAAGCGACGGAATTGGATTTAACGCTTGTTGTGTCACTGACAGTTGTGTGTTTGCCGTTTAAGTGACGCCCAGATTGACGGACTGCCTGATAAGGTGTACACTGTCTCCTTTAAATATTGAAATGTTGATGAGCAATAAGGCACCCATCCATGATTTTTGCTCCTGGCTAAGAAGCGCGTGTCTATCACTTGTCACGGCCAAATTGGCGGGACTTATGAGCGATGATTGCCCCGATGCCATCGTGCATCACTCACTTAGTGGCAGAGGAGTACTACGGAGGAGGTTTGGATGCAATCTAGAAACCGAGGCTGACTTTGATGAATGGAGTTTGATTTTGACTCGCATTTATTATTCCATTCTCAGGGCCCAATTTAAATAATAATAATGTCAAGCATTTTGTGCAGCCCCAACGTATAGTACTTATCATAATATCTGCACGACCTTAACCGAGACACTTTCTATTGATTAATGAACTATAGTCTTCCAAAAAAATATAAGCAAATTGATTTTTACCACCACCATGCTGTCATCATTTAATTTTTATAGAGAAAATATTTAATATTTTGTTTGCGACTGCTACGCGGCTGCTAAAAACAAAAAATAGCTGCAGTTGGTAAATTAAACCCTTTTCTCTCGCTTTGGTCGTTGTAACAATGTTTATATATCCCCGCATTTATAAGAAGTAAAACAAAGTCAAAATATATGATTTAAAGTATTTGGTGGATTTAAAATATTTCTGTTGAAGGGTCAAAAAGCATAAAATTGTTGAAAAATGCTTTATTTACCATATAAAAACAGCTCAAAAGCCATATTTTTTTGTATAAAAGATTAAATAGCCAATCGATCATCGTTTGAGATAACGCTTTTTCTATGTGCACACTTTTGTCAACACTTTCAATATGCTAGCCAGCACACAGGGAATATACATATCATTTTTTCTTTATGAGGTTTTGAACGGTGAAAAAGTTGATGCTGGGTTGTTAAGAAAGGTGTGGGAGTTTTAACTTGCACAGGGCAACTTTCCGGTGCGGTGTGTGTCACCTTTTGCAAAATAAATTTAATATATATAGAGCCCTGTGAAAAAGTTTGGCTTACAGGTGCAGAAGAGCGTTTGTTCAGGTATTTAAAGCGTGCTAACTGCTCTGGCCTCTTCGGGAGCGATGGGTCCTATGATGAATTACTTTGGCAAAGTAATGGAGAGGGTGTGAGGCTTTAAGGGTGCGGTGTGGTACGATTGCCATGACGCCGGTTAAATTACACACGCATTTGCCAAATAAAAATCACTCATTCGACGCGTGTGCCGAGCAGCCTGCGTTGCCACGGGGCCTTCGAACAAATTTGTAATTTGTCAGCCGAAGTCGAGACTTGACAGTTATTTAGAAGTTTACAACTGTCGCCGGGAGTAATCAGCTTTGCTTTTGTCCTGATAATATCCTGCTAATGTACTTTGCGTGGGGTTGGGTAATTTGGGTCCTCGACGTTGTTTACTCTTTACTTTGTCCAGAAGTTTCCCTCAGTTGAGTTAAATAAAACAAGTTCGTTTGGCTATATTGGTAGTTTTTAAATTTATTTTGCTTTTCTGCATGTTTTCCAACTTTAAGTTTGTTATTTTGCTTTATAATACATTTGAATTTCATATTCATTTAGTTAGTATCTGAGTTTGCCATTGCCTCCCCCCTGGAGGCTAGATTCGCTTGTCAGCTCGGCTTAATGTTAGGATCCTATTTTGTTTTGCATGGAAAATTGCACAGCAAAACAGCAAACAATGTAACGAAAAGTTCAGTTGTCAGTAATAATAATAATAAATAACTCGCACGCACATATACACAGACTTGTCAATATACAAATAGAAATTACACATACAAGGTTAGTTTTTATAAAAATATAACAAGTTCTTTGGAGATTTATTTTGCGGTCTTCATCTTTTCAAGGAAAGTCATATAATAAATACTTACTATAAATATAACATTTATTTAGACATCTATTTATACACACTTTATATGGTACATACTGAGCTTAGGCTTTTAATCTTTGTTTTCGTTTTCCACTCTTGACAATAGTTTAATGTTATTCTTTGTTTCAGACTAGCTTGGGAAATCAGCATGAAAGTTTCTGCTTTTTAATATAAATTTATGTACTTGACAATTGTTCTTGACTTTCTGCTCTCTGCTCGGTTTGCGGATTAAGAGAAAATCATAAATCGGTTAGCTATGCGAACTGTTGCTAAAACTTAATCGAGTCGTTAGTTATTTATACAAAGTACACAGAATGCTTTGTCTGCATATTTGCTTTATTCGCCTTATTTGCATTACCATTGCCGTTCATAGTCGAAAAATACGTGAAGTTCCGTTCCGGTTTTTCCTTGGGTTTTCTTTGTTGCGGATTATTGGGCCGCAATTGCTGGAATCAAGTTGCTGACTTCGGAAGCAGTACTCAAGCCTTGCCCTCACAGGCTACACAGTCAACTTAATTCCAGGAACTGCAACGCAATTGCCTTGAGTTTGGTTCGACGCACTGGCTCACAATTGAAGGGAATTTGACACTTGGCACTTTGCAAACGGAAACGGAAACGGTTTGGCAATCGATTACCGCACTACACACACACGTAATTTGGTTAATCTCTGATATCGATGCACTTGAACTATATGCTGGTTAATTTATTGATTTCGACTGATCGCCCGATCCTATGCCTATTGATTTGACTATATATGTTCGCTATGTTTACTTGATATACGTTTTAATGGTTTACGTTAGATTTGAGCATTTTCAATTCATGCGATTGTCGTTTAAATAACAATTGGGTGCGCAAGCTTTGCTTTAGCTTCCGTGACTTTGGTTGGTTTCTAAATTTATCTGATTTTAATTGCTGTGGGGGGTGTGGTCGATTTTTCGCGCTGGGAAAAACTCTCTCCTATTTGCGGGACTTCCTTCGTAGTTGTCTATAATTTGCGGTCTGTTAATTGGCACAGTTTTAGCTTTAGCTCTTCGTTTTAGCGAATCCCTATGTACACGCATAGCTCAGTGAGTTGCAATGATTGCCATTTCAATTAATTTATTTTTTGTTATTTCTGTTCGTGAGCAAAATGCTTTACGGTCTACAGTTTACAGTTCTCCGATTGGCGTACGTTTATGTAGAAATGAGTTTACAACCTGTGCTTAATTTAGTCGTACAAAAATACTCAGTATTTACAAGAAGATTTAAAGAACATGAAATCATAAATAAATATGTTAGCCTATGTATTCCCGTTCTGTGCTTCACGGAAATTTAATAAATGAAACAAAAAAAATTGAAAAAAAAAAAACAAAGTAAACAATCGACGGGGCACAGTGGCGGCCAAATGAAATGGCACGCTCCAACGGATGATTGATTAATGTCAACATTACGAGTACGAGTCGACGCATGAGCCGGCATATTAATTTTACAAATTAATGGAACATTTTAATTGCATTAAATTGATTCCTCCCTGGCTTGCATCTGCATCTGCATCTGCGTCTGTAATCGATTGATTCCACTCTACACATGACTCGAGGCCGTCGAGGCGGCAGCATTGTTGTTCTTGTTCCATTTGTTGATGTACTCCATGGGTATTTCGATCTGGATCTCCTGCACATCGTCGCCAGTCGACAGGCTGTCGAGTTGGGATTTGGCTTTGTCCTTGTCCTTGGCTTTATCCTTGTCCCTGTCGCCGCCTCCGCCGACGGAAGGAGCTGCCAATGATCCGCCCAGGCGGGATCCGCCCGCCGCCAGCCGCTGCTGCTGCTGGGCGATGGGGGTCAGCAGCGCCTCGTCCCTGTATTATAAGTTGTCCACCATCTGCGACTGGCGGCGGTGCGAGGGCGTCGTCGAGTTGAGGTAGCTCTCCGAGTAGACGCTCTTCGCCCGCTGGTCGTAGCGCAAGCTCGAGCGCCGGATGTCGATGTCCAGCGGCAAGTGGCGGTCCTTCCACCAGTTGCAGAACAGGCAGAGCAGCGTGTTGCGGAACGCCTCCCGGAAGTCCCTGTTGAAGTACGCGTAGATCAGCGGGTTGAGCGTCGAGTTGAAGTAGCCGATCCAGAATAGGATCGAGACCACTATTTCCGGCACTTGGCACACCTCGCAGGTCATGGAGAGCGTGTACCTGAAAAAACACAAAATAACGATGTACTTGAGATTGATATTTATAGACCTAAAGAATATATCATCTTTCTAATATCCTTTTTTAATCAAGAGGTACTTTAAGAATTTAATACTCAATAAATAAAATTTTATTTACAATTAAAAAGTTTATCACACTGATATAAACCTAAATTTGGTTTTTAATTGACTTAACTTTTCTTTTCTGTGTATGGAATCAAAATAAGATATACACACATAAATTGCAGATGCATGAGTGGGTCTGGGCTCTGCATAAATGAGATTATGTTTGGGGCGGTGCGAAAAACAACAACAACCGCCGCCGAAACAACGGCCGACGGACCGTATGAGTAACATTTAATTATGCATGCGTGACATTATATAAATTATGCCTTCCAAATCCCATGTCAGCGGGATGTGCCGCCGCTCCATCGACGCGGCCATGGTACTCACCACAGAAAGAACGGCAGCCAGCAGAGGATGAAGGTGCCCATGATGATGCCCAGCGTGCGAGCGGCCTTGTGCTCCCGCTTCATTTTGATTAAGTGCTTGTCCTTAGTGGGTGTGTGCTCCTGCTCGACCTCGTGCAGCGTCAATGTTTTCGACGACCCGGAGCCACTCATCGCCTCGCCTGCCGGAGATGGGAGAAAGTGGAGATTTGATAAATGTCCCGCCATGAGATAGGCCATAGAACTTTGTGCACTCCCACTGCATCACTTGGTTGCCTACATGTCAATCAGCTCAATTGTCTTATTGCGATCAGATATTCGAAGAAACATTTAATAAAAAAGAACTAGACATCTTTTTGGTCTTTAACATCTCTTTTTTATGCTTGAAACTATAGTTACTTAAATACATTCTTTAAAAATGTAAATGTAATGTAATTAAAAGCTTAAGCGACAATGAAAATTTATGTTCAATAAAACTACTTTAAACTTTGAAGAACTTTTATATTTTTTAGCCTGCCCTGCAAACTTCTCACTTAAGTTATAATATTCCCAAGTGGCCACAAAGTGGATGACCCAAATCTCACCTGAGGGCTGCATGGAGGGGCGGTGCATGAGCATCGCGTTGCCGTGTCGCATCATCAGCTGCTTCTCCTGGCGATTGGCCTCCCGGAAGATGGCCAGGTAGGTGAATATCATGATGGTGCAGGGAATCCAGAACGAAATCGAGCTCGAGATGATGGCGTAGTACTTGTTCACCACGAAGGAGCACTGCTCCGGATTCTCCTTGACGAACACCTTGTGCTGGTCGGTGGTGTACCAGCCGATGAAGATGGGCAAGAACGAGAGCAGCGCCGGCGATATCCATGTGTTCAGCAGCATGATGCCCACCACGCGTTTTGTCATGCTAATCGGATACTTGAGCGGCTTAACAATCGCATAGTATCTGCAAGGGATGCAGAATTCTGCGTTATTGGTGCTTCTGACTTGAGGGGCAGAGCTTACCTATCCACAGATATGCAGCATAAATGCAAAATACTCGCTGTTGAGAAGTAGACATCGAGGCTGTTCCACAAATCGCACAGGAAGGGACTGAAGTTCCAGCTGAAAGAGTCGAATGAATGGAGGCATCAATATCGCGATGATTACCCAACAAACTTTTGGCTTAAACTTTTTTGAAGCCATTGTATCTGATTATCGAATGCATGAGTCTGCAGTTTCTACTTTTGATGATTCACTTCTGGGTTTTTGCCTCTTTTCTAACATGCCTCGCGAAATACTTTTATAAAGTCATCGCTATAAAACAAACTTTCAGTGTTTTTTATTGTTAACATTCTATTTTTGACTTTGAAATATTACAGTTGATGTAATATAAATGGGAAGGGTTTACTCTTTGGACTGTGTGTAATAATTTAATTTAATATATAAAAGACAACTTAATACAATTATTTAATAAAACTGATTTCGCAATGCAGGCTTTTCCAAACATATTAATGTAAAGAAGGATTAAAATTTTGAGTGTTATTTAATTTATTTTGAAATTGAATACAAAACCCATTGCTAATTTAAGTTTAAAAGATCCCAGCAACTTGCATCATCAAAAGTCAGGGCACAAAGTGGTCTGCATTTAAACGGCATTTAACAGCCAACGCTTAAAAATGGGCCAGTAAAAAGCTCAAGTTTGCTATCTGGGTCCAGACAAACCCTTATCACCCCGCCCGATTTATGTGTTTATCGATTTCATCTTAGTTTCGGTTGCCAGGTGACATTGCCCCTGAACTGCCTCCTTCGTGGAGGTTCAAATTAAAAGCTTAAATGCACTGTGAGACCAGAAAATAGGCCATAAGGCCCGGGGGCGAATAGTCTGGGTGAGGAGGTGACTAGGGTGACTGGGGAGACTGTGGGAAGAGACCAGCGGGCTGCATGAAAAACTCATTAAAACTTGCGTCGCTGTTGCTGTCGCTGTCGCCGTCGCCCTTGGTTGCCACTCCATTTCGGCCGCTTGGCGGAGGCGGAGGCGGCTCCCCAGCCTTTTGGCCAGGAGGCAGTGGAATTTATTATCGGGCGCCCCGTTTGGCATCAGTTTCGAAAACTTTTCGCCTCGCCTATCCAAGGGGCCGGTTTTTGGTGTCGGTGTTTTTTGGGGGCTTCCACTAAAGCCATGAAATGGCGACGGGGAAGGCACTTGCTGCTTGCTGCTGCAATTATGCAACTAGCAACTGTGAAGGTGAAATGGCTAATAAATGCCAAGTGGAGGTGGCTGCTGCCAAAAATAAAAGCAAATAGACAGGACGACGGCGCCAATGCCAATTTATATGCAACTCGCGCCGCTGAAGTTTTTGGCCTGGCAGTAAGTGCACATAATGTGACTGGAATTGTCCCCATTCCCCATCTTCATCATCACCATCGTTATCGCCGGCAGTGACATTGCAAACATTTGCATTTGCATTGGTCCCCCGGTCCTCTGAAGTCGGGCTTTAAGCGCGGCCTTTAAATCAGCCTCCATGCATAATTAACTGGGCTCAGTCGCCTGCTTGTGGCACCGCGTTCCACATATCCACATCGCCCATATCACCCACATCACCCACATACGTAGACGAAGTCGGACGGTCGCACGTTCGGCGTGAAGGATGTGACCATGTCACACTCTGACGGTTTACGTCCTTTAGAATAGCATTTCAAAGTTGTCGTTTCTCTTTCAGTGTGCACTTCTTACTTGGTCTCAGTACTCGAAGGTATTTTGGGCCTTTAGGCCTCAAATAAATTTGAACATATTTGTGGTATTTTGTTGTATTTTATTTGAAAATTAAAAACCTTCAATCAAGAATTACAGTAAAAAAAGAGAACATTTTTTTTGCAACAATTCATTTTTAGATAACAAGAAAAATACGTTAATGTTTTAAAAATAACTTACAGAGACTCCTTTATAAAGAAAAATGTGGATCTTAAAGAATTTAATTTAAAAACAATTTTGTCAAATACTATCCGAAATTTAAATTTAACTCAAATGAACCCTTTCTCTGTTATTTAACTTCCACTTTAAATTGAGCTACAAAAGTATGAAAAGCCACCAATGGGTATCTCGAAATTGTGTTCTTAAACGAATGCCTTTCCGTTTGTTATATTTTTCCCATTTTAATTCTTAAACACAAATGCACGCACACGAGGACAAGAGAGATGACTTTCTGCATTTGCATTTGCATTTCCCTCACTCACACACAGCCATGCAAATACATGCAACAAAGTGGGTGTATATATGCATACACACACACACACACACAGACAGGGACATTTGCAGGAGCATAAATAAACGTTGCTTTCATTTTTCAGGGATTTTTGTTTTTGGTTGTTTGTTCTGCAACTGCCACGCCCCCGCCCCCTGCCCACGACTCCCACCGCCCACCCACCTTGGATGGGTGAAATGGCATTTTGTTTGGTCCTGCCTTTGGTTGCAGCTGTAATTTTTGCAACAGTTTTGCCCGCTTTTGTTGCCCTGCTTAGGCTTTGTGGGTGGGGGTTTCTTTTTCTATTTTTTGTTGCTGTAGTTTTCTTTGCTGTTCGTTGTTGTACTTACCGCCCAGTTACTTGCACACTAAAGTTAAATGTCATGGCCATAATAGCGACCATTATATCAGCCATGGCTAAGGAAACTACAAAGTAATTCGTTATAACTCTGCAAAGAGAAGGAGGGAGAAAACGAGATGTTAGCAATCAGAGAACAATATCAAAGAATACGTATTATAAGGGGGGTCCTTCATACCCCCCGTGGGGGCTAATCAGGATATATCGTGATACGTCGTGTGAGTGAATGCATGGGGGTGTAAGTGATGGGTGGGGACTTCTTTTGTGCGAGTTGACAGTTTGGACCCCTCCAGTGGGTTACTGTGGTGCATTCTGCTGCCAGCGGGGGTGTAATTGAAAAGCCAGTCAAGAATCGAAAACGATTTCCCCCGATACCCAAACTAAAATCAGATATACACGGGTAAGCATCGAGAAACATGGGCCACCGCAATCCTCTGGGTAAACGTTCACCAGGTTATACCTATTTTGTTATTTAAATTGAATTCCAAGCCGAGTGCTGCAAATGCTCTTGCCAATTAGAGTTTTGCACCAGTTGCTGGCCGAGGACTTTCTAATCGGATGAGTGCAGCTACCCCATTGAACTCCGTGCACAGCCTTTCATTTTCCATTCTCACTAAGCCAAATGGGAAAAGTTTGAAATCAAAAGTGAGCATTTACTGCACTAGAAAACTTTCGGTCAATTATGTTAATGTATACGGGCAAGGAACATTGAATTTTATTTTGTGAACTGTTTTCTAGGTCATATATCAGTTTATTATTGTGGCACTTATAATTTGTTAAACAAAATGTGAGTTTTAGTGTAGATACTTGTATAACGCAATTTATATTAGTTGGTCTCTATTATTATTTTAAGTGGTGTCTTTAATTATAATGATTACTTTTAATAAAAATCAAAAGTCTTCAAGAGAAGTGTTCTTTAACTAGTAGAAACAACTTTTAAGCCTCAATTTGTTGATAAATCAAAATTAATTAATTTAAAGTAATTTTATTAGGAGTATGCAAACTATAAAAAAAAAGGAAAAGCTTTACAAATGTGTGATTGAATTTCTACAATCACTACACTTTAATTTACCTAGGGCAACCCTAAACTTGAGAGTGAAAATGTGTATTTAAGCTTATCAACTTGTATTATTGTATCCTTCCATCTATTGTTGCCTTAAAGTTACAGTAATCTCATCGTCCCAGGCTATTGTACTTAGTTTGAAGTTGGCAAGAAGGGCAGGGTAATCTGTTTTGCTTCGGGCTTCTACTTAAATAACTTTCAACATCTTGGACGTTAATTGCAACAAATCGACGCCATTCTGAGAATGTTTCCCCATTACTCAGCTGCCCCCTCCACCGCCCTTTCCCTACTTTCCCACCGAGTTGAACTGCAGATAATTTGCCTGCCATTTAAATTTAAGAAAAATAGCAAAAGGAATCCTGTTTTAGTGGAGGATAAGGGCGGAAGCAGTTGCCGAGCATCCTTCAAGTGAAGGCGCTGCGTTAATGAGCCCCCCCTCCTCCCACTACTTTGTAATGGCAAATTAAAGCACACACATAGACATATATCTAGATTCTAGATACTAGATATATCTGCTTATACACTCGCTATCTAGCGCACTCTTCGCGGCTCATCGCTGCCAAATAATTTGGACGGAGGGAGAAGAAAGTGGAATTTTATTGTTTGGCATAGAACATTTTAAATTTATGCTGTCATAAAAACCATAAGCTGCCTTAATTGCCAAAGTTGTAGCCGCTCTGGCTGTGTTGTTCTTGTTTTCCATTTCCCCTCCTCCCACAACCACCCACCACCCACTCTCGTGTTCAGCATGCATTTTGCTTTTGTTTCATTCCTCTTTGAGCTACACGCTCGCTGTGTTTAATTGTCATTTGTAGCTGGTTGTGTGCCTTTTTTTGTGTGTTTGCAAACTCTTCCACCGCCTCGTTTCACGCTACGTATGCGTAATATTTGCCGTGCAGAACAATAGAATTTTTGGCTGCAAGCTGACCATGTAGCAGAAGTTTTAGTTACATGTGTGGGTATTCATTACGCCATTTGTTCAATTTTTAACTGTACAGTTAGTCTAGAAACGTATTTCTGCCTCAAAACCCGACCTTAAATTGTAAACAATTGGTTTAGAAAGATGAATGTAAGCTGTAATCCAAAATTTGCATTCTTACTTTAACCTGAAATACTGAAACCTTTACTCTTTTAACATATTTTTAAATAGTATTTTTAAATCTTTCACATTTCTTTTGTTTTCAAAGTGCACATTGAATAAAAAAAAAGAAGTGTAGGGTAAATAACAAGCTAATTCTATTGGTTTTCCAATTTAAATCATGACCCAACCCAAAATCTCTGTTAGGACCCGTAAAAAAGTTATTTAAAATTTTAATGAATCCTTTTGGCTGGAGGGCCTCAACTTCTTAAAGTTTTGGTATCAGTGCAACTAAATTATCTTGATGATCATCCATTGGCATCATCATTAGTTGGGCCTGTACTAAAGAACCTCAATCCACCGACACGCAAGTCACTTAAAAAATAAAACGCTTCTCATTAGCAGCAGAGGCAAAAAGAGAAATTAAGCAAGGTTCAACCTTAATTATGCCTCGGCTCCCTTTTTTTTTTCATTATAATTTTTTTCTGCCCCGTTTTCCTGTGCCATCTAGCAAAGTTTGTTTGTTTCGCCTTTTGGCTTCATTGCCCTTCGCCAACTTTGGCTAAGAGCATTTAAAGTTTTTCCTTCGCCGGGTGAACAATTCAGCGTGGAAAGCTTAGCAGCAAAAAATGGAAGAAAAATAACTCAGCGTTTGTCAGCCAGAAAACAACTTTTGATTGCGTCGGCTTTATGGAGCGCCAAATTGATTTGCCTGCCAGTTATTAAGGCATAACTAAAAATATTAACGAACCCGGCCCAGCTGACGTCCCATCATTTATCACTTTCTTTCTTTTATGATAATGTGATTTTCGTCGAAGGACACAGCCCGAAACCCCACCCATCATTAGTTAACGAGGTCGCCCGAGATGTTGACAAGTGTGTGCTGTGTGTGTTTGGATGGAAATAGATAAGCAATTTTGAATATGAAATCATCAAATATTGAAATGGGTACCCTAAAATAGAACAATAAATTCCAGAACTAAAACAAAGGACCTCCACACTGTTACGAGTAGTTGAACAAATATTTATGGGCTAGTCAATGGTTCATTAATATTCTGCAGTTAAATGCAAACATTAGGTTGACGGACAATGAATATTCGCAAATTAAATCATTACCCAAGCGTCCAATTAAGAATCTCTTAATATGCAAATTGGATTCATGAATAAAGTCATGAAAGTTAAATTGTCATTAAAATAATGCATTTCGGTTCTTTTGTTGTCGCTGCCTTCGTCGTTAAATGGTGTAAAGAAACACTGCAGCCTCATCCCAAAACGGGCGATAGAACAAAACTGAGATGCTCAATTATGAGCTAAGTAAATAAGGGACAAGGAGTCTGCATAAAATACGAGCCGAGGACGAGCAATGACAGAGCAAAGCGAGCACAAAAAGAGGTCCTGCAGCACGTTTTTACACTCAAGAAAAAATAAGCCCTACATTTACTTATTTTAACAAACATTTAAATTTATTAAAAACAGGTTGTTCCACTCGAAGACATAAATCAACAGTTAAAAAAAAAAGTTGTGTTTAGCACAAGACAAGGTATTTTATTTAGGGTTAATTTTTTCTGAGTGTTTATAGGGGTAAGAGTTCTAAATGAAAGGAGATGTGCGGACGTGCATGAATTTTATGCAAAGTTGACGAAAATCGCGCATAGAAAGCGAAGCGCTTTGTAATTTCTTCGTAAGTTGGCCAAGAGGTAACTCTGCAAATTGGCAATCAACGCTGCCCGAGGACAAAAGGTTTTATGCAAATTACGGGAAAAAATTACAAAGAGCGCGCGAGCAGTTGTAATTGCTTTTTCACAGCCAATTAGGAGTACGAGCTTAAATATTACGTATACGCACCTTAATTTTCTAACACGCATCACAGAAATAATAACAAGCAGATTGCCGCAGATGGCCGCAATGATGATGAGCAGCATGACGAAGGCCTTGAACACCCAGAAGATGTTGTCCAGCCAGTCCTCGTCGGGATGTGTTCCCAATCCGTTGTCCAGGTAGCCGCTCTCGTTGAAGATCGTTGCGTTCAGCAGAGTGGGCGTGGCAGTGCCCTGCAGTGGCAGTGCAGATCCAGGGGAGGATGAGGTGGATGTGGAGGAGGAGGAGCTGGTGGCCAGGGCGTTCGTTGTGTGGAGCATGGCCGCTGCGGCCAGGGCGGCAGCTGTGACCCTCGCCAGGGTCAGGCTATCTCGTTGGCTATAACTGTGACTCTGGGCCGACTCCGGTTCCAGCTCCTCCTGACTTCCGCCGCAGCCGCATTTCTGTCTTTTGCGTATCCTGGCGGCACTGGTTGGCACTTGGCCAAGTTCTGGGCACAACAACATGAGTTTGTGTATTTATTTCTTTGGCTGATAGCTGATAGCTCTCTTTTTAACACTGTTTTGATGGTGATCTCTTAACTGGTCGCACTTCTAACTTCGAGCACCCACGACGACGACGACGACAGGACAGAACGCCATTGGAAATTCACGACACGCGTAGCGCCGGCGACGTTGAAACCAAAACTGAAACGGCCACCGCAACGGAAATTGATTCGCGAAAGTGGCCACGACAACGACAACGTCGCCGTAGCCTCCGTCGCTGCCGCTGCCGATGCCTCCGACGCTGCCTCCGACGCTGCCTCCGCCTCCGTCGACGTCAACGACCAACGGCTGCTGTCCTTGCCAGCCAAAAACCACCCACACACACTCTTGATGGCCTCGCTTTTCCACGCTTTTCCTCGCTTTTCCACGCTTTTCCGCCGACCTGCTGCTGGACGACAATTTCTGGCTATTTACTGTGCGGCTTCTATTTTTTGTAGATTTGTTTGGGGCTGATTGGGTTTTTTTCTTCTAAATCCAAGCGGCTGCCTTTTAATTCTGTTCATATTTTTTCTCGCTGCGGCTGCTGCGGTAGCCGTCTTGTGTAGCCACCGAAAATTCGTTGATTTCTTTTGGTTTTATTTTTAACATTTCTTTGGCTTCAAATTATTTTTAGTTGGTTTCTTTCTTTCGGCCAAGTGGTCGGTTTTTTAGCTCTGCTTCCACTAATTCAAATATTGTTATTCGATGTTATGCCTCCTGGAACTGTGCCATAATTGGTCGATCGCAAAAAAAGTAAAATAAAAGTATATATGTATAGTTAAAGCATGGAAAAACATGGGTCCGATTTGCTTATTGCTGCCCCCGATTATAATCACTTTTGTACATTATCTAGTTGTAGCCGCTGGCACTTGTATTGATTTAAGTCAATATTTGTTTATTTACTGACGCAGAAGTTAAGTTGTTGATGTTGTGCGTGTTTCGCGGACTTTTATGCGAATTGAACAGGGTGCTTTTTTTTTTATAAATCATTAACAGGGGTGTTTATTCAGGGTGTGGGATGCAGATATAAAATATCGCTGTTTATTTAAAGAAAGAAAACTGTTAAAAGTCAAATCTTAAGCCTGTTTTCAAGACACTAACATAATTATAAGGGTAAAGCATCATGACCTCTCCAAATTCTTTAAAAATACTACCAAGTTGTCTCTTCAATATTTGTTTACGTTTCAACCACTTTTCGTTAAATAAACGAACAAAACAGAAATTATCCAACCTTAATATAAAAAAAACGTTGCTGATAATTTTTTAAAATGCAGTTTTCCACTAAATGTTTTCACTTCTTTCATTACCTCCTATATTTCCTTAAAAAAAATGTTTCAAAAATAATAATGATGCATTTGTAATGTTGCTAAAACTTGCTCTTAGCCTTAAACCACACCCTGTATAAAAGCAATGATTTATATGACAACAGCTGGGCGAAAGAATGTCACTAGCTTCGGGTGCCTTTTAGCATACAACCGCCATATCTATATCTATATCTCTATGTGTATATTCCACTTTGGGCGGCTTCTTCATCGGCTCTTCGCCCCCCAAAACTAAGTGGTGGGTAAATGTCCTATGCCATTTTTTGCGCCTCTCCCTGGGATATAGCACATTCATTTAGAATATAGAATTTTGGCTATATGCTAGTCTATATATTTATTCATTTCGATGTATATTTATATTTATATTTATTTTTTTCCCGACTTTATTTCCTGATGATGATGTTTTATTTTCATGTCCGCACACACGCTTTCAACGCTCGCATTTTGGCCGACTGTTTGATGTTGCTGCTTTCGTACAACAAAGTGGCCACTCGAGTTTTGGTTTTGGCCACGAGCTCTAAATTAGACGTTGTTGGTCACTCGCGTAGGGGTTTTATTTTTATTTATTGCACATTTCCTACGACAATTTGCGTTCTGGATTTTGGGTTTGACTTTCTCGGATTGCAAGACTGTTAATTAAAGAAATGGAAGTGTCCACACGCCGAAGTTTTCCACACTGAGTCGAGCCATATGGCGAAGGGTTGTTGATTTTCCTGATTTTCCTGCCGCGCCCTGGCGCTTTTCCAACTTGAGCAACTGCAAAGAATCAAAGCAAAAAAGGGGGGAAAAGTGAATATGGTATACGTAGAATAATATTTTAGCACACATAAATATTGGCGAACAACAACAGCAAACATGGGAAAACATTTCGCCCGCCATATTTATTTTATAAATAAAATACAACAATTTCTTTTTATGAATGCCCAGCCATCTCATCAAAGAGGCGTTGGTTGTTTTTATAATTTTTTAATTTATAATTTTGCACTGGCCCGCCCAGTGGTGGTGGCAGCACTCTGGTTTGAAGGCGTGTGGGCGTATAATTAATTTTGTGGCAAAGCGAATTTCCCTCAGTTTTATGTATAAATAGATTAAAAGTTGATTTAATTAATGGGTTCTCCAAGTACCGCGAGGTAAGAGTGGAAGGGTTTAGATTCACAAATCGAACATATAGACATATTCGCCCAGTGAATTTGTCAGCCAACACGGAATCTCGTTGGCCAAAAGAAATCAGAAATCAGAAATCAGAAGGTTAACGGATGAGTGACAAGCGATGACAGTGTCCCGGCAACGGAAGCACGAGCTATGGAGCCCCCAAATGCGCCGGACGCAGCTGTCTTGTATCCGCGTATCTGTACATCTGTATCTTTGCATCTGTATCTCTTTCTGTAGCTGTAGCTGTATCTGTATCTGTTTCTATGCGATGTTTCCATCGTGCAGTTAACGGCTGACAAGTCACCGGGAACATTAGCGGCAGCCAAACGGCAATGTTAATGTCATGAAAATCATTTTTTAAATTTAATTTAGCTTTGCGTACTCTTTCAATACATATTCTACGTATAGTTGCGGCTGTTCTTGGCATTGGACGGCCTCGACTGTTTGGTTTCTGGGTTGTGTAGCCAAATTGTTGCCAGAAATTCGCGGCAAAAGACTGTGCAACATATGTAAGTGTAAGTGGGGAAAATATCAATAAACTCTGTTTTCTCGGTTCTCCCTAAAAATTAAGCTTATCTCAGCACTTGCTATGCACACATGAGCATGCTCTATCTCGTTTAAAGTTTTAATTAATTAACTTGCGTTTACATTTATTTAATAAACAAAACTTTTCGTTTTACACGCACTCACAAGCTTTTATTTTTACCGTCTTTCTCTTGGCGAGTGCGTCGCTTCTTATTTGCTTTTGGCAATTAGCCACTCCCCACTTTTGCACCTGCCCCATAAGCAACACACACCTGAGATGCACTTAATGGTTTTCGTTTTCTTTTCTCTTCTGGGGATTCCATATTTTTTTTCTCCCCCACAATTAAAGTAAGCTTTGGTTTATTTTCGTAGAGCTTAAAGAGTTTTCAGGCCGCTCTAAGTTATGTTTTTTAAATCACAAAAAGCTTTTTAATTGTTTTTTAATTGATGGAATTCAATTCAAGAGTAAAAAAGTAATTCTGTATTTTTAGATACGAAGTTTTATTTACTGAATTCTGAGCAGACAAGAGTTTTTTATAATTGTATTATTGGATACCTCTTTGTTTTTTGTTAGGTAGAAAAATCAATTTATATCAATTTATTAATATTTTTCCCAAAAATTGATATTTCTATATTCAAAAATGAATAACAATATGGCTCTAAAAACTTTTCAATTAGTTCGGTGCACAAAACATTTTTGTTTATTAAAAGCGAAATGGGAATTGAAATTTTGAAATAAAATCCATTTTATTTAATTGCCTGCGTCACTTCGCTGAACCCACACGCTAAAATGGATATGAAACGCCAACATTCCCTTTGTTTTTTCATTGACTCACAGTTTTAATTTCATTAAACTTTTTTGTTTCGCCTCTGGGCTTTAATTTTCGTGAATTCATTTGTGTTGACAAGTATCTTGACTGGCATAAAAACCTATCAAATATCGCCATAGAAAAACAACAGAGCGCTGGGGAAATCAACATTGAAGTGTCACAGAGGTTTTCCGCAGTCTCTTTCAATGCATATAAATTGTGCGCCGATTAAAGGCGATTTACTTTGATGGATAAATACATCATAATGAACATTATAATCGACGCAACAGCATGCCCATCAATGCAGTGACACACTTGAACTGTTAATGGAATCCCAGTCCAATAAATCACATGAATAAAGCCCCAGGTCCCCAGTTCCATGTCCCATTTCCCATTTTTGTGTTGTGTGCATCGGCCATACACTCTTACATATTTAATTTTCGCTTTCTCCACTGCAAATCTGCCACACACACACTCAACTCGAGGGAGAAGCTTTTCAATTTCGAGTTCCATAGATAAATATGCCGGGCTGCCAACTGAAAGCGATTTAAAGAGGGGTCTCCGTTTGCCAACGAGGGACGCCCAAGGCGTTGCGATTTTATTGGCCGTAAAGTAGGCAGTAGCCATGAAATAGGAGTAGTCCACGAGATCTCTGGGTCCGGACCCAAAGCGAAACACGAGCGGCCATTTAAAAGCCATTGTAGCTACATCCACAAAGTCCACACAATGAAAAACGAAACTTGGCTAAATAGACGGCAAAAAATGCGCGCCGATTGATGCCCCATATTGTGGTGCCGGCTTCCAAGGAGAAGATGGGGCAGTTAGGGGCCCCTTGCGAATCCGAAGGATAAGCCACACAAAACAAATGTCAAAGTCAACACCCAAACCAAAGGCAAACACAAATAGAATCCCTCCTCCTCCTGTTATATCTTCCAATCCCCAATTTTTCCCCTTCGCACACACTTAAGCTGCAGCTTCTTCGATACAATGAATTTTCTCCCTTTGAGAGGGGAGTGAAATGTGGGGATACATAGATCGATTGCCTTGATATTTCACTACCAGGCCACTTCAACTCTAACGTGCTCTATTCTTACAGCATGATGGAAATTGGGAAAGATATTACACTGGGGAAAACATTGATAACAATATGAATAAATAATTTCTTTAATTTCGAAATCATTTAAATACAAGTTGAACTTCTTTTAATGTCAAAATCAGTTATCAAAGTAATTTAAATAATTTTTAATATATAAGTGATTCGTTTAAAAAATGATGTATCCAATTTTATTAAGAACTGTTTTGTATTTTAAAATTAGAAAACAAATAAATTGCACAATTTTCTTAGTATGTACCTATCATTCGAATAAAAAAGTTAGTGAAGTTTCATTTATTATTTTTATTTATTTATTAAATTAAAGGAAATTCCTGTTCACTGTGTAGAGCATTCAGGATTCGCTTTCCCCTTCCTATCTAAGTTTTTATTGTCTCTTGAGATTCTGGCGTCGAAAGTCGAGTGGCGCAGCGATTAATGAAAATTGCTTAATAAGCATTATTGTCTTACTGGCATTAAAGTGTTTAGAGAAACACTGGAGAAGGGGAAGCATTGTGCAGAACAATGTCGCAGTGTTCTCGAAAGAGTTACCCGTCATTTCGACCGAAGATTGCTAATTGATTAGAACAGCGAAACAGTGGCATTTAGAGTCAAGAGGCGTCACATTCACTGCCGCTTGAGGAATTCCCATCCTTGGCAACTGGCGGCATCTTGACAAAGCCAGGACGTCTCCATCCTGCAGGAAGGACTGCCGCTTGCCTCGCTTCCGTTTGTCATTTCCAGCCTGACAGCAAACTGTCAGAAGTTCTGCGAGCGTTGCGCTGATTGACGAACGCACGGATGTACCTCTTTTGCCACTCCCATTCCCTTGGATTTCCATATTCCCCAGTGCTCCAAGGATGACGTCTCAATGTGTCCGACTCCTTATCAGTTCATTGCCAGGGGTCAGGGCTTAATGAGCGCTTGTCTAGCATTGACAGTCAGCCTAAGTGGCTTTAAGCCGTGGCCCTTGACTTATTTTTGGATTCAGTCGATTCGCTTCGAGTTCGCTTCTTGGATCCATGAAACTGATGCCTCACGCCTGTCAGTCAAATGTATTTTGTTGCAGGCAGCTGGCCTAAATCTGTCTAAGCCATCAGTCTATACTCGCAATGCTACAGAGTTTTCCACATCATTAGATTATGAGTTGCAATTTATTTCATAGTTAAGCATGGTTTTCGAACAGCTTTTCTTAGCTTATTTTTAATATGGTTTTGGTCATGTTACAAAAATATTTTTCCTTTATTTAATTTTATGATTTTCGTTGATTTATATTGTTCTTTTTATCAGTAATTTCTTTGATTTATATTCAACAGTAGTTCCTTATCTGTATAAATTTATAATGAAATGTGTTAAGCCAACATTACTTAATATTCCGATTTAATATACATTTTTTGACCAAAGAGATAAGTTTTAATTAAATTTCTTTTCCCCTGCTTAATCAGTCTTAATGAACCCCAAGCACTTGCAGTAAAGTTTCCAGCCACACTCTATAATCCTCCCCCGTTGGCAGTGACCCATAAATCTGGTCATTAATCTGACCAGGCCAAAGCCGGAGCCATTTGTCAGTCCATCAGGTGAGCCAACAAAGAAGGAAGCCCAAGTCCTTGAGCGGGGTGTTTACTTGCAGATATCAGCAAATTGATGATGCTCGCTTCCGCTGCAGCCAAATACCAAAAAAAACCAGTTATGTACTGCAAATTAATAGACCCTTTTGGAGGATGCCGAAGGAAGGAAGGAGGAGAAAGGCAACCGAAAACGGCTTACACTTGCCGTGTTTTATTGTCAGGGAAAAGCTCTTCGTTGCCCCGGAAAACTGAAGCATTTGGCCAGCTGTGCCTAATGGCACCTGCAGCTGGAGGAGACAGCAATGGCATCCCACTGGCTCATGCATATTCATGAGGGCGAGACTTCCGTTTCCGTTCCTCCGTCTAACCATTTAACCACCAGAAATCGTGCCTGGCAACCTGGTTTATAAATGACTCATGGACCACTCGAGCTCAGCGCCATTTTACGAAAATTGAAACAATTTCGATACGATTTCTCCTGCTCCGATTCCACACCATTCACTCTATGCACTCCTTGAGCTCGCACATGGGAATCGCAAAGTTCTGCTAGTTGAGCCAAGTGCCAAGGAGTCGGGAAAGTGAAAATGCATGTGACAACGGCCTGAATGCTCGTGAATTCGGGTAACAGACTGATGGATGGCCTCGACTTACATGGAAAATTAAACCCCAAATATGAAACATCCTCGAGCTGCTTGGGATTCTTGAGCAGCTCTAGCTGATGGCACATCAAATTATGGGCCATGTCAGGACGGGCAAATAAGGTTATCAAATAATTCAGACGCCCCACAAATGCGAGGAATGTGGCAGTTGAACATGGATGGAGCAGCTCCAATGTCGTACTTACAACCGGGAACGAGGAATTGGAATTGGGGTTGCCTGGAAGTATGCAAAGTATTTTTTGGCAATACTACTAGGGCTGCCAACTTTATTGCGATTGCGACTGCGGGCGGCCATTACCGAAGGAATTCGGGGGACCCGAAAAAACTAAACCAACTTTTGAGCCGCCCATAATCCAGGCAATAAAAAGCCAAACAGAGAAATAAAAGAAATGCGGCACACACCATACACCATACACCACACACAAGAGTCGTTTGCCTCAAATAATCAAAAGCAATGAATTTATATTCTTTATATTATAATTTATGGTGCGTATTCCGTTAAATCTACGAGACAGCCGGCGAAGGCCACACACACAATTTTTCCACGCTGGCTTTTCACATTCCACGCGCGGCCAGCGATTTTCGCCGCTCTGCGTTTTGATTATTAAAAAATTTGTGTGCGCCGGCATTTTCATTGCGTTCATTGGGTCGTATAGCATGTTAGTCACTCACTTCCACCTCCACTGCCCCTCACCCACCGTCCCTTTTCAGTTTTCAGCTTTTTCGGTTTCGGTTCGGTTCGGTTTCCAAAACATGAATAAAGTACTGGTATCCAGATAGCCAAGCACTGATGGCCTTGTCCGCTCTTTTGCGTTGCCGTGTTGACAAATTCATGTAAACCGGTTGCCGAAGCGAACCCGTGAATAAATCCCTTTATCCGTGGATTTACTCTTTTATGGCTTTCTCAGAGATAAAACTGCAAAATCGCGATTTTGGAAGAGTGAGCTTTAACTGTAAATGTGTTTTTTCTAAACCTATCACAGCAGAAAATACATTTTCAGATGTTTGTTTTTGGTTATTAAATTTGTATAGTTTTGGATCACAAACCAAATTTTTAGGTGAACTTCATTTACTGCAAATTTTATCCATATTTAAAAAAAAAAATGTTATAAAAGAATACAATAAATAAAATGTTGTGTTGTTTTTTTTTTAGAAAAATGTTATTTAATATTTGAATGTTACCCACAGCAAAGCTACTAACAAACCGATAAAGAAATATGATAAATCACTACTAAGATTTAAATAAAAGTTTCAACTATTTTTAAGATGGCCATAACGACTGATAATTTTTTCGGCCACAGCCAAGAATAAAAACCCGTGAATACCGCAAATCTGAAAGGCAAAGGGCATAAAAACATTGGCAGAATGGCGAGTTTACTTTACTCTCAACTTGCAGCCGATGCGAAAACGAGTTTCGTAATTATGCATTGAAATGTGAATAAATATTTATAAAAGACTCGGACCACTGACAACCAATCTGGGCAGTTTGTGGATGGCTGGGCCACAGAGCCCCCAAAATGCATGACAATGAGATGCAAATGCCGAAACCTTCTGAGACTCCGTTGCCATTATGAGCCAGGTTCTTGAGAGTGTTTGGGCGCCTCTTACATCGGTCCATCGCTCCATCGCTCCATCGGCCCAATCAAATCCTTTGCTAATGGCCTGTGCCTGTTCCCGCTTCGGTTGAGTGATCCGAATCATCGAAAACTTTGAATTTTAAGCAGCTTACCGACTGTGGGGCGATATGTGCTTGGGGAGTTCAGTTCAGTTCGGGTTTATGTGTATATCTAAAGCAGATGTAGTTAAATGAAAGCGGATTTCATGGCAACCACACGCACAAACAGGGCGAACACAAAAGCGTACGAGCAATTAGGAAAATCCGTTTGCTATGCTTGGGGAAATTTTAATTTTTGCACATAAATACCATTATGGCTTTCGAGTTAGTCGAGCAGACCGCAGAAGCTGCTGCATAAAATAGGAGACCGCAGGACCGACCAGCAACCCACCAATTTAGACCGAAAGTGGAGCGATGAGCGATGGGTCAGTGATGAACTTTGATGGAAATTAAATTTAGCACGCAAATGGCCTCAAAAGTCTTGTTGCATGTGCGTTTATATATGTATAGAGACTGTGTGGTGGGTAAATTAAAAGCTTAAACAATTACTTAAACAGACATGCCGCAAAATTAGTTTGGTCCTTATTCGGAGCAAACGGCCAAACACGAAACACAATAGCCCTGCAGGATGTCCAACCGGCTGACACAAAAAGGCAATGCAATTACTGAAAAACTACACACACCCAAACATTGTTGGCAGGCAAATAATTTTAAAAGCATTTCACCAAAATGGAATGCAATGGGATGTGAGGGGGTGGGGGGTGGATGGGAAAACTCTCATTGCTGGCAGCGCTTTTGAGATGGAAACTTTTGCGTTTGGTTTGGCAAACGAAAACTTCATCGACTCGAAATCTAGCCAGGCAGCTTCAGCTTCAGCTTGTTGCCCTGCTCCTGCTCCTGCTCGTTGAAGATTGAATGCGAACTGGAGCACCGAGGGGCTCAAATTTATTAACAGTTCCCCGAACAACAGGTTCCATTTTCGAGTGTACTACTTCATAGTTGCTAAACTTCTCCGCAGTGCCCTGTTTTTCCTGTTTCCGTAATAATGTGTCCCAAAAGCTTGCCCCGAAACAACAAACATTGTGTAAAAGTGATTTTGTTTACACAAAACGAAGCCCCTCCCCCTCTGAATCCCCTCCTCAACCGGTGTCAGTGATTTGGTTTTACGATACCCAGCATTCGTAGAGAATATGGGTATTTTAGACTCTATGAGTGGAAGATATAAAGTACGTGTAAAAAAAATTAATAAGATGCTATTCTTTTAACAAAAATAGCTTCAAATGACCAAAAATCCTTGCCCGAAGACATGAACTTTTACCTAAAAAGTCCTTATACCAATTGAACCCAAATCATAAAGATAGATTTCAATTCTGTTTTAATTTTGATAAAACAAAAGACAAATACTAAAGTAAAAAACTTAAATTGTATAATGCTTCCTTAATTAATTTTTAACGAAAATTTGTTATCAAATAAATTTTTGAATTACTCATATCCCATAATTAAACATCCATTAAGGTAAAAAGGATCAAAGTACAGGGTGTCTTGTAGCCGAGCACTCAACTACCTAATGAGTTGTTCTCTTTTCTAGTTGTGCAATAATGAAATGAAAACTGTTACAAAACTGAAAACAAATGCACCAAATTAAAGCTCATGGAAATTTGGATGAAAATGAACATGAAAAGGCAACTCTTTTTCGAACAAAACCCTTTGGCTTGTTCTGCTGCTGATATGTTGCTAAAGTGGCGGCTTTTGGGTTGGAAACCATCATCATTTTGGAAATGTGCCAAACGGAGGGACTGTGGACCACCAGGAGCTGCAGCGGAGCAGCTGCACATGGTAAGCCGGGTTCTGTGGCCTCACGCCGTCGGTTTAGCCCGGCTTACTTCCCTAATTGGCAGCCGAAACTCAAAGAAGGAACATCTGAGGCAAGGGAACATAAGAAAGCAATCAAGACGCACAGTTCGACTAGTTGACATCAATGGGCAATGACGAGGGCAGTGGGGCAGAAACCACAACGAAGGCCCTGATTAGAGGCTCATTGGAAATCCATAAAAGTCATGGCCCGAGCCACTTGCATAATCAGCGTAATTTTTATGTGGCAACCGTCATAAAAGCCAAACCATAACCGCCGGCAGCCGGCAGCCAGCATCAGGTGAGCTCCAATCATCCCAATGCAATTTAGCTGAACGGGAAGCAGAGCGATGAAATGAATTTGGCTTGGGGGAGCAATCAGAAACGGAGCACAAACGGAATAAAGGAGCTGTTATATTGAAAAGTCGCAGTTCCAATTGGGGCTGTTGTGCGATGTCAGCACTTCGGAATTCATTTGGCGGAACCCAAACCGAAAAACCGTTTCAAAAACAACGGAAACGCACGGCTAACAATGGATAAGCCACGCACACACGAGCTTTTGTGGGGAGCGGAAACACTGTAGCATACTTACGAGCGCAATTCACCTTGTTGTTTGCCAAAAAAAAAATGTTTATTGCTCACACAGCAAAATAGGACAAGAAGCAAACACATCCACTCAGGGCCCGGGACATCCAACCCACATACTTATCCGCAGCCTCATCCACATCCACATCCTCGTCCACATCCTCATCCACATCCATATACGATGATGGGGCGACTGAATAACGAACTGAGGTCAGCGGGTCGACTTCTCTGCCCCTGGTCTCTGTTTGCTCTTTGGCTAAAAGTTTTATTACCGCTTCGTTCGTTGTGCACCGGGCTCGTTATGTGTTTATTCAATTTGTCTGCCTTTCCAACTGTCCTGCAGTCCACTTGGGAAAGCCTATGTGGCTCGTTTTTTATGAGGACATTGCGAATAAGTTTATCAGCAGCGGGGAGCGGGGAAAAGTCATGAACCTGGTCTTCGCCTGGGATGATGAAAGGAGCTTACAAAGGAGGACTTCTCGAAAGGATGTGTGCCAGCTAGCTGGACGGATAAGGATTACTTGAAGCTTTCAATGCAATCACTGCCGGTCAAACGAATGCTTTTAAAGTGCAGAGATTCTTTACCAATTATTATTATTTAAATTATTACAAAAGGCACAGTTACCCAATCGAACGATGATTTCTCAGTGATTTTTGGTGGAAAGTTGATTTACTCCTGATTCAATACCCCATTTGCAACAGTCAAAAGCAGCTTTTAAAAATTACATATTCCCTTTAACTTCAAAATGATGTAAATAATTTCAAGGGCTTTTAAAGACGATATTCAAGGAATTCTTTTGAACACACTTTTCCAGGAAAACACAATAAAATATGGTTAGCCTAACAGCTTCCATTTTATTCTTCATCCGCTCATCAGTATTTTGGAAATGGGTCTTATTCGTCCAAATCTTTGACAGCTTCAGCTCAAGGAACTCCATCTGCCTGTTTATCCACCATTTCCGACCCACAACCACACAAATTCAATATGATTGTTGTCCCGTTTGGAAATGGAATGCCGAATGCCTGGGCATAATGAAGGCATCGAGTTAAGAGGAGCTGTGCCCTTTAGGTTTGTTAACATGCCTCTACCGCCGGTTTATGGCCGGCGCAAATGTGTGCTAATAAAGTGAAAGTGGTCGCCGCACGAAAGCCGGAGCAGATCATAAATGTTTATGCGACTACTTCATCGGAGAGCCCTGACACACTTGTCCACCCACTGTCCCACATCACACAACCCACAGCCCCGAGGAATGGAATGGAATGCTTCGGTCATTCTCGCGCAGCCCTCATCCGCGAGAGATTTCTGCGTCGGTTTTGGTTTAGCGTTTTTATCCGGCGGCAACCGAGGGAGTGACTATGTCGTCGACTGTTACGGTGGATGTGGCTTTCCATCTTCGTTGCGACATGACAAGGGCCCAGACAAATGTGCTGCAAGTGGGCGAGGTCAGTCGACAAGGAGTCGTAAAAAGGATTCAAGACTTTGCTGCGGCTTTAAGACCAGATTACCCAAGCCACTGATAACTTTTTGTAACAGAAAAGAGGATATAAAGTAGACTTGCTTTCTTGGGTTTTTTTTGTGCACTTTTACCTATGTACATAGCTTTAAAAGTGCATCCCATATAAATTTTGCAATGCATTGTGGTTACAAGTATGACTTTTTATGACTTAAGTTCAAGAATACATAAAACTAAAATTATTTTATGTGTTATGAATAATAACTTATCTCAAAAAAATTAAATTTAATATATGATACTTTGTTGGTAAATACTTTTATTGTATTTTAAGTATTAAATTAAAAGATAATTTTAAGTACCAAAGTTCTAGTCACAGAACAACAAGTTTGATGGCTTTTTGAACCTCAAATTTGGAAATGGCTATTGTATCGCCCTTTATGGAACTGATAGGAAATGGCTGTCAGATGGGCAGCACCCATAGGTAAATTCCTTTATCGATTCCTGGCCATTGGTGAGGTAAAAAGGTGTCTGGCCCCAAGATGATGCTGAATTTAAGACCAAGTGCGGCTGGCAAACTGGCACATTAATTGCGCACTTTGAGCGCATTAAGCGTCTTATAATCGATAAACCTCATGGCCCCGAGAAACGCCTTGTGGCTGAACTACCTGGTGAATGGGATGGAATGGGATGGGATGGGATGCGGTGTCTGTGGCTCATCCGACAGCCAACACCTGCAGGGTGGTGCAGCCGCATGACAACACTCGAACATGCAGAAACCCACGGAGGAGGCTGTGGGTTACACATGTTAAGTACGGGTGCGGTGTGCCTCTGTCGATGTGGCTGTGTCCCACTGGGACCCACTTGCGATAAACGCTCCCTTAATTATGAAAACTGTTTGACTGTCTGGCCTGGCTTAGTCACAGTGTCTGGCCGGCTCGTTAGCCGCCTGTAATTAATGTTATTTAATTCCCAATTAAATATGTGCATTCATTACGACGCCCCCACACTCGGAGCGCTCTAGTTGTCAGCGACTTGCAAATAGTCGTATTTAATTTGGCCAACTATTACCTCTGTTCCGCTCATACATAAGTAATTGCACACCAGCGATGGACACTTGAGGTCGACGCAGCAAGTTGTCTCCGAGGTATTTTAGCCCCAGATGAATGAATGGCCAGGGGCTCTCAGCCCGGTCAACTTCAACTGGTGGGGAAAAGCCAATACTGCTTTCTGGCCCAGAGTGTGAAAAAGCAGTGAAAGAAAATTAAGTAATTCCTGTTATGTGCTTTCCCACAACAGTCACAAATTAACACGTTAAATGTTATTAATTTTGTTTGCAAATAGCAAAAACTAGAACTGACCTATTTGCAAAGAAATTAACACATTGTTTTAAGCTAATAGCCCATATGTTACCACATATGTTAACAATTAGCTAGTTATATTTAAATATTTGCAAAATCTATTTTCAATATTTGAACCTTAAAATAATATTGATAGAACATTTTTTGTTTTTATTTAAAGCACAAATTAATAAGTCAACACTTAAAATAAATATTATTTGTGATATATATTATTTGTTAATAAACTAAATTACTCAACATGTTGATCTTTAAAAAAGCTTTTTTATGTGAATTTAGAATTTAGAATTCACATAAAAAAATTAATTTAATTCAAAGGCTTTTTTAAAGATCAAAGGCTGCAAAACAATTTAATTATGAACATGTAGAAAAAAATATATAAATCAAAATCACTTCATAAAGTGGGAATAAACAATTTAACCAACTGCATTTATTTGCATATACTAACACAAAGAACTATGTTTTTTTAAGAAAATTTCAAGGAACAAGAAGTTTTCTATTTATAACCCCAATTTAATCTCTCTGTATTCTGCAGAATGTTTTGTGGTGTTGCCTATTTATGTCCTGCGTGCATTTGTGTGTGGGAGCTAAACGTGGCACTTTAAGTGTCGGCAGCACCTTCTTCTGCTTCTTCTTGCTGGCTTGTGCCTATGTATAAGTAAATGGGAGTGCTAACCCCTGCACATACAAACGCTGGTCACAGGATACGCACACACGCATATATCATGCGTGCTACACGGACCTATTCCAGTTGTCAGGAGCCATTCCGAAGTTGGGGCGATGCCACTTGACGGAAGGTTGAATGCCTCACTCAGATATGCAAGGATATACGAAGCAGGAGGAGCCCAGACAGTTGTTGTCCAACTCCAGATGGCTCAATCTCAGCCTGGTGGTTGGTGGCCCCTTATATTTGTGCTTGTTTGCCAGGACTGATGGTAGTCCTGGGATCTGCGATCCCCACTCGACTAATTCCATTTGCTTGGCCCTCGAAAGCCCAAAAAAGCTCCCATTGTTTAAGCCAGCAATCAAATATGCAACGGACTCCCGACTCCCTCCGCCACACAGGCCAAATTCAGTTTGCATAATATTAAAGCTTCAAGGGGTTTCCATTTGCCAGTTTGCTAGTTGTAAAAACCTCCTTCTCTGACATGGAATATCAAATTTCGATGTTATGCTGTTAGCTCAGTTTTTCGAGTATTTGATGGGGAAATTGCATTTAATATTCGATCAGCCACCTTTTGCCAATTTTCCAACGCTTTGTGATGGGTATAAATTTCAGATCTGGCCGCAATTACATAAATCAAAAGGAGGTATCCTCGGATTCCATTCGGTTCCCCTTTTCGACTTTTGCAGCAGCCAAAACCGTATTTTCACATCATTCCCCATCAAGTTTGGTGGGTGAGTGCATACCCTGATGTACGTATACACAGCACATATATAGGCCGACCCGTCGACGGCCCATTTGACTGCTGAGTTGGAACGTCGACTGTCGAGCGAAAGGCAGAAAAGGCAGAAAAGTGGATCAAGGAAAGTTACGGCTACAAAAAAAAAAAAAAAGAGAAATGGCAGCCAACAAAAAAAACAATCTCTACAACAGGCAAGTGAAATCACAGAGGCCCAACTCAAAACATGGCAAAACTTCAGCTTATGCTCATTGAACGGGTTGGCGAACCTTCGTATTTCGCATTTCGCATTTATTACATGGGCTGAAAAGTTTCTCCTTCGACTGCCAAGGCAATCGGCAATCGGGGGCAATTTTGCAGGTTTTATGATCCGATCGCTAAAGGCCCCCAGCCTTGACTTGGTTTTTGTTAATGTGTGAGGGTGGGTGGGCTGTATCACTTCCGGTTTATCAAAGGCAGACCCCGTTGACAAATATGCGGAGCGAGCCCCTTGGGCCATTGGAATGCGGTCAGTGTAACGCTAACAAGACATTTAGCATTTAGACCCCGGGAAAACCTTACCATTCCGCATGTTCTTGGGCCCAACTTTGGCAATAAATTGTTGGTCTCGCCATGGAAATGCAAAGTTTTTGTTTTGGGGCTGCCTCTGGGGGAACGGAAAGCGGAACGGATGTCGGCCGGCATTAACAAAGAAATTTAAACTTACCAACTTTAATTCGCCTGTCTGTCCTTTTTTTTGATTGTTTTTATGGCAAATGTGTTTGTATCTGTTGTATCTTCTATTTTCTCCGTTTATTGTCACGTTAACAGCAATTTTCGTGCATAAAGTTTTACTTTCGTTTTGGTTTCGGTTTTTGGTATCGGTTTCAGTTTCAGTTTCCCTTTTCGTTTCATTTGTTTCGTTGGCTTTGGCAGTTTGTTTGTTACTTTTTATTGTTCCATCAGCCGGCAGGACATTGTGTATATATAGGGTTTAGATGTGTGTGTGTATGTGTGCTGCCTGTTCGTGTCACTTAACGGTAAATTCAAATTACCATTTAATTTATCGCTGTCACCGTTATGGCTGTCGCCTGTCGCTGCCCCCAAACTCCCTGCATTTTGGGCCTGTGTGTTGAATTTATTGAGGATGAGGAAAGGACAGGAAACCCTTGCCGTTATCCTTGCGCTCATATTTGGCAAAAGGAAAGGAAACGAAAGGACCTACCAACGACCTGGCGAATCTTAATTTAATTTCCAGCGCAGGTGATGGGGGCAAATAGAAAATATTGCCACATTTTGACACGTAGACAGGACAAAATGGTAACTCCGGCGCAAGGAGTAAGGAGTACGGAGTAAGGACAAGGAGCCGCCGACAAAAAGGCAAATGGCTCGGAATGCACGTAACGGTAACGGTGATTTAATACCAAGCCAGATTATCTGCACACTATTTGTTGCATCCGAACGTGACACGAAGGCGACATTAAAGTTTCCACTGGATTTGAATGGGGATGCGGGGCTTCAAATCGAATCACTCGTTGCAAACAACTGAATTTGAATGGATATACATTTTTATATTGGATCCAGAGCTACGTGACACGAATCTCTGCTCAGCTTTCCAATCCCCAATCCTCGGGTGTTGATCTCACGCGGCGACAACGTGACTTTGAAAGCTCCACCACCACCGATACCACCTGACCATTCATTAGTTGCACTTCCTGCGCAGACACCACAAAAGCACAGCCACTGCGGTCTGACTAATTCAACGAGCGGCCCAGGCCTACTCACAAAAGTTTTTCATTAAAGCAACAAATTTTAATTTTAATTAGACCCTAACGAGATTCAGCTTATTGCGAGGGCCCGTTGCCCCACCGACAATGCGACTAAAGCTGCCACATCTACGGCCTGGTATCATACGCATCATGGTTATGACTCTGGGCCCACGGCAGAGTTGCCTGGTTTTTGATGGGCTCGTGAAGCACACTCAAATAAATTTTGGTACTAGATTGAAGGTAAAAAAAAACTAAGAAAAGATTTTCATTTTTGGTATTTATTATTTTAAATGATATCAAAAACCACATCTTAAAAGACGATGACATAAAGATTATCAGAAATTTTATAGATCTTTTTTCTTTTTCACAAAATGTTCAATAAATCCTTTCTCTCATTATACATAAAAAGTGCTGTTATAAATAGTAAAGATTTGAATATAATAACGAGACCTCAAAAAATAAGAAAAGTTTATATTCATATTCATTAAAACGTTTACACAGGTATTCAAGGAATTTTTCATTGTCATAACTTAATATACTCAAGGAGATGTTTTATTTATAACTTTTCCAAATCATGAATATAATTTGATTGCTTAAGAATGAAATACATTTTTAAAATGTGTCCTACAGTCATGTTGGATATTTTATTATTTTATTTTTGCCCCAAAAAACTCGTAATGCAATGCAATTTCGCAAAGTGCAGTGCAACAAAAAGAGAGCCAGGTGTTGCAGGTGAGCCAGCTGGGCTGTTGAGCACGGGCGTGGCGTGTCGCACACAAAAAGGTGCTGCAAAATCGGGATGGGATGGCCGTGGCTGTGGCTGCAACACACCGAGATCCGAGATGCGAGATGCGACGAGATACGTACATTCATGTGCGTTCATATTTTACAGTTTTGCAGTTAGTCCTGCAATTTATGCACAACAAGGGGCGACTGCCACCCCTTTATGTACACCATGAGCTAGACTGAGAGACAGAGAGACAGAGAGAGGGCTTTGGCTTTCATTTTGCAGTGAAAAGCGTTGTACTTACATTGAATTGCAAGTCGGCCATTCAGGAAGGGCCTTTAGAATGCCGTCGCCACCTGAGATTGCTGGCGAATGCTTGCGGCTGGCCTTAGTTGAATTTAAAGGATTTTTTCCTGACTCGGCATTAAATTACTTCTTTTTTTTCATGAAAATGCCACTCTTAAGCTGCTTGGAAGAGGAAAAGGACTCCGGAAAATTAAATTACTGCGGTTAGGCAACCGAAAGCAAGGCGAATAACTAAGGACAAAGTTAGTTTTAACAGATTTCAAACGAAATCAATTTCAGGATTCAGTTTATGGGCCAAGCTGAGTTATCAAACTTTTGGTCCTTGGCTTTCCAGGCTTTCAGCTTAATTGCGCGCCTTTGTCGCCACTTTTGTCATCTTTTTGGTCAGTTTCACTTAATGGCCGCGGGCATTGCAATCAAATCAGGAAGACGCTTGTCGAGAGTGTCATTTGCATGCAAATATAAAATTTATACATTTTCGTGGCCAGCCGAAGGAGGCGAGCGGAAGCGGAAGTAAAAGTATTTCCAGATGAGAGAGCATACCGCGGCTTTCGGTTCAAGTTGCAATAAAAAGCCCTTTAAAACGGGGTGGTTTCTCGGTGGGTTGTCGGTTGTGGATGGCCAAGTGACAGGCAGTTCATTCTTTCCACGCGAAATTTAGTAAGTTAACGGCCCAGCAAGGACCCTCTAACTCGCACTCACTTTCGCGGTGAGATGGTGTCGCGGATAAAAATAAACAAGCGACGACTCATCCTCAGATAATGCACATAAAAGAGCAGCCCCACTCCTCCTGCCCCTTCTCCTTTGTCTTCCTGACTTTTCCTCTTTACCTTTGGTTTGGGTTTTGGCCCACCCCAAACGTGGCTCAGCTCAGCTCAGCTCAACTCGACACTCGTCTCGGCTTTGCTTTATGGCCTTAAGTGCGGCAGCGGCAGGTGATTAAAACGCTGCCGACTTCGCTCGACTTTTATATGTACTGTTTGTAGTTGCTAGAAATGCTAGACTGTTGAGAATTATTGCAAATATAAACGGCTACCCGTTAAATGCAGCGAAAAAGCCAAAGTACACAGAACAAATCATTATTAAATATTACGATTTTTTATATTAAGAAATGGGTTGAAAAAAGTAATTGAATTCAATTAAAAAACTTTACGATGTTTGGTTTAATGTTGGATTTATCCACTACCTAAACTCTAAAGTTAAAGTTAAAACCAAAATCAGTTAAAATGTAGTTGAAAACCAATACTTTTAGAGTCTTAGAACAATCACCTAAATATTGTATGCATATAGTCCACTAAAAGCCGTCAAAAAAACTTTCTTCTGATATCTTAAGAAGCCTTTAAATTAATTTTTAAACCGACTAAAGCTTTTCCTTAAGTAATATCATATTTTGATTATCAAAAAGTGAAAGGTTGTGTACCAAATCTATGACCAAATAAGCTAATTTAAAGTTTTAAAGTCAAGTAGATAAATATATGAATTTTCCGTGTAGCTAAGGCAAAAGGCGGCAGCAACGGCAAAAGCAACAAACAATATATCAAACTGATGAATGCTGACAGCGCGACACAATTTTCGCACGCAGTTGCGCCCGACGGCCAGTCAACCGACAAAAATGTCAGAAAATTGTTGATGCGATCAAGGGAAATGTGAAAATCGTCTGCCAAATTGCAACCGTCCAAAAATGCTGGCACTAATTAAATGGCCACAAAATAACACAAAAACGAATGTAAAATGATCGAATATTAGCTGTAGTTTTGTGGGTGGAAACGGATGAAAGATCCATGCGGAAATGTGCCTCAAGCTTGAAAGTGAAAAATCTATTATTTTTATTGATTGAGGGGTTCTTTAAAACCTTTAAATTTGGTTAATTATTTTGTAGAGCATAGCTTTAAGTTGAAAAAGTACACATCCGATGTAAACAATAAATTGTTAATGACAAGTCCCATACGGAAAGAGTACATTTTTTCAATGTTCACTTCAAATAATCATAATAAAATAGCAAACTCATAAATACTTGTGTTTTTTTCCCCAGTTGACACATTCCATAACGCTTGTAGTTAAGTTTAAATTATTCATTTTTGTTTAATGCACCCTGCACATGTTGGTTATCTGCTGGCATACATAATATTTTCAGTTTTGTAATTGCAAAAATTAGTTCGCGTTCTCATATTTGTGGGGCACCCGCAGGCGAAGCATCAACGGGTCGCGTTGGCATTGCAATAAATTATGTGCGGTTTTAATTTTAGCTATCTTTAAATAAAACTGCTGAGTGATTTTCGCATGTGGTTTATTTATTGATTTTTCGGATTCAGATTTTGGGCTTACACATTGTAACATGTGTTCCTCTGATTAGAGGATTTCAGGTGTGTGGGCCGTATATTGCAATTTGTGTATCCAAATACTTGCAGAGACCTTGTCACCCAACATAAACCACAGAGCTCCTTTGACCCCGGGTTCTATTTGCCTTAATCTCTATCACAGACATTGTTGACATATTCAGTTGGCCAACATAAACTGCAGAATTCCTTTGGTCTTTGGCTGGAATTGTTTACATTGCAGTTTTTGCGTTACTTCTGTTTACCTCTGCGGTTTGACTTGTTTGCACCAATTAACTGATTTAGTGCTTTAAATGGGGGTATAAAACCTATTTTAAGCCCTGTGAAATCCATTAAACTTTTCCATTAGGACAACTGGAATCCAACTAATTAATGCTGGCTGAAAACGTTGGCAGTCGTTTAACTCGTTTTGCACATCAATTTCAGCACGAGCGTGGCATAATTCAATTTCAATTTTCCACTTGTCAATGGCTCCTGCAATCTTTGCCCATCAAACTAATTGCAGCATCAACGAGGGTCGGATGCGGTCACACGAAACTTTAATTTGATTACCGACACTCACCCACACACACACACACAGCTGCTTGTGGGTTTTGTGGGTTGTCTGTGAAGGTCGTTTGGCTGGGGGGTGGGGGATTTCCCCGGGGGGAGTGGGGGTCACCCACAAGTCGACAGCCGGCGAGGCTAAACATTTATTAGTTGTTACTTCCAGACAAATTTCGAAAATTTACGTTCGCATTCATCTCCCGAGCATCCAAGCATCCCAGCATCCGAGCATCTGAGCTCCAAAGGGGGTCGCATCTTAATGAGTTTCTCGTGTCGAGGGTGACAAGAAGAGCCGCAGCTCGTTAGACCCCGGGAATTAGTGTAAACCTTTCGCTAAACACCCGTAAAGTGAGAGGATTTTCCAGGAAGGAATGACTAAGCTCGAGTTAACCCTGTCGCAATAAATCTGTCTTTAATGGTAGTTCTTAACTTAAATTTTCAAAATTGTTTCCTCAATGATATTTTAAACCTGCAAAAATTGCTTATTGGGTAACCAATACACCAGATAATACGACAAATGTTCAAATGTATTCTATTTGTTAACTTTATATAATTGTTTTCATATGCAAACTCAGTTGAAAAAGAAATTCGTTATATATACTTTGCTCATTCATTACTTTATCAGTATTAGAACAATCCATTATACATCTGGGTTGAATATTAACAGCTGCTTTTTGTTGAGTTTAATGATCCCTTTCAGACAGTTAACCTAATGCGGTATGAAAATCCCTCAGTACCAAACCCGGTGATTAGCCACATTCAATTTGTGTGCCATTTGCTTATGGAACCAGTTGAGTCATTTGCAACGCTTGAATCTCGACTAATGAATGAAATTGGCATTGATGGAAGCCCCTTCGACAGCTGTGTGCAGTTCTGCTTCTGGTTAATGACGAACAGCACCATCAAAAGCTGGAAACTGCAATAACTAACAGCTCCAACATTAAAATTATTAATATGAATTTCATTGCACTTTGGGATTGCTACGTGCTTTGTATGCTAATTGCATTGCAGCGCACAGATGACTTAACCGCCACGCTGGCTGCCCTACAAACAATTCGGAAAACTGTTAGTCATTGGCTGCCAATGGTGGGGTTGGGTTGGGTTGATATGCTGCTACACAGAGAGAAAAATTCGCATGTCAATGACAGTAAAAATAAATATCGAAATGGGGTGAAAAACAAGCCAACATTTCAGCAGATTATGGTCCATAAATCAACAATGACAGGTCTTAAATTAGGCAATCTTGATGCTCAATAAAACAAGTTCGACAAAAAGAACGCTTTCCATTGTTTGGTTTGAATAACAAATGGTATTTTAAAGTGTGAAGTTTCAAGTGATTTACTCTCAAATTAAGAAATACATTTTTGTTCACTTAACTTATGTTTATATCACTGAATATTTGATGTCCAGCTGTTAGGAAATCTTGATTCTCAAAAGAACATTGCCTTTGAGGGTTTTGAAGTGTGAAATTCTTGTTAATAGATTTTGTTATATTTACTTAACTTTGTTTCAATAAATATTTAATAGTTCTCTCACAAAATTAAATTCATAAATTTTTCCTTTTCTAAGTGTGCAATCCACCTTAGTGCCATTCGGACAAAGTTGTAAGAAACAAAACCCATAAATTACAGCCAGCTCTGCCGTCGATTGTCTGTGGGAATTCAAACAAAAACTGAGCGCATTTCAGATAAATCAACGCTCAATGTCAGATAACCTGCGACTAAGTCTAATTAGAACCGGAGACATAAAAATCAGTGTCCGCCAAAAGGTTCGCAACCTATGTGTGTATACAGAATGACGAGATGTGGGTGCTCTTTCCCTGGCAGTGGCAGCCGTGAATGTTTGTTGCCGGGGTTGACTTGTTTGCAGCGGCTTAATTGATTGCCCGACTGATGCACTGATAGAGCCAGACGAGAGACCCTGATTGCAGTCCATTCCCAGTCCACCCACTTTCACCCATCTCCCCCAGCACTTTTGAATTGGCACGTGGGCGTTGAATTGAGTCCAGTGCATCTGACCCACCCGCATTAAATTTACATGGGCAGACAGGACGGACAGGTGGGAATGGTGGTGGACACTCAAATGGCCAGTCAAACGCACAGCTCCTCCAGTCATCTCCGGGCCATCATCAGTGTCAGAGGTAAGTGTTCACCTGGGACGTGTGTCCCCCCAACATACATTGAGCATCGCATCGCATCGCATCGATTCGGACGTCAATTGTCAGCCAACAGCCAACAGCGGGCCATTTCATTAGGCCAAAACTCAATGATTCGGCTAGAGCGGAATTAGAATTAGTTTTCGTCAGCTGGTGCGACGACGTGGGACCCAAACAAAAATACAATTTTGTTAATTGAAAAACAACAACAGCCAAATGGGCAATAACAATGGATAGAAAGAGCATTGCAGTCGGCAGAGGCAGAGGCAGAGGAAGCTGCCGTATTTTTTATACACATCTCTCGGGGGCCGTGAACTTGAACGATTCGAAATAAAACAATTTAAACAAGAGCAGCGCGGCCAGCAACAATTAAACGAAATAAAAATACCGAAATGTGTATATATAAGCATGTGTAAGTATTTTTAAAACGAGCGTCGCCAGCGGCCAGAGATTGTTTCTGTTTCTGTTTCTGGTGTTTTCAAATTGAATGAAAATACATACGTAAATCATTGAAAATCCACCGATGGATGGCAGGGCATGGCCTTGTTGACTCACTCAATCGAGTGCCAAGAGTGGAACGGAGAACCACTGGAAAACCACCTGGAGGTTGGGGTTTATTACGAAATGCTGCACATCAAAAAATTAATGAAATGGGGTCACTGAGGTGACAAATTTTTTATTATAAGTAACACATTTTAATGAAGGTCGTTCGGATAATATCCACATTAAGTTAAAGTGAAAAACTTCAAAAATTATGTAAGCTTTTTTATCGCTTTTTTACTCGATTATAAAATATATTTACAATCATATAAAAATAACTTTAAATGAAGTTTCATTTGATAACATTTTAAAGATGTTGAGTCAAATAAACAATACAAATCTTTTAAAGACATAAAAAAGACCTCGAAACACATCTGTTTTATGTTTACTTCTATTTTTTTTCGGTGTGCTGTAGGTTTCTCATGTTTGTCTGATCCAGCGGTACTCATTCACACTTTAGATGCCGGAACGCCACCGACTTAATGCATAATTGTTTATGAAGCGGGCACAAAAGAAATATTCTAAGTTCCTAAGTACACACTCGTACGTTGCGGCAATAGACTGTAAGTACACCCAGACATATAGACATGTGGAGCCCAGAGACCCGCGATTACTGAGACAAACAGAGGCAGCTATGATATGAATTTCAATTTAGAGTACGTGCCCATGAAGCCCTCGTGTTTTGCGTAGCAGTCGCAGTCGCAGTCGCTGCCGACGTCGCTGCCCGCAGTCATAACCATTACACATGCACTTACAACACTTATTAATAAAATCCAAAGTTTAATGAATTACTGGATTACTGAGCACTACTGACCCATTGAAGTGCTTCTGGGATCATAAAAGCAAATCAACAGTGATGGATGCCATGCCTCGGGCGCTTGAAGTTAATTCAATTCAATAAAAGGCCATAACTCGTACACTTGCACACTTGCAATTTCCGTAGTCAAATTTTTTATTGCTAATAAAAAGTGAACGAGTTTAATTTTAATAGCCAACTTTTTGACAGCAAGTTTTTATGAAAATGTGCAAATGACTCATGGGGACCAATAAATGAAACAAAATTAATTGATAAAATGAAAATTCCATTCAGGCTTAATTGACAACGTTTTCTGACCAGACCAAAAAAAAAGAAACTGCAAACAGGCTCGACTTACTTAATATCACGTATACGACATGTGCAACTATCGAATGCCTGTAAAACGCTGTAAATTCCCATTATTACCTATGGAAAACGAATATTTTCGTACTTGCCTGCAACCGTGATATCATCAAATGAGATCAGAATAACGTTTACCCGATATCAGGCCCATAAAGGTTCGCCACAATCACAATCACAATGGAATTCCTTCAATTAGCATTTCTTTGTTCCCAGAGTATATCGAATCCGATACGTGCGGATAAGTAAAGGTGCTGCATTAATATTTATGAACACAACAGTTTGCGGTTCGCACTTTGTCAATAAACTGCCGAGAATACGCATACAGAAATTAATAATTAAGTGTATGTTGATTATGGAGCGTCACACGGGAATATAAGTATAGCCAGCAATTTAATGTAATATGTTGTTGTCGTAGAGCCATAAAAACAACTGCAATGGCAATTACAAATGATAAACAAACACATACATCTATTAAAGCGATGGCACACGCCATGAACACCACTAAGCTGTCGTCGTGCCGTCGAATAATCTTGGCATTACAAAGTGGAGAGCCCAATTTTATTATAATCTGGCAAGCAAATCAAAACACTTCACACTCTGTAAACAAACAAAGCAAACAAAGCCCCCTCACCCCACCACGCTCAGCGTTTCAATTGAAAATCCGATTTAACCATTAATGGGGGCCCATAGAATAGATAATTGGCCATAAAGCTCATCTGTGTCTGCCACTGGTCAGGCATATTAAAATATTGTTTGGCTGTCGTGTTGCGTTTATGGACCTATGTTTGCTGCTTTGCCTTTTTTGCCCTCTTGTCCGATATGCGAGACATTTGGCATGGACAAAGTTATTAAACACAGAAATTGATTTGTGTACAGGCATTCCGGCTTCGATTGCAGCCTAATGGAAACAAATAAAGACGATTAGCCAAATGTACGAGTATGTACGCGTAAGTGTAGGAATGAATGAAGCCAGCAAAGTTCCGAGAAACTGGATAAGATGAACGTTAAATGTTAAGTGAATGGGATTACAAATGCGGGTGTGACAAAAGACGACGTTGATTGACTAAGTAAGTGGACAAGCAAGCCATACAGGAAGACATTCGGTTATTTGTTTTATTAAAGAATTAAGCACAAAAGTGAATTATTTTATGAATAATAACAATTTATCCATTAAGAGAATAATGGATTTTTATTATAAACATAAATTCAAAACAGATTTCTTTGTCGGCAATGCCTTTTTTATTTTAACAGAGAAGAAATCGTAAAATCGCGAGCCATAAGTGTTCCTGATAAATACCTATATATTAAAATAATGGATTTATAAATAAACATAAACTCGAAACGGATTTATTTGTCGGCACCGCGATTCATTACCTTTTTAAATCAAAGAGTTCTTAATGCATATTGTGGCTATACTTTTCCTGTTGAATGAAAAAACACACGTGCCGTACCACAAAAAACATTAATTGGCCTATGTTAAGTGCACAATAAACTTAATTAAAAGAAAATAAACACAGAAAAAATCTACTAGTGAAATCAAAACTGTCTACAAATTTTTGATTGTGCTTAAACTTTTTGAGAGCCACCATTCTGTAATGATTAATAATTTACAGAACGAAAGCTTTTTTTTCAAGTTTTAATTGTGATTGCCTTAAATTTTTCAACGCATGTCCATTTATATTTTCAGCTGTGTATGCTTAACACAATAATTGGGTCACATAATAATTACGCATATATTTTGGCAAGGCCAAAGCAGAATGGTAAACAAACTTAAATAACTGACCAAATTTAAAAGGGAAAATCATGTTAAAAAAATAACATGCAGTACACAAATATTTCTATTCAATAATATCCTTTTAAAAATCTCATGAGGTGTCCTTGTTGAAATCAATATCATCAAAATATTTAACATTTCATATTTAGTGTTGAAATCTGCCACAAATTAGGCCATGAATTAATCACGCGTATTTTATTTGGCAGCACCCATTGAAAACAAGCTTAGTGGGGGACTCCACGGGAACACAAATGTGTTTGCACAAATACTTTCGATCTATAGTGCATTCAAAGCCGTCCAATCAAGTGTGAATTTATATATGGGAACGGGGCTACGGTGGCAGGCAATTGATGATGAGTGGCTATGTGGCACTCGGCCGACTGCAAATGGAAATTATTGCAGTGCAAACATGGCGAATGCGTAATATTCAATTAATTTGATTTCGTTATTGCTGTTGCAGATGCTGACTCGGCTGCTGTGCAAAGTCAATTAAGAATTTAGTGCAATTCAAATGTTCCCCATCTCCGACACCCCGCGTTGATTAGTTTGTTCGCCTGCCTGCTCGATGCTGGAAAAATTATTGGAGCTTCCCGTTTGGCCTTTTGAACTTCTACAGGGAAATTTGTAACCATGCAAACAGCGAAAACTTAAATTATAAGTAACACCACCTCCTTCTGCCACCTCCCTTTATGCAATGCGGTTGCATGGCAAACTAATTAAAACTTGAGCGATTTCTTCAGTTGCAGACAGCTTTTTCTTGTTTTTCCACCATTTCTCCATTTTATTTTCATTCATTTGCATCTGCGACTCGTGCTGCAGCTTTGGCTTTAATTTTTAATTCATTTCCTTGCACCACTCCAGCGCGATTTGTTTGCTTTCATTTTCATTAGCATAACACTCGCTTGGCCCACTTGGCTGCGAATGCGGAGTTTTAAATTGAAATCTGCAGACTGTATAAATTATGAAATTAACTTTTTTAAGCCGGACCTTTGACACTGTCGGACTGCTCTAATTGACTTCCCTTGTGGAGAATTTCCGGAGTGTGCTAAGCCGGTTAGCCTCTGCATTTCGCTCAGCTTTTTTTGGGAGGCGAGGCAGAACTGAAAATCTATCACGCATACGCACTGTTTTCACAAATCCCCTCCAACCCGCCCTGTCTGCTTGGTAAGCTGGGTGTTTTTTTTTTTGGTAGGTATTTGGGAAAAAGTTCACTTCCCAACTTGTGCGCTTTTTGTTTGCTTTCCATTGCCAAATCCTTTCTGGCAAAGCATATTCAACTTGGCTTTTAGGCAGCCTGTGGGCCCAGCTTTCTGTGAATTTTGTGTATTTTTATTGACAGGCCGACGGCAGCCAAAAGGAATGGCAAAGCAAAGCAAGGCAAAGCGCATTTACTGCTCAATACTCAGGTGTTGAGCCTGTCGTGTTATTCTACAGTCCCCTCCTGATTTGCATACTTTTTCAACTATTTTCCTTTCCGTTTCCTTTTTTGCTTTTCTCGTTTTGTGTGTCTCAGCTTATCTCCCGCTGAGTGCCAGCCACCTCGGAAAGGGTTCGAGCTCGGAACTCGGAGCTCGGAGCTCGGAGGTTCTGGGTTCTGGCCCAAATTAAGCAGACAATTCAGCCCTCAAGTGCAGGCGCACACAGCGTGAGTGAAATATTGGCACCACCGCCCTATCCGCACAGATCTTTCCGTAGCCACCACAGTAGGCCATTAATTGCGTTGCGCTGGGAAGCCTGGGAAAGCTGGAAAACCGCAGAGACGAGGCCAAGACCAGAACAAAGGGTTATCTCTCGACTGGGCCAAAACCACAGTGGCGGCGACGGAGGGTGGGTAACTGGATCTGAAAGTGGTCGGTCATCAGATAATGTTAGTTAGTCGCAGCAACTGGGTCCCCTGCCATTTATCTTCGTTCCGATCAAAGTTTAGGAAGCCTTCAACCCCCCACTTGCTATTAACATGTGTCAAAGTTTGCGCCTCAATGAGCTTTAAATATTTGATTTGTTTTGTTTGGTTTTTTTTTATTTATTTTTTGTTGTTGCAAACAGGGTGTGTGAGTGAGCGACAACTGTGTCAAGTTTTCCTCACTTTCCAGCCTCTCGGTGTTTTTTTTGGGGGGGTGTTTGCGGTTGCCTTCACGTCAAACACTTCAAACTGTTTTAGCCTCACCGCAAGTAAAAGAGCGCATATATATATTTATTTATTTTTACACATCTGCAGAGAACAGTTCCTTTTAGGCAAAGTGGTTAAAATTTATTTGGTTTGATGCATATGCATATACTATTTGCTCAAATAAAATAAATTTTAATTGGATGAACTGATTTTATTTACCAAAATTCAAATTTTAGCTGATGATTTATATCGTGAACAACCACCAGTTCTGAAATCCATTGCTTATAAAAAATTGAGCTTAGTACTTTTTGATTTATTTCCATTCAAATTGAAAATTGAAATAATTGCAAATATTCCCAGCTATATCGCATACAACGAGTATTCTATTCTATTTAAATGGTTCAATCTAAAACATTTTAAATTCATATTATAGGCCAAGTTCCTGCCAAGCTTGAACAATTTCTAACCAATTTCTTTCCATGTTTTCCACACAATGTGCCAAAATGTCCGTTTAAGTCTGAACGGCATTTTAATTCTAGGATCGCTGTAACTGTTTCTTGATATGCTGGAAAGGCTGAAAAGGCCGGAGGACGATGGCTGACAGGCAATTAAAAACGCTGGACAAGTCGGAGCCCCAAAAGCGCATCGCCTTCGCCTCTGCAGGCCAATAAATCAGGGACCGGCGACAAGAGAAGGACATCAAACGGACACATGGCTGCGGGCAGTGCACTGTGCAGTCCAGCTAAGTCCAAGTCCAGTCCAAGTGCGAATTAAAAAAGGAAAACGGCCGAAGGAGAAGAAGAATCTGTGTGTATAAAATTCAATTAGAATTCTATTTTATTTTTGTGCTCTTCCCTTAGCGCCTTCTTATCGCTTGCAGCTTTTCTAATCAAGCGGACAGACGGCGGGCATTTCCTTCCTCTCCTTTTTCCTCTGTTGCCCGCCTTTGTTTCGTTTGGCTGTAATTTGAAGTTGGGAAAACGAGAAGCAGCCCAGAGGCCATCAAATCAAGCGGAAGGAGAGCGGTCCCAACACAAGATTTTCACACTGCTTCATTTGTTCCACGGCGCCAACTTTCATTGCTCTTTGTGTGCGTATTGGTGCGGGTGTTTTTTGCATACCCCTTAATCGTAGGACATAAGGGTGTATTAGTGTTTGTGAATATGTCTATAACAGTTGAGGAATCAAGCGGAATATTTTAAGTACATTTATATTTCCAGATTTAATGGTTTCATTATGCTAATACTCGTGATCTCGTGACTCGCCTCTAGAAAATGCAATAATCTTCTACAATATAAATAAAAGCGTTAATGAATTCATTGATTAATCTACCCTAACGTCCAATTTTTATTAAAAAACTATCAATTTAAGGGGTAATGCCTTGTAAAATTATTTCAGTTCTCAATTTAAAAATTAAGAACATTTTAAAATGTATCCTTTTTATTATAATTTTTACTTTCCAAGCGAAAGCATACCATTTATCGTAGACTTATTTCCAAAATTTTCTTTTCAGAATGTACTGGGTATCTCTTAGTCGGGATGCTGGACTATGATGTTCTCTCCTGTTTGTGGGTGTGTTTGTGTGAATGCTGTGGGCCTTGTCGATAATTTTCTGCCTTTCTACACACTCAATGGCTGCCTTTGACACAGCCACGAACATCTTCAGTCTTCGGCGTGGCTGCGGCGTAGGCAGCGCTTTTGAAACCACAAATTACATTGAAAATTCCTGCTTGATTGAAGTTGATTGAGCAGGAAAATGCCGACAACGCCCCAGATTCGCTGGCAGGCAAAGACATAGCCTAACATCTCTGCTTTTTCCCCGAGGATTCGCGATTTAAGGCAAAGTTTTAAACACCTTGTCGCCATCTCTGTCTCTCACACTCACCCTCTCCCTCTGTCTTTGTCATCCCCAATGTCATTAAGTATGCGAGGTGTGGGACGTGTGTACATATATGTTCGATCGGCCTGCGGTTATTTACCGATTTAACGTGTATTTCCAATACATGCCGCAAGCCAGCGGCGCCGCCACTCGAAGCTCAAAGTATCATAATTAATGAGCCAGCCCACCGCCCACACTGCACCACAAAACTAGGCGTGGCCGCTCGGAAAAGTGTTATCTGATTTAAATTGAGTTTTCAATATAAGAGCCGCCAGCAAAAATTTAATTGCATTTATACCTGCATTTGAGGCCTTTGCCGTTTTGCACTTACGTTTTTGGCCATTTAAGTTAAATTCGGGCCGTAATTTAAACTGATGGCCATTATATTTAATGTGATTGCAATTTATTGCTGTAAGTAGTAATTACAACCAATCCATTTCTAAGATCTACACTGATTAATCCGATTTGATAAGCAAACTGTTGATTATGAATATACGGCGAAACGAACAATTAATAAATATTAGCGTACAGTTAAATAGAAACTAGGCAATTTATAGATTTTTAATGAAAAATACCTATTTAAATATTTGTAAAACACATAATTAAATATATTTAAGTAGCTGAAAGCACCTTTGTTATTATGTAGTTATATTTCATTGTTCTCTAAATCAGTTTATAGAACTAGGTCCATACCAGAAAGCTGTTTTATATTTTACTTAAAAGCAGTAATCTTTTAAGAAACTGTGTGTATCATTAATACGATAACGAGCCAACTAGTAAAAGAGTTAGTTCTTTCAAAACATGAATTGCTACCAATTATACCAAAAGGTCATTCTGCTGAACTTTAATAGCTTGTAACAAGACATTGAGTTGAAAATTAAGTGAAATCGATTTAGAGAAGTTCAACAGTCTTTAGATCATGTGTTTAGTACCAGATAAAAATGATTACATCTATAATTAAAGCCATAGTATCGCCTTTAACGACGCTAATGACTCCACTTCACAATTAATCCAATTGAAAAATAATAACCCTCTTCTAAGCCAACTCAAGCCGGGAAATGGTCTTATTCAATCAGCTTAAATCTTTACGCTCGCTGAGCTCTGAACATAAAAAAGCGTCCGCTAAACTGTCTTTTATTGGTGGAGCTTACTGTATTTAATTTATAGAAGCTGTACAACTTATAAGCTGATTGCGAGATTATTGCGCAAACACTGGATCCGTTTTGTCTGCGATAGAGCAAATTAATGGGGAAAAGAAACCAGACAATATGCACTTGAAGCAAGACAAATACTAGACTGTTAATTAATATTAAATATTATTTAATCTGATACTCACCATTTAGTGAATGGATGTAGAGGATTCTCGTTTCCCAAGAGCTGCCAAGAGGCTGAAAGCCAAGTCCACAGCCAAACAATATTCGGAATGGCTTAGGGGGATCAAACTTTGCATTTGAAATCTGGAGAGCTTTCGGCTCCGAAGAGTGGAAATGCAAATCGAATAAATAGAAAATAGAAAAGAAGACACTGGCAAACACAATCACTCAATGCACACAGAGCTGCTGAGAGGCAGCCTTTAAAGAAATGACTTTGCCATCATCATTGTCATCGTCATCATCATCGGCCTTCAAGATTCAAGATTCAGTGGATGCGTTTATTGTGGCTTTAAGTGTGTGTGACCCCGGGGGCATTGGCAGTGGGTGGAAAAATGGGTGTGGGCTGGATACTGGGATTCTGGGACTCTGGGAGGTGCAGAAATGCTGACTATGCTGCTCAGCCCGGTCATGTTGCGTGCCGAGCAGCTTAAGTCGTTATGAGATGACAATTTCTATACCGACTGAGCTGCGACTGCGACTGAGCAGCGGCAATATCAACACTTCCGTTTGGAGTACACTACAAAAATGTGAGTGTTTGTTGATTAAGTTTTAGCTTTAAATTTCTAAGATCGTTTTATATGAAGAATATCCTAAAATATAAATTTAAATTTAAGTGATGTAAAATTTAATTCCCATTTTTTTAAGTGACAAAGAAAAACTATAAAAAATGTCAAACGTATAAATTTGTTATTAATTTGTATCATTGCAACAGTCTAAGATCAAGTTCTCTTTCATCGATCATCGTTAAAAATATTCCTTTGTGTGTATTTTTACTACCCCTTCGCTCAGCCGTTTTGATTGCAGTGCTGGGGGCATTTGGCATTACAAGTGTGTGTTTGTTTGGCTGTGGGACTTGGCTTATAGACAAGACGTTCTCGGGTCGGGCCTGGCCTGATGAGTGGAGTGGCCCTGCCTGCCTGCCTGCCTGCCGTCGGTGATTCGCTTTGGCAGCTCTTATTTATGTTATCGTTATCGCCACCGCCACCGCTTCTGGTTACTTTTCTGCCGCCGCTCGATTGTTGCATTTGCACAAAGCACATAACAAATAACTGTGGTGATTGCGATTAGGGTTTGTGCATTTTTCACTGCGTTTCGCTTGAATATATATTTCTCCTGTTTGGCTGTTTGGCTGTTTAGCCGTTTGGCATGTAAAACTTAACGAACGTGTTTGTTTTAAATATTTTGCGCGACAACAATTTATTAATTGCACAAAGTTTATTACACAAACAGAACCAAAAACTAAACGACAACACAAGGGCAACAAACGAGCAGATAATATAATATTTTCGCGAAATATTTTCCGCGAAGGTTGCATTTGTTTCAGTTTGAAATTCACACAAGATATATATTCTTAAATTAAAGGCGAATGCATTTCACGGCAAATGCAGCGGAAGCGAGCGCACAATGTCACACAATTACACCGACGGCAACGCTGCGTATACGCAATGGCACGCGCGCGCGACTCCCGGAGATTCATGTGAGGAGATTCACCGTTACCCGTTACCCGTTATCCGTTACCCGTTATCCGTTACCCATTACCATTCCCGTTGCCTTTCGAGCAATCAATGCAGCAAGAACCCCCGAAAGTTTCGGGGATTCTGTGGGTTCTGTAGCTTTTCTCTGGGAATCTATCTGTAGCGCGCCTATTTCCTCTCACAATGCGACTGCCGCTGACCGTACGAACCTCGTGCAGGCGACTCGAAATGGCGACTGCGACTGCGACTGGCTGACAGACGAATGAACTGCCGAATTTCCATGAGCGCCGCCCGAAGCTCAGAAGACCACACACACAGATAATCACTCATACAGACACAATATTCCCAGCTCGGAATGCGCACAAATACACAAATACAGAGCCAGTGAGCCAGCGCCGCTGCTTCCGTCCGTTGCCGCTGAGAGCGACGCGTCGCTGCCAGCTGCGCGCATGTTGCACTCAAAAAATGGGAATTACGCTCAACTGCTCAACAGCTCAAGCGCTCTCACTCAACTCGAGAATAGAGCAGCCGCTGTTAACTGTATATGTGTTAATGGGTTACATTTACAGAGCTGTTGCTGCTTATCTTTTATAGCCCATTGCATTATTTCTAGTTTCTACAGCCCAAAACACTGTAAAAGCGCAGACTCTTCTTTATAACGAATAAAAGCCAATTAGTTGATCTTTTTTTCATAAGCATTTTTTATAAGCATTTTCTAATTTAGTTTTTACACTTTAATATTTTTGTAATCAGTTATCAACATTAGCATAAAATGATGCACTTTTTTAAACACATTTGGTGTCACCGAGTTTAATGAACTTACTCTTGAGTTACTTTTATACCTTTACTTAAAATTCCAGAATTTCAAAGCTAAGGAGCTATATTGATTCAATAAAAAAAACATTTGGCAGCTAAATTCATTAGTCCATCAGAGTAGTATTAAAATATTATTTATTATTCACGAAATTTCTAGTGATATATTTCTGTATGGGTAATTAATTAAAACCATTACTAATTAAATAGAATATGAACATGATGACATGTAGGTACTTATAAGTTAAAACAATATTTACTCATTTAATTGAAAATACAATATAGATAAGGAACATACAATATTCCTTCCTATAACTCAAAGTCTTCATAACGCTTGAACGTATTTTAGCTTGAGTTTTTTAATGGAAAATTAAACTCAAATTTTTAATTAAACTTAAATTTTATAATTACAAAGCCCAGCGCTTGAAGCGTAAACACATTTAGTACTGATATAAGATAAGCCCACGAAAATAAGATTATTCAAGTAGTAAAATAATCTTATCAAATGTTGGCACAGATGTTCAGATTTTGTTTTATATCGAGTGCTACTGTCGCTGTCTGATTGCGCTTGTATTACAATATTACAACATTACAACATTACAAGCGGCTCAATATTGGCGTGACAGCGTTTGCCGGCTGCCTAAGCCATTAAATGCATGACAAATTTGGCATGTCAACAAGCGGAAGACGAGGCAAAAGTTTTCCCAGCCATAAATTAGCGCCACACTGCTCTCGCCCACGAAAAAGTCGCAAAGTAAATTCCAATTAAAATTTACAACGTAAATGCCGCAAAATGTAAATTATTCGAAATGAAGTCGTCGAGGCAGCAGCCTCTTTTGTCGGTGTTTTTGCATTTGCGGTTGCTGCGGCGGCGCCAGTCGACAAACACCCGTCGCTGGAAAAGGGGGACACACTTTTCGCACACCCCCCAAAACACACCCAACACACACACACACACGCACTACAGTATAATCACCTCCCCTTTCAGCGCTCAGTTAAATTGTTTGTCTTCGCTTGACGTCCTCCCAGAATCCTGTCATCGAAATCCGAACTTACGAACTCACGGTTAAGGGTTAAGGGCCCCCCGCAACCTGAAATTGCTTTCGGGGGAATCCTTTAAGTAGACCATAAATACCACCATCCATCCCTCTAACGCAGAACAACGCCTCGCAGCCATTTGACATCAAACGTCTTCACCTCTCGATATATTCACATATCGATATATTGACGGCTGTCAGGAAAGTCTGGCATGGCCCACACACGTGGGACTATTAGACTTCAATAAATTCAATTTACACAAATTTCAAATCCAGCCCCCACCCACCCACAAAACGATGGGACGCCCTTGGCAGAAGACGCAACCTGCATCCGCAAACAAATCAAAAAGCAAATACATAAAAACAAGAGTCGAATCGCCGAGGTCACCGCGAATAGTCGATGCCCTTCTCTTTACTTTAAAGCTTTAAAATAGTAATAGTCACTTGAAGGTAAATATTATCTTAGCTGCATAAACAAAATGTGAACAGGTGTAAATTACAATAAAAAAAAGTCAACAGTAATTATAAGTTTATTACTTAAAGCCCTAAAAATATAAAAGTGCAATGAAATAATAATTACAAAAAACGAGCAATATTTTTAATCTGATAATTTTTATAGCTGTAGATTTCACGAAAAGATATAAACTGCAATAAAAGAATGTCAACGAAAAGTGTAAGTTGTGGATGATTAAGTCTTAAGGTAGTCACAAAAAAAAACAACTGTAAAACCAAATTTTTACTTTAAATAAATCATTTATGCACCAAAAGTCTTCTGCTCTTAATTGAATGAAATTCATTGAAAACATTTGCCCACCATAGTTCAACAACTTTGAATGAAATACTTCTGAGGCAAAAGTAACAACGAAATTGTATTTTAATTGCTTGGAATAAATGTTCTTTTCTCAAAAATAAATTGACCTTTCAGACAGTTGTGAATTGAAGTAATTTGTAACCAAAAAGTTTCAAATGCAAACCGAAAGCAGAAGCATGTCAGCTAATTTAATTTAGGGTGTTTTTTGAGCAAGAGTCAATCCCTAAGCCAACTCATATAAACAAGGCGCACGCTCACATGACACATACGAGCAAATTTAAATTGGGCGCACGTTGTAGGACAAACATCAAGGGATTGGTCCCAAAGGCTTCAGTTCCTCAGTCCCTCAGTCCTCCTTTGACTCTGCCCCATCGCCCGATACAAATAAGTCGTGTTTGCGGCAAAATATCCAAAAAGTATTGCCACAAGCCTTCAGCTGCATCTGTCAAGTATTTCGGGGGTGGAGCTGCTGTGCTGGTTAAAGTGGCCCGGAGAACGGATGGCTGACTGTGACTGCACTAAGCGGATTCCGCTGGCACAGAACAGGGAACCTGCTAAATTGCCACGCGACAGACGCGCCTGTCACATCCTCCTCCGCAAAATACCCTCTCCCACTGCAGCTCAATATGTGCCACCAAAATCGAACCCTACGCGGCATGCGGCCCGCATAGCAAATGACTTTTGATTGACATGTTTGACATTTTGCACGACTGGCAAAAATTGCTGGCTCAGCCCACGGCCACTGCCACGCCCCTCGCACGCCCACATTTATTGCGTTTTAAATGCGTCAGCATAATTCTCTAGTTACTTTTTATTAACGAAACTTTGGGGGGCATGATTAAAGTGGGTGCACAGTAAAAAAATTTAATAAAATCAATTCAACCAATTGTTATACTTTAAAGGTGAAAAAGGGAATGAAATGGTTTAATTTATCTTCTAACAGTAAAACACCCTTTCAACACATTAGATTTTAAGTTAAACTTTTTGTAATGAAAATTTTAAAAAATACCTTTAAACCTTTTCTTTAACATATATCTTATATTTATATCAAATATCTTTTCTGGGTAACCTTCTAGTGACATTTCTCGTTCTCGATTTAACTTATTTGATTTAACAATTTAACCATTTTGTATGTATTGGAAAAGTATATATTTTTGTTGGGTGCAAGATTGTTGCTGGAAAATTGAAAAGCTTGCAGCTTTTTGGGGGAAAAGCAACAATCTGTAGTACAATCGGAGTAACTATCCCATGTGCGGTTGCCTCAGTTGTTCCATAAAGAAAATATCCTCAAGATGAGGGTCTGCGCATGTTTTTCCCTTTTCCCTGGCTGGTGAAAGGAAAACAAAGAATCCGCACCGCACATGGGGGCGGCATACTAAAAGGGGGCGGGGCAGGGCCCTTGTACACACAAACATTTGCACAGTTCAATGCACAATTGATGGCAACAAAGCGCAAATGGAAGCGCCGCTCATGGAGCTCATAGAGCCAACAATTCGCAGCATACGAGTGGATTATGGCCCAGCAGGCACTAGCAAATGATTCGATGCCACATATGAGTATGAGTATATGCGATGCGTTGCGATTCCATTTCGTTTGCTTCACCAAATTATGGCAGACATGCGGTCAGAGGGTCAGGGGGTCAGGCGGTCAGAGGGAAAGCTGCCAAAGGGCCACTAATGATGACTAAAGTCCATTAGGTCGGCCATGTCAGCAGCAGCGGCCAAAGACAACAGCCACTGAGATCGAATGGGAAAATGGATATGGGGCACCCAGATCCAATCATTTGAACGCCGCAGGGTAAACAATAGTTCAATGGGGATCTTAACCTCACAGCGAACACATACGAACACAAACCATGGTGAGCTATTGACTCGCATATAATATTTAATATTATTCCCACATCCTGAATATTTTGCAATTAGTTAATTAACTAAATGTTTAGCACTTCTGTAAATTATGGTTTTTGTCAAGTGCTCTTATCATGTTTACATTTTTCCCCACAAAATATGAATAAGCAGGTTATTTATAAATATAATCTAAGCCTTTTTTATACAAATACAAATTTGGAATATCGAACATAAATTGTTGCTGTTTGCCAATTATAATAATTTCAGTGCTGTCAATCAATAATTCATTTTTGTAGGGATATCATTTTTTCTATTTTTATTTAATACGTTGTTATAAATATTGATACGAAAAGAACAAGATTTTTTTCTGGTATTATTTTTCATCACCACCACAAAAGTAATTAATTAGTTTAAGTTTGTTTATAAAAAAGTTTCGTTGCAGCTTCCAATTTTGATTTACTATAGCATACTTTTTAGAGCGCTTTTAAGGCTCCACGCCAATAACCATTGATTAGGTCGATTGCAACAGCTGTTTGACAATTACGGGCTTTGCGCATTTTGCCACTGGCAAAACATATTAAAATTATAATGCTTGCGAAACCAGATTACTGGCCCCAAAATCATAATCGAATTATGAACAAATGGTCACCGCAAGGCCATTTAATTGACTTTTGCACCGAACGGCCATTGAAAACGAATGCAATAACAATAATCGTCATAAACATCATGGACATAATGTAATATGTATTTCGTGTGGCCATATCCCCTCACCCAAAACCCCCGTGGTGTTCCTGGGCCCACTTCCTGGACTTCCTGGACATTTGGGCACCTGGGGAGGCCAACTAACGACGAGCAACAGAAAGCCATTTGACTAATGGATGCTGCTGCTGCTGCTGCTCCGGTTCATATTCCCCCTGCTTTACTGCTTCTGGCCCCAAGTCGCAATCTCTGGACGGCTTTCAGTGACGGTTTTGGCCTGGCTTTGGTTCGGCTTTTGGTTTTGGCTTCTGGCTCCTAGCCCAGAGCCACATCCACATCCACAGGGGTGAAAGTGGGTGTGGAAGTTGAGTGTGCGTGTGCCAGTCTGACTGTGTGATTTTGCGGATTTTGTCGAAATTACGAGCACGTGACAAAATCAACAAAATTAATTAATAAACTTTGCCAAGAATTTCCGTTGCTGTCGTCTCTTGTGACAGTTCTCATATAGCCAGCAGTCCGTGTGTGAGGTGAGTGTAGCACTTTGGGCACATGAGGTATTTCTCTACCTTTGAGCTGGGCCCATGCGGTTTCAGGAGCCGTTAATCGGAATGTTCGGGCCCAGATATATCTCAAACGAGTACCTAGGAGAATGCTGTTCATTAAGTACTTGGGCAATTAAATTCCAAATTCGATTAAACTTTTTGGAAAACGGTTTTGGGCCACACATATTTGTGGTGTATGCAAGTGTAAGCCCCACAGCAAAATTATTTGCTCAAGAGCTTTGTGCTGAATTGTACAAAATTAATAAAAGCATTTCTCGCCTTGTGGCACGATTACATCTGCTGTTGCCACAGCAACACCAACTATACGCTTACCTACTTAACACCACACCGCCTTTTCAGCTCTTCCTGTTTTCCCTGGGTTTTCCTGTCCAGAGCCGCTCTGCTCATCCATGGAAAAACATAATTGTGCGCTTTTTTATGTGGCGTGGCCGTCTACAACATTTTCTATGGCTGTCATGTTGATATTACATTGCTTGTAAGCTTCTCCCCGTCAGCTCGACATTTTTATTTTATTATGCTGCCTGCATAATAATGCCACGCCCCCACACTTCTCGCCCCTCGCACTTGCCCATCTTTATCTGCTGGCTCATAAAAATAAAGCGTTGCGCATTCTTTCACGCCATTTGCAGTTACCCTGATAAGAACTAGAGAGCTTCTTTAGCTTCTGCTTATATTTCTGCTTCTGCTGGTGCGGCTACTCCAGCTGTGCCAAAAGTTAGGGGGACGGTGGGTCAAAGGTCAGTCGCAAATGCCTTTTGTTTTGATATACGCCTGTCAATGTGGCAGCGATAACCGAGTCCAGAGCCAGAACCATTTGTATACTTGGGAAAAAACGACATTTTTAATCCGAAATAAAAAAGTTTATTAACAGATTACTGCTAATTTGGGACTTTTTTACTGTTATTAGCTTTTATAAAAACCTTATTGGCTCAATGTTTTTTTTTTTCAATTTTTAAAAACATATTTTGTTTAACTTTAATTTAGATTTACATCTAAAAAGCGAATGCTTAATTAAGTTTAGTATTTAGAGTGAAAGTTTACGTTTTATTTGAAATAACTTCATTACTTTAAAGTAGTTGTTATGGTGTCCAGATATTTATTTAAAGACAAAGTTATCTTAATGTTTATTTTTAATACAAATAATTTACTCAAGAATCTATAGGTATATTTTTCCCTGTGCAGTGCCACTCCAGCTCCAGTCCTCGTATGCGTCATTATCAAGTGCAAATAATAAATCATGACAAGCTCTGCCGCTCCCAACATCCACATACATATAATAATAACAACAATGAAGGGATGAAGGGAGGTAATATAGGCATCTAAGGCATAGATACAGTTATGCCTTTGTTTGTTCATTTGTTTGCTCAGCAGATTTGTCCGCTTGTGTGAGTGCGTATGTGTGTGTCTTCTGATGCGTTGTCTTCAGCTATTGTGCGGCATAATTAATCATAATTTGTGTGCGTTTTGCGGCAATTAATAATTTGTATAGCATAACTGACACAGCTCGAAAGTTGATACACAATCATAAGTGGTTTAAGGTCAAAGCTCTCAAAGCAGGCAATTAAATTAAAGAGGCCCCCAGATAGTTTACATTTCTATTGCCAAAGGGTTAATCAGTGCGGCAAGGACAATTACCTTCCCTTATTTACTTCCCAACACCCTTAACAAAATGTTCTGATACAATCTCTCGTCAATGTCAACGCTGCTTCGTTTTATTTCTGCTTTTGAGATGTTCACATAATTGAAAAAGTTCAAGCACTCGAATTTACATTTCCCCAGCCCCATAACTCATACGCAGCGTTGCCCCTGCGAATTTCTAGCTAAAGTTTATTTTGAGTTTTGAAATGAATTGACTTTCAAGTGTGCCACAATGTTTTGGTTGCTACTGCTGCTGCTGCTGCTGAAACAACTGAAATTCAGCCGGCTTTTTGTTTTGATTGCAGTTGGTGAACATAATTTATTGCGGCGCAGTGAAAGAGCTGCAAAAGTTTGTTTACCCACAGAGCCTGCAAGTTGCTGGCTAAAACAAAGGGCAACAAATGTGGACAGTGACGTTTCAGCAGGCAATTTGCGAATAAACAAATAACTCAACCCACTTCCCCCCCTCGAAAATTGCGTGCAAACTTATGTAGCATGCAGTTTTTGTTTGTTTTCCAAGCTTCTGCCTGATTTTTCAATTTCTGTGCGCAGGCAAAAAGTTGCCGTCAGTTGATGAATTTTTTCCCGCTCGACTTTCGCCCGAGGGGAATTTAATTGACTGATTATTTCAGTCAGTGACTGGCAGCCATAGCCGCAGCATCGACCACTCAATTACATGTGCATCAAACACTCCTACGTGTGTTCATTATGGGTTTCAGCAGCTCAACTCAAGTGCTGTGGCCTGGCTATTGATGGCCTGGCTTAAATCAAATGCACATAAGCCAACTTACAGACAATGCCACTGCAGCCAAAAACAATGGCCAACACAATCAACAATAATTGCCACAAGCCCAAACACACACTATACAAACACGCAACGCACTCGGACTCGGATTGTGTTTTCCGTCGGAGTAGTTGGTTTGTTTGCTGCGAAATTGGTTCAGCTAAGCTGAAATCAATTGATTCAGGGACAATGCATTGCAATAAATATTCATCATCCATACAGCAATCTATAAAACATGAGACCACAAGGACTGAGAGTGCTGATAAGGAGACGAGCTCACTGATGGGATGATGGAAGAAACGTGTGTCTTGTTACTTGTTATTTGAATGCAAATCGCAATATCCAATTTGAGTTAACATTAAATGAGAAAAAATAATGACGTAATATAATATGCTCTTTCAAACCAATAAATTATTTAATATAGAAAAACACTGCCACCATGTAAACAAGCTCTTTTGTTAATTTATTCCTTTAATGAACTATTTTTATAATTAAACATACTAATTCCCAATTACATTTTTTGCATAGAAAATATTAATCAAAAGTAAATAAAAAAACTACCAATAAATTAACAATAGACATGAGAATCAAGATTAATTTTCATTTTAAGCCGTTTTTGTATGTGCACATTAAATAGCAAAAATTAATTCTTTGTAATAAACCAACAATATAAACTTTAAATATATTGCTTTAATGCTGAAATAAATTTAATTCAAAAGTTCAAAGGAAAATAAGGTTTTACAAGAATTTATTTTCATTATTGAACCTCCTTGCTCTCTATTTTTCTACCCGTATACAGTTTCCTTAAATAATCGATATCTTGCTGCGGAAAACATGAGGTGAACTGTGCCGACTTCTTTGACCTTTCTGCACCGGCAAGTGTTAACTCAATTTAAATAAATTCAACTATCAACTCGGTCCGTGGCACTTTAACCTCATAGAGAGGCGACGCACGTTTGCACGTTTCCATCGCACGATGCCATAAAAAGGAGATTACCAGCCAGCCAGCCTGCTCCCATTAAAGTGTGAGGATCTGAGGACCTAAGGACCTGAGGAGCCTGCAGCCTGCCATGTGCAAATGAGCCAAATGCCAGGGCACAACAAAATGTAAACCATAAACCGATGGTGTGACCTGGTATGTGACTCTGGCACCGGGACCTTTCCTCCGGGTTCCGGGTTCCGAGAATCCGAGAATCCGGCTTGTTTATGGCACATTTCTATTCATTATGAGTACTTAGGTCAGAGCTTCGGTCCAAACATTTCTTTTATTGCCCCGGCTGATGATGATTTCCATTTCTATTTCGGGCTATCCGCCGGCCAGCTGCTGTCCTGAAATATCCTATATTCCGCACTCTAATCGTCGGAGTTACACGCAATTAATTTTGCTTTGTAATTAACCGAGGGGATACAGCTTATCCGCCACCCAGATTGAGGGCCTCTCATTCCCTACATTCTGCCGCTGTGGTTTGCTATGTGCTTTTTTTATGGCTCTGGTTTTTATGGACGTGGCCAAAGTCCATATAATTTATTGACAAATTTGCACATTTGCCACGAGGCTCAGACGGAGCTCTGTGTTCACTGGATGCGGTTTATGTACAGGAAAAATAACTTACCAATGTCAGTTTGATTAATTTATTTTATATTAAAATAATAATAATAAAATGTTTTTCCTTAATTATATCTATTTTAAATTGAATGCATTCGTTGCAAATATTTATAGTAAAATAGGTTATGGGCCTCACACAGAATGTAATAGTTTTTCTTCTCTAATATATTTTTATATCAAAATTTAATTCAAAAACCATATCTAACGTCGCAGAAAAAGCTCTAAATTATACGATTAAATACCCAATTGATGACCATTTTTATTATGTTTTTTCTCAGTGTGCGATGTGGGTGCCGGCGTGTGAAAACGTTGATTAGTGCAGTGCTCCGGCAGACGCTAATGAGTCCGCCTGGGGGCGCAATGCCAACAAATTCCAATTCCAATTTGCGTCTCGAATCGAAGCGAATCGGTCAAGTCACGCAAAATGGCAAATACCGTACAAAGGCAGCGGGCCACTAATAATAGCCAACGGTAATTACGCCCTAAGAGTTTTGTTACCATCAAGGGCTTTTGTTGTTGCGAATAATGAAAATTATAAGCGACTTCCGAATTTCATTATCGAAATTAGATGTGCGACTGGATGAGGAGAGGCGCCTGATGCTGATGGATTCCGCTGTTGCGGATGTTGCGCTAATTTGTCAACTGGCATAACGACGACAGCGACAACCGACAAACGACAAAGTGAAACTCATTGTGGGCGTAACCGGGCGCTTCCTGGGCTCTTGGCCTTGTCAAATTCAAATTGACTCATTAAAAATTAAGTTCCCAGCCTCCGCGCACCAGTTTTGCTTTGTGAGTCAGCAGCAGCCGCAGCGGCAGCAGCATCAGAGTCAGAATCTGAATCAGAATCTAAATCAGCAACAGCAAAAGCACCAGCAGTGGCAGTGGCAGGAGCAAAATCTACAGCAACGTTAACCAAATGATAAATAGCAAAATTAGATTTGACAGCCAAGCTCGGGCCGCGTTTGGTTGGCAGCACAAATTGCAGCATTCATCTTGATTAAATTTCTGGTCCGCCGCTGGAGTTTTTTCTCCGAGTTTAGCTGATTTGGCTGAGCCTGCTTTATGATGTGGAGCAGCCAGAAATTAAAGTGAGCTTTAAAAGTGGATTCTGAATGAAAACCACATCTTTCAATCTTCCCAACAGATGCTGCTGCTGCTGCTTTGACATTTGATCCATCAGTCGACTACATTTTGGATTGCCAGTGGACAATATAAGCTCTGTATCCAAATAATAACTGCACAGAAAAAATGATTTTGTACTTTGTTTTTTTTGTTTTAATTAAATTTAAATTTAAATTTAAAAACAAATAAAATCTAATTTATAATGTACTACAGTTTTGTGAAACTCTTTGTGAAACTAGCTTCCTTTTAAGTTATTTATTTCAAAAGGCAAAAGTAAAGCTAGCTAAAAAAAACTTTTCCCAGTTTTATTTAAAATTCTTAAACTTATCAAAAAAATTAAGTCCATGTTGATACTTTTGTACAGTGGACACCCAGTTAAACCTGAGATATTATGATGTGCCAGCTTCCAACACCGTTGACCACTCTTCGTAAGTGTGTCAGGAAAGTGGTTGCCTGATACCTCGACGGGTGGGTAACTTAACAACTTGAAGGTGCCCGAGATGAGGGATGTCAGGTGCATGCCGTACGCTCTGCAATTAGCTGCCACTTCCCTCCGACGGCCCGACTAGATGACAAAGTGATTCTGTATCTATTATTCATGGGGGGCTGGCCTTCGCAACTCATAAATAACATCTTTGCTTCTTGAGTGGCATCGCATTCTGCTGCTGCACACTTGTGTGTGAAATTTTTGCGCATATATTTCACGTGGCACATGTTGCACTTTCAGCTGCACCACGTTCACTATCCACCCATTCACTAACCCACCCACTCTTGGGTGGCACATTTCATTGTTCAGGAGAAGGAGGAGCAGGAGGAGCAGGAGCTCTGGGGGAGTTGGCGTGTTAAATCAATTGGGAGCTTGTTGCTGGCTTACTTAGCTTCCGCTTCCGCTTCTGCAGCATGCCGCATCCGCTGCCTGCGCCACATGTGCTCCATGTGCATTTTCTTCCTGCCATTTTTCATATTTCACTCCTCCGAGCTCACAAACTTGCTATATATGGCACTTTAATGATGCCCAAGGAAGCTGGCAGTTTACGAGTATGGTCCCATTAAAGCAGATCCCTCGGAACACACAGGGGGTGGTTTTGGAGTAGGAGTCGAGTTGGAGATTTTGGGTCTCGCTTTCGCTCGATTTCCCATCAAATAATGCAGAAATATGCCCAGCTAACTGGGGAACCAAAACAAGGACAATAAACTGGAAACGAATTTTAAAATAAGCAACAAAAAAGCCAAAGAGAAATCTGAGGATACCGGAAAGGTGGCTTAGGCTGGGGTGCCATTAAATGTGAAGGTCAGCGTGGCGTATGCGCAATATTTCATGCCATTAACTGCGGTTGAGTTGTGGCAGCGGCAATGGGAAAGACGGTCGAATACTTGAGGTCGCATAAGTAGCAGACATCTTTGATTCCGCCCCAAGATCCCAGCCTCTTCCATTTCCTTCCGTTTTGTACATATCCCAGGACAAATCGCTTCCTCGACGAGCTCCATTGTCCCTGATTGCATTTATATACGAGTATTTGCAGCAATTGTATGTGTGCTTGCTGCGAGTGTTTGTTGAACAGCAGATTCCCACAATGTCAATCAGCGCCACGCAATCAGTTTATTCTATTTATCAGCAAAGCAGCTGACTAGCAATCCGCTCTGGGCGGACGACAATGGCCCAGGCAAACAGTGATGGTCCTTTGTGTACATAGCCATGGTCCATGGTCCACGGTCCACACACACAATATATACGTGTGTTCCACACAGCTGCGGTCACAATAATGGCACTGTTCTGAAACAAAGTAATATCGATTTTAAACAAATTATCTGCTTATTAATTTTTTTCGCTTAAATGGGCTCTTTTCTGCGGTTGAATAATGAGCACTTTCTATGAATGTTCTGTGTTTAGCAGGTATGTAAGTTGTTAAATACTCTTAAATCAAGCGTTTACTGGTGCAAAAATAGTTAAATTTAATTTTTAATTAGTATATTTTATTTTTATGACATGTAAAATATGTATAAATATTCTTTGTAGTTAAGTAAATGTGCTTAGAATATGTCAGTTTTATTATAAATGTTGTACACAATTAAATGCATTTAATAATTAGGCAAACAGCATAAACCCCAAAACAATCGTAATTTTATAAACCAAAATCATTTAAAAAGCATATAATACATTTAAAATCAGTACCCACACATCAAGTCAACTTATCAACAGTTCAAAATGTCTTTATCTATAGTTCTTGGTGCTAACATTTTGTAAGTAGCTGGTATAAGTTTGTGTCAACCCAGGCGTTCCGAGAGCAAAGTGTAAATAAACAAATGCTTAGCAACAGTCAAGTGGACCGGACTGGCATCTGGGACTGACGGGGGGCAGGAAATCCAGAATCCTGAATCCAGAATCCATCGCCTAGTTCACCTGAGTGGCGGGTAATAAAATGCGCATTTGTGCACGAAATTACGACAGTTTAGAGCTGTTGCTCCAGTTGGCAGCCGGATTGACTGGACGGGTGTACAGTGTACACGACTCGGAGCTCGGAGCTCGGATCTCGGATCGAAAGAAATTCCCAGGTGCAAAAGCCGTGCTCAACTGTCCGTGTTCCAGTTGAAGTTTCTTTATGTTCTCGCCTGCGGCTGCAAAACCGACCAACAAGTTTCGGCCCAAGCAAAGTTATTTTCAATAAGCTGCTGCTGCCGGCTAAAACTGCGAAAATCAACAGCACCGGTAAAGTTGGCAACTGTTTTTGCAGCTCCTGCCTTGGCAACAGTTACACGCTCTTGGAACTTATGCACCTTAACCCATTAATTACTTTGGAAATTTTAGTGCGCCAGCTGAAAATGTTTTAAACTCAGCAACATGGCAAATTTAGTTTACACCTTTCTTGGGTGAAGTTATTTTTTTATGGTTCAATGTTTTACAGCAGTGACTTAAAAACAGACAAAATCACTTTCTCTCAACCAAAAGTTTTTTTATAACCACAATTTAAACAAATTTTACAGCACATTCTTGAAACGATTGAAAAATCTTTTTTATTTTAGTAATGCTTTAGAAGTTAGGTTTTTATTTTTGCCACAATACAGTTTAATAGAACTTTTTAAACTTGCTCTTAATTTAATAACTAAATAAGTCTCTAAATTGAAGACAAAATACCATTCAATTTTTCGTTCAGCGGAATTCAGTGGTTAAATGTAAGATATTGAAACAGCTTAAGGTTAACTATGGCCCAACTATGCGGAATTATTAGGTCTTCCGTTCGGGAATGGAAGGTGTATACACGTAGCTTGGCACCAAGCTTTACGGTCAATAAATATGCATGAGTGGCATTAGCGGCACCGGAGGAAGTGGCGCACTCCTCCATTCAAGTGCGGCAGTGAGCCAGCTCTCCAGCTCCTCCAAAGAGTCCGGCTCAGAAAGGGAATGTTTGTTGCCCATTCATTTATGTGCTGGGAACTATTTTTATTGCATATTTTTCGGGACTGCGGTGAAAATAATTGCACTTGAGCTATGTGCATTTACCGTAATGAGCTCCTGAAGGGACTCATCCGTCCGGCAATGAAAGTGGAAAGGGGAAAGTGGGGAAAGTTGGGCAAAGGGGGCACTGAGAGCGCAATTAACTTTAATTACGGCAACAATTGTCGCCAAGCTGTGGGTGGTAAGTTTGCTGTTGCTGTTGCTCTTGCTTTGCTCGGCTTGCTTAACAGCTACTTAAATCCGGGGTCGCTTTTCAATTGCTGCACACATTGCTCATACGCCCCGTTGTGCGAGAGCCGCATTGGCAACGGTTGAACGCTTAGTAGCTGCTAATGGAGTTATACGTTGAGGATTTGCACCCCAAACTTGCGGCAGCTTCTCCGTTGCTGTTGCAGCATCCGTTGCCATGGTAAATGTCTTTTGGGCCAAGCTCACACTAACGCAAGAGAAGCACATGCACCTGGAAAATAATTTAACACTTAATAATGGTGAATTTATTTTATTTTACATTTTTATTGTAAAACCTGTTAACGTTAATACAAGCATTAACTCTTCTTTTGCGAATACAGACCATTTAACCCACATATATACATTTAATTTAGCAAAACAAAATATTTTAAAGAACGTCACCCGACGGTTCAAACACATTTTTTCTTCTAAATGTTTATATAATTTCTATTAGGTAAACCTTATTCGAGGCACTCGGCCTTCAGATATATTTTTCCCATCCCTTTTGGTACATTTTGAAAACCTCCTAGAAGCTTTCTTTGTACTTAAATAATTTATAACCAACGAAACTTTACTTAGAGAATTTTGTTCTGTGCACTTAAACTATTTATGGTGCCACTGCATGCACATGGGCAAATCAGAGCTAATGATGCTGCCACTGCAGCTGCACCAGGACCTCTGCACCAGGACTCCCAGCGACTCATTAAGCTTTAATGCCAATCGGGAGCAGGAACCGAAGCTTCGGGCCATGGTGCACTTGTTAGTTGGAAGGCAACAAGTTTAGAGCAAGAAAGTGCATTTTCGTTTCGCATTTGCATTGTTTGCGTTCTTAATTAGCGTCATTTGTGGCAGATGTAGACGGAGCACAAAACAAAAACTGATTACTTTTTGCGGTTGCTCCTTGCAAGCATATTGACGTGAATGGCAATGGAGCTTATGGTTTAGTGAAAACGAAATTTCACCGCAATTGACTTCGTACGTTATCACCGAAAGAAATTCGAAAATAATTACCAGGAATTTCACATCTCCAAAAAAACCAGGAACCACAAAACCAATTATTTAGTCAGGTCACATTCAAAGATCTTTCCGCTCTCACAGCAATTTATTACTTGATGTCTTAATGATTATTAAGCCCAGTAATTAAGTGGGATGCTGAATGCATTTGCATCTTGAGCCGCAGCTGGCAGGTCAGAAAACTTTTAAATGCCGGAAAATTCGCACAATCAGCGGCTGATGACTGCAGGCATTTGGCTCCGAGTGGATTCCCGCTGGTTGCGTTGATTGACCCACAGTCCTCCTCACTAGTAAACAAAAAAAAAGTCTTAAATATATATTTCAATTTCATGGACAACTTTTTATTACTTAAAAAACTTTGACAAATATTTTTATAGCGTTTCAAAGTTTTCTGTGGCCTCTAAAAATATCAATAACAATATTATTATTAGTTTAATAAAGGGTTTGACTCTATTTCCTTGAAAATTGCAAATAAAATGGTTTTATTAATTAACTTCGGTTGAAATGTTAAAGCCTGGGATTTCTATATAAAAAAGTTAATTTATTTACATAAAACCATAATTAAATGTTGCCATTTATATGAAGCAAAGGCAAATTGACATAATGAAAATATTTGAATAAATGCAGCAGTCATGATGTGGTATGATTCTTTGCTCCTGTTTACCTGTGTTAAATGTGACGGAGTACCCGCATATCTGAATATGATATGGAAGCCGTTGCTATTTTCACTTCCAGACCATTGAACAAAAAATACTCTCCACTCATTGCTTTAAATTGTTCGCGATTTAATTCGCTTTTAATTTCACTTTCTGTCTGTTTCGCTTTTCTCCCCTTGCTTTTCCAATTGAGAGTGTGTGGAGTGCAGGGCAAACATCTACACAAAATTAAAAACAAATTAAATTCTGGTCCGCAACATTTCACTCCCGTGCACACACGTAGAACAAACAACGGACCAAAGACGAGCAGGGACTCTTCGCATAGTTTCCAAATTAAAGTTTGGCCAACACAAAAATCCATTGAAAATAAATAGAACAGTTGGCCAAGTTGGCCAAGGAGCAACCGTTGGCCAGGGGCAACGTCATTAAAGCAATACTACGCATAGTTTCGCAAACTGGAACCGGAGCTGCCAGGGAAGGTGGTTAGGAGGAGGACCCAATGGCTGCCAAGAGGTCAGTAGCCAACGCTTTATGAGCGCCACAGCAAAATTGAAACTTTTGATTGAATACAAACTACAATCTCTGCACAGGACGAACTTTCATTTGACTTGGATGAGTGGGGGAGCTGCGTCTCGGGTTCGCTACTGTTTCCAGTTACCTGACCCCGACCAGCTTCCTGCTCTTGCTCTTGCTCCTGCTCCTACTTTTGATCCCACCGCCTGGCTGGAAGCTTTCACGCTGCCCTGCCTTCGGCTACAAACTTAGTTTTCTAAAATTAAAATAATACAATAAAGATTATATAACCGTCAGTCAGGCAGGCGAGCAGGCAAGACATTTACACAGGGGAAAAATATACACAAAGACTTTTACTTTCATAATACTCTTGTAAAGACACAAATATTAAAAGCTTAAAAAGAAAATACTCATGTTTGTTTTGATTACTTAATAAACCAATCATCTTTATCAACTTGATCAAATTAATTTATTAAATTGTTGTCTTATTGCAACTATTTTTTTTAAATTAAAACTAACGGGGACCTTACTTTCATATTTTCGACAAAATTTTCGAAGAACTTAAGCCTTTTGTTTACTACAATATTTTTTAAATACAGCAACTTAAAGTTGTTTGTTTTTTCTTTTAGTGTACGTCTGCCTGCCAAGTGCACAAGTTGAAATGCATTTTCAGGAAAATCTAGGAGAGAATTTATCGAAAAGCGGACGCACAAGAAAGGTTCTAGCTTTTAGTTTTTCCCCAACATTTAACAAGTAAATAATTTCACATCAGATAATCGTTTTGGGGCTGCAGGTAATTCCCCAGAGATGTTCTCACTCCTCCATAAAACATTTGCCAGATGTCTATTTCAAGTTCAGGTAAAGTATGAGAGACAAAAAGGTATTGTCAGCTGCTCCAGCAATATTCCCAATATCCCAAAAGCCAGAAATATGGCCCAATTCTGAGCGGGGGCTAGGAGAGGTCTAAAGCGATAATAAGGATAATGAAGACAGGAAAAAGTTATGAAATCGTTGTCAAAAGAAGAGGAGAGTGGGGGAGCAGGAGCAGAAAAAGACGAGAGGACAGACTGAGAACAAAGAAAATGTCTGGCGGGAAATTCTGGCTGATGAAAAATGCTTTTCATGCGCGCTGCCATTTGCCACGAATGTCGATGTGTCTGGCTTTGTGGCCCAGTATCTTTGTGCTGTTTTGTGTATATGTATTAAGCGCTCCCAGCATATTCATGACATGGCCAAAATTTGAAATAGGCCTAAATAAAAACAGCTGAAGGCCCCTTCCTCGAGAGCATCCAGAAAAGGGCTCAATCTGAGAAACTGGCTCAACCGCACCCACAACTCAGCGAGTGGAGCGGAAAATGTGTCAAACAATGACCTTGAATATGGCTCACAAGCGAGTGAAACAGCTGAGTTTGAGCTTCAAGTTGAGTGAAGCTGTTAACAGCGAGTCAACTCGAGTTAACAGCGACTGAGATTGAAATTATTTTGAGGGAAAATACCTAAACTTAAGCATTAAACCTAATTAGGTAGTTACATGCGTTTATAAATCGATAATAATTAGCATCCCCCGGTGAGATCGGCTCGAATTTCACCACACCCAGAAAAAAACATGGACTAATATACCGAAAAATGGACTTAAAATAAGGTAAAATGGACTATTTTTTGCGCTTAGGAATCATGGACTTATTTTAAGTCCATGACATTTAAGGCTATAATATCCTTAAATCTAGTCCAAATATAGCCTTAAAAAGAAAAATATTTATTTTGACTTTTCTCATATTGTTTGCTTGGAATTGACTCGTTGAATGGATTTATAAGCAGAAGAATATTAATTTTAAACATTTGATATTATTTATAAAACTTACATTCCATTTGACTCCACTGGGATTCGAACCTCTGACCTTTGGATCTGTACGCGTGAGTCCTAACATCTGCTCTACAGTCGCTCTTAGTAGCCGCCGTTCTAAACAGCTTTTTAAAGGATGTGTGTGTGCATACCAAATTTATAGTTTCTTAGAGTTCCTTAAGTTAAAAACTACGTTAAATAGTTTTTTACTATTAAGGAAAGTGTTACGGCAAATAAAAAAATAAAAAGTTTTAGCAAAAAAAAAAAAATGTTGTTTCGACACCGCTAGGAAGTGAACCCGGGCCATTTTGGCTCCCATGCGCGTGGGTCCACCTGCTTACCCCCTAGGCTACCCTCTAGCTAGTACGAAATAATTTTTAAGGTAACTGGACTATTTTTCGGATAGTAGATTCCTTAAGTTGTATTGCCTTAAATGATCAATTTAAGGCCAAAAATCCAAACATGTTTACTTTTTAAGTCCATTGTGCCCTTAAAAATTCAAATTTGGCAATGTAGTCCATAATTCCTAAAATTTAGGAATTTTTTTTTTCTGAGTGCAGCCATCCATCATTGGCTGTCCGTAATCTAATACACCTGCTTATGAGAGGGAATCTCAGGTATGATTCAGGTATTCAGATACCACAGGCACTTGCTCGCACGTTGTTAACATGCTCTTTGACAGTTGTCCTTGTCCTGCCGCCAGCATAATTCTCATTAAAGTTGATTGAGCGAAAAACTTCATTACAAGGCAGGTGCTCCCGCTTTTCCCCCGCCTTTTCCTCGGCTTTTCTTTAGTGAGTCTCTGTGTGTGAGTGTCGAGGAAATTAAATTTTGTGCCCCATAAGACACACAGGAGCAGGGATCTCGGGTTTGGGTTTGGGTTTGGGTGGAATAAGACATTTTGCAAGTGCTTACAATTCATTTGGCTCTTATTAAAATGCTTAACTAACCTTTGGCAACTTTTAGCTGCATCCGCAGCTGTCACCGTCGCACGCCCGCTGCAAGGGATTATGTTAATCAGGGACTCTTACACAACGCCAGCACTTTGCACTTTCCCCAAGTTTCTTTGGCAGAATGGTAAGGGGGTGGCTAAAATAGGAAAACGGGAAAGTCACAAGGCCAGGGCTGTCGCGCAACTTTCCTGTTACTTTTCTAAAGAACTTTCGCCAACGTTGGTAAGCCGGCACTATAAAAGATGACTTCCTTCCCGTTTTTGTCCTCCAATTTCAATGCAATCTGCTGCCAGCAGCAAAAGCTGCAAAGTCCACTGTCCGAACGTAACATTTAATATAAATTTCATAGCATAACTTTTGGGGGGCGTAACAAGTTGCCTATTAGCACCAGGAATTTTTCATTTTCATTCTCGGACATCAGCTGGCCAACAAATTAAGCTGATGCGGCGGCAGCTGCAACTGTTGCCGGAATCGCCGGCAAATGGCCAGGAGGAGAAGCCAATTTGCCATTTGCACCAGCCATCAACAACCACCGAAAGTCATCACATCAGCTACGCACACGCACGCCTCAATAAATTCAATTTACACGAATTTCGAAAGGAATGGCTCTGGGAAAAGTGGAGAAATTGCTCTACGTCGAGAAGTTTTGCAGGTGTGAACAGCAAGATAAACACACAGGTGCAGGTGTACAGGTGGCAGGGGAGTCTCTGGGTGAGCCATCAGCCATGGGGCAACCTTATTGGCATCGACATGCATTAGCCGGCCCGCAAATGCGAAGTACACACAAACATATGGGGGTGAAAGTCAAATACAACCGCACACACTAACCGCCGACATCCCGGCCACGTCCAACAACAACCCCGATTACAACAACAGGCACAACAATGCCACAAAAAATGAAAAAAAAAAAAAAAAAAAGAGCAACAAGCTAAATTGCAAAAGAAAACTTTTGTGCACTGCGGGCGCTGTTGCGGTTTGTGCGAGCTTGCCACACAGCCGCTGCTGTAAAAGCCGCTGTCAGGGAGGAGTTTGTAAATGTACATAAAAATACTTATCCCTAGGTACATCATCTCCTTTCAGCTCAAAAATATTCAGTAATCCGATGGCCACTTGATGTGTTTATCGAAAGGGAAGCTTCTTCTGAATATAAGAAAACAAAATTTAAATGTAAAATTTTTATTAAAATATAAACGTACTTCTGGGATATAGGATTATTCAATTTTAACATCAAATCGCTTAAATTGCCGACCCTAACAAAAATATACATACTTACCATATATAAGCCGATATTTCTGTATTTTTCCAGTTTTCCAATAAATAATAAAATAAAATTGATTTTTTTTTCCTTAAGGAAATAAATACTTTGTTTACTTGTTTGTTGAATAAATACATTTTTCATTTCTTAAATTCCACAAAAAATTTCTTTGAGTGCGTTGAAGGAAGAAAGGTAGCCTTCGCTGATTGCCAGGACCCCATCAGCATCGACAGGTGCGTCATATGTGTGTGGGCTACGTGCGAAGGTGTAAATTAAATTTCGACACCATCACGGCCACTGCATGCCAATGTCGGGGTAATACCACAAGCCATAAAAATTAAGTCATGATGGATTTAAGTACAGTAGTGGTAAACTTAGTTTGTTTTGTGGTCTCCTTAAAAGGGATTGTAAAATTAATAGAATCTTTATTGAATTTAACCCACATAAAATAAACACAAATTCCTCCCTAAATGTACAACAGTTTTACTTCGTTTAATTAAGCAAAACCATAAATGACCAGAATATTATTCAAACTTTTCCATAACCGAACTTTAATTAAATTCGGAAGTTCAAAATTTGGCCTCATCAGAATTGCTAAACATGAAAACTTTGTTGTCAAGAGAAAAATATTTTCGTAAAGTTAAAACCTGCACAAAAGTTTTAAACTATGCTATTGATAGTTAAAGTTTATTGTTTTAAACGGCTGGTAGGTTTCTCCACCGCACAGAACTTTCATTTGGGACCACTTGCCAAATTGCCTCCCCAGTAGCCAAAAAATCCCTTCCGCAACATGTTCGCGTACTTAATATGAAAATAATGGCAGTGAAACAAGGCCAAGAGGGTTTTCCACCAAGAGCATCCCGCTGCAAAGAAGCTTTGTGATGGTAAGCTGAAGGATGCGTTTGGGTGGAGACTCTCCAATTCATTAAATAACTCAGACAGCTGGAAGGTGATCCCCTGATTCCACATTTTCCTTTCTCTCCGAACACTTTGCGTGCTGAGCCTTTGAAAAATACAGGACCACGGTATCCCATTGACATGGAGGGCCGCCATGGTGTCCCCTTTAAATCGATTGGCCCGATGCACCGGCTGATTAACAGGCGAGGAGTTGCTGCCACATAATCGATGGGCCGCCTCCATTCCGGCCACCTGGATCCGGGCTACCACCCACCTGAACCCTTGATGAATGGGTCCAGTGCGGCAGTTTCGGACCGTTAAAGCCCCTTAAATATGTTTTAAATGCATTTGGGCGCATCGAACAATCGGGCAAACGAACCAGCAGGAATGTGGCACAAAGGACCTGTCGGTGCGATGGAGTGCTGCAGTCAGTGCTGTTCCATTAAGCCCGGGAAATTGTGCACTATAAGCTTCAGAATTAATTTGTAATTAAACTATGATATGTTATATTATAATGTAAAACGTTTTTGTTCTTTGTTCTCCCAATTGTTTGTTAAAATATGAGTCGAATTTCGTCATCATAAACGGCAACCTTTTTAGGCTTTTAGTTGAGGATTATCTGACTTTTCGAATGTGTAAAGCCAATGCATATTAATTCATTATTTTAGTGGCTTTATTATTTTTGATTTACTTTAAACCAAATACTATTGAAGTTTGTGCCTCTAAGGTTCTAATTTGAATGTTCTAGTAAGCCCATGAATGGGGTTGAACTTTTGATGGATTTTATACGCATGTTTCCAGATACAATAATCCGTTCAGCCCAGATTCATGATTGCTCGATTGCTCTCCACCTCCATCAATTGAAGAGGAAACCTGAGCTCCCAAAGAGTTGCAGCCCGCACACAATGCGCTGCGTTAATTGGCTTAAACGGCTAGATGCCACACAACTCTTTGAGCCCGTTGCCAGGAGCCGAGTCCTGAATCCTGAATGTCCTGGTGCTGGTCCTAGTCCAGCCCGCTCCTGCCCATCCAAGCATTTCCCTTGGACGCAGCGCATATGTTCGAGCGGTGCAATTCATGCATGAGGAATGGCGCAAGGAAGCGGTGCTCATGCATTCTCTCTGGGGATGGGGGATAGGAATGGAGGATGGAGGATGGAGGAAAAGGACTAGGGGAAAAATGGGACTCTTAAATTGGTTAGGAAGCGTGCCAGACAGTGTCTTAATTTTCCGCAGGATGTGCGCAGTGTCAAAAGCAAGGTTTGATAAATGGCCCAAGGGCCAGGAGCGAATCCTCGTGAATGCATCCTGTGTGTATGCAGTGCATGTGGCCAACATACTACATAGTATCTAGCAGCCAGAGTTTCGGACTTGAATATTTATGTGATGCTCCTTGAAAAATGGTGAAAAAAAGCCACTCGGAAAAGTTCGAAGGTTAACTGCTGGACAGTCTCACATATTTTTCGATTTATTTTTGCAGCTGCTTCCGGTTAGTTTTTTTTTATGGAGCCACTTCTGATAGAAGCACGCCCCAAACCGGATATAAAATATGCTAAAGGGAATTTTCAGCATTGTGCAGGGCTTGAAATAAGTGAATACCGGGCCATAAATCTCCGACAAATGGGATTTAAATACTCGGAACAAACCCCAAGCAACCGCAAAACCCCCACCATTCACCCGTATCCCTTGTTAATTAGTCGCAAAACTTTCACATTAATTAATATTTATGTGCGGCGGCCCTCGAATCCTCGAATCCGACACTCAAAGTGTCGTGAAGATGAAATGAAATGAAATGGCATCGCATTCGCATAATTTGCATTGCGCCTCATTGGAGCTGCGGGCTAATACGATTAGCTCGCTGGGGACATTTCAATTAATTGCGCATTTGTGGCCAAATTCGAAATTCAATTAAAATACGGACGAGATTAAAATGGGCAAACAGATCGACTTTAATACGCTGTGCTACATATTTTTTAATAACTCCCCATCTGCACACTTTTCATGTCCAATCAGCATTAAATTGCCATCAATATTTGTAGCCAGTTTTTTTTGGGAAAATTCAGCTGCCGGGAAAGTTTTCTTGTGTCGTTTTCGTATTCGTTGGGAAAACTTTCGACACCCGTACAAGTTAATGAAATTGGCAGCATTTGGCAAAAGACGCTGCCGTTGGCCCCGTTTCCACTTGGTGCCAAAATGACAATTGAACTAATTGCTTTAGTACCCAGTACGTGCCTGAGAGGAGGCGACAGGAGCAGGTCCTCGAGGCCTCCATTAGCAGAAATGTCAGAAATATCTATTGTCATAATGATAAAAGTTGTTCGGGGATCCCGACGAAAAGTTTCCGATTTTCACCGACATTAGGTACATTGGAGAGAAATAAATTAGGCTGAGCGGCAGATATTTATCTTAATTTGGGGCAGCCACCTAAAGAGTTAAGTTAAGAGTCAAGTTTAGGTCCTGAAGGAGACTCAAGACTCCAGACTCCAGCTGCGTACTAAATACGAGAATAAAATAAAAGTACTTCCCGATGCCCTTTTTTTTGGTTGGGTCCTGGCGAAACATAAATAAATAAATAAACCGCTTTTCGGCAAACAAGCAAATGGGGAGCTGCCAAGGGACCAACGCAACGCCCGGCCAAATTCCAAGTGCCGAATCCTTGAAACAAAATGCGAAAGCAAAACACCAACTTGGCCCAAATAAAGCGCAAAGACAAAGCGAAAGCAAAAATATAAATAACAGAAAAAAGGTTGGCTGGCCAACCCAAAAGGGAAAGTAGCAGTGCCACTTGACGCCCCACGCACCACCGACCAACGACTCCAAATGAAATTGAGGCAGTGTGGGAACGAGCAGCATGCCAATAATAAATCAGATCCGGCTTTTTCCCGAGGAGTAAGAGGAGTGGGGATTGGGGATTGGGGTGTGGCGGCTGGGGAGGAAGTGCGGCATGCCCCAGCCGCCGACATAATTAACGCACGTCCTGTGCTCGAAGGACGAGGCAGTAAAAGCTGTCCTGCCCCTTGATGCAAAAATTTAAACGCCAGCAAAGCGGTGGCAGAGCATGGTACTTTCATTCCACCTTTCCCTTCAAACCTTTGAACCCTGTGCAAACTCAGGCAGCAAATCAATTTCGTAGTTAACATGGCATATGAATGATGAACATTGGAGCTGATTCTGAGTGCACTGAGAAAAAATTGTTAAATTCGAGGTTGAATTCATATATTGTGTTTCGTGTTTTACTGTTTTCAATTCAAGACTTTGTAAACTTCTTCATGTATTATAATCTCAGAAAACTTTTGAAACCTTCTTTTTATAGTACTTAATTTTTAAAAAATATTTTTAATGATAATAAAGGCTTCACAGTTTACATAAAGTAATGCTACATCTCTTTGTTTGGTTAAGCAGCCGAAATATCCAGCTTTGACAACATTGCTTTTAATTGTTTTTAATAGATTGCGTATACGACGCATGTGCCAAGTTAGTTTTGTTTTTAATGGTCTGACACCTTTTTGTTCGACATTCAAATCTAAAATTGTAAATGAACTAAAATTTAAAATAACCAATTTTTTTAAAGAACCTATGTGCACCATAAACGACCTCTCTCTGTTCCCCAGTGTAAGCCAATGACCGGGATGTCCTGACCAAAGCCCGAGGCGCTGAGTGGCGACATATTTCATGCAGCACGCGGCCTTTGAAGGTCGCCTGTCAGACTCACGAATGCAAAAGGGAAAAGGGTTCCCAGGATGTTTGACTAACTCGGACATTTATATGGCCCCGGCGCAAAAAAATGTCTTTATTGCTTAGCTGGAAAGCAGAGAGCAAAAAAGAAAGGGGGGCAAAAGGCAGACAATAGGAAAAGGATCATTGCAGGACGTCGTCCGAAAATAAAAAAAAAGTGAAAATATAAAACAATAAATAAGGCAGGGCTTCATAAATATGCCAATAGCCGGCCATTAAAGCTGCCAGGCCGCTTTTACGAGGTCCTTTGAGGAGCTCCTCTCCCACGTGAACATTTTCATTTTCGCCTGGTTTCCATTTATGTATTTATGTGCATACTTAATGAATTTAATGTTTTATTAATGCGAGCACGTCGTTATTGTCGTTGTTGTTGTTGTTGTTCAGCGTGTTGTTATTGCCGCATGTGTTGGGCTCTTAAGTGACAAATAATTAACAGCACTTGTGCCAAAGGATCGGAAAGGAAAGGAGCGGAGAGGGGGAAGAGCCTCGAGAAGCTGCCTGTCTATCTGAGTGAGTGGCCCATAATCTGTTTAATGTAAATTGCAATTTATATTAACCTATTGAAATTTCATTGGTCCCAGCAGGAAAATCCCCTTCCGTTTCCGTTGCTCTCGCTCTTGCGGAAGTAATTTAAAGGCGCGTACCTGCCGCACATTTTTTTCCAGATCATTTTTAATATGTTTAATGGAAAACTTGGGCCTTCTTCGGCATCTTGCGGATACGGATGTGGATGTGGATGTGGATGCGGAAGCGGCTGGAGATGCGGATGAGATGAGTGAGTGCCTCGACAGCATCGATTTCTCCAGAGCATCAAGTGCATTATGAGCGTGATTTATTCATAACGGTGCGCGGCGAATGCAAATTTTCGACATGCAACTGCAATTTGCATACATTCTTGGCAATACATGGCTGACAGGACCCAGTCATCCCGGACCCAGTCATCCCAGACCCAGTCAGCGGAGTCAGCTAAGCAAAAGTAGTTCGGGGGCGCCCGTAAAATATTGTGTATGAAAATGGCTCACATGTGAGAAAACAGAAAAGACACCCTCGACCGCGCAGGCTGTCGCATAAACGAGTTTATGTTGCAAGTTAGTACGCGCAATTTGCAATTTGATGTTCGCTTCCGACCCCCTAAAACCCAGCTGTATATCCTTGCAGCTTCCTCCTCCATATGTGAGATATGTGTGCCTGGCTTGGCTGGTGGCTGGTGGGTGCAAAGTAACTCGGCAATCCAAATTATGGTAATTTGGCAAGCTCGACTGCGTGTCTTTGAGCGTGCACTTAATCCACTTTATGGCAGCGGATGTAGTGCCTCCAACTACCGATTCCCAATTCGATTCGACTCCTCACGGCCCAGGGATTTAATTCGAAAACTGGCACGTTTAGTGGGTGAGAGGAGTGTAAACAGAGGACACTCTAAAGTGCGTACATTTCTCGTAAATAAAACACAATCAACTTCCATTTGCAGCACACACAATCAAACTGTCATTGAGTCGCTGAAAACTCAATTGCAACTGCCCGAAGTGCATTTGGAATGCACTCCGAAACACGTCACGTATACGCCGCATGTGTCGGACATGTCCATGCAAAAACATGCACATTATGGGCAAAACAAAGGACAAATGGGGGAAAAACAACGAGCTCCACCCAAAAGCCAAAAGAGCAGAAAGGTAGCATCAAAAACGAAAGCCTGATTGACGTGACTATCGCTCACACCCACTGAAAAGCAAAAGCCAGCAAATGGATCGGGAAAATCGTTAAATAAATATGTGCATGTACTGCAGACGGAATACCATGTCCAATTTGGTATTATGTTTTTATTCTCACGAATTTTCTCACCAACTCAATTGAATTAAACACCCGCTGACACAAAGCAAATGTAATGCGAGCCAAGGCAAAGTCGGCCCGAACAATGAATTAGCCGAATAAATGCGGGGCTTTAAAGCCCGGTGAAAACGGCTAAAAAAGACCCAAGAAAAGCAGCTTATGAGCAGACCCTTTTTTTATTGTTACTCTGACTGACTGATAAGGAAAAGGGTCGCAATTAGTAGGTGTCCTTCTGCCCGGGCAGCCTCTTAATATCCAAGCAGTTCGCTTTGATATTGGAGCACGTTTTGGGGCCCGGTAATCTGGGGATGCCATTAAATGCCATGGGACGTCAACAATTGGCATAGTTCGGATTGGTTTCTTCCCAGAAGTTTGCCCCATCCGCTGAGCATTCGATACGCATGAAAATCAAACTACAATTAGGCACAGAACCCAAAGACGGAAATCTGACGCGGAGCCAAAAAGCACAGCAAAATGGCGAGAATACACTTAACAAAATTATTTTCCATTTCATAATTAAATATATTAAATAAAATTTAAATGAAACAAATAATTAATATATTTGATTTTAATCTGTCTACTTTAAAATCCAATTTCAATAAATTTTTAAATATAATAAAGTGAAAATAGTAAGTCAAATTTGTGCCGTTCTTCTTGTCGACTTTAAATGGCTTGCGCGAGGGTTTAATGTTATGGTTTTATGATATGATTTTTTTCTTAGTGTACCAGAGAAAGGAGTCACCCACTGAGGCATTTAATGCCAGAGCTGCTCGGTTGGGGAACGTGCTGCCCATTTGTTTTTATGCTTACTCTGCAGAATGGTCGCCGTTCCAATTTACCAGATTCATACACTGCTCGCCGGCCGTGACGCACCGAATTATCTGCGATCCGGGCTTAACTAAGCAGCAGGATAAATATCCTGCAGCTCCATCAAACTGTTGGCGGCAGGCGGCGGCGGCGATTTGTTTAATACTTAATGCACAACAACAACAACAACCACAACAGGGCGAGCAGGGGGCATTTTATAAAATATCGCCTTGGGGTCAAGCCAGACAAGTTTGTGGGCTTTCCTTTGTGTGATTTATTTGGTTAAGCTGTCCCAAATCCGAGCAATGCACAAATCCCCGGCGCACAAATTATGGAACCGACAGGCGGTCGAAGTTCCAGCCAACTATTTCAGCTTCAATTTGAAGAAGGCAGGACTCTCTGAATACAGATGTATGTGTGGATGTCTGGATGTCCTCCAGCTCCTGGACTGTATCGAATGAGACGCACGAGCGAGCAGAATGGACCCTGCTCGACCTAGGTGACAGACACTTGACACATGGGGGTCCCTTTCAAAGGACCTTTGCCAAAGTGTTAAATCGGTCGCCACTCGGCCGGAAGGTGCACCCATCTCCATCTTCATCGCCGGCTCCATCTCCATGGCAACTCCTTGGGCCAATCAATTTCCCAGCCACTCGACGTAGCAGCTCCGACAGGAAATAGAACTGTAGCTGGCACTCGTTGCTAATGAGTTAATTAGATGATTTAGTTGCCGCATTTTCGGCGCCACAAGAGCACATTAATTATAAACCAGGGCAGGAGATAGAAACCCATGGACTTCACATATCTGCACACTCATTTAGTCGAGACGAGCACACAGGCTCGAAGGATGAACAAAGTCCTTGGCATTGTCCACTGATTGCTGGCTTCATGTCTTTTAAGTATGTTACCCAACAGCCTGTGTGCACTTGAAAATCTTAGGCAAATTTTCAAGGACTTATAAATGTAATTGCTATGATTAAGATGAGTGTGAAAATAATCAAAATCAAAATAATAGAGAGCTTTAGGAATCAAATGGCCTTATAATAAGGTTTCTTTAAGTCTTTATTGTAAGCTTTTTGATTAAGGTTTCAGATTTCCAACTTTTTATTTACGGATAAATTTAAACTACTTTACATTTTATTTTTTATACTTACACACACATAAATATCTTTCATAAATTTTTATATTTTTCAAAGAAACTTATTAAAACTATTTTTCGAGTGTACTTGTTGTGGGCTTATCAAAATCCCCATACAAACGTTTTGCAAAACGCGTTTTAACGAATCCATTGCGCGAGTTCATTAATCGCAGCGATTTAGTGGCCTCAAAGCATCCTGGCCGTAGAGGCGACATCTTGGGACTCTGCCAGCTGTCTAAGTGCTTTGGGGTTGCCGCATAAATCGAGCGGAAACGAGGCAGCTTGGCTTGCATTGACCATGACCGTGAACTTTCGCAAGATGGGCTGGGCCTCCGCCTCCTAATGATGCCAGACAAACGTCTCGAAATGAGCTCGCACCGGGACTGCATCCTGCTCTGCTCTCTGCCCCTCCTGTCCCTCGTCCACATCCTTTTGGCCCCACTTGAGCCATCAGTAGCCTTGTCATAAGCCCACTGTGCTGCAGTCTAGATACAGATAAGAATCCTTTGCGCAGTGGGCGGCCAATTGTCCCAGATATCCTTTGTCTCTGCATTCCTCCCCTTTTATCATAAGCTGCTTAAGTTGCAGCAACCCAAGCAGCTTGCAACTTTCCACTAAAGGCAGTATCACTTTGATTACAGAAATCAAACCAAAAAAAAGCTGTGAAGGTCCAGGCAATTGGCCCAAAGTTTGACAGCACCATTTTTTGTTTATTTTGAGGCGAACAAAGTTTTGTTTGGTGTGGGTGGGTGTATTTTACACCATCAAACCACGAGCGCCAGCCGAATTTTTAACTTCATTTAGAACTCATTAAAAACTTTGGCATAATTGCATAAATTTGCAAAGTCAATGGGAAACTTGTCCGAGCAACGCAAGGAGCTCTGCGTGGCTAGCGGACTTAAGTGGTGGGTCCTGTCCCCTAAGAAGTGCCCACTAAAATCGCTTTCTAATTACCAATTGCTTTCATGAAGCCTTGAAGCCTTGACACATCTGTAAGTTAAAGCAAAGTGCCTAAATTTTAGACTTTCCTGATCATTACAGATTTTTAAAACAGCTTCTAAAGTTATGAGCTAGTTTTATTTCCTTTAATTTTAAAACTGTACACCATTAGACACCATTAAACCCCACAAAAAAAAAAGTCTTTAAAGAGCCAACATAAAACATTTACCACTGTAAATAAAAGCTTTCAATAAGTCAAGTAAATCGAAATGTACTTAGAAGGCCAGTGAAGCTTTCTGTTAATATCAGCATTAGAGTTTGAACAAGAATGTTAAATTCCCATCCCCTGAAGTCAGTTTATTGCAGAACTACTTTAATTAATTTTCAGAACTATTTTTCTGCCCTTTTAAGCAATCCAGCCAATGGCAACATTTCTTTCTCAAGATTAAATTAAAAATGCCCACCTTTGAAATAAACATCAAGACTTTATTTAACATGATTTGGTGTGTAGTTTATTCATCATTTAAATGTTCTATAATTTATACATATACACGAACTATTTAGTTTCTTTAAATACATATTATTTCAACACTTATTGTTTCGGCTGTGTTCATGATAATAAAGTTGTCGTTGCTGAAATGATTGGGCCGTATCATAGAACATTTCCCCTCTCACTCTTGTGACCAGAGACAACAAACAAATATATATTAATTTATGCAACTTTATGTAATATTCATTAATTTAGAGACAAAGAAACAAACAGTAATTCATAGATCTTTATACTTCTCATAGATTTCCACTTTAAAAACACTTTTATTTGCATTAAAGCATGGTTTTTGCACTTAATATTCCATTGTTTAGTTGAGTTGCTGTACAAATTGTTCACAAGGTTCGGTGCAGGGACGGGGGCGGTACGGAAGATTTGGGGGCGGGGAGTGTTTAATACTTGTGCGAACTGGTGAAACGTCTAACGTAAGAACGAAATAAACGGGGAGCAAACGAAAGTAACACAAATAGGCAAATTGTTAATTTTTGTTGGAATGCTACGATTATTTATGCGACAATGATTAGGAAATTATAAACGATTCAAAGAGCACACACTTAAAACCTAACAAAAATAGTAAACTTTAACAAATGAAATTACAGGACAGTGTGTTGGCGGGAGTAACGACAATCATTAGGCAATTCAATTTATGTACATTGCAAGACGGGATTTCAATACTAAAACACACTTTTAGAGTAGGTTTGCTCGCTTGGACGATATTTAACTAGTTTTTTTTTTTTTAAGTTTTATGGCTACGCTTCGGCGCTCCGAGATACACAAATCCAGGGTCTCAACGTAGGTTAGATAATTAGCGGTTGTATTGTGGTTTATGTATATATAGACGCATACACAGCGGGATATTGCAGGAGGTGGAGACGCGCCGCACGATGCGCCGCCGCCAGCTTAAATTATGAATGAAACAAAATTTTGGACAAAAATCAAAAACAAAACAATAAACAGAGTCTAATGGCGCGAGTCCCTAGGGTAGAATTCGGCCAGGATGGAGGCCGGGATACGCTTGAGCATCTCCTTGGGGAAGATACGCAGCAGCTGCCAGCCGATGTCCAGGGATTCGAAGACAGTGCGGTTCTCGTAGTTGCCCTGCAATAAAATGGGATGTTTTAAGACTAGTTAAGAGAAGTGGATCTCCCCAAACTCACCTGCGAGATGAAGTTCTTCTCGAACTTGGTCAAGAACTCCAGATACAGCAGATCGTCGGGCGTGAGGGCCTCCTCACCCACCACGGCCTTCATGGCCTGCACGTCCTTGCCGATGGCGTAGCAAGCGTACAGCTGGTTGGACACGTCCGAGTGATCCTTGCGGGTCATGCCCTCACCAATGGCGGACTTCATCAGACGCGACAGCGACGGCAGCACGTTGACTGGTGGGTAGATCTGTCTGTTGTGCAGCTGACGGTCGACGTAGATCTGGCCCTCGGTAATGTACCCAGTCAAATCGGGAATGGGATGGGTAATATCGTCGTTGGGCATAGTCAGAATGGGGATCTGGGTGATGGAGCCGTTGCGGCCCTCCACACGTCCGGCACGCTCGTAGATGGTGGCCAAATCGGTGTACATGTAACCGGGGAAACCACGACGGCCGGGCACCTCCTCACGGGCGGCGGACACCTCACGCAGGGCCTCGGCGTACGAGGACATGTCGGTGAGGATGACCAGCACGTGCTTCTCGCACTGGTAGGCCAGGAACTCGGCGGCGGTCAGGGCCAGGCGGGGAGTGATGATGCGCTCGATGGTCGGATCGTTGGCCAAGTTCAAGAACAGGCACACGTTCTCCATGGAGCCGTTCTCCTCGAAGTCCTGCTTGAAGAAGCGGGCCGTCTCCATGTTGACACCCATGGCGGCGAACACGATGGCGAAGTTGTCGGTGTGATCGTCCAGCACCGACTTGCCCGGCAGCTTGACGAGACCGGCCTGACGACAGATCTGGGCAGCGATTTCGTTGTGGGGCAGACCGGCGGCGGAGAAAATGGGGATCTTCTGGCCACGGGCAATCGAGTTCATCACGTCGATGGCCGAGATACCGGTCTGGATCATCTCCTCGGGGTAGATACGCGACCAGGGGTTGATGGGCTGGCCCTGGATGTCCAGGAAGTCCTCGGCCAGGATTGGGGGTCCCTTGTCGATGGGCTTGCCGGAGCCGTTGAACACGCGGCCCAACATATCCTCCGACACGGGCGTGCGCAGGATGTCGCCGGTGAACTCGCAGAGCGTGTTCTTGGCGTCGATGCCCGAGGTGCCCTCGAACACCTGCACCACGGCCTTGGAGCCGCTCACCTCAAGCACCTGTCCGGAGCGCACGGTGCCATCGGCCAGACGCAGCTGCACGATCTCGGCGAACTTGGGGAACTTGACCTCATCGAGGATGACCAGGGGACCGTTCACACCAGACACCGTCTTGTAGGCTGTGGAAGAGAAGACATAGGAGGTTAAAGATCGGTCTTTTGGAAATTCAAGCCACTAGCTGGTTTAATTATTTAAAGAATTATATACCACTAAATATTTGAGTTGGCTTAAACGAAACTTTGGCTTAAATGTCACAAGGGGAAGGAAACCGGTACTAAATTTGGTTGTTTCATAACCATTTTCATTGGGTCACAAACTAAAACCTTAATCTCCAAATAATTCGGGCTTTACTTTAAATAATCATAATTATAGAGTCCCTTAACAAAAAAAAAAATAGAGCAAAGATAATATTTAGAGGAAGAGGCATGCTTTCTCTTTAATTACCTTTCTGTGTTCCATAAAAACCAAAGTTATAATTAGTAGAATTTTCATTTACTAGCACATTTCTTTCCTAAACTTCCAACTAGATTTCGTTACAACAAAAACACGAGTCTCGCAATGCTCACATGAAAGTAAGAATCTGATAAGAAAGCAAACGTCAAAAGATACAAGTATGTATGTATGGGTGTGAGGGGGAGGGTAAATTATGTCAGCTGACTGCCCAACTGGTTTTTAGCCCTTGCCACGAGCTGCAGTGGGAATCTTATAAGAAATTGATAGCAAAAGGAGAATGCAAAATGCAGGGGGAAGAAAATAAAAAACAAAATACGCAATAAAATTGGCGACCCAAATGCAAACATCACGTAATCTGAAGTTTTTTTAACTGTCTTTTTTAAGCAAAATTCTTGTGAGAACTAGCACTTTAAGAGAGACTGCTATTACCCCATAAATTATAAACATATTAAAAGTGTTGGTTTGGGGCATTAAATGAAATTGACACCCTCGATAAAAAGTAGTTAAAATCGCTAAATTGACGACCTCTGCTGCGTTATCGCCCGCTTGCCACCCACCCCGTTCGCAGTCAGGTGCCTTGTGTGTGTGCGCGCTGAATGGCAAAAGCAAACAGCTGAGCAGCGAACGGTCATGTGACGGCGAAAATTTTTAATAAGAGTTAACTGGTCGTAAAATGGGTGCTCCTTGGGACTTGGTTAAGTAACTAAAGACCTACTTTAAGCGAGTAAAACAATTATGCTCTTCTTTTGCTTTTGTTACTAAGAATTTTCGATGTTTTAGTGGGTGTCGCAAGAACTTATTGATTTTTTTTCTCTACTCTGCCTCACACCAGTTTCGTGCAAACTGTCATGGCGGACCCCCTTTCGATTCAAAGCTTTTTCTTTTTCGCTGGCACTTGATCACGGGAATGCATTTTCACTGGTTTTTAACCGATATGATATTCGGGCGGGGTTTACTCACTCAAGCGGGGCTGGGAGATAAAGTCCCGGGAGACGGCGAGGACATGTTCCCGCTGGGCTTGTTGGGCGTTCATCTTGCACGGCGAATTGACTTTTCTGCGCCTCTACCTTGAAAGTGCACTGCAAATTTCGAGCTGCAAATATAGACAGATATTCAGCCTTTGATATTCGATTTAATTGAGCACTGTGGTGGGGATTGTAGGCAGTTACACGTACAATTTTTCAGCTACGAAACAGTACTGAGCGACACACAAGCAAAATTTTGGCCCGCAAAGTGAGGAAAATTCGCTGGAACTGACAGTGGAGCTGAATTTGTTGTGACGTCACGTGCCGTCACATGACCCGCCAGGCGTTTGGGGATTATGCGAAGTGGCGCTTTCCAGCACTGATATTTAAGTCAATATTGCCACCATTTGGGAGTCGCAACTGGATTTTTATCAGAGTTCTGAACCATAATGGGTATTCCTTAACATAATTTATTCGTTATATTTACCTGTTCTACTGCATCGAAATTCTAAAAAATTAATGCTCTTGAAAGAACGACCTGTTGAATTTTTATTGGAAATAATAAGTAACATGACTTATTTTCTTATTAAATAGAAAATTTCAAGAGTTTTACAGGATTCAACAAAGTTTATGTTAACTTTGTATACGACTTGGTAAAATTCAGCAACTCAACAGAAAAAAAAAGGTTATTAACGATTGCATATTGCAATTTAAAGACTTTACTGTGCAACGCAACACTGGAAACTTTGAAGTATCGAAAACACCGATAACAATTAACTACTGTTCCATCTCTAGCATGTTAGCAAACAGGGCCCTGTTAATTGGAAAGTTTTTTAATGGATTTTAATTTTAATTAAATTACCATTGTTTACACGCTGCGGCAGCCAGGCACCGAAAAAGCGCTGGGCAAGCAATCCAAGTGGGACAGAGCAGGAGGAGCAGGAGCAGCAACTGACCACAAAGACCACAACAAAGAGGGAGTCCAGCAGTGCAGCAGTGCAAAACCCGTTTGCTTCGGCTTTTCTATCTGCCTGTGTTTTCGATAAAGGGGCGTCTGCCAGATACCCGATCTCCGTTCTTGCACCCACTAACTATGATGGTTGAGTCCGACGGCACCGCCGACGCCACCCGCCGCCTCAACGTGAAGAAGCAGACGCTGGACGATGCGTACGCGGTGCCCGCGAATTTCCTGGAGATCGACGTGGTCAATCCGCTGACCACCATGGCGGCGGGCAAGAAGCGCTACACGGACTACGAAGTGCGGATGCGGGTGAGTTGAGGGAGGTGGGGAATGTACTGCTGAATTTGCAAAACAGCCGAAAACCGCTGGAATTTGTGCACGTATATGTGCGACTTTTGTCTCGCTGTGCGTGTGTGTGCGTACGTGTGACATGGTGTGCGGGTGATACGCCTATAAAGCGTACCGGGCGATAAACATTAGTCACAAGTGCAGCGCACTGATTCGGGGCTTGAGTCATGGCTCCCATTTCCATGCGGGTGCCCTCGGACAGTTCCTTTTCACATACTAATCCACACTACCTCAATTCCAGACCAATCTGCCCGTCTTCAAGGTGAAGGAGTCCAGCGTGCGACGACGCTATAGCGACTTTGAATGGCTGCGGAACGAGTTGGAGCGGGACAGCAAGGTGGGTCCACCAGGATATAGTCCAGAGTGCTTCTGTTTTCACTTTTACGAAGTTAGATTGATTCGATTTGAGTTCGAAGCTATTAACTGCCCCAGAAGGTTAAACCCAGAACGCTTTCTTACCGAATATTACTCAAAAATCCTTATCCATTAAAAAAATACATTGTTGCCCTACTCTCTAGGGAATTAGTAAAGTGGTCCTAAGGTTCTAGAAGTCACTTAAGTCCCATTTGCCCCGTTTAAACTACTGTTCTTAACTTGATTTTCCTCTACAATTTCGTAAAATCGATTTAATAGTATAGAGATGTATATCAAAATTCCATGAAAAGCTACAAATTCCGCACATTTTAATGATAAAGCGCATGCTATAAAGTCAATTACTTTTGGATTGCTTATCTCTTAGCAACAAATGTCCAACTCGAATTCAAACAATCGCAATTACTGAAAGTGAAAACAAAAACTTGTATGATTAAACAAACAATTGTTAACCAATTAAATATCCGCAAACAGATAGTGGTGCCCCCACTCCCGGGGAAAGCCTGGAAGCGCCAGATGCCCTTCCGCGGCGACGAGGGCATCTTCGACGAGAGCTTCATCGAGGAGCGGCGCAAGGGACTGGAGGCGTTCATCAACAAGATAGCCGGACATCCGCTGGCGCAGAACGAGCGCTGCCTGCACATGTTCCTGCAGGAGAACGTCATCGATAAGAACTACGTGCCCGGCAAGATTCGCAACACATAAGCAGGCGAATCCCGAGCAATCGAAAAACCTAACCATAGCAATGCAATGAAGCAACAACAACTCGAACGAACAAACCCGCTACGAAATCTTTAGGGAAACCGTGTGTATGTGTGTGCGCTTGGCCAGATTGGAGGAGGAGCTAAGGAGCGAGGCGGAGTAGGAGGAATCTGTTTATTATACGACGCGATAAGAGACGGAAGTGCTGCTGCTCAGTTAATGTTGAGCCCCCTCTCACCCCCCGGGGACTAGTTAAAAACCAGCATTGGGAATTTTTAATGCTAAATTCAAGTTTATATGGTATACATAACAATATACATACATATATATTATATACAATACAGATATTTACGAATAGTGTACATAAGACATGCCTACCACGCCCCTCGCTAAATGAGACTCGGAAGTAGGAGCAGTCCCTCCCCAATTCCCTGATCCTCAGTTTCTTTCTTTTGACCCATTGCAGCGGTAATGAAGCAGCAAATAAAATTAGGGAGCAGCTATCCTGAACCCGAAATCCGATCCCTCGTATGTGTATGCAAATTATTGAATATTTTGAAACAGTTTAGTGAATAATATTGTACTTCGAATCAAATTAAAATAATTCAAAAAAATTAGTGACTATTTAAATACACGGGGTGGAAAATGCGGCATGCACTTAAAGATTAGGGTCACAACAGATTAGTTAATCTCGATATTTCCGCTTAATCCGCCTGCATTATAAGCTCTGAAACAATTGCAACTTGCAATTAGTTATAGAAAGTTACTGGGCGATATACAATGAACGAACATTTTTGATGGTTTTGAGATCTGAGTAATCTCTTTTAAATAATTTAGATAACCATCATATAAAGCACAAAAGAACTGCATACCACTTTTTAAGTTATTGTGGTCTGTTTAATTGAAGGTAAAAAATCAAACAAGTTGGGGGGGAGTCCACGGTGGTGGTAATATACCATAAGGAAAGAAATACAAACGATGCTTATTAATATTTCATAACAAGCGATTGATTTATAGCGAAATGGGTCGAAGTATGAGAGTGGTGTCTTGGTTGTGGTGGGAGTACCTATTATTTTTCAGTTGGTATTTGATAAAAGGAAAAAATATTCAAAAATTAATTGAATAATAAAAGTTGATTTGCTTGCAAATATTTATAAAAAATATTTATAATTTTAATTTAATAAATAAACCGCCAACTTCTTCTTTTCCAATGATTTTGAAAGGTTGGTGTTTTCGAGCACTGTTTTTGTGTGACCAGTCGGAATCGCCAGCTTGGCGGTAACTTTAGGTATTCCAGGGTCAACAAAAGGCAGCCCACTGCTAACTTTTAAGTTGTTATTTTGTTTTTGGCATGGACTCGGCGGATTCCCCAACTAAAACGCAGGCCGGCGAGGACGAGAACTACAGCCTCCTGTGCCAGGCGCACGAGCAGTTCAACAAGTGAGTATGCGGCCCCATCGACCCGAGGAATCCCACCCGTCAACGCTTTTCCTGGTCCGCCTTTTCAGCTCGGAGTTCGATCGCTGCCTGGAGCTGCTCCAGGAGCTGGAGACGCGCGGCGAGAGCAGTGGTCCGGTCCTGCGGCACAACCGGGCGGTGGTCAGCTACCACAAGGGCGGCTGCACGCAGCACGCGGCGCTGATGAAGGAGCTGGAGGCGCTAACGGCCGATGCGGATGCTCCGGGAGAGGCGTCCTCCGGCGGCCTGAGCCTCAAGCAGGGAGCGGCGGCCGCCACGGTGGCGCGGTACAACCGGGCGGTCATCTACTACCACCGCCACATGTTCGGCACGGCCCTGGAAAAGCTGTCACCGCTGGTGGCCCGCCTGGAGGCGCTGGAGAAGGCGATGGCGGCGCTGGTGGCTACGCTGCAACTCCAGCTGCTCCTGGCCACCAATCAGCTGAACCGCGCCGAGGCCTTTCTGGACTACTTGCAGTACAAGCTGAACCTCGTGGCCACAGCGCCCAGCAGCAATCCCGGGGAGGAGGCTGCAGCCGCCACAGCTTCCCCGCCAGCGGTGGTGGCTTCGCCTGGAGGAGCGGCTGTTGAGGGAGCAGTGCCAGGTCTGGGTGGCAGCCTGCAGCTCTTGCAGCTGATCACGCTTGTGCTAAACCGCAAGCCGGTGGTCATTCAGGAGGACGGAACGCCGGAGTACGCTGCTCTGAAGGCTCAGCAGTATTACATCATGAAGGACTTCCAGATGGCCGCCAAGCAGCTGATGAGGATCAACAACGAGTGCACCCAGGCGGGGTGAGTCCACCCAATCTGTACTATATTTACAAACATCTTATATTTGGATTTTGCAGTACTGTTACCCCTCAGCTGAGCACTTGCATCGCCAACAACATGGGCGTGATCCACTTGAGGGTGCGCCACTATGCCATCGCCGCTCAGTTCTTCCAGAATGCGCTCAACTTCGACCAGCAGCTGGCGCGGAATCTACGCCAGAGCACGCTGCAAACGATGAGTTCCGCGCGCTCCTGCGAGATACTCTACAACCTGGGCGTGGCCATGCTGCACCTGCGGCGCCCCAAAGAGGCCTTCCAGTGCTTCCTGGTGCCCGTCAAGCAGTTCCACAGAAATCCGCGTCTCTGGCTGCGCATGGCCGAAGCCTGCATCATGGAGCACGAGGCGGTGAGTTTGAAAAACGGTCGCAAGTGGTCGTAGTCAGAGTATATTACATAAGGTTTTACACAGACCATCTGTTGTATTCACCAATCTAAATCTTATCCTATACCATTACAGAAACTGATGGAAGAGGAACGTCAGTCGCAGGCGGGAGGCACACCCTCAACCAAGCCATATGCGTAAGTTTTACTTGTTCACCTAAATTTTGTTAACTTATAACCCTGCTATATTTTTAGTCCCCAGTCCGCGGGAGTGCCGGAGCCTACTCTGGAGTTCGCCGCCTTGTGCCTGCGCAGCGCTCTGACCCTTACGCTGCACTACAAGGCTAGCTTCCACATGGCAGCGGTCTCTTCGGAGGATGTGGATGCCCCCGAACAAAAGGACCCAGCGCAGGAGTCTTGGCGTCATCCGCAGGACAACAACTTCTGCAATCCCTCGAAGCCGGTGAGCCTGGAGTCGCTAGAGAACATGCTGGCCGCCATATACGCGGCTCACAGCTTTGTTTCCCTGCGCCTGGGCGACCATGTGACCGCCCTGGAGATGGCGGAGGAGCTGCTGGCCTGCGAACGTCTCTCCGATGCACACAAGTAATATAGTGTTCTTATATGAATTCCTTCACAGTTTTATTGGTTCTTTTAATTTTCTCCAGATTGCTGGGTCACATGTACGCTGGCGAGGCTTTGATGCTGATGGACAAAGCAGCCGAAGCTCGAGACCACCTGGACCCCACCTTCGTGGGCACGATGAACGCCTTCGACTTTGAGACGCGTGACTGGCAGTTAAAGTCGGTGGACGCCGCCCAAAACGTGGTGCGTTACAATCTGGCCGTGGCCATGGCCTTGCAAAACGACCTGCCCCAAGCGAAGACACTTCTGACCAGCTTAAACCACTCTTTGGTGGGCAGCAAAGCTCTGGCCCTGCGCCGCTTCATAGACCTCAAGATGGGCCCTGTTCCTGGGGGGACGACCAACTAGACAACAAATTGTGTAAATACCTAGACGGAATCAAAGTACGAGAGTGGAATGTGAAGTGTAAATACAGAAAAGTCCTTGATCGACGTAAATGTCGAGTTGTTTGTAAGGTTCTTTAGGACCTGCATTTTACACTGGTAATGATTTTTGTTTTTATATTTTTAAATAGATCTGCTAAACACGATTGAAGAACAAGTTGTAACAATCACAGATTAAGCAGAACCCCAAGAAATTAAATTGTGTTTTTGGAAGAACTATATTCTTCTAAAAGCTTGCAAAGTTTAATATTTAAGAGACCAGTTCACTCTTTATTCTTTGATATTAGTATGAAAACCATACTGAGTGTAATAATAAATTCAGCAAATTTGGGAAGAGCAACCTGTCCAGGTACCAGGACCACGCCTTACTGATGTGTGGAGAACAGGACCTTTTTAATAATTTAGCGCGGTTCACGACATTAATTGTTGTCGACATGTATGTGAAGTACCTAGTGGATGAAATTATTGTTCTTAGACTGAAACCGTTTCAAAACAACTTTTCCGCTGAATTATCTGGCGAGTCTTACAGATTTGATAAGCATTCTTAGGATTACATTCATGAAAGAAACAAGTAAGTGCTTCTCTTAATGCTGCAAATAACGCTTTTGGTTTTATGTGCCTGTCTTGGGACTGCCAAAGAACTAACTGGGGTGAGTGGACTGCGTTCAAAACTTAAGAACATTATCTAGATACACCCTATCTTCAAAGGTTGACATCATAGCTTCGCATAACTACCCGGTGGAAGAACACACTGTGCGCACAAGAGATGGATATTTACTCAAAGCATTCCGCATTCCGTCCTCGAAGTTTTGCACGCAGTCAGGACCAAAGTCGGCAGTGCTCTTGCTGCACGGGATGACTGCCTCCGCGGATGTTTTTCTGGTCAGCGGACCCAGGGACGCACTGCCCTTCATGCTGGCCGATGCCTGCTTCGACGTTTGGCTGAGCAACAACCGGGGAACCCACTACTCTCGCCGTCACGTCTCCCTGAATCCCTCCTTCCGTCCCTTCTGGCGCTTCAGCTGGCACGAGATCGGAACGGAGGACGTGGCCGCCATGATTGACCACATCCTAAAAGCCACGCATCAGAAAGCGGTCCATTGCGTTGGTCACTCACAGGGCAGCACCACTCTGGTTGTCCTGCTCAGCATGCGGCCGGAATACAACCGGTTGGTCAAGACCGCGATCCTCCTGGCCCCTGCGGTCTTTATGCGACACACCGGCACGCTAGGCCAGACGCTTCTGAGGAAATTTTTAATGGTGCTGCCCGACTGCGAGATCTTCTTCAAGAACAGGATTTTAAGTAACATCCTGACGTCCCTGTGCGCGTCAAACAAAGGAAAAAAGCTCTGCTCAACTTTTTTCTTGCTCTCCAACGGAGTAATTTCCAAAAACTTTAACACGGTGAGTGACAAGAGAATATAAAGGAATGTAAAGTTATGTGCTTTAATAGAGGGATACGTTCTTATATCTTATGGTTAATGATTTAAGTGACTATTTGCACCATACTAAGTGTTCTTACCCAACCTCGATTATTTAATTTTTATTTTTAGAGTGTGATGCCTTTGATTTTGGCCACACATCCCGCCGGAATTTCCTCGCGTCAACCAAAACATTTCATCCAGCTTACGGATAGCGGCAAGTTCCGACAGTACGACTTTGGGATCATCAGAAACTTGATCACCTACAAGAAAGCCACACCCCCAGATTATCCCCTGCACAACGTCCGACCACTTACTCCTATCCACATATTCTACAGCGATGGGGACACATCTACGAGCATGGTGGATATAAAGAATTTTGCCAGTAAAGTACCAGAGGCAGTGATGCACCACGTCTCCGAGCCCGGGTGGCATCACATGGACTTTCTACATGCCTTGACTGTCGCTGAAGTGATCAACAGGCCCATTATCAGGATTTTTAATCAGTTTGACCAGTTAAGCCGCTAAGATAAAAAGGCCTCGTTATATCGCGGTTTGAGAATTAAGTCCCTACAGGGATTTACAATCTTATAAATGCCTAATGGTCTCCGGGGAATAAAATTCCTTGTAATTTAGCTGAGTCTTTTTAATTCAGTTAATTTCTTAGCGATAACCCGAGCAATTTATTTTAGCAACTTTCTTTAGACTTCCTTTCCGTTGTTCATAAGAAAGTCTGCATTAAAGATAACTTTTCAAAATACTTGATTGTGTTCTTTGGAAACAAACTATTGGACTGAAATGGAAGATTCGTCACTTATTAAACATTTTAATTTAATCCATTGGATGTGCCATAATATTTAATAGACAGATTTTTTGGATTAGTACTGCTTTTTAATGCATCCATCCGTAAAAATGCATGTACAACTCCACCAAATGTGGTTGAAAACGTTTGTAGTATTTTTTGGCTGGCTAGGTCTCTCTGGTGGTCAACGAAAGGTTAATTGGAAGACGGAGCTTGGCTTCCACAATTATACGAGACATGGTAAAGACTACCGCTTCAAAGAATTTAATGGGGTGAGTGCATGGAAATTTGTAAAAAGTATAAAGTGTTCGAGAGCTAACTAGTAGGTCGAAGTCATAGCCTCCTTCAACTACCCGGTGGAGACGCACACGGTGCGGACGAAGGATGGCTATATACTCGATACTTTTCGCATCCCGTCGTCGGAGCGTTGCACCAAGATCGGACCCAAGCCGGTAGTCCTCATCCAGCACGGCATGACCGCCTCGGCGGACACGTTCCTGCTGACGGGACCAAAAGATGGGCTGCCCTTCATGCTAGCAGACAACTGCTCCGACGTGTGGTTGAGCAACAGCAGGGGAACCCGCTACTCCCGACGTCACTCCAAGCTGAGGTCTTCGAAGGACGAATTCTGGCGCTTCAGCTGGCACGAGATGGGAATGGAGGACTTGTCCGCCCTGATCAACTACATCCTGTCTACCACCAAGCAGACGGCGCTGCACTATGTGGGCCACTCGCAGGGATGCACCATTCTAATGGTGCTGCTTAGTATGCGACCAGAGTACAACGGGATGATCAAGACCGCCAACCTGCTGGCACCCGCCGTCTTTATGCGCTACTCCGCCTCGTCGATTCAGAAGTTCCTTCAGAGTGTTATTATGAAGATGAAGGACTGCGAATTTTTTACCCACAACAAGATTCTGAATTACATCATAGCGTTCCTTTGCAAGCTCTCCGCTTTGAAAAAATTATGTTCCTTCTTGTACTTTCTCACCACCGGGATGTCCAAACACATGAACCAGGTGAGTAAAAGCAGAAAGGCATTTTGTTCTTCATTTATCTTTAACTTGAGTCATATTTTCAGACCATAATTCCCATGATGATAGCAACGCACCCGGCGGGAATTTCCTCCCGACAGCCCAAGCACTATCTCCAGCTCAAGAAGTCCCTTCGTTTTTGTCAATTCGACTTTGGAGTCAAGGAGAATTTAGTTGCCTACAAGAACTCCTCACCTCCGGACTATCCCTTGGAGAAAGTCCGTCCGATGTCGCCCATCCACTTATACTACAGTGATGACGACACCACCGCCGCTAAAAAGGACATACTAAACCTGGCCAGCAAGTTGGACAAGGTGGTGATGCATCACATTTCTCTTCCGACCTGGGACCACATGGACTTCATTTTCGCAAAGACCGTAGATAAAAATATCAATCGACCAATTATCGATGTAATTGATCAGTTCGAAGAAGACGTTAAAGGGAAAAAGAAATCTCGAAGGCGATCTGGAAAGCGAAAAGAATATAGATTTATTTGGTAAAGCGCTTATTCACCATGAAAATTTCTGTTAAGGAATGCAATGATATTACTGATTAGTTCCGTTTTGATTCGGCTCGTAAATAAAACAAGTTATTTGTGTCCAAATGCTGCAGATAACTCTAGTGATGTTTTTTGGTTCCCTAAGCTGCGTCAAGGCAGTAAGCCAGGTAAGATGAAAGGAGGAGTAAATTAAGTTAGGATAGGTCTGACAATACTCTTTTTAGGTGGATACTAGCTTGCAAAATGCCTCGAATGAAGATATTCCCAGTTACCGAACTTTAGAGACCATGACTGGGGTAAGTACAAAGAAGTGGAACAAGTGAAAACCAGTCAATCAGCCCTCCACAGACTTCAATCATAGCCTCACACAACTATCCCGTGGAGACGCACACGGTCCAAACTAAGGATGGCTATCTACTTGATAATTTCCGTATACCTTCGTCAGTCCTCTGCAAAAAAAAAGGACCCAGGCCAGCTGTCCTCCTCCAGCACGGCATGACCACCTCGGCGGACTCGTGGCTGCTGACGGGACCCAAGAATGGACTGCCCTTTCTGTTGGCCGACGCCTGCTACGACGTGTGGCTGAGCAACTGCCGCGGAACCCGCTACTCCAGGCGCCACATCAAGCTGAGCGCCACCGACAACAACTTCTGGCGCTTCAGCTGGCACGAGATCGGAATGGAGGACCTGTCCGCCCAGATCAACTACATCCTGGATAAAACGAAAGAGAAGACTTTGCACTTTGTGGGCCATTCGCAGGGATGCACAACGCTGATGGTGTTGCTCAGCAAAAGACCAGAGTTCAACTGGAAGATGAAGACCGTCCACCTGCTGGCTCCCGCCGTCTTCATGGATAATTCCCTTTCTTGGTTCCAGAAGCTGCTTAGGCCAATCATAATGATGATGCCCGATTACGAGTTGTTACCCCACATAAAATTGCTGAGTGCCGCGATGTCATTAATGTGCAAGGTAATCGGCGTTAAGCAGGTCTGCAACACCTTGTACTTGCTCTCCGACGGACAGATATCCACGCAGATGAATATGGTGAGCGGAAAATCTTTTTTATTTTCATTATTTATATTACATTCCTTTTTTTAAACGGTTTTTTAAATAGGTAAAAACTAATTGCTTTTCTTACACAGTTTCATGAATAAATTCTTTATTAACTTGACTTCCATTTGCAGACCATCATTCCGATGTTGGTTGCTACGCACCCGGCAGGCATTTCCACCAGGCAGGCGAAACACTTTCTCCAGATTAGGTCCTCCGGCAAGTTCCGACAATACGACTTTGGGATCGGAATTAATATGATTGTCTACAAAAATGCCTTACCCCCGGAATATGCCTTAGAGAAGGTCCGCCCAGTGCATTCTACTCACATATACTACAGCGATTCTGACGCCACAGTCTCGTCGAAGGACATCTTAAAGCTGATCAGTAAGTTGTCCAGGCCGGTGAAACATCATATCACCGAGCCCACCTGGACCCACACGGACTTTATTTTCGCAAAGAACGTGAATAAATTTGTCAACGAACCGGTAATCAAAGTTATCAATAAATTTGAGAAACGCAGAAAGGGAAAAGGAAACACATAAGTTACTTTATCAAATAGTTTGCAACAAGATTTTCAAGACGGATTTTATTATTTTCAAAATAATATGATACATATATTGTATATATACTAATATTCCACTTTAATAAAATAAATCCTCGAACCCCATAAAAAGATAACCAGGCTAATTGAAAATCCCCCTTTAGATTTAGTCTAAACTATAAATTATTTATTAATTAATCAGTACACATATCCAAAGTTGATCTAGTCGAACCAACCGCAGACTCAGTTTCGTAATTCTACAATTTGTTTTTGGCACTAGTGATAGTTCTGGCTGTGATCATTCCTCCACTTCTTGATCCTTTTCCTTAGCGTCTTCGCTGTTCGTAGCGATTCATGGAGAGGACTATGTTGTCAAAGATGTACTCCCTAACCCCCAGTCCGCAGATGAAGTCGAAGTGGTTCCAGCGTTTCCAGGGCACCTTGTACACGGCTTCCACGTTGGGTAGCCGGGTGAGCAGTCGCCAGATGTCCGCCGGTGCTACGATATAGTCGTTCTCCGAGAAGAAAACGGTAACTGGCGTGGAAACGTTCTCCAACGCATAATCCGGCGGCTCCAGCTGCTGGTAGTGCAGCCAGTTGCGCTCCGGGCCGTAGTCGTACTGCCGGAACCGCGTGGACACGTAGCCCTGGAAGTAGTGCATCAGCTGCTTCACCGATCCCCCCGCCGGAAAGTTGGCCATTAGGTCGGGTAACAAGGTCTTGTTGAGGAATCTGGTGTCGTAGCCCACTGCTGGCCACAGGCGACTGATGCAGACCAGCGGCTTCTCGTTCTCCAGGCACGTCATCGAGAGGAACTTCTTGAAGAATTTGTTCGTGGAGAACATCTCCACGCCTTCGAGCATCTTGGAGACGTAGTTCCTGGTGCCCAGCACCGGACCAATGACCTTGGCCAGTCCGCTCTTCGTATTGCTCACGAAGGCCACCGGGGCCAGGAGGGTGGCACTCTTGAAGACGGCATTGTACTGTGGCAGCATCGAGTTGAGCACCAGGAAGACAGTTCCGCCCTGCGAGATGCCCACGAAGTGCATGGACCGCTGCCCAGTGGTCCTCAAGATGTAGTCCACCTGGGCGGGCATGTCGTAGACTCCCATCTCGTGCCAACTGAAGTCCCAGAACTCCCGCTCGGTGGTGTTTCTCCACAGGTTCTTGCGGCAGTAGATGTTGCCCCTGTTGTTCCCCAGCCACACGTCGTAGCCAGCTCTCCAAAGAAGGTAGGCCAAGGAGTCCTCGCGACCGTTCAGCAGCCACCTGGAAATGGGTAAATGGTATTGGTATCTGTCATACTAAACTAACCTCTTCAATTTATAATTTATATTCTGTTAGCTCAAGTAATTTTCTTTAAAAAATTGTTAACTATTTTCTTACCGCAATCAGAGAAATCGGATTACTTAAATGGAACTTGAACATTTTTTACTAAAAATTGTTTACCTTATTTGAATACTAATGGAGTGAGTCGGGTAGTTCCAAAAATCTTCAATTCCCATGTCACATCAATAATATTGACAAAGTTATTGAAACTTTATATTTATTTTAATTGAAATATTAATTTAACTGCAAAAATTAAGAATGATTTGACAAGCTTAGTTTGGACTTTTAAAATATTTTTAAAATGTTTCAAATTATTATTATAACCATTACTTTTTGTGGAAACAAATGTTTGTTCAATTATTTTTCCAAACTTTCATTGATAAGCCATGGTCATCTTTAATATGTTGTACAAATATTTGTAAGTAAGCAGTCTTCAGATGTTAGCTTATAATAAAGTCGACACTCCGTCTCATAAAGTAAGATACTGGTTTTCTTAGCAGCAGACAGACCGCAGGAAGATTAAATTATAGCTTTTTGCACTCGGAAATGAATCATTAGATGGGTTGCAAACTTCTGGAAGAATAACAATAAGTTCGCTCTTGACAGCACTTGTGCTGCTGTGAGGGTTCCCTTTATGTTTCGTATCTGCCGCAAGCGGAAGTATCTATTAGCTTATGTATTTATTTTTTTTTTGTTTTTTAAAGAACGCACACATCCGACGAGGCGTAGAGTCCGGATAGCAGGAAGACGAGGGGGCGCCTAAGCACACTCCCTCGATCGGGATCCACCTGCGGAATCCGGTGGAGGGTCAACACATATCCGTCCTTCGTCGTCACCGTGTGCCTTTCCACATTGTAGCCGTCATTCTGGATGCGCCGCACCTGCAACAGATAACCTGATCTGATCAACTGGACGCAGACTCGGAGGCAGGAAACGAGGGCCAAAATCCGAAATGCAAACACAAATTGTTGGCACATTTATCGCTTGACATTTGGAGGCCACGCGACGCGTGCGTTGTGACACTTGGTTAATTAGGAATTCCGGTGGTGTGCCCGACCTGGGGTTTGCCCCTCCTCAGCTCTGCAGCTCCCATGTCACTGGGAACACCTACCGCATCTGTGATGATGATTTCGCGCGACTGACGCACTGTGGCCCTGGACACCTGCTGCAATGCGATCAGTGCCAGACACAGCAGCACCACTCGCTCCCGTCGCATGCTGACCAGGATTATGTGGTTACATGAACGCCGCTCGCTGGGATTAAGTAACTGGGTAACCGATCAGAAGCCGAACCGGTTGGCGATCGATCCAAACCAAACGAAACGAAAACGAAAGCTGCCCAAGGATCGGCGGCAAAAGAAAGACAGCACTTTCTTTCGACCAGAAAGAGCTTTCAAAAACGAAACCGTATGAATGGGTATGAATGGAAATTGCAATCTGGAGTCTCGAGTCTCGATTCAGTTACCGGTACCGCTGCTAGCGTTCGATTCGAATGTGCTTTATCGACTGCGCATGCGTCTGCCGCTCGCAGGGCTTGCCACTCGCTGTTCACCGGCTCAGCAACGAAGCAGCTCAGCAGCGGAGCACCGGAGCAGAGCTCCAACCGGTGAGCCAGTGAGCCACCTGCATGCCAGTCGTGCGCCAACTTACCTGCGAGCGCCCAAAGCAGCGGCGCATCCAAGACGCGACTTCTCTGCCGCTGCCGCTGTCAGCAGCATACACTGCGCGTAATATCAATTTCCAACAGCCCCCACTCCCACTCCTCCTCCTCCTCCTCCCTCACCTCCTCACAAATCAATTGGCACGCTGCCATGGCAATTTGAGCAATTATAACAGCTTAGCGAAAGAGAGAACAACGCTAGCCAAAACTGTCAACCGCAAGTACAGTGGGCGGAATCGCAGAAACAACCTCAAGATGCGATTAAGACTTAAGTTTTGAACACAAGAAGAAAGTGAAATTGACCTTGTCTCATAGTAAAAAAAACCCCTTGGAAAAGTCGACTAAGCATCGTACAGTCCTACCTCTGTAACACAAACCTCCCCTAGTAAATTTAACGTAAACCTTATCTTAAGTAAACTAGTTAATATGTAAATGCATGTCAGCATGATAACTTTAATGTTACTCCTTGTTTTTATGTTAAATGTTTTTTTTTTAAATGTTTTTATTAAATTGCAAAGTTAATTAAAAGTAAACTGAATGCTTTCTTTGGGCTAATTTTAAACCGCATTTTAGTATTTTCAAATTTATATTTAAAAACTTTAAAATATTTAAAAGACCTTGTATACGTGCTGAAAACGTGTGGTTTGAGTTAAAGAAGCTCAACTGTATTGAATTTCAGTGATTCATGTTGCCGCATTTATGTTTTTGACAACTCATAGCTTTGAAATTTGTCAAGTCTTATAGAATTTGTAAGAGATAAGGTTACTTCCCAATTCAAGGCACACCGAAATGGATGATAATGCAAGATAAATACTCCCAATAAGCCCCACAATATGAACAATCTTCGTGCCGTTAAGTTTTATGCACCTCACATACTTACAATGTATTCATTAAAGACAATTGGTTTTGAGCAGTGTATAAATTTTGGGAGCTACTTACTTACCTTTTTTTCGGTTTTTTCTGTTTTTTTTTTTTTTTTGGCTCTGGCTGTGGCTGTGACTCTGGGCTTCGACGTGGTTTTTCGTCGCATTGTTGTCGTCGTTGTCGGCCGCCGTTGTTTTTTTCGCTGAATTGCAATAACCTGTTGCCTAATGAAAACGGCGTCTGCTTATTTAGGATGTGGCCTGGCCTGGCCCAAGTACTCGCACTTACTTGCCAACCTATGCCAACATATGCATGTATTTATGTCTGGTGTTTATGTTTACGTACTTGAAAGACAATCGACAGCTATCCACTCCGCCACTCTGCCAATCCTCCACTGCTCTCACAATTCATTCAGCGGAGCGATGGAGAGCTTTCTGTTTGTTTATATGGCTTTTTAATAGCTCATAGTCAACAACTGCGCAAGGGGTTGTAACTGCTGTGCTGTGCACACGGGCTTTTACTCGGAGTTGGACTCGGAATCGGACTCATACTCGGACCTGCTGTCTGTGCGAGTTTCATCAATGGACCGCTGACCGCTCCACTGCCCCACTGGCGGCATTGACCCACCGACGAACGCGACTCACGTACCGCTTAACCCACCGAGTGAATACCCAGTGATGATGGGAGGTAAGTGAACCTGGTTACCCCCTTCGGTACTCGTTATCAGTGCTCTTTTCCTTATCTTTAAATTTTAAAAACTTATCGATTCATTTGAACATACTTATGTAACTATTAGATATTCAATAGTAGTTAACATTTTCTGAATGAAAACTTCTTTAACCTTAGGCATACCACATATATAAATATGATAAGCATGTTACTTACTTACATTTCTTATCATGATTTTTAAAACAAGAACTTGCATTGATAGTATTATTTTTTGTTTTTTTCTGTAAATTTTAAAGGGAACCAACCTCAATATTCGTGCACATACCCTGCACACTACCTTGACCAAGAGTGGTACCTTTCCCACCTCTGCTACTATTTACATTGGGTAAAGCCCCCAAGGCGGGTCGCACTTATGATTACAGCTCGCAGCTCATATGTCCATTTGTTTGGCGTTAAAACAGTTAGCGCTAATTCCTATTGTGACACATGCGACAGTGCTCATGACGCGTGTGAGCTGCGGTGGATCAAGTAAACTGTTTAGTAAACTGGTTTCGACAATTAAGCAGGGGGCACTTGAGTCGGCCAATGAAACGGGACAGGGTCTGAGTGTGAGTCTGGGGCCAGGGGCATCATCTTTTTGGGGCCCAGGGTGGGCCGACCTCCACCTCATTTGACTTTCTTTCACTTTCGACAAATGGATTCTATGTAATTGAGGCCTAAACACTCCATAATGCATACTCCATGTCGCACTCCATTGCCAAATTTGTTTGTTTATTCGGGCCTGTGTGTTTGCCCGCACAAGTGATACCCAAGTGATGTAATCAAAGAGTATAAGTTATTATGTAAACATGCATGGATAACCATCGGTAATTATACGATGAGTTCATATTTCATTTACTCGAGATATATGTTTATTTCCGTTTTAAACTAAGGGTGTAAACCACAACTAACGGAGCCAATTAGCAACATTAGACTATTCAATTTCAAAACATTGACCAAAACCCTTACCGCAATAATTAAAAAGCGTGATACAAAACCGTACCTGATAAAAGATATTACAATGTTAACATACATGTGGTTTTTCCCCTTCCAGTTTGTTTTGAAGTCTAGATAGGGTATACGGATTTCATTGCCTCAAAATCGGTAATTTCTCACTTTTGTTGACCGCAGAGTCGCAGAGTCATTCAGTGTTGACAGTTGCGTGGTGTGAACTTTGTATTGAACTTGAAACTCCAGCTGGACAAGATCTGCATAATGCATACGATGGGCTTGTGTGCCAGTCACAAATCAAAGGCCCGTTTGGCTTTTCCGCCGAACAATGAGCTGACATTTCACTTTGAGTGCTCTGCTTTCTGATATGCATTCGGCTGCTTTTTCTTTTCTTTTATTATTTTTTGCTTCTCCGTTCCCAGTCCCTCTGGAATTGCCGGTCTGGTTTCCGGTCGGACCATCGAGGCGTTATCTAAACCAATAAGGGCCCCTCGCTTATCACCAGTTCGCTGCCATCCGCGATGACGTCTTCGGGTCATAAATCGAAAGTGATTGAGCTCTGCACGGAAAGAAAAGTGATCTTAAAAAGAACCCTTTACATACATACATTAAAAGTTTATACATTATAGGTATATAGGTTATAATAGGTCTTAATGTCAAAGTGATATTTTATATTTTATTTTTTTATAGTTTAAGTATATGGTAATCAAGTTTAATTAATGAAATGATGCGGTATAAATAAAAAATATTTATTTTTAAACCCTAGATGAACTTACTTATTAACTAAATTATTTGGATTTAAATAACACCTATTCCATAAGATTAGGTGGTACTTATCTCTTTGAAAATAGATCAAGACTTAATCAGTCAAATCAATTATCCAGTTACCTTGGAAAAAAAATATTTTGGAAATTAAGATTATTTTAAACAAAGAAACACAAAGTGTAATAAGTACTTCCATGCTAAAATTAAACTTGGGTGGTACATATATTCAAAAAGTCCATCTATGCTTAAATATCAAAATCAAGTCACAAAATGTGTGTTCTTTTTTTCTGTGTTGGAAAAACTTTTTAACGATGCCAGTCACCAGCTCATTTTTCCGAATGATGGGTTAGCCCATGGGTCACTGTGCTAATCCTCTGCTAATTGTTTCTTGATGCGTTTGTAACTCCCTAACCAGGCAGATGAGGAGGCTTTTAGCAGGGACGGCCTTGGAAACAGGAGTCGCTATCGCTGTCTACCTGGACGATGCTAGCTAATTACCCGACTTTAGCCCGCGACTTACCTGACTCACAGCCGCAGCATATTTACAACTGCCGGCTAGCCGGCCCAACATGGTCGTAAAACGCGAATAGCTACAAATAAAGCAGAAAACAAAATCTCAATAACAAAAGCCGCAACGACGACAACAAAAGGAATACGAGGCCTCAGGAGGAAGTGCCGACATTTTCGTCATGACTAAGCGTGGTTACTTGAAGGGAAACCAATTGATTCCTTCCTGTTGCCGTCCATAGTCCACAGTGCACAGTCCTCTATCCCCTGTCCCTGCCCCCTGTTCACCATCCTCTATCCACCGCAGAGCCACGACGGCAATAACAAAATCTAAATATTTAACGACTAAATTGAATCTGAAGGCGCGCGCTCGCTCACATCAGACATCAGGCAAATTTTCCGGCCCCGACTTGACTTGTCTTTACTGGGGTTACCTGCTGGCATAATCAATAAAAGATAAACAGTGGGCCGACTCCAGCCCATTGAAATGGCTACATCACGTAATGGAACATGTTGCAGGGAAAGCCTAAGCCTACACAGCAAACGAGAAAATCCGAAATCAACTGCACATCAGATGTGAGTGCCAGTATGAGTAAGTGAAGTAAAGCCCCTGTGGTCCATGTCGTTGTCGTTGTCAACAGTCGTACGAGAAGTTTGGCCATTCTGTCAGCCATCCAGCCATCCAATCCAGCCTGCCCGCAAGTAGTTGTTCGACCGACCACCAGGCCATCATCCATCCATTCAGTCACTTTGCCGGGAAAGACCCCCGTGGACCGCAGCTCTCAGATGCTGGAGGGGCACTCAGCCTCTTCTGCTGCACCGATTCAGACTGGGCTGACTAATCCGAGTCAAATCACTCACAAACGTTCAGTGGAGTGGCTGAAAATTGATTTGAAGCAGTTGTCACTCGATGGATTGCCGATTTAGTCATGATTACCCAAGGAAAACCAATTTGTGAAGAGAGTAATTGAGTTTGCAGATGGCTCAAATGGCTGTCAGTTTGGCACTTTTAAGTTTATTGTTGTTTATTTTTTTATTAAGGGTGGATTTCATAAATATACAAGAATTGGCAATGTAAACTTCAACGCATAAAATAAAAATAAATAAAACCAAAAGCCTTACGTTCAGAACCAGGTTTCCATTTCTCAAGTTATAAGGTATAAGTGGTTAAACAACTTTTACTATGAAAATATAGATTAACTCCACCTTCAAGTACTTGAGATATGATAGATATCAATCGGGGACTTAATAATTTTACTTTGGAATTCAAAGTCTTTCACTGCCCTAATTATGTTCACAATCTGTGCACGTGATATCAAGTGTTTGGTTAGTCTTGCCTGCCTGCCCGGCCCTCATTGTTCCTGCTCTCTTTTGTATTGGAGCTCTTGTATAGTATTGTACCGAATAAACAATAAGAGTGCTGGGCCGAGTTCAGTGGCGGAGGATGGGCCCTGTGCCTTAGGTAGACCCCTACTGGTCTAAGGTCCAAGTTTGGCGGGAGGGAGAAGAGGAGGAGAGGAGGGAAGAACGCCTGCGGTCGAATTGGCTGCCTACCATGAGGAGCAGCTCGATGACGATGACGCTGTGGAAGTGAAGTGCTGGCCACAGCCAAGCCAAAATGTTGGTTTTTCTTTTGGTTTTTTGGGGCTGGCGCTTGGCTTTTACACTTATCAGACCCCCACCACAAGGAGGGGGTTTTATTACGACCAGCCCACTTACTTGTGGCAGAAGTAGAAGCAGAAGCAGAAGCCGCCTGCCTGCCAGTCCCTATTATTACCCGAGAGCAAATAAACTCAGGCATGATGGATCTGCTGGCAGAGGGAAAGAAAGGGCAGGGACCGACGTCGTCATCGATACACATGCAGCAGCAACAGCAGCAGCAGCAACAGAGACAGCAGCAGCAGCGACAACGGCGACAGCAGCAACACAAAATTCCAGAGCGCACGCGTTCTCAACTTTAGTTCTTTGCGAGTGGCCAACGCGTTCGGTCGTCGTGCGTGGTCGTTGAAGTCTGAATCCTCTGTAAACCGGAGTTGAAATCGAAGTTATAACAGCTGAAGCAGTCCCGAGAACGACTGCAGCTGTATCTACTGGATCTGAGTATCTGTGCGCATCCCGTGTGCCTTAGTGTGTGTGTGTGTTGTGCGTGTTGGCCAGTTTGGGAGCGACAACCTAATCAATCAGTCACTCAATATGGCCATTTCTAAGAGCAGCTGCAACTCGCATCATCCCGGCAGATGCTTCTCCAGACTGGGATCGCTGCTCTTCGTGATCTCCCTGCTGGCTTCGTGCTCGGCTCAGTCAAGTGAGTATCTCAGACCAGAAACACGCCATCATATCCATGGGGCTATCATACATTGTCGTCTCGTCTCCACCATCGTGATTGTCGTAATCACTTGCAGCGGCTTCTGCGGTCGCATCAGGCCTTTGACTTATATGTATAGCTTGTGAAAAAAACAGAGGGGAGGATGGGAGAGTCTTCTTTATTGCGATTTTCCTCGATTGGCCTGGCATAATTCAAAACGAGCGTAATTATGCCACTGCCGCGGAAGAGGAGGCGACACCGAAACCACAGTTGGGAGCACTTGGGTGTCATGTACCGTGTACCATAAATGCCCCAGCTCCTGCTATCCGTGATAGCCGGCAGCGTGCGAAAGTTCAATAATGTTTGGTAACAGGCCAATTGAGGCGGTCACCGCAGTTCAAACTTTGCGATAAACCGAAGATAATGCGGAGGGAGAGTTTCTGTTTCGGGGTGAACAAACCCATATCAGTTTATTAAATTAGTAACGGACCCAGCTCGGGTTTTAAGGATCATTGATCATCATGTGGCATGTTGCCATGTTGCGTTGTGTTGAACATGTAATTTCTCTCACTTAAACACGCGTATATGGGTCCAAAAACATAATTTCTAGCGCACACCCATTCTTTAAAATTTCCAAAAAAGGGACTGACAGCTGACACTGGCCTGGTTTGGGCCACTGCATCTATATACATATATATTATACGCATCTGCAACTGCGGCAAAAGAAAATCGATTTATTCTTGTTGTATGTATTTTATTTTCTCTAAATGCCATTTTCCTCATTTGGCTGCCGCTTTGTTTTCGTTTGTGCGGCATGCTTTGTCCCATTTTAAGACCCTAAGACAGACTCTTTGGTGTTATTGTAGCTATTTGTTGTTCTTGTGGATTCGTTCCCAAGCGATTGGGAATAGGGATTGGGAGTAGGCATGGGTCTGTCCATGGCCCGCCCATGCATATCTCATGCAGAGCATCTAATAATTCTGCTTTTCCACGAATCCAGTTGCATCTTCTTAGGGAATGGGATTGGAAATGGGACCGAGAATGGATGGAGGAGATGTCCCCTCATAAATAAGTCAGCTACTTTATAGGCACACAATGCGACAGGCTGGGCGGGTTGCCCGGTTTCGTTGGTTTGTTTATTTGGTTACTAATTTGGGATTCCTCGATTTGTCGGTTGTCGGGTGTCTGGTGTGTGTGCCTGGAATTTTAATCACTGCCCCTCGGCCACTTGGAATCATTTTGAGTAATGGGACGCGGGCGTATGTCCCCGGATGAGAATTCGGGTGGATCAAGTCGCGTTTGCTACCAGGCACCCAGTTGTGAATGAATGTGTGAGAAAATGTGCACTGATGACAGCGATGATAGCCGCATAGATGTGGCTATGAATGGGCCGTATCGATGTTGCTAGTCGACAGATACACAGATATAAATTTAAAAGGCGAGACCATAAAGAACCCATCGAAATGGCCTAATGGCACTCGTGTGGAATATTGGCTGTAATATTTGTTTATTAGTGCGTTAAATGGGAAGTTTATCAATGTAGCGGTCCGTCTATTAACATCGTTTGAAAATACATTTTATTAATTTCCGCCTTCAAATGCATTCTGATATTTTTTTTGGGGAAAGTTAAGGAGAAGCTTTTAATATTTTTCATGCCCATTTAGATTTCTGGTTGAGCAGTTGGGACGTGATCTCAAATTTTTGGGAGAAAGCCGAGCCTAGTCATCGTTGTGAAGTTATGCTATGTTTCTATAAGTTACATGCCTTAAAATACTTTAAACCGTAAACGTTTACAAGTATTTTTAAAGACCCATAAAATAGTTGAAATTAATGTTAAAAGGGTTTTAAAGAATCCAAATTTGGAATAAAAAGCACTTTACCCATAAGAAAACTTTAAACTTTATTTTTAAAGGAAGTTCTCAATTATTTTGAGTAAATAAAAAAAACTTGACAAATGTTTAAGATTATTATAAACATAATAATAATGGCCTTATACCATGTGTACTATTATTTAGTCCATAATTCCTTGACTTCACATATTTTTTTTCCAAGTGTATATGCGTGTGTTTTTTACATTTTACGCTGCGGTTGTATTCTACATGTGGTGCGTGTATTGACTACAGTGTTACCATTTCAGACTCAGATATTTTTTGAACGAAATTCAAACTTTAACCTAACTGCTCCCTATCTGCTTATTCTCCTTCTAGTCGAGTCGACGACGTTGCCTACAGAAGTAGAAGGAGCCACCACGATATTACCTATCCAGCTGGAAGAAATTTCGCCTAAGCCAGAACCAACGAACCATAATGAAACTTCTCCTGTTCATGCCGAAGGAAGTCCCAAAGTTGAGGAAGCTAATCCTGCCGATCCGTCTCAACCAAGTGCTGCTGAGGGAGCGGACAGCTTTGTGTCGGTCTATGGAGGAACCCTAGAGCAGGATATCAAGAACGACGTGAACAGTGAGGTGGAAGATGCACCTTCTCCGGCGGAACCTCTCAAGGAAGAGGTTCCAAAAGCTGCGGAAGCTGAAACTGACAATCAAGAGAGTGATGGTGAGTTACCGACTGTTTAATCACTTGTAAATAAATGTAATTGAATAATTTTCCCCAGTTGCAGTGGAAAGTGCTCGCGAACCCAAAACTCTGGATGCTGAAGAGGACAACAAGCCAATTCAAGGCGAGGAGTCGGAGGACCAAGTGGAACCAGAGCCAGTGACGGACAACATTGCCGTGTCCAGTGAGCAGGTGGAAAGTCGTAGCCGACCATTACCCAGCGTGACCAGTGACCTGGTTTCGGTGATCCTCAACGAAGACCGAGCCATCACTGAGCAACCCATCACCAAAACCAATCTGTTGGCCCTGGAGCAGGAACACGAGGAGCTCGAGGAAGAGGCCACCACTCCGGTGGCCATCTATGAGGAGCCCAACAAGCACCAGGTGACCAAGAAACAGGGCGTGGAAAACCTTCTACCCATTGAAGTGGCACCAGAGGTGGCAGAGGAACCAGCGATTGAACAATCTGAGGCAGTTCAGGCTGTCCGTGAGGATCGCCAGTTGGAGGAGCCCAATGACAATCTCAATGAGATCGATGAAAACACTATTGAGGGTGAGGAGAAGCCAACTAAAACCCCAACTACAGCAGCACCGTTGATCAACGTGGAACCCACAAAATCAGTGGATGAGCTCAAAGAAGAGATCGAGAAAGAGGTCGAAGCCGAAGCCAAGGCGGAAATAGAGGAGCAAGTGGAGGTTAGTGCACCGTCAAGTGAGACAGTTGTGGAGGCCGCAGATTCAGATGATACTGAACCGGAAGTTGTCATTGCTGAAACAACAGAGGATTCTGTCACTGAAGCTGCCAAACCAATCGATGAGGAACCAAAAGAAGAAGTTCCAGATCACCAAGTTGATCAGAAAGAACCCACTATCCCGGCAATTACAGAGGCCAACCTTGAACCTAGCTCCACAGAAAAGCCAGGAGAAAAGGAGGGCTCACTTAACGTGGATGGGGAATCTGTAGAAGAAAAGGATAGCGGAGAATCTGAAGTCAAAGCCACTGAAAGAACAGGCACAGATGACGATTCCTCGGAGGAGGAGGGGGAATCTGCTGCGGTTGAAACCAAGTTCTCCTCGGACGACAGCACCGCCACTCCCCTGGTCTCCTATCCACCACACGATGCTGGCCAGACCTTCGATAGCAACTCGGCGGATGAGCATTCGGCCCAGCTCTCGGGACCCTCCAACTACCGGTCCACCCTGATCATAGCCCTGTGCTCCGGCACCGCGGTGATCTTCATCGTGGCCTCACTGGTGATCTTTGTGGTCTCGTTCCAGCGTCAGCATGGCACCCTGGACATTGAGATGCAGGAACAGCGACTGGGAAAGGACGTCCAGGACGAGGACAATGCCCAGATGAAGCTGCTCGACGTGGACCTTTCGTCGGCCGTCATTGTGCCCATGGGCAACGAGGAGACCGACGAATGCCTGTAGGCTCACTCAATCAGCACTATGATCCCCTGTGGTGCCCTGTAAATATTTATTAACTTTGAGATTGCGACGAAGACTGCAGCCTGCTCCTCCGGCTGGCTGTTATTTTGGCTTATAAATTGTTGACTGAGAGCAGCTGCAAGCAAATCGAGAAACTATCGAATCGAAACGAAATCATTTGCCATACTGTTTAATTTTAAATGCACCTTAGCTGCTAAGATTTTGCAAAAGTTCGACACAAATATTTATATTTAGACATTTTCTTTAGAGTTAAGCACATTTTTATTGAGTCTGATAAGAAGTCAGAATAAATATTTTCGATTGGTCAATTTTTTCTGTATTTTCTCTTTGGGGCAGTTTTGATAAGAAAACGATTTGAATCGGGTAAATGCATCGAGCATATTGCATACTTTTTGACTGGTTGAATAATGTTTCACGAACAATTAACACTATTCGATCAATTTTTTGCTAGATATGAAGTAAGTAAGTATATTTTAATATTAGCAACCAAATGTATACTTAAAAAATGTATTTTTAAAAAATATAATTTATAAAATATATTTAAAATTATACACTATGGATATCTATTGTGAATTTAAGCTCCACAGGTGTAACCACAATATTGTTATTTAATATTGTTTAAATATCGTCACTTAAAAAAAATATGGTGTAAAAAGTGACCGACAGCCCTTTTTTCCTAAAAGACGGTAAAGCTAGTTAAGAGAGAGTTTTTTTACACAGCCCTTTACGAACCCTTCACATGGCCATGCAAGCCTCGAAAAACTTGTTTTTTGTTGCTAACAAGGCATCAATTACACAGTTAACTTGCTTTAAAAGATAGTTATTAACCGCAGGTATGTGTTAAGGTATTTCCATTGTTGGAAAATGCAGTGCTGCATTAAACATGAGTTTTATATTTCAATCGAGAGTACACACACTAAGCCCAAGCCAAGATTAGACCCCTAAGGTTAACCACAAATGATTTACGTGGAAACTGCTGGCAAGTCACAAACCCAAGGCACCCGTACGCCTAATTGCTTGTCAGGCGTATTGATCAAAAGCTCATTTGCCACTTGGCCACCGAATGCGGCACGCTTCAAAGTCGATTTTTAATTAGTTCATAATGTCGAGAGCAAAGCGATCCGAGTGGAGAGAGCGGCGAGATTGGATGGCCGCGAGCTTGCAACATATTAAACAAGAGCATATTGAACTCCCACCCGCCAGTCGGCACTCCCATAATTTTAGAAGCCAACGAAGACGCTGCTCCCCCCGCTTTTCATCGCTTTTCATCGGAAAACTGAGTGGCTGTCTCTGTGTGTAAATGAGCTTAATGAGCAGAATGAAAAGGCGCTCGCTTCGTGACCGAATGAAATAAACAAAACGATTTTGAGATTAAGAGCTCGTCACTTTGGATATGTATTTGTTTACGCCGGATTATGCAACCGCCCGCACAGTGGTCTCCGGTTTCTGCACCCATTAGACAATCAATTTAAAAGCAATAAAACACCAATTGACAGCATAATTTTCTCAATTCCATCGAAGTCAATTGCAAAACTCGAACTCTATAAAGTTCGGCTCGGAAATCGAGCGATTCAACGACGTCATTGTCTGCCCGACTTAGCGGGCTGAAATGTAAGCCCTATGTACATTGTTGCCACAAGTCCATTGTAAGCACTGACTGGGATTAGGTTGCACTCCATGGACGAGCAACCACTGTGCTGCAGCCGAGAAGAGACTTTTCCCATTTTCTTTTCCGGACTCTTGTCTGGCGAGCGTCTAACGCTAAAGCTCCCGCTCACGCGCCTTTCGCTCAGCTGCTCCGCTTTTCCGCTTTTCCCCCGCAGCCAACAATTATTTTTCCGATTAAATAGTCTTTGCATGCTTGGTCCTACACTCGAAAAAAAAATCCATCGCACTTAAATTATATTAAATACTTAATGGATAATGTACGTAAATGGTAAATACGATATTATAGACCCACAAATACATAACCTAGCACTTATGTTTTTTTTAAGCTTTTTATGTACCTACTAAGGATTGAAAAATTAAAAATTACATGTACAAATTTCCATAACATAAACATTGTTTAATTGTTTCATACAAATTTTGATTGATTAAAACAAAGTACGAAACATTATTTCTTTTTAAGATAAATACATTAAGTAATTAAATTTTGTAATCCCAAGTATTTAGTTTTTTACGTTATTTACGTTTATAGAAATTAATTAAATTTTTAAACCATAAATATCAAAAAACAAGAAATATCAAGAACGAGTATTACTTAAAAAGTAAAAAAAGTTCATCTCTTTGGCAGGTATAAATTTGGCAGGCAACGATATTTTTCTCTAAGTGTAGTCTTAGCCCCCTCTATCCCCCTCACTCTCACTATCGCCATCGCCCTTCCCTCTCTCTCGCTCTGTGGGTGTGTGCGAGCGCTTTTTTCATCTTCCACACATTTTGAAAAAAACAAAATAGCAACATCAAAAAGTTTTTCAGTTTGCTTGTTGCTTTACACGCGTGCGGTTCGGTTTTATTCGCTCCTCCTCCGGGTTATTAAGTATCTCAGAGTGTGTGTGTGTGTGTGTGTCTAGCTAGCGTCTTTGAAACCGCAAAAGGTAGAAGATTCTGAAATTCCGCTGCTATTTCGGACAGCTGTGCAAACCAGGTGACATACGCTGCGTATACGCAATCCTGTCAGCACGTCACCCATACGCGTAGTGGGCCAAAAGAGAAGCCGCCTGCGATTAATATGCATTCTTTTGCAAGTGCCGTGAAAGATTTCAAATTTGTTTCTGCCAAGGTGCGCATTGGCGCAAAATTCAATTCAATTTTGATTCAGTCCCCCTAAATACATATAGCAAACTAAATAAACATGTATATGCTGGCGGTGTTCTTGTGTTTTTTTGGCAACACCATTTAACCGCGTTCTCTGTGTGAGTCAGTGGCTTCTTGGTCGCGGTCACGGCAGTGAAATAGAAATCAAACACAGTGCAGCCAGAGAACAAAACAAATGAGACCACCACCTCGTTCCCAATTCACAAATGTTCCCCAATTAGAAATGTAAACAAAAGGCCGAATATAACCTGTGGGCAGGTGTTGCATCCCGAGTGGTTTCCTCTATTTTCCATGGTGTTTTCCCAGTGATATAACACAGAGAGATCCAAGGGCTGGCCGACTGGCCAGTTGGCACTGGATGCACATTATATGAGCCCGATTCCGAATCCACTCTGTCATTTGCGACTTGGCAGCATGCACATGCAAATAGACACACAAGCACTCACAAGCGATAACTAGAGCATCATCTTGTTGTTTTGGTGCCAAAGTCAAGCGTATAATTGTCAGCCGGAGGCGGATTACAGGGACACTTTCACAGCAGCCACTGTTCAATGTTCAGTGCTCAATGCCCATTGCTCACACATGTACATTGAGATGATGACGAACGCCCACAACTTATCGAATTTGCTTAACTTTTATTTAATGTCATTATTTCCGATGCCTTTCAATGGCCTTTCGCAAGTTGTATTCATTGAGGTTGTACTACACTATTTTATATGTTAATGGGATGTGGGGCGTTTGATTTGCCATAACTGACGCCAATACGATGACAATAAAAAATAGCAAACTGCGAACAATGGTAGCAGCAACAAATTACCCCTAATAGGCGAGAGTAACGCCCAGGCGGGGAAAATTGTTTTTGAATCGCTCAATTGAAAGTGAAATAAGTGAAACGACATCGAAATTAAAAACATATTTCTTGGCTATGTAAATGAAAGTGGCTTTGGTTTCTCAATCATTATCAATCAGTGTGGCTGCTGCCATCTGCGTGATTGACAACCAGTGCCCATTCGAGGTGCCCTTTGAGGTGCTCTATAAGGCCCGGGAACTTGGGCAATCCCAATCCATTCACTTCCCCTGCCACCCACACCCACACATGCTGGCTTTGCTTGCTCATTTAATTTCCAGCATGATTGGCATGATTCGTTGGGGTCTCTGGCTTTACGCTTGATTAATTAAAGCAGCAATTAAATATTCTGTTAAACTACAAAATACAAAACAGAACCGAAAAATAGTTGCCAAATTGACGTTTTCCATAACAGAAATCCCAATTCAAAGGCCCGCCAAGAACGGAAGTTATAAATTCCTAATTCCTCAGTGATATCATGACTATTTATATGTATATGTGTCGCCACGGGATGAGTTATTACCCCGGGGAACAGAATAGAATAGAAGTTGGCCAGACAGTGCACGGCATATCAATTAGAAGAAAGCGCCGGGCGAGGCCATCACCCTTTCAATTGGCAAATGGACAGCTATGTACATAGGTGCAACATGTGGCACGCTCTTCGCTCCACGTTCCGGTCATTAACCGGAAAAGTGCATCGCTCAGACAGACAACCAAACGACCATTAAAGAAGCCTCCACCCATTCCCTTGCTTGCAGATCATTAATTGCAGCCGTTTGATTTGTTTACTCGAAAAAGAACACACACACAATTCGCAAAAGTGCAGAAGGCAGGAAGAGCCAATTCGGGCAAACACAAACATTTCCCTCGCTTTCGGGCCAAGTTCCACGGACTCACTAGCTCTACACATCGCGGGAAAATTTAAGTGCAAATAAAAACAATGACGACAGCCAAATGGATTTGGCGATTGGCGCTGAGCATCTTGCTGGGTGAGTACGACCACCTATTACTATTCCTATTCCTGTGTTATTTTAGGCAGACCGATGCTGATTTTATGGACTTTTGATCGATTTACGGTATTTTCGGCCTGTTCTGTAAACGAAAAACGTTTCGCACATGGCCCTATAGGAACTTGAATCTCTTTTTGCCCCGCTGCGTTTAGAATTCCTCGAGGATTTATGCACAGTGCGTCACGAAAATATGCGATCGCAAAAATCTCTGGCCAAAAGGAAAGACTGCGGTGGCATAATGTTTATTTTTATAAATGCAAAGTCAGCTGTGTCTATGATTTTTTATCGTGAATTTCTTTCAAATCACATAAACTAATTTTGAGGAGATGAGTATGTGGCTATTAACATGAAAATTAAATCCCAAATATTTCCACTTAAACAAAAGACGAAAAATAAACAAGGAAATATGTCTGAATCGGTAATGTCGAAGCTGGAATACTCTTGAAAATAATTGGAAAAATAAAAACTACAAAGAGTTAATGCCAAATATTTCAAGGTTTCCTAATTACACTTGTACTTGAAAAAATTTTTTTCGTTAATAGATATAGCAAGCTCTATTTCCAAATGTTTATACCCTTAAGTGACTTGAAATGTATTTTTGTTTTTAAATTTTGGCCTACCATGTCGACGGGTTTGCCTTAATAAATCAATTGAGTATATGTACTGATGCTTCCGTCCATATGGCATACATTCGCATCCGTTCTTTTTGATTATTTTCACAAAAAACTTTGACAAATCGTGCTCGAACGGCTGGCCAAGATGCTGGCAACCATTCACTCACTTGTCAGCTGGTCTGTCTCCCTGCTTTGACATCCCAATCACTGCCTTGGTTCAATCGGAAACCCACACAAAGTTCCATTACGCATACGCAGCGTTGACTCAACTTGGGCGGTAGAAAAGGAAGCAGGTGGTCCACTGAAAGTGAAATTCAAGCGAATTTTCAGCCTCAGTCCTCAAAAATAAAAGTCAACCAAATGTCGCATGGCCGTTTAACGAGCGTGGGAATTTTGTCTCGCTTCCGTGACGCACTTGTTGCTATTTTCGGCCCGCTAGTTTGGCCATTAATAAATATGCATAACGAACACTGAAACTAATGACAACAATTTAAATTTTATTTATCAACATATGTATTTAACGGCTTGCAAATATTTCGTTTCGTTTTTTATGGATCGTTTGCAGTTGTTAGCTTCGCGAATGCGGAAAAGCCGCAGGGTTACCACCGGGAGATCTGCCAGTATCGCAAGGGCAAGCATGTGAGTGTGTCTACTATATACATACTATATTTTCCTGTACTCAACCATCTGATGATTGCAGATCCAGCCCATGAGCGTGTATCACACTCGCCTGCTGGCGATGCGTGAGCAAATGCAGATAAGAGCCACTCTGCAGGGGCCTGAGATCTACGGCTACATACTGCCCTCCACCGATGAGCATCTCAACCAGGAGGTGGCAGCCCGTGATCAGCGACTGCGTTATCTCTCCGGTTTCACAGGGGTCCGTGCCTTCGCAGCCATTACGCATCATGGGGCAGCCATTTGGCTGGAGAAACGATACGCGCAGCAGGCGGATGGAGAGCTGGAGTGCGACTGGGAGATCTACCTGACCGGCGGTAATGTCACCGTTTCCGACTGGCTGGGCAGCCACGTGCACATGGACAAGCGGGTGGGGGCGGATCCCCATCTGGTTCCCCATTCCCTGTGGATCGAGTGGGAGCGGGAACTGGAGGATAAGTTCCTCAAGCTGGTCAAGATCAACACCAACCTGGTCGATCACATTTGGGGCTTTGAGCGCCCGGAGACGCCCAAGAACCAGGTGATTCAGGTGCATGAGCGTCAGTTCGCCGGTGAGAACTGGCAGGACAAGGTCAAGGAGCTAAGAAGGAGACTGGCCCACCTGGGCTGCGATGCCATGGTGGTCACCTCGTTGACCGAAGTTGCCTATCTGCTCAACATCCGGGGCACAGACATTCCCTACACGCCAGTGGTCAAGGTGGGTTTAGCTTTTCATTTTGAAAGTTTCCTGTTTTAATCTCCTTTTCCTGGACAGTCGTACGTTATTGTGAGCCAGGATGACATATTCTTCTACGTGGACCATGGCAAGATCAGTCTGGGCATTGACCTCCACCTACGCACTGACTGCTACAATGAAGATTGTGTAAAGTAAGTGTTGCATAAAGTATTTGTTTAAATACAATACATAATTAATTATTTGCCATGATCCCCCACGCAGGATTAAGGAGTACAATCAAATCTGGAGCGACATCCGCACCTATGCACAGATCTGGAAGCGTGTGCTGGTCTCCGCACCCTGTGTGCAGGATCTAGGTGCCTCGGAGGCCATATACTCCTCGATGCCGGGCAAAATCGTCGTCTGGGAGATCTCGCCCATCATCTTTATGCGGGCGCAGAAGAACTCCGACGAGCAGGCAGGCATGCGGAAGGCACATGTCCGGGATGGAGCCGCCATTTGCGAAGCCATGAGCAACATGGAGGCCAGGTTTCACACAGAGCAGTGGACCGAGGAGAAGATCAAGTACGAGGTGGAGCTGTGGCGTCTGTCCCAAAAGCACGCCAAGGGCTTGTCCCTGAGGACAGTGGTGGCCTTCGGAGAGCACTCTGCCCTGCCCTACTACATCTCCAGCAACGTGACCAACATCGAGGTCTCCGACCAAAGTCTCCTGGTCATCGAATCGGGTGGTCAGTATCTGGAGGGCACCACAGACGTCTCGCGCACCTTTATGTTCGGAGATCCCTCGCAGGAGATGAAGAAGGCATACACAAATGTGTTGGCGGGTATTCTGCACCTGGCGCAACTCAAGTTCCCGGCTGACCTGAAACCCTCCGAGGTGGACGCTTTGGTGCGCAGCATGGTGTGGAAGGAGATGACGGACTACCCGCAGGCTACGGGCCATGGGATTGGCTCCTTCGGTTCCGTGGAAGAACGTGAGTAAAGGACTTTTTTTTTAAAACTCTATAAGAATATGAAACCCTCCAAACAGCTCCTATATCGGTGGCCTATGGCAGGAACAGCAGCTTCCACTTCAAGCAGGGCTACTTCTTCTCCAGCGGTGAGTAATTTAAGGGCTCACCATATCCTCAATCATAAATCCTCCTTTACAGAGTCCGGATACTACAAGCGGGATGACTTCGGAGTGCGTCTGAAGAACGTGCTCGAGGTGGTGGACACCGGACACACGCATCCCAGCGGCGCACATTTCCTTGCATTCCAGGACGTCACCATGGTGCCCTACGAGCCCAAGCTGATTGATAGCACGCTCCTCAGTGCGGCGGAGAAGCGTCTGCTCAACGAGTACAATGCCAAGATTCGGAACGACATCGGAGACGAGCTGAAGCGACTGGGCAACATGCGGGCCTTCTACTGGATGATGAACAAGACGCGACACATACGGGAATATCTGCCCGAGGACGAGTACCGCTCGGCTACAGCCGGAGGAAGTGGTGGCTACACTACTACGGGTCTCCTGATAATCCTGGGCTTAGGGATAGTCCTGTCTTCGATCTTCCCCACGCAATCCTAGGGGCACCTGTGTTCTTAGTGTACCATGTCTGTAATTACGTAGATTTAGTTAGCTATGCAAATTTAAAGAGAGAATCTGGGACTAACACGAAATCGAACCAATCAATAATAACTGCAACTGTTAGTATTTTAGTAACGTCATTTGGCCCCAAACATCGAGTTCAAATCGAGTAGAGTCGCACCCAGCCAGCCTCCAAGTTCCCTGCTGTTTAGGAATAAGGTGTTCACTTAAACCAAATACGTAATATGAAATGTATAAAATCTTTAATCGTAATCGACCAAAAATATGTTAAACCTGTTTACATTAATACGACCATTGTCTTTATACCTAAGAAATAACATTGTATATTTTTCTAAATATGATTTGGAAAGAATTTGTGAATGTGTAATTACTTATGGGCTTTTTGCACTGGGATTGTGTATTTTACTTTTAAAAACATTTCGTGTTCAAAGCAGTTGACTGCATTTTCTGTTTTCTCATTTGGACTTGCCTCTAGAAAATTCAGAAGAAGGGCTTATTCGTTGTTGACATTCTGCTTGTAATTGTTTCTATTATTTAGTCACTTTACGTGTTTACATAAACTTACACACATTACACATTTCATTTTACATGAAGCTCTCATGAAAAAATATTTTTTGTAGCACACTTTACGGCTGAGATAAAGAAAACTTGATAGATGCTAGTTTGAAAAATATAAACAGGTAGAGGAAGGTAGCTTTATTTTTAAGTTTACTTTCTTTTAAAATAATACATGAATACTTTAATAAGTTTGAAGGAAAAAATTATAACACCAAAACGCATCAAAATTAACGTCTTTTGGCCAAAAGAATCTCATGTCTTGGTCGAAATAAGGAATGATATACCTGGTTCGATTATCCCTAATCGAATGGCATTCAAAAATTGAAGATTTATTTTTGCCCCAAAATTGCGAATTTTTGTGAAGTAACCCCTTATAAGAAATGCGAATTTTATGCAAAAATATTTAACCATGTTATAACACAAAAACCCGTTTAAAATACTGTATTTCGGATAAAAGAATCTCGTATCCCGATCCCTACAAATCTTAAATAATCTTAGCTTTTGGTTTAGTAAGTGTTTAAATTATTCCAAGTCAATAACCGCAATGGTAGTTAGACAGAAAATGGCAAATATTAATTGTAGGCTGATATAATCAGTAGCTACAAGCTGTCTGGCTGCATCTGCCAATCCATCAGATTAACACATTACAGATTACTCAACCTACTTGTGTTTGTAATGAGACAATTTCTATCCAATAGTTAGTTATTCAACGAGTGTAATCCCCTCTTGGAACACATTTCAAATGGCCCCAATGGCTGTCAAATCCAGTTCAGCACCTGGCTGCCAGACAGGCGGCTCAGGATTGACGAGGTCCGATCTCAAATGGGTCATTGCATGCGAGGAGCCAGGTCCGTTTACGGTAAATGGTATTCCAAGAGCACCTCTATCTTCGAAGCTTGGTCCCCCGAATCAAACTAGAACAACCGCCGACGATCGCCTGGCCCAGTTTTATTCGTGGCACAAAGGAGCCTCATCTTTTGTGGGCCGCACCAGAACCTGACACTTGTTCGGATCAGCAGCAGCGTTCTGAGAGATTGACCCATTTTTTTCGAATGGCTGTTTGGAACCTGTTTCCTTTTCTATGATGCGAATGCAGCTTGGCCTGCTGCATGGCATGAATATGCGCGGCCAAAGTTATCGACGGCCTGGCTAAAACATGAATTAATTTAGCCCGGGTGCCTTGAGCTTGAGCCGCAGCCTCGTCTGTCTAACGGTGCACTCGAATATTGGCCAGAGATTTGCCTGGCGAATGGGCACGCGGCAATTTGGGCCACTGTCCACGCAGGTTTTTCCACTTTTCGGCACTGCAAACTGGGCCTCACCATCGAGTCAAGGTGGACGGCCAAGCCTGACCTGACCTGCTCCAAAAAAGCGAGGACTACATTTTAATTGGGCGGACATGTTGCATGTGAGTGGGATGGGTTTAGTGCAAATGGAAAAATGTCAAATTAAATAAAATACAAACGAACTCCATGTAAGTAATGGCAATCTTAGGAAACTTAACTTGAAACTAAGCGACCCATTGCTAGTTTGTCTTTTTAAAAATGTGTGAATCTTGTTACTCAGGTAATTATGTTGTTATAGAGAATGAATATTTAGCATATTGGCTATTTCGCTAAGAGTACATGCAAAAGGTTTTAAGAATATAATACCAAAATTGATGGTACTTAATGTTAACAAAAGTATTAAAAAGCTGAAATTTCTCAGCAGAAGAATTTTGGGAGAGATTTCAGAATAATGGCTTTTTTGATTATTTAATGCAAAATATTTAAACAAATTAATTTTTTTATAAAGAAACACACAACTAATTGAATAAGTTCATATCATGGATTCTATTGCCTACAATCAATTACACGTGTCCTATTTAGTCTTATTTTTTTCTAAACAGTTAAGTTTTTTAGCAAAAAGGGAAGATTAATTTAAGATGCCAACTTTTTGTGACTTGTGTTGACTTAAGCGTGGCAAATTGCAGTTATTAGTGTCGTACTTAGGATCACGAGCCGCCACTGGCCAAACTTTTGGCTAATCCACTTCAGTCGTCAGTTGTCGGTCGTCGGTCGTCAGCACTTTGACCAACTGCACGCATGCGCAAAAGCTGCACCAGCCACATCTCTATCCCCATCTCTCTCTTGGTGTCCATCTCCATCTCTTTCTGTGTCTCTGCATCGCCTTGGCTTTGGGAGTCGTGAAATTGGTGTGCCGCAGTTAGTCTCGTTATTGACTTCGCGCACTCCGGTCGCTGCTTCGGCTGCTCAGATTTCCACAGCATTTCCCCGGCTGGGAAATGCAAATTACAAACGAACGAAAGTGTTGTCGCCGACTAAAGAATAGGAACGTGACCGAGTCATTGGGAAAATAAGCTGAATTTGTACTTTGATTGCATAGCTTGCAAAGAGAGCTTTCCCTCTTTTATTGCTCAATTAAATCAAGACCAACATTTTGCAATTTATAATCCGTCGAGTGTAAAGTGATTTTGATATGAAAAACCCATTTAACCCATAGCAGGTAAGTGAACTTCATTAACATCACTCATACGACATGTGTGCAATCCATTTAGAGCTTTTAAGCTGTTTGTGGGACAACCTAGCGTTGCAATTAAATTGCAATTATTTCTCTTCTTGCCAATTAAATATTTGTGCTGATCCTAATTACCCGAAGAACAAACTCGGGCCATAACATTCTTGCAACAACCATGAATGGATTGGCAACCAACAACTGGACAATGGACCTCAGGTGTGCGTTGACGACCATATATGTAAGCCTAGTTAGCACAGCGGCATACGCTTTTTCGATTAGCGGGATTTACGGCTGTCATTGCCATTGCCACTGCAGGCTGCTGTGCTGCACAGGGAAAAAAAACTTAAAATGTTTATCAAGGGGGTTTTTTAAAAACCAATTTTAAAAGGCACAAAATAAATATAGAAAATGAAAAGAATTGCAGTAGTTTTATGTACATATCATGTGCACAATCAACCACTTGGACATATGGTTCAAAAGACTTAATGTCCTATGCTCTATATCTTTTTAAATTAAGAATTGGTATGACGAATTTATCATGTTATCAAATCTATATGCAACAAATTCATATGTAGATTGAAAATCTACACGATTTTTGAACATAGAATTATATAAAAGGTTATTAGTACATGTGAAAATTGAGGAGATCGTGTCGTGTACTTTTTTGTGACTATTTTCTTTTTTGTGTGGAAGCTTCTTATGCCACGGCGACGACACTCCGCTCGAATCAAGATCGACAAGTAATTTTTCCTGCTAAACTCGTTCAGGCTTCCTACTTACCGAGCTTTGTCCGTTGGCCGCAATTGTTGTCCGTCGTCCGTCGTCCGCGCGCTTCTTTCTTCTTTCTAGGAGGGATCTCGGCTTTTCTTGCAATTATTTTCAGATTTTCTCCTCGACTGGGGAGATGGGGCTGCGTGACAGGTCCGCGGTTCAGAAACTAGAGCATCAATGCGCAGTTTATTTCAGCTGCGATGCAACTTGTTTCCACATCTGAAGGTGGGTCACAGCCATAACTCCTCGACTGGATCTCCGACACTCCGCACAGACACGTCTGTTCTGCGATGGAGATGGAGATGGATGCGGCTATAATCGTGCGTTGAGCCATTTCCAATCACCAGTTTACCGCTAGCGAACAATCTCTTTATCGGGACGCTAGAATGTGCTAATGAACCATTCTAATATAATGCACTGTAAGGTCGATTCAATTATCGATCTTATAACAGTAGACAATGCATTACTTATGGTGGGATTGTCTCAAGTTGTAAAAATATCTTTAAAGAGGAAGCGGTTTTCTGCTGCAAATGTGTGCCATTTATAAGTCCAGAAAAGGCGGGGCTTTGAGGAAAATCAGGACAGATTAAGGTCTTGAAAAATAACCAAAAAATTTTGTTACATGAAATGTGGGTTAATCGAATTTTATTTAATGTCCGAGGTAGCTTTTGGTTTTGTGTGCATTTGTTTTTGTGATATTATTGTTTATATTGTTTTTTAAGGTATATTGACTGATCTCTTTGCGTTATAAAAATGCTGATATGACACTTGTATGAAGTAAAATTTGTATCCTATACACACAGTTTAGCTTCTTCGATTTGTTGGTGTGAGCTATGATCAAAGATAATTACAAAAGGATCTTTTAAATTATTAATCTTAAATAATTAATATCCTGTTAGATAAATCAGCTAAATCTACTTTTCACCGTCTGCTTATTAGCAATTAAGTACATCTGCCGACTGCCACTCCGTCTAAAAATAGAAACAATTACATTAATCCACAGTTCAGAAGCAGCTAGCCCTTAATTTGGCCAGCGGCCTTAATGGTCAGTGGCATCGCACCTCGTAATTATGAATAGCAATAAAGAAAATCTATTTTCCCGTGCCTACCGAGAAGTGCAAACTTTCCCCGCGAACGCGATAAATGACAAGAAAGCAATTATCTGGCCAAGCAAGAATTACGATCTTATCTTACGGGGGAACAGAGGAACAGCACTGGGCCACAAAGAGCACAGTTAGCCAACAATCAGATGGTGTCAATGCGTCCATCTTCGTGAGGAACCACGTCGAGTTGGGGGCGGAAAGGTGACCCACAAAGCACGCGCCATTTGAACCCAGCTGACCGAAATAAATGAAAGCCACTTAGCAGGGAGAACGGTGTTGAAACGTCCAATTAAAACGCAAACGCATAAAACAATTCGAGCAGCGAAGAATTTCCATCAGAATTTTCGTGACTAGATACCGCTAAGGTCTTGATTCAGGGGGCTATAAGCCATGGACTACGGACTCCGGACTCCGGACTCTGGCTAACATATGTGGTATGCAAATGCAAATGCTTATGGCAATTTATGGCGCAGAGTTCATGAGCAGCACATCGCGTCACGCTCTTTTGGGCAATTTCTTTGCTGGATTTCATTACCGAGTGGCGGGGGCATTGTTCGGTAAAGTGTCCATAACGCCGCCCAACCAAAAGATGTTCATGCTTAGCCACAATTTATTAGGTTTTGACTGGTATAAACAAAAGTTGACCCTTATTTTTGGCAATAGTCATATCGCAAGGTGTGTCAAATGTTAAACAAAAGAGCCACAAAATTCCAAAGTTATTTTTATACATATAATATGAACCTTTCGTGAGTCGGATTAGTTTCAGACATTTTGTGGATACTTTCCATAAATTAATAGATATAAAAAGTATACAGGATGGCTAGGAAAGTATTTATAAACACCACAAAAGAAAGCTTTGAAAAACAAGCAAAGCAAGTGACAATATAAATAAGGAAATTCACTCACGAGTGCTAACTTTATGCCAATTATACAAGATGCAGACTTCACAAAGTGTTTAACGTCTTAATGAGTAGCTTAGGGATTTCAAATCAACTCTTCGGGTCGGGTCAGTGGTCGTGATCTTGGTCAAGTCACGTAGCCAGATCGTAAAGCCAACTGTCCAGTCCAAATGCTTCTGCAAATTTTACAAAGGTGATAAAAAGCGCACAATTAATTTCATTTTAACCACCCGCTGGTATCATCATATCATGCCGCTCCACTCCACTCCGCTCCACGTGAAAAGTGAATCGCTATTGTGGGACGGATGGATGAGTGGGTCGGAGGAGAAGAAGGAGGAAAAGGCGAGAAATGCCGTAATGAGTAGCACAATGTGACAATTGTCGTGTAGTTTTCAAGTCTCATTTCGGATTCGGGTTCGTGACGCAACTGCCAGGTAGCTAATGAATGAATGGAGCCTCATGGCAGCCCCATGACGACTCCAAGGGGATAGGCACCGCATCTCATCTCGCTGGGCCGCGATTCTACAAAGAAAGTCTCGCAGAGCGATTATGTCTGAGCCAGGGAAAGTCATGAAACTTTAATTGCGCAATGTTTTTGTGTAAATGATTTGAATAATTTGCAGAACTTGTCCACTCCAGCAGTACACTGTGGAAAATGTTCTCAGTTGGGTAAGGTTTTTCTTTATTTTGTAATGGGGTTTCCTTTTGAATAATGGAAAACTTAAGCACTCGCATTTTCGCTCACTGCCTGCGCATGTCAGATACGCAATGCTGGGCACAAGACGAGCGCAAAGGAATCAAGCGTATCTCTCGGATAGCGCACCTAAAACTCCAAACCCTCCGGCTGTATCTGTATCTTCAAGCTTGCCTGGCTTCGCGCAGCAAAAAAAAATACGACTAATTTTTTAAATAGCCGCCTGTGCAGCTACAGATACAGAAACCTTTAAAACAGACACAGAAACTACAGCAGACAACAGCCTGGTAAATTGAATAGAGAAAGTGATGATCACGGTAGTATGATGTTATTTGTTAAATAAATCACATCACCCATCAACACCACTCATTCCCCGCTGGATGCGTATGCGTGCAGTTAACGGTTTAACTACCAAATGAAAATTCTCCTAAAAGTAAAAGCCAGCCGGGAACAATAGGAAAATTCTACCCATTTCAATAAAACCGTTGAAAACGAAATTGAAAAGGTTCAGGTTCTGCGGTATCACCTGCCAAAGATCTTGTTAACCGTTCGTAGTCAGACATCCATAAAAACGAAACCAGACACAGGTCGAAAAAGCTCAAGGGCCTGAAAAGATCGTAAAAGTAAGAGTTTTCTGGACAGGCTCCTCCATACAATGAAGGGCAATTAGTTCGCTGTGCATTTCTCGTTGTCTCACGTGGTCCACATTTAATTACTTGTTACTGTTAGCTCATGAATAAGCCGAGATCGTTGACAACACTTAAGAAACAAACACTGCCGATCAAAGGCCATCAAAATTGAAATCCAAAATGGAAAATGGAAAGCTGAGATAGATCTTTACGGGGCGGCTCGCTCAAAAGTTTTTATTAGTGAAACTGAAACGGAGTTTTTAATTAAAATCAACTTGAATTACGATCGCGAATAATGTGGCACAAGTCGATTTCATTGCGGGATCATAAAATATATCATGCGGCTAGGAAATTTCTGCAAATCAGAATCTATAAAGCCCAGTGTGGAGTTTTTGACTTAAAATGCAAATTAAACATCAACCATTCATGTAATAGCTTTGCATGCATACGAATTATTACGCTTATTACACGAAACTATTCTGCTGCCCAGCTATTCTCAATGTTTGCAGCTCTGCTCGCTGTAAAGTGAAAAATTAAATGCATTTTACGATGGACTCGAGCCCGCGGGCAGCTCCAATTATCGCAAGACTTGACCACGGTCATTGATTTCGAAAATGCCTTCACTGGACTCCGGTCTCCCCTCCCAAAACCCTCTAACTCGTCACAGCTTCTGCGCTTGCGCAAATGGCAAAAAAGGAGAAAAAACCCGGGCCACCGGCATTTTGGAGGCCCACTCAAAGTCGAAGTCGCGACACTGGCTTTAATTGCAGTTGGCCCGCGGGTGCGGGAGACACTGGCTTTTTGTTCGAGAGGAGGTGCATTGCCCAAATACTTTGCGACATTCACATGGCCCGTATGCAAATGATAATCATACATAATGCTCCGATATTCGTTGGGCAAGTGACTGTCGAAAGGCGTTCGTCTTTCGTCTTCTGCCCCAGCTACCCAGCTACCCAGCAGATACAACAAAGTCTCAGTTATGGTTATTCTCATTGTGCTGCCCACTTACGTGAGAGATGACTGCCTCATTTCTTTCTTTCTCTGGCTCTTTTGGCTCACACTCTCGAAGTTTCAGCCCAGTTAGCTGCCAGTCGCCGTGTGGCATTCAACGAACTCGGACGGAGCTCTGCAAGCTCACGAGCTATAAGAGTGGAGTCAAGTTACAACAACTTACAACATTCGGATTACCATTACCAAAAGCTGGACTGCCTAATCCGGTCCAGTGTCTAGTGATGTGGTGCAGTGGAGTTGAAGTTGAAGTTCAATAAGGCACAAGTAAATGGCATTTCGAATTGGCCCATACTTACATGTGCGATTGTGTTTGTGCGGCATTTGCTAATTACCGCGAATATCTCTGCAGTGAAAGTATCTCATGGATGCAGCCAGTTGTTGAGCTCGGTGCGTTCGCAAATAGCAGAAACATTTTTCCGATACAACAATTGCATTTCATTGGGCAATTTATCAGCCGAAACAACGCTCGAAAATGGAAAACCAAAAAGCGAGCATATCAAATTATAAATAACGATTTTGCAATACCTCTTTCCTAGTTACATGGCCAGTGCCTTAATCTAATATGCTAAGTTTTGTCGGTTTTTTTGTGCGGTTTTGCTTGCAGCTAATTAATGAGCCGGCTCCAATGAGATGACCACAGTGAAGCACGCCATGCAAGCCACTCTATACCCTATGCAAAGTGTGAGGATGAGGATGAGGCTCGTGCCATTCGCAAACATGTTGGAAATTAACGTTCATTGCGCCTAAACGGATTACATTCACCGCTAATTGCACACAAATAGCCAGGCCGAAAAACCAACAATAGTCAGTGAAACAGTGAGGTGCAAACAGAGGTGCATTCCGCGAGTGTTTATCACGACCAGCCCCCCAGCACCCCAGGAGGAGGAGGATGGTCACCTGCAAGGTGGACTCCCAAACGGCGGTGGCTGTTCCCAAAATGAATGCGGCCCGGAATCGCGGAAAGTCCGCTCCCGGCAGCAACAGCAACAGCAACTCCTCCGGCTTTCGGCTCCTGGACGGCGACCAGCTCGAAAACAATTCGAGTGTCAGCCGCAACTCCATCTACAAACTGAAGATCGATCTGATGTTTGACGATTCCAGGTGAGTTTCAAACACACATATCTTACGGGGTGAAACTTGATAATTGCGAGCAAATTGCCTGGGGAGGTGTGTTCGGGCCATTAGCCTCGCTCTCCATCTGCGGCCAAAACAAATCAATTAGCCCGCTATGATAGCAACACTCTCATTTCCATTGGCCACCCAACACTTTCGTTCTCGAAACCACACGAGTCAGATACTCAGATATAGATACAAATGTAGATACAAATACGAACTAAGAGAGAGAGATATTCCGTTTACCGTTTTTTCATTTCCATAGCCATCGACAAAAACTACTGTTAGTTTTCAAAATTAAAAACTATATTGTCTGCTGAAAAGATGGGAGCATCCAGAGATAGAGCTACACTTGCTCTTTGCATAAATATTCATCGTTGACACACATTCGCGGACGAACCATTTAATTGATTGAGAAAGAAAACCATCAGCTCCCCACTCCAATCCCCACCAGTCCAAGCCACTCCACTCATCTACCCATCTTCATTCCCATTCAAAACTCTCGACGGCCAAAGAAAAGAAGTTCTATGGAAATAAGCATTTCCGATTTTATGTCAACTAGCGGTAAACGGCAATGGCTTGAATTGGGAACACCTAAAGCTGCGTTTGGCCAGTGGCCACCAAAACGCCTCTATCCCGCCTTCTTAGCATTCTCCACTTCCATGAATCCCAGGTTCAGACCTGGTCGTCAGCAGGATGTGGCCAATTCAGCCACAAGTTCACACATGGCAGAAACGTCGGACTCAAACTCCATGCGCGAGTCGAATATGCTAATCTTAGATTGCTTTTGCGTTAATCAGTCAAACTTTCACAAAAATGGAACCGTTTTGTCGCACAGTTTCGAGCAATAAAAGTGTTGACTGGAGAGCAGCTAATAAAATAAAGAGTGGAATCCATCAAATTATCAATCAAATTGATTTTATAAAGATCTGGATTACACTCTAAAATATATGTGTTTCAGGAATTTCCTAACCTGGCTATGAATTATTCAGTTTGTGAAAGAACTTTCTGTTTGTTTTGGTTTATAAAATTGTACAACAAATGTTAGAATTTTTAAAGTTTAATGGCTCAGAAAGAGCTTTCTTAAATTAGGATGTTTACTTTGATCCAAATCTTACGCTTAAACTATTTTTTGGCAGCAGTTGAGTGTCTTTGGGTGTGGTGTCTATGTAGTAAACTAAAAGTAGAGTAGATCATATAAATTTAATTATACAAATCAAAATGTAAATTGATTATTAATTTCAATTTGAATTAGATGGAAGTGTTAATTATATAGGTCTTGAAATTGGTGGGTAGAAGCTCCATTCTAACTCCCTTTACTTTTTATTCAGATCCATGCGAAGCAGCCGTCTCGACGATCCCCGGGGATCGCATCGCACCCGCTCCATCATCATGTATGGGCGCAGTGAGTTGGCCAGCACCTCGGGCGACACTCCTCGCTCCTTGAGCAGCTTCCTGCAGGACAACGGGCAGTCGGCCAAGGTGCTGGCGGAGGCGGCCAAGAAGGACGTGCAGCGGATCAGCAACAGCGTGCAGGCCCAGATCGAGCAGCTGTTCACGGACGTGGCCAAGGACGCGACCAGCAGCTTCGAGGTCACCTGTCTGGGCTCACTGCCCCTGAAGGATAAGGTGACCAGTCTGCAGGGTCTGCAGGAGCCACTGCGTCAGCTTTACCTCAATGAGGTGACCAAGAAGGTAGGCTCATGCAGTGTAAAGTGAAACCTACCTCTTAAATAAGACTGTTTCCCGGTTAATCCCGCAGAAGCTCAACTCTGGATCGCTGGACATCTGTGCCACCGGACTGAGAGTAAAGATTACCGCACCGTCCGTCTTAAATGGAGCGGGTATACCGGAGGAGAGCGAGTCCCTCATCACGCCGTTCCACAACATAGCCGTGTGGTCGGCGGTTAAGTTCGTCATTTCCGATGACGATGGTGGGGCGGCCTTTCTGCCCCTTATCACCGATCCAGAGAACATAGACAAGACTGCCCTGTTTCAGCCACTAAGGTGAGTTTCTTTTATTATTGGTCAAATAAAAGTCCATTACAAAAATTAGTTAACATTTTTAAATTGATTAAGTTAAAAATTTATAAAGTTTGTGTTCAAAAAACTGCCACCATAATACATTGTTCCTTTTAAACACTCTTTTTGTACAGCTCCATGGAACAACTGGCTGTGGAGCACAGCATCCATGCGCACGCGCCCATCTTCGCGGTGGTCATGCGCTCGGCCAGCTCGCCCAAGGTGCTCGAGTGCCATGGATTTATCTGCAAGAGCACGGAGGACGCCATCGTGATTGCAGCTACGCTCTACCAGAGCCTGATGGCCCACGTGAGCACCAGTTCGCGGCGGAACACCCAGCGGAGGACTCCTCGCCAGCAGAACGGGGTCAGCTGCATCAGCATTGCGAGCAGCTCGGCGCTGGCCAGCTCGAACTACCTGTCCCGCTCCCAGATCATACCCAGTGCAAGTGGGCGACGCAGCTCCTTCCGTGGAAGTACAGGAGGCGGTGGAGGTGCTCCATCCCGCTCCGGCAGGAAAAAGCGGGTGTCCAACAGCTCCTTAAGCTCCCACAGTAATGTCATTAATGAGGCTGCTGAGCTGGAGACCTCGACGGAGGAGCGCAGAAGAAAGTCTCACAAGTCGAAGCGGGCTCCACCAGTTCCCACCACGGTTCCCGGGTCAGGGGTTCACCGGAACGGAGGAGGAGCTCCCTCCCGGAGTGGCAGCATAGTGTGCGGCAATGGTCACGTGACCCGGCTGCACCAGAGCGCTCATCCCGACAAGAAGCCTTCTGGGAGATCGGACATGAAAGCCGCAGTGGATGTGGCACCGGCCAACGGAGACATCCTCACCAGGGTGGCCATTCCTCGGTCTGGGAGCTTTCTCAACACCGGCGGATTGACCCGCTACAAGTCACGGGCGGCGAGACGCCATTCCGGCAAACTGGGCGGTGGAGGAGGCGGCGGAGGAGGGTGAGTATTGCCACCGGGATGCTAAGGGGAAGATGCAGTTGGGATAGCCAACCCAACTCCATCTGACCCTGGGCACGGGCGGCAGTCTTTTTGCAATCCGGGGGAGAAGGTTTGGCCTGGTTGATTGGCATCGCTTGAATTGTGCTTCTAGTTCCCCACTTGGTTTCAGCGAGCTGTTTAACGAATTTCGCCTGCACGAGAACCTGCACTCGCTGGACGACATCCTGTACGCCATCATAGACGCCGACGGCATGTCCTTCAACGACCTAAAGCCCATCTATAAGGAGTTCCTGCTCAAGCTGGCCGTCACCCTCACCCAGGACGAGCTCTTTCAACGCTCCAAGAACATCATGAGGCGCCAGAAGAAGAAGAAACAGAAGCGCAAGGCGAGTGTGAACGGATCGCAGGTGGGTCATATTTTCCAGAGAAATCCAGGCCATCTGAATAATATTCTATCCCCTTTAGAAGAAGCCAAAGAGCAGCTTCTTTGGCACCAAAAGCCTGAAGAAGGTATTCCAGTTGGGCCAATTCCGCTCCTGCCGCGGCAAAATATCCAAACCGGCGGTTGAGTCCAAGAAGGCCACCCTGGACAGCCAGGGAAAGCGCAAGATCAGTGCACCCATCATCATCGGACCGCCCATCAGCCACAGCCACGCCCAGCAGCAGCACCAGCGGAATAGGGCTGCCACCAGTGGCTCCGATGTCTCGGTGGTGCGAAACGAGCACACACAAGGACTCAATCGGAACAGCAGCAGTGGGTATGTACCATGTAGTAACTCTTTCACTTCTCCTGAAATCCTGCATAGTACGTTTTTCTGATTGTCCCTAAACCCCCTTTCTTACCCTTATCCTTTACAGATACGTGTCCTGCTCGGAGTGCAGCTACGACTCCGAGTCCTGTGCCTGCGCCTCTGCCGACCGCTGCTACTGCAGCCTTCGCACGGAGCACCTGAACCACAAGCTACGCCAGAAGAACGAGCGCAACATGGCCCTGGCCACGCCCACCAGGAAGCCCTCTCAAACTGGTGGAGGAACATCAGCCAGCAATAGGCACTCGCTGATCTCGTGCCGCTCCGAGGACAAGTGCTACTGCTCAATGGTGGAGGAGGAGCCGGCCAGTTCCCTAGAGCGAGACTCGGCCAACAACACGCACACGGAGACGACCACCTCCTGCGACTCGGACAGCTGTGTAAGCGCCAGCAAGTGCTACTGCAAGAGGACCCATCGAAGGCAGCGATCTTCTACAGCGGCTGCCCTTAGCGAGGACTCCCTGACGCAGCAGCAGCGCAAACCACGCCCAGCAAACGCTGGAGCGGCACGGAAGGGTAAGCCCTCAGAGAAGCTGGGCTTGGACTACGAGCTCTTCAGCATCGGTGGGTCGGGACAGCCGGTGCAGCCGCACGAGGCGCTCAGCGTAAAGAAGAGCGTGGAGGCGGCGGCGGTGTTCGCAGACATGAAGCTCAGCCAGACGACGGACATCAAGAGCCTGTGCCCGCCCAAGGGTCCCGGATCGGTTGGGCAACGGATGGCCAACGGCAGCTGCCGGTCGTACGCCTCCTCCAGGAAGTCCTCGTACCGCACGCGCGAGTCCTTCAGCACGGATCGCTTGGGGGTGGGGGCGGGAATACCTCTGGGCAAGGTCATCGGGTTAACGGGGGGTGGCAGCGCGGATAACCTGCTGGCCAACATCAAGGCCATGGAGGCTAAGGCCGCCTCGATCAGGAGTAGCGCCAGCAGGAGCCGCATGGGCAGCTACCAGTCGATGCGGGCGGTGAGCGCCTCCCTGGAGGACTCTCTGGGGTACTTGCCATAGACCAGGATGCGGGATCCGATGTACATAGCACATAAGCCTATACTTTACTTACAGCATATACTTACGTACTTATACATACTCCCTCAAACAGCTTATGTTTCCCAAGACAATTGTCTACTATATAAATCGATTAATTATCTTGCGAAACGTAATCACGACTAGCTATAGGTACCTCCTAGAAAACATCCAGTGTGACTTTATCTCTAAGTTCTTATCCGTAGAAACCGAGGTGCAATATAAAGACCAACCATTGGGAGGACACGAGTCCTTTTTATTTAAATCAGTGCAATATTTATAACGACTACTAAAAATAAAAACTATTTTTATACCTATTTAGATTTATTTGTTTTCTGGAACTCCTTTGTTGGGTCTGGTATATGATATTGCAAATTTTGATGATTAAGTGCCTATATTCATACATTCTAAGATCGCAGACGTCTGACTAGTAAACAGTGATTTAGGAAAAACCAAGGAAAAATCTAAAATTCCCTTAGCTCATCCGATGTACAGTGAAAACTGTTAAACCTGCTTTTCTTGAATTAGCATACTTTTTTGTACATTGTGATGATTTTTACCCAGACTTTTTTTAATTAAAAGCAAAGTAGAACAAGTTAAGGAAAATGGTGAGGATCTTATTAAAACCAATTGAAAAGATTTAGGGATAACACTATGTAAACTAAATCAGCCTGTTCCCGAGTAGGGATTTCACTGTACACTTGCTTAGATATAGTGCGCCGTCATTTTGTTTTGACCACGGGATGCGATCGCTGACTCCTAATCTCAACCGGAGGGTCAGGGTCAGGGGCGAGACTCAAAAGCGAAAGCCCACTGGCCCGAACACGTTTCGCCGGGAACAGATGTTGGAGCTCTCGTCGTCATCCCATCCCGCCCATAAAATGGGGATGGGTCACACGTCAAAGCGGGCGGTACTGATAAGATTACGGATTGCTATGTTGTGTGGCTTACGTCGGCGCTTCGTGGGCGCACCAGCTGTTGGCTGAATCTTCCGAGTCCCAGGGAAAGCCAACGTGGAGCGTGCTCACGGAACTGGAATTTATTTCGCTGCGATCCGCCGACCAGTGCTGACCACCAAAGATGACCACCTCCGCCGACAGTGTGTTCGTTGCCCGCTCCGACGGCATCTCCGCCGAAGGAGTCAGGGATCAGTATGCCGATGGCAAGGCTGCCAAGGTGTGGGAGATCTTCATCGGAGACAAGAACTCGCGCACGGACAACTACAAGAACTTCCTGATCGACATGTTGCGGAACAAGGGATGCAAGCGAGTCCTGGACGTGGCCTGTGGAACGGGGTAAGTTGATAATAAGTACCCTAGAAAATCCATGACCTTTCAAGGAAATAAAAATCATTTAGTATTCAGAAATTCGCTGTTGTTTTTTTCGCTGAGTTAGATTATTCTTTTAATCTTATCTCTATATCAAATGCATGCCATAAAGTAATTACCCAGTAAAGCCATTCTAATCTAATTTTACAATAATATTTGCAGTGTGGACTCCCTTATGCTTGTGGAGGAGGGCTTCGAGGTGGTCTCCGTGGATGCTTCTGACAAGATGTTAAAGTTCGCCCTCAAGGAGCGCTGGGCCCGACGAAAGGAAGCTGCCTTCGATAACTGGAGTGGGTTTAATTATGCAGAATAACCTGACTTTTGTGCTAAACTTCCTTTTATCCCTGGCAGTTATTGAGGAGGCCAACTGGTTAACCCTGTACGACGACATCGAGGAGCACATCAAGGACGGCTTTGATGCGGTCATTTGCCTGGGAAACTCCTTTGCCCACTTGATGGACGGCTTTGGGGATCAGCGAGAGCACAAGCAGGCTATCGGTAATTTCGAAAAGTGCCTCAAGCCAGGAGGCGTCCTGCTGATCGATCATCGCAACTACGACAACATCCTGGAGACGGGAGCCACGCCTGCCAAGAGCATTTACTACAACGTAAGTAGCCTCTCAAAATTGTAATTCTTAAAAATGATTTAAAGTTTTAAAAGTCCTTAACTGTTTAAAACCTTTTCTTATTAATCTTCAAATTAAAAAAAAGACACATTCCTTCGGTTTTTGTTTGTAAATACTTAGAATACCAACAAATGAAAAATCTTATAGGGATTCTATAATTTTAAATGTGTCAGATGAGTTGTAGAATTTCTGCCACATCATGTCGCTGTTAATTATAAACTATTTAATGACACGTTTCATTCAAAACAGCCAAATCATGTAAACGATAAGAGATGATGATCTTGTTTTCGAACCCAGATCAACAGCTCAATCTCCCTTTACTACATCATCTCAATTCGCCTTATCAGTTACACTATTTTTAATTCAATTAATCCAATGATGACTTGCGACTAATTGCAGACGAGTCACACGGCTGACATCAAAACATCCGTCCTCTTCTACTGCGGCAAGCCATCCCTGGTCTCCATGGACTACCTCATCGCCGGAAACAAGCTGACCAGCGAGTTTCGCCTGTCCTACTACCCCCACGAGCTGAAGCGCTTCCGGGAGATCCTTGGCGAGATCTTTTCGCAGAAGGCACCGCACCAGTTGTACGGCGACTTCAAAGAGATGAGCCAGGTCAAGAATCCTGCCTTCTACATCCACCTGATCGAGAAGCCGCAGGTTTAGGTTTAAGCCATTAGTTTGTATTCACATAAAGCCACAAGACACATCAACATAAATATAAAGTTCCTCCGATTCACGCAATCCCGAGTCGAGTCTTCTGATTTCCCTCCTAAACCAGAATGCAGAATCGGCCCACGATGGAGGCGAAGCAGAGGGTCACCATGGCCGCCTCGATCACAAACGGGAACTTGGCCTTCACGTAGTTGAACATCCCGGTGTAGAGGGTGGAGAGGGCGGCCAGTAGAATCAACGTCATCTCGCTGCCGCCGAACTTCGCTTCGGACTGGCGGCTGAAACGCAAAAGCAATCGAAACCCCAACGGCGTGGGGCAAGTGTCATTAGCCTTGCAAATGTTTTTCCATTGCGTTTTCAAGTGGTTTTGATTTAAAGAGAGAATGAGTAAACGATCGAAGTGCGACATATAACCAGATACAGTAAAAACTCTATTGGTGAACTGTGAATATTTCTCTAAATTAAATGTTACATTGTCATTCTTTTCTATAGCACTATGGAGCACTATGGAGTTTAAAGCACAGAAATATGGTAATTTTTAACTTCACAAAAACCCATGTTTCTGTGTTGCCTATAATTTTCAATAATTACACACCTATTAAAAGGACGGAGACCAATTAGACTTTTTTTTGGAAAAATCATTACTCAGTCAAAAAAGTCTTTACTGTAGTTTGTTTAGTTTCAAAACAATGTAGTGTATCAAACTACATAGACATGGAGAAATGACTAGCACATACCTCTGACGTATGCTCATTAGCATGCTAACGAATACAAAGAAAAAATCGATGCTAAGTACAGGACTTAATCGACAACATGTTTATTATTAATAGGTTTTAGTTCTACATACGTGCCAGCTTTACAATCAACAAAAAACAGTGTGCTTATACGCCAGTGATCTTGTTAATGCGCTTCACGTCGGTGATCTGACGATCGATCTCCTTTGTTAGTTGGGTCAGAATCTCCGTGATAGTGCGGTGCTGCTTCTCCGGCAGCTCATAAGCGTTCTTCTTGAGGTCCTCCTGGCTCTTGGCGATGTGGTAGCGCTGCTTGTTCAGCGTCTTCTTGGCAGTTTCCAGTCCAGCGGCCATGCTTTTGGTGGCCTTGTTGAGGCGAGCCACCTCCTCTGCAAATTCGCGCTCGGCCACAACGCTGTTCGGCAGTGCGGCATTGGCCTTCTGCATCAGGCCGTGGCACTTGCGCACGAGCAGCTCCTGGTTGTAGCTGATCTCCTCGAAGCGCTCGGCCAGTTTGTGGGCCCGCTCGCTGATCAGCTCGCGCTCCTGCTCCAGGTCCTGGATCTCCTGCAGCTGCTGCTCCTTCTTAAGCTGGATCTGGTTGATGTGCCGGGCGAAAGCGGCGCGCACGAGGTCGTGCCGATTAAGGTACTGTTCGCGGAGCACCTCGATGGCCTGGTTCAGCAGCTCGTAGCTCTCCTGGGCGGAGGGCGACGACAGTTTCTTCGCCAGAATGGGCTGGTTTACACTGCGCTGCAGCAGCGACTTGATCGTGTCCACAAACGAAGGTCCACTCTCCTGCTGCGACACATCTACACTGGCTTGCTTTTGCTCGTTTGGCGTCACTAGAAGCTGGGCATCGATCACCAGCTTTAAGCTGATCACTTGGCCGCTGCCCAGCAGTAAAACCACTCCAGCGGGTACTTGCAGCAGTGCCAGTCCAAAAACCGCGTTCACACTCTCACTTGAGTCGAACTTTGTGCACAGGATGTACTCGGCCCGGGAAGAAGCGGCCAGCTCCAGTCTGTCCTCCTCGGACTCGCTGTCCAGGTAGCGCTGCAGCTCGGAGATGAAGCTCACGGTGACCGCGTGGAGGCCAGCGTTGTGGTAGGCAAAGTAGCGCAGCTCGTTTATCAAATCACGCTTCAGGTATATGGGGCAGTTGTGGGAGGCTCCTCCTGCCGCTCCGGCTCCAGATGCAGCTAGGCCCAGCTCCAGTTCCACGGTTTCAAGAACATGTATGACGTATTCTGCGGGCTCGATAAGCACAAAGTCATCCACCTCGCTAAAGGAATGCTCTGTAGCCTCCGCCTCCATGAGGAGAGCATGGTGTATCTTTCCGTTGGACTCGGCTATCACCACAGTGGGCGGCAGCGAGGGGATAATCATAAGGGCACACGACTCCAGGCCGTAGTTGTCCCGTGCCTGGGGCGTTATGGTTATAGGGCCCTGCAGACGCGTCATTTCCGAGTCCAGGCGTGTTAGCATGATGTAGATGTTTCCATTCTCGCGCAGCACCACCACGGGCCACTCGATCTTCTCCTGCTTTGGTAGCGACTTGGCCGCCACCAGCGTCTTGTTGCTTTTGTTCAGGGTGGCTTCTGGTTCCCCCTGGGGTTCCGAGTCGCGGGGCTTACCCGCGGGGGCTATGTCAAAGTCCACGGCCAGTTCGCCGAAGTCGCAGAGCGACTGGTTGGCTCGCTTGACGGAAGGACCCACCTGCCACACGTGGCGCAGCTTGGAGTGATTGTACACCCGGATGGTGTTGTTGTTCAGCAGTACCAGCAGCGTTGAGTCCGTGACGGAGTGCGGATGCCAGCGCACCTGTCGCACCTCCAGGAGCGGATTGTTGTGGAACAGCTGGGTGTCCAGGCCGTAGGTGCGGCAGGTGATCGTGGCCTTGCCGTCCTTGTAGTATCCATCGCTTCCCCACCGACGGGGCAGCTCCATAATAGTGACTCCACGCGGTCCGCTCAGCGCCACCAGCGAGCACTCGTTGGAGGCCAGCACGCGGTCCACCTCGAGGCCCACCGCGTTCGAGGGTATCAGCGTCTGGAACTGGACGCCACCACGCTTCGCGTGCGGATCAGAAGTCAGCGAGGAGCGCCAGTTGCGCACCAGCAGGCAGCAGTCTTTGGCGTCCCAGGCGAACAGCAGGTCGTCGTTGCAGTCCAGCAGGTTCTGTGTCCTCTGCACAATGGGCAGGCCATCGCGGATCTTCTCAAATATCTCCGTTTTGTTCAGTTCCAAAATATCTGTGAGCGACATTTTGCCGGTTTGTTTATGATTAAAAAATTCAATGTTTTTGCTTTTATTTCTCCGAACAGTGTGCCCGCCGCTTTTCCCGCCAATGTGACAGTGTGACTGTGATTTTTCTAAATCCGTTGCAATACTTCTTAGTATTTTTTATGTTTGCGAATTTCCAATTGGAATTCAAACTGGAATTCTAACGGAAATTTAAATGTTGAACGAGATTTTACAAAATATTTGTATTTTATTCTACTAATCGCACACATTTTTCAGTTTTGTACAACTTTTATTATTCTAACTTTTTTAAAATCACTTAATTCAAATTCTCCTCTCCAGCTCCAACAGCGGCACAGTTCTAAGCTTCATTGTTATATCCTCAACGAAGTAAAGATTTTCAAATGGAAAACTCGTCTTAAATCTGTAGTTCCTCAACAACTTGGCCAACGTTACTTTAGCCGATATTAAGGCATATCTCCAACCTTGAATTAAAATGTTATTGGGCGACTAAAATACATTTTGTGTACTAAAATAGATCCAATTACCTATGCAATTTCTTATTCCCTTGGTGAAGGGTACATAGGCGTACGGATGCTTGTCCCTGATGTTATGGGGTAGGAAATGATCTGGATTGAAGGTTTCTGCATCTGGTCCCCAGATGTTTTTACTACGGTGCATGTGGTAAATGTCGATAGCGATTTGAACGCCCTGAGGCACCACTATTCCATTGGATAGCTTAAGGTCCTGTGACGTTTGTCGGGACACAACTGGAACTGGGGGTATAACCCTCATTGACTCGTTGAGAATCAGGTCCAGATAAACCATCTGCTGTGTGTCAGCGTAGGTCACCTCAAAGTCTCCGGTGTTGGGGAACAGGCTCTTTATCTCCTCGAAGGCTCTCTCCTGGTGTTCGGGAAACATGGCCAGCAGCATCAGCGTGTAGTACACGGTATTTGCAGTGGTCTCAAAGGCTCCAAAAACAATAATGTTCGACTCGTCCACAACATTTTTCCAGGTGAACACTCCTCGTCTCAGCAAATCCGTGGCCAGATTAAGAAATATGTTCTTCTCGTTGGATTTGATTGAATTAGCAGGTAGGGCTTCCTTTGCGACGTCGTCGGCCAACTTTTTCTCAATAAGCTGAAAGTGATTAGTTGGTTGATTTGTCCTTAAAAACCTTTTGACTCACACCTTCTTGATGAACTGCCGAATCTCTGTCTTGGCCTGGTAGTAGTGCGACTCCTTTCCCACCAGCTGGCGGACAAATCGGCTGTTGAGCCACGGCGAGAAGCACATGTCTGTCATGGTTTCCAGAATACTATTAATGCATAGAAGTAGTCCGAGTACAACTCATCACTCACCATTGATAACGGTCCAGCAGGGAGTTATCTCTGAAGCTCTCGCTCTTCACGTCGCTGCCCATGGTGGTTTCTGTTGATAAAGGACATAGTGATCAAAAGGATTTACTTGAGATGTACGGATGGGGTGTTTACCATAAGTTGTTTTGATTGTGGTACGTGATTATTGCTTTTTACTGATTTCCTTATTTAATGCTTCTTATGAATGAATGGTTTTCTCTACTCACGCGTGGCTATGCCCAGGGTAAAGCTCTGCAGCAGTGGAATCAGATCCTTCTCCCCATCGTCCTGCAATGGCTTAAGTTGATCCAGCAGCAGTCCCGTCTCCCGGTTGAAAATGGGCAGGAAGCTAAGCAAGACCTTGTGGCCAAAAGCGGGATTCAGCAGTTTTCGATGGATGCTCCAGCGAGGATCTACGCAGACCGAAACTTAAGTAACTCCCACAATCAGTTCCAAAACACACGCACCATTCATGCTAAATAGTCCAGTGCCTGCTCCGTCGTCCACAGCCGTGTAAATAATGCCCTTGTTGACGCAGTGGGGCGATGTGAAGATGTCCTGCACCACCTGCGGGTCGCTGACAATCATGAAGGGAATGGGTCCCAGCCAAGAGAGTATGGTCGGGCCGTGCTTGTCCAGGAAGCTGCCGAAAGCATTAAGGATATCTGCACGTGGACACCAAAGTTAATATCACTGATTCACTACATAATCCATTCAATCTTCCAGCACCTTCCCTGTGCATCAGCCAGTGGGCCATGCCCAGTATAGGATATCCAAGTGGTCCCGGGATCTTGAGCGTGAGCAGGTAAAATCTACGTCTGCTCCAGAGAAAGTAGAACCACAGCAGGAACAGTAATCCACACCAAAGGGTCCAGGTCAGCATGATGAGTCCTTATCCACGTTTAGCCCGTAATGTTATCCGTTTCCTAACTATTTTCGACCGATCGATTTGAAACGCGCCAACCAATTGGTTACCCAATTCTCAGCCCACCGAGTTTTTATAAGCCGGACGTGTTGCCTGGTTTTGGGACGCGATCGATCTATTGTCACGCGTAGTGCTCAGTGATCGACCTGGTCGACTCTGCTCCGACTCTCGGCTAAAGAAAGAAAGAGGGATACGGGTGGAGTGGAGACCCAATGAACCGCACACAACGCGCCGTTTTTTATTGGGCCCGACATGGGGGGCGCGCATACAAATCGCTATAATTTTGACTAATGGCCAGTGGTGACACGCCAAACACTTTGAGAATGCGAATTGGGCAACTACGATCCCATACGTCATCGATTAAGTCCAATCCGGGGGTGCTAATGATTGCGTTGTATAACCAGGTGAATCTTCTGAATTGCCGGCAGTGCAGGTGAGGTGGTAAAGTAACAGTGACACACATATTTAATTTAAGTTCTGTTAATGAACGGAAACAAGTTTTAATGGAACCACTGAACCAATCCCATAATAGATAACAATCTTAATTTGGAATTTATAGTTTAAAAACATATATATTTGGCTTCACTTTTGATTAATGTTTAGACCTGTTTCTCTATTAATATGCATTTACTTATACCAGTTTGCCGAACTGCTAACTAAACATTTACTAGCATCGAACAAACAAGCACATAAATCGTGAAAATAAACAATCTTGAATATTTAATAGAACTATTCTTAATTAGAAGATCAAAATAGTGTAGAAAACAGTCTTGTGGGATCCTTTTTTTTTTTAGTCACCTAAAAACTCGCTTACCAGTAAGTCAAAAAGTCAAGACCAAATTCTTACTCTGTGTATTTATTAAAAATTAAAATATTACGTTTATTTGGTTGCGAATTCGCCTTAGCCTAGGTATTATGCACGTATGAAGGACAGAAGAGGCGCACAGGCATCTCCACCGATCCGATGAATGGGCATATCATATGCTTGGAAACATGTGCGGTAGATATGGTATACATATACGTAAGTATAGAGAATGAACACCTCGACTTTGCGCTGGCTAAGCTGTGGGCTCCGACGACGAGATTACAGCTGAAAATGGCAGAACTTTTCAATTGGTTTCGAAAGTTTTGTGGAATTTTGAGTTAGTGCGACGACTGGACTGTCTCTCTAGGACGCCGATCCGTCGGTCACGGCGAGTTTCCCTGAAAAATGCACAGGATAATATAGTTGAATGCGGTTTATGGTCGATCGGTTCGAGCCGAGCCCATGCAATGACTCCGGAACACTCAGCGGATTATATGCGACATAAGCTGGCATTTATTTACAGCAGGTCCCGGTCGATGAGGCTTACGATCTACAAAGCAATTTGGGTGCAATGGGATGGGAGTGCGGGTGCGGGTGCTGGGTTAGCTAAGTGGGTTGTGCGGTGTGGTCAGAAGTGCGTCTTAGTCAAGCTAGTTAAATACAAACTCGATTCACACCAAGGAGGGTTTACACTGGGCGAGGCAGAGAACTAGACTAGGCGGTGGGTTAGTAGATGGAGTAGGTATAGCGACGCCTCTTGGGGTCGTCGGTGAGGGGCAGGGACATGCTGGGGCTAGAGAAGGAGCCCCTACCCAGCAAAGCGGTGTGCGAGCAGCTGGGCAGCAGAGTGCCCGGGTTAGTGTGAAGCGAGCTACTGGGATGGTCGCAGGCGGCGGAGTCTGAGATGCGAGTAAGACTAGGCCAGGGTGAGTCGGGGTACGAACCAGTTCCGCTGTCCACGTGTCCGTTGCTCTGGATAGTCGGTGACGCTCCTCCGGTTCCGTTTACCCCATTTGTGGTGGCACCCATCAACGGTGCGCTGGATTTGGTGCCTGCACAAAACAAACAAAGCATAGAATTATCTCTTTGGTTTGATAAAGGATAAATAAATACATATAATCTAGTAGGTATTGTGCTGAAAAACCAATAAAATCACTTTTTACTATCACAATTTTCATTACTATATTCAAATATTATGTTTTTGATAGCCTTTTTATCATGTGATAGCCTTCACAAGTTGGTTTAATATTAATGTTACATTTATCGGTATATCAAGTCTAGTTAACTATCTCTACATGTTTGTATTAAGAAACACTAACTAAAAGTTGAAGCCACCATTTAGAGTAAAAATGTTTATATACAATTTTTTTAATATGAAATTATCAAATTAATATATACTATAACTATGTACTTAAATAACAGGAGACTCACCACCACGATAATGGCCGTTTCCGGCTATCTCAATATCTCCGTTGGCCAGGACCACCGCTCGCGGCGCACTGACCCCGTTCTCTTCCTCCTTGACGCACTTAATCATGAACAGGAGCGAGGAGCCGAGCAGTGGGGGCAGTCCAGCGAGGATGAAAGGCACCGTGTAGGAGTTGGTGCTGTCGAAGATCATGCCCGCCACGGGAGGACCCACTGTCAGCGGAATGGAGCTGAGGCCCAGCAGGAAGCCGATGGCCTGCGTGGCACCCGAGGGTCCACAGATCTCGTAGGCTATCGGGCCGAGCAGCGAGATGAAGCAGCCGTCGAAGAGACCCATGACCAGGGTGAACGAGACGAGGACCACGTACGAGTTGGTCAGCGGCAGCAGCAAGGTGACCAGGCCAATGGACACCAGGGAAAGCTGCTGCAGGTACATGCGGTTCACACCCGGCATGTCGGCAATAATGCCAAAGATAAGCCGTCCTATGCCGGAGGTGATGCCGATGCACATGACCGGCAGGTTGACATCCTCGCCCGGAAAAGTCGTCTTCACGAACTGCATCATGTGGACGTAGGGCACAAAGTAGCCAAACAAGGCCAAAGGCACACAGAGAGCCCAGATGACGAAGCGCTTGCGCTTCCAGATCTCCACATTGACAATGGAGCGCAGGAAGAGATTGATGCGCGACCTTCCGGGCTTCTTTTTAGGCGGCTCCGGTGGCGGGTGCAGTGGCTTGTAGACGAAGGAGCAGAGGATGATGAAGGCGGACACGAGACTCATTATCTGCAATGGAATGTACAGTCAGTATTAAAGTCACAAAGCGGTATGTTTCCTTCACTCACCCTTAGGGTCCCTTCGAGGCCATAGCTGCCCAAGAGCTTGTCCAGACAGGGTGGCAGTATCACAGTGAAAACGCTGGAGCCGGCAGTCACAAAGCCGCTCACCTTGCCCAGGTAGCGCTTAAAGTAGTGACCCAGGATGGCCAGTGTGGGCGTGTAGGCGAGAGCCGCTCCCAGCCCAAACATGATGCCATAGGTGAAGTACAGGGCGGTGATGTTCTCGGTGCAGAACGAGGACAGCAGCAGTCCTCCCGCCGAGAGGACTCCTCCAGCAAAAGTGGTCAGCCGCAGTCCGATCTTGTCGGTCAGGCAGCCGGCCACTGTGGAGAAGAGGAATGTGGTGCCAATGGCCAAGGAGCCGATCAGCGCTGTAAAGGAATAAATAACAATTTTATTAACAAGTTTATATTATGTTGTAAATTCTTCTTGAAAAAATAAGTAATATAATCAGTAAGAAAACAACCAGCGATGAACCCAACATGTTGATGAAGCAACATGTTGATCTGATTTAATATCTCTTGTGACAATATTTTGCATCTTTATTGTTATTTTAAGACATTACCAATGTAAAAATACACTTCTCTGATGCAATGTTTACAAGTCATAATCTCTTAAGGCCATGTTTTATAGTCTTGTTAAATTCCACTGAAACGCATTATATTTTTATGGGGAAATAAATAAAATAAATATTTACGTATCTCTTGGAACTGCGTATTTTATATGGATTAAATAAAAGACAACATTTTACTGCTGAGTAGTAGTCACGTATGAGGCAACTCCCTCTTTCGCAAAAGAGTTGACCAAATGTCGGACCAATTTCATTTGACAAATCGAATCTCACGCAATTGCGGTTGATTGTGAACCGAAGCGATCCAACGCATGTCTGGATGCTGGCCACAGTCCCAGGTGTTTCATTGCAACTTCCAGGTGGATGCCCTAACTAACTCACTCAAAGAGAGCGCAACCTGGAAACCAGATCCGTTGGCGGTTGGCGGGATCGAAAATTATGATTATACGCATCTTGTCGCTTGCAGTTTAACGATTGGATTTTCGTCGTCAATAATTTTCCGCTGAACTCTGCGGTTAGAAGTGGAGGAATGGAAATCCAATTGTAAACACTTTCGCTTGTTCCACTTTGGCACTTCAAATTGATGTTCGATTGACAGAATCAGGTTAATTCTTTGTCCCCGCCTGCGAAGATGATCTAATGCTCTGATAAGGTCCCCAGCTCTGACGGATGTGCAGCTGCTGCAGCTCCTCCATTGTCTAGAGCTCGGACAGTGGACCCAAGCAGGTAAGGGATGCACAAAGGTTCTTATCTTTCAATTTGATTCTAATTCGAATAATTGAGATTATCTTTAGAGCACTACACTGTATTTATACACCATTATTAAAGCGGATTTGGAGGCCCAATCGCAGTGACTATCAAATATTATTTCACGCCGGAACTAGAGATAAGCATTCGATCTCGTGTCAGTCCGAATTTATTGTCACAATCTGCGTTCTAAAGTGCTTGAGTTGGATTTTAAAAGCATGCGTATGCCATTCATAAGATTTGCTCATAAACAGCGGGCAGGAGCTACTAACCTGCCTTGACCTTTAACCTGAAGATGTGTATATTGTTCCATTAATTCACTTGCACAAAAGTCGTACGGTGAACACTAAATACCCTCTACAAATGATTAAATAACTATGTATGACAGAAACTTTTAGATCTGCCCATGGAGCAACATCTACGGAATGTAGAACAGGAACACATTTTATAAAACTGCAGCGCACTAACCCAAAATAGAACTTGACCCATTTCAGATGCTTCATGGATATTTATTGGCCATTCAGCGAGACATGGCCAGCAGCCAAATGGCACGTAACTCTCCCCCACATGCGCAGAATGATTCTCCCGCAATCTCGGCACAGGCAGCCAGTCAATGTCAATGCCACATACAAAGTACGATAGCGTCGCTTGCTTCCTTCTCTCTACGCAGCCAGTCAATGGCAATGGCAATCCCCACGAGAGCTGCGTAGAGAGCCATTAGATAATACCCGTACCCCCGACTGCGACGACTGAAAACCCGAGCAGGTGCCAAAAATCTAAAAAAGAATCCGAATCGGAAGGGGACTCTGCCGAATTACATGGCGTCTGGCTCTGCCAAAATAGATCGGAATATTTTTAGCATGCCTCATAATCATAGATGGCAACCCGATGCTCATGCAACATCTGACGCAATTTACAAGGGGATTGCATTGCAGGGAAAAGCTGGAGAGGATTGGCAGCCCACTGGATGACTGATCTTGAACCAATGGGCCACTAAGCCGCTGTAATGTGCTTATGGATGTGTGTAATTGACAAAGGCTGACAATTAATTGATGAGTCGACGAAGCGATAAAAGTGGGGAAAATATGGCACACAACACCTCTCTCAGGCTCGGATTACGTCAGGTTTTAATCATATTGCGGAACTGGCAGCTCAAGCTAGCTAGCTCTAGCCTTAGCCCTAGATGCAGAGGAGGATCGCTGTCAGGCGGCCACACTTGAGGGGCTTCCTCGCCAGCGCCGGCCGACCAAGTAACTGGGTCAGTGGCGGGTGCACTTTTGCTTGTGGCTTTCTGTGTCTTTTGCTGGCCAGTTGCTACAGTTCTCGTCTTCTCGTCTTAAAAGTGACGGCCGTGCCCTGAATGCGTTTCTGCCAGCCTACGCTGCGTATGCGTAATGCTGCAAACCTTGAAAAAACAATAAGAGCCGTAAATGCAGTGAACTCTGCTCGGAATCGGTTTGAAGTGGTCTTAGGTAGAGCTCCCAAAAACTGGAGAACACCCTGATTTTGCAGCTCCAACTCCAACGCCACTCCGGGGTCTTGACATCCAGTTCTTCGTGCTCTTCGCCCTCGCCGGCTGTTGAATAATGCTTTGTGATCCAATCAACTTGTAGCAATTTAATTCACTTGACGTCGGTACGTTGGATTCCTATATCGTCACTTCTACTACGTACTACAACGTTTTATTGAACCCAACCAAAGGCGAGAAGAGAAACAGCGATAGCAATGTGCGTTGACATGTTCGAATGTCCGTTAGAATCAAAAAATGTTCAGTGAATAATAAATCTGAATTATAATCACTTCCCAAAGTAATTTAGTTTTATGTGCAATTCACTGTCAGGCCTTAAATCAGCTTTATATTTGGAAATATAATCAGAGAGCGGGCCTTCTTTATATTGAAACGTGCCAGCGAAATTTAAAATGTTGATTGTATGCCTTGCTATTCAAATGCACGGCAGATTTAAAAACACAACCAATAAACAATCATTTATAGAGCGTATTTTTGGTTGAACTTTTAGACTTCTTCCAAATCAAAGTCAGCGGACCCCCGGGCAGCAATCAGAGCCATAAATGTGTGCTAAAATAGATAGTAGCTTGCAAAACAACTGTCCATTTTCCCATCTAATCTCATTTGCCTTCCCCTGCATAATTATTACAATCAACGCCAGCAACTGGCCATAAATACCGAATTAATTTGCCGCGGGCTGAAGGGATTATATGTACATCTTTCTCGGGAGACTCACCCGCCTTGCTGGAGGCCTCCACATCCCCCAGAGCTGTCAGCCGGTCGGTCAGCAGCGAGTGGATCACGCCGTATGTGTTGATGAAGCCGAAGATGATTCCGTTGCAGAGGAAGGCGCTCACCATGACCAGCCAGGCGCGGGCTCCTCCATCGGGAGGCTCCTTTCCGTGTATGTCCCGACAGCAGGGAGCCTCAATGTGTGTCCCATTACCGTTCTGAGCAGCAGCATGCGTCTTCGCCGGATCCTTTCCGTTGGCATGCACGTGTCCGTTGCTGACCGCTGGTGAGGTGTGTCCATTCGATGGCAGGATGCGTCCATTCACCTGGCCCTGCGGGTCATTCAGAGGCTCATTCTCGGCCATGTTCTGTCAGGGACTGGTGGAGAGTGCTGCCTGCAAAAAAACATAGAGCGGAATCAGTGGGTGCACTCCGTAATCAGTCAGCCACATTGCACCCAAATAAGCCTGCCGAAATGATACGAGTGTCGCTTGCATTTCCCCATCCCGGAAAATAATCACAGATTGTCGGAATTGGCTGGCCAAATATTTGGACACGTTTATCGCTGTTTGCGCCTCCGGCAAAAGGGAGTGCAGTTTACATTGTCAGCAGTCCGGAATCCAACTAACTGGGAGACAAAGGCACCAAGTGCAATCTTTTAAGGGAGAGAAGTGTCTGCGAAAGTTTGTTTCGAAAAGGAAAACTTCAAGCGAGATAACTAGACAATATTCAGGAACTATTAAGTTATTAAAACAAACGATTAGGTTTCAAACCTTTTTTTTAGTTAACACGTAAACAAAATTATTTTTCTTCAACTCTCAGATTAGAAAAAATTGTATCTGTTTTTTATTATCACTTAAAAAAATGGTTTCCACTAAATTTCTTTTTGCGGGCCTTGTTAGTTTAAAACTCATTTGTCGTAAAAAAAAAAACAATTCCCAGAAATTCTTATCAGTTTTATATTTTTCACCAATATTGCCCTTTTGTTTTACCCAATTATAGTCACATTCCACGACTTTCAACATCTGTATATAACCATAAAAATTTTAAATTAGATCGTGTTGCAGGGCAAATTAAACGTCTAAGGTTTCATTAGCTACCAGGTTCAAATTAATAACCAAGCCATAACTTTAAGGTTTCAGACAGCCAGTTGTCTTGGAAACACGCTCGCTTCCAATTTCCCGTATTAATATCTGGTCAGCAACATTGTCATTGCATTTTTGAGCTGCGCAGAACACAGATTGCATTACAAGCGATAACTGAATTTGTCGCATTTCTGAGATATGCATGCCCTTGCCGAGTGCACGCCCATTCTACGGGTCTTCGGTCTACGGTTCAATGCAATGCCCTGTTCTCTGGCTCTGTTCTGCAAACGTTTTCTTTTTCCCGCCCCGGGGCAGCCGAAAAACGAAAACTCAATGTAACGCGAGCTGCTCGCCCGAACAATAAAAAGAATTCCGTTCTTGGCGGCTATCGCACAAGTCGCCGCTATCAACGAGGTGCACGTGTCCGCTCGATGACGACGCACTGCCACCCAGCCACGGGGGGTCACTGCCAAAATCGAAGGTCACCGGTCGATGGTGTCGCCCATTATGCAACTGCCTCGCCGGTGGGTGACTGAACCCCGGGTGCTCTGGAGGCTCCACTACGTACTTGTAAGCCGGGACTCCAGTCCAAGTAAGATCCACTCGAAGACTCCGACAATCCGGCACTCGAGCGCGAACCGAGGAGTGCTGTGTGCGATGGGTGGCGGGCGTGGAAAGCTTACGAGCGAGCACACAACCGAGCGCTTGCGACGTCGGCGGCGGAATGAAGAAAACTGAATTATTTTCCACGAGCTGTTTTTGCAAAAATTCGTTTCGCTCACTTGAGGCGCCTAATCAGAGAATCGGAGCGACTGGCGGCTGGTGGTTCTCTGCGGTAAACAAACCATTCACCTAGGCAACGGCGAAGATGGGCACAAAAACAAACGGGGGCTAAGCATATGATTATTCCTTCTCCAGGTCCAGATCCAGCTCCATCTCCACCTTTAGTTTCACACAAATCACATGACCTAAGATCCATGTCTTATGTTCGAATTGAATACGCCTCTAATTGATCAATTCCCAGAATTAGAAACTGAAGCACGTTGCTGGCCACTGCGCAGTGCCATCAATTGGTGGCTTAGGTGGTGGCGTTGACTTCGACAGCTGGCAAGTGGCCATATCCGCCGCAGCCACCAAAGAAGCTGTCCAAAGCTCAACGAGCTGACCCCCCACTTACTCATCCGGCCAATTGTTCGCTCCTGGCGCCGGCGCTTGCTCTGCTCGTCAGCGGATCAAAGGCCCGTCGAGTGGTTTTGGGTATGTATATATTTTGACTGGACTCCATGGGGAGCAAAGGCCACGTGCAGTGTGTTAGATGAAGTGTATAAATGTAAAACTTACTTGTTAGTGGAAGATTCAATTCGATTAATTTATAATAATACTAGCTAAGCGCTCGACAGCCTCACATCTTCAATGGAGCAGCGTCGAGGGACATGGGCAGAACGTTGGGCAGCACAGGCTCTGGCTGGTCGACGATCAGCCTCAGGTTCTTGTCGGGCCACTCAAGCTCCAGCCTCTGCTTGGGCTCGCACTTCTCGTCCAGACCCGCGCTGCGGAAGTCTTCCATCAGGCGAGGCACCAGCTCGTCGGGTATGAGGACCTGGATCCAGTAGCCCAGCACGCCGTAGGGTTCGCTGACGCTGACCGCAGACCCAGTGACACTTTCCGCAACAAATGTGAGCGCCAGGTGCTGGGCCTTGAAGGTGAAATGCCTGCCATGTCGAATGCGATCCTTGATGGCCAGCAGCAGGTACTTGGCCACGCTGGGCGCCAGTGTGATCTCAATGCCGTCTAGGGAGATGCAGTTAGGGGCCTGCGGCTGATTGTCCAGCGGACAGGACTTGTGGAGCGAGTTGCTGCTCATTGACATGGACTGGGGGAAGCTCGGCTCCTCGCGCTTCATCTGCGTCTCCGTCAGCGGACGATTGTTCTCCTCATTGGCGCACTTCTCGCTCAGCGCCTGAAAGTCCACCTCCTGCTTCACCGCCTTGGTGGGCTTCAGCTCGCGGAAGGTGAAGTCCGCATTGACGCCGGCCAAATCGGACCCCTGCTTCTCCAGGTCGTCCTGCAGGTTGAGCAGCGTCTCGGGGAAAAGCTCGAAGACGCTCATCGGGCGCTCCATGTTGGTCACCAGCCAGTCGCCGCCCGTCTGCACGTCCTGCCGCAGGAAGTTTAGCACTCCGCGCCCGTTCCAGCGCGAGGCCTGCTCCAGCTCGTTCTCGAACACGCCCACGATCTGACAGAAGTCCACCGTGCCCATCGGAGTCTCGATGCAGCCCAGCTGCGGATCCTGGGCCACCAGGAGGCTCTGCAGCTTGGAGTCCGCACTGCCGTCCAGACTCCTGCGCCACGGAATGTTGTCCCCGAAGCACAGGCCGTTGCCCGTCTGGAAGCAGTAGCGGCCAATGGACTGCAGCAGGTTCGCCGGCCAGGTGGGCGGCCGCTGTGGCTTCTCCGGGCTCTCGATCTGCTGCTTCAGCTCCGCCTCAGTCTTGGCCAGGCGGAAGGTCAGTTCGAAGCCCATGCCGGACCGTGTGGACTCCTCCTCGCGCAAGTGGACCCTCTCATCGCCATGCAGGTCGCTCAGCCCGAAGCTGATGTAGTGCCAGTGCGGCGGGATGTTCCTGTCCGCGTCTCCCGGGTAGTTGTACATGCTGATGTAGTCCAGCGGATCCTGACCGCCCAGCCAGTACTTGATTAGCGTGGTCACCTGCAGGGGGTTCGGCTGCTCCGGGTACACCAGCGACAGGTGGTCTATGATGGCCCTGAGGCCTGGTGGAGGCTTCACCTCCGGCTTTTTGTCCAAATTTTGGTCCAAATTGTTGTCCATTTCATCCAGTGTAAATCAGTGTGACTGCAGGTGGACCTTTAAAATATACCCCGGGGTCAAAAAAGAAAAATATACCATCAAACTTGTATTTTATCCGATACTTAAACCACTTAACATAAACAATATATAAATTTATTTAGTTGCAATAATCAATTTAACGTAATAATCCAACGCTACAAGCGTACTGTTGTTCCGCTAGTCACATTTTAGTAAACCAAATTAAATTAAGAACATGTAAACTTAGGACACCCTACTAAGGTGGGAGCCCGCGCTAAAATTGTGGGGGTGTTTTTGGGATGGTTTGTCTTTCCCGTGGTATTTTTTAGCAATCCACCCACGGTCACCCTGCTGGCCAACAATTTAATAGAAAATTTGCTAATTTTTAAAAAACGCACAAAATGGAGCCTTATGATGTCGTCGTCAACCAGCCCGTCGTCATAGATAACGTAAGTGGAAAGTGGGGCTCCGAAAACAGGGGGTAATGCAGCTGCAGGGCGAGTTCGTAGCAAATAGTGACATCACCTGCTGCCCGTCCCCTTTGTCAGCAAGCTTTCAAGCCGTCTTCGGATGGCCAACATGACTAATCCAGGAAACAACAAATATTCAGTGGCCAAACATGGTTTAATTTATAAGTTTAAGTCAGATTGTCCATTTTGATCGAGAGGTTTCCTTATCGTGTCCTGTTACCTGCCCAACACACGCACACATGGGTACCTGCGGGCGGAGGCACTGTCTCTGCTATTTCTGCCCTCCATCTGGAGGCCTCTGTCGAAGTTCATGCGCCGGCTGTATTCCATAGGATAAACCACAGGGTTGCGCTCCACGTGCGAGGGGGTCCTCCGCTTTAGGAGCTCCAGCTCGCGGTCCAGTTTAATGCCGAACTTTCCGCTGTGGCTGGTAAACTTCTGGGGGCGGAGCAGCTTGCTGTAGGGGTCGCGGTAGTAGTCCCGGTACCTCTGGCACTCCAAGTAGAACGAGTCCACTTTGTACATGCTGCCGTAGCTGATGTTGGTCAGTCCCAGTTGGGGGGTGAACTTTAGGAGCGACTCCCGCTCGCACTGCGAATTCTTTGACACGGTCATCATGTCCACCTCCGGCACCCTGTAGGATTCCATGTCCACAATTTAGATTTTCAGCTTTTGCACGCGTAATTTATAGATAACTGTGTTATCAAAGCCTACTAAACATATTTACAATCAATTTTTCAGGGCTCCGGTGTGATCAAAGCTGGTTTTGCTGGCGAGCACATTCCAAAATGCAGGTTTCCCAATTAGTAAGTGCTCTAAACCACCTTTATCCATAAGTTCACATTATTGACTAAATGATCTGCAGCATTGGCCGACCCAAGCATGTTCGGGTGATGGCTGGAGCCCTGGAGGGCGACATCTTCGTTGGTCCCAAGGCGGAGGAGCACCGTGGTCTGCTCAGCATCCGGTATCCCATGGAGCACGGCATTGTGACCGACTGGAACGACATGGAGCGGATATGGAGCTACATTTACAGCAAAGTAAGGTCACCTTTAAGCTGCAACGTTCCTCATTTAGCATGTCATTTGTAATTACCCAGGAACAACTGGCCACTTTCACGGAGGATCATCCCGTGCTGCTGACCGAAGCCCCGCTTAATCCGCGCCGCAATCGCGAGAAGGCAGCCGAGTTCTTCTTTGAAGGTATCAACGCACCTGCGCTCTTTGTCTCCATGCAGGCGGTGCTCAGTCTGTAAGCATTGCAATCCCTGGAACTCCACCTTACTGTTCCATTTACCCATTAAATTTTAAATTGCAGTTATGCCACCGGACGCGTGACAGGCGTAGTGCTAGACTCCGGCGATGGTGTGACGCATGCAGTTCCTATCTACGAGGGATTCGCCATGCCTCACAGTATTATGCGCGTGGATATCGCCGGGCGCGATGTGACACGCTACCTGAAGACACTCATCCGCCGGGAGGGCTTCAACTTCCGGTCGACTGCCGAATTTGAGATTGTGCGCTCCATCAAGGAGAAAGTCTGCTATCTGGCCACCAACCCGCAGAAGGAGGAAACTGTAGAGACCGAGAAGTTTGCCTACAAGCTGCCCGACGGCAAGACCTTCGAGATTGGACCTGCTCGCTTCAGGGCGCCGGAGGTCCTCTTCCGGCCTGATCTGCTGGGCGAGGAATGCGAGGGCATACATGACGTTCTGATGTACTCCATCGAGAAGTCGGATATGGATCTCAGGAAAATGCTCTACCAGAACATCGTGCTCTCGGGTGGATCCACACTTTTCAAGGGATTCGGCGACCGCCTGTTGTCCGAACTCAGGAAGCACTCGGCCAAGGATCTCAAGATCAGGGTGAGTACATCCCACTAAATAAGGTAACTTTTTCGCAGTTCTGCCACTCACGAGTTTGTGTTCACAGATCGCTGCGCCTCAGGAACGACTCTACTCCACATGGATGGGCGGCTCGATTTTAGCCTCGCTTGATACCTTCAAGAAGATGTGGATCTCGAAGCGTGAATACGAGGAGGAGGGTCAGAGAGCCGTGCACAGAAAGACTTTTTAGTGTGTTTATTAGCTTAAACGCTGTTTGTAAAAGGCTTATTAAAATTTATATCAAGTCCTTGTGTCAGCTAACATCAAGTACCCCCCAAATTCGAAACAATTGTGTGTATGTTTTACGCAACAAAGGGCGCAAAGTATTTAAAATGCTATTTATTGAAACTGCTTTCCCAGCCTAGAAAATAAAGTACTAAAATTTATAAAACACTTGTGGATGGTTAAATAAATCAAATAATTGCAATCGAGCCCAAGGAATTTGAGGATGAAAACTATTACCCCATATCAATCAAAGCGAATTTCTTTTGTAAAGGGGAAAGTATTAATCAAAAAGCGAAATTAGAGCACCGACTTTTAGCCAGAAAATGGGTAAGTATGTTATGGGTTACATTTGGAGTACATGTCTTTATTTGTATAAAGTATGTACAAACACTTTATCTCAAGAAGCTGGTAGCTCCAATTTTGGAGGTCTGTGACCCCATTGGGATGCTGACCCCCAAAAACATGTTCTTCGACGGATTAAGGGGAAACACAATAGGCTGGCGATCCACAGTTCCAGCAATGGCTTGTGTCATCAAAACCAGGGTGTGATCTAGTTTGATTCCGCACTTTCCCTTGTGCAAGTTGAAGAACGGGGGACAGTGTACTTTGCTGTAGGGGTCACGATAGTGGTCCCTGTACTTCTGGCACTCCAAGTAGAAGGTGTCGATCTTGAAAATCTCGCTACGACTTATTTGGGCCAGCTCGACGACATCGGGAACAAATTTCCGAATCACCTGCCTCTCTTTCTGTGACTTCTTTGAAACGTCCCAATATTGTGCCTCTGGTATAGGAAAATCCATACTTGTTTTTTGGGGGAAGCTTTAGAAAATATATTGGAATTTAAATTTGATACGTTTTGTTATAACTTATAACAAAAACTATTTAAAAGTGATATTTGTTGGTAGAACAAACAAACGCAGCATACTCAGAGCCTACTGGTATTCGACGTTCTTTATTATTTTTGTTTGAATTAAATATTTGTTATAATAAAATGAATTAAATTGAAGTTCCATGTTCACCTGGAAATAATCTTGATTTAAAGAGAGGGGCTTGGAAAAAAATACAAAATTATGGGTACTACTATTTGAAACTAAGGAATTCAGCAGGAAATTAAATAAAACAAATAAAAAGATCCTACAAAATTTAGCTTATTTATGTAAATAATAGTTTTTAAGCGGAGTTCTTTAGTCAGTTTCTTCAAATTTGTATTTCATACTGCAAAAATTGGGTTTTGTTTCAGAAGACATAAATCCTTACTACGTAGCTAACTTTAAATAAATCAATAAACCATTAAGCTCCTGTCATTAGTCATATCAACTCAAAAACACTCTTTTCAGCCTGCTCCACTCTCTTTCTGGCCAAGAGAACCGCAAACCCGACTCATTCGCGTTAGCATTCTCTTGGCTGGAAACAATTTCAGTTAGCATTCAGTGGTTTAATCGTTTGGTTGTGTCGCTAGCCGTCTCCACGACAACGCTTCTCCGAGAATCAACAACTGTGTTTGCCAATTCGAGGAGACAATGAAATCCGAATCAACTCGAATTAAACGTTTTTGAGTTCTTTTGTTTGGCTTGCAAACTGACCCAAAGTCCAGCGGTGTGTGACCGAAAGCAAAGCTCAAATCGGAAACAAAAACCCAAAGATTCATTCATAATGGCTCAGGTGGCGGCAGGTTTGGAGCGGGTTAACGAAACTGAGGTGAGTCCGAAAACATAAAGATATACCATCTTCAGGTGTTGTCACATTCCAAGCACTTAATAGGCATATACTGACCTTGATCTTGAGCGTATGTTCCTGTCTGACCAATGAATTATTTATATATTCGTGCGAATGAGCCACACCACCGTCGTATCCCCATTTCAATTCCATCCCATCCGTAATTGCCAGTCCATGTAATTGTTGTTGTCTTTGTTCCGACTGTTCGTGCAATTTAAAAAATGATATGTGAGCGACTCGTTTGCCTTATTGCACCTTAAACTCCTATGAGCTGTGCGAAAAAGCATTTTAATTCCCACCGGTTAACTGCTTGTTCCCATATTGATTTTCTAATTGTTAACACAATTAGATGACATACAGCACACCCTATAATAGCACATATCCTTGTAGATATTTGTAGTATTTTTAAAACTATTTTTTTTTACAGAAACCCATTAAAAATGCTTGGCAGGTACGAAATCATTTTTAGAGCAATTTTTATTATAATCTTTTTTCCGTGCCTATTTCTTTGAACCCTTGCCCCCAATGTAAGCTTTATGTATGCCTATTTTCCAATTAGTTAAAGTAGTTTTCTTATCAGCACAAGATCTGACATCTATGGCAAAAAGATAACGAAGAACTAAGCAATCGAACCACAAAAATCATGCACTTTCAAACTAGCAACCGGCACGATGACATCTTTCTTTACCAACGTATCTTTCGGCTCCCAGTTTTTAATCACAAATTTACTTAGAGATGTTAACTTACTTCCAAATATTTCAGATGAAATCCATGGATGCCAATCGGTATGCTACCAAAAAGACGATTGCCCAGGGGATGCTGGATATAGCATTGCTGACTGCCAACGCTTCCCAGCTAAAGTACATCCTCCAAGTGGGCGAACAGCACCAGTTCTACAAACTTATGCTGATCCTTATCAGTCTATCTATAGTATTGCAGGTGAGCTTATTCAATGATTTGTCCCTCCCAATTATCCCAATTCTCTACGTGTCCTGCACAGAGAAAAACATCAATATAATTGGTTGACAGCTTAGTGTTAAAAAAGATTTTCCTGTTCTTTCTTGAGTATCAAGTTTAAATTTACATGGAGGTACATTAAAGTCCTCAAGGGCGGTGTTTCCAAGAGTTTTTAGAATTTATCCTTTATTTAAGTAGAGTTTCTAGTAATTAATATATTTTTGATTGGTATTTGATTGAGACAAATTTATACGATAAAGAGTAGAGCTAACAGACTTAGTAAAACCTTGTTAATAAAATTAAAAAAACGAATGACAATATGGAACTGATGTTGTTATGTTTTTCTCTGTGTAGGTTCTGTCGGGCGTGCTGAGCCTGTCTCTGAGTCTGCTGCGGGACTGCCGGCTGCACCAGCCGGAGTTTCACCAGTCGGCCAATATCATTAACCATGTGCGCACAGGCTTCGCCTTTTTCACAACGATGATAAATCTGTTTATCTCGGCCTTTGACAGTCGTCTGCCCCCGCCACAGGGAGAGCTTCTGAACGATGTGAACTAGGGGTTGGGTTCTAACGCTTTCCATTATCCATTTCCGGTTCCATATCCATTTCCACAGCTTTTGGTGGGAATTCTGTTCGTGGCCATCGGTAGTCTCAACATAAACCAGGAGAAGGATCAGAGGGCGGCCATCATCCTGAACGATATAATTTTGGTGGTCGTGTTTGTAATTTCCGTTGAGAATGTTATCATATCCGGTTTTGGCATAGAGTACTCGTCGCAGCCTCTGAGACTCCTCGAACAGCATGCAAAGACACCCTAGACACCTAGAAATCCAACGATTTATACCATACAACATAACTTTAAGGATAATGTAATAAAGAATAAATAAATGTATTGATGTTAAAGTATGGCATTTTCTCTTACCATCGCAAACAGGTGGCTGCTGGAATTTTGCTGGTCATTCTGTCCCTGATTAGTATGCACAATCCTAAGGATCGAAGTCGGGGCTTCACAATCAACCACTTTGCGGACGCCTTTATATTCCTGTCCGTGTTCTGCGACATAATCAAGATGAATTTCGGCCTCGATCCGGCCATTCCCCACAGCTAGATGTCATTTCTGTGATCAGTGATCAGCATAGCCTTAGATTTTTATGTTTTCTCACTTCAAACGTAACACGAATCACTTTTTATCAAAGAATTAAAATTTAAGTCGATAATGTAAGCTGCTTTTTTGTACTGCACCAAAGACTTACCAGATTAGTACTTGTTGGCTATTTTTTTACCGTTGTGGACTGCACTCAGAAAGGACCGTAAATTTCACGTATATTGGACCTTACTACATTTTTATTAACCTCAAGATGCCGCGTCATGATGCGGGAGACAGGTGAGCTTTAACTTAAATTCCAATTCAAAGGACACAAAAATGCGCGTGCGAAGACACTGGGACCGTCGCGAAACCCATTTTTAAGAAACTTAAGAGTAGGGTTGTGAAAAATATATCAAAATATATCGAAAACGATATTTTTAACGGAAAAATATAGGCTATTCCCTAATCTTGGGCTGAGGAAAATAAATCCAAAGTTTTGGCTCCAGAGTAAGTTTTGGGAATACCCCATATTTTTCCGTTAAAAATATCGTTTTGATATATTTTTCACAAGCCTACTTAAGAGAGAGAGTCGTCAGTTTTGATTTTTAATAAACCCTTAGATTTTAAATCTTATAAATTAGCGCGCCAAGTGAATTAGGTGGCATGGATGTCAGGAGCCTTTATCGGCTATGTGAATTAGGTGGCAACCATGTCAGGAGCCTTTCTCGGCTAAGTGAATTAGGTGGCATGGATGTCAGGAGCCTTTCTCGGCTAAGTGATAAATTTTAAGTTTTAACAGTGCTTATCGATATCCGATTTTTGACCAGAAAAATATCACGATACAAAACCGGCCTCTTTAATTTCTCTGAAACGGGTAACCGCAATTGCGAGTTTTTGTTCATGTCAAATGCACTGTTTACCGATAGTCCGCGTTTTTGTTCATGTTAAGTCCCCCATACAAAATCCGCCTTTAACCGGTCGTTAACAGAACCTTAACAGAGTCTTAACAGAAAAGAATTTAAACTTAACAGTCCGCCAAAAAGTAACGATAAAATATTTTTTCGAAATAATAAAGGTTTTCACATCGCTAGTATTTACAAAAAAAAAGTCTTAGTCCAAAAATAATACGTATACGCGCCGCGTGAATCATACGCCACACGTCCCAGCGCAGCCCGAGATTCGAGTGTAGACACCCGTAGCCAGCGCTGCAATCGCTATAACCGACGTATCCGTAACTCCGACTCCGGCCGCGACCCCCGACTCCGACTCCGATTCCTTGCCTGTTGCTAATTGTGGTCTTGCGAAATGTTCAGCTTCCTGAAGCGCGAGAAGAACACCCAGGAGGTGGTGGAGAATGTGATCGGCGAGCTGAAGAAGATCTACCGGAGCAAGCTGCTGCCGCTGGAGGAGCACTACCAGTTCCACGACTTCCACTCGCCCAAGTTGGAGGACCCGGACTTTGATGCCAAGCCCATGATCCTGCTGGTGGGCCAGTACTCCACGGGCAAGACGACCTTCATCCGGTACCTGCTGGAACGCGACTTCCCGGGCATCCGGATTGGCCCAGAGCCCACCACAGACCGCTTCATCGCCGTGATGTACGACGACAAGGAGGGCGTGATCCCGGGCAACGCCCTGGTGGTGGACCCCAAGAAGCAGTTCCGGCCGCTGTCCAAGTACGGCAACGCCTTCCTCAACCGCTTCCAGTGCAGTAGCGTGGCCTCGCCCGTCCTCAACGCCATCTCCATCGTGGACACGCCCGGAATCCTGTCCGGGGAGAAGCAGCGCATCGACAGGGGCTACGACTTCACCGGGGTGCTGGAGTGGTTCGCGGAGCGGGTGGACCGCATCATCCTGCTGTTCGACGCCCACAAGCTGGACATCTCCGACGAGTTCCGGCGCTCCATTGAGGCGCTCAAGGGGCACGACGACAAGATCCGGATCATCCTGAACAAGGCGGACATGATTGACCACCAGCAGCTGATGCGGGTGTACGGGGCACTGATGTGGTCGCTGGGGAAGGTGCTGCAGACGCCGGAGGTGGCCCGCGTCTACATCGGCTCCTTCTGGGACCAGCCACTGCGGTTCGACGCGAACAGGCGGCTGTTCGAGGACGAGGAGCAGGATCTGTTCAGGGACCTGCAGTCGCTGCCCCGAAACGCCGCCCTGCGAAAGCTGAACGACCTGATCAAGCGGGCGCGCCTGGCCAAGGTGCACGCGTTCATCATCGCCGAGCTGCGCAAGGACATGCCCTCCGTGTTCGGCAAGGACAGCAAGAAGAAGGACCTGATCAAGAACCTTGGCCAGGTGTACGACCGCATCCAGCGCGAGCACTCCATCTCGCCCGGCGACTTCCCCGACATCAAGAAGATGCAGGACGTGCTGCAGCACCAGGACTTCACCAAGTTCCACTCCCTCAAGCCCCACCTGCTGGACATCGTGGACAACATGCTGGCCAAGGATATTGCGCGGCTCATGGAGATGATCCCCCAGGAGGAGATGACGCTGGTCACGGAGCCCGTGGTCAAGGGTAAGTCAGCCAGCAGCCCAGTGCACCGCTTTATCGCATTTGTCACGCTGCACTTGCCGGTCACCCGCATGATGAGGATGATGAGCCAGACTTCCGACTCATGCGGGGTGCTTCACCAAGAAATTACTTAGTTTTCCGCGAGCGATTCGCTGGCGTTTTCGCTTTCCCGTCGGCCTGAGACATTGCGCATGCGCAGCGAGTTAACCCAGATATTTTCCAAGCCGAATTGCAAAGAAAACGAGTTTTGTTAGCAACTCGAGGGGAGTGAGCGGGATGGAGTCGGATTCAGAAACAGCTAGAGCTAGGCCGCAGCCAAATGTATTAAATGGATACAATTACTATACAACTGCAGCCGCAACGAAAGCCACTAGGAGCGGCCCCGTCCCAAAACGAAGCTGGCTTTCTTGGCGCCTTTCCCTGGCCCACATCCACAGCTTCCTATTTGTGCTCGCTGGCTAATTGAATTATGCAATGTGCCTGGCAACGACTGTATATATAACCCTATACTATATACGAAACATATTTGAGCTATATAAACAAAGTGATAAGCGCCGAAAACTGATAAGGCGACAAAAAGTCGGTGTCAGTTGAGAGCTTAGCCAACACACACGCACTTTTTGTGCAAAACTAAACATCAAGGTGGAAGCTAATGTCGCCCAGAACCACGTACCCTCGTATCTTCCGCAAACACTGGGCCACAAAGTGATAGCCAGCCAACTACTTTGCACTCGAAGTGGGCGAACATTATGCTCCATATATATGCCAATAATTATCGAGTTGGCTGCGTCATGGCTAGAAGTAAGTCAGTCGACTCGACTGTTTTCTCCCCAGGCTGATAAGATTCGTGGTCGTGATGTAAGCATTTGGAAAACATCGATAGCTGGAGCAGAGCACAGGGTTCGTTCTAATTGGGCCGGCATGAGTCATCAGAAATGAAAATAAAACTAGGCGTACAGTTGGGCACGATAAATATTTCACACTCGAGCGACTAGTGGCTGAATCGGATCTGGCTCTCCGGAGCAGCCAGACGCATCCAGGCAACCATGACGAAAACCACGCACTCACAGCCGAGCTAACACTGTAAAACGCCCAGCAAAACAAGCGAGTGGTGGAGGGGGCCTAATCAGACGGAGGGGGGGACCACTTATATAGTTAATCAGAGACTATTCAGAGGCCATTGTGTGTACATCTAGACTTTAATTGAAAGCCGATTCCATTTGATGCAGGCCGTCTGACGCAGACCGGTTTGCTGCGACCTGTGAACCTCGTGCGTGGCCCAGAGTTCAAGGCCTAATTACACCTTCCGTGGGGCTTTTCCCGCGCACCTGTTCGCGTTCCCCCATGCATTCGTTAGTGGGCCAGGCCAAGTAGCTTGTTTGTCAACCCTTATCGGGTTGCCAGGCAATGCTGTTACTCGGAGCCAACTGTTAGATAAAAATCAATGTAAGGCCGAGTCATCATGTCATCATCAAGTGTCTTATCAGCCTAGAAAAGTCAGTCAAAGAACGAACTTAGAGCAATGTCTGGTCTTAAGTTATTAGCAGTGCTCTAATTTCCACCAGCAAAAATACTTATTACGTTTATCTGCAAAGTAAACCATATAATTAAGTAATAAGTATGCGATGCTGTGGCTATTTGTAATTTAAAAATGTGTATTTTAATTTGTGCATATATATATCTTTAGCTTTAAAAGGGGGCAATCAGCAAATATTATAGGATGTTATACAAGCAGCTTATGAAAAAGCCACTATACTAACCGTATAGCTCACTATATTAGCAATTAGTTTGAGTGTTGAAGCTCTTTTATCATTGGCGAAAAAAGGTCTCTCTCACCAGTTCCTAAACAGACTTTATCAGCAATTGATAAATTTTTTCAGTCCCCACACGAACACCATAAAACTAAAACCGAAAAGCGTGTGATAGGATTAATTCTGTACACAGACTGCCAGACAAGGAGAACGAAAATAATTATCTCTTAATAGGCAAGGCAATTTAAAATGGGAAAAGTAAATAATAAAACTTTGCATTCCAATATTTGCTGCCTTTTAAGAGAGGAACAATGCTCTTGGGTCCACAGAGAAGATAGTCCGGTGCATTTGTCATGTGCCAAGCTGTTCACACAAAGTCCATAGCCAGACCCAGACTCATACCCAGAATGATCCCCACGCCCAACCCAACCCAGACGATCCCTGCATAACCCATCCCACCTCTGGCGAGATATCTGTGAGCCGTGAACCGGTTGCCGTCAGATACTTTTGATGGCGTTGGCAACCTGGGGCCGCGTATCAATTGGCCGCTCTCCGATGCTGACTTGGGGCGTGTGGCACCACTAAGTGGCTCATCCTCCGCCTAATCCGCGGATGAATTCCCAGAGGGGAATACGAATTTCGGATGAACTAGCGCTAAGTGCAGGAAGAAAGCATTTACGATGATATATGCTCGGGAGCAATCCATTTCACATTGTGGCATTGTCTGAGGCCGTGGCTGATCTTTTCAGTTGTGCCTTTTGGTTTGTGGGCCACTTGAGTGGCTTTTTAATTCAACTATTAGCGCATTTCGCATCGAATGACCTTGTGCGAAAGCATCCCACAGATACCAACCAAAATCTATGCATACCATTTCCGAAAGTGATCGACTGATGTCATGCGATCATTATTCCACAGAATGTGTCATCCGCTCGAGTGTCGAACCGTGATTATTATGCTGCAGCGTGTAAATTCGATAGCTCCCTAAAAATCAGTCGCAAGTGAATGAACTTCTCGGTTATTATTACACCAGAGGCAAGTGGACGTACCCCTGAAAGAGAGGCGGAATGCGTTGATAAAGCGAATCGCGATCAAACAGCTCGAAATCAAAGTCAAGAACTGGGGGCTCTAATTTGGTGCATGGGTCTGGTGGCCTCTGTGTGTGTGTATCTGTATCTCTGATTTTATTTTCGTTGCGTTCGCTGCACAGTTTGATTTTATTTCAGTGCATTTCCGTTGTTTTGTCTTGGATAATTGACTTGGGTATGCGGAGTAAACATCTCTCTGCACCGAGGCTAAAGAAGATAAGTGCCCAGTATAGAGATGTCTTCGTTAGGCTGGGTTGCGGTTGGTTCGCTAATGGAACTGACACTCCAAATCTCCATTTTATCAGTCCGATCTGGACCGTGCCCTCGATCGCACTTGGTCAGGTTTTCAGCTGCTGTGTATATTGAGTCACTTCCTTCACTGGCATCACATGTTTAGCAATATGTCGCTAAATAGTTTATACACATATCTAGTTTGTTCTGTTCGCCGCTTCTTTGGTTCTTCGTTCTTTTCGTTTTCGCCATTGGCACACTAATTTTTGTTGGTTTAATTTCCACGTCCGAGTCGCACTCCCGCACTCTCCAGATGCTGCTCCTCTGTCAACCTTCTTTCTCTCTTTCTTGCATACCCAAAGAGGATTCGGACGAGGATTTCGATTTGGCCGAGGAGCCTGATCTCCTGACCCCCAGTTCGCAGCGCCAGCAGTTTTCGGAGCGCTTCGATCACTGGCTGCAAAATCTGCGCCAGCAGCAGCTCCGTCTGTTCAGCAGTTGCACTAGTCGGGTGGGCCAAGTCGAGAACGACAAGGAGCCAGAGCCTGAGTCCCAGCCAGAACTTGAGGCTGGGCTGGAGGCTGACTCTGAACCTGTACCTGAGCCTGAGCTAGAAGCTAAGCCTGATCCTGAAGCTGAAGCTGAGGCACAACCGGATTCGGGGACAGGGACAGACATGGACGTAAGCACCCACTGTAGTTGTTCTATAGATCAGTGGCATGACATAATAGCAAAGCTCATGAAAACATTCATCATGGTGTTGTGCAAAGTACAAGTTATAAATGTTGTGTGTATCTGAAAAGTTTTCAGAAAGAATAGAAAGTATTAAAATTATTTATATTTTTGCGAATAGAAATTCTTTTAAATAAGAATATAAATATATTATTATTTTATTGTATATATGTATCTAAAAGATCGCTATTATTTAAACCTCATATGTACAAAAACGTTGATCTGTTAAAGGCTTTAAGTCTGATATGTAATGAAACCCGTAAACCCATATGGGCTTTAAGTCACGTCACCCGGAGAGCCCTTTTCAATTGCCCGATGCGCCAGCAAGAGGCCGCAATCGAATTGAGCTGCGGGTGAGAGTGGCAACTTCAAAAAAGTGCATTGAAATCGCACTTGGCAACCTGCACCGCCCATCTCAATTGCCCCAAGACCAGAATGCACCGCAATTGCCTGTTAAAGTAGCCGGCAAAGTAAAGTACATGCTTAAGTCGGGCGGTCAGCCGGCCTAGTCACGATACGGCGGCGACGTCAATTGGAGCCTAAACGATCTGAAGGTTTTAATTGCCTCAAATTGAATGTTTGTGCACGGCGACGCACCGATCAACTTAGATTACATGCTTAATTAATGTAAATTTATGGCGAGCACTGAGTATTGAATACATGCTGACCTATTCTCTCCTTTTCACTTCTGCTGCAGGTGGTGCCTTCGAGGGCGTCATCGACGACCACATCTCACCCTTCGGCTACATGAAGGGCGAGGGCATCGATGCCGGCTACGGAGAGCACGAGTGGATCTGCACCAAGGACAAGCCGCGCACAGACGGCATTTTCAACGGGCTGGGTCCCGTCGATGGCAAAATATCCGGTGCAAGTAAGTGCTCCTGAGTTTTCAACATCTTATAGATTAAAGCTAATCCACCTTCCACTTTCAGCTGCCAAACAGGAGCTCATCAAATCGAAACTGCCAAACTCGGTGCTCAGCAAGATCTGGAAGCTGTCGGACGTCGACGGCGACGGCTTTCTGGACGCTGACGAGTTCGCGCTGGCCTTGCACTTAATCAACGTCAAGCTGGAAGGATGCGAGCTGCCCACCGTGCTGCCGGAGCACTTAGTACCGCCCACAAAGCGCTATGAATAGTGCCCTGTAACATATACACTCGATCACACAACCTCACACCCCAAACACGTACACGCAAATCAAATCACATAGAGACCAACTCCTGGGATGCACTCTGTTCGATTTGTTTTATTTTCAACCACAGAGCAGGCGACTGCCTTTTTATATGTACTATACTCGTTGTAAACGCGCTAAACTGGGTATTAAAACACACAAGCGGCAATGCAAGCATTGCACCACCATATGAGATATCAATCATAAATTCGTAGAATTTACACATAGCATATTTTTGGATAATCGATTGTAAAGCGAGAGTGGAGAAGAGGAACCAGCCTAGTGGATTAAGACAAGAGAGTGTGTGTTGAGCGCCCAAGTGTCGTTGTTGACTTAAGGATTATGTAAAGAAACAATTGTTCAATGCCAATGAAAAAGCATGAAGTTAAACTGTATACAATATCTAGGTTAATGTCGATGTGCAGCTTGAAGGGCCATTAGTTTGCAACCGAACCACTTTTGATACACAGTATATATGTTATATTGAAATTTACAACTGAAGAACGTGAGAGAGCATGTATTTCCTGTATTTATTTTGCAATATTATTTAACTGTTCGAAATGCTCCCACACAAAAGGCCGCAAGAATTAATATGAAAACGTTGTGCAATTTAAATTTTGTTAGTGCAAATTATTGCCTTTGCTTCGACTATTTTGTAATTAGTGAATTCTTGAATATTATTAATTGTGAAGTTAAAATTGATTTTTAAATTGTATAAAAAATAAAATGAACAATTTTGGAAATTGCTGCTGGCCTTAATTTCAAGGGGGTTTGGTTTGGTGATTTAATTTCTGGTTACCTTTCAATTTGTTAAAAAAAAAAGAAATATCTTACATTAGAAAATCTTCTACAATTTCGTATATTTCTTAGTTGTATCGATTCGTATGTCTCTTGATTAAGGTGAGCATATAGCTTTAGAGCTGGCCCCCAACAAAATGACATTTGGTTGATAATAATTTTCAGAGGAGCAAAATGGGGCGTGGCATAACCATAACATAAAATTCATCCTTTAGACTTGTTCAAAAAGTGCATACAAAGGACTTTAGAAGAACTAATGAAATTTAATAGAAAATAATTGAATCCTTAATATTCGTCCTTGAAGGACATGTTATGTGTCATATGAAAGACCTTAAACCACAGATAAGGCAGTCGCGGATCCACTTTGTTTACCTAAAAATTGGGATGGATAATTTTTGTTTTATAATTTGTACTGTATTTCTGTCGCAATAATAAGTTTGAACCCCAAATCGAAGAAGAAGTTCAATTTCGCCCCCCAAGAATCCAATTTCCCCCCCCAAGAATCGTCTCTGGATCCGCCACTGGATAAGGAATATCATATCGTCGAAAAGTTGTACACGGAAGCCATAAACTGTTGTTGAGTTTTAATTTGATAAAAAAAATAAACATTTAAAAAAAAAAAAAAAAGATTATTAATAATTTTTATAATAAAAATCAAAATTATTGTTGTCGGTGAAGAACAAAATCTTTAAATAATTATTATGACGAGATTTTTAAAATAAAGCTTACAATGATTACAAGTTACTGACTTTAAATTTGGTATATTTTATACGTCCTAAAGGTATATTTAGTCGGCCGATCCGCGGTCATACTTCAGAATAGCTAGCTTTACCTTGTTTAATTGTCTGTTTTAACCAATTTTCTTGAAAAACTGCTAAAATGGCCACCTACGAGGAAGTCAAGGATGTTCCAAACCACCCGGAGATATACCTTTTCGACGTCCGCAACGAGTCGGAGCTGAAGGAGACGGGAGTTCTGCCCGCCAGCATTAACATTCCATGTGAGAAGCGTCAAAGTCCAAGGATTACCGGCTTATTAGACACACCTATTCTATATTTGCAGTGCCCGAGTTGGAGAAGGCCCTGAACATGTCGGACGAGGCCTTCGCCCAAGCATATGGACGCAGCAAGCCAGAGGTTGGCGCGCCCCTGATCTTCTCCTGCAAGGCGGGAGGACGTGCAGCTCGAGCGGCTAATTTGGCAAACACCCTGGGCTTTACCAAGTAATTAAATCTAGAAAAATTCTTAGTGCTGTATATTTATTATCTTGATTTCAGCGCCAAAGCCTATGCCGGTTCCTGGACAGAGTGGCAGGCCAGGTCTAATGTCTAAATACGTTTAAAAAAATAAATAAATACAATTTGAATAATAAATCTTCTAAAATTATAAATCCTATATCTTAATCCTAACCTCCTCGAGTGTCCCCCAACTGTTTCCCATTTTTAGTTTAACCTTAAGGGGCACGGTTAGCTTGACGGCGTTAGCCATGGTCAGGCATAGCATTTTAGCTAACTTGCGGGCCTTCTCAGTCGGTACCTCGAAAATTAACTCGTCGTGCAGGTGAAGTACCAGATTCACGGACGACTCCTGCACGCCGAGTTTTGTTTGATAGCGGTTTATGTTCCTCTCCATCTTTAAAATAGCGCTTTTCGCTATGTCCGCAGCTGAGCCTTGGATGGTGGAGTTGATAGCCTGCCGCTCGGCCTGATCTGCAGATAAAAGAAGATAAAGGTTTGTTTAATCAAAAATACATTTTAGCTTGAAAACAGTTACTTTTCAGCTGCGGTTCGCCGCTGTTGATGTGGTCTAAGTAGCGCCGCCGACCCGTGATGGTCTCCACATATCCATTGTTGCGAGCGAACTTCACCACCTTGTGGGTGTACGCTCGAATGCCAGGGTACGCCTGGTGGAATTGCTCTGACACCATCTGCGCCTCCTGCTCTGTGCACTTCAGCGACTCGGCCAGGCTGCGCGTGCCCATACCGTACACGATGCCGTAACAGATCTGCTTAGTGCCATTGCGCATGTGCTCCGACACCTCGGACTCGTCTATTCGGTTCCAGTGCGCCGCAATGGCTGTGAACAGGTCCTGCGGGGAGTTCATCACATCCAGCAGGGCCTTGTCCTGCGAAAGGTGGGCAAGGATACGCATCTCCAGCTGACAAAAGTCCGCCGACAGGAGGCATCGCTTCTCATCCGCAGGTACGAACGCCGAGCGACAGGATATGTTGACTGTATCCGCTCCCAGTTTGAGCCCAAAATCCTTTGCCACATTTTGCAAATTTGGTTCAGTCATGGCGATGCGACCCGTGGCCGTATACGTAATACTCTGCCCATGGATTCTGTTAGCCTGGCAGCACTTCATCAGCGGCTGAATGCTTTTAGCCAGAAGCCCGCTCAGCTTCCGGTGGCCCAATATCAAAAGGGATATGGGCGAGTCCAGTTTCTCCAACACCTGACGCGAGGTGGTAACACGTCCGTTGGCTTTCCTGTGAAGACCCAGCACTTTGGCCACGGCCTGCGTAGAGCCAAGATTGAAGCGGGAACCATGCTGCTCGTAGATCTTTGCCTCCAGCTTTTTCATGACGGCTACCATGTGCTGGAAGAGCCGCTGCAGCCGTTCCTCCTTGGCCGGAAAACCCACGACTTCCATGTGACAAAGCGCCAGTTGAATGGGCATTTCAACATCTAAACAAGACACTTTTTATAGCAACTTTTTTTCAAAAAATTTTTTAAACCCACCTTGGAAAAATTTAAGCAACTGACCCGTGCCGATCCTCTCAAGATTTTCGATCTGGCCCTTGATAATATGCACTGCTACACAGGCCTCAATGGAAGCCCTAATTTTTGGAAGAATAGCGCTGGAGCTGTCTAGTCCATAGCTATTGTAACCACGACCACTACCACAAAGTTCAGCAAGCGCTGTGCACTCCGGAGCGAATTGCTGACACTGAAGGATCAACAATTAGAGAGAACAATGAACTTTGTGTTAAATACTCACCATATTCTGAAAACTCATTGTCTTGTCCGGCTGCAGCAGCCAGTTTCCCACTTTGGGATCCTCCAGTTTGACGCTGATCTTCTGAAGCTGCGGAATCGCCTGCAGGAGCACCTTAAGCTGCTCCTTGCCGTCGTGTACGACTAACGTGAGTTCCTGGCGGGCCATCAGCGTGCACAGCTGCTGCACCTTTAGACTGGTGGGTACTCCCTGCCCCCTTTTGTTGTCGTCCTCCTGCATGTTAATGTAATAGATTACATTATCTGCCAGGCAGAAGGACAAGCCGGAGATGTAGTTGTTGTCGTCCACCTGGAAGAGGACCTGCTGACCGGCAGCCGCCTCTCGCTGCTCCGCTGCCGCAACCTGGTTTATCAGTAGGTTTGCTCCTATAAGCGGCTTCTGCCTGCCCGCTTGAGCCTGCAGGCCCACGCTGAAGCCGCAACGCGTGGCCTCCAGGAGCTCCATGAGAGCACCTTGAAATAACTGTTTGTTTCCACAGACGTCGATTACATCGATGGAACTAAAACTAGAGGCATTGTCATCCGCCTTTGAACAGCTGAGGATGTGTGACGCATTCAGCTGCAGGGGATTTTTAATCAACGAGCTCTCCATGGACATGTCCGAGAGTTCAATGGAAGAGACTCTGGATTCCAAATCTCTCTCAGTTTCAGTGGAGAAGCCATTTGGTTTGAACCCTGACTCGGATTCATTGGTTGTGTTTCCGGTTGAACTACTTGGCGATCGCTTGGGACTCTGCAAGCGCTGGGAACGCAGCTGGTAGGAGCGCATCAGTCTGGAGGCATGTGGAGTCGAGGGAAAGATTATTTCCGGCTCCTTGGGCTGCGAGCTAGGGATCTCGTCCGCCTCCGATGTCACAGGGATCTTGCTTTCGACGGCTGTAAGAGCAGCAGTAAGTCCAGTGTTCATCACAAAGGAATCGTCTGCCATAAACAGATCCTGCTCTGCGCTAGAAGCCTTCTTTGAGACAGTGGGGTTCGGAGTCTTAGAGATGGTTGGTGTGTGATTACGTGGACTCCTGCGGGGCAGTTGAGGGGACGAGTTTGTGCTCTGCCCCCGTGTGGGGGTCACAGAAGATTCTCTGCTGGAAGGTGTCTTGAATGGCTTTTCTATTGGCGGATTGCTGTTGACTACAATATTTTCCTTCTTTTTGCTCGACACCTCAATATCTGGGTGAAGTTCACGTGGATTGGGCATCCCAATCATAGGAGTATCAGTGTTTATGGTGTTTGGCGAGTTGTTGACAGCGGGTGTTTCTGATCTTGCTGCCTGTATGGGTTGGTCTTTTGACAGGTTCTCCTTCTCGACGAGTTTCTGCTGCATCTTTATTAAAGCGACCCTTCGACGTTCAGCGATTTGTTTTCTTAGCAGCTCTTTCCGGGCACTAGAACTGGTGCTAGGCCTCTCTTCGTGTTCCGCTGGGGCTTTGGCTATAAACGGTACTGGACTGCTTTCTTTTACGATCTTAGAACCTTCTAACCGTTTTAGACTGTCTCCGGATGAGTTACTTACTGTTTTTTGAAGGAGGATTATGGAAGGTGGCTTTGAATTGGACACACTTTCTTGGACCTGATCAACTTGCTTTAGCTGTGTAGCTTTTATGACAGGCTGCAGCTTCTCGCCATTTTTAATCTTCTTCAATGGTTTGTCAGCCTGCCCTAAGTTTTCTGGAACATTGAAGTTGGAAGCCATAGAACTGTCTAATTTTTCTGTAGATTCAATGTGGAGCTTTTGCGATTTAGAGCTTTGCTTCAATCCGTCGGAATGATTTTGGTTCAGTCTCGTAGGAATCTTTGTTATATCCCTTTGATCTGCGATATTAGACACAATACCTGTATTCCGATCAAGAGTTCCGACTGAATGCCTCTGTTGTGTTTTTGTTTGCTGCTGTACAAGAGGGTCTAGTTTGGGAATTTTGTGAGGCAAGACACGTCCAGCAATGTCATTTTCTTCGTTTGGCAGCTTCCTCTTAGCTGGTTCTTGGTGCTGAACTTGCTCCTCCTCAAGGGACATGTGCATCTCCACTTCCATAGCACTGTCCACTGATTCCGTTCTTTCACTGTCCTCCGGCTGCGTCTGGGTCCACTTAATGCTGCCAACTCCGATCTCGTACTGGACAAACTGGCGAGCTTCACCAATTAGAAGCCTGGCAGCTTCACCCACTGTCATTCCCGCCTTTCCGGTAATGAAGAAGTTGCGTGCTTTGTTTCGCTGTGCTGCCTCCTCTGCGTTCTCGTTGTCGTGTTGCTTCGCAGAATCGAAGCTGAGCGAGTTAAATAGCACTTTTTCAAGCTCTAGGGCATCAGCCCTCGCCACTTCCACCAAACCGGTGAATCCGGCATCGAACAGAGCACGTGCTCGCTTTTGCGACAAGTCGGGTAGGCGCATCAGATTGATCAGATCCTTATGGATCCCGAAAAACAGTCGATCCTTGAGCTCGGATACGATCAGGGCGAGTCGGGACCACTGCAGGGAGTTGCAGAAGGCCGCTACAATGCCTGCAAAAGTGGAGGCCATCTGCTGGAGACTCTGAAGCATTCCTCTGTGGCACTTGAACTTGTGCACCACCACGTTGATGGGCGTCTCGTTCACCAGCTCCAGCAGTGCCAGAGCCGTGTAGAAACTAGGGGAAATATAAGAAAATATTCAGAGCTAACTTTTAAAAAATTTTTATCAGAAAAGTGACAATTACCGCTTATGCACTTGCATCTGCTTGTACTCCAGTTTCGTTTGACCACGCATTGCCTTTACTAGAAAGGCTTCCTTGACTCCCACCATTTCACCCACTCTTTTCATGGCCGGGTTGAGCTTCTCCCACATGTCCAGGTAAAGCAGCCAGTCGAGGTCTTGCAACTGGTAGCACACGGAGTAGGGCGTCACAAGGTACACAGCATGCAGCTCAGACTCTAGCACGAAGCAGCGGCGGGATTTCTGCAGCTCCGCGAAGAGAATGAGACCATCAGTGGGTGGCATAGATGAAGCCAGGCAGGCGACCCCCAAACGCGTGGCCACATAGGCTTCCGTCTCCGCCTCCTCGTCCGTTTGCAGGCGGACGAATTCGTACTCGACAAGAAAGTCCAGGGCATCGCTAATGTAATGGGAGTCCGACTCCTCGTCTGCTGGTTGGTCCGCCGCTTGCGACAGCTTGGTAAAGGCCTTCTGGGCACTCAGCAGCGTACAGTTTACAAAGTTATCAATGTCCTCTTTGGTGCTGGCCACCCCAGAAGATATCACCTCCAGGAGAGCGCGTTTCAAGTGGGTCTGTAAGAGGATCCTGGTTTATTTTGATCATGCTAAGGACTGGGTAACTTACACTGCCGTCCATTTCCAGGCAAGAAGTGATTGGCTGCACATCCGCTTTGACCAGATCTCGACCAATTCGAGCATTGCTCTCTGTGCAGATGAGAATGGACTCCCCCAGTGTGTCCTTGCCGGTGCGTCCTGCTCGTCCGATCATCTGCCGGTAGGTGAGGGAGCTCATCTGCTTGTTCCCGAACAAAGGCGAGCGAATGAGCACTCGCCGAGCGGGCAGATTAACACCCGAGCTCAAGGTGCTGGTGGCCACCAGGACCTTCAGAGCTCCTGCCTTAAAAGAGGCTTCTACAATATCTCGCTCCTCTGTAGTTAGGCCAGCATGGTGAAAGGCGCAGGCGTAGGTAACAGCCTTGGACATGACCTTATCGAGACCTGAAAAGTGTAAAACAATTGAAATTGAGTGATAATAAAGTATCGCAGGGGAATAAGGTAACTTCATGGTTACATTTAAATATTATTCGTTACATGTTTGGGACATGTCGACTTGTTTTAAAGGATATAACTGTACCAACCCGTGGGAATATCTCTTAATTGCTGCTTTACATCCTCGATGGCTGCCGGGTTGAGATTAGCCCGCAGACGTTGGCCCAACTCTGAGCCAGACTTTATAAGACCATGCATGGCAGTGGCCAGCTGAACGGCCAGGTTTTCACACCAGTCCTTTGAGGGGCAAAACACGATGACGGAGCAGCCCTCTAGTAACGTCTCGATGCAGAGCTGGGCCACATGATCAGAATCGTTTCCCAGGGCTTTCTGCATCTCTCCCTGCTGGGAGACATCGCGCAGAAACTTGAGCTGATGGTCAAAGATCTTTGTGCCCACCTTGATCATCTCCTGGAGAGCTACGGGACGGTAGTTTGTGATGTATAGCTCAGCGTCCAGCCAGCTTTGCAGCAGTTCCACATTGGCCAGGGTGGCCGACATGGTGATCACCTGGATCTGCAGTGCATTCCGGCGGGACATGTAGAGGATCTTGGCCAGCAGAAGTTCCAATATATAACCGCGCCCTTTGTCCGAGATGAGATGCACCTCGTCGACCACAACAGTGCCGATGGTGTCTAGCTTTCCCTGCTCCAGCAGCTTGTTTACAATGGAGTTGGCCTTCTCAATCGTGCAGATAGCCACATGGAGACTTTCAAAGCCTCCTGGTGGTGTATAGCCGCCGAAGAATCCCTCGACGCGGTAACCAGCCGGTGTGAGCAGGTCCTGAAGGTAGAACATTTTTTCGCGCACCACAGAGATGAAGGGCAGGATAACCAGCACCTTTTTGGCGCGCTCGAGGACTGTTTTGATAAGCAGGATCTCACTGACGAGTGTCTTGCCCGCTGATGTGGGTGCGGAGTACACGAGGTTGCAGTGTTCGAAGAGCACCCTGGGCTTGCTGAGGCACTCAACCTGCCAGTCGAACATCCGCACGACGCCCTTTTTCTTGTATTCGTTCTGAATGCTGTGGGGCAGATTCCACGAAGCTATCGACTTAAGGGACTCCAGGTCAGCAGGTGGATCTCTTCTTTCGGGTTTGGCTTCGCGGATGCTGGACGAGTTGGGCGACACTCGCAGTTGGTTGGGCGACATGCTGCTCAGATTCTGGGTTATCCTCGAGGTCTCGTGGTAGTCACCCTGTTTGGCCAGGATGCAGCGACTGCGCAGCATGTCCTCCCTCAGCTGCTGGGACGCGCGCGCATCTTCCGGGGGACAAAGAAAACTGCTCTCGTCCAGACTGGGCACCTCCTGGGCTGGTTCCTTGTCCCTGTCCTCAGTCCCGTAGACATCCTCTGTGCAGATTTGAGCCTCGAAAACCGACGAGGTGCTTACATCCCCGGAATCCCGATGGGAAACTCCTTCCAGAAGCTCCTCAATCTGCGAGACATTTACCAGCGACTGATCGGGGGGCTTCTTGGCCTGATTGGCTTCGTAGGAGAACTCATCCCGGAAAAACTCCGAGTAGACTTCCTCAGTTGCGGACTTTGTTGAATCCTTGGAAGCATTCGCTATGTTCGAACTTCCTGCGTGAGAATTCTCTTTTCCAGCCACTTGCACTCCTTTTTCCAGCGCCAGGAGGGTGCTGTCTCCGAAGTCAAATGACTGGGAAAAAGCCATGGCAGTAGAGTTTTTAAATATTTTTAAAAATTAATAATAAAACGTTAAAAAAAAAAAACAAAACAAAACGACGCGGGGTCAGTGTGACAGCACTAACGTGAATAATTTGACGTTAAAATACACACAGAATATACCACAACATACCAAGAGTATACCAAAATAACATTTGTTTTGAACAACTGTTGAAGTACGGTATTTTTTGGCGGTCATTGCCTGGTCGCACTGCGCCAAGAATCAGCTGCGGATTTCGCGAAAATTGTTTACCCTTTGGAAAATCAACATATTCAGCTCAAGCGTCGGCATGAACGAGTTCAAGGTGCCCGCTCCATTGCCCAAACCCAAGGTAATCATCACGGAGAAGCCCCGCTCCGAAGTTCCCGCGGAGCCGCCACCTCCGCCGCCCAAAGTTCCCAAGGCCCCGAAATCCTCGCCAGCGGCCGTCTGTCCGTACAAGGTGCCCATGTGGTCCGCTCCTCCAGCCGCCGACCAGGACTACAGCTTCGAGGTGCTCAAGTCGGGTCAGATCATCGACACGGTGCGCCAGCTGCAGCAACAGGCGGTGTGGACCTTCGGCCGCCTGCCTGAGAACGATGTGCCCGCCGCCCATCCCACAATCTCGCGCTTCCACGTCGTGTTGCAGTACAAGCCAAAGGCCCCGCCCAAGCTGGACTTCGAGGAAGAGGAGGAGGGAGACCAAGCAGAGCTGGGCAGGAACGAGCAGCCGGAGGGATGGTATATCTACGACATGGGCAGCACCCACGGCACCTTCTTGAACAAGCAGCGGGTGCCGCCGAAGGTCTACATCCGCATGCGGGTGGGTCACATGCTCAAGCTGGGCGGCAGCACCCGCGTGTACATCCTGCAGGGTCCCAACGAGGATGAGGAGCCCGAATCGGAGCTTTCAGTCACCGAGCTGCGGCAGAAACGGGAGAAGGAGCTGGCAGACGCTGCGGTGGAGAGGGAGATCAGGCTTCTGGAAGCGGAGGAGCGGGAGCGCAACGAGGGCGTCAGCTGGGGCATGGGCGACGACGCCGACGAGGAGACGGATCTCAGCCACAATCCCTATGCCAGCACCAACAACGAGGAGCTCTTCTTTGACGATCCAAAGAAAACCTTGCGCGGTTTCTTCGAGCGCGAGGGTCTCAATCTGGAGTACAAGTGCGACGAGCTGTCCACAGGATCATTTGTTTGCCGAGTGGAGCTCCCGCTCGACGACTCCAACGGGAGACCCATCATTGTGGAGGTTAACCACAAGGGGCGCAAGAAAGACTGCGTGGTACAGTGCGCCCTGGAGGCATGTCGCACGCTGGACAGGCACGGTGTGCTGCGACAGGCGAACCAAGAGGCGCAGAAACGAAAGATTCTGAAACCAGGCGACTCTGACGACGAGGATGAGTTCTGGGACCGCACTGGGGACGTGGCACGCAAAAAGCAACGCAAGGAAAATTCAGGTGCCAACGTCACGCTCACCTATGAGGATTTGGTACGTTTTGAAAATCTCTTTACTGAATATTAACTAACCAAATCACCAACAGCTAAAACAGGAGATTGAGCTCAACTTGGAAATGGAAAAGGTAGAGCAAGAAATCGGATCATACCAACAAAAAGAGAAAAAGTTAAAGGAGCTAGCCGTTAAGCAGCAAACTGCAGGCGATGATCTGGACAACTTTATGGACATGCTCACCGAAGATGTTGAGAAACTGGACAAGACCGAGATTAAAAAACTAAGGGTAACAAGTTAATTTACAATTTATTTAAAAATTACAACTAACTGAAGCGACTTATCTCTATATAGTTGGAGCAGCAACGTCTCAAGGGCGAACAGCAGAAGGTGGAACGCCTCTTGAAGATAGCCAAGCCAACGGCGCTTCCTTTCGCCGCAAGCAGTGGCACAGCTACGTGGGAACCCTCCGTCCAGGAGGGTAGTGCAGTCAGGAAGCAACTTCCCATGATTGGCAAGAGAAATCAATTCAGCAAATTCAAGGTGGTCAAAGCGCCACCCAGCACACAGACTAAGCCCCAATCAAATGCATTTGCCTCGGATGAGGAGGAAGTTGAAGAGGAAGAACTTAAGGAAGAAGTAAAGGAAACGGAGGGGGACAATGAGGAGGAGAAAGAGGCGGAAAAGGAAGCTGTGGCAAAGCCATCAACTTCGAAGCATGAAAATAGCAAACCCCCCGCCGAAACGGAAGAGAGTAAACCAACAAACGCTGAAGCGGAAGTCTTAAAACCAGACAACGTGATGTCAACAAAAGTTTCAGCGGAAACTTCTACAGCTCCCAGCGACACTGTTGCTACAACCACACCAGCAGAAGCAGTAGAAGACTCCAGCACCCTAGCCGACGACACTCCGGAGCAGGGAGCAGAGGAAGCACAGAAGAAGCGACGACAACGCCAACGGCTGCGCAACAAGCAACGCCTGGATGTGGACATGGACCTGGACGAGCTGGCGGAGCACGAGGACACAGAGAAATACGCCAAGTGGGTGCCACCAGCCAACCAGAGTGGGGATGGCATCACCCATCTGAACGAGAAGTTTGGCTACTAACTCGGCAGTAGCATAAAAGAACTTGAAATATTCATTTTAAGAATACCTACTTTTATACTAGTCTAGACCCATAATTGATGTATTCTCTAAGACCCTCTCAATGTAACTTTGTAAATGTTAAACCCTTGCGTATTTTCTTCCACGGGCAATAAGGGGCACAAACTTCGGACCGAGTCTGTGAGCTTTCCACCACTCTTCCAGTGCTGTCAACTCCCCTTCGCTGGCAATCACCCCTAATTCGAGTCGAGTGGCGGCTTCCACGAAACGATTCATCCACTGAAATCGGTGAAAATTCCTGCGCACATACACAAAATGAACACCCACTCGGCTCTGCCATTTTGCGATGAAGAGGCCATCGGGTCGCCGATGGGACTCCAGTACTTGAACTTCCAATTCAGTTATAATTTTGTCGCTCTAACCGCCAACACGCTCCGACGGCTGAACGTAGAAACGTGTGTTTAGTTTTACCGATAGCCCGTGGGCCACTGCTCATTTGTTTATGGAAACCAAATGGCTTTAGTTTGATTACAATTAATTAATTTCCAAATATCGATTTGGTTTGGGCCCACCTTGAAGTTGAAATCGAACTAAGACGGGCATTCGGTTTCAGGTTAAACAAACGGAAGGTTTCTAACCACCTGAAAGTGTGGGTGGACTGCTTTTTTTTATATAATCCTTAGAGTTTTCGACAACTTCTCGGTGACATTGGTTTAATGCGGCCGACACGCGTTTCCCCAACAGCCGGAGCACATGTGCGGGTTACATTTTAGGACGCGTAATAGTCCGTCTCAGAAGACGTCCCTCCGCTGGGGCGACTGCTGTCTAGTCTGCTAGTCTAGTCCTAGTCTAGTGTTCAGATCGTGACTCGAGTTCCTAGCCGGATTCCTTCACCTCGACTCCTGTGCGAGGGATCATCTTCGGGAAGTCCCAACAGAATATGTTGCATAAGCCGTGGCGCATTTGATTGGCGCGCTTCTTTGATTGCCGTCGATACGATACGTTAACGCTCCAGAGTCGCAAGTTGGCGTCCGCTTGAACTTGGCGCACAAATTAAAAAGCAGAGGTGAGTAGCTTCCCGTTCGATTGCCCGCAAATGCGCTGGGTCATGCGCAGATTGCACGCGGGGATTACCTTTGATTCCCCACCCCCTTTTCCGACCGTGCACCTTGCTCTGCTCAACTTTTGTGAATGAAGCCCACCTGCCGGGTGGGTGGGTGTTATTGGGGTGTTCTCGGGGTGGCCGTTTGTTTGTCGTGGCTATGACGTACTTGACTCCCCACACGAGGTGGTCTGAATTGTTTATGTATTTTACATAAGTCGGAACTCGGAGTCCTGCTCCCAACTCAGTCGGTTATATAAGCAAAAAATAGTGCGTGCGCCTCCAATTTCCGTAACCATAGATGTCTTGAAGTTTTGCTAACAATATTTAATAATTATAAGAACAACGATTGTTGACAAAAATAACCACAAAGATCCAGTTTGTCAAATATTCTATTCGAGTACCTGATCTTTTCGTACTTGTTGTCACTGTTGTTGAATTTCATTAACATATCTTTAACTTGATCGAACAAAATTATAAATTTATTTGATTGGAGACAAGATATAATCAAATACCTGAAAAATTATTTTGAAAACAACAACTTAAATTTTAATGTAGAAAAAATTGAATAAAATAATCTTGCTTATAGATATACATATACCTAAAAATTAATTAACCGGAACACTTTTTAAAATAGATAAATATCTGCAACCTTTAAGGCGATTATAGTTTGCCTATAAATATAGTCGGTGTAGAGGTCAAACCCACTGCAACTGCCAGTTAATTGCGCGCTATTAGCAAGGACGCATTTTATGATGGCTGGGTGTATCCGCGGGGGTGGAGTGGGGCCCAACTCCAATTATACCCTTGCTGACAAAGGTCAGGCGCACCGATGGCCAAGGCCAGTGCATTGGCTTAATATTTAATGCTTCGTGCCGTTGCTACTTAATTGAAAAATGGCCGCCTGCAAGCGGGCAGCTATATTAACCATTATGCTCAAGGTTGTAACTCATTCTGCCCCATACTTTGTTTTCCATTACAGCCAAAGGTCAACCCCGTTCCGAGAATATTAAGTTACACAAGCGTGTGGAGAGTCGAGATTGTAGAGTGGATTTCTGAAGCCAAGGACACAACAGAACTGCAAGGATGATCAATGTCGCCGGCGTGGTGAGCATTGTGCTCTTCTACGCACTGATCCTGGTAGTGGGCATCTGGGCCGGCCGCAAGAAGCAGTCCGGCAATGATTCGGAGGAGGAGGTAATGCTGGCTGGGCGCTCCATTGGCCTGTTCGTAGGCATCTTTACCATGACGGCCACCTGGGTGGGTGGTGGCTACATCAACGGCACGGCAGAGGCTATTTACACATCAGGTCTGGTGTGGTGCCAGGCTCCCTTCGGCTACGCACTGAGTTTGGTTTTCGGTAAGTGGAACTCACAAATATATTTTTCTGATATAAAAATAAGGCAAGGTTGCACCGTTGACTTTTCCATATAGAGTTAAGATTCTATTATTATATAAAGTTTATAAAGATTAAAGCATCATCTTAGAATAAATTATTTAAATTTATTATAAAAATTTTCTTTAATCCTCAATCCATTTAGGTGGCATCTTCTTCGCTAATCCCATGCGTAAGCAAGGCTACATCACCATGCTGGACCCGCTGCAGGATTCTTTTGGTGAGCGGATGGGCGGCCTGCTCTTCCTGCCTGCTCTCTGCGGCGAAGTCTTCTGGGCTGCTGGCATCCTGGCCGCCCTGGGAGCCACTCTGTCGGTGATCATCGACATGGACCACCGCACCTCGGTGATCCTGTCCTCGTGCATTGCTATCTTTTATACGCTCTTTGGCGGACTGTACTCCGTGGCGTATACGGACGTCATCCAGCTGTTCTGCATCTTCATCGGGCTGTGGATGTGCATTCCCTTTGCCTGGAGCAACGAGCACGTGGGCAGCCTGAGCGACCTGGAGGTAGACTGGATTGGGCACGTGGAGCCAAATAGACGATGGCTCTATATAGACTTTGGCTTGCTCCTTGTCTTTGGGGGCATTCCGTGGCAGGTCTATTTTCAGCGGGTGCTCTCCAGCAAGACGGCAGGAAGGGCCCAGCTGCTGTCCTACGTGGCTGCCGCCGGTTGCATCCTGATGGCCATTCCTCCGGTCCTCATTGGAGCCATTGCAAAAGCCACACGTGAGTCTGTCCTTTTTTAAACGATCTTTTATAGAAAAACTGGTTCATAAATTTTTGTTTTTGTAGAATATTTTAAGCCATATTTTTTTTAGATTTTTATAATTGTTAAAAGTTACATTTATTAATGTTTTTAAATGTTTTTAATATTATACTCAAGACTGCAGGTCAAGTTTTCCGTAAAAAAGTTAAGTTAACAGAGCTTTCGACTGATTTTAATTTTTTTTTGACAGCTTGGAACGAGACGGACTACAAGGGACCCTATCCCCTCACTGTGGACGAGACGAGCATGATTCTGCCCATGGTGCTGCAATACCTCACGCCCGATTTTGTGTCCTTCTTTGGGCTGGGCGCTGTTTCCGCTGCCGTGATGTCCTCCGCGGACTCCTCGGTGCTCTCCGCCGCCTCCATGTTCGCCAGGAACGTGTACAAATTGATTTTCCGTCAGAAGGCGTCAGAGATGGAAATCATTTGGGTGATGCGAGTCGCCATCATTGTGGTGGGCATTCTGGCCACCATTATGGCCCTCACCATTCCCTCCATCTACGGATTGTGGTGCGTAAGATGATGCATTATTCACCTGACTGGCAGCTCATTTGCTTAAGTGCCTGCTTCTATCTATCTTCCCTTGGATAGGTCCATGTGCTCGGATTTGGTCTACGTCATCCTGTTCCCGCAGCTGCTGATGGTGGTGCACTTCAAGAAGCACTGCAACACGTACGGCAGCCTGTCGGCCTATATTATAGCTTTGGCCATCCGGCTGTCGGGCGGTGAAGCCATACTCGGACTTCCTCCCTTGATCAAGTATCCCGGCTACGACGAAGAGACGAAAGAGCAGATGTTCCCCTTCCGCACCATGGCCATGTTGATCAGCCTGATCACCCTGATTTCAGTCTCCTGGTGGACAAAGTGAGTATAGACACTATGTATGAACTTAAATATATTTTACAATTTAAATAATATAGATTAAAAATATAAAAGTTATGGAAGTCTTGACTCACCTCTCCTTTTCCCATTAACAGAATGATGTTCGAGTCTGGAAAGTTGCCGCCGAGCTACGACTACTTCCGATGTGTGGTTAACATTCCGGAGGATGTGCAGCGCGTGGGGGATCCCTCAGAGTCAGGTGAGCAGTTGTCCGTGATGGCGGGACCACTGGCTCGGTCTTACGGCGCGGCCACCATGGCGGGCAAGGACGAGCGCAACGGCCGCATCAATCCCGCCCTGGAATCGGACGATGACCTGCCCGTGGCAGAGGCACGACGTCTCAACCAGGAGACGGCGCAGGCACAGGTCAAGAAAATGCTGGACACGGCCACCGGGGTAAAGCCGTCCGGCGGAGGAGGCGGTGGAATGGCCATGCCCACGCCAGAGCAGGACAACACGGCTTTCTGAGCGGAGGACCAGGCGCAGTCGCCCAGAGCGGGAGTCCGAGCCCGAAAGTAGGCTGCAGTTAATCCACTGAATTATCCGATTTTAAGTTGCGCTTGTTAGGGGGATCGAGATGGGGAATAGAGATGGGGGATAGAGTGGGGTTACCAGAAGGTGAACGGAGTACAGAAAGTATTAGGAAACGTACGTTAAACACACAAGTGCTCAGGTAAAAAGTGCAGAAAGCTGATCGTAAGGTTTACATTTTCATTTAGCCAACTTACTGTGTATAGTTTCTACAAGCTTAAAGCGTTCACACGGTCTTGATTTTGATGTTAGAGAATCTATGTGTAAATGTGCAGAAATCGAGTAACCGAATACATATCAACTGCATTTTTCCTGGCCCGAGAATTGCATTAAAATACAAAATAACCGAAAGATTAAGGCCGGAGAAAGGGGTAAAATAAATACTATACTATATAAGTGTAGAACCACTGAAAGGAGCAGATATGTTGGCCCTACGTAAGCAATACGAACCGGCATTCCTGGCATTAGCATATCGATCATATACTATATAGATGCATATAATGTGAATCATGTGTCCTTCCAGAACGAACGAAAGCTAAGCAAAACTATCCACAAACTAAAGCAAACGAAACATATCAAAAAAAAGACGGAGGAAAGTATATCAACTATACATATCACTCGTGTAACTGTTGTTTGTAAGCTATATAGGAGAATTGAGATATATATACATCAACAACATATATCCAGTAAATGTGCAAACAAAATAGTTGTGTAAGTAAGCGAAAACGAGGCATATCGTGTTATATAGGAATGAATTTTAGCTGCTCTCAAAGAGCAAAATCCACAAAGTATATGGCATATCAGACGAAGAAAGAAACAATTATATGAAACATGTTGCGTCGTAGTACCTAAATATATACCTATACAAAATCATATACACAAGCATATATATACATAATTAGAAGCCAGCCACTGAATTTAGAATGTTATACCCAAAGAAACACCCACGACATTGACCCAACAAAAACCTGCATAAGAAGCATTGGCATGGGAGATTATATTCTATATAAACACACGCTGCCTGAACCCCAAACCTCAACTTCAAACTGAACGTAAACGCTGAAAAAAAGTAAATTAAAACTAAACAAGATTTAATATTTTATCGAGAGACGTACGTGTTGGTTCCTCCTTTTGTAATTCACTCGGCTCGTTTGTTACTGTTTCGTCCCGTTGGAAAGAACTAATCTAAATCTAACTAAAAGTGAACTCAACTAAACTAATATGCGTAACTAACTCGATAAGGTCTTAAGCCCTATTAATACCATTACTACAACTTACTTGATTGTAATACATGTTGACTGCTTTTTGATTGAGCCTCGTATGTTTGTTGTATTGGGGTAAAGTTTTTTAACGTTTACACAAGTGAAACTAAGAAGTGTTTGAGTCCATCTAGGATTACTTATATGATACACATACTTATATCTGTTCGTTGTTATTGTTATTATCTCTTGCATCAGATCTGAGTGTGTATATTTCAATGGAGTTCGAATCCGTTTAACTGAATTTCCAGAAAACCTACATAATCAATTAAGTGTGTTTGTATTTCATTCGGGAGTTTCTTTGCGCAGTTAACCATGTTTGTAAATAAGCAAATTACTCGAATCGTTTGTAAAACTACTATCAACTAAACCAAAACCACCAAATAATTTATGCATTCAACTGCGATGACTTCGCTTGGTTAAAATAGTCGAAACAACTTGTTTTGCAATTAGTTCAAATGTACTTCTGTTATTGATTGTTAACTGAGCTTGGTGTATCCACTCCGAGTTTCATTAGTGGCATTATGTTAACCAAAGGACAAGTTACGATATACATGATGTATTATGATCAACTTAAACCAAACCGAATACATATCAATGTTTTAAGCATAGCGAAATGGAATAAAGCCCAAACAAAAGGAAACGAAACAAGTATTTAATAAATAAAAGGTATACATACTTACATATTAAAATGGTTTCTCTGTTGCCGCAAACCCAAACGTTGTCTACTTATTTATTCTATTTCTCAGTGCTTATTTAGCCAACTAACTGACTTGCTGGCTGGCTTGTGAAATAAATGCAAACATTACGGGCCAACAAAAGCCGCCAAGTGACAACCCGCAGACAATGGAATTGTATTAGCGCAGGTGGAGATTTCTCAGCCTAACTTAAAGAGCAAAGAGCTCTAGTCGGTGTCGCATCTCATCGGTTTGTGTTTTTTTTTCTACTTAAAGACAATGCAATTCGGGGATTCACACACAGCAGGCATGTGGCAACTATGCGACAGTTACTTATTTTATTTAGTCGAAAGTCAGTCGGTTAGGAGAACCTCTCAACCATCTCAACCATCTCAACTGGTCTCAATTAGCATGCTAATGACGCAGTTGCTGTTGCAATTAAGTTGTAATCTCAATTTGATTGGAATCGCCAAATGAGCAGCGCCCTCATCATGAGCTCATAACTTGTGTCGCTCAAGAATTGCCCCCTAATTGTGGCTGATGTTGCTGTCGTGCCAGTTGATGTTGGATGTTGCTGCCGTGTCAGTGGATGTTGCACGCTGGATGTTGCTGCTGCCAGCTATCGGGTATATCCGGTATTTTCGAAAAATTTGCATTGTTTGCCGATTTGAACCTTCAACTGCCCAAGTGAAGACTTGTCTTCTGCTGCCAATTAGCGAAGTTCGCGAATGTGAAGGGAACCGATCGCCCAGAACTGATGGCTTCTATGATCTTCATCAAGTTGTTTATTTAACAAACGTTTGGTGTGTTACATCTAATGGTACAATGAATTACGGCTAGAGTTCCATGGAAGAGGAAAAAGAATGGGCGAATTGGTTGTTGTCACTGGGGGAATAATTTACAGTTGCGATAGAATGGCGACGGCGATGACATGGGCGATGATGGGTGGTGTTTGAGTATTCAAAGGCACGTGGCGAATGCGCGATGCGGTGGTTGGCGGTGGTGCTCCTCCTCACTTCTTGCGGTAGGTGTACCCACCGTCGGCACTGTAGCCCTGCTGGATGGTCTCGGGCACCTGGCTGGGTGCGTTGTACTCGTAGCCGGAGTCCTGGGCCGGGGCACTGGGGTATGGGCCCGCGCTGGAGGATCCGCCGGCGGGGGGAGAATTGTAGCTGGACGAAGGACCGCTGGGAGCTCCATAGGAGCTGGACGGAGCCGAGGGATAGCCACCACCGCTGCCCGAGGATGATCCGCTGAAGGAGGAGGAAGATGACTGGTGGCTGGACGAGAATCCAGTTGATCCAGATCCACTTGTGGGGGCTCCGTAGGAAGAGGAGGGAGCACTGAACGAGGGCGATGGTCCTGAGGCGGGTGCTCCGTACGATGAAGATGGAGGAGAGGCCGGGGCCGAGTAGGAGTTGGATGGAGCTGCCGGGTAAGGTCCACCACTGTTTGAATTCGGGCTGGGTGCCGCGTATGAAGATGAGGGAGCCGACGGGTAGGGTCCACCACTGTTTGAACTCTGGCTGGGTGCCGCGTAAGACGAGGAGGGAGCCGATGAATACGGTCCTCCGCTGTTCGAACTGGAACTCGGTGCGGAGTACGAAGATGAAGGAGCTGCAGGGTAGGGTCCACCAGAGTTGGAGCTGGAGCTGGGTGCGGAGTAGGAAGATAAAGGAGCTGCGGGATAAGGTCCTCCACTGTTGGCTCCAGGGCTTGGTGCGGCGTACGAAGACGATGGAGCTGCCGGGTAGGGTCCACCACTGTTCGATCCTGAGCTGGGTGCTGCGTAAGAAGAGGAAGGAGCCGCAGGATAGGATCCTCCACTATTAGCAGATGCACTGGGAGCGGAGTACGAGGAGGATGGTGCAGCGGGATAAGGTCCACCACTGTTGGATCCTGAGCTAGGTGCCGAGTACGATGATGATGGAGCTGAGGCATAAGGTCCACCGCTGTTTGAGCTCGGACTGGGGGAAGAGTAGGAGGATGAGGGAGCCGAGGGATAAGATCCACCGCTATTGGCACTGGGACTTGGGGCCGCGTAGGAGCTGGAGGGAGCCGAGTGGAAGGATCCACCTCCACTGGAACCCTTGCTGGGAGCACCGTACGAGGACGAAGGAGCCGCAGAGAAGCTACCGCTGCTGGAGCCCGATCCGCTGCTGGGAGCTCCGTAGCTGGACGAGGGCTGAGAGATCGGCTGGAACGAAGAGGAGGGAGCTCCATAGGACGACGATGGTGGTGCCGCAGGTGAATCATAGGATGCAGAGGGTCCGGATGTGTAACCACTGCTGCCCAGGGTCTGAGTCTTCGATGGAGCTCCGTAGTTGGTCGATGGTGCCGAGGCCAGGGGCACAAAGTTGCTCACACTGGGTGCTCCGTAATTGGGAGAGGGCTTCGATGGTCGCGATGCGGGTGGCAGGTAGGAGTTGGTGGGCGCTTGAGGCGGTGCTCCGTAGCTGGAGGAGGGTGGTGCGGGAGCAGATTTGGGTGGTCCATACGACGAGGATGGCGCAGACGGGGCTCCAAAGGAGGAAGATGGTGGTGCGGGTGCTCCATAAGACTTGGAGGGCGGTGCAGGTGCTCCATAGGAGGAAGATGGTGGTGCAGGTGCTCCATATGACTTTGAAGGAGCTGAAGGCGCTCCATACGAAGAAGATGCGGGTGCAGGCGCTCCGTAAGACTTGGAGGGTGGTGCGGGGGCTCCATAAGAGGAGGATGGTGCTGCAGGTGCTCCATACGATGAAGATGGTGGTGCAGGTGCTCCATAAGACTTTGAAGGAGCTGAAGGCGCTCCATACGAAGAAGATGGTGGTGCGGGTGCTCCATATGAAGAAGATGGTGGTGCGGGTGCTCCGTAAGAGGACGAAGGTGGTGCGGGTTTTGGGGCTCCGTAGCTCGAAGAAGGCGCTGACTTGGGAGGTCCGTACTTGTTGGATGGAGGAGCTGGAGCACCATAGCTCTGGGATGGAGGCGAGGACTTAGGGGGTCCGTAGTTGGAAGAGGGCGGGGAACTGTAGCTTATTGAGGGCGGGGCACCGTAGCTCTGAGAGGGTGGAGCGGATCTCGGTGGTCCATAGCTGGAGGATGGGCGACGTTGTTGGTGTGGCTTCTTGGCCTGAGGTGGTGGTCCGTACGACTGGCTTGGTCTGCTGGGTGGAGGTCCGTAGCTGGACGAGGGGCGGGAGGCAGGGGGTCCGTAGGAGCTAGAGGGGCGAGGAGCTGGCGCCGGATATGGGCCACCCGAAGAGGCACTCTGCGAGGGAGCCGCATAGCTGCTGGACGGACCGGAGTTGAACGATGGCGCCGGACCGGAGGCGGGTGGCAGATAGGAGCTGACAGGCGGTGCTCCGTACTTGGAGGAGGGACGCTGGGGCGAACTGGGTGGCAGGTAACCGTTGTTCACCGGCGGTTCAGCTCCAGCATCGCGGACCAGAGAAACGGCCACGATGGCCACGGCGATGACACCGAAAAGCTGCTGCGAAAACGAGGAAATTAGTAAATTAGTTTTTTTGTGACGCTTACACTTAGGGAAAACCCGTAGATACATTTAATTTATATGCATTTATTCAAGAATTCGGATACTTTGGGGTCTTAAAATCCAAAAAATAATCTATGTTCTCAAACTAAGTATCGTATTTTTCTTACACTTCTTAAAAAACATTCCTCAAGTTTTAATACTAAGTTACTATTTACCTTCTATTTACTATTTATTTACTATATTATTCTAATGCTACCAAGCCTACCAAATGGAAATAGTTGAATTCTATAAATTATTGAAATAATAACAGAAAAACGATTATGAACAGCATGTTCAGAGTTAAACTATATATTATTTAATATAATATATTATTATATAAACTTTTAAATAGTTTTACACGAATAAATTTATAAAACAATGAATTAATTTTATACTGGTTTATTCCAAGGGATATATTTCCTAATGACAAACTGATATTTCGCTGTCTTTAATATATTGTTTCAGTGTACTTACCACTTGCATGACTGCGGCTGCTTCTCCAGGGGATGAGCTCGATGCGCTTCGCAAGCAAATTAACCAAACTGCAAAGAGCGCGAAAGGAGGGCATTAAAGAAAATCAGTGGAAAGTGGATTAGTGGTAAAAAATGACTATAGAAAGATTACGATAATGTTGCGTAAGTTTTTGCGGTTAGCAAGGCGATGACCGAGACTTAATCGCTCCTCAATCTTGGCTCGGTCCGTCGGCCAATGTCCGATGGCCAATGCCAAGAACTGGCCAGCAGACGGAGCGTGTCGTCCGACATTGAAGCAGTGTCAGTACGAGCACTTAATTTGGCGTTTTTGGGAAATCTCGCACGCAGACAAAAGCCTCTGCAATCGCTGGTGAATCCGGAGCATCCGGAGCAGAGTGAAACTCTAGCCTTTCTTTCGGGAAATTGAATAAAAGGGCCCAAAATGTGGGGGCGGGTGCACAAAAGCTGGATTTTATGACATTGCAAAATCAGGCACGACAGTTGGCAATTTCTCAGCGCCATTACCATTACCAGCCCCCACTGTCTCCATGTTTCCATGTCTCCATGTGCATGTGCAGTGAGTGACACATATTTTACTCTCCAGCTACTGCTGCCAATTACTGTCTCGCCTTTTTGGCCACACTCGTAGTCGTCTTAACTCAACTTGTCCCGTTGCGTTTTGTTGGCTTTTCAGCACTTGGAGTTATTGTTTGGCCCGTGCCGCTTGTTTAGTGGTTGCAGCAAACTTTAATTATTTTCCAAAGTACGCCCAAGTGACCCGCAGAATGTGAGGCAACTCCTCAATTAGCCATGCTGCTTATGCAAGAATTATAAGTTGTGACAAGGCCGAAAAGCAGAATTTTTTACACTCAGTAAAGCCCTAATTTGTTTTACAAGGCCGAGAAACAGAATTTTTAACACTCAGTAAAGCCCTAATTTGTTTTACAAGGCCTCAGTAAAGCCCTTATACTATTTGTTTAACAAGGCCGAGAAACCATGTTTTGTAGACTCTATAAACTTTACATACTTATGAATTGTTTAACAATTTCTTTGTACGATAAGTTTTTAACGTACTTAAAGATGTCTCAAAATTTCGAAATGTTATAAATCACTGTATAAAATATTCGTACCATGGTCAGTATAATAACCTTCGCTTAAATATTTTTTAAAAACTAAAATCATGCTAAAATGACTTGCCACAGTTTTATAAACTTAAAAAAAAATAATAATCCTGATTAAATACCGTTTTTTTTTTTGATTAATGGTTATTAAAATGAGTTCAATGTTAAATTCATGATTTTTTCTAAATCTTTACCAGCCACTTCCAACCGTTACACAGTTTCTAAAATAAAATTGTTCACAGTTGTCAGCTAATGGTAATTGATGTTATGTTTGATTTAAAATTTCTTCACAATTCTAGATGAATAACAACAATCTTGTTTTTTTTAAGGGTAGATGACGCTTTGTAATAGTCCTGCTTAATTTTTGTCACTGTTTGTTATTTATGATGATGATTTTGAGATATGTTCAAGCGGTTATCCTTTATCCAGCACTAACCGTTTTCGTGGGCACCAGCTGCTTCTTTTATACTATTGGGGGGCACTTTGCAGACGATGCTCTGCCGATGGACAAATGCGAACTACACTGCTGCCTGATGCGCAGCATGCACTTTTATACAAAATCATAACCAGGCAAAGCCGCAAAACTAAAGACACACACAAAAAAATAACAATAACAATGCGGACCGACGAAAATCAAAAGCTTCCAGCCCAAACACAATGAGAAGAAGACGCTGGCAGCGGCGTGTCTTCGAGTTTGGTACTTTATGTAACACTTCAAATGCACTCACTCTTCGCCTGCCAGCCACCAGCAAAAAGACGCGGCAACCACCGGAGCCACCAAAGACACCAAAAGCCACAAAAGCCACCAGCAACCACAGGGGCAACAACAAGTGATCGGCGCATGCGCGACGTCGCTGCTAACGCTGCTGCGCATCTTTGCCACATCGCAAAACAAAAACAAAAGCAGAGGTAACAACAATAGCGATCACGAAGCTTTTAGCGTTTGCTTTTGTTTTTGCACTGATTAATCCACATCGATCGGATGGATGCCAAGTTCAGTGGCAACATCTGTCATCGCTGGTATTGATTTATCCATAAATTAGACTTGGTTTTCAGCTGTAATTTACACATTTGTACATATACTCCAGCACCTCATAAATTAAATGTCTAGATAAAGGCACCACTGCGTATGAGTAATAAATTATTAGTATTACGATTTTGCCTACGAAGTCATTTACAAAAAAATACATTTCAATTTACCTGTCTAACCAGAAAATTATATTCTGTAGTTAAAAATTGTGAGACGACGAAGGCACCAGTGCGTATGAGTGATATATAATTTCAACTTGCTTGCATCTAATAAAATAAATAGTAGGTATGACTTATTTAAATTGAGACCCAATAAACCTTTTTATATCTTGTACTAATCGACCTGAACACATTACAAGTTTTCATCAACACTGAAAAAAGATTAACTATCAATTTTATAGCTCCCAACACAAGCAGCAAAACATATGAAATATTAATCAAAATTTGTTAAGAGGAGTTGTTTGCTGTAATAGCCCCATCAACTCCAGCCAAATCAATCAATAACCAAATCGCAATGCAGTTGTTAACATCGTGGGGCTGGATCATTTATTTTTAGGCCACTGTTGGGGGCATCTGCGGCTTCTTCCAGATGTAGCTGGCCCAGGGGATGCACTCCTTCAGCAGATGCATGTAGGCCAGGCCCTTGGGGCAGTCCACCTCCTTGGCCGGAGTTCCCAGGGTCTCGCACAGCCAGTACTTGGCAGCATCGAAGTGATGAGTGTAGGTCTGACCAATCTCCGACTCGTCCTTGCAGGCAGAGCGACCCGCATCTCCGTTCACATTCGCCACCAGGACGGCGGCCACAAAGATGGCACACAGAGCAACGACTGCCGGAAAAAGTTTGGAAGATGCCATAAGTAATCGATATGGAAAGAGCATTGAATCTCAACCTCAACACCCACCAGACTTCATGTTCAGCTGTGAAAGTTTCTCGGTAGAAGGAACCAACTGAGACCTCCCCATTTCGACGATGGAACTTTTATACTTTCGAGGGGGAAAAACGACAAAAAAAGAAGTGAAAACAAGAATAGCAGAAGTATTGACATTTTGACACACACGCGAAATTGTTGATTATTATCTAGGGAGCAGAGAGCAGAAATTTTATCAAGATGGAGCACAGAGGCTGCCAAAAAATAAGGCCTCAGGGGAGTGAAGGAAAATTTTTAATGCAACATCAGATAGCAGATAAGAGGCAAGTGCATTTTTAATGGATTGTTTCTGTATCAACTAGAAATTGAATATTGATCTGGCACACAGCCAAGCCCCTATGAATAATTTATTTTAAGTTAAACAATTGTCAGAAATAACAATATTTTCAGTGTCATCCAATTAAAACAAACCATAATGAGTTTATAAAATCAATAATCATTCAACATAATAACCATGACTATTTATTGACACTTTGCCAAATCCACAATCGAATATTTTCATAATTCATTAAACCAAAATGCTGAAATCTGAATCCGTTTATATTGTGCAACATTAAAGTCTATCATTCATTAATTAATTGCTGACCATCTTTTTGATGGGCATTTTTTTGTTTTGTTCGCTTTTTTGTTTTGTCATTTGGCAAATGTATTTTGCATTTGTGTTAACTGTTTGTTTCTTTGTTGCTTTGTGGGGCTTCGCTATTGAAGTTTCGGCCGCCCCGAGCGATTCGGGCGCCACTTGACCAATATAAATAGCAAGAGGCAGCAAAAATAAAATACGGCGAGAAAACCTCACGAAATGTGCCGCCGAAAAAGTAAAAACGCAAAAACTAAAAACCGTTTAGCAGCAAGAGTCTCGCAGCCGAAGACAAAAGCCCTGAAAATCGCTTACAAAATGCTTTAAAGTGTAATTACAGTTTCCGCATTGAGGTAGCCAACTTTTGGAGTGGGGAGTGAGTTAGGAGCCAATCCAATCAGCGGACGCAACTCCCAGCGGGTGACGATGATTTGGCCAGGAGACAAGATGACGCTGCCGAATCGCATGTGTTAAGCTGACTGATTATATCAGGTTGGCCAAGACGCCAGACGCAGTGCAGCGGCTAATTATCGATTAAGCCGACACGCTCGGTCTCCGGGCCAAATCCAATTAATGCGGCCCAGTGAAATGCGGCTCGTTATGATTGCCCAAACGGGGTGGCGTCCGCAGGCGGGAAGCAGAGAGCTAATAGTTGAGAGCTAAAAATAAATAGAAACTCATTTGGACTAAGTGATTTTGTGTGTGCAGCAAGTGTCGCAGAGCGATAAGGTGAATTCGGCACTAGTATAAATATGCCAATTGGCGGCCTTCGATTGCAACACTTTCATCATGTACAAGGGTGAGGAACCACCTTCCATCACCTCGACAGGGAAATCATTTTATTCTATCCCGTTCTCCTGCAGGCATCTTCCTCTGCTGCCTCATTTTGGGCCTCATCCTGGCCCTCAGCTCCGCCTACAACGGCCAGGACATCTACGCCGAGCCCAACTGCGCCATCGTCGAGGACCACAGCCGCAAGTTCCGCGACATCTCCGACCCCACCCACTACTGGGTCTGCCCCGAGGACCAGGAGAAGGCCGACTACATCCAGTGCCCACCCAACTACGCCTTCATGGAGCAGGAGCAGGGCTGCGTCGTCTGGGAGGAGTGGAAGTGGGTCGAGCCCTACACCAAATAAACATTCCACAGTCACCCAGTGAACAGAACAGAAAGTCCTGGCCGTTTATGTGTTTCTTTTCTGCGGCCAACTTTTGATTGGATTCGAATGGATTCGATTGGATTTATGGGTAGTTTGGGGTTAGTCCGGTCCAGGGGTGGTGCAAATAAATTAATTATGTTTCCCAACTTTGGGCAGTACAGTCACACTTCCCGAGGTGCAACTTTTTCTTTGTCGATATTTTAAGTTGGAAAACATTCCAAACCTTTTTCTAAAAAATTGTACTTCATATTTTCAACTTTTCGGTTCATATATTTTTCTTTTAACAGTCTCATCAGGAAATTTGTATTTAAATATATTAATTATTAGTTTTGATGACTTTGGTATCAATCATAACTTTTTTAAACAGTAATGGCTGATTTAAATTATCTACTAGCTAAATAGTTTTTCTTGATCAATTTCTAAATGTTACATATAAATCAGAAAGTCCTACATAACATTTTGCGTAATTTAGGATGGAATAAAAATCATTATCGTACAATTACCTTAGATAATATACTTTTCTGTAAACTAGAGTCTCCAATTGCTTACAAAAAAACATAGCACATAAACCTCTTCGAAGCAACTTTAACCATAAATTTCGGAACCTCTTTCGTAATACTCAAAGACACCACATCTTACTATAACATAAGTAAGTGCTATGGCTTTATGGTTTAGCTTTGATGGTTTCCACTGTATGATGCTGCCTTAAACCTGAACTTGGCCCTTCACCTGAGGCTGAACCCGAGCCCGAGGCCCAAAGCCCAATGAAGCAGAACTTTTAATTAGCCAAGGCAGTAGACACATGGCCAGAGACCCTCATCTGGGTATGGTTCCCAGGGGCTCACATGAGACATGAGACATGCTCCGGTGTCGCGGGCGTGGAATGGAATATGAGTATGAGATACGTCTGATAAACGATAATTAGGCAGTGCGTGTCTGTTGCGCTTGTAATGTTATCTAACACCTTCGATTGGCAATCAAAGCCGTTGCCGCTGCTGTGCTGTGCTGTGCCGTGCCGTGCTGCTACCACAATCAATCAACTCGTATTGTGCCCGCTCCGGTCTCCGTGAGTCTGGGTCTGCGATCAACAATCATTCAAAATACCCAAAGACGATGCTCGTAAAATAGAGTCGCACTCCAGTGCTCCAATTTGGGGCTTAACAAAATATTAAATTGGAGCTCACACATGTACTTACACATATTTTTTTCTTTGCAAGTAAAAGTCATAAATATCAAAGCGTGGCGAAGGGAGATAGAGACACAAGCAGTGCTCGCATTAAAAGTGAAATGTACTTCAATAAATTTAGTTAGAAATCATTGCCGCAATGCAAACACGCAGTTTCAAGAGTTTCGTGGGCTTTGGACGTGGATGGTGGATGCCCCACGGCAGTTGAAGTGCCCATTGAATGGCATCACATAATGTATTTGGGCTGGAGGCACTGCCTCGGTACTCATTCACTCACCTTCTTACCCACCACCACCGATTGAAGAAAGTCAAGGCGGCCTTGACAAGGCGAGGAAGCTCCATTATCTGCATGCAGATAAGATCCCGTACCCATCGTATTCCCTCGTATTCCCACCCCCCTGCTAATGGCAATGACAATGGTAATGGTAATAGCATTGGCAATGGTAACTACTAGATACTCGTATTGGGGCATGAAAACAAAGCACTTGCATTAGTTGCTCCATTCGCCAATACAATACCTTACAATACAATCTTAATGTGGGTTTGTATTTATCATTTCTGGGTTAAGATGAGCTGCAGCTGGAGGTTTTGGCGCTCCAATCTCGAGTGCTGTGTCGTCGCACTTGGCCAGCAATTACATTGACAACGACATCTATAATTATTCCCATTATCTTCATGCATTTATTTATGCAGAGTTGTGCAAATAAGGCGAACACTTATCAAAACTACGACATTGAACCAAATATTCATATCTTTGTTTCCAGCTAATAAATAAAAACTCGTTAATTGCAAAACAATTTTATGAACATTTTGTATGTATCGTTATGTATGGATCATTAAAGGTGGGGTTTATCATTCTACAAATTAGAATTTCAATACATTTTTCAGCTCACGACCCAGGGAAGCATTCTACACATTTTAATATAGTTAAGTTATTTTCGCTTGAAACCCAATTAAAGTTCCATAACCAAATAAAACAGCCACAAAGTTAGCATGACCCCAAACTTAATATGAATATTTAATTTGGTTTTCAGGATTAACTTAGTTGACCCCACATAATCGGGGCTGCAAAGCTTTTAAGCATTTTCCTGCTGCCAGTTTTGGTAATTATCTATCGCAATCTATCTCAATTCAGACAGCGAGCTTTGATTGATGGCTCCAGCGATTTGACTGATAAGAAAACATATGTACACAGCCTGGCCATATATCTAATACATGGGCTGTCAGCTCAGGTGAGTGACAAATTGACATGTCGCAAAAATGATGAATTTACCAAACCCACCGACAGATAGAAGTACAGACCGAAGAAGTAGAATCCAAATGACCTTTCGTCAAGCTGACAAATAAATTCAAAGTGACATGACTTCAAGAGCCGCCCTCAAGCGGTCTAAAAAAATGCTTTTTGAGTGCTTCGGACTCGAATTTAGCATAGGTCAAAGTTCGCAACTGAAGCGGGATTTCTTTTCAAGTCCATTGCTGACGTCATTGAGCCAGAGCATCAGCATCCATCAGAGTCCACGTACCCACATCAGGAACAATAAGCTGAAACTGAAACGGAATCTGAAGTTGGGAGCGTGAGGAATATCATCATCATCACACCGCATCTCACCTGTCAGCCTCCACCACGTTTTGTGTTTTCCGTTTCTTTTTTTTTGGGTGGCAATTCAGGCAATCCCCTCCGTGATATGCCCATTAATTTTTCAGAGGCTGCCCCTCTTTTAGGCATACCCAATTTATATGCATTAAAACTTTATTCCGTGAACTGTCGCTGGTGGTATGATACGATAGCGAGGGATCTGAGTGATTGAGGTCTGTCATCTGCAGCCTGTTAATTGAATGAGGGCTTATACAGCCAGACAAAGCCCGAACCTGTTCAATGTTTCAGCGGTGAGCATCGTTGTCCTTTGTTTGTCCCAAAAATAATTAGAACATTGCTTTTGTCATTCCATTTCTAACTGACTACACTCCGAAAATTACATAAAACAAAAGGAATTGTTTTGGATTTGAAGCCTTAAAAGAACAACACAATATTTCGGTTCAGCTGAAGGATTTAAGCTACTTTTATTTCCCAAAACCAAGTTAAAAAATGAATTCTTTAAAATTATGCAGTATATAATGCAAACATTTTCCCATGATTAGCTTATTTAAATTTCGCTTATATTTTAATCAATGGATACATAAATATGAATGTATTTTGTAAAACCAATCTAAAAATGTGGATCTTGATTTTAAGAAATTCTGGGTTTCAAAAATAAAAACAAAATTTTGCCGTTTCGAAAAAAACTCTTTTTATTTTTCTACATTTGAAAAGTTTGAAAACAAAATAATCCTTAGAATTTTCAATTAAAATTCTGAAAATACAATATTTTCTAATATTTCTAAAATCAAAAGCCTATTTAATTTTTTTTCAGTGTTACCAATAAACTGTTTGATAGTAAGTAACGGCAAATCCTCGGCAAATTGCTGCAACCTTTACAGCTTTTGTTCTTTGTAAAGAAAGAAATTGGGAGAGGGGTTGGGTGAAAGTGCACTTTTCCCCGCAAAAAGCTTTCACCACAGTTGCTCCCCTGAATTCCAGCAGAGCTGAACAGCTGATGAACAGCTGGAAGCCACATGTGTCTTGGTGGGAGCACTGGAAGCAGCCGCTGGAAGGTAGCGATTCATTCTGCCAGGAATCCAAGGAAGAACGGCTCCGCCTACCGCATCCAGTCGACTCCTAGCACACGTGTATGTGTGTGTGTGGGAGAGGAATCGACTTAAGTATTAGTGACAAGGCCACACCCACGCGGCCATGTTTGAATGAAATAACAGTAAAGCAAAGGCAAAGCCCAAAATGGCAAAGTAAAAAACACAATTCGGTGGAACGGAATGGCAAGTGAAACACAGGCAACAAGATGGCAAATGAAACACTGAACAGTAATATGAATTTAGGTTACAGGCCAAAGAGAAACATAGAGAGAGACAGAGAGTAAGAGGGAGAGGGAGTACAAATTAACTGCAAGTGCGACTTTCGTTGTTGTTGGACGCTTTGTAAGTTAGTTAAGGTCATCGAAATGTCAAAAGTTGCATTCTCCAATTTCCGAGGGACTGAGAGGGGTGGGGTAGTATCACGCACACTAAGCGTTTGTCCCGTTCACATTGGTGTTGACAAACAAAAACACGCGACATTTGCAATTTAATTTGGCGGACTCGCCCCCCAAAACCACACGAATTTATAAACATTTTTGGACATTTATTGATACCCTTGGGGCTCAAGTTTAGCCTTAGTTTTATTTTTAACAATCTCCCAATGCCCCCATCTCACTCTCTCTCACTTAAAATTAGCTTTGATGTCGGCCATTGTTAGTTCTTCTTTGGCTCACTTACACACTTCAACACTTTCGGCGGCCATTTTGGTAACCGCTGCTCCTTTGAAAATTCCACCACTCGTGACACTCACACACAAACACACACACACACACAGACACACTAGCGAAAAGAAATTCCTTAGCAGATTTTTGTTGTTTCGCCTTGCGCCTGTTCCTCTTCCTCTTCTGTTCGCCTTTCTTGATTTTCGGGTGCCTCTCGCTCTAACTATTTGGCTCCCTCTCTCCCACTCGCTCTGCGCAAAGCGTCGTCTTAATTTTAATTTTATTGATATTATTCAGTTTGCGCAGATTCCATTAGATTTGATTGCCCACCACAGTTTATGCATTCTCTGCAATATTCTCCTAATCTGTTTGGTGATTTGAGTCCGAGACTAGTTTTCTGATAACTATCTACCAAATACAAAATTTTTAATAACACAAATTTTTTTTTTTTTTTTGCTCGGAACGTCTTTTCAGTATCTGAGTCTAAGCTTTTCACATAAAGATGATTTCCTACTGAGTTAAAGCTTAAATAAAGTTCATTTTAATAAAAAGATTTTATTTTCAGCCAAAAAATTTGTTTCAAAAGATTTTAAAGCCACCTCTAGACAAAGTGATTTATAAAGTTTTTTTAGGTTAATTACAAGTGCCAAAGTTTTATTATTTATGTACCCAGAATTTCGTGAAAATGTTTTCATCAACGCTAATTACCAATTAGTCCTGTTTTCGTTACACAAAACTCCTCGATTGGGACCGACGGGTTAACCTGAGTTCAACCTGATCTGTAAACTTTACGAGGTCCGATTAAATTAACTGGTAACTTAATACCGATTCGGGGAACAAGGAGACCACCCACAGAGAAATAAAATTACATTTCGGTTGGAAAATTACAGACTCGCTTCAGCATCAGCCTTAACTCCTTACCTTATCCACTCACTCCTTCGTCAGCAGGACATCAGCGCTAACGAGACAGCCGCTCGTGTTACCCTTCTGGGTTCTTGGGGTCCTTCGTCCTTGTCGTGGGTCCTGTCACACGCACTGACAGCTCGCTCGTCGACTCCCGCACAAAGGGCGCAATCAATTGCAACTATAAGTACTCGCAATTAGTGTTGCCGGGGGCTTATGCAATCAGTGTAAACGGTTCGGATTGAAAATATATATTTATTTACAGGGGTTCATGCTCGCTTGCCTTTATGAATTGCCAATGAAGGTTGCAGTCCGCTTAATGCAGTTTGGGGGTAAAGCAGATGTAGGATCAAAAGGTTTTAATTTACCCAAAAAATCCCTTGGTAACAGCTTTACTTTTGTGATATTTATAACTTTATTTAATCGTTCATTATTTCTTTATCTACAAAGCTTAAAGTAAATGTAGGCGATGTAATTAATTATCTTTTTATAAATATACGTGTCAAAAATATACTTACCCTATTAAATATTAACAAGCTAGCATGATTCATTAACTTCTGGGCTTACAACTATTAATCAACTTTTCTGGCTGTCAATTATATTCTTGGAACAAAATGGTGTTTGTTTTCGTTTTTATTGGACATGCAGGATATTACTTGAACGTTTACTTTAAGTGATACTGGTCAATGTGTATATTGTCCTGAGCCTTTTCAGTTATAAACAAGTACTTGCTATTAAACTAAGGAATTCTTTGACCGTTCAAAAGGCCATCTGCAATAAATAGTAATATTAAAAATCCTTTTATAATGTAATCTGCAGTGTTTTTGCTCATCTTTTGTAACAAGGGCTATCACTCTTAGTTTTCGTAACCGGTAAACATTATTTACTTCCCACGTTGCAGTGCAAAATGTCCTGACTTTTCATCTTCTTGCACCTTCTGCCCCAATAAATCTGGATGTCACAGGCAATTTTTGAGTATCCATCATACTTGTTTACCTCAGCTCCCGGAACGAACTTTGTCGCAGCGGGATTCCCCATGGCTCTTGGTGTGCCAGTGGATGTCAAACGTTGCGCCCTGGGGAAGCTTCTGGAACCTGCAAGAGACCAAATCCAGACATTGCCACTGACAGCGGCAACAAAAACAGCCCAACTGACGGGTATCCTGCTGTCTATCGGGCTGTCAATATCCAGCAAAAAGGATCAGCGGCACTATAAAGCCATCAAGCTGGCTGGCGGTGGAAGTATTTCAAGGAAAATATAATTTAAACCTCCTTTGATGGGCGGACAGAATGGGAAGGGGAAAGGGTTCTTGCGCCTGGCAGGACATGCCAAAAAACTCGGCTGTTCGTCCTGTCAGGTGGACGAGGACGTGGATGAGGATGTACTGCGGTCGGAGCAATCCAATTAGGCCAGTGCGATGTGTGCTGCAGGATTTAAACCATTTTGCGTTAGTTTTTGTTACAAACTGCTCCACCTTCGCCGCTGGGCATTTCTGATGAGAAGATATTCAAAAATACACACACGTATTTGCACGGTATAAAAATCGATAGAATGTAACGAGCCAGGAGGGTGGGTGTGGGTGGGTGGGTTCACTTGGTGGGTGTGGGGTTCACCTTGGCCAGAGTTAGACCCAAAGGCGCAGCGTGATATTTTATAAGTGTGTTGTTTGTGTTTCTGTTTTTTCTTACTGCTGCTGGTGGTGGTGGTGGTGGCTTGTGGTGGTTTGTGGTTGGTGGTGGTGTCTATTTTCCGGCTCGCTTACATTACATCCAAGCAGATGCCAGACTAACCCGTCTTCTAATTGCCAAAAGGCGCACTCCACTCGTGCTGACATGACTGAATCCCTAATTGAAAATAAACATTAAGGTACGCAATTAAATATGCTGCAGTCTGGTTTATTTACTGGGTTCGTTATCCCACTTTGAAGTTCATTTTATCCTCATTTTTATTGCCTCCAGCCGAGAATATTTCCGCTGACTTTCAATCACCTTTCAGTGTCGAATTTCAATTGCTTGCTCCACTTTACGGACGGAGAATGAATTAATCGCTTAGGCAGCTCCATTTCGCAACATGACAAATGATGGCACATCTCTGGGGCCAAACAATTAGCTGTAAATTAAATTTGAATTGAGCTTAACTGCTGCGCAAATCGACGTCAAATATATAAACCCGCCATACAGTTAAGCTTCTTTAACTTGAATTTCCGAAAAGTACTGCAAATAGCTTTTGAAAAATTAACTTCAACAAAGGCTTGTGATTAAACTAATAGTTTTCTTTTATTTAAATGTATCTGCACAAAACGTATATTATGTTTGTTTTTACCCTAGAGAAACATTTCCTGCTTCTGGAATTTGAAGGTGTCTCTAGAGATTTTTACAAAATGCAAGATATTTCTGTTAAAATCGATAGAATGGTCATAAATTTAATGCAAGAAAAAAAGATTTAAAACTACAATGTTTGGAAGTATTTATTTTTTAATAAATCTCCTTTTTGAGGTACTTATCATTTCATTTAGACTTCATAATTTATTTTCCCCAACAAAATCTCTGCCACTTGTAATTTTTTGTGTAAATAAATATCTCAGTTTTTTATGTGTAATATAACAATTTAAACTATAGTAGCTAGACTGTATTTTTATAAACCAGCTATATTTATCGCTGGTGTGTTTTGTGTACCTGTTTTTGTTTCGGTCTATTGTGGGCGCCTGACGAGGCTCGTTTTCTTTTTCGTTTTTCCTTTTCTTTTGGGGTCCGTTTGCCTTGCGTGCTTTCTAGACATTTTTCTCTGGTTTGGCCGCATGGTGCGTACCAGGTAACCTTGTTTTCAACCACTTCTAGGTGGGCCACACAGTCCACAGTCCGTTGGCCCGACTCGACTATATAATTTGGCCCCTGCACACATAGTGTTCTTATATTTAAGCCACCGCGCAAACATCCGCAGCAGGCACACCCACACCCACACCACCCACACACCACCCACACCACCCACACACCACCCACACACCACCCACACACCACCCACACACCACCCACACACCACCCACTCCCACAAACGACACGCACACGGGAAAATGAGGCACACCTTGATTTACCTTTGAGAAGAGGCCTCCTGCTGCTCCTCCTCCTCCACCTCCTCCACCGCCTCCACTTAGTTTTTCCCACCAACTTGGGCTCATATCGATCGCTGCATTAATAGTTGCTCACTCTACTTTGAAAGTAAACCGAATATAAGAAGCTGCAGAAAAATAGTTTCACTGTGCACAGTAAAAATGTTCAACCGTAATTGCTTTTACGTGGGTGGATTTTGATTTAGAAGGTTTTTGACTGCTGATTGGGGACTTGGCCAAACAAACTTTAAATGCAAAGCGAAACTTTGTGTAGCAAAATCAGAATAATGGTGTAAAAGTCATGCCATTCATGCACTCAGTCCCGATAATCAATCAATAAAGCTGCTCTAACCTTGACATGACTTTCAGTTGATGTAAATGTAAATGAAAAGGAAATCAACTAACTAGCGGAATATCGTTATCCCTCATCTCAATGCAGCGGGTCAGTTGCCAGCGCTTTTCCTGTAAATTAAAAGCGGAAAACTTTGCCCTAATCACCTAGAGAGACTTGCGGAAAAGCGGTGAATAAATTTCAACTTTTTTTTTCACCCAGAACCCAGAAGTTTTTGCATAAGAAATGTAACGCAGAAAAAGAGTTCAGACAAAAGGTGAGAATGTAGCTGAAAACTTTTTTAAAATGTTTCTCTGAGTCACCAATGAATTTCTTATGCCATGTTGGGGTCTCGGTTTTATGGTCTTAACATAATTTCGTGGCCTTTTGAGCCCAAGTTAAGACTTGATAAATGGCAGCAAGTGCTTGTCAAGTGATAAATGACAAAGAAATTGGCAAATTGTGTGACAAAGGTCTCGGAGATATGTATTGTTGTGGGTGTTAGCCTCTGCATTGCGGTGTTCCTGGTTTCACTCCAGATATTAATCAGTGTCCATGCTGTTTGCTAGTCCTATTGTGTGTCTGGCCCACTCGGGCTACGGATACGGAGTATGGGCAAGATGTCTGTTTATTGTTCGGGCAATTGCAGAAATTAACAAATAAATTGCCCGATTGCCGTCTAGGGAGCTCCCTTGTTGTTGTAAAATAATTACAAGAAAAAAAACGTGTGTTGTTGTTAAATAATTACATTTACTGTGTGTGTTTTTCTGTTGAAGAAATGGAGGAGAACTCAGCAGGCTGCCTTACATAAGCCCCGAAATGTGTGCTACGAAAAAGCACGCAATGACAAAGTGAAATAAAAACAGGTGAGAGTGGCCGAAGGAAATTGATTTTCTTTGCACAGCGCGAATAGAATTTTATTCAAATGTGCTCAACTGGGCGAGAGTAATGGGCCTGGGAACTGGGAACTGAGGAGCAGGAGAGGAGTCCCACCAGCCAATTGGCCGGATGCCCGGCGGAGGCGCAGGCGCATGCGCTCATGTCCTGCGCCGTGGAAGTGAATGTGGAAATCGCAGAACGGGGAGCTCTCAACATTCCAGGCTGGTGAATACCGACAAAAAGCAGCAGCAGCAGCAGCGGCAGCAGCGACCGAGAACCGTCGACAGACAGAAGTTACCTTTGCTCCTGCCCGGACGACTGAACGCACGCTGCTCTGCTGTTTCGTCGTAGTCGCCGTCCGTCGCCTGGAAAAACTCCCCGGAGCAGCTCCAGAGCCCATTCCTTTATTGTGTGTGGACCATACAGAGCTCAGTCCTCGGCAGGGAATTAAGCAAAAGCAACTGCAGTTCGCAGTGGGTAACGGGTAGAGTGTCAGTGTGTTCGGTGTGCGTAGCGTGTCGTGTGTGTGGCGATCGATTGATTTACGCGCGCTCCTTTACATAACGCGCGTTTTGTGGCCGCAGGAATCGTAGAAATCGCAGGAATCGCAGCAATCCTTGCATCCAAGGAGCGAACGTGGCGTCCAACGAGGCCAGCACCAGCGCCGCGGGCAGTGGCGCGGAGTCCGCCGCCCTGTTCTCGAAATTGCGTAGCTTCTCCATTGGCAGCGGGCCCAACTCGCCGCAGCGCGTCGTCTCCAACCTGCGCGGCTTCCTCACCCATCGCCTCAGCAACATCACACCGAGCGACACAGGTGAGTGGTCCGAGTCCTAGGACAGGTGCATCATCCACTTGGAGTGCTTGCATAAGAAGGCATAGCCAAGCATAGCATATAGCATATAATTAAAATTAAACAACAAACACTAGAGCACCGAGGCACAGGGCCCCTGGCAAGTGTTTCGTCCTCGCTCATCAGCGTTGTCCTTTGGCACACAAACTTACATACCTACCTATGTATATATATAAAAAGTTCGCAGATATATGTATGTGCTATACACTTGCCACTTTTCCCAGGGTAGACACATTTTATTTATGGCCCCAAAAAAACCAAACTCGTAGGTTCTCGTGGCTTTCATTTCACTCAATGGGCCTCCGTGCTCTGAACAGGGAACGGAACGGAATGGAACAGTTACCGTTCGACCGCCTTCCGTCCGAGCTTAAAAGCTGAGCGCTTCTTATGTAATTTACAGGACACCCAGGTGGCTTTTTACTGAGCAAAAATAGTGGATACAAAAACAATTTAGTTGATCCAGGGAACAAAAATGTGGAAAAAAAGTTTGGGTGATTTGAGAAAAGATTAGAAATATGTTTAATTCTTTACGATTTTAAAGAATTCAAAAGTAACCTTTGTTTAACCTTTGTCAACATATTTGAACACAATTTATTTTCCTAGAAAAAAAATGTCTTTTACATTCGCTTGATTAATGTTGTACACGAATTTGAAACCAGTAAAAAAAAATCTGCTTTAAAGTATATTAAGGAATTTATTAAAACTTTGATAACAGATAAATCAGCGATTATGGGAAAATAAATACAGTTCAACTTTTCTCAAAGTTTTCTTGGAAAAAAAACTTAAGTAATTTATAAAACTCAAAATATTTTATTGGTAAACTTTTTTAACTTATACTGAATTTCCACTTAAATAAAAAAGAATTGGTAGTTGTTTTGAGTTATAGCTATTTTCCAGTATAGATTCTTAACCAAAGTAAATTTTTTTGAAGATTTTGGATTCGAGGGAGTCCTTAAAAATCTATGTAATTACGGTTGCAATAAGAAATTTATTGGAAAAATCTATATATTTTTTTTTTGTTAGCTTCAAATTTACCAAGATAAGCATCGTTTTTTGGTTAAACAAACAAATTTCACTGCTTGACGTTGGTCTAAGACTTTTCTGCGGTCACCAATTGACAATCAATTAGGCAAGAACCCCAAGCAAATGCCTATATTAGATTGTGCAGACTAATCAAATTTGTGTCTGTTGTCCCATTAAATCATTACAAGCCCCGTCTTGGTGGGATGTGGAGATCGGGACGGTCTAGTTGGAGTTCATCAAAGTTGCGACAAGAGCAGGCCACAACAGCCATGGTATAAAGAAAAAGCCACCACACCAAAGCCACCTGCCAGAACGAAGCAATTTTCTCTGGTGCTGCGGCTGCTGCATAATGAAGGCAATAAATATAAATTTCACACACAAACACAAACAAGACGACGACGTCGTCGTCATTAGATTGTTTGCCTTGTAGACGCGTTTGTAGCGCTGATGTGTTCATAGCGGTTTCATGTCAAAACAAAAGGGGGTGCACTGCACCAAGGGAGAGATCCAGTCCCCTTTTCCGACCCATCCATCGACCTATCTACCGCAGCCGGAGGGGATGGAAATGGTAACAACGCCAGAAACAAAGGCTGGCAGGAAGGTAGCTCGTAATAAGCTAAACGAGAAACAAGTAACGCATTTGTCTTGATGCTGTCTGATAAGAACGGAACACCCGGACATCTCGAGGGTTGCGATTGAGCCATCAGGAGCTCAGGGGGGAAAACTGGGGGAGAAAGGAGCAGGAGCAGGAGCAGGAGCTGGACCTGATTCTGAATCTGAGCCGGAGTAGCGACATCAAAAGTCGTAAACCGGTCGCTGATGGTGTTGTTGATTGCTCCGCATTTGCCAAGCTACAAATGGTTACATTTTAGGCCCAGGGATCGATTCGGGAAATTAGCAATTTGCTAGGACAGACAGACTATCACAGCTATTAATCAAAACAGCACAGAAAGAAAAATGTGTGCACAATAATCAACAGCAAGTTAGTAACAGTCTCCAAAAGTACGAGTATTATTACGCTACTAGATTGTTATTAAATTTTCACTTTAAATCTTATCCAACTTAAGTTTTAAAACACTAAAAGCTCTCTTTAATGATTTAAATATGTTGTTAAAAACAATCGACTTTTTAACCGCCATTTTATTATTGATTATTATTTTGTGTATCAATTTTTATTTTGCTCATGCGTTACAAGACTTTCAAGTCAAACGAGAATGGAAATTAAACTTAATCTGCTACAGGTTTCATAACAAATAGGTATATTAAATTTCAAAAAACTTTAAATTGTGTTTTTGGCTGTTGAACCTCGTTTGAAAAAACTAAGATTTAGATTACTTTAAGAGGTAGATAAGAAATTGTTTTTTTCCGGTGCAAAAGAAAATGAACAGCCAGCCCCTTGGAAAATGAACAGCCGATAGAGAGGCATAAAGGTAAATTACTTTCACTCTGCAAAAAAAAAAGCAATAAGCGTAGGAAGTCCAAGAAATTTATGTGTAAATCAATTTGTAATTTAACGCTCCAAACTGACCAAAAAGGGATGTTCGATGGAAACTGCACATGTGTGCGAAAACACGGACATTAGACACGCAGACCCACACAGAACGACATAATGGGAGTAAGAGGAAACCATTTGGCACTCACTCCCCCCATAGGCAACTCCCCCTTGTCGGCCACGCCCAGTTAATGTTTTGATTTATAGGCAGCCCCACTAAAGGGGCTGCTCATACGCCCCGTGGTACCATCAGGGCCACCAAAATGGCGCCTCATCGCCGCCTTTTGTGTGCGCTGCTTTATTTCCATGCCAGGGAGCTGGAGACCGGAGTTTGAAACGGATCCTCGGGCTAAGTGGCTGCGGGTCCACTGGGAGTTGATAAAAGGACATCAACAAAGCAACAATAAGAGCTATAAAAACAAGAGGGTTGCGAACACGTTTTGGTTAAAAGCCAAAAAGAGCCCCCTCACCAAAATTGACATTTTACATTACACCAAAAACTTTGGCAATTAAAAAGTGTACCAAGAGTAAGCTTACCCAGTAAAATCGATTGGATACAAGACAGCGACAACAAGACAATTAAACTTGAAACAGAAATGTCACCAAGAAACCACTTGGCAGTCGACATGGAAGAGGGTTAAGGTAACTGTGGCAACGGCTCCAAGTTAATCGATCAAGAGTGGCCAAGGTGAGGCTCATTAGCTGGCCGCAGTTCATTAGAGGCAATTGCTCAGAATTCAGTTCGGAAACTTGTCTTACGCCTCACTGAGCACATCGAAATACTGTCATGGGTTTACAAATTCTGGTACCACACTGTTGAGCCCCCTGAACTTCAACCCTTCTTCGAGCCACTTCAACAAAGCGGCTTACACCACTTGCGGGGAGTTTTACAAGACTCTTTTTCAGCGGGGGGTGTCACTGGGGTGGTGGTTCATATGAATCTATAGTGGCGTTGCAAACACTTGTGAGGATTTTCCGCTGCCTTTTGTCAAGTGCCTGAGTGCGAAATGCGGCTTACCATAAATATTATGATATATTTTATTTGCTGTTTATTTAAGACTGCACCCCAAACCAAGGCCTTAAAATCGGCAGAAAGAAAGAAAAATGTAGATTATTAATTTTAATGGAATTCATTCGTTGCCGGGGCGATGGCAAAGCGCCAAACGTGTTTTCTTTTTTCGTAGCCATCTCATTGCAAATGCAAACAGCCCCCGACGTTATTGTATTTTTGTTGTGTCTTACCCTTCAGGAGAGGCAGAATGAAATTGTATTTTACGCTGATTACCTCGTCAGACAGACGCAGGCACACCCAGCTGTCCTGTCCACGCCCACGCCCACGCCCCCGCAGAGTTTGAGCTTGGGCTAAAAAAGCGAATGTAATTTCATTCCCCTTTCTCGGAGGGCAAACATCCTTGGTTCTTGCTAAAAAAAAAAACCCGACAGGAGCAGGCTGCGGATGTTCCCAGGGTTACGGTTACGGGTGGCAAAAGTCGGAGATCATCCTGCCTTTGAAGGGGGGCTTTAAGAACGCTTCCTTCAATTGCTGGCCCAGAATCCTGTTTCGCTCTTTGTTGTCTGACACAAGATTAAATTTTGCCTTCCTAGAGGAGGTTTAAAGCGTCGTGAATATTTCAGGAAAGCAGCACCTGAAGCCCCACAGGTAGCGCATTATTAATAAGACACAAAGTAGAAACTACATTTCGCTTCCTTATGACCCAAGTAGCCGAGGAAAACACATGGGCTGTCATAATTTACTGCGGTGGAAGCTGCATAAAATATGAACGCTTGGCCTGCTAATTGAGCCCGTCGAAACGGAAGGAAGTTGCTCCTCGACCCCAAAAAACATGAAACGGATACCCAGCAGGAGGTTGAACAAAAGGCCAGGCGAAACGAAACGAAACCGAAGCTCAAAGGAAAACCAAAACCGAATTTTGTATAAATGTTTATGCATTGCCTGGGAAATTCATCAGCTGTCCACGGAGCTTTGCCAGACAGGGCGGAAAAATCAATAAAATTATAAAAGCGTAAATACAAATTGCTGGCTCATTTATAAGCACATATGCAGAAATCATTAAACATAAATAGGTGTCCTATGGTCTTAAAAACGGTAAAACGAGGGAAGTTAAATGGGATACAACTTTTTCGAAAGTATAGTTGGATAAATGCACCAAAGTATTTGCTACTTACTTTCGGTCATCTATTGAAAAAATATAATTACTTTTTTATGAACAGCATACTTATTTTAAGCCACTTGGGTATTTCTTTATGCCTCTTAAAAAGTTTTAGCGATAAAGAATTTCACACGTGTATTTATACATTTTGTTTCCCAGTGAAATTTGTTAGACTACAAGGAACTTTGAGTAAGGAAAATTTTACCAACACATTGATGTTTAATAATATTTTATTACTTCACTATCAAAATAAAATTTATCGTAAGCCGTTTATACAAAGAAGGAAACATAAATATAAATTTAAGCTTTTAAAATATTTTATACATTTATTTTATACTTTCTCTTTTTCCACATTTTGTTAAGATATTTCCTTAAACGTATTTCCTTGTGCTACATTGAATGGTTTGACTAGTGTGGGCTTTATTATAATCAACATGTAGGCGCACGTTTCTGCACTTGACTTGAGCAGCTGCAAACGGGAGTTCGCCGAGCAACCCCTGGTGCTGATAAAAGCCCACCAACCACCACCCCCAGGGTCAAGTGCGGCCACCCACCTGACCCACCGGCCTCCTCCTGTCATTGCTGTTGTTGTTGTTTGGGGGAAAGTACTCATGCATGGAGAAAACTCAAAAATTAAAGTCGCTGGATGGAAAAATAAAAGCAAAGCCCACACTCAGTCGCAAAACATAATTGACTCATGGGCAGCCCGGGGGCTGTTACCATATATAGGTATATGTTTGTATGTTTAAGTGGGTGGGTGATCAGGACAGAAACCCAAGGTTGTCGGGTAGGTTTGGGGCACGGATACACGGACGTGGTCATGAAAATTTAATGATAAAACGAAATGTTTTTGTTACGTCTCGTATGCGCCAGAGCCTCATAAGGGGGCGGCTCTGAACTCGGAGGGTGGGGGCGGGGATGGTGATGGTGTAGTAGCATAAAGTGGGGAGGGGGTCATATTTATACCCTGCACACGTCGCATTTTCATGTTTACTCAAATGGGGGTGGCTGGTCGTCGAGCTCTACAAGGTAGATAAATGTTGAAATTAGATCAGCATTGATAGCAAACCCAGCAGCAATGTTAGCTGAAGGAGATTTTAACACAACACAGCCCTCAAGAACAGGGAGTGCTAGAATTTGTTTAATGGAACCTTGAAGACTGAAAAATCTGAATTTTTTATGGTCTTCACCAAAAAGTATTATTAAGTATAACCTAAACCATTTACTATAGTTTCATAAAAACTCCTGCACTTCAATAGAATTTGTTCAATGGAACCTTTAAGACTGAAAAATTCTGATTTTTTTGTGGTTTTTACCAAAAAGCATTATTAAGTACAACCTAAACCATTTAGGTACTATAGTTTCATAAAAACTCTTGCATTTCAATAGTGCCCATTATATCTTTACCGAGACGATCGTCCAACTCTTTGACTAATATTTCTTAAAAGAACATAAGCTCAATGACTTAATATTTTCCGACCATTCGAACTAAAGAAAAAATTTATACAAAAGAACTTCGCATTCCAGCTAACATAAGTTTTCTGAGGGGTCTTTCACTCGTTCTGTTTCTTTTCAAGTCCTTGCTGATTGCGTGCGAGTTGAGTGGGACCTTTTTGTCTGGGAAAAGCAATAATTATAATTACAGCTTCGAAGAGTGCAACCACGTGGCTCTGAGGACACTTCGCTTCGTTTCACTTGCTTTACAGGGGGCGACCAACTCAAAAAACCACACTTTTAGCTCAAAGCCCACAAATCCAATTAAAGTAATTGCTACACCCTTATAATCACCCTGGACCCACAAATATTCAATGACTTAATTGTAGAATGTACATATACGTACTTTTTCGGTATTTGTTTTATGATTGAAATGTGTGTCCCTCAAAAAGAAAAACCTAAGAAAGAAAAAGAGATATCACCAATCCCATTATCGAACCAACGCAAATGCCACGAACTAATCCTTTAACAATACAACTTCTGTTCACCAGCAGGCAGCCTTTTGCAACACAGAAACAACATTTCAATCATAAAATAAACCCAACTAACCAACAAATCCTAGCTAAGAGTGAGAGAAAGAGACAGAGAGGAGAGAGTGCGAGATAGAAATAAATAAAATAATAAATTGCATCGCAAAAGCGAGACAATCTAAAGCAAAGACTAACGAAATCTTGTTTCTGTGTCGTTAAAGGTTGTTCACTGGCATGCCAACAACTCGTATACCTCCAACTACAACAACCACACCAAAACATGTAAAACCACACAGCAAGAACCACAGTTAACCACAAGCAACGATAAACCACCTCTAGAGGAGAAAGGAGAAAGGCAATTAGCGCAGCGGAAACGGAAGCGGCCACATTTGAAGCGAGCGCTAAGCAATTTCCGGCTGCGACCATGACAGGCCCCCAGATCGCCGAATAAAAAAGCTTTAAGGCCACAAAGAAGAGTACAAAAGAGAGAGAGAGAGAGAGAGAAAAACTTGGCACACCTCAGCGATTATTTAGGAGCAACCGAAACCGAAACCGAACCGAAATGGCCTCATTCCAAATACCTGTTATCAACCTCGAGTTGCGCGAGGTCAAGGGGATTGTGTGGGAGAAGATCCAGGAGCCGGTGAACCAGCGTCGCCTCATCCTGGTGATCGTGTCCTTAGCCCTGCTGCTGGACAACATGCTCTACATGGTGATAGTGCCCATCATACCCGACTATCTGCGCGAGATTGGCAGCTTCGACGATGGGCCCACGCCTCCTCCGTTGAGGGACAACATAACGGGGCAGATCATACCCGTGCATCACGATCACCACGGCCAGGACTCGGCCACGGGTATACTGTTCGCCTCGAAGGCCATTGTCCAGCTGATGGTGAACCCGTTCTCGGGCGGGCTCATCGACAAGATCGGCTACGATCTACCCATGATGATCGGCCTGACCATCATGTTCTTCTCCACGGCCGTCTTCGCCTGCGGAAGGAGCTACAGCGTCCTGTTCTTCGCCCGATCCCTGCAGGGAGCTGGCTCGGCCTTCGCGGACACCGCTGGACTGGCCATGATAGCCGATCGCTTCACCGAGGAGAACGAGCGATCGCAGGCCCTGGGTATAGCGCTGGCCTTCATCAGCTTTGGCTGCCTGGTGGCTCCGCCCTTTGGAGGTGCCCTCTACCAGTTCGCCGGGAAGGAGGTGCCCTTCCTGATCCTGGCGCTGGTTTGCCTGCTGGACGGCCTGATGCTGCTGCTGGTAATGAAGCCGATCAAGGACGCGATCAAGATGAACAAGGAGGTGCAGGACCAGGTGATACCCATCTGGCGCCTGCTGATGGATCCCTATATAGCCGTCTGTGCCGGGGCACTGACCATGTCCAATGTGGCGCTGGCCTTCCTCGAGCCCACCATCTCGCTGTGGATGGAGGACAACATGACCACGGAGAACTGGAAGATTGGCATGGTGTGGTTGCCCGCCTTCTTTCCGCACGTCCTGGGTGTGGTCATCACGGTGAAGATGGCCCGCAAGTATCCGCAGCACCAGTGGCTGATGGCCGCCACTGGGTTGGCCCTGGAGGGCTTCTCCTGCTTCATCATCCCGTTCTGCAGCGGCTACAAGATGCTGATGCTGCCCATCTGCGTGATCTGCTTCGGAATTGCTCTGATTGACACCGCTTTACTGCCCACACTGGGCTATCTGGTGGACGTGCGCTACGTGTCGGTGTACGGAAGTATCTATGCGATCGCGGACATATCCTACTCCCTTGCCTACGCCGTGGGACCCATCATTGCCGGCGGTGTGGTGGAGGCCATCGGCTTCACGGCCCTTAACTTCTTAATAGCCTTCTCCAATCTGGCCTATGTGCCCGTGCTGCGCAAACTGCGCAACATTTACGACTTCAAGCCGTTCGAGAACGAGGCCAACATCCTGATGCAGGACCCGCCCAACAAGGAGTACCAGACCTACGTCATGCACGACCAGAAGCCAGTGGAGGGCGGTGTCAAGAACCACCTGGAGTACGGGCAGCAGTATCAGCAGGAGCAGGAGACCAATCTGGATGGGGAGCAGTACGAGTACCAGCAGCAGCAGCAGGGATACCAGCAATCCGGGGGCTATCAGCAGGACCAGGGCTACCAGCCGGGCTACCAGCCGGGCTACCAGGAGCAGGGCGGCAGCTACGCTCCCCAGGGACAGCAGCCCCGCGTGGCCAATCCCTTCCAGCAGCAGCAGCAGCAACAACAACAGCAGCAGCAGCCACATAGCAGAGCTCCTGGCGCTCCGGTGAATCCCTTTAGGCAAGGATTTTAAACTGTTGCCCAGCCCAGAGCAAAACTCAAGCCCCTAGATTTAAAACGTGTTCTATTTTGTTTGATTCTCTGTTGAATATACTCTATATATATACTCTACACAAAACACATATACATATTTTAGCATAGACATGGTACGTACACTACAATGAGCATGACATGCAGAAAGTTAATACAGCAGCTAGTTAATGCAACGCACCGCACCAAGTTTTGTATCATACACGAATGTTGAAGCCACCAAGTAAAGGCAGTGATGGGAAGGATACACTTTCGTTTTACCTAGGTGGAAACAGGACATAAAACTAGTTGAGGCTAAAGATGACACTTTATCAGAATCCAGAGAAAGTATTGAAAAATAAACTTATTGCTATATTTTTTAAACAGGCAAACAAAAACATGAGAAGGTTCAATTGGTCATTAGTAAGAAGTAAATGTGTATTTTTTTCTCAGTCAAAAATATGAACCTTATGAGCCTCATTTTTTAATTAAACTTTAATTCAGAATTCCTGCACCTAGGTAAACTAAAAATAAAATTCCCATCGCTGGCTCAACGCATATATGCATCAGCATATAGCAGCTATATAGAGCGGTCCGATCGGGCCGCCTATGCCCTATACTCAGTACTCATGCAGCCGTTTTCCTGTCTATCAGTCAGTGAAGCTAGAGAAACCAAAGCTAGTCATAGTTAGTTGGTAAGGGGAGGACTCGGACTCCCGCCATATCAAATATACACATGAATATATCAGATATTATATATACACGCATATATATATCTATATACAAGCTAGATTTAAGCGGTTAAGCTGGCCAGCGGACCACTTTTGCCCGAGTGCCGCCGTCTACAGGCAATGGCATCCATATCGCAGACATATCACAAGTTGCACAAATCGAAACCCTCACCCAACCAACCCGCTGAACGCTGAACCAGAGGAACTCTTTCGGGTGTCGTTGTGGCGGACTTGGTCCGAAAGTGGCTTCCAGGCCAGCCTGGCTATTTGATTTCCGGTTTCGAAATATTTTCGGTTAAACGTTTGTTAACATAAGACACAACCAAGGTAACGATACATATCAGAGTCTCGATGGCTCGCCTGTTAAAATTACCAAAAGTGATATTACTTATTGCTACTAGTCTATACATATATCGTATCATATCGGTAACATACACACCTACTTTTAGGCCGTACATGAACTGTACATAAGATATACAACAACCAATGGAAACAGAAATCGAAATCAATTTGAGATTCAAATTCAAGTTTCATATTTACCTACCAATCAATTATTATTTGCTTGTTGACTCTATGAGCACGTGGGCTGCTCCGATCATGGAACTGCCGCCATAGTAGATCTTCGATAGCATAGCATAAATGTGTGTACCTTGTCTATAAGATAATGATAAACCTAATGAGAAATATAACCGATTATTGTATTGATTAGTTTCGACTGCACCACTTTTAAGGGCAGTTTACTGCCCCTATATTATACACCCTTTTAGCTGGAGCTTAAGATCCACAATATCGATAAGAAAACTGATATTTTATATCAGAATATTTATGTACATTTTTGGAATGTGTTTAGTCACCGATAAAAGTTAATTACGAGTATATCACAGACTTTCTATGACCGTGAACATATCAGTGAAACGGCCATTTCAGAACTGCTGTCAACGCAAGCCCAGAAAGAATATGAGTATCTTATGAATTACGAAAGCAATTGGTTATGTCGCAGTCTGCATAAATATACACTACTTATACCTTTACAGAAATGCACTGATTTTAATGAAGTTACAAATTACGTTCATAGAGTTTTAGAAAATATTTATTCAATATTTATATTTATTTCATTTTCAATGTTGGTTTAATAGCAAAACAAAAATGTTGTCTGTTTTTATGTGTTGCTAGGTTAACATTTTTCACCATTTTTAAATTAAATGCTTTAAATTTTATTTTCATTTGCTTTACTTTTTTACCGACACCTAGATACTCTTAAAATATTTACATAGCTCTACTAATTTACAAAACTGTAGAAATACTCTTAACTATAAAAATGAATTAAACTCATGAAAAAATCTCCCATCAAATGTATCAATTAAAACGAAGGAAAGAAAGTGGAAAAGGATATAAAGTTAAAGCAAACTATTTATATATGAAATCCAAATAAAGTACAGAACAATTAACATAGTCAATAACGTACACATAAATCATTATGTAACATATTAAAAATAGAACACTTGTTTAAGTAGCTAACAATAGAATTTTACTAACAAGTAACCAAACATATAAAATTATAATGAGATTCCCAAAAAGCAATATATAGTTAAGTTTCCTTTGGAATATTCATCTTAAAAACAACAGCGCCAAGCCCAAAAGTAATGTAAAGATTTAAATTATCTTCTTGAACTTAAAATTTAAATTATTATTTTTTGATTGAAAAGTCTTTCAACTTTACATGGCTTTCAGGGCTGGATGTAGATAGATGTGAAATAAATAACAAATGATAATTTCAGGCACTCAAGATTTCAATAGATTGGAGAAATTTAACCAAAGTACGGTAGAGCGCAACATGTATATGAATCTTCCAATTGGGGTTTACAAATATATGTTTACAGCTAAGTAATAACTATCCCATAATGTAGTCAAAGGACGCGATCCTGGAAGGTCGAAAGAGATTAGCCTGAAGGATGAAGTGCCGGCAATGTGTAATAACTTACTAAACAATTAAGAGCAAATGGAACGCATAAACTAAATGTGTTACAAGCATACATAATTATAAAAACATAAGAAGAGATGTACGATAAAATATATATATAAATATACATACATTTATAAAATGAATTATAACACACGATAGCAGTTAATTGAATGGTTATACTCTGCGTATTACAAGTGTTGAATGTTCAATAGCATTATATGAATTATGAATTACACGCAATAACTGTGCGCTATGGATAATTAATGAACAAATTAATTTTTAATATCGAATATGTATTTACTATATGATATAGGGATTTTACCTTGGACAAATACCAGTAGCACACAAAAATAATTTCATATTTTTTCATATGAGAAATGCCTCTCCAACAGTTTCTATGTGTTGTGCGTGTGAAGAACGTTTTAGAAAATTTAATTGTATACCCTAGACAAAATAAAATGAGTTTGTAAGTGAAGCCCACAAAGTTAATGCCGCCACAGTTCAGTTTTGTATTGTATGTACATATATAAGGCATATTGTTAGTTTCGAACGTCTTTTTTGGTCAGATTCAGAGTCAAAGTCAAAGTCAAAGACGAAGTGTTTCAAGTACATACTTATACAGTACAGAGCTAAATTATTGCGAAAGTCTTTGCTATTTGTTTCGGCTAGTGTTATAGACGTTTGTGTTACATATTTTACAATAATATTATTACGATAAACAGTGGAAATTATTATAACAGTTAGGTAAGCAAAAGCAAAACCAGAAGCAAAACCAAAATTTTACCAACTATCCAATTCCCAGTTCTGTAACGTTGCTGTTCAATTTCCAAGTCTATCCATCTATATTCTATACGTAATTATGTTTGTTTCTGAATATTACATCGTTCAACTATCCCAAAACAAAAGTAAGCAATCTATGTGCTATTGCTATGCATATCAAAATCGATGTTCGATGACTTAACACATAGCTGGAGCATATTTTAAAGGCCAGCCAAAGTTCTCCTCTATTATCCAATGTAAACAAAAAGGGAAAATAAGCAGAAACTGCCTCAAACAAAAATCTCCTAAATTCAGTTCGTCGATGTGTGCGGATTTTTCGGAAAAAGCTTAATTAAGAGCTGGCATTGACATTTGCTTCTGCTTAGAAATGCATTTCTGAAATTATTCAAGGGCAAAGAAAAACAAATAAAAAATTCACACACCGGTCTATGAATTTATAAACGTATTTGAACTGTATCAAACGAGAATTTCAAATTGCAGTTGCCTGCTTCTGGCTATGGGGAATGTTATGAATAATGAATTGAACAAGCAGAAAAAATATAACCGAACGTACATTAAAGCATACAGATATTGGCAAGAGCTATAGAGGAAAGATAATGCATTATTACAGAGCGACACACCCAAACACACCCACCCACACCCACACCCATACACACCCAAAACAAACAACACAAAACAAACATGTACTATTGAAATATAATTGTTAACCATGGAAAACCGAGTCTTTTAATGGAAATTGGCAGCCCATCCGATCTGCTAACGAATAAAGCAATTAATTAGGTAATGTGGTGGACACAAAGGACCTTCAAGTCCGATAAAAATCTAGCCACATTGTGTGTACACCTGGAACGGAAACTTTAGCATCCATCTCCCAGCTTTGGGGGCTAGTATATATAGCATATTTACCATCCCGGAACCAACAAAGTTGGGTGGGCAACTGGGGGGAATTGAGTGCGTGCCCTGGGGCCAGAAATTTGTGTGGAAAATGATTTTATGTTTGCAATTTCCATTAGCAACTTTGGCCAGAGTCACGAACAGCAACCTGGTGCCTGGTGCCTGGTGCCAAAAAGTTTCTTTCCTTTTTTTTCGGGGGAGGATGCCCCAGGCTCAAAGGTGGACCACTTCTCGTGTGTATCTGGCTGCTTAGCCGCAAACCGCAAGCCAAGTCAGCAGAATCCCAATCTCCGGCACAATACGAAAGCAATTTACGCTTTCCGCTTGTTTCAATCCAAACAATTACAAGCATTTTCAATGCCTCAATGCGGCAGTTAATTTGAGTTTGGCGCACAAAAGTATGCTAGGCATTTGCGGCGGAAACAGAAAAAGAAAATAGCGCCGGAGAAAATAAGGGGCAGGCCCAGGCCCACAAAAGCGCAATGTACGTACACTTACTATGGAGTCGCCGTGAAACAACGGCGCTAAGACCGTAAAGGATTTACGGCTCAATTGCGATGTGCGTGCGACGGGAGTCACATCCACATCCACCCTTGAATGGAATAAAGCCCTTTACGAGCAGCCAAACCGAACAAAAGGAGGAAAACTCATTCATTCGTCCATTCATCGCTTGTTCCGACATCCGACAATGTTATGACCCCCGGCAGCTTCCGACACTGAGAAAAAAAAGATGAAACTAGTCTTTAAGTACCACATATTTCATTATAAAACTTTTATATTGCGATAACTATCCCTCTTTAATATTATTTTTGGAGCTGTACTTTGATGTACTTAATATTATTTAATATAATCTCATTTTAGACCCAAACTAGGTGTTTACTAAAAGTTTTCAACATGAACTCTTACAGTATTTAATCTACATTTTATATAATATAAACACAGTTCATTTAAACAAAACAAAGAAATGTATTAAAATAATAATGATTTAGGTTTAGTTTTTATTAATATTTATTTATTTGCTAATTACAATTTTTGGCTTTAATTTCAATCTGAAAATATGAACATTCTAAGCCAAATTACAATAGTTTCTGGCTGTTGCCCATACTGTAGTTGAAATAAATTTAAAAGAACATGAGATTGCCTAAACAGTTTTTTTTTTCTGTGTAGCAGCCACCACCAAATGCTGGTACCAGTCCGGAGTTGCGGTTGGGGTTCCCCGCTTGTTCGACGGGTGTTTTATGTAGTCGCAACGTGTCGCGCCCTCTCCGCCTCCTTTTGGGGTGCGGATTTGTTTTGCCTTTTTAAATTCTTCTCCTTCATTTGCTCCGGTTGTTGCCGGCATCTGCTATTTGGACTGGTTCTAATGAGCTACGGTCTTGGGGTTGACTGTTGCTAAATTGGAATCATGCCGGCAGAAACATTATTTTTCATTGGGATTACATTTTTATCGCATTGTCTGACAGGCGGCAGCAGTTGCCTGTCCCCTCGGAAGGAAAAAGGACGAGGAATGCCATGAATTCGAGCGTGATTTTTGCAGCTTAATAATGAGCCCTCGGTTTACTGACGCGTTTTATTGGCCAGCGTTTAAAGTAGGGGCGTGTTGGCCGTAAGCCCGGCATCCTTGGCATCCCGTTAATGTGTGAAATGTCCTCGGCGTAGCCCCAACCCCTCCCCATTATCCCATATCCCCGGCCATTATCATCACGAGGCATCGATCCCTTCCCGCAAAGTTATGGCCCTGCCCAAATCGAATCATGAGTAGGCACGAAAACTGACAGATACGCAGACACGAGCAAATTGAAGCAGACAGCCAAGGGAAAGGGCAGCTTTACTTGGGGGTAGGTCCCCAGATCCGGATCCGGATACGGAACTGTGCTATGTCTGCCTCTGCAGTAGTGCATGAATATCTGATTAGCCGACTGTCTGTCTAATCAGAAATCCTGGCCATCAATCAATCAGTCAATTGGAAAAGTGTCTCTGTAAAGGTATTGAATTGAAGGTGACGCAGACAGATACATTTTTTTTAGCTTTTAGAAAGGAAAATATAGTGCTTACACATTCACTCTAAAAACTTAAATAGGCTATACTTTTTTTGAAAAATATGTAATAATGTTACATAGTGCTATAGTGCTTTTAATAAAAATAGGATAGATTTTTGTAACAATATCTTATATGCTGTAAAAGGTTTATTAAATAACCCAGCGGTGTTAAATATAATTTTTAGGACTTTTTCATACTTTGAGTCAAAGAACTCCCTATCGTCCAAGTCAATTCATATTCATTTGTGAGGCTCATTTTGTGTTTTCCGACGACTGGACAGCAGAAAAGTTTGTAATTGGAATTTATATTTTATACATCAAAGAAAAAGGAAAAGGCACAATAACTTTCCCTCAACTTTTTGTAAATTGATATTTGCTCTATTAAATGAGGGGCTTACCCCGAAAGATAAGCCAGCCTCTGAGCCACGAGCCACCCCAAAAAAGTGGGTCAAACCAGAGCTTTAATTACTTAATTTGAATTTCTCAACGCCGCTTCCTAATACAATTTATTACAATTTGCTGATGGGTATGATGGTATGATGGGTTGCTCCGGACAGGTTACAGTTTGTGGTTGCTTGGGTTCCACCAACAGGAGACAACAATAGAACGGACGTTCAAATTGCCGCCACGTGACTCCATTGTGTGATTACCTCCGCCAACTAGCTGGCTGGGGCATCTTTAGCGAGATAATGAAAAAAGGATAATAAATTGCATTAAATTTGACATCGTTGTGGAGGTGGCGCGTGGCACTCACTAACCCCACTCGTTTTCCTTTCATCCCGATTGCCACAGAACAACTTTTATTAATAACATTATGATTGTCCTCCCTTCGAAGGTGGATGGAGTCGATTTAGCTGGAAAATAGGCAGCTTTTCAAAGTGAAGTGGAGTGCTTCAAAGCGGTCAATGCTTTGACCCTGTAGTGCCTGCTATATCAAATTGGTTTCCCTTCAAGTGGCCAGCAACTTAGATAAGAGCCGTTGTACCCTTATATGTAGAGGGTATTATTGTTATTCCTTCGATTTTCTACTGCGTTTTGAGAAAAGAGTTCGAGTGATTAAATACCAGTGGGATACTTTAATTTGTTATATTTTGTTTTATTATTTTTAAAACTATACCTTCTATTTAAATAATTGTTTTTTAAGTAAACATTTTGAATAGTAATTTTAATAAAATTAATAGTTTTAGATCTCTAAGATTTAATTAGATAATAAAATTACCTGAAACAAACATTAAAAAGTAATAAATACATTCTTGTAATTTAAAGAACTTTCTTACCTGCTGCATGACAATTCGCAAAGACCCCAACCACATGTTTTTTACTCGCTATTTTTCTTTGTTCTTTGCTCAAAAACAAAGATTGTACATACAGGTTGTCAAATTTCCTTCAAATGCTTGACAATAACATTTCAAAGGCCGGACAAATAGCCACTCCCCATATCCATGTGAACTAATACCGGAAATTCGAGCTACTCGAGCGCATTGGCACCGGAAGTGCTCATACAGCTGAATTACTGGAATGACAGCTAAAGTTTTTATGTGTATATCAGGACATTGGGACATAGAAGACGGACAGTGGAAAGGAAATGAGCGGGGCTTTAAGCCCGAGAGTTTTCAGTTTCCGCTGCCCAATTTTATTGCATTCTGCTGGCGGAAACGTGGCCAAGACAATAAACGGCAAACTTGCACGAATTTGTCCGATTCTTATGTGAGTTGGAGGCGGGGCGAGAAACGGTTGTGGGTCATTCCAAACTAAAGTAATTTGAACTGGAGATAAGGGGAAATCAAATCAAGGGTTGGAGAGACCCAAAATAAAAAATATCTGGGTGACACATAAGCTATACATCTTGGTCTTCGGTTGAGCTGTCAGTCAATCGATATCGATAAGGGGGGCCTTTTCGGATACACCCAGCTCTTGAGGCTGGTGACAGTGATTAACTAGTTTGTAGCAGCAGTCTAACACGATTGCGGCGAAATTAGTCAACAATTTAATTTGGTGTTTAACAAGCTAAACAAGTGGTTAATCAGCGATCGTCGCGTCGCGCTTGTTTTCTTTGCTCTTCCAGGATGGAAAGACTCGATTCTGTCGATACCGAAGAAATGGCTCTCCACCGCCGAGTCCGTAGACGAATTCGGATTCCCTGACGTGAGTAAAATTGATTAAACAATTTCGTATTTCGTGTTTCCTCTTTTTCCAGCAAATATTTGCCCAAGGGCTGAGCCGAGCCCGACTGCTACTTGAATAATTCAAAGACAAACACTCGCACACACACACAGGCAGACAGACTAATCCTGTTTGTTATAATTACAAATGCAAATAACGAGCGCTTTTGTATGGCAACGGGAGAGCTCCTGGCAACTAACCAGCCAACCTGCCGCAGTTCGCAGTTCAAACAAGCCGGAAAAACCCAACCTTCCAATCACTCATTCCCGCGAAAAGGTTTTCCCCCTCACTTACCTGCAAAATAAAAAGCACAGCAGCCCCAGCAACCTAAGCAACAACCCCTGAAAAGCAGAATTAGACAACCGGCGGCTGAAAGGGGATCCAATCCACCAGGAGGCTGGGTATTGGATTCAGCTCACCAAAAGTTTCAGTTGCTTTGAAAGCGGAGAACAGACAAAAATCCGGAAGTCAACGACATGTTGACACTTTCAACATTTCAACTGTTTATTGTTAAGTGGAAAGTTGTGTTTTTGCAGCAGGTGCAAGGTCGGTTAATTCATTTGAATAAGAATTATCAGACAGAAGTTATCAATACCAGAACTGTAGTGACCAGCCAGAAATCGATTTAATTCCCTGGGAATTCCTAAAGCAAAACTCTCAATTAAAGTTTTCGTTCGAGGGTGGATAGCGAAAACACGTAAAAAATGTCAAGGATTTCTTTCCCTTTTTTCGTGATTTGAAATTCGGTTCCCCAGGGCATAAACTTTTTGTGTTGCTGCCGGCAAGGAAAGTTTCCATTCAACGCTCGATAATGCCATGCATACAAATGAGAAAAACGGGAAAAATGGGGAAAAGTGAAGTGTCTGAGATGAGTGGAAGTGAAATAAAATTAAATTTGCAGCTCTGCTAACCCCATGGAGAACCCTTTTCCTTTGCAGACTCTACCCAAGGTGCCCGTGCCGGCACTGGATGAAACGATGGCCGACTACATAAGGGCTCTGGAGCCGATCACCACGCCGGCGCAGCTGGAGCGGACCAAGGAGCTGATCAGGCAGTTCACGGCTCCACAGGGCCTGGGAGTGCGACTGCATCAGTATCTGCTGGATAAGCGCGAGGCGGAGGACAACTGGGTGAGCACTGAACTGAGATCACCACGAGGCTTTGCGCTGGAAATTAACAAAAATTTATTTTAATCTCTATATTTTTATATTCTTTGTGTTTTAAATCTTATTTTTTCTGTCTTTGTATAGTGCTTTTTTATAGTTATCTTGAGAAGATAATTATTAGGACTTTAATAATAAGAATGCGTACTGTTAGTCAAGTTACGAAAATATTTATTGCATCAGATTAAAGTAAAAGACATAATTTTAAATACATTTCATAACTTCTTTGCAGCTGATTTTTCCCAAGCGGTTTTAGTTTGTAAATTAATTTTTAAATGTTTGTTAGCTTTTGCCTAAATTCAGCCACAGTTCTGAGACTTGGTTATGCTTGTGTTAAAAATAAAAAGGGTTAATATAATTCATGAAAGTTTTTCAAGTTATTTAGTTTTTAATTATCTTTTCTTTTATTTGTAGATTTTTTGCAGCTGTTTTTTATGGGTGGTTTTGATTTATAATTTAATTTGTAAGATGTTTGCTCTATTTCACTCGACACTTTATTCAGCCAAAGTTGTGGGATTTGGTGTATGATCGTGTAAAACCTATGCCACGGGGGCCGCAGTGACCTGCGGAGGACCGTTGTTGATGATCGGGGCAGTGGGCACCGGGGTCACCGGAGTGGGGACATTGGGGTCGTTGGGGGATGGGGGCTGCGGGATGGCGATGGTGGAACCCGTGGGTGTGGCGATGTCGTCGTTGCCGGCTGGCGTGGTAACAGTGCCAGGACTGTCAGTGGGTGGCGTTGGGATCGTCTGTGTGGTGTTGGTACCTGGTGCCTGGGTGGTTGTGCTAGCGGAGGCGGTGGTTGTAGGAGCCGGCGTGGTCACGGTGGTGGTGGACACGGTGGTTGGGGCAACGGTGGTGGTGTTCGTGGCGGATAAGTCCAGGGGTACGCAGGTAGGCTTATAAGCCAGAGCACTGCAATTGGTGCTCGGTATGTACTGGGAGGAGTCGCAGGCGGAACATCCCTGCATCACATAGCTGAAGTAGTTGCCGCCTGGGCAGGTTGTCAAGGTGGGGTTCGTGGAGCCCTTGCTCAAGCACGCGTAGTAAGTCTGGGCGTTCTCGTAGTTGGGCAGCTGAACACGGCCAGGGCAGACCACGGGATCAATCGTTTCCACGTACTGTGGCGTCTTCGCACACTGCTGGTAGGTCTGGGCGTTGACGGCCACCAAGGCGGCGGCGAGCACAAAGATCACTTTTGGATTGAAAGGAGTGGGTAGGTAGGGGTTATATCCTGGTATCCTGGCCTGCGGTCGGTCTGGTCTGGTCTGCTTACCGGATTTCATGTTCCTGCTGCTGCTTTTGAGACTGGAAAAGGAGGACGTCTAGCTGCTAACTCGGCTCACCGATCACTGATGCATTCCAGCCAGCTCCAAAGCCTTTTTATGCCACATCGGAACATGTCAGACACGTTTAATCAGCCCGCTGGTAGATTAATTCGTGTATTGTCGGGTTGGTGCGAAATTGAAATCAGCAATGCCAATGCCAACCATGGTTAATTGCGCCTTAGATTCGTCGCCCCCGAAGTTCTTTCGCTGGTAATCTCGGCCAGATAAGGTCCGGGGCGGAAACTATTCCGAGTGACTCCCAAGAAGTACATAGTACATAGGAACTTCTCATTCCGTGTGTCGTATCAATTAGCATGGCCGCTAGATCATCTCTCCGGAGTCAGAGATCGCAGTCACCAGCTGACGATGACTTCATGGCATTTTCTTCCGAATTCGAAGTTCTCGGCATTTTATCTCTGGCATGCAGATAGCAGCGTATGTTACTCCACAACATCATTCTGGGGAATCACTGTCAGCACCCTGAAATGTGTTAATTCCCAGAAGAAGTACAAGCGAAAATAATAAAAGTCAGGAAATGGGTTACATTTTAAAAAAACACGTATGACAGGATAAATAGGTTTTTACATTATTTTTATTATTAATTTACGTTTTGCTATATTGAGTTATTTTTGGATAATAATCCCAAAAGATACATTTTTAATTTATTATACCAAAAACATCGTCCTTATCGATTTAATGCTTTTACTACGATTTCATGTTGTACAAATGAAAATCAAAAAAGATTATATCACTTTTTAGGCAACAAAAGGCAGGAGTTTTGACAGCTGTTTCCTATCTTTGCTTCACTTTTTCCTTTTAATTTTTGGAAGCCTAGGCCTATCAAAATATTCCGTAAAAAACAAGAAATCGCAATCAATTACCAATTTGACTCTTTGCGGCGATAAGAAAGTTCTGGAAACAACAAAACCCATTCCCGTGGAGAAATACCAACGAAAGTCAGTTGCCAGTTAGATATTTAATTACTTGAAGTTGCTATTTAGAGTAGTGAATGGAATTCCGCTTGCTGAACGATGTTCATTGAACTGGCGATATGGGTTAGGGTTCGGGGCTTTCAGGATCTTAGGCGGTGGCTGTGGCTGGCTTCTTCTGGACCTTGCTGGGAGGAGTTGGCTTCTTGGCGGCCTTCGCTGGAGTAGGAGCAACTGGCTTCTTGGCGGTGGCTGCCTTGGCGGGTACTGGAGCCGTGGGCTTCTTGGCCGGCACCGGGACGGTGGGCTTCTTCACCTTCGAGGGCACTGGTGCCACGGGCTTGGAGATTTCGACGGTGGGTGGGGTGGCTGGCTCCGGAGCTGGGGTGGGTGGAATAGGGTGGACCTCGACCTCCTCCTCGTGGTGCTCATGGTGACCGTGGTGCTCGTGGTGCTCGGGGGTCTCGGACTCTGTCAGGACATGTCCGGAGATCACTGGCGGCGCATCCTCGACGACGTGCATGGTGATAGGGGCAGCGGTGGGCAGAACATCCATGGGAGGAGCGGGAATGTAGTGGGCGGGCGAGGCGCACTGCTGGAGGACGAAGGTAAAGACCTCGCCGGCTGGACAGTGGACAGTCAGCTGGGCGCCATACACACTCTGGCACACATAGTACTCCGAGTTGCTGTGGTAGCTGGGCCAGCGGATGCCGATCTCGTTGCGGGTGCACTGCAGCTGGTAGTCCATGCGGGCCTGGCCCAAAGCCAGCAGGCTCAACAGAGTCAATGCAAAAACTAGCAGGACAAGGAGTCAATTTTAAATATCAATAAAGGTTCTGACTCATTGAGAGACCTCTGCAGAACCTACCTTTCATCTCGTAGCTGGTTCCTTTGGTTATCCGTGAATGTTCAAGGGAACTGTGGTACTGCTCTGTCAATGGCCCAGTTGCCATCATTTATACCACTTCGCATCTTGCTATCAGCGATCACTAATCAGCTATCAGCGATCTTCGCGTGATTTTTGTGATAGGCGTGCGAGCCGCTCCCAAAAATTCTGCCTTACCAAAAGTCGAAGCTAATTGAATTTGTGTCGAACACGGAGCGGAAACACCTTCTTCTAACACGTTTTTCATGTCTCGACCTTGCCCGAAAAAAAAAGACCAAAGATCCAAATTTATCTTTTTATAAATGTTCATCAATGTCAATTTGATGTAATTTTAGTCTAAAATAGAAATTTAATTTAAATATATTAACCTTATTACAAAGACAAGGAGTTTTTGATACCAAAGAGTTTCTCAAAAATTATGTGTAGCCACTATCAACTTTAAATTTAATTTATATTTTTTATATGAATTAATCAAAATAAATTATAAAGCTAAGTTTTGTAATTTTTAATATAATAAAAAAAAGCTATAAGCTTAAATTAAATTAGAGCTGTTTATAAAATAAACTGTTGGGAATATAAAAGTATTTGTTAGGGTAAGGGTTACATTTTTAAAAATCCTTTTTTTTCATATATTGTTAAATAAAAAAAAATTTTTAAGGAATGTTTTAAATTTATAAAATCATAGTTCTTAGTTTATGTTTTGTCCGTTGCTACAAGCAGAGGTCCTTAGCTTAGAATGCCTTATCTTTTAAGTTTTCGTATAGTCAAAAGCTCATTAAATAGCAGGTTAGCATCTTAAATTATAAAACTCTCGTTTTTTGGCAGGCCTACTACTACTGGCTGAACGAGATGTACATGAACATCCGCATCCCCTTGCCGATCAACTCGAATCCGGGCATGGTGTTCCCGCCGCGTCGCTTCAAGACGGTCCACGACGTGGCCCACTTTGCCGCCCGGCTGCTGGACGGGATCCTGAGCCACCGCGAGATGCTGGACAGCGGAGAGCTGCCGCTGGAGCGGACTGCCTCGCGGGAGAAGAATCAGCCGCTGTGCATGGCCCAATATTACCGCCTGCTGGGCTCCTGCCGTCGTCCAGGTGTGGAGCAGGACTCGCAGTATCTGCCCTCGCGTGAGCGCCTCAATGACGAGGATCGCCACGTGGTGGTCATCTGCCGCAACCAGATGTACTGCGTGGTCCTCCAGGCCAGCGATCGCGGAAAGCTCTCCGAGAGCGAGATCGCCTCCCAGATCCTCTACGTCCTGAGCGATGCCCCCTGTCTGCCCGCAAAGCCCGCTCCGGTGGGTCTGCTAACTGCCGAGCCGAGGAGCCGATGGGCTCGGGATCGGGAGCTGCTGCAGGAGGACGAGCGCAACCAGCGCAACCTGGAGCTCATCGAGACCGCTCAGGTGGTGCTCTGCCTGGACGAACCGCTGGCTGGGAACTTTAATGCACGCGGCTTCACCGGAGCCACGCCCACTGTCCACAGGGCTGGGGATCGGGATGAGACGAACATGGCCCACGAGATGATCCACGGCGGAGGCAGCGAGTACAACTCCGGAAATCGGTGGTTCGACAAGACCATGCAGGTGAGGTTATTTATTCGATTTTATGTACATCAATTTTTTAATTATTGAAAAATTGCTGAGCTTTTGATTTCTAACAATTCACGATATTACGCATACGCACAGTCTACAAACTATGAAAATAAAGCCGAAATGGGCTGATCAATTTTATTTTTTAAAGATTAGCTTGATCATTTTATTATGTTAATACCAACCGAATCCTCTATGATATAATATTATTCTATAAATTTTGATTACATTTTTGATCCTGCAGCTCATTATTTGCACCGATGGAACTTGGGGCCTGTGCTATGAGCACTCCTGCTCCGAGGGCATTGCTGTGGTCCAGCTGCTGGAGAAGATCTACAAGAACATCGAGGATCACCCGGCCGAGGACAATGGGCTGCCGCAGCATCATCTGCCGCCACCGGAGCGCCTCGAGTGGCATGTGGGTCAGCAGCTGCAGCTGCGATTTGGTCAGGCGTCCCAGAGCGTGGACAAGTGCATCGATGACCTGGACTTCTACGTGTACCGCTACCAGAGTTACGGCAAGACCTTCATCAAGTCCTGTCACGTCAGTCCGGATGTGTACATCCAGCTGGCCCTGCAACTGGCCCACTACAAGCTCTACGGCCACCTGGTGGCCACCTACGAAAGTGCATCCACCCGAAGATTCCTGCATGTGAGCAAATTACATAAACAAATTGTTTTTATCTTTTCATGTAATTATTTTCTATGTAATCCGTTTCAGGGTCGCGTGGACTGCATCAGAGCCGCCAGTTCAGAGGCATTGGAGTGGGCCAAGGCCATGTGCCAAGGTGAGGGCGCCAACGTTCCCCTGGAGAGCGATCGCGAGGACGAGGAGCAGTCACGCAAGGTCAGGTTTAGCATTTACAGTGTGGGTATTCCAGCGCATACCCACCCCCCAGGGATAAGTAACTTATTTTCCCACTCCCCCCCACAGAAGGACCATCTGCGCGAGCTATTTCGCTGTGCCGTCGCCCGCCAAACGGAGGTGATGGTGAAGAACATCCTGGGCAACGGCATCGACATCCCGCTGCTGGGACTTCGGGAGGCCAGTGTGGAGGTCACAGGCGAAATGCACGAACTGTTCAAGGACGAGTCCTACAACATCTCGCAGTGCTTCCTGCTCTCCACCAGTCAGGTAGTAACGGTCCATCAGGTCCCGGTCCCAAGCCAACCAGCACCACCCTGCACTCTTTCACCTCTGCACCACCTAATCAATTCTTGCACCACAGCACCACTGAGCACGTCCCAGCTGCACAAGTAGGTATCAGCTAGAATGATTGACTTGCTAATCTCGGTTTCAAATTTTAAATAACAATCAAGGGAATTTGAGGATGTTTAAAAAAGCTCAAGACTGGTTCTAATGCATTTTTGGAATACTCCCAGGTGGCCTGCACCACGGACAGCTTCATGGGATACGGCCCGGTGACGCCACGTGGTTATGGCTGCTCCTACAATCCACAGCCGGAGCAGATCGTCTTCTGTGTGTCGGCCTTCTACTCCTGCGAGGACACGAGTGCCTCGCGCTACGCCAAGTCATTGCAGGACTCGCTGGACATCATGCACGACCTGCTGCAGAATTAGGATCATTGATCAAAGGGCAACCAAAACATATCAGTAAATGTACCTTAGCAGGTTAGCGAACGAAACTAAGTAAGTAAGTGTAACTAGCGACCGCCCGGGCGTTTCATTTGTGACCAAGCACCACCAAGCGAGCCACCCAACGAGGGGTGGAACACTGATCAGAGATCGAGAAGGATAACGATAACAAAATCGAAAACTAATGTCAATCACTACCATGTTGAGACAGAACTACATATACGCAACCCATTCGCTTTACATATCCGTTCACCTAAGTATCCTCGTAGTTGGAATTAGAGCAACTCTAGTCAATTAAATGTTTTAGAGCCATTTTATGCGCAAACTGTTAGTGCTGTTATCTGAGTGTGTTACTTGTGCAATATTCATTATGAGTGTTATACTAAAACATATGCTAACTAAATTAGCTGAGCTTACGAACTTGTTTACCCTACTGTCTGCGAAATGTGGATCGCAAGCCCACAAGTATGCAATACTTTTTGTTACGAGAGTTGAGTTTAAAATTCGTGCTGTAGACGTTACAAAAGTTACTAGCTAAAACAAATACTAAAAGTACTCTCTATGCTTGTTACTGAAATTTCGTTGTTGTTCGTTTGAAAAATTATTAAACAATTATATAGAGTCTGTTGAGATGTTTCCACATATATTCGTGTTTTAGAGAGCAAATGGTATACCGTAACTGAAGGCTTTTTGGATGAATATATGTAAATGTACAACCCATTAAAAATGTAGAGGAATATATAGAGAATATCATGTACGCGTATAGACTTGAGACGTAACAATACATATCAATAAATTTATATACACCCCAAGGAAGGCGAAGAAGAGCAGTAGAAGATGCCCCCACGGCAGAGGACGATGGAAAGAAATAGATATATAACCTATATATGTTTGTCTGTTCAAACCGTTAGTGAAAAGTTTCGGTAGCACTTCGAGGCTATCAATATTCTACAAAAATATATACACAAATATTATACGTATGTTATTTACAAGAGAAATTATAAGAGAAACGTTAAAGGACAACCAGATACATATATCGAACTAGTTGCTGTGTTCATTGTTGCTATATATGTATGATTACCTTCTAAACTGTTAACCGAACTATCGCCACAAACTATCCAACTATCTATCCTGTATTTGATCTATGTACTATTACGTTACCTTACTGTTTGTCGTTAAGTTTGACTTGTTTCGATGGCCAAGAGCCCCAATAAATGTATGCAAAAATAATCACCAAGCGAATAAAATGAAATAAATGCATTACAAATCAAGACCATTATTCCTGACCTACAATTGATCTGCCTGTGAATGAAAATACTCCAATATATGTATGTTGATTTGCGTTAGGTGTGCGTCTGCAGAGGCTAAATTTGTCATGGTTATATTTCATGGGTACTTCCAGGAACAGATAAATCGTCTTCCGTTAAAAACAGTTAGTCCAAATCGGCGTTGCGCAGTTCTTAATATCCAAGTGGTAGTGCCGATAAGGGACGAACGATAAACCATTACCAGATAGTCTTCTGGAAAATTTAATTAAATATTAAGTATTATCCACATGGCCACGCGGCTCGCAATAAAAAGCCCTGGACGCCACCGACCGTCCAACAGTCTTTACCGCTCCATCAACATGAAGTGTAAGTATATCAAAGGATTTACATCCAACAATATCTGTGGACTATTCGCCTAACGCACTCAACTCGTTGCAGACTTCAACTTCCTGCTCAGCCTCTGCCTGGTCTTCATGCTGTGCTCCTCGTGGGTGGCGGCCTTCTCCAGCCTTTCTCCCCCGGACCCAACACCGCCCGTTGGAGACCCCTCCGATGGCACCGGTAGCTCCGTCGCAGGACCCCCGAATGCCGCAACCACGAATGCCGTGCCAGAGCTGACCACTATGTATCCTATGTACGGTGATCAATAATGTGCGCATTAAAAATTCAACTGCAATTATAGTTTAATATGCGTAACTTTCACTTGCTTTAAATGATTTGGGATACGGTACGACAGGCTTTTGATTACTTTATACGCGATATATATTGTCCAACATAAAACTAGGCGTGGCCTATTAAATAATCGACATTCACATAACTAGACACTAAACAAAATGCACACCGTTTTACATATGCATTATATGTAGGGGTGAGCCAAGCTAAGCACCAGGCCGCGATTAGCTGGTCGCCACATTCCGCCTGAAAGAGCCTCGGACCTGCATCTGCAACTGCTCGCTACTGCACTCGTCCCGTCCGTACTGCACAGAAATTCAAAGTCAATAAACAAGTATTTAAAAGTTTAATAAGCAGTCTACAGCATACCTTGCAAAAATTGTGCTCCAACAGTTCCACGGCTGTTAAACGCTGTTTGGGGTCGTGCTGCAGGCAGTGATCGACGAAGTCGTGTCCCTCCTGGGAGAGGCTTTCCGGTGCCTGTGGCTTTTCGCCCATGCCCACCTTGAACATGATCTGGAAGTTGGAATCAAACTGAGCCCAAGGACGCTGAAAAATAAGAACAAAAATATGTTTATCATTAAACGATGATTTAAGATTAATATATTTTTTGTTGGCAAGAACCTGATCATTTATATTCACATATTTTAAAAATGATTCCGTTTGTTTAAGTGTAATGTATTGAACGAAAAAGTATGATAAATACTTTCTTTATAACATGGAAATCAGAAAATTAAATACAAAAAGTTTGTTAAAGAATTAAAAAACTAAACTTTTTCTAAAGATAAAACTTATTGGTAGAAGTAAAAAGGTCAAGTAATCAACAAATATCAAATTACTCTGCGGATTGTCATCAAGGACAAGTGATTGGTAGACTTGGAAATTTAGTTAGAGCAAAGGTCAAACAACCCAACATTGTGAAATGGGCAGCACACGCCAGTGCGCTGTCATGCTTATCTGTAATGTGAAGCACTCACCTTGCCCGAGGCCATCTCGACAACCACGCAGCCCACCGACCAGATATCGGCGGCCCTGCCATGCCCATCGCTGTTGGTCTTCGTAAACACCTCCGGTGCCATGTATGCCTGCGTGCCCACGTAGCCCTGCAGCTCGCCGGGCACAGTGGTGTGTGCCTGGATCTTGACCGCTGATCCGAAGTCGCCCAGTTTTAGGCTGTTGCTGCCGTTCATGAGAAAGATGTTTGCAGTCTTGATGTCGCGGTGCACAATGCCGTGCTTGTGCAGCTCAGACACGCCCGCTAATAGCTGGGCGGTAAAGCGACGGGCCAGCGCCTCCGGCAGCCCACCGGTCAGCTCCACCAGCGACTCCAAAGTGCCCTCGGAGCACAGCTCCATGAAGATGAGAAGCTCTTCGCGATGCACCTCGATGCCGTAGTAGCGCACCAGGTTTGTGTGCTTGATTCCCTCCAGAATCTTCAGCTCCTCGGCCACGTTCTTGAGCGCCCGCGTCTCACCCGGCTGGATAGCGATTTCCTTCATGGCCATCAGCTCTCCCGTGTTGTTGTTCACCGCCGTATAGACTTTGCCGAAACGCCCCTGGCCGATCTTAATGCCCCGATGCCAACGGAAGTGGACGCTACGCGCCCTTATATGCACTTTGTCGCTGGAGTTCAGGGACTTCACCTGCCCAATGAGCCGGCGCTCGCGCAGATTGTCCTCCAGATCAAGATCCAAGCGGTTCACCGCATCTCTTACTCGTTCCTGCCGCAGAGCCAGCGGTGTGCCCTCGATGCTGCCCTTTCCAGAAGAGGCGGGCGTGGGAGGGGTCTGAGGCACCAGCAGGCGCAGCTCGCCATTGGGACTCCTTTGGCACGGAGTGTCCACATAGTCAGCACTGTCCACAGAACTGTTTCCGGACTGCTGCAGCAGATCCTCCCTTAGACTAAACTGCGGATGCAGCAGCTTGTTGTATGGCGGCGACTGCAGCGGTGGCGTGTTCGGATTAAGCACAATACCCGCCGACATGGGAGTCCGCGTTGGTGTCCGAGAGCGCGAGGTGGCCGGCGAAGAGGTCTTGCGAGTGCGTGGCGATGCCTTTTTCTTGGCAACCTTCTCTGGCTCCGAGGTGATGCCGATCACGTGTGAAATGCAACGGTCCATCTGCTGCTTTAGCGCCTCAAACTGCTCCTCGTCCAGGTGCTGGGTGATCTGCGGATCACAGGCAAGAATCAGAAACTCCAGACCCTGGGAGGCCCAGCGGGGACGCATGCCGCGCCCACGTTCGCACCGCTCCATTACGAAATGCATCCACATCTTAGCGTACGCAATGATGCCCAAGGCCAGGTCTACCGTATGGGCACCGCTGTCCTTCTGGTCCATAATCCGCTGCTCGAACAACCGGATTACATCCTTGTGGTATTCGAACCCGAATTTGTAGCCCTGATGCAGGATCTCGCGGGTGCGCGACAGCACAGCCTGCTTATCCTGTTCGTCCAAGTCCCGCATGTTGCTTAAGCAGCAGCGATTCTGCACGCCCTCGATGATCGCAGTCAGCTTGTTGCGCACCTGCAACACGTCCTGCTGCAGCAGCTTGAACGCCTTCTTAACGTCCGAGCATATGAAATCGTGCTGCTGATTGGCCACGTCATGCTCGTAGTGCTCGCGATGGAAGTCCGTCGTCTCCACGTCGCGGCAGAAGGTTTTGGCGAAGAAAAGCACCTTGATAGAGCGCTCCCGCTCCACGGTAAGGAGCGATTGCGTCTCCCGGCAGATTGTTAGCAGCTGCCACTTGACCTCCTCGTTGTCGTCACTCTCGGCGGTGCCCTCGATCTGCTGGTCCAGCTCCACGGTGCGCCTGACCAGCCGCTCCGATATATTTCGCAACAGCTTGCTGATGATGCCGCAGAACTTTTGAGATGCTAGCGTGTGCATACCCTTGATCATGGGACTGATGAGCTTGGTAAACATCCACTCCTTCTCGAGCACTGACTTCTGGTTGCCCTCCGGAACGGCAACCAGCACCAACTGATCAATGTAGTCCAGGTACAGCTCAAAGGTCTTTCGCACCGTCGCGTCGTAGTGGTTCAGAATGCTGATGTAGCTGCCCAGCTCGGCCTCATTCTCCACCAGCGCCGTGGTTATGTGCCGCTGGTAACGCTCCCGATGGGTCAAGGCCAAGGTCAGGCCCTCCCTGAGCTCCTTCATCAGCTGCTCCAGACTGAGGGGGTTGGGGCGCACGGGTCGCGTTTCCAGACGCATGCGCAGAAACTCGTGCATAAACTGCAACGGAATGCCGCTCAAAAAGACGAAGGTGGGAATGTACGAGGGCAGATTAATTGATTGCGCCTCCTCGCTCCAGTAGCCGTAGGTGCGCAGCTCCACGACCTGCTCGCGGCTGATTTGCGGATCTAGCCTCGGCACGTCCTCCTCAATGGCCTCCGCGTCCAGCTCGTAGTCAAAGTCTTCTGCTCCGGGCTTCTCCAGGGCAATGTGCGCCTTGTACAGCGCCACGTTGTGCAACTTGTGAAGGAATGCTAGCGACTTGGCCAGTCCACGACTCTTGAGAACGTTCTCGATAAACTTGCGATACAGCCCCGTGGACTGCTCTCCGGTGCCGTTGTTGTAGTTACCCAATGGCTCCACGCTAAAGATGTTTATGTCATGCATGGATCCCTTGCGCATGTGACCGTGTGAGCACTCGCTGGACAACTGACTGATCTCCGTGGAGGTGGATCTACAAAAGTAATTTAGGTATATTTTCTTTTTACAGAATTGGGAGACCATCCACTTACTCATTACTGCTCGATGTCTCGCCTGGCACATGGGTGGCATCGTTAAGCATGAACTGCACCTTGGGACAGGGTGTGACACTTCCGTTGCGAAAAGGTTTGCGCGAGGCCACACTGGGGGGCTTGGATGAGTCCATCGAGTTGACAGCCGAGTCATCGTTCTCCACACCCGAGGCAGATGAACCACCACTATCCGAGGCGATGTAGGAGGAAGTGCAGACTGGCCAAGAAAACTTCTCATCCTGCAGCCTGCAATCAAATCATTCAATTACAATTTATACTGACACCAACAACATAAGAGGTATTTTGTTTATGATATGATATTCTGACATGATATGCCCAAAAAGGTTAAAAAAAATCATCTTTAAATCACCTTGAGATGGACACCCTTCTTACCTGGCCAGAATCTTTCCCAGAATACTGAGCTTGAGCTTGTTCTGCTTGGTAATGTTGTACCACAAGCACATGGACTTGATGCGACCCACGAAGCTCTGTGACTTGTAAATGGGGTGCAGGGCGCCCATGGCCTGTGAAGAGGGGTACAGGGCTTCGGCGGCTTCCAGGCGCGACAGCATGCCCTCAACTTCGCGCAGCGCCAACTCCTGATGATCCATACAGTCCTTGCAGTACAGAGACATGCAGCCTTGGCACATCTTGCTGGGCAGCGGAGCTGAAAGTATTTTTAGATTGTAAATAAGGGTTCGCTTTAAAAGAACTTTCAGACTTACAGCTGGCATTTGAGTTGCTGTCGGAATGGATGCCGCTATCCAGGCTGATCAGACTCGGCTCGCGGCGGTAGCGCGGCTGGAACTTGTAGCTGATAATGTGGGTGAGCAGCTCAGAGACGCCCTGCCGCGCTTCGAAGAGGTACTTGTCCTGCTGCTCCACCGTCCTGTCGGCCTGCCAGGCCTGCAGTTCCAGCCAGATGAGATCCTTCAGCTCCGTCTGCCACGTGTGCTCCTCCTGGGACAGCTTGGCCTCCTGTCGGTCCACGCTGCCCAGCTTAATAAGGTTGGCGAACGTCTCGTGGAAGTCCTTTCGCTTTCCTAGTCCAGCGGTGGCCCTTCCATCGCTCCTCAACATACCGGCGGGGAGTTGAGCTGCAAAAGCCAACGGCGGAGCCGAGGAGCGATAGCCAATTGGCCTCGAGGACACGCAACGGTAGCGGTTGCAGCTCTCCACCACCTTGGAGGCAATCCGCAGAGGGAGCGGCGCCATCGCCTCCGAGCTGAGCGGCATGATCTGGTCCAGCGACTCCAGCGGGTGAGCGCCTTCGTGAAAACTGTTGCCCCGCGGAGGTGCAACCGCCGTCGTTGCCAGCGAGTTCTTCATCTCGCGCTCCGAGTCACGGAGCAGCGACTGCAGCCGCTTGTCCGTCCGCTTCCCTTCATCATTGACGAACATTTCGTTGAGCAGGGCGCAGTCCATGGTGTTGCGCCGCAGGACACGGGATCGGGCCATCCGAACACCCTTTTTGGGTGTTCCGCCCACGCTAGCAGGTGAATCTGTGGAACTAAAATAAAAAGGTTAGAAAGGTAACGAAAAAATGTATCATGTTAACCCACATCTGACTTCATTATGAAATCTAAAAGTTGACCTTTTTAAAAAATAAATAACATGGGAAGCTTGTGTAAAAGCGTTAAATGAATTTTTAGGTTGAAACAAATTGGCAGAAATTAAATTACAAAATTATGTATGTATGTAAGCTAACATACAACCAAACTTTTACTTACTAAAATGTAAGTTTACATATTTTTTTTGTATTTCTCAGGTAATTAAATATTATATTAAAAAACTGAAAACTAATTAAAGCTGGTTTTAAAAGTTGTAGTCTAAAAAACTAGCCATTTAAAACTTTAAATTTAAATTGTAAACCTTTTTGTTAAGAAGATCAAATTCGACATGTTGGACTTAAAAGTTCCTTTTAGTGGATTTATGCTCAACAAACCCATTCTTTTACCCTTCAAATTTTTTTATTGTTACTATCCCATAATTTCGAGTGTCAACTGTGGTTACAGAGATGACATCAGCCATAGAGATGGCACTATCAGGTGGAGCATATGGTGGCATATGGCCAGTAAGTGCGTCTGCTTTCGGCACTAGTGCGGATCACGCGGCTAGCACGGACGCAAACCCTTATCGCATCCAGTTTGAAATCATAAATCTAATTAAGCCCATATGGAGCAGCCCCAAAATTGATTGTGGATACTCACGCTGCCACATTGACCACCTTCTGCTTGCGTTCCCAGTCGCGGTTCTTGATTTTAAGCCTTGTCCTCGGTGGGGTGGTGCCGAACGCCTCGTAGTGGGCGGCCAGCTCGTCCTCGGATGCCATATCCTCCTCGAGAGCTCCAATCCTGCCCCCTGCCATCTGCAGGGGCCGCGAAGGAGTCTGCTTCACACGGTACTCCACTCTGCAAGATACGGATACGCATGATGAAAAGGATGGATGTCATGGTTCATGGTTTATTTGCACTTATCAAGGGCCAGGGGCTTGCCCTAATTGTTTCGCTAATTGCAACGGCGGACAAGTGCCGCCTAATCGCCGATAAGTCAAATAAATTCAACGGCTGCACTCAGGAAAAAAATTATGTCGATATGTAAAACACTCTCCAAACTAATTTTTTAGCAATGGTTTTCAAAAAGTAAGGAAATTAAATAAAAAGACATTCCTAAAACTAATTATATCTGAGTCAAGAATTACTTTATAAAGTTATCGAAGTATTTCTTTTCATTTAAGAGTTGGTTGTACATATGTAGTACATTGTCTATTTGAAATTGAAATAAAAGGATGTCAAAGAGGTTTTCTTATGTGTATCACATGCAAATTTCATGGTAAAATCGGAGAGAGTGACGTTTTGGTAGGATCATTGTTATCTAATCAGGTCGCTGCTGGGGCTGCAGACAGCCGCTTGTCACGCCTGTGATTATGCTTTAATTTGAGCAGAGTTTTGATTTATTCCAGGCCAAAAAAAAGGCCGACATTGGCGGGTAATTACTCGTGTGATTGTTGAGCAAATCGCGCCACACTCTTTCGTCAGCCCATTTGCGAAATTCACTCACTTCTTTCGACGCATTTTGCGTGCAAGCTGGGGGGATCACAGTTGTTTGTTGGGTTGGTTGGGCTCCAATAACTCCAAAACCGGCGGCAATCAGCGAGTCGCAACGAGGCGAGAGCACTTTAGAGTAAAGTCCTCTTGTTGATAGTGTGCAGCGGGTTCAAACTTTGTTGTTATAATCGCTGCGATCGGGGGCTGTTATTACTTTCAGTCTCTCCGGTGGGTGCCAGAGCGAGATCGGAGTAGCCCCACCAATTTATGTACATCTAATTGCACGGCACGGAACACTCCGGGGACAAAAACAACGGAACGGAACGGGCAGAGAGCAAATAAAAAGGCAGCGGCTCACAATTACAAGCTGGCGGAGAGGAGAACTTTAGCCAGCGAACGATGACTGGTCGTGTTGGGTTCCCAAACCCCAAGCCCCAAGCCCCGGTCTCCGGTCACTGAAATCTTTTCCTCTGTGTTTCTGGTGGGGGTTATGCACTATCTCCCACTTTTGTTCTGGGTTTATCACAGCTGGCAAACAGGCGGCAGAAGTTCGCACGCCTCGCACCGAACCCTTTCGAATTTCATAACGCGGAACACTGAACACTTGCCGCCGCAACCAGTCAATTTATTAGCACTTTTAACAAGAATATACCCCATCGATTCGCCAACACGTATAGTATACGGATCTGTATATAACTTAAGCGAATGTGTGCCGCACACGACCGATGGAGCGGTGTCGCCCCCAAAACCAAAGCGACGACTGCTGTTTACTGCGAACCGCGGAGAACTGAAAGCGCGAGCGACTAGCGGCCGACGCATCCGATTGTTTACCGCCATCAGCGGAGAGCAACTAGTGGGTGGCTACCCCGAAACAGTGAAGCCTTTTTAGCCATTTTCTAACTAAAACATGTCGAATATTTTGTTGTAGCTTAAATCTATTGAAAATTTTCAAAAGTTGGTAAAAAAAAATAACTTAAATTCGACACTATACTATCAATTTGTTCAAATTACAAAAGTGATTTCTTTAATTCGCTGGGAACAATCCTAGATGTCTTTATCTTGGGGACTATATTGATTAATCAATAATAATAATAATAAATAACCTTCAGCTTACTTCCCAATGAAATACAGCCAATTTGTCAAATTACTAACAACGAATACAATTTGTAAACGCTGCATTAACATGCTGCTTTAAAGGTTATTATCTTTACTATCAATTGTAAATAATAACACTTTTTTGTAGTCGATTTTAGCTTTTTTTTGTGGCAGCACAGAGAGCAAAAGAGGTGGAGGGGCAGTGTGGGGGAGGTAAAGAGCGTATAAAAAAGTGGTCTCTCGACCACAACGGGTCAGACAGAGAGAGAGATAGAGAGATTTGTTGTGGAACGCAAGTGGCAATCTGATCGATTGTGGGCCGCATTTCTGTTTGTTTGTGGTTTCCAATTGGCTGAACCGCGCGAATATTTATTATTCATTTATGGGATTTTATTAAGTACGCGCTCATTAGGTAATTAGCTGTGTATTTACTTAAACAGAGAGTTGAGTGTGGGGGCAATGTATACCAACATGTTTTCTCCAGACGAAAGAGGTTCCCCGGGAAATCGAAACAATTGATTGGGATTCAGTCAATCTGTTTGTTTCGAATTGTGTGAAAATCTAAGCCATTATTTACAGGCACAACAGGCTTGTTCCGCACCGTCACGTGACCAACAGCGCGTATACTTTATATTCATGTGGTCGTTGTGTACATAAGTTGCACATTCGCACCGTGGTCCCAAGAGGGATAGAACAATTTATAACAAGATCGGTTCGATATGCGTAATCAATCAATCAATCGCGGTAGCCCAAGTGATCCAGTTTTTATTTAATAACAAAAATCTATAAACAGAACCGTCATTCCCATTTTATTTTACAACGCTCTTAAGAATAAAAAATATAGAGTTTGGCTTATCATTATCATTAATTTAAGTCAGTAATTGTAAAAACCATGATAACAACATGACCTTAGTTTTGTTTAAATTCACAGATAATTACATAAAAGATCTAATAACTATAATGTTTGTACTATCTTCTTGAATAAACATGGCATTTAAAAACACATTTGAAAAAATCTAAAATTACTGTTAATAGCAGGGGCACGTGTGTGAGGTTGTGTGGGTGTGCGCTATGCGGAAATGTTTTCTGTTTGTGTATGAATGTATACAGGCCATAATTATGCTTATCAAACACACGAAAAACCAAAACTGATTGTACCACACGCATTCCAGATTGCCCAAAGAGCTAGAGAGAGAGAGAGCAAGTTCAAGTACAAACGTTGCAAGAGCGCGATCGTGCAGTCTCTCTTACTCTCTCGGCCAAAAACAGTTAAGCGAGACCTTCGGTATTGGAATTCCATTCATTTGGCTAGTGACACAAAGCTATGAAAACTCAAGAAGAAAGCGAATTCGATTTCAAAACAGAATAACGAAAGAGGTTACAAAGCAGAGTGGGCAAGCGCACGTACTAAACGCGTTTTAACTTCCAAACGTCCCCCTTTTCCTCCTCCTTTTCTTGCCCCTAAAACAGGTATGCGAGTTGAAGAAGAACAAGATTGGCGGCATCAAAAGAGAGACAAAAAAGAGAGAGAGAGATGGAGAGCAGTAGCAGACACATAAATTTCACACAATTTCACTTAATTTTCAAAGGAACGAACAGGTGCCAAAATAAAATTGATGTTTGCAGCAAATTTCCTGCTAACATACGACATTTGCTTTTCCTGCGAATCCGTCATGACCACTCACCCACCCCATGAAAATCACATCAAATTTAAACACATTATGAATAAGCCCCGCGAAAAAAACAGCGGAAAAGGTAACCGTAATTCTCCTAGCTAGGTGTGTATATGTATGTCTTATCAGGCCACCGTCAGCGTTATCAGCAAATATCTTCCAAGACTTGCGGGCCAACACAAACAAATACGGCTGCGATAAATGCGTATAATACACACGAAGAACTAATCACAAACAATCAATTTCATTTCCATAGTTAACTAGTTAATTTATAGTTTGTCTTAGTTAATCATAATTAAATCAGTTAATAAAGTTTCAAAAAAGATATTATATTTCGTAACTTTACGGTTATGAAAAAATATGAAGTTTCATATTGACAATTTACTGATTTCATAAAAGTTAAAAGCATTACAGATACATAGGTACATCTTTCAATTTAATTTGATTTACAATTGAACACAAAAAATATACACATATTTCTATTAAAAAAATGTTTTTTTTTCGGGTTTAATAGATAACAACCTCACAATATAAAGCCATTTTAATATGAGGAACACATATTTTAGAATAGTAATTATTCTCAGTGCACCTGTGCATAATTTTAATTGCGCTGCACACAAAGTGTTCAATTTCAGCAAGAATTCAGAATTGTTTTTGGTTTATTTTGTGTGTGTCTTGCAGTTTGCTAAATTCTCGGGTTCGTTGAGCCAGCAAAACCAACAAAAATAACAACAACGTGGCCCAAAACACGTTGTTTACGTTTTAACAATTAAAACTGGTGAAATGCGATCAAGGGAGAGAGAGAATTGAAGATGAGGGGAAAAACACAAGCAGGGAGAGAAAGAGAGAGAGAGAGAGGGGCAGCGACGTAAGCTGTTACGTGCCAATGCAGACTTTCTTGTTTTTGTTGGAAAACCCCGAAATTCCATAGATGCCGGCTCACCTTGCAACATCCTCGTCGACGCTCTGCTCTCTTCGCAGCCGGATGGGTGGGATGGGGGGTGTTGGTGGTGCTGGAGTCTCAGGGGGGGCGGAGGTACTTGTACCAGTGCCAGTACCATTCCCGTTGCCATCCTCCTCCGCGTTCGTTTCCAGCTTCTTTTGTAGCAGCAGGCTCTGCTGGAGCGCCAGGTAATCAATTGTGCGCACTCTGCGCCTGTTTGACATTTTCGCAAGTTCTGCGTTGTTGTTTTATTTCTACTGCCCTTGTTGTTGTTCTTGGAATTTGTCGCTCACACACACACACACTGGCACATGCTCCGCCAGAAGCACGCACACTATCGCACTCTAGTAGCACCAACACTAGCACACCAACACTTTAGTGAGCACGCGCCGCGACTTTTGCTTGGCGATGATAATCAGATTTATTTTAATTTAACTTTCACGGCGAACAAACACATAACGCATTCCCGAACTTGGCTCGCAGGTGAGGCGTCTTACCTGGCCAAAGAGAATCTAGAGTTCCAAAGTTTTCTGTCGAGCTTTTTTTCTGCCGGCGTCAATTGTTGTTGTGTATGAAATCAGCTGTTTGGATTAGGGTTGTCGAAATTATTAAAAATATCGTTTCGATGATATTGTTTATGCTTTCATAAAGTTTACTTATTTATAAAATTCAAATCAAATAGGCCAAAATTTAAGTTTCACTTGTGCTTAAAGATAAAAGTAACCAATAGTTTAATTCTTTGCTTCAGAGTTGTTTTGCTTAGGAGTATCTTATACAAAAGATAAAAAAAACATTTATGTTACATTAAAAGGCTACAAAAGTTTCAACAGACCTTTTATGCGTGATATGCGTATGCGTGATATGCGTATGCATGATATGCGTATGCGTGATTTTTTATACCCCCGGCAAAAAGGGTCCAGTAATGCAAACATACGTTTTTTTGGACTTTTTTTGTTTCTAAGCGTTAACTATAATCTATTTCTTATTGTTTACGCAAGTTAAAGTTTAGTAAATAAAAAAATTAAGCAAGTAATACTGTAAATACAAAATTTACTTATATTTGACTCATAGGAGCAGCTTCCCAGTTCATTCAGTGGGCTTAAAAATGATAAAAACCGTCAATTTATTTGTTAAACAACTATTAATAAATTCAAAAACAGTCACATTTAATTCATTTGTGACTCAAAGTGAAAATATTTGACTAAAAAATGTGAAAGGACTCTAATATCTATATTTTTTATAATGTTCCTATATTTTACAAACATGCTTACAAATTAACAATAAAATGTTTATAGTTACAAATTTGTTTTAATTGTTTAGCATAATAATTTCTTACAATGTTAGTAATTTATAAATGCATTTTATATTTATTTTTAAGCCCATGGAACAAATTTCAACGGCTGTTGGTTTAACATAGTTTTAACATAGGAAAGCGGTTGTGGGCGAGGGGAGGGAGACTCTAACATGAACAAAACCGCTGACTAACGGTTAACAGTGCAATTTGTATGGGGATTTAACATGAACAAAAATGCGGACTTGCGGTTATAAGAGAGAACCGGGTAGAGAGCGTTTTGAGCGAGAGAGAGAGCGGAGAGCGGAGAGCGAGCTTTAGAGGTGAACCGATGCTCATACCGATATAATCGCATCTTTAAAAAACATCGTTTAAAATAATCGTTAAAAACATCGTTTACTTTTCGTTTGACTATCGTAAGGAACTTCCACTACTAGCAACACAATTGGCGCGGATAATGTTTATTTGAATTGCCCACAAACAATGACATAAAAGACATGCATACACTAGCAACCGTTTTGACTTTCGTTCGCGTCGGAAGAGGAACTCGCTAGATAGGCAAGTGGGCAGCACTGATTTAATCAAACGTAAGCTAAAACAATTCTGTTGTTACTATTAAATCAAGTACAAAGTTAATCTATTTCCGTTTAGCAGAAAGAGAAGCGTCAAAAAGCTAAAATTAAGACAGACTTTAGAAAACCCACTACAATGACCGACAAACTAGCGGAAATTGTGCTCAAAATCTTCGACGAGTTGGAGGAGGAAGAGAGAAAGCGCAAGCAGGACGACTGCGGCGAGACGCAAGACACCGTTGCGTACACAACCACCGAGACAGCCGTGGTGACGTTCGGCGGCCAGAACCACGAGATTCTGGCCAATTCTCAGGTGGTGACTATCGACGAGAACGGCCATGCCGTGACCCTGCAGCAGCTGGTGGAGAACAGCACCGTGGAGGAGGTTGAGACCCACACCATTCGGCACGTTGTGCCCAACATGCACGAGTACGATGAAGGGGAGAAGTTTGAGGAGGACGAGACCGTGACCTTGGAGCACGAGCAGGAGGGTGAGGTGTTCCATCCACCTGCCACCACGATGCCGTTTTTCTGCCCCACCTGCGGCAACTGCTACAGTGCCTTCGGGACGATGAAGCTGCACATGCGCGCCTGTCAGCGCAAAAAGGTCTCCCCGGAGGACCTCAAGTGCAAGGTGTGCAACACAATCTTAAGCTCGGTGGCCTCTCTCAAGAAGCACATGAAGCTGCACTCAAGCGAGCAGCACTTCCGCTGCATCCGTTGCTACAGCAAGTTCTACGAAAAGGCCAAGTACGAAGCCCACATGGAGTCGCACAAGCACCAGGACAAGCTGATGGCCCATGCGGCGGCCTTGACCGCCCAGCATGGTGGTAAGAAGGTGGTGGTCAAGGAGTTCAAGTGCTCCATCTGCACCCAGTGTTTTAAGGTCGTCTTTAACGTGGGCCAGATAAAGCCTCGCTTTGCCTGCGACGCCTGCCGCGACAAGTACTCGAATGGGGAAGCCCTGCAGAGGAAGGAAAAGCGCGAGTTGAGCTGCGAGCGCTGCGGCCTCAAGTTCGTCCTTGAGGGCTTCCTGCAGCGTCATCTGCCCTCCTGCGACGGCACCATCAAGCGTCGCCGGCACAAGAATTAAAGGCCAGCAGAAAGACGTGCGATTGATGTATGTGCATCAGTGCTGCCAATTTAGCCTTTTTCCGGACAGATCTGTCCCTTTTTAAACGGCCTTAGCCGGAAAAAATTTCAAACAGCCCCTGTCCGGAAATCTGGCCTTTTTTTGACAATAAATTTTAAAGGAAAAGTTTAATGATTTGTACTTGATTCATCCTGATTTCAAAAACTAAATGACCTTTTTTTAGGAGCTAAGTCGAACACTTTTGTGCTTTTACCACTAACCACTAAAATCATAAAGAATGTTCAAAATCAAGAATCCATCTCAAAAAGTTACATCTCATTTGCTTAAAATGTTGTTTAAAGCGATTATATCGATCAGATAAAATAATTACCAAACGCTATGAATAATGTACAAAGGGTTTTAAGCAAATTAATTCATGATGTTTTTTTTGAAAACTTTTCTAAAAGTACTCGAAAAAAAATTTTTTGTTTTTGTGCCAAGACCCTTAAAAAACATGTATAAGATTAGGTTACTTTTAGCTTGTAATTTTCATGATATCACCTCAAAAATGTATTTTTAATTGCAAGTTTTGACTCCGCTAACAAATAATCATGACATATGTGAATCTGAAGTAAAAAAATTGTACCTAATAACATAAATTTGTTAAAACAATAAGTTGGCCTTTTTTTTGTCCTTTTTTTTAAATTTCTGTCCCTTTTTTCGCCTTTTTTTTCTGACCTGGCCTTTTTTTTGAACTGACTGCTGGCAGCACTGATGTGCATGGACGAGGCTGAAGTTGGACAAACACGGAAGTGTAGATATATAAACCTTAGTTTAAAGGACTTCTTAATGACAGAGCCACAACATCTGCTATTATTTAGCAACCTCAAACCCAAGTACAGGAAAACACGCTTATTATTAAATATTTAATAATAAAATACAAATTTACCAAAAATCACCTTAGATTTCTGAAAATTATATTACAATTCAGTAGAGTATTGATTTCCGATACTCCAAATACCATAGAAAAATTAAGTCAGGATATTACACCTGAAAGCTGCGAAATCTGGTGGTCAACGACAAGATGTTGTTGAAGTACTTTGGGTCCCACCGTTTTTTAAACTTTTCTTTAATGAATGTGCCTTTTGATTACCTAATGATTACAAATACGTGAATTTGGCCTATTTGAGCCTCCTTGTTGATAGAAAGTTCTTGTTAAGAAAACATTCAAATACATTTTCTTGTGCTTCCCCGCGATTCCTTTAAAATTCTCTTTATTAGTTAACAAACTCTAGCCTGTGTACAAAAGCAACAATTACCAGCAATAGAAACACACACTTGCCCAGGGCAAAGATTAAACACGAATTAAGAACTACAGTAACTACATGTTTGGGGTGGGGTCTTAACAAGAACGAAAAAAATTGAACTATTATTTCGAAGAGCCTAAAAGAAGTTCCTGAATATGCGGACAACGGCCTGGACCCATCGCGGCACGGAACGTTGGACGATCTCCCTTTCCGCAGTCTGCGACAGGTCGTACAGCCGGTCCGCCTCCGCCTGCAGTCGCTGGCTCAGGTCCTGGTTGGCGGTCACCAGGCACACCTGCGTCTCTAGGTCCCGGTTTACAGAGCGCTCGCCAAAGTTCGAGGACCCTATGAGCGTGAGGTTTGGCAGTCGGGCCTCTGGTAGGTAGTACCACAGTCCCTTGGCATGGTACGTCCAGCCGGGCTTCTCGTACTCGAAGAAGTTAACACGGTGGTTTTGCTTGCGGCGAACCAGGCTCTCGTAGAAGCTCTTGGCTATCAAAGTGTAGGCGGCCGGAATGCCACCTGCGGGCCCCTTGGCACCCTGAAAGCCATTTGCCTGGAAAAAGGAGAAAGTTAATATTTAATAACAGAACAATTATACTTTCATTTCAATTTTTAGTACAAAACTCACATTTGGATGAGCCATAAGAATGCTGCACTGCGCCAGGCACTTGTGCGTGATGGTGTCCATGTACTCCTGCGTCAGATTGAAATACCCGGTGGCCAGTTTGAGTCGGGACCCGGCCACGCAGTTGGAGAGAAGTCGCTTTGTGACCACGCTGTCGTGGTGGATGCCAATTTGACCCATCTCCATCAGCGGAAACACCCAAGTGTCGGCCTGCGGATTCAGCTCCCGCGTCCGCGCCTGCCGCTGAAACGTCTCCTGCACGAAATCGGCGATGCGCTGCTGCGCCAGCTGGATGAACTGCTCCTTGGTGCCCTCGTACGGCAGGATGCGCCAGTTGCGGTGCAGTCCCTCGCTGGCATCCGGGGCCACCGCCAGACTGAACTCCTGCACCCGTTCGATGAACTGCGCGTAGAAATCCGCAAGAGGCTTGTCCTCGATGAGTATGTACCGATCTTGGCGGTTGGTGAAGTAGTCGTTGGATAAATTGGCACCCGAGATGATCACCGCATCGTCGAACAGGTAGACCTTCATGTGCTGCAACCCAAGCAGTTCGTTCCACCTCGGCGGGGCCAGTCGCTTGGTCATGCCCCGCAGATCGGGCGTGTGGTACAGCGAGAGCTGCACCTGGCCAGCGAAGTCACGTACCAGCGGCAGCAGCATCGTCTTCGAGTTGAGGGCGCCCCGGGTGCCGCGATTGAAGTCCAGGAGCACATTCAGCCGCAATGCCGACTGGGCTTCCAAGCTGTGACGCAACGACTGCACCACGGCGTTCTCCAGCTGGCCGGTGCCCAGATACAGACTAGCCAGGACAATCCGGCGCTTGGCCCGGCTGATGCGCTGCACCAGCGTCTCGTAGAAGTGCTGCGGCTCGTGGATGACCTGAATCTGATCGCCGCGCAGCGGAAAGCATGGTGCCAGGTTGTGTAACCAGGTGAGGCTCTCCAGGGCCGGCGCTCCCGTGAAGCCGGTGGCCAGCAGGCCGGGCGCCTGCTGCAGGCAGCCCAGGAAGTCACCCTGAGCGGCCGGAGAAAGCTCCTGGCTGAACAGGCGGCGCAGGTAGAGCATAATGATGGTGGCGGGAATCTCGCGGGCGGCTGCTCACTGTGGGCGGTGGTGCGGTGGTGTCAGCCTCTGGCTCATTGCTCACTGTCGGTTGTGTGCTGATTGGAAACCCTTTTCATTCATGGGACTCGGATTTGTCACTCAAAAACACTGAATTTCCGCACGTAAATAATTCCAGGTTGAGGTGTCAATCGGTGGCACTATCGATAGTATCGATGGTCGATAACAGTTGTAAAATTTAGGCCAGGGCTGGAAACATGCTTTTGGTATTTTTTCTGGCTATAAAAATAAAACTTTTTTATCCCCATGATAAGTCACTTATTATTTTCATATTTTTTACCATTAGGAAAACTCCATCATTTATCTAATATTTAATTGCATTTTTCAGATTTATAAAAACTAGTTATGTATGTAAATACTAATTTTATTTAATTAATATTTTTAATTTTTTTATATATTTATTTCAATTTACTTTTTGTGTGACTATTACAATTTTCCAGGACACAAAAATTTTCAAAAAAGAAGGCGCAGCGTTTTTAGTATTTTTCAGCATTTTCTCCCTTTTCCTTTTTTTTGTATAAATATCGATTAAACATCAGTTTGTGTACCACCTCTATTGTTTCGCAGCAAAAAATAGACGCGCTGCTTTAAATTAATTTTTGAAATATTTACTGTGCACTAAATCTAATATAGCGCTTCCGAACGCGTCTTTTTAGCACCACAATCATTTACATTTTGCCAAACGCATAACAAACGCGCTGCAAGTATCGGAAATCTTGGAGATATGGAAAACGCCGATGCGACTTCGCAAACGGATCTCCAAATTGACTACAAGACCCCAAAGAAGACGAACTCACTGATCGACAGTGAGCAGTTGCTGGACAAGATCAACATCCTCACCACCAAGCCGGAGAATCACTCCCAAAATGCCAAGGTAAGCGGAGGAGTAGCTGCATTCGATGATGGCACACGTGGGAGTGGGCGGTTTACAGTTAGCCCACATAGGTGAAAATTTCAAATGCGCCAAAGGTTAAAGGATCAAAAATAGCATGTAAACGGGTAAAAATCAATAGAAAGTTGGTGGTATTGTGATCAATACACTATAAATAATTTTTTTTTAAAGTATTTTAAAGGAAACAGCAGAAAATAAAAGTTACTACGATTTGCCATTGTACCAAACAAAAACAACTACAGTATGTTGATTCTGTTTCCCACTTTTCTTTCTTTCTTTTCATCTTATTTTGCTGTAAATTCTCGGGTACAAAATATTTAACATCATTTCCTGCATTCATAAAGAATAATTCGATGAATTTAATTATCATTATATAATTAATGGGTATGACGAAGTCTTAAATGTTATTTTTTATTAATTCACTTAAAGCTTAATTTGTTTATTATTTAAAATTTATTGGTAAGCAGTGGTTTGGATTAATGTGTTCCTTTTAAGTTGTCAAAAGCTTAATTTCATGAACTGTCCCCCAATTTTCTATCCCGATGCAGCTTCCGACGATCAAAGATTTCGTCATCATCAAGCCCATAAGCCGCGGCGCCTTTGGAAAAGTGTTCCTGGGCTACAAGAACAACGACTCGAAGCGGCTGTTCGCCATCAAGGTGATGCGCAAGTCGGAGATGATCAACAAGAACATGGTGTCCCAGGTTATCACCGAGCGGAATGCGTTGGCCCTGTCCCGGTCAGAGTTCTGCGTCAGTCTCTTCTACTCGCTGCAGTCGCTGTCCTACGTCTACCTGGTGATGGAGTACATGGTGGGCGGAGACCTCAAGTCGCTGCTGGCCATGTTTGGGTACTTTGATGAACCCACTTCTCGCTTCTACGTGGCCGAGATGGTGATGGCGCTGCAGTATCTGCACCAGCACGGAATCGTTCACCGAGACATTAAGCCGGACAACATGCTGCTCTCGGCCACTGGCCATGTGAAGCTCACGGACTTTGGTCTGAGCAAGATCGACATGCGACGAGATCTGGAAATCTCGGACCTCATCAACTGCTCGCCCAATTTAAATGCACGCACGCCGGGCCAGCTGCTCTCCCTCACCTCTCATCTGTCCTTTGGCTCCGAAAAGAAGCTGCAGGAGTTTGGCTCCGCGTTGAACGGACAAGTCACCGGAACGGGTTTGGCCACGGGAACCTCCCACCCGCTGCAGGCCATCAACAAGCACAGTCTGATCATGGAGCTGTCGGACAGCGAGGGCGACACCTCGCTCAACGATGCGGAGAAGACGAGCGACAGCAAGATCTCCGGGGTTTCGCCCTTCTTCTCCGCTGAGGAGGCCAACGAATCTATCACCCACACGTGCACAGCCAACATCAATGTGCGTATCTATGTCTTGAGCAAAGTTATTTAGTTTGTCTTACAGGAAGGAACATGTGGACCATTTTAACACATATGTAGTTTACTTTGTTGTAAATTGTTTCTTTATGTAAAGTCTCAAAGCTAATAATTTTATTGAACTATCTTGCTATTCATGTTATAAACTTCCAGCCCCAGGACAGCAGCTCTTCGTGCTCTTTCCACACTTGCAACTCGGCTGACCTGAGCAAGTGTTCTCCACTGGAGCGTAGTGTTGCTGCTGCGGAGGCGATTCCCAGCAAGCGACGCGTAGAATTCGCCTTGGACACGGCCTCCTGCCAGGTGAGTACCTAAAACTGGGCCAACCCCGTAACATCTAAATTCATTTCCAAAAACGGTTGACTCTCTGAAAGGGCTGCAAGCAGGTCGAGCAGGACAGCGGTAACGCGGCCTCCAATGGTGGCAAAAACCTGCCGAAGCTGGAGAATGCAAACGAGGCTTCGTTTGAGTTTTCCATGGTGCGCAGGCGATCGGTCGACGAGGTGCGTTCGCATGTGCATGATGTGTGTTTGTCTATTAGTCTCCGTGTCTGTCTCAGTTTCAAAATAACTATTTTAAACCATCAAAGTCTTCTATATCCTTGTTTCCTTCATGTTATTATTTCAATGTGTCTTGGTTAAACTACAAACAAAAAAAAAAAGTCCAACTCCGGTCCAGATGCACTTAAGCCCCTATGTACAATAAAAAATGCTTGACTAAGCCACTTGTTGCTGAAAATTGTGCCACATTGGAAAGATAATTATTTAATTTTCCCTCTTCTTAGCGAAATCGCACCTCTAAGGGCCAGGAAGATTCCGGAGTGTCCAGTCGCAAAGGCGACGACTACTCCAGCTGCCATCTGAACCTGAACAGCGAAAGCACGGCCTCGTCAATTGACAAGAACGCTGATAACATGAGCCATTCAAAGGAGGATTTCAGCTGCTCGGACTACTCGCGCAGCTACAACATGACAAACGGCAACGAGATGAGCGGAATTCATATGAACTCGCCGTTTCGCAATCTGTCCAAGCACTTCAAGCGCCCCGACTTTCTGCGCGGCATGAAGCGAAAGATCAACCTGGTCAACCGCTCCGACAACATGTCCAGCATGGAGGTCGATGGCTCCAGTTCGGGCAACGGCAGCGCCAACACCGGGCTCACTCAGGAGATCGAGATCCTTAACATTGGCAGCAGCACGCCCAAGAAGCGCAAGGCCCGCTCCTCGCCGATTCGCGGGGTGCTTAAGGTGCGCTCCCTCTCCGACGACGAGATGCCCATGACCCATCTGCTGGGCCCGGAGGGTAATGTGGATAATGTGGTGTTCTCCACGCCCGTCTCCTCGCAAAAGCTGCCACGTCGCGATGGTGGCCTGCTCGGAAAGCTGAAGGCCACCCGTTTCGCTCTGCCCCTGTCCATTGAGAACAAGAAGCGGGAGCACGCGGCCATCGATAAATTGTCCGGGGCGCAGTATCATTTAAAGCTGTCAGACGATCCCACCATGTCGCCCATTAATCATGGGGCTGGTAACTTGCCAAAAACGCCGAAAAACGTAAACATCAACACGCCATTCCGCACACCGAAGTCTGTCCGGCGTGGGGCGCGCGTCTCCAACGAACGGATCCTGGGCACGCCTGATTATCTGGCTCCGGAGTTGCTCCTGAAGCAGGGTCACGGTCCCGGCGTCGACTGGTGGGCGTTGGGAGTCTGCTTCTATGAGTTCATGACCGGCATTCCGCCCTTCAACGACGAGACTCCTCAGAAAGTATTTGACAACATTCTGAACAAAAGTGAGTGGTTTTCTTCTATAAGGTGTCTGTCCCACTAATATTTCTAACGATTTGCAGACATCGAATGGCCAGAGGGCGATGAGGCGCTGTCCGTCGATTCCATGGAGGCTGTGGAACTGCTCCTGACCATGGATCCCACCGAACGACCGGCTGCCAAGGAGGTGCAGCAGATGCGCCACTTTGCATGCATCGACTGGGAGAATATCGGCAACACGGAGCCGCCGTTTGTGCCCACACCCGACAATCCCACAGATACGGGATATTTCGATGCGCGCAACAACTTACAGCACCTGCAGCTCTCCAACTTTGCCGTGGAGGACTGAATGTCCGAAGGGAGACCGGCTGCGTCCGTTTCTATTCGATCGTCCCGAGCGCTGTTCTATGTTATTTATATTTTCGTATAGCAATATCTAAAAGTAGACCTTAAATGTTCACTTGTTATCGTTCGTCTAGCCCTACGTATTTATATTTTGTTTGAAGTTCATTCAATTGTATCATTAAATTAATTGTATAGTCGTTCATTTAATTGTTGCTGTCATGATTGTCGATTATCTTGATCAGCTTATTACACACTTAAATGTCGGTACCGATGTCGAGTCTGTTATTGTAACTACGCTTAAACAAATAGCTTCAAGTATGCACCCTCGAGATAAATTAAATAAAGTTATAGTCTAAAAGATGAAAAATCCAACTTGAGTTATTGTACTTGTTATGGAGTTGTAATTGATACTCAATAAGTTTTTTATTCACATTTTTAAGCAATTTTAAAAATTTCACAAAGTTAATCACTTTATTTACCCTAAACCTAGTTAGACGATATATAACACCTGGAAAATAACACAACTGGCTGTAAGGATAGGTAGTAGAATTGGTCGCTTGATCCGTAAGCTACGTGGATATAAGCTTGAAGTCAAAGTCCCAGATCTCTGGAATGGTCGTCAGGTAGCTCTGCTCGTAGAATATGTTGATAAGTCGACAGACCATATGGGGTACGGCCCGGACATCGGGGAAGGTGGATTCCTTGAGCAAACTGACGGCCCGAACGATCAAGGGCTTGATGTCGGTGAACTTTTTGTTGGCCAGCAGCATGGACAGCTCGCGAATTCCGCTTTCGTACTCCTCTGATGGCAAACGAAGGTCCCGATTGGCCGGGAACAGTGAGAAGATGACGCAGGCCAAACAACGGGTCAGCACTTTTCGTCTGAAAATAAAATAATTATAATAAGAAAATAACTTAAATTTTTTACAAAAGGTGCTTAGTTTTTTGTGAACTTTTACAACCCACCTGTTTGTTATGACTTCCGACTTGAGACCAATCACTCCCAGTAGCCCATCGCCCCAGCCTTCGGCTTTTGTGGATGCAATCTGCAGGTGTCTGGCGAGCATGTGAAGTGGCTTTTTCACCTGCTGGTTGTTTTGCATTATTTGACATCCACGTGCAATGATTACGCCCCAGACGAGGGCCATTCTGGGCTCAGTCAGTGGGCTGGTTTTCAGGTTCTCCATTAGCTGGCTAAGGTCCTGCAAAAAGGTCACCTTGTCGCCGTCCGTCGCGATCTCCTCCATCTTGTACACAACGAAAACGTGCAGCGAAAAGAAGTAGCCACCCTGCATGATCGGCATGAGGTCCAGTTTTGGAAGCGACATGCTTAGCGCCTCCAGCAGACCCTGCCAGCTGGGCGCGTGCCAGGGAGCGCTCTCCGGCGAGGTGCGAAAGTAGCTTTCCACGCTTGCCTCCAGAAGCGTATAGATGCTGGCGATGTACGTGTTCAGGTGGCCAATGGCGGGCAGGGCTGAGCACATGACCAGGTTGCCCGGTGCACAACGCTGCTGCCACCAAACAAGAGCCTTAATGTGGATACTGTTAAGGATTTTTATTAGTTGGTGGACCAGTAAATACTTATATTCAATGTGTTCTTACTTGGAAACTTCCTGGCTCTGCGTCTGGGTGGGGGCCACCAGTTCCAGCATCAGGTTAAGTGCTTCCCTGCGCTGCTCCTCCGGCGTACGATGCTCACTGCAGCTACTGATTGCCCGGTCAATGCTATTCAATAGCTCCAGAAAAGCGTCAGTGAAGGCACGCTCGCCCTCTTTGGTGGCCAGCAGCTTCTTGTGCTTTGCTCCGCAGGCTCGCTGCATGCGTACCATTGAGCGGGTGTAGAGCATGCGCTTGGCGGTCCCCAGGACAACTGCATCCTGAGCAGAGCGTTCCGGCAACATAGCACAAGCCAGACGAAGCAGCCTTAAACAGAGAATTTTGGAGTAGAAGGCGGTCAGTTTCATTTTGGAGTTTAATTTATGGTTTCTACTCACTCAAGAACAGCACGATCCGCATAATTACTTTCAGCTGGCAGTTTTAGAACAATGGCAGGCTCCACGCTCGCGACGAACCACTTGAGCAGCTGCTCCAGTTCGCTGTATTCCACCAAGTGCCACGGATAATGAATGGCTTCCTCCAGGATCTTGCTGGTATTGGGATGAATGTGAATATTCGGTTCAAAGGCAATCTTCACGAAGATGCCGAAAAGCCGCGACAGAATGGCCACCGGTTGGGACATCTGACCAAACCAGTTCTTCCAGTCTATCCGAATGAAGATGTGCCCCAGCATCGCGTGCGATTCCGGAAGAAATTTTTGCAGGCTATCGTACAGCAATTCGACGTGCTGCGCCGGCGGCAGGAAACGTTCCCAGGGCAACTGAGCCAACCCCTCGTGAATGGGTGCTAGAATGTGCCCAGCAATGTTGGGCTGGGCGAAGTGGTGCACATACCAAGCAAAAACGTGCTCCAGGATCTTGTTTGAGGATGGAAGGTACTGCAGCACTTGCAGTACGGTGGCCACGAAGGAACGGATCATCAGCTTGCTGCTGTTAATATGCTGATCGCTCCACGGCAAGAGCACCTTACTCTGGCCGGGAGTCAGCTGGCGTATCCAGTGGGCCACGCCACTGGCTGTCTGCTCTGTGTAGGGGATTAGCCAGGGGCCGTACGTCTCCACAATAGAACCAAACACAATGTCGCTGACTGAAAGCAGAGAAAAAACAGTGAGGAGTTAGTAAATGAGTCTCTTTTGAGTTACACCATCCACCCACTCTGATCAGCTAGTAGCTCCTGGTAGCTGCAAATGGCCGAGGCCAAGAGCGCATGTCCAAAACAAGTGAACCACAGAACCAGCGGCTGGCAGTAGTCTTTATGCTTGGGATATAATCCATGCAGGCCGTGATGGAGTCGCTCCTTCTGGAAGTGTCGGGACAAGAGCAGCAGCGTATCCGTGGTCGCCTTCAGGGTGAACAGCTTCTGGCGCCGGGCAAAGTCCAAGGCGAGCTCGTGCACCCGCACCTCAGACTGGTCCATAGCCAACTCGGGACAGTTGGACCGGACGAACAGCGCCTTCAGCAGGTCCAGCAGCACCACCGGCATCAGCTTCTGGTCCGAGGTGCGATCCAAAACCAGCTGCATAACCTCGCCGTAGTGCTGCGGAAAGTCGTAGCCAAAAATGTGCACCAGATGCCTGCGGAACTGGTCCTGCAAAAGACTGCTATCCGGCTGCGACCACGCCTCCAATCCCTGCAGTACTAGCATAAGCAGGCGGTTGATTTCGCTTAGCTTCGGCTGATAGGCTTCCATCCATCCCAACAGGTCGAATTTAGAGAACAACACGAACAGTGTCTGTGTGTCGCAGCGCTTCAGGTGCGAGTCGATAAGGAACTCGTACATGGGCAGGAAGTGCTCCACGTCCGTACGACTGGGCACAAAGACGCCGGCCAGCAGCTCCAAGAGATCGGGTCGCTTGAGGGCCAGCCGAAGCACGACTAAGCCCTGGGCAGCTTGATCTTCTTGCAGAAACAGCTAAGAATACAATACATTAATGAAGAACATCAATATCTTGGACCTCCTTTACTTACCCCAAGCTTTTCTAGCACCTGGAAGTACAAGTCATGTGTTGGTTGGAATTTCATGGTCACCTCGTTGAGGTTCTCCAGCAAATGGTAAAAGACCTGAACACCGATCTGCGTGACCTTTGATTCCATCGGGGCAACCAAAAGGGCACCAATGCAGACGCCAAACTTCTCGATGGCTTGGGCGAAGCTATCCACATTCATCGCCAATAGTAGATCCTCTACAATTTTGTCATGCCGTTCGCGATTCTGTGTTTGCTTGCGAGATGTTACTTCGTTTATTCGAATGTGCTCGGGCGTCAGTTTAATTTGCGCAGGAGCAGTACAGGTTCGCTTGAAAAGCAGCGAGGAGCACTCCTTTCGCCTCATCTCTTCGTAGGGAATCATTTGGTAAAGAGCTGGTACACTCTCCAAATAGTTGAGGTTCAGCGAATTTAACTCGGACGTCTTGTAGTGATAGTTGCTAAGAATGAAGTCGATAAATTTACTGAGCTTCTAAAAAAATCACTTAAATACTTACTTGGCCGTCGAGTTAAACGTGGTCAAGCGCTTCTTAAGTTTCGTCATAATGTTTCCATCGATTGGAGGAGTTTGGATGGGTTCTACACGAACATGACTTGGAACCGGAACAATCTTCTCGTAGGTGATCAGCAGACTCTTGATATGTTGAGCAGGTTGCTGCCGCGGCTTCGGTTGCACCGGTGTTCTGGGGGCTTTTTGGCTGGGAAGTCTGAGGACTTTGCGGCCCCACTGATCCGCCTGGTGGCGCTGCTCCTTGCGCAGAGTGGCAAGGCAAAGAAACTCCGTCCAGTGGTTGATATGGCCACTCAGCAGTTCCCTCAGCTTCTCACTGTTGTACTGCGCCGGCAGCTGCTCGGCATCGCTGGTAAAGCGATTAATCTGCGTATCTTCCAGCCAGAGAACGCAGCTCTGCATCAGCTTGCGGCAGCTTCGATAGAAGTGGGCCATAGCGTCATCACTGGCACTCTTTGTTGCCAACGCAGAGTAGTACGACTCAGCAGACTTCAGCTGGGATTTGATACTCTTCATCAAAGGCACATTGTGTTCGTAAAACTTGTCGGAGACTCCAAAGTTGTGACTAAAGTTAAGCGACTCGTTTTCTGTGGGCACTCGCCAAAGGTACAGCTCAAAAAACTTCTGACACACAATGGGAAATAAACCGTGAGTGGTGTCCATGCTGGCCAGCAGTTGGGCATATTTAAATATCACTAGTTGGCTGGAGGGAAAAGAGTTCGTCTTGCTCAAAGATATAGTTTTCTTGAGAGCCGCCTCCACGGGCTGAGCGGAAACTTGTCGCAAAAGTTCCGGAAAGATACGCGTATCCACTAGACGAAACTCTATCTCCAGCAGCACCAAATTCAGCCAGCAGTTTTGCGGCGAGATCAGAGGGATGCGAGAAGAAGACTGACTGCCGAAAAAGGCTTTTAAAGCGGATCCCTTGGGGGCTGACTTCCAATCTGTGCAGTCCTTGTAGTAATTGTAGAAAAATTCCACAGCCTGAACACGACAGTCGGGGAACTGGTAGGAAATACGTAACATTCTGTCAAGAAGATACAAAAGATTCGAGTTTTGTGACCAGCCAGGAAGCGTGGTAAAACAATTAAGCCAGATGTTGAGAAGATTAAGCGGCGAACAGAGTCCATAGCTTGTGTATGAGACAATCTGATGATGCAGCATGTTGTCTAGCAGCTCCAAAATAGGGCCGATCGAATTGGCATAGACCATGTCTTTAGCCAACTTCAAATAAGTTCTGTCCGCATTCAGTAGGGTGATCAGAAGCCTCTGAAAACTAGTAGAAATTCATAATAAAGATGATATTACTTTGTTGGATTAAATAACTTACCTTTCACAGTTGGCCAGAGTTTCTGGGGTTTCCAAGAAGAGCGGAACGATCAGCTCCAGGCTGCGAATAGTGGCCGCATGCCGGTGATCCAGGAGCAGTTGCTGCAACAGGTTGAATCCGTGCTGACAGATCAGAGGAATGGAGTGGCCGTGCAGGCTGACCAACATGCCCACATACAGAGCCAGCGGTCGATTCTCGTTTACGCCCTGGAAGATCATCTCCATGCGCTCCAGTTCGGGAATAAAGAGTAATGGTTCCGTGGGATGCTGAAGGGTGCGCTTTACGGACTCCACCCCCTGGTCCATTAGATGCAAGCGCAGCACGGAGACCATGCGCCAGCACCAATTGGTGAACTGCTCCCGACTCGATTGTGTTGAGTCAATGAGCGAGGACACCTGACGCACGCTCTCCGAAATTCCGGAAGCTCCAATCACTTCGGGAGCGTACTTGTTCAGCGCCTCATTGACCAGGTGGGCCATTCTTACATGAATGTTGTGCGGCAGGAAAAGACGTCCCTCGCAATCCAGTCCCCAGTTCAGGTGGCTGATGATCAAACGGGCCAAAAGACTCTCCGAAGATTGGTAATCAAAGTGAAGGAGCCAGTTCGAAAGCACCTCGAAGCTCTCCATGCTGGGGTGCCAGTTTTCAAGCGGCAGGGCCTTGAAAAGATACGCCGCTTGATCTACTTCCCCATACCGCATCTTCAGCTGAACCAGCAGGCAGCCCAACAGATCCTCATCCATCAAGTTTGCCAGCATATCACGCGCTGTCTTATAGCAAATCTCCCTGGTAGATTGATGTATGTATCCAATGTGGAAGATGTGCAGGCAAATGGCCTTGACGAGGTTCCCATCCTTGGAGCGATTTCGATCGTTGGCCATCTCGAAAAAGGTTTGGAGCAGGTAGTACATGTCCTCAGGCGCTACATCCGCATTTGCCAGATCGAACTTACGCCAGAAGTCTTCCGCCTGGAAGGCAGCCTCAGCATTGCCCACCAAATCATTGGCCAAATCCGTGGGAAAGCCTACATTTAAGTAGTAAAACAAGTGCCAGATCACCTCCGCATCTAGGGTGCCGAAGGGGAGAGTGGAGAAGTACTGCCAGGTGCCCAGGTTCCGGGTGCGATATATGTAGCCACAAGCGCGAACAAGAAGGGCTTGCAACTCCACTTGGATGCGCTCGTACATCTCCGAGGACTTGGCCAGCTTGTTGTTTCTGTTAGGATTAGCAATCATAAATAAATTGTAAAGACAAAAGACTCTTACTTTTACTCACATGAACAACTCGTGGTAATCAAAGACGTACTGCAGAGTGTGACGCACCAAACGACCAAGACGTTTGGCCAGCTGCTTATATCGCTCGTTGTTGTAGGTTAGCAACCCCTCGCCTATTGTCTTGACCAGTTGGGAGAAGAAAACTACCACTCCGAGCATTTGGGGGGCCGTAATCATGTCCGGCTCGATAATGTAGTCGTCCAGGAACTTCTCAATGCGCATCGCAGAGCTATGGAAAGAAATCGTTTCGATTAAAATAAAACTAATAGGTCTTTCAACTCACATAAAGATTTTCTCGAAAGGCAACTGATTGAGAAGTGCAATCAGATCGCTTTCCTTTAGTCCAATGCATTCTCCGGCGGGAGTGTGCGAGTCCTCGCCATCGGAATCCACCACAATCCAGCGATCCGTGGCTCCCGCCGCATCCGAAAGTTCTCGGTGAGCTTGGGCCTGACTTTTGAGGTACTCGTTTCGCTTCTTCACGGGCATCAGCAGAATCTGCAACACAGCCATGCAGTGGTTAAGTTCTGGAGAGTTTATTTCCAGTGGCAGTTCGGTTTGTTGGGAACCGCGACCCACTGTTCGCGTTCCCGGCAGCTGTAGGAATTGGGCGGCCCAGGAGCCTACGCCATTGGGACAACGCAGGATGTTGAACAGCAGGAACCAGTGATCCTCCCTGGTGGCCAGCAACAATTGCAGTGCAATCAGCTTGCGCAGCCATTCTTTTAGGTCCTTATCGAAGTTCTAAGGGAAGAGAGTTAACAAATTTATCATGGTACAGTTTATATTAAGATACAGTAAATCAAACGATTTCTTTACCGGATTGGGACTTGGTCTTCGAACGAAGCTGAAGAGTATGGAGATGGCTCGCCTCAGTTGGGAAACGCACTCCAAAGCCTGTCCAGACTGTGAGTAATTCAACAAAATAGGAGACTGTGCATCTGCATTGGGATAGGTCAGCAAGTCGTTGATGATCTGATCCACCTTCACTTTGGTTATCTTTGCTGTGATAAGGTTGTTAGTGTAAGTGTGACAAACTAGGTCATAGAGGCCAGTCAGAGCCGTCTGGGCCAGTTCCAGTTTGATAGGGTCCACCTTGATTAGACTGTGGGAACACAATTTAGTGAGTTTTTAACAAATATTAGCTTAACTCACTCGTAGGTGACGCTTTCCTGGACCACATTGCCATCGCCGCAGGTTCCACTGAACGTGCGCGTTACCGGCTGCCGCACCCAGATTTGTTTTTGGGACTCCGTGCAGCCCTTGCGCAGCTTCTCCACGTCGTGCAGATTCGAGGTGAGCTTGCCCTGCAGCTCATAGTATTCTAGCAGGGCAGCATACAGCGGATCTGATTCGCTGGACTCAAGCAGCGAGTTCATGAGGAACTCCAGCTCGAACTGTTTGGCCAGCTCCAGATCTGGGCAATCGTAAATCTGCCTGAGTTGCTCCGCACTCAAGGGTTTGATGTGACTTCTGGCCAGGGCGAAACCGGTAGACGTCTCCGCTTGCCGGTAGACAATCTTTGCAGAGTGCTCTTCCACCTGGGAGTTGGACAACTGCATGGGCTGAAGGTTGGGATACTGAACGATGTGGACAGTCGTCGAGGGCGGGGCACTTGGAGCACTGGGCTCCTCTTGCACCACCGCTTCCGCTAGAATTTGGGTTTCTGGCTCCTCTGGCATTTCCCGCTTATCGCTGGAGATGCAGCAATCGTGGCTGATGATTGCCTCGCCACTGGAGCTGCTGGACAAGGCCGCAACGCGCTCGAATTCCTCCAGCAGCGATACATTTTCCGCTGGTCTTTGTTCTTCACTTGTTGATAACTCAGCATGTTCCTCTTCCTCTTTTTGGATCTGCCCTCCGCCGCGAGACTTTTTGTTCTTCTGCAATTGGTTTATTGGGACTCAGATGGTCTATTTCGTTATATCACAAACTCACCTCCTTCTTGGGCTTGACTAGCGTGGCCATTCTTCACGTTTGATTTTCTGTGGCCCGATCCTATTGCGTTTTATTTGTGCATTCTTGCGGACGAAGCACCGCCAAACAATAAAAATCCCCACATAATAGAGATGGGAGAAACAAGAGACCAGCTGTGCAGTCGGGCACTCACGACAAACTATCGCACGCAGGTTTTAATTGGGTAATAAAAATATAAGTGTCTTGAAATTTAATTTCATACATAGGCGGTGGCGTTTACCCGTTCATACGGGACGGCCAAAGAAATCTTCCCCCTTTTAAGTAACTTAAGTAACTTAACACACAAAAAAAAAAGTGCGTGCGTACAAAGTACACATGTCAGAAGTGAAACTTCTTTGGCGAACTTATTTATCAGTCTTGTCTATATTTATACAAATCTAAAACTTTAGATTTCCGAGACTTAAAGGAAGGGAAAAAATAAAAGTGTTGAAAATTAATATAAATTATAAATTTAGTTTTTATTAATTTATTTCTTCAATATTTACATTGTTCGACGCGATTTCTATAGGTATTGTTGTGACTAAAGCATTATGATACGTAAAATATGCAATATAAGTTAGTGTTTTTGGGAAATGTTGGTCTGCAGAGCATTTTGTCTGGTTGAAAAATATCTTCTTCCGAGTTAGTTGGGCCTCAAATGTTTTGATCTCGTCATATTTGGATAATGGTTTCTATGAAACGTTTGTAGCCCATGTCGTTATCATCAATATAAGTCAGTTTTGGAACCGATATCTCCGAGTTAACCCTTATTTTACGGACATTTTGTGTCTTCTGCTGCTCAGTACAAATTTGGTTTGGGAGCAATTTGTGCCATTATCTACGCCTGATTTTCTTTTACGAAGCGTTTGATTATGGATTTATCACTATTGGGGCCAACGTTAACCATTTCAGTAAAATTCTGTAAAGTTTTTTTATTTTTTGTATGCAAAAAGACCAATATTCAAACTAGAATCGCCGTCTGAGGAGGACTTTTTGTTAATCATAGATAATTATTTTTTCCAGTGTAATCCAAACATATTAAGTCAAAAATAAATTAGCTGATACTTTGTTCAACAGGATAGAAGACGAAAAAGATATCTAATAATCACAATTCACGAAATAATGGTACCCAAAGTTTCTGCACGAAATAAGCTGCGGCATGAAAAAAGCCTGTACATTTTGTTTTTATTGAATAATTTTTTTGTTTTTTTGATTAAGAAAATCGCACTCGATTAATAAACGTGTTAATATTCCCTATTCAAATACTGCATTTAAATTGTTCTGTTATCTTTCTTAGCTTAGCAGGAATAACGACTTGAACTTTTTTTAGGTAACTGCACGAAATAAGCTGCGAGTGACTGTAAATATCTTGTAAAAGTAGCACCTATTGTCGTTCCTGAATTTGTAGTTGGTGTGTTTGGATTATTATTCAGCTGTAGACTAAAGTTTTCTTCTAGAAAGCTAATTAATGGTTTGGAATTATCAACTGCAAAATTAGTGTTAAAGTCACCACCCAAAACAAGTGTTATTTTATTATTCTCATTACCAAGAATAGCAGCACCTCCGTGGCTGTATGGAAGTAGTTTTTGATGCAAGAAACTAATTATATCTTCTACACGTAAATCATCATCTTGAATACTTCTCGTGTTATTTCTATTATTGACAATCTGGTTTCATCTTCGATATTGTTATTATTAATATTATTATTATCACCATTATTGTTATTATTATGACAATTATTGTTATTATTATCACCAATATTGTTATTATTGTTATTATTATCACCATTATTGCATTATTGTTATTATTATCACCATTATTGTTTTTGTTGTTATTATTATTATTATTAGCATTAATAATATTTGATGATGTTTGAAAATCTTCAATAATGTTTTCTGAAAGGTTTGTCAATAATTTTTTTCTTGCTCTAAACTCACGAACACGTTCTGTTGAAGTTTAATTTTTTTCAATTGGTAAAGTCGAAGACGAAGGTTGAGGATTTTCTTCATATTTTTGTCTTATTCGAGCTCTGTAGTCACGACTATACTCTGCTCGAGTTTTTGGTTTAGTTTTTGTAATGATGGACGATGAGATATTTAACTCTTGGCTAATGCAGCTTTAAAGCCTTTTTCGCTCTCTGAATTCACGTACACGTTGTGTTGATGTTTTAACTGGCCGTCTAACAGATATTTTATTTTTAATTGTTTCACATTCTCGCACCACAATTTTTGGCATTGTGCTTAACTGGTGTCACAGAAATGATTTCAGCTTAAAATCGTATTCTCATACAAGCAAGCTCATTCTATTTTTAGATTTTACTCTCTCAACTTTGTGCGAGCGCATGGTGCAACTATATGTGTAAGGTGGTCTCAACGAGACAGCTGCTCTCTTTTGAGGACGTTATTTGTGCCAGTCTCTATCTAGCTACCTCATTCTACCGATTGAGAGAGACGGAGAGGTAAACATATTTAACGTCCTCAGCAAAGCGGACGAGACCACCTTGTATATTCGCACCATGTGCGAGCGCGCTCAGAGCGAAGAGAGGAAAGAAGAGGACAGAGAGAACGTTTGTCAGCGGAGAGAGAGGGACAGTGCGTGATACGACAATCGCTCTCTCATCGCTATTCTCACTCCATCGCTAGTTGCTTTATGCTGCGTTCGCCCTGTCTTACTCTCTCTCAATCACTCTCGATCGCTCCCTCTCTTTTCGACTTTTTCGTTACATTCGTTTCTTGACGTTTCATTTGTACAAATTTTACCCCCAATGCGCCTAAAGAAGTTTCACTTCAAAAAAAAAAAAATAAGTGTAGAAAAACCTTAACAAAAATTTGATTTATTTATACGATTTTTAAATTATTAGAAATAGCGTACAATTAAAAGTTACTTTTTTAAACGCTTTAATTTAATAACAATTTTGTCTTTTATCTACATCACGATGGTTCTTGGCTTGATACAAAACCCTTTGGTACAGAAATTCCCTTCCCGGCATTTCTTCGAAAAAAAAAACAAATCTCATGGGCTTTGGGTAGCGAAGTTTGAAACCAAAATGTTAGAACTTTATATTGCGGTTCTTTTCAAAGTAATTCGAGAGAGAGAGAGAGGGAAGATGGAAATCAAAATGGTTGACAATTAAAATAAAAGTATTGTATAGACTTCTGAATACCCTTCTTAGAAAGAGCTGGGATGTTTAAAAATTTATAAGATTACATTTTGATAATTTTTATCATTTTGATCATTGATTAAATGTAATGGTTTCGTATATCTGCTCCCTATTCCCTTTGCATCTGAACTCGACTGCAGCTTACTTGTTTTTAATTTAACTTATTTTATATTTAATTATTTAATGATTTGATTCGAATTCCGGAGGTAGAAAGGGACAAAACGTTTTGCATCGCATAATAAACGATAAAAACAAAACGAATTTCCAATTTCCGTGCAGAATCTCAAACAGTTTTATCTTCACATGGACGAGCTCCATATGAATGAGGTATACAGAAAAGCAAAGAATTGGAGCTATCAATTAATTTTCTTTTTATTTCTTTTAGTTTTATCCTACATAAAACTACAAGGCCAGCACCTTCACAATTCAAAATGCGGAAGATATTTCTTGGTCATTAACCTGGACGTAGGTCTCGCAATGACTACTCTTGGTCGCGTCCGTCCGGTGTACTCTATGCGATTTAGGCGTTCATACCATTCAACATGAAACAATCGAACACTCTTGAACTAAGCTCAGTTTATACGAGTTTAACACTAATTTTTAATTTATTAACCGTCAGGCAACTTATCTTTTTGTTACCTTTTTTTTTTTAAGGCAGGTGTTCACCTTGTGGGGTCAAAAAATTCACATTTTTTAGGAATTTTTTTTGAGAAAACGGTTAAAGATACAGCGCTGAAATTTTCGTCTGAATATGACCATATATTTATTCAAATAATACAATTTTTGAAATTGAAAAAATCCAAAAAGGGGGGGGTAGGGGGCGCCCATTGGTGGCGGTATGCATTTTGCTCTCGTGCACGATTGGCTCAAAACCCGTGATCGGAAACACAAAAACCAAACACATTTTTAATTAGTATCGTATTATCTATAAAGTGAACCACAATCATGGAAAAAAAATCAAAATTCGAAAAGTTATGAGGTTTTGAAAAAAAATGTCAATTTTCGCATTTTTTTTTTCACTAATTATTTTTTTAAAAAAACAATTTTCAATATTTTTGGCTGATCGAGGTTCATTCTTTAGAGGAAACCCTAAGGAACATTTAAAAAAAATTTGATGACGATCGGTTCATTGTAGCGTCTTCAATCGTGCACGTAAGGTCCAAAAACATGGTTCTGAGAAAAACGCGTTTAAAGTTTTGGCTTTGGCTCGGCCGGTGCTCGACAGTGCTCTACGTAACGGGCTATAACTTTCGAAATTTTTCAGATTTTGATTTGAAACTTCTACAGCACATTTTTGGAACATATATCTACACGATAAGACAAAAAAAAAAAAATCGATTTTTTTGAACCCACAAGGTGAACACCTGCCTTAAGCATCGACAACATTAACATTGTGAAGCCGTGAAAAGACTGGAAACTGAAACTAATCAAGTCAAGAAATTTACTTTAATGTTGTTTTAATTTTATTTTAATGTGTTATTTTGCGAAGAAAATATATTTTACTTATTAATAAAAAAAAAATCTGTTTACTAAATGCTTACGCCGCCAGCCGCCGACAATTTCAACGGTGGCGTAGCCGCCGCCGCCGCTGGTTCTTTCTAACGGCTACGCCGCCTCCGAAGCTGAAGCCATCGGCGTAAACCTCTAGTACGGAGGGACGGACAACGTTCACAGCAGCGATGGGCACAAGATCTAACGGTTTGAGCAGCAGGTCGGCCAGACCAAAAAAAAACAACAACAACCACCACCGTCGCGATGCGCCGCAGCCACAGCCAAAGAATGTGCGAGCAAAGAGAATACGCAATTCCCTTTAAAGTTGTTTTTGTTTTGGGTACGATGTGCGAGACTCAGCCAATGTATTTTGTTGTTGCAAACTCGGGACCAAGGCGATGAGCTCCGCTACCTGCTACAGACTCTGTAGCATTGTTTTTGTTTCTTCGCGGATCGCTGAACGCGAGCCGCGAGCCGTCTGGCTGGCGCCTCCCGAAAAACATAACGGTTTGAGCAAGTGAGCAAATTGAGCCAGGGCGTGCCCATCTCTGGTTCACAGTATTTACAATAATGAATGTGTATCGGAAATAATAAAGAATAGTAAATGAAACTTTTTCTTTTTTTTTTTACTTGTTTATAATACGAGTTTTCAGCCTATAGGACAAACAGGACAAACAGGGCCCATCTACCAGTTTCGGTGCAGTGGCATCTGGCACTGTGAACGCCATATACCCTAGCCTGGTTCTGGACCAGCTAACGAAGGCGGCCAAAACGGTGCCCCGCACCTGCACGCTGGCATTCTCTATTATCTTGGACATTTCATCTTCCTTAAGAAGAATCGCCGTCACTTTGGCCTCCTGATCTGTCGCCCCAGCCCTTCCGCCAGGTCGGCGACCGCCAGGGCGATCGACTGTCGCAGGGCCCCGTCAGTCCTGCGACCGCACCTGGGGGGGCGACCTCGATGATTACCGCTCATCTGAGGGGTGAGGGGATAAATATATATATAAATATAATAATACAATAAAACACTTACAATACAAAATACAGCAAAAGAAAAAAAACACAAACTTCTTGGCGAATGGCGGGAAAACTGAACTTCTTCTGAACTGACTGCGAATGGCGCAATAATGGCAGAATTGATGGATTTTCGAAGTGTCCAATGTGGGTTTCTCCAAATCCAAATCGACTTTCCCAAATATTGTATTACTAATGGCAGTGAGCATTGCCAAGCTGGGGGGAGTCTTCCTTGTCTCAGTTTGGCGGGGGTGGGGTCAATGAAAACTACTGAAACTTTAAAAAACATTGTTAAATTAACTTTTCCAGCTTAGCCTCCGCGTTGTGCGGCCGGAACACCATCCGGCTATGGATGCTTGGCAAAAGCTAGAGCATGTGCCCCATGTCCGAGGCAATATTGTTTGCCAGGTGCTCCAGGTCTGTGATAACCGGGTACCCCGAATGTTCGTGGAGTAGGCCGTTGGTGGCGCATTCGTCGGCAATTATGGCCAGCAGCTTGAGCTCCAGCCCCTTCCTTCTTGATGGCCTCTAGCACCTTGCTGAAACTGTCCATCACTCCCATCGCAGTAAAAGCATACTTCTGCTGCAAAGCAATGACATTATATTAGACACATATACACTTGGACTACATGCAAGGCACTTACCACTTTGATGTACACTGGTTGCTTAATGGAGCCGTCCTCCATTGTGGCCAGGATTAAGAGCATTTTCCCAGGTGTCGGCTATTTATATAAATATTACATATATATACAAGTATATAGACATATACATATGTACTACTAACCCCCTTTAAGTAAATCACGTCCACCATCAGAAAAAAGCACACTCCAGGGACTTTCATCCTCTTTACCCCCTTTTTGTTCAAAAGGACCCCGCTTGGTCTTGCTGGGTCGTCCACCGTGGGCAGGTGTTTGAGCACCAAAGACTGCAGGTGGGGCATGGCGAAGTACGTCAGTTCTAACAGGTCCATGCTCTCTTTTTGTTGATTTAAACCGGCGCCCAGTCAGTGTGGCCACACAACTTTCCGACCAATACCCGCAGCGCCTTGCAAAACAGGTGGTATTCCCGCGTACAGCCCCAAATCAGTTTCACGTTAGATGTCTGTTAGAATCCGGTTAAAATCGGATTTTGTATGGGGATTTAACATGAACAAATCTTACCACTTAACAGTGACAGTGGGTTAACATGATTAAAATCCGACGGCTTAACAGAACAAAACGGGCTGTTAACACGAAATTAGTATATCGATAAATAAGCGGGCTAGTTTACAAGGTTTGAATTCTAAGCGTTTATTGAAAATCAAAACTGACAAGGTGGCAAAAATTTTCGAATTTGAATATTGTTTTAAAAAATCTGTACAAAATGTATGGAAACAAAATGTCCCTTAAAAATGTAAAACTTTCAATATGAGCATTTTTAGAGATTCGGTTTATAGATAAAAGAAAAAAAGGTTTTTAAGTTAATCAGATTTACCACAAAAATTCCGTGCAATAAATAAATATTTAATTTTCGTAAATTATAGCCCTTTTAAATGAGTTATTTCGAAATGAGTTTTATTCACAATCTATTTACAAATTCCAACAATTAACATTAAATACTGAATTCCTCCGCCGGACCACGTGTCCACCTCACTAGATCAGCCTACTCGGCGGCAGAATGTGAGACATGTGCGGCAGGTTCTCGCTGCCCGTCTCCGAGGAGTACATGCTTTTGAGGTAGCCCGGAAAGGGGGTGACCGCGTCGAAGTCCTCCCCCGCGGAGTCCTCCGGCGGATCCACGGCCATGAACGAGATGGCGAAGCCGCGCAGGGAGTTGCTCTCGTCCGTCTGGAAGCGGAGCAGGAGGGTGTCCGAGTTGGAGACGATGATGGGCGGCTTGTGCTTGCCACAGAAGCGACCGTGGATGGTGTTCATCGAGTAGCCCTCTTCTGTAACCTCAAGGTAGTCATAGTCACACCGCTCCGAGTACTCGATCTCAAAGTGCAGGAAGCGAATCTTGACGCTGCTCTCCGGATCCGCCTGGATGCGCCAGTCGCAGTACATGTTCCGCTTGTACGGCCTGCTCCCATATCGCGGATGCGAATAGAATGTCTGCGAGTGATTTGTGGCCCTCAGGTAGCCACCGCACTCGGAGACGAAGGTGGCCTTGAATCCTTTCCGCTGCAGACCGGCATCCGTGGCCAGGACCATGAACATCTCGTTGGTGGAGGCGATCACGGCGTAGGGTTCGCGTCCACCGCAGTAGATGCCCAGGGTGGAGCTGTTCTCGGAGCGACCGTCGTAGATGGCCACGTAGTCGTAGATGCACTCCTGGTGGCTCTCCACCGCAAAGTCGTGGAACGTCAGCTGGATCCGGTGGCCCAAAACGGTCTGGAAGTGCCAGTAGCAGTAGATGTTGCGGGGATAATCCTCCGGGTAGTTGGGACTCTGCAGGACACCGTACGAGGTGGTGATCTCGAATTTGCAGCGTGTCTCCGTGCAGTTGTGCCCATTCTCGGCCAGCGTGTATCCATTCCGGCAGCTGCACTGGTAGGATCCGTAGGTATTCCTGCACCTGTGCTGGCAGCCACCGTTGTTGACAGAGCACTCATCCACATCTAGCGGGTGGAAATATTAATAAACACTGGAACTAGGAGCTTTACCTCTAAATAACTCCTTACCTATCACAAACTTAGCCACGAATCCACTCCGCTGCACAGTTCGATCTGAGTAAAACTCCAGCCGCAGGACACTCTGCTCCGAGTTGACCACTGGAGGTAGATCGTTGCCGCAGTAAATCCCAATCTTCTTCAGGCGATTGTCCTTAAGTTTGGAGTAGATGATGAGATAGTCATAGTTGCACTTGGTGTACTGGAACCGAGTGCCCTCCAAATCAAAGTGGGTGAAGTTCAGGAAGACCGCATGATTCGGCGGAGCCACCACCTCCCAAACGCACTGTTTGGAGTTGGGATACTGATCAGGGTACGAGGGGGAGAAGAGCGAACCGTTTGACTTGGTGGCATCCACGACTCCACCGCAGGCATCCTCGCAGGTCTTTCCATTGGCCTGCAGCTCGTAGCCGGCATGACAGCCACATTGGTAGCTGCCCAGCGTGTTGATGCACACGTGCTGGCAGCCGTGATCCGTGAACCGGCACTCATCCACATCCAGCATGAGGGCGGCAGAGAAACCCAACTTTTGCACAGATGAGTCCGAGACGAATCGGATGTACATTTGATTGCTGCGGGTCCTGAAGATTGGGGAGATGGAGATTGCTTTGGTACTTCTTTTGGGACAACATTAACTCACTTGATGTTGGGCGGCAGCTTGTCGCCGCAGAATCGCCCTACAAGGCGGGAATCACTGAGGTTACCGTCACGTATCTCCACAAAGTCGTAGGCACAGCCATCGTGCTTCTCCAGCGCAAAGCTTTGGAACTTCAGGGCCACCTGGTGGTTCTCAGGGGCAGTTATGCGCCACACGCACTCCTTGTTGGGCATGTAGTCCAGCGGATAGTTGGGCGAGTCTATGGACTGGTCCCTGGTCAGCTGAATGTCACCACCGCAGATCACTATGATAGATAGAAAATGGGAAATTAGTTTAGTAAAACAATATATTTTGCTTTTCAATTTAAAATGAGTTTTAAAAATAATCTTTATAAAGATCCAAATTGTTATGTATTGTGCTGATTTTCTGAATTGCTTTTTCTCAGTGCACAGAACTCACCCTCGAATCTCGCCTTGAACCCGCGGTAACCTTTGGCTGCATTCCGGTTCACATAGTTGATGAGCATGCGACTCGTCTGGGTGGTGATGACCTCCGCGCTGGCATTTCCGCAAAGGCGTCTCACCAGCGGCGATTTGTGCCAGTAGCCGTCTCTGATCTCGAGGTAATCCTGCGAGCAGTCCACGGAGCTCATCAGCTGCAGCTGCTGCAGGTGCAGGATGACTTTCTCCCCGTTGGTGGCCGTGATGCGCCACTCACAGTTGGTTAGGGAAGCGTCGAACTCCGATCCTGGGGAGGACTCCTCTCCAGCCCCGCCGGCATCGCCACTTCCCTCGAACTCGCTGAGTACTCCATTGCCAGAGTACACAAAATGGGGGCTCACAATGTGGCCGGAATTCTGCTGGTAGGTGCGTCCGCAGGAGGCGCACTTGTACAGCAAATTGGCCTGGACAATGTCGCCCCGACTGAGGCGCCTTCGCTGGCCCAACTCTACGGGAGCTCCCGACGGAATACCAATCGGTGTGATGGTGTCCAGGTATGAGCTCTTGGAAAACGAGTTCTTTGCATAGTGCATGATGGAGTTTAGGTCGTAGGGCAGCAGCGGTAAGTCCACCTCCTCCGGCGACAGGACATCGAAGTTGTACTCCTGGCCACGCATAATATTGGCCTTGTTGATGATGATGTGCTTGTCCCTGTCGCCGCGGGCGTGCTCATGGTGGAAGCCAATGGTGTGGCCCAGTTCGTGTATAATGATGCCGAACTTTTCGCAATTACGTCCTATGGAGATGGGCTGGCGACCGTTGCCATTCTTGCCCAGAAATGAGCAGCAACTTTAAGGGAAAGGTTGCAACATTAGAAGCAAGATTTTAAAGGTCGTTGAGAAATCCCAAACTCACCCGCAGTTCTTGACAGTAAAGTAAATATAATTCGCATGCAAACTAGCATCTCGTTCCACAAACTTGATGCAGGTAAAGTTCTCCCAGTGGCGCATGGCCTGCTTAAAGAGCGCCTTGTGGGCACCACTGAAGACGCCATCGATCTCGTAGGGAATGACCCCGTAGTCCCAGGTTCGCTCCTTCCGCACAGTCACAGCCCGTCGGTGTCGCCTGATGGGTTCTGGACTCTGGATGTGGGAGTGACTGGGCTGCAGCACGTCCACAGCGGTATCTGTCCACAGAAGCGGCGGGGGTAATCTCAGTCGGGCTTTGTTCCGCGATTTATGGGGCTGCTTCCGGCGTCTCCTGTTGGAATGGGGAATACGCAGAGGGCTTATGAGCTCGGGTATTGCTTACGTTGCATTGTCGGGTTGGTCCAGGCCAAAGGCAGCCAAGTCAAGTGGCCCGACTAATTGTGCGCCATTGTGCGGGTCTAATCCCTCTGGAGCTGGAACTGTAACTTACCCTGAATATTGTCTGGCCCGGCTCTGCTTCGCCAGCCTCAGGTGATGTCTGTCATCCGGCTCCTTTTGCGGCACCTGTTGTGGCAATGCTGGATTGAAATTGGACTCGGCCACGTGACGCGACTCACCTGCACGGCATCCAGCATGCCATAAAAGTCCTCCGGCCGCTCCTTAAAGTCGAAGTCGCACTCCTGACTCAGTCGCCTGCCCTCAGTCAAATCCATCAGAGAAATCACCATCAGAGCTCCCACAGAGAGCACAGCCAATTTCGTTTTCAGTGTCACGGACATGGGGCACATTCTTTCCATATCGAAGGTATTTGTGGGGGCTCGTTCCTCGAAGTTGCCTCAACCAGTTCAAAGATCTAACTGAGCGCTCGTGGGCTGCGATTGCCGAATTATACTTGTGAGACAAGGGTTCGCGCGCTCCACGGATCAGGCAGGTAAGAGCCGAGAATCGAGTCCATTCCGAGGGCAGGGAGGAGGGAGGAGTTGCTAAGATACCAGGCAGCAACAGCAAAGAATCTCAAAGGGACAGCTACATAGAGATGTATGCATAGAGGGAGACGGGGAACGAGACTCCTCCTCATTGGCGATTCTCGCTGACCGACCATCCATTGTCTGCTTTCAATGGGTTTTGATTTGGGTATCCCTATACCTATCCTCCTGCACCTTGACATTGTCTGCCTACCTGGGGCGCTGCCCTGGCTCAGGGGCATTTGCGTTTGCGGCCCAGGATCAGGTGTTGCGTTCGGTCCTTTTAGGGCAGGTCATTAATGATCATAAATCCCCGTCTCCAGCATGAACGAAACATTTCGCGGTAATTCCGCCTGCAAATGCTATTCAAGAGCCATGGCGCTTCTGCGCGGGTACCCTGGCAAGGTGGAACTCGAGCCGAGCCATAAATACCAAAAGTTTGACCCCTGGAGTCCCAGAAATCACGTACGCATTTGGTTTTGGTTTTACAACATAGAAACTATGCAAGTTTTAATAGTAGGTGTGTATTTATGTATAGATTTAATTACGTATTAAGTTGAGTCAAATAACCGAGAGATGTACATATGTATGCATGCGTGTAAAGTTCCTTGTGCCCCTGGGGGGCATTCCACTTTCGGTGCATCCGAAGATATGTGTGTATCTCATCTCTGTCCTAGCCTAACTTCCGTTCCGACTTTGATATGGGCCACCCATTGACTTATGCTAAGATGCTTAACGGAAATTACCCCAGGCCAGAGTAGCCAAAATGCGCTGGACCATTGATTATGGCACAATAAAATAGAAATTGAAGGGGAAAATGCTTCACAGCAAGTGGAAATTGCACACTTAGCTACAGAGTCTAGAAACGTCTAATCAAAGTACATAAAATTTATTCAATAGGTCTAAGTAATTGCCACCATAGATCGTCAACCGAAGACGAGTGCCTAAAACTAATTTTTGATCGCGCCCCAGACGAGGTCCTTGGTTATGTCCTGGGCTCTCACCCAAGGGCTTGGTTGGAAGAGCGAAAAATGTTGTCTTGTGTACGCGACGATATGCCTAAATCTGTTAAATAAATTCCGTTTTAATATATTGTCATGAATTTTAGCGCGTAGTCAGCGTTTTTTTTTCAGCCGTCGCTCTATGCATTTCCCGAGTAGTACCGATTGGGCAGACTGTAACGACCCCGATACTGCCCATTGAGAACCAGTTGATTCCCGCTAAAGTCGCCGTACTCGTCGGTCTCCTCCGTGTCCTCGATGTAGATGCTCTTCAAGGAGCCTGGGAAGGGGGTGACCATCTCAGAGCTGTACGAGTTCTCCACATCCATGTCCTCGTCACTGTTCGTTTCGTACTCATCCTCGACCACAGCCACATACGAGGCGGAGAAACCCTTCATCGGCACCGAGTTGTCCGTCTTGAAGCGCACGAGCAGCGAGTGGGTCATGGAGTTGATGTCCTGGGGCAGCTGTACGGAACACAAGTGGTTTAATGACTTCAATTATATTATCTTAAGATAACATAATCGGAAACAGAGCAGGATGCCTCGAGCTAGTTTTGAATTACCAATTAATTTCGATTTATTACGTACCACATTGCCACAGTACTGTCCGTACATGGGTCCGCTGAAGTCGTCCATGTTGGAGAAGACCTGCACATAGTCGTAGGTGCAGTTCTCACTGCTCTCGATGTCAAAGGTGAGGAATATAAGCTGGATGTAGCTCTTGTGCGGCGCCTCGATGGTCCACTCGCAGTCCATGCTGTCGTCGTAGTCCTGGTTACCAAACCGCGCGTGCGAGTAGAACTGCTGCACTTGGCTGGTGGCACGTAAGAAGCCACCACACGCTGCAAGCAAAATACCGGAACGCTATAGCCGGGATTGGATTAAGTTTCACTCCAGCTTACCAGTCGAGTGCATGGCCATGAATCCGCTGAGCTGCTTGTTTTTGTCCGTCTTGAGCACCATGTACATCTGGTTGGTGGTGGAGGAGATGGGGAAGGGAATCTTATCGCCGCAAAAGTGGCCCAGAACGGAGCTGGACTCGGATTCCCCATCATAAATTGCTACGTTGTCGTAGGTGCACTCCTAAAATAATAAAATGGGGTATTTTAAATTAAAATAATTTCAATATTTAAATTTAGTTAATAAGTAAAGTAAATTAAACACCTTATAAACCCCTTTGGATATGCTCACCTGATGTGACTCCACATTGAACTCGTTGAATATCAGCTTAATGCGATGACCTGGGGTGGTGATGAAGTGCCACACGCAGTCCGCATTGGGAGGGTACGAGTCCGGGTAGTTGGGGCTGTAGATGGTGCCGAAGGCCGAGGATATCTCATACTTGCACTCGCCCTCCTTGCAGTCATGTCCATTCTCGTGCATGGAGTAGCCGTTGTGGCACAGGCAGATGTAGGATCCAATGGTGTTCCGACACTCGTGCTGGCAGCCCCCATTGTTCACGGCACACTCGTCGATGTCCGTGAAAAAGACGGCCGCAAAGCCCGACCTCTGGATGGACTTATCCGAGTGAAACTCCACTCGGAGCGCATTACTCTCGGAGGTGGCCGTGGGCGGAATGGCAGTGCCGCAGAAGGTTCCGATCCTCTTAAGCCTACTCTCGCCTAGTTTTGAGTAGATGGTTACCGAGTCGTAGCCGCAGTCCGACTGCTGATGAGCCGTCCCCTCCAAATCAAAGTGGGTGAAGTTCAGCGATATTTTGTGCTTGGGTGGGGCAACAATCTCCCAGATGCACTCCTTCAGCAGAGGATACATCTCGGGGAATGAGGGTGAGGTGATGGTTCCATTCGGATACTCGATGACGCCCCCACAAGCATCTAAATAAAAAGAGGAATGCCGGTGAGGGTATTAGAGCTCGATGGGGGCAGCAGTACATTCAGGGTACACCGGAAATAACACATTGTTATGATTTGTAAAGGAAACTGGTATACCCTTGCAAAAAGTGTAATTTTTTAAGTCAGAACTTAACAAGGCAGTAAAGTTATTATTTTTCGCTTAATAAAGTATATACATATGTGTCATTCTTTCAGAAACTAAACAGACTTCGATTAAAGTGTTTCCTAATTTTTTTAGATTCATGTACTTATTTTTGTCTTAGGTTTCAAAAAATTACGATAACTTGCATATAAAATCAGTTATAGTTTTTACATTTATTGCTAGATTTTTTTAGGGGCAATTAAAATGATCTGTTTCATTACTGGAAGGGTGGATAATTTTTAACTTCCTTTTCTCATTTGAACATTTTTGTAAACACGAGGATAAAGAGAGGTTACCCACCTTCGCAGTGCTTCTTGTCGCTGTGCAGCTCATAGCCGATGTGGCAGCTGCACTCGTAGCCGCCCAGCGTGTTGATGCACTCGTGCTCGCAGCCGTGGTTCTGGGTCTCGCACTCGTCCACCTCCTTCATGAACACCGCGGAGAAGCCCGCCTTCTGCACCGATGTGTCCGACACGAATTTCACGTACATCGAATTGCCACTTGACCTGAAAGGAACGCCGAACAAAGCAGAGTGGGTTGCAGAGGGGTAACATGGAGAGGCTCCTTTTCCGTGGAACTCACTTCATGTTCGGCGGCGGCTTGTAGCCACAAAAAACGCCAATTAGCGGCGCATCCTGGGCAGGACCATCGCGCACTTCAACGTAGTCGTAGACACAGCTGTCGTGGTTCTCCACCTCGAAGGACTGGAATTTCAGCGCCACCTGGTAGCCCTTGGGCACAGTTATTTGCCACACGCATTCCTTGTTTGGCAAATAGTCCAGCGGATAGTTGGGCGACTCCAAACGGCCCACCGCATCGTCCACGGACAGCTCGCCACCGCAAACAACTGTCGCAATGGAATGTGAGCCACTTGTAAGTGCCACTTGCTACCCTCCCCCACCCTCAATCACTCACCATCGAACTCCGCCTTGAAGCCCCTGAAGCCCTCACTCCGATGCACGTTGACGTACGTAAGCAGCATGCGACTGGACTCTGTGCGGATCACATCGTTGGCCACTTTGCCACAGAAGCGTCCGATTAGCGGAGACTTCTCATAGTAGCCATCGCGAATCTCCAGATAGTCCGTCTCGCAGTTGTTCGACTTGAAGATGTTCTACGCAAAATAAAGAAAGTGTTTTTTTATAACTAGGTTCAATTCAATTTAATAACTAGGTTCAATAACTAATGATAACTTTTTTGTTGTTTTTTTGTTTTTAATAATTAAGTTTTTTATAAGTTATTTAAAAACTAGTTGTTTAGTAGTTTAAATAAAATAGACAAATTAATTTAAAGCCATTTTACGGTTCTTTACACTCCCCGTTTCAAAAACTTAAGTTGTGAGTTGGTCTGAGCCTCAGGGACAAAGAAAAGATCAGGGACACCAGCATTACCATATTCTCCAGCTTCAGCTCCACTCGCTCTCCGTACGTGGCTGTTATCCGCCACTCGCAGTGCTCCGTTTCATTGGTCAGAGCCCCTGCCGTGTAGTAAGAGGGCGTGGCAAAGATGCCCGAGCTCTCCTGGAAGGTGCGTCCGCACTTGGGGCACCTGTAGAGCAGATTGGCCTGGGCAATGTCACCCTGGCTAAGGCGCAGCCTCTGACCAATTTCCGGTCGTTTGCGACCCTTCATCTCAATGGGCAGGATCGTGTCCAGGTAGGTGCCCTTGGAGAAGGTGTTCCTGGCATAGTGCATGATGGAGTCGTAGTCATAGGCCATGCCCAGCGAGTCCACCTCGTCCGGCGACAGCATGTTAAAGTTGTAGTCCTGGCCCTTCATGATGTTGTTGTGCTCGATCACCACGTGCTTCTCCCGATCCGGACGCGTGTGCTCGTGCCAGAAGCCCACCACATGACCCAGTTCGTGCACCACAATGCCAAACTTGTCGCAATTCCGGCCGATGGAAATCGCCTGAGGTCCGTTGCCACGTTTACCCACAAATGAGCAGCACCTGGAAAGATAAAGGGATACTCATGGTTTAAATCACATAAGAAACTGAATTGAGTGAGATCTTAATTTGTAGAATAGATTTCAATTAATATTTTTTAAATTAAGGTAAAATTGTTCCTAGAAAACACAACTCACCCGCAGCTGCGCACGGTGAACACAATGTAGTTGGGATGGATCTCCGGATCGCGCTCCACGAACTTGATGCACGTGGAGTTCTCCCAGTGGCGCATGGCCAGCTTGAAGAGCGCCTTGTGAACACCACTGAAGTTGCCGTCGATCTCGTAGGGAATGACACCGTAGTCCCAGATGCGTTCCTTTTTGGCGGTGACAGCGCGTGCCACCCGATGACGCTGCTCCTCGTCCTTGGGAGACCTGTAAATATGGATGGGGCTTCTTGTTAGTTATGAATGATTCTGCTGGGAGTGGGCCAAAAACTTTCACGTGGCGTATGCGTAATTTTAATTGCCAACAGTTTTCCATAAATTTTGCACTGTTGTTGTTCGGCGTAACTTTTTGAACGCGAATTTCTATTAAAATTCATAACTTTTAACATGCACAATGAGCAATGGACCTGTGCGTGTGAATGTGGCTTTGTTTGTGTGAGTGTGAGTTGCCAAAATGGCTGCTGTTTGTTTAAAGTTTATGCCGAAAAAGCTCTGAATGAAAATGGCCAGCAATTTACAGTGGGCCAGGAAATGGCAACGGAAACGGATGCGGCGGTGGATGTGGCCCACCAGAGAGGGCAGGAACTACACATAAAATCATTTTGTAAAAACAAATATTTTTAAAATAAAATAAAATATTTCTTTCATATATTAAATATTTTAAATTTTAATCCCTAATTTTGATAAAGTTATGTCATATCATTTGGAAGATAAAACATTTTATTTCGATCTTCATTTATATCACTTTTGTTTTATTGAATTTTAATTCAAATATTTAGCTTTTGTATATTATTTTTAACATTAAATATAGTATCTTAGCTTTCATATCTTATTGACTCTATAATGAAACCTTAAAGTAAAAATTTATATTTTAGGAACTCTAAATAAACAATTTAAAGATATAAACTTGATAGTAATATACGTAAAAGCGAATATTTTGCTTTTGTAAGAAAAATCAAAATGTTTCCCTTTTTTATATAATCTTTCTTTAGTGTTTAATAGGGATACCCAAACTTACTCCGCATTTGCCAAATCCATTTCAGGCGTCGAGTGCTGTGCCGATTGATTGAATCCATGAGGGGAATGGTTCACGTACTGCGTAGTGCCCTGACCACGTCGCCGGTGTTGACGATGAGGACGGTGCTTCTTGCGGTGGTGGCTTTGGTGCTGGTGCTGCTGCAGTTGCTCTTGGTGCTGATGCTTGGGATGGTGGTGACCATCGGTCACTGGTCGGCTGAGCTCCTCGCGCAACCGTTGCAGCTTGGCCTCGTGTTCCGAGTGCTGGTTGCTACGTCTGCGGCGGTCAATTAAAAGGATGGGGTTCATACAGCAGCACAGAAAGGCCATTAAAGTATATAATTATTTTAAATCGTAATGAATTCGAATTATCCTTTGATTAAATTTATAAAAAAAAGAGTTAAATTCCTTTAATTTACTAAATTAGTCATAATTGATAGTTGACACTGAATCATAAAATAACTTTCGGTGCAGTGATAGCAATAAAACTTCCATTTAAATGTTTTTGTTTCCAATTTAAAGTATTTACAAAAATTACTAAGCACTAATTTTACTCCTAAAACTATAAATATTCTAGCAAGTATTTTATTTTTTTGACATAATGGAGAAAATGTTTGTTTTAATACTTTTTTATTGAGTTGAATAAATTTAATTGAGCTGGCTTGCATTTTTAGTGCAGGTAATTATTTAACATAAAAGTCATATTCAAACTTCTTATAAAACTTTAAACTCTTTTATAAAAAAAATATTTATTTGAATACCCTTTGTCTGATTTTAGGAGGCTTTAACTCACCGCTGCTTAGGACCTCGCCTGTGCCGCCGCCTCACCACTCCGCGCGAATGCAAGAAGTCCACCTCGTCGTCCAGCTGCATCCCATTTCCTCCCGCATTGCTGTAGACATGGGCTGGCGTGGATCGTTGCTCTGGGAGAGAGGTGGGCAAAATGTGCGACTGCCGCCGCTCGGCCACAAAATTGTTGCCCGAGTCGTCCTCGATGTCCTTGTTGTCCGACTGAATCTTCCGGGTGTCCACGTTGCGATGCAGTGCCTGCGTCTTGTTATTGGGCTTGGCTACAATCTCGGCCAGCGTCAGTCTGGCTGGCTTGTCAGCAAAGATTCTTCGTTCGGAAGGAGGCAGAACCTCGTTCTTGTAGCTGGCAGCTTGGGCATAATCGGAGGGCGACTCGGAACCCGGCTTCACGGGTTCATTGGCACTCTGTACAATTAATATTATTATTTTTATATTTGCTAAAAACTTAGTTTAAGTCCCAAAAATATTTTGAACCTCACCTGACTCTGCAATTGCGTCTGTCCGGCCTTGAGGTTCACTGGCTCCGTGCTGGGCAGCTTGGTCTTCTTGCGGATGATGTCGGTGAGGCCCTCCTCCTCCACCTGTAGCCCCTCGTGGTAGACCTCCTGCTTGAGCTTCTCCAGATCCAGCTGGAAGGTGGCATTGAACTTGGTCGGGCCACTAGCTGGAGCGGAAACGGAAGCGGTTGTGGGCGCGGAAACTGGGGCATCTGCCAGCAGCTGCTCCACCTCCTGCCGCTCCTGCTCCTCGTCGTCGATGGGCGTGTGGGCCACCACCGGTGGCCCAGTATCTCCCTCGGGCAGCGCTATGTCGCCCATGAAACCGCCTGCAAGGACAGAGATAAAGCGATTTAAATTAGGGGCATTATAAAATAAGTAGCAGCGCTCCCTTAACTTACAAATTGTTTTTAATTATAAGCGACAAGGCGTGGAGCGTATAAATTTTTATGCACCAGGGAGTGCGTTGTGTGGTGTAGCACACACGTTGGCCAGTGGCCAGTAAAAATGGCAGCAACAACGATAACAGTTAACAAGCAAAATATGAAATTGTTGCCTGTCTGCCTCAGACATGTTAAACAAAATTAATTAAGTGCGTTTGCACCGGGCAAAAATAAAATGAAAGCAAATACCGAACTGTACAGACTCTATTTTGACGTTCCCCTGCTAAATATTTAAGGCAGATCGTTTTAAAACTACCCCTCCGTGGGGCACTGCCAACATCAATCCTCATTTCTCCTGTCAAAACATTTCCCAGCCAAACAAGCTCGAGAGGAGCAACCCAAGCCGGGGATAGAGCAATTCATTTGCCTATAAAGACTGTCTGAGTGCTGGTGCCGAAATGCTGCTGGTTGGCTGCTCGGAGCTCTGCTTAATTCAAACATAAATAAAATAAAATTGCATTCATGCTATTTACACGGCAGGGGCACAGTGGAGCCTGCCCGAGTGGATGTGGATCTGAATCTGGATAGGGCTGCATTAATGTTAACGCCTTTTGACTTCTGAAGGCCGCTCAACGTGGCCCACATTGCTCCTCTGGATTCCATTCCCATCAGCACTCGCTTCCTCTTCCGCTTTTTCTTCTTCCTCCCTTCCTTCCTTCCTCCTTTCACCTGTGTGGAGCTCCCAACAGATGCAGATATGGGTGCTGGCAATTTGATTATTACAACTGGAGCGGCAAAACCAATCATCTTTGAGTCTCAACTGTGCTAACTTGTTGGAAAGTGGGTCAGCAAGTGGCAAGTGGGAAGGCAGGCCGTAAAATCCATCTCCACTTCTTCGTGCGTATGCCAATTGGCTCTACACACATATCCTTTGGGTAATAACCATGGGTTTGTCGGCCTTCTCAAACACATGAAAAGTAATTAAACGCATTGATCAAAAACCAATACGAAAATCAATAATTAATTGAAATTCTTTGTGGCAATGCAACATTAATTAGGAAAGTGTCATAACAAGTTATCTGTGACACGAATCTCTGCCATAACCACACGTCAGTTCTATTATTTTCTCTGAATGTAATTTAAGATTTTTCTTATCTATTTTTTTATTTTATTTGGGAAACAGTTGTACAGCAACTGAAAACCCAAATTCATGTTCTTTAACTCCACGTGCTAGTTCAAGAGAATAAAAAACCTAGTAATTTGTTAACCTATTTAAAACTCACTCTAGAAGTATCTCTTGTTTCAAATGCTTTTGTCTGTGAAGGACTCACTGTACTTCGAGAGCCCCTATGGCGAAGCAGCTGAACATGTGTATGTTCTACAGTTTTGTTACTCCTGCTTTTGGTTTTGCTGGCTGCTGCTGCGTGTTGTTTTGGCCAAAATTGCAAATTACATATTTATCAAGCTGCAAACGTTTTTTGATTTAGTTCCCGAAAGTGCAGCCGAGCATGGCAATCCTGGCACATACACTTGCAGGGGCACAAAAAAGCGAGAAGCGGAAGCCAGACCACACAGTTTGTTTGGCTCTGCTCCAATCAATGTCACTCATACGCACCGTGACCGAACTGCAGTGCGAGCCAAGGAAGGACAGACAGGAAATAACCCATAACTCCCACAAAATAACAGGGATCGGAATTCATTTGATTTGATCAAATACCAGACTCAAATTGACGGTTGATCCCAAATCTGGGAGAAACTATCACGAGCACAAAATATTAATCCTTTTGGTTCAACAGATAAGAAATCCCCCGTAAAATCTGAATTAAATTACTCGTCATCAAGATATCTGTATTCAATTCCCCTTTTTTGCTGCTGCCACCGTTCGCTATTGTTTTTGCTGCAATTTGCAGCATGTTGACTTTGAAAACATATCGTATTTACATTTGATTTAACAGTCAAACAAATTTCTAGAATTGCGCAAATATTTACATACACAATGTGAAAATCTGAACAGTGCTGCGAACACGTGTGCCCTGTTGTGGATTAAAAATACATGTGTGCTTTGCCTGCGTGGCTGTGCATACATGAAATTTAAATATAAAATACAGCAGCCCGTGCACGCCCCACATGGCGGATGATTGATTTGGATGTTGGGGCAGAACAGCAGAACTGAAAACTAAAACCCTGCGAAAGTAACTCAAGCAAAACACGTTCCCAGTTGGCATTTAATCCCGTTAACGTTTGCCGCCCTCAGGGAGCAAATGCGGACGTGGACTTGCAGTGGCACTGCCAAGTGGCAATAAAAAGACGATGCACTCTGCGGAGCACAGCAGGCGAGAAAACTTGCCGCATAATGCGTCAGAAAGCCCTCACCCACCCAAGAAGTGCTAACTGCCTGGTTAAGGGTGCTGGAGCTGGAGCTGGAGCAGGAGCAGGAGCAGGATCAGGAGCCGGAGCAGAAATGAAAATGGAAACGGAAACCATTCAGTGTGCGTAGCACAAACCATTCAAGTCGCAGGCCGTCTGCAATTTCATTACATTTACGTTAAATGCCTTTGGCCCGTCCACTCGTCCTCTGGCAGACTTTCAGACAAACAGTTCGCACAAGTGAAAGTAATTAAATTTTTGAGCGTCGCCTCCTACATCCGTAATCCCACCCCGGGCCCACATCATTCACACTAACGAACTGACGCACAAAACGTGCCATTTTAGAGGGGAATCCGAGTCCAGTTGGGTAGCCTTTTATGGCGGCCACAAAAATGCTCAACACACACACACACACACTCATTGCACTTTCCCCTAAATCCCGCGTTCCGGCCATGCGGCGTATGCGTAATGTGGCAACAAGGTCTGCCTCTGCCCACTTTATGAGCTCCGCCCCGGATCGCGACTGCCAGTTTAATTAAAAATAAAACCCTCCATCTCCACCAGCTTGGGTCCAACTGATTATTCGCTCTGGGGCCACTCTTTATGCACCCAGAAAAAATCTATTGGGTTTTTTGCAACTACAGCTAGTGTCAGTTTCAGTATCAGCTTAATACAAAAAAATTAAAGGAAAAAATACAGAAAATTGTCAAAACAACACAAAAAATTAATCAAATTTTTCAAGTTGAGATCTTCGGAAATATATGTAATTTAAAAATGTTTGGGTGTCAATTTGATAAATTTATTAAAAGTCTAAATATTTCATATTAATGTGAACTTTTTTTTTTGGTGTAAATGCGAAAAGACAACAGACAGCAGCCCAACAACACTAGTTGCCACACTTAACGCATCAGTAGTGGGTAGTGGGTGGTGGGTGGTGGGTCACCCATTTTGTGGGTCAAAAGCAAATAATTGAAGAGAGCACGTTGTGCCGCCGTCGACTGATTGCCATTGTTGAGGTCAGTTGGGTACGCTTTCGTTTCGTTTCACCTTTTTTTAACCCTGCGTATTTCGGCTGCTTTTTTTTGTGATTTATGGCTCTTGTGTTCTTTTGGCGATTGTCAATACGCGGCAGGCTGTGTCACAAAATAAAAAACGAGTATGTGCACAAATAAAGAACAAGCAATTTAGCCACAAAAAATGCTTGGGGCTTAAAAAAGGATTTGCTACGCGAAAAAAGGCTAATTGATCTGGTCTTCATAGAAGGCCAGTGGATGGTCTTTGAAGTGAAATCGTTGATATTATTTTAGAAATCCCAATGGAATTTAATCGCGCAGAAAATTCGTCATATGTGATGAGTGAGTAACTTTTTAATATATATAAAATTAATACAGAAAAGAAAGGCTCTCAAATACAACTTATCACGAAAATTACAAAATATTTATTAATTTATTTTCCCATCAAAATTCTGTGACATAAGTTAGGTATTAAATTATCACTTATGATTCCTGTGCATGAACGTTTTAATCCCTTTGAGCTCACGACCCACTCTAAATAGACTTAGCCTTGACTGACCAACTGACTGGTTAACCCCGTTGGCTTATAAAATAGCTGCCAGCATTGTAAATATGGCTGTAATTATGCATAATCTGCCACGGAGCGCATAGCGACCGGAAGTGCATACATGCATAGATATCACAGTGACCCCCATTAACGACCTCTGAGTGTGTGTGTATCTATCAGGACTCCTCCTGTGTGCGTATTAATTACCACAGCCATAACAATGAAATTCAATTTGCTGGCTGCGCCCCACGGATATGGTAAATGGGCGGACGAACGGACGGAGAGGAGGATTCATCATGCCGAGAATTATGTTTTGATAAGCGGCCGGCAAGCAAACAAGCCATAACGTTGCAAATGGATGGACATTCGGGCGATGCCTAAATTAAAGATGAAATCAAGGCAAATAGAGGCAGACAAATAAACCACTCGCACACAAATGGACGGATGGATGTGGACAGGGGACAGTGGACAGAATGCAGACGGATGCAGACAGACGCACGAAACGGAAGGAAGGAAGGATGGAGATGAAGGACTGATGGGAATATATGGTTGGACAAACTAATCCGGCGGCAGCAGAGATTGCATGAAGACCTCAGCCATTAGCCAAAAGTACGAATACGACAGCACGAATGTTCGGATAGTTCCGGCTCTTTCGGATTTCGGACCGAAATGGGCTACTAACGGTGGCCATGATTGTGACGAGTGACCCGGCAAGCGATTTTGGATTTGTGCACGATTTAGGCTGCAGGCTTTGTTTGCTTTTTATGAGTGTGCTCCTCGGTGAGTGGGACTTTCGTTTGTTTATTTATACGAACATTGGTACGATGGTGAATCACTTTCCACCTATATGTACATAGAACATACGTAGGTGAGTTCACTGGAGTGTCAAATGATTGGGTGAACAAATCAAATCATGTGGAGCACATTTACCCGAGTTATCTTCCGTGGTTGATGGGAAAATGGATCCTAATGAAACGAGAGCGTTTCCCGTTTAAAACTCACGACCACTGTGGCGTCCAGACCAGGCTTATAAAACCACTGACGCTCGAACTCATGTGTTTCCGTGGCCCACAAGCACAGTCCCAGATCCTCTTTGCGGACCAAATCGCTGATAGAGCTTCAGGGCAAACAATAGCGGGCCTGTGTTTGATTTCCCGCCCCAGATTTTTGATGGACAACTGCGTCGAAATATTTATGCAGCTGTACGGACGAGTATCTGGCTGAACTCCGCATCTATGGCCACTTTGCACCTACGGCGGACATGAAAACTATTTTCCATTGCTGCCACACAAAAAGACGAGCACAAAAAGCATTTTTAGAAAAAGTTTTTGGCTTGCAGAGCGGGAATAGGAGATGGAATATATATATACTATATGTATATATGTTTTTCAATTTGAAATGGGGCTGTAAAGCGCCGTCATATTCGCGTGATGTGTGAATATGCTGGTCTGTTCGAGCGTTCACCTACACAACTGTATTACAGCGTCTGCGGCAGGTTCAATAAACCCTCGATGCACACGGCTCCCACTGACACCCACCCACACCCACTGACACCTCTTTTCGCACAGTTGCACACCCACCCAGCGACACTTGCAGTTGCATCTGATAATTGTGCCATCAGCGGTGCAGTAGCTGCTGAAGTGTCTGTTCCGCGTTTATTTTCGTACACTTTTCGCACATCCACAACAAATGATGCAATATTAAATGCAGTCATTTAGTTGCAGCAGCCAGCATTCCAGATAAAAGCAAAGTGCCTCGTTTCACTGTGAATCCGGGCAAGCTATGAAATTAAATTTGTATCTTTAACAACCTGCAATTTGAGTGCTTTCAGCACACTTCAGCACAATTGATATTTTTAAAAATTAGCTTTTATATTTAACAGAGGCGCCTAACAGCCAATTATGAAATTCACTTTCTGAGTCTTTATTAACTTGAAATTGGTGCTCCTTTAGCAAATATAATTTTATTTTCCGTAAGCTAAAATTTAGTCCGAATATTTAACATTTGATATCGTTAAGAAAAAATATAAATATTCAAATAAGAGATATTACAAATTCAATCTTATTAAAAAGGCATTTATTAAAGTCTTTAGTGCACTTCTTTGAATGAAAAATTTAATTGCTGACTTATATTGTCACCACAGACTAAATTTGTTGACATTTTATATGTAAAATCACTTATTCTCATAATTTAAAAACATAAATTCCGACATTATTGCTGGAAAGAGAGTCAGCTGCTGCAAATGAAGCTGTGTGCTTGCTCGACTGACTTCGGTCCAATTTTATTTTTTCTTGCATATGAATTCTATGGGAAAATCTTAGCATTTGCTTTCCCAAAAAAAATAAACGAAAAAAAAATAGGAAAACGCATTCAATTTGTCTTTGGTCTGTCGTTTTCACTCCATTTTCATGCTGGGAATAGAGCAGCACAGCGGGGAACTTTAAGGATATGGAAAGTTTAAATGGAAATCATAAATTGTAGCTGGGATCTGGTTTGGTCATTGGTTGCTGGGCGGATTATTTCGATTTGTATCAGCCCCTTTTGGAATCTGGGGCAACAGAGCGTTGGCTGAACAATTAAAATAACATTTACAAATTTAAAATGCGATTTGCATAAATTAAGCTCGGCCCACAGCTGCAGGCGCTCACACGGATAAAGGACATGTATGTGTGTGCCGTAACATAAGCTCCATTTTGTGGCATTATCTGAGCAGCTTTTAAGCTTGTTTGCTCCGCCTGCTTATTTATGCCAATTTGCATAAACAATGATTGCAGCATACAGTCGTCGGCGGGGGGGATTACAAACATTCCGGCAAACAGGTTGCTCAGACACATGGTATTTATTTGTTTTGTGTATGTATAGGTGAGTGAGTATTACACACACACACTCACACTTGCAGCACCCAGAAGTATGCAGCAAAAAGTTTTGAGAATGCATCCTGCTGTCAACTGATGACGTCCATTTCGCAACAGTTGTACTATAGTATTCACCCACACCCACACGTGCCATTCTTGTTGACATTAATTAATTATGTAAACAGCTTAAATGCAAGTTTATTTTATTTACACATGTTTCTGCTCGTTTGGAGCATATGGAATGTCATTTCAATAAATGTAACTTAAATGCAGAGCGATAAATTCCAGACAAGTTTGTAAGCCTTAGCCACTGTTGCAAGTCAGGTGGGGAAAATTAAGCTGAAGCTGCAGAAAGTGTAGTCAATGGCAAGCTAGAGGGGGTACGGTTCTGTAGAGTCTCAAAATCAGCTGCCTCACTTCCGATTTTGCAACATTTCCGCAGCTGCACTTCCTTTTTCTTGCTTTTTGTTCGTTTTGCTTTCGCTGCCAAGGCACAAGATTCACTTTTGAAATACCCTGATAGCTTCGATAGTCGAAAGCATGTCGAATCTTTCATCAGGCTTATAAAGAACAGAGTTTCAAGGACTTAAATAAAATCTTTTGTCACATTCTTGCGGAACTTTAAGCCAGGAAAAATGACAGCTGAAACGAGGTCAATGATTGTTCAAGCGTGTATAACAAACAAATTAATTTGCATAAAGGAAAGCATAGAGCTGTCATGAAAGTAATTTAATTATTGTGTTTATTTACATATTGACAAGTCGATGAAACGAAGTGCGGTTTTTGATTAAGGGCATACAAAGTTCCATTCCCGAAACTTTTGCCACGTCCTGCGGCTTTGTAAGCTGATCCTGCTGCCTGTTTTGCGGTGAGCATCCCAACAATCTGCACCACCACCCAGCCACCGCCTCGGAACAGCAGCAAACTAACTCAATTCGTCTGCACACAATGCTAAAAGTGCGAATTGTAAATAGTTTCTGGCATCAGGCTCTGGCTCAGACTCGGGCTCTGGAGCTGACTTAGCGATGGACTTTTATAAAAGCGCTGCAGGGCAGTAAGCAGGTGGAAAGAAATCAAGCCAAAGGATTTCGAAGGAATAAATTTTACACTGAGAAAAGAAACTGACCATACAAACTCTGGAAATGATTTTAAAATTGTTTAAAAATAAAGATAAACATTTTAATTATAATTTATTTTAGAATAATTTGATGTAAATGGGATAAGTCTTTACATACAGCTGCGGTCATAATAATAGCACTGAGGGCACATAAAATGATGTTAAAACATACTTTTAAAGCAAAACAGGATTTTATTTTTAATTATTTGATAAAGCTTACTTATTAATAAACACAATCACAAAACAAAAGTATTTAATTTGTATTCAGTTTATCAAAGACATTAAAAAATGTAAACTAGTTGCCGAATTTCACCTCTTAAAATAAATATCAAATAAAATTTATAGAGTTTTGTGAAAATTTTGATTAAGTTTCGGTGATCTGTACTTTACATAGGATTGAAAATATTTTTTTTACTACTGAGCCAGTTTTAAAACTAAAAAGTTTAAACTTTTTTTTTTAACGAGTTACTTTAAAATTTTTTTAAAATATAAAACTAATGTTAAAGGCGTATTGAATATAAGTCCCACTTAGTTTATAGTATTATCTTTAAGAAAATAAAAATGCATTTTAAAAAGGTCTAAATAGTGCTATTATTTTGACCGCAACTGTACAAATATTTTATTGTTTACATTTAATACCGATTTTAATGTGTCTTTTTTAATTAGTAAAAAACGCAAAGGTTTTTCTAAAATAAAACTAAGTGTAGGTACATTGTACAAATATATTCTCGTATAAAGTGTAGTGACTAGTTTCAAAGAATAGTATAAACAAAGATGAAAAAGGTGATAACCTTGTTTAAAAACTATATGTTATTGAATGTCAACATATTTTAAAAATACGTTAGTAATAATAAAATGCATTTTTTTCTGTGCAGTTTGTATGTGTATGTGACTATATCCCAGCTGAGCTGCTGCTTTCTTTTCCAATAGCTTTAGTCCTTTTTTCAGGAGAACTTTCTGAGGAAACACGAACCGTTTCCATCTCTAGCCTGGCCCCGAATCCTGCAGCTAGGCATGCAGTGCCTTTTTATTTGAGAGCGCGAACGAGTTGACGGCGATGGGAGGAGGCGTTAGTTTGTTGCCTTTCATCGGAGCCACTGCCATTTTGCCATTTTGCAAGAGCTCTATCAATGTGAGGGGGTTTCCCCCTGAACAAGAGTGTGTGTGTGTGTGTGGTGGGAAATTATTTGCAGTCACTTGGGCAGGTTGTTTGAGTTTTGTCTGCGCTCCGCCTTCGTGGCCACTTGAAGCCGTCGCGCCTCCGCAGACGACTGACATTTTGGTTGGCCTGGCTCTGCGGTTGTTATTGTGAGGCTCTGTTGTCATCATTACTGTCGTCAACTTGGCTGCACTCCGATTTGGTTCAGAGCAGCGTCCTCCCCCCCGCTCCCCACTTGCAGTGCCATTTGCGGTTTGATTTCTTGGGTTCACCCACAGTCACGCCCCGTTGCCCACCCATTGTTGTCGCTTTGATGGAAGTTGGAACGAAGTTTGGGGCCCTTGGTTTATGCAAATTAATTAGCGAGACTGCAGGAGGACCCCTCCGACCCTCCGACCCTACAGAGAGCACATTCCTTAAAGTGTTTGCCAACGAACGTATTATGACACGAGCTTGAATTTCCATTGCTAAACGCTCTTGTGTTGCATACTTATGGGCGGGCGTGCTTCAAAGGCTTAATTAACTTTCGAGCAACTTGGCTATTTGCGAAGTTGTTTGAGTAATGTATGTGTGCTTCTCCGGGGGATTTTCGCACTGCACATTGTCGGCAAATTAAATTTTCGCTTGAATTGAAAGTTGATTAGGAGAGCGCTCCCCCATCTCATATCCTCCGAAATTCAATTAGGTAGCTAGCAGCTTTGTGCGTACAAAAGTGAAGGGGAAATTGTTTATTTTTTCCCTACTTTAATTGACCCCTACCCATGGATAGCTTCGTGGATTTGCATATATTGGATCACAGTCTGTGCAATACAAATCGGCTTTGACCCAGTTTTTTTATAGCCAGAGCAATTCAAACAATTCATTAATTGTGAATCGCGAACGCCAGTGAAAAAACACCAATGATTGATTGTGAAAATATTGGGGGAACTGCCTCCAGGTTTCCATGGGTGATATATGTGGCGATGTGACCTATCTGGCAATCGAAGCCCCAGACATCGACCTTCAGGACACCACAGACGAGTTCAAACCAGAATCATTTGCCAAAATGGAGGAGACACAATGGGCGTGAATGAGAGATGATTAAATAAGGTTTTATTTCCTGACAGTCAATAAACCTCCTTAAACATTTAACCATATTTTTAACAACAAAAAATTATAATGCAGCAGAATATATATTGCTTATTAAAGAGCTTTTAAGGAAATTATTTTTATAATTTACAGCAGTAGCGTAAACGTACATTCACGTTTCAATTTTTAGCTTCTGGCCATTATAAAAAGTTATTATTTGCGATACTCGAAGAGTAAGCAAATACTGTAAACGATCAAATGTCTGTCTGTCCGTCCGTCCGTCCGTCTGTCCGTACAAACATCGAGATCTCGGGAACTATAAGAGCTAGAGCCACCAAATTTTGCACACAGACTTCTAGAAAGAAAGCGCAGATCAAGTTTGTTTCAAAACTTGACCACGCCCCTTTTACCGCCCACAAACCGCGAAAATCTGTGGCGCCCTCATTTTTTATGCAATCGTTACGGTTTAAAAAGAAATATAATGATATGTGCACTGTCTTACTACACTCCGAACCATTTTGTGCTCTAATAAATAATAAAGAAGTTATAGAACATTTTGCTATGCCTTATACATATGTAGTTAATGTAGCCCCATAGGTGGCGACTCTATCGTTTTTTTTTCGTTTTGTTTTTTAGCCCCATAGGTGGCGACTCTATCGTTTTTTTTTCGTTTTGTTTTTTTAAAAAGGGAAAATGAGTATCGCAAATCTTATAGTCGGGAACCCCGACTATAGCGTTCTTTCTTGTTTTTTCATTAATCCTCGTATTAATCCCGATATTAAATAGTCACATATGTTTTTTGCCTATACACATTTATATAATTATTTAAAAGCTATAAAAAACGTTTAAAGAAATGACATTTCATGTCGCGTTATTTACCGCTTTGAGAGATAAACGGAGGACTAAAATGCGTATAAATTAAAACATTTTAAATTTATGTGTGAAATCGATGGCACATTATCTGGTGAAATACTAAAATGTTGTCGCTGACTTTAGTGTTACTACTCAGGTAAAAATATAAAATCCTTCATCGAGTCTCCTGCGTTTACGTTTACCATTGTGGAACACTTGACGACACATTGCCAATGATAGTTAAGGCGGATGTCGTTTGCCCTTCAATATTCGCATACTTTGGCGAGTACTCCGCCTGAGGAATGCCTGTCTTTGAGTGCTCCAGTGGGTGGTTGGGGTGGATGGCCGTGGGGTATAACTTTTTGACAATTGATGCGAGCAAATACTTGTAGATGGACCCGCAGATAAACTTGCCATCTCCCACTTCGAGGCAGACAAATTGCAATCGAAGAGGGAGCTCTGCCCGTGGCAGACACAAGCTCAGACTTAAACTGAGGCCCGGATGCGGGGATCCAGGTCCGGACAAGCCCCGAAGACAGAAGACAGCCATTGATACGTTCTCGACGCATTCGCATTCGCAATGCCCTCGCAGTCAATTTCCTTATATTTTCCCCTGCTTTTTTTTTTTATTATTTCCCTACTCTTTTTGTGCAAACTAAGGTAAATTCAATTGAATCAATCCGGGAAGCGGGTGTGATCGGAGGGCAGGACGAAGACAAGGACGAAGATGGAGACGGAGCTGAAGCTAAGCACCGAGCATGCCACAATAGCGCTTAATTTTCAGCGCTGCAACAAGCGGATGATAGGGGTTGATGTAGGAGGTGGATGTAGGGGGGTGGTGGCCATAAATAATGTCGAGTGGGGGGAGGGGGAGGGGTAGTGGGTGGCTGAGCCGCTTTCACGTGTGGCTGCATGTGTGTGTCTCGAGTTAACAAGACTTTTCGCTTTTGCTCAAACTCGCAGGCTAACACAATTTTCAAAGCTTTTGTCTTGTCACGACTTGAGGATGGGGTATCGAAATATCTCTGATAGATTTGCACTTACAAAAAAAATTACGCTACCTTCCTATTTCGGTTTTTTAGATTTCAAAATTAATTTGAGTAGTGTACCTACTTTATCACACATTTATTTAGTTTTATCGAACAAAACAAACCATTTTCTTTGTAAACTAAAAATATCGTGTTCTTAGTAAAATAAATATTTTTTGACGCTTAGCAGGTATGTTTGTGCGTTGATGTTGCAAATAGAATAGCTTAAAAAAGTTGTTACTTGTATTTGAATCATCTTTAGATTATATTTTGATAAGGGAAAAACATGTTTGAATTTTTAAAATAAACTAATCTTTGAAGGCAAAGCGAATAGCATTTTCTCGCTGTGCAAACACCAATATAGATTCGGGACTTAGAGATTGGCTTACGTCGGAGTGGAATGAGCGCCTTAACAAGGCAAATGTGAAGCCATTCCCGTGACCCGTGGGGGATGTGATATGTGCACCGTACTCACCAGCCTTGCAGGGATCCATGTCAATGTCTCCGGATACCTTTGGTGTCACATGCAGACGCATCAGCTGCTCGATGGTGTATTTGCTGCGGTAGGGTCGTCGCAATCGTCGGATTGTGCCCAAATACGCATCGAACTGTTGGCGGTGGTGGTGGTGCTTCAGCTCCTGGTCCTGGTCCTGGTGCTGGTCGTTTCCATCCACCTGTCCCTCCGACAGCCGCTGCAGATCACCCCCATCGGTGGAATGCTCTCGACTCCGCCTGTGTGAGGAGGATGCTGCTGAAACCGAAACCTGATCCGTGGACACAGAGTGCTCCCGGTGTGCCCTGGGGTTCTTGGCGTGCACCGATATGAGCACCACCAACAGGCCAATGGACAGCAGCAGGACGCAGCTCGTGAAGCTGACGCCCAGGGGCGTGCCACGCCTCCTACGCATCGCAGTGGCTTTGGAAACGCGATTCCCAGCTGCTTTTGCAGCTGTTATTTTTTCTAGATTTATTTTTTAACTTTTTCACTCTTTGCACGTGACCAGTGGTCCGTTTGGATTTTGTTGTACCTATCAGTTTGCACTTAATATAATTTCAGCATTTTCGCTTAGCACGTGCCGGGCCTGCAATTGAAATGGGTGAAAACAACAATAATTAGATTGTGGAAGCAGTTTCATTCAGTTTCAAACCAGACTCTATGGAATTATTTTCACTTGTTTTGCCTTCTATCATATTTCGCTTTCTTCCCAAGCTCTCTGAACCACTGATAACCCTTTGTTCCGTGCAAAAAAAGAGATCACCTCGTTTAATTGTGTTCCGACCATGACATTTATGCCGTGGAATTCGATTAAGAGAAGTAAACAACATTATAAAAAAAATAACCTAAATCCTTCTTACATTAATAAATTTCTTCAAGGGTTGGGGACAGTGGCGTAGATAGCTTTTTGATATGGGGGGGGATATGACGTAAAAATGTGTTTCTTTTTCAATTTTGAGATTATATCATCTTATAATTCTCAGACCCAAGGGGGGGGATTGATCCCCCTGATCCCCCCCTATCTACCCTACTGGTAGGGGATATATTCTCATTGAACTACATGCTTAAATTCATTTTAGGAATTCCAAAATGTTATTTAAAATACCTTCAACCCTTTGAAATAACATGGTTAAAAAAAATTAAATTAAATATATTCAGCAAGCTGTAAAAATCAGCTTTGTTTTAATGTATTAAATTAAGTTCTGTTTTGATTTTCGTTGTGGGCCTACAGGATGAACCGATGATAACCCTTTGTCCCATGCGAAATGACATACAAATTCAGGCGATAGAGCTCTGATGAAAAAACTCATTTTTTTTAATGGAAACAAACGGCGCACTTTTCCACACTTTGACGGGTGAACACACCACTGAAATCGCACTGAAAAACGAAGGGGATTAAATTGGAAAAGTGCAGATCAAAAGGCTGCAGCAACATTACCATTCTACGGGAAAACCAATTTACTTATGCATTCCCAATCGGGGATATCTTGGGAAGCTGGCTTTCATTTGCAATTTGAATACAGGGAAATGTCAACCGAGGGGATTCAGTTTGCTAATTTCGAGACGAGCCCCCGATGCAAACACGATGCAAGAGCTTGTGTGGCTTATCGAGATTGGGATGTTATACAAAGTATCTCTAGGCAGCCGGCAGATAATCTCAATCTATGCACACCCGGTGTCTTATTTACATGGGTATAGATACTGTATATGGTATGGGTACATCTGTGCCTTGGGCCATCATAAAAACTCGGGTGCACTAAAAACAAAAGAGGTGTAAAATCGAAACGAAAGGAAACAACAGATGGGCGGGAAATAGGGAGTGAAGGTGGTCGATTTTAGGGAAATAGGCAGGCAGGTAGTAAATTCGCACACCAGGACAGGTAAGTGTTCCAGGCTGCCATCAACTTAGCACTCAATTAATTCCAAGGCGAAGGGAAGGCAGTCACAGGCACCGGCACCTCGTGGACTATGCACAATAACAGGTAATTAAAAATCGCTTAGTCCAGGAAAGTCAAGGGAACGGGAAGGCGAGCGAGCAATTCACAAAACCTTTTCAATTAACTTGAATGTTTGGCCAAAAACCATTGTCATCAGGCTGTGTTCCTGTTGCTACTGATTTTCCCCAGCAATTGTGGCAATTTCATTAAATCATTTCATTTCCGGCCCCCGCACAAACACAAACATAAACACACACAGAGCAAATCAACGACTCGCCTGGCTTTTTATGGCAAATTAAGTTGCCTTTTGTGTGGTGGTGCTGCTGGCGGGACTTTCGTGGCAATTCGAGCCAAACAGCCAACTAGCAAATAAAGCCAAACACCACACAGACACCAAACCTTGGGCAAAAGTTTTCGCAGCCAAACAAAACAGTTTGCGGAGCGGAGCGAGGCAAAAGGAAAGTGCAACATATTTTCTTAATTTCATTTCATTTAATTTCACCATCGGCAAAGGAACAGCAGGAGCTGATTTCAGGGCGGGAGGGGAGACTGTAAGGAGAAAGAGAAGCTGCCGCATCAGCAGCCATTTCCATAATCCACGCTCGCATAATTACGTATACGCAGCATGGGACTCGCAGCACCGAAGGAAGGACGAGGAGAACGATGATGATGGCGCTGCTGCCGTCTCATTTAAGCGAAATTAAAAATTCAATTGATAAATTCCAAACTAAATAAGCACAGGGGAGAGAGTGAAAGAGAAAAGTTCCTTGAAATGTAGCGCCCACCTCCTGCCCACTTGGATTTTTTTTTTTTGCTCCTTTGTTGCCACGTCTCCGGCAGCAAATTGAAAATCGTTGAAAAGTATGTTAATTGGCTGAAGCCAAAGCGCCTCCACCCACTTTGCCTCTTTTGCAGCCACTTTGCTCATTATGGAATTTATGCAGACCTCATCCTTCCTCCTACCTCCCCTGGACTTCATACACATTGCCGCTGTTATAGCACCCACATGGAAATGTGGAGGTATGCACCTCTTATCAGTATTCCAGGTCTGGGTCATTTGTCGCTGCCATCGAAAAGCGTAAACAAATCCCAACTCAATGATGGTTGAACTACGTAATAGATGCTCTTTGGATCCATCAAGGTGGAAACTCTGGATTCGCATTTAAAAGCCTTAAGATGTCATTTTCAAATGGCACGCGCCATTTACTTTTAGTTTAATTAGATGAGATAAGAGTGCCAGGCGGCAGCAACCAGATATCCTGCTCCTGCTCCTGGTGTACTCGTCCTCCCCGCCATTTGAGGCCATCAATCAGGGTTGTCAAGTGCTCGCAACTTTCCAACTACAGGAGCTGACAATGACAAGCGTCAAGTGGCAAGGAGAATCCTTGTTTTCCAGCCGGGGCGGATCCGCTTCTCTGTCTCTGATTTAGAGTGGGACGACCGACGACTACGACTACGACTACGACCATCCACCACCCACTGTCTCTGGCGTTTTTAGTGTTTTACAAGAGCAAATCCTGACAGGATTCGCCGCCCCGCCCCGCCCCCTCAGCTCTTTGTTTGCCTAATTTTGATTTTCTCCGTTTGACAGTTGACATTTGCAGTTGCAAACTACCCGAGTCAAAGATATGAATTGAAAAGGCTCTCAAATGAATTCCAAGAGAAGAGACAACAGCGTGACTGTGGCAACGAGTTCTTTTGCGCATTTTAAAGCACTTTTCAACTTTACGCATTTCTGGACAATTTCACGCTGCACTCAAGGACATCGAAATGCAGGACATGACTACCAAGTGGCTACCAAGTGGGTGGAAGGAGCTCAATTTGGAAACAACTTAATTTCAATTACTGACGCAAAGGCTGGGACAACTGAAATGGTATAATGAATCTGCATCTGCATCTGGCGAGTGGAGTCTGCTGCTGCGGCCGACTTTTATGCGATTTAAAATGCTTCACAAGCGCAAAATGCACCCAGGCGGCTGAACTAACAACCAACAAGCAAACAAACAGACAGACAGGAGCCCAGAGAGACCAGAGACCAGGGACCAGGGACCAGAGACCAGGACCGCCAGCACGGACACGAAAAGGAGGAGACACAGAGACCCATAGCCAGAAGCAGAACGAATCCAAAGCCAACGGCAAATAATTAAACTTGGCTGCCTGGCACCTGTGGCCCTTGTACGCCGGGTCAGGCCATGGCCAAAACCCACCCATCATCCACCACCCACCACCCACCATGGCCTGCAGGATACGGATCCTGCAACTGTGCCCCAACCCAAATGAGTGGGGCGGGGTGGTGCGAGTCCTGATTATTTAGCAGCTCGGCATGTGAATGTAAATAAAGTTCAGCCATAAAATACCCCCAGACAGATAGGCAGCAGCCACCCACTCTCGGGGTCATAATCTGCAACAGAAGCAGGACGATGCAAATAACCACTGGGCCAGCTAGGAGCCAAGACCCCGGGCCACTGGACACTGCAGACACAGAAAGAAATTCAGCTACCAGTATTTCAAATTTTCATATAATTTTAATATAAGGAAAAAACATGTTTCTTATAATAATTTCATTATTTAAATATCCATTAAAAATATATTTTTAATATTTTATGTGACATTTAACGAAAGAAAATAAGCTGAAGTATTTCGAATTTTTATATAAGTTAAATATTGCATACAAAAAAACAAACAAATCCTAAGGGAATTCATGAAAGTCCTTAAAAATATATATTTAAAATTTTATGTGACGTGTACCTGCTCCTATTTTATTTTTCCTTCACTCTGCAGATTTCTGGACAGCTCGGTTCGGTTCATAAGGAATCTGCGATTTATTTATAAACTTGGCTGGCAGGACGGACCGGCACTAAAGTTAAGAAATAATTAATACTAACAACGACGAATGACGAGCGGCCTGTGGCCTGTGGCCTGGGAATTGAGAACTCAGGACGAAGAACTGGGGCCGACACGGCCCATTGGAGCCATGGGATGCGCACCTTTGCATCTCATCCTCATCCTGGCCTGGCCTGGTCTGGCGCCCCTGTTGTTTCGGGTCATGAATAACAATTGCTGGGGAGCCGCCAGAGAACCAGGGAGAGGCTGCAGAAATATGGCGGCAAAGATTTCTTTTTATGGTGATTGCGTGGGAAAATTGTCGGCAGCCGAGCAGCGGCCCCAAAGGCCTGCCAGCTCGGCGATAAAATAAAAAATATAGAAGAATAAATCGTAAAACAGCCCCAGTGCAAATATGAAAAGCGAGTGAAATCCTTTTAATTTGGCAAATAAAAGTGACGGCAGGCGGGCTGGGAAATTTCCGTGGAAAACCCCCTGTGGAGCAGGACTGGCGACTTAACTTCTGCCCATGTAAATGCGTGCAAGTGAAAACGATCTGAGAGGATGTCGGAAAATGAAAAGTTTGCGGGCCAAGTACAAAGTACCCAAAACCACGGCCAAGGCAATCGAAGCCATTGAATAAGCTCAATGGAAGTGCTTTACCCTGGATTAGGGCCAACTTGTGGGCTGTCCCAAGGATTCCTCTGGGCAAGAACTAAGTTTCCCACTCCCCCAAGGAGGCCAATTAAGCTATCTTGCAGACAAAGCACTGCCAGGATAATAATTACACCAAGAAATATGACAAAAAGTAGGTACTATTGCACATAAATTAGTCTGCGTCTGAGTCTGAGTCCGGGGCAAGTAAGTGAAATATAAAATCTGCTTAGACTTTAATTAATTGCACATGGAGGGGGGCCCAACGAGAGGGGGGGCTGGGGGCTACAGGAATGACAGGACTCAGCCAAGTGGAATCGGAGGCACTCACCCACACACTCGCAGACAAACAAGCACTTGCGACATATCATTAACTTTGCTTTATAGCAACCAAAATTGGGTAAGAACCGAGGGGAAAGCCGTGGCAAAAGATGAAGTAAAAATACAGAAGAAATAACTCGTGGAGTTTGCGATGCCGCTGGGGTGACACTTTCCTATCGGGGGGTGAGGGTGCTGCTCTCGAGGAGATGGTGAAGTGGATGTGGATGCGACAGCTGCTTGTTAGCAGGATGGCGTCAGCTGTTAAGCCTACACACAAACAAACAACTGGATAGCCACTGGGAGAAATTACTTTACTTTTAAGTTCTTCTTTTATTTTGAGTATAAAAAAGTTAAAATTTTATTTATTCTTTGAGTTCTAAGAAACAACAATAACAAAATGTTACGGGTTTATACGTTTTGATATGTACAAGGTCATACGGTTTTTCCGTGTTTCCAAGTCTTTTATAAAATCGATTTCTTTTTTCCAAGAAATTAACATTATTTAACTAAAAATTTAAAGATGTTTTTTTATATATATTTACCAAAATCCTAAAGAATCGTGTTAAAATTATTAGTATGTTGGCTTTAAAACAAATCCTTTAAGTTAATTTGTAATATGTGTGTACATATGAACATATGTGAACAAAATACGTACGTATAGGTATTTTTAAAAAAACTCGCATTGTTTAATACTCGTAATTCACTTTTTTTTGGCACATAAATTTACAACTTAAATATTTGTCAAAGGTTTTGGCTTTCTGTGTACACAGGAAACTCAAAGAAAAACCCCCCATATTCATAGCTGCTAAAGCAGATACAGGACACTTTCTAATATCCATAAAATAACTCAAATCTTGTTGGCAGATTGGCCGCCCCTCCTGGTCGGCAGGTGAATTTAGGGTTTAATACCTGTGGTCTATCCGACGTCAACTGCAGTTATCTTCGGTTGCTCCAGGGCCAAATCCACCTTAGAGCACCACCCACTCCCTCTACCTCAACCCAAACTTAATTCGCTTTTAATTTTTGCCCTGCTGCGACAGCAAAAAATGAGGGAGAATTCCCCATTGCCATGACAAAGAGCCGAAAAATACAGCAGAAATTTGTTAAGCACGCGCTATCAGTCTGAAGTGCGTAAGGAAAATGGGAAAAACTGGGGGAGCCAAAAAGGAAATGGAAGCAAAGGAGCCGACACTGGGACTCCAAATGAATTCTATTCAAAGCGTTGCTGCTGCTGCCACAAAAAATATGAAATGAAATGAAATGCTGTCGCTGGACGAAAGAAATATTGTTAAGAAATGCATACGCGGGCAATTTTTTATTCCCTTTTATATAACACGAAATGCTTAATGGCCAAGTTGGCACAAAACGATTGCAGGACTCACTGGAGCACAAATGAAATGCGTTTTCTGGCCCCCAAAGTCCTCCTGTCTGGCTGTCTGTTCATTGAAGTGAAAGCAACTTGGGCGAGCAACAATATCAATATGCGTCGAGTCTGCCACCCAAGCTACCCCCCTCACAATTCTGTGCCACCGGAAGTTGATATTCTGGCAAGCGGAAGTGTTCAAGCATCTTGGAGGGTTAGGGAGGGAGGGGTCTAACCCACCGAATTTCATATTTTCCATTTCTCCACGCATAAATTTCCATCCAGCAGACAAACACAAAATGCGCAGCATATGAAAACGTTCTCAAAGACGACGACATTCCACAGAGCCAATTAAGGCTAATGCCTGCCTGCCTCTGGACCCTTTGGGTTTACCTTTAATTGCTGTCCAAGACCGAGGATCGAAGACAAAAAAAGAGGAGCAGGCAACAGCAAGGGTAAAAATAAAAATAAAATAAAAGGCCAGTCGGGCAAGATCGAGTTCGTTGCCACCAGGAGGTGGAGGAAGCCCCTTCTATTTCGCGGATTTTCGATTTGTATTTGTGGGCACCTTGACTCTTGATTGTTCCGTATTGCAAAAAAAAATAAAAAAAAGAAAACACTGATACGACACAAAGCGAAATCAGAAGAATTCTATTTAAATTGTGCCGGCGGCCTTTAGATTGGCAATTGACGAGATCTGCGTTGTTTTTGTTTGTACGTGGTGTGTGGATGTCGGGGATGTGGTGGATGTGGGATGAAAAGCGGAAAAGTGGAAACCGCACGACGTCACAGGCGGCAGCGGAGATAATACGCAGCACACCCACAAAACGAGCGATGAAAATCAGGAGGAGAGTGCACACACCGCGTGCCGTTTTTTATTTATAGCCATTGAATGCTGCGCTTCTATCAGCGACATCAGCAGCAGCAGCAGCAGCAGCAGCAACAGCAGCAACAGCAACATCAACGACAGCAGCAGCAGCAACCTCAACAATAACAGCGTGTTTACTTATTGTCGCCGAGCGAGAGAAACCAGAGAAATGAATAATAACGCAAAAACAAAGAACACTGTCCACTGATAACGCATCATAATCGAATCCCAATCGAGTGCGAAGATCACAGAAACTAAAGGCGAGTGATTAGCGTAACCGCCACGAGGCGATTGATTCACTTGTTGAATAGTCCCCAGAGTCTCCGCATCCTTGGGCAGGTAGAAACCCTGAATTCACACACATGGTATGGTTGACCCAACTCACTTCACAGGCTGTTAAGTTTATCCTTTTGCCCTTTGTCGATATTTGTGTGTTTGGCCATTTGATTCAAACAAGTTTGTTGCCAATATTCTTTCGTTTCGCGATGCGGTTGCCGATTTCCGTTTTTACTGCGAAAGCACGTCCGTTCACGACCGAAGTTGCTCGCGTTTTGATGATTGGATTCGAGAACATAAACAGAGCAGCCAAACAGAGCCCACCGAGCGTTCCACGGAGAGCATGCGCTGAGAACAGCGGCCACCAGATGCCCAACAGGCAGCATCGTTTGAACCGCCGACGAACCAGACAAAGGTGGAGAGTCATTGGGAGGCCAGTGTCCTGGGTGGCATCAAAGATCAACCTCTGAGAAAATAAAAATACATTATTTTTAAATATATAATTACAAATGTAAGTAAAAATTTAATCTGCAATTATCTTTCAGGGTAAAAATACAAAACAATCATCGAAAGAAAAAATCTTTAACAAATGCTTTCTTTTTTTTTTTTTTTTTAAATCTTTTAGGGAGGAAAAAGAAGAATTTTTTAAGTAAAAGAAAAACAAGAGTTTTTTTTATGTTATAATTAAATATTTCTTCAAATTACTTACTTATGATTTTATTTAATGGTACGTTAGATCTAAACTTTAGTACCTTAGTTTTCAAAAACAACTTTGGTACTGATAAATTTGTATTTAATAATTTTCAATTAGTTTTGTTAGCTTGAGCATTTAAGTTGAAAGGTACTTTAAATCAAACACCATAGCAATTTCAGTGGCTCACAAAACAGACACAAATCGATTAATGGTTAGAAAAGAGGTTTAAAATTCTAAAAATATAAAACCTTTAAAAAGATGGACTAGCAAGAAAATACATTTCTAGTGTTTACTATTCAATATTTGTTAATATGTTACAGTGCCCATTTTACTCAGATTTTTCCACAGAAAAGCCTGTTTGGCCAAAATTCAACATTTCACGTGAGGAAAAAATTAAACTGAAATATTTGATTTCCCGCCAAAGAAGACAGAGAGTGACCAGTTCCGAACCCTAAGGTATATTGAGCGAGCTGGGCGCTGGTCACACTTCTTGTCATCCTAGTCGAACTATTTTTGGCGAGAAAATTTTCCCAATTTTTGGACGAAGAATGACTCAAAAGTGCGAGACCACCAACTGCGGCAAGGAGGCCACGCTCCAGTGCCCCACCTGCCTGAAGCTGGGCATCAAGGGGTCCTTCTTCTGCTCGCAGCCGTGCTTCAAGGGCTTCTGGAAGGAGCACAAAGCCATTCATGCTTTGGCAGGTGAGTTTTGAAAGAGTGGGATTCGATCCGGTTACCCACTCGTAATACGTTCGCTTGCTGACATGTGGAAACTATTTCGAACAGCCGGAGGCTCCAAGTCCGCCGCCGAGGATGGCGTCTACAATCCGTGGCCGCAGTTCCGCTTCACCGGCAAGCTGCGTCCGTTCCCACAGACTCCCAAGCGGGCCGTGCCAGAGGCCATCCAGCGTCCGGACTACGCTGATCATCCCGCTGGAAGATCGCTCTCCGAGGAGGCCCTGCGTGGGACCAAAATCAAGGTGCTGGACGACGAAGAGATCGAGGGAATGCGCGTGGCTGGTCGTCTGGGCCGAGAGTGCCTGGATGAGGGAGCCAAGGGCGTGGAGGTGGGCACCACCACAGACGAACTGGACCGCCTGGTCCACGAGGCGGCCATCGAGCGCGACTGCTACCCGTCGCCGTTGAACTACTACAACTTCCCCAAGTCGTGCTGCACCTCGGTGAACGAGGTGATCTGCCACGGCATTCCCGACCAGCGACCGCTGCAGGATGGCGATCTCTGCAACATTGATGTAACCGTGTACCATCGCGGCTTCCACGGCGATCTCAACGAGACCTTCTTCGTGGGCAACGTGTCCGAGAAGCACAAGAAGTTGGTCCAGGTCACCCACGAGGCGCTCAGCAAGGCCATCGAGTTTGTGCGTCCCGGCGAGAAATACCGCGACATTGGCAACGTCATCCAGAAGTATGTGGCTCCGCACGGATTCAGCGTGGTGCGCAGCTACTGTGGGCATGGCATTCACCGCGTCTTCCACACAGCGCCCAATGTGCCGCACTATGCCAGTAAGTTTGGGTCTCTACTTTCACTTTATGGTGAAATAACATTAGTGTTGGCTAAAGATTGGTTTCTTCAGTTAACAAGATCAGTTTTTAACTTGACTTCTTGTTCTTAATAAGTTGCATCTCCTGATTGTTTACTCTCGTCGTCTAATCAACAAATATTTTTGGAAATTCAAATTTACTGAGACAACCAATCAGGTGAACAAGTAAAGAACTAAGAATAGAAAAAAACAACAGCTCAATTTCTATACCAACTAATACCTTTCGATTGTCAACTCAGAGTTTCCTATTTTACAGAAAACTCTGCTGTGGGCGTGATGGCCCCTGGACACTGCTTCACCATCGAGCCCATGATCTCCATCGGCGTTCAGAAGGCCGAAACCTGGCCGGACGACTGGACAGCGGTCACCGCCGACGGATTGGGCTCCGCTCAGTTCGAACAGACGCTTCTGGTCAACGAAACCGGTTGCGAGATCCTGACGAAGCGTCGCGAGAACAACGGCCAGCCGTGGTTCATGGACAAGATGTGAGACGACCAGCCGGCCACCTTGGGCTAATACATAACTTCTAGGGCTTACGACTCAGTTAACTGGTTATCATCGAGCTTTAATTTGTAGTTTTACAATAAAATCTAGAGTTTTTATTCCCAAGTCCATAGTGGATGTCCTCCCATTTGTCTATTTACTTCTCGAGCGGAGCGTAGTTGAGAAGTTTCTCGATGAGATCCACGTGGCCCAGGAGCATGCGGCGGCAGCAGTAGCGCTTCAGACCCAGTGCATCCAGGGCATCTCTGAATCGGGGATTAAACAATAAAAATAAAACGCGGTTTCTTCACGAGACTCCTGCGGCGTGCTTACCCTTCCGTGTATTCCGCCTGCAGCAGACCCAGATACGACTCCCACTTGTTGCCAATGACCTTGCCGCAGGTGAAGCAACGGATCGGAATAATCATTTTGACTAGCAGGCTTTGTTTCTCCAAGAATTCACAAAAATTTTTGTGCACAACAATTTTTTATTGGCTGCAATGTGTTTTTGCTTGTCCTCGGTGTGACCAAAGTAGAGCGTTTTTCTGTCAATACATATGGAACAGTGGAATATGGAACGTGGACAAAAATTAGTATCATAGACGAAAACCCTTTACTACTTTTGTTCAGTTGGTCGCAAATACCAACCCGCCCAAGAAAAAGTGGGCCCAGCTGGCTCCGGTGCGGCCTTGCCACACTGCTCACCAGGTTCCACGTCAAGCGCCGGAGAAAAACACGACTTGCATTTAATTAATTTATTTAACGACTAGCGAACGAATTGCGAGCAAGATGGTGAGCCTGGTGCAGGAAATCGACACCGAGCACGAAGACATGGTGCACCACGCGGCCCTGGACTTCTACGGCCTGCTGCTGGCCACCTGCTCCTCGGACGGCAGCGTCCGCATCTTCCACTCGCGCAAGAACAACAAGGCGCTGGCGGAGCTCAAGGGCCACCAAGGACCGGTGTGGCAGGTGGCATGGGCGCACCCCAAGTTCGGCAACATCCTGGCCTCGTGCTCCTACGACCGCAAGGTGATCGTTTGGAAGTCCACGACGCCCCGGGATTGGACCAAGCTGTAAGTAAACGAACGCACACACCGCCACCCACTCACGCACACAAACAAGGGGTTGATGAGAGCGGGGGAATCGCCTGAGGGATACCCTTTACTCAAAAGTTTTAAAATCTGTGCATACTGCAAAGCAATTCAATCGAAATAGGATTTTTACTACTTAATTAGCATTGTTTTTTGACTTATTATATAGTCTTAATGTTTACAAATTAACAAATAATCCTTTTCAAAACATTTTAGAACTTAATTAAAAACAATACAATGTTTTTCATATTTCCAAATCTTAATATATACTTATAAAGTCAATTTTTAAATGGAACGACACATATATTTATTAGATTTATAGACAGATTTTATACAATTTATGAGACTTTGGATCCAGTAATTGTATTTTGCTAGGAAAACTGAAGAACAGAATACTCGGGATGTGTTTTTCTATAACTTAGCTAAAGTAAATAAATGAAATCAATGTTTTTATTACTTACGTTAAAAAATAGTCTATGAAATTATTGCTATTAATAGACAAGAATATTCCGTACTATAGAGTTTCTTTTACCATTAACAAACACGTTTAACATTCTAAATACCCTTGCTTTTCATGAGAACAGGGTACATAAAACACACAATCACCCGCACTTCCATGAGAAGACATACATATGTCATACATATGTTTGGCCTGTTATCATCTAATGGCTGCCACATCTAACCTTTGGGCTTGCCACATTTCAGCTACGAATACAGCAACCACGACTCCTCGGTGAACTCGGTGGATTTCGCCCCATCGGAGTACGGACTGGTGCTGGCCTGCGCCAGTTCGGATGGCTCCATTTCGGTGCTCACCTGCAACACGGAGTACGGAGTGTGGGACGCCAAGAAGATACCGAATGCCCACACCATCGGGGTGAATGCGATCTCGTGGTGCCCGGCTCAGGCTCCGGACCCGGCCTTTGACCAGCGCGTCACCTCGCGAACGACTGCCGTTAAACGCCTAGTGAGCGGCGGCTGCGACAATCTGGTGAAGATCTGGCGCGAGGACAACGACCGCTGGGTGGAGGAGCACCGCCTGGAGGCGCACTCCGACTGGGTGCGCGACGTGGCCTGGGCGCCGTCGATCGGCTTGCCACGGTCGCAGATTGCCACCGCCTCCCAGGATCGCCACGTGATCGTGTGGAGCAGCAACTCGGATCTGACGCAGTGGACCTCGAGTGTGCTGCACACTTTCGATGATGCCGTGTGGAGCATCTCCTGGTCCACCACCGGCAACATTCTGGCCGTCACTGGTGGGGATAACAATGTCACGCTGTGGAAGGAGAACACCGAGGGCCAGTGGATCCGCATTAACTATGAGTCTGGAACCGCCATCCAATCCAAGCCGCACCATCCCCATTCCCACTCCCAGCAGCCGCAGGCACAGCAGCAGCACCAGCAGCAGGCGGCCCAGCATCCGGGCCCATCCTCGGACTCGGAGCACAGCTCGAACCTGTCCAACTCGCAGCTCTCCAACTGAGCAGTCCCCGAAGCTGTTTTTTGTAGAAGTCGTGGTCAAAAGTGTTATCTTACAAATATATATACAAAATACAATTTAATGTTCCCCCTTAAAACTCTGTTTTGCATATTAGCCATTAATTTAAAACACTTAAAGTTATGGGGTTTGAAGATAACACATAAACACAACACAAAAAGGCAAAGATGCCTTTCTTAACACTATTTAAAAGTATTCTTGCCTTTTAAGTGCAGATGAATGAATGACTTTTTTATTAGAAATGACTCAATATTTCGAAGATTCCTTGGAGTCATCGAATTAACCTGTTTTATAAAATTATTTTAAATTTAAACAAACAAGTTATACTTTTAATTATTTTTTTACAATTTGGATAAAAAAAACTTGTTAAACTATTTAAAAAAAATGTTTTTAAAAATGTTGGGAAATCATTTTAAAATTTAAATGTATGGCAACGCTTAAAGCTTATTCTTATCAGGGTTCTTCACCCTCTCCCTTCTTTCTTTTTCGGTTTATGAGCGGTATGTTTTGGTTTGTTTTAGTATATTTTTCAGGTATATTTTAGCAATCCGCGCCGGTCACACCCTCTCTTTCTTTTCTGCTCACCACGTTTCCGATTCGACGTCAAAATGAATGCGACCCTTCCAATTTCAAAGAAACGCAAGGTAATTGGGTGAAAATACCCCGGAAAATCAATCAGGATACAGTGCTGTGTTTGTCCGCCCGCTGTTGGCCCGGAGTTGAGTGAAAAAGCCGCCCGGAAAGTGCAAAACCCCGGGCAGTTCGGAGATAACCTCAAACCGAGTGGGGCGTCCAAACTTTTTGGTGGCCAGCAGCGTGGTGAAACAACAACAATTGAGCTGGAGACGCAGAGTTTTGGATCGATTGTAAAATAATGCTTTCTCTTCCATGTGCAGTTCGTTTCCGACGGCATCTTCAAGGCTGAGCTGAACGAGTTCCTGACTCGCGAGTTGGCCGAGGATGGCTACTCCGGCGTGGAGGTGCGTGTGACTCCCTCCCGCACCGAGATCATCATCATGGCCACCAAGACCCAGCAGGTGCTTGGCGAGAAGGGACGCCGCATTCGCGAGCTGACCGCCATGGTGCAGAAGCGCTTCAACTTCGAGACTGGACGCATCGAGCTGTACGCCGAGAAGGTGGCCACCCGTGGACTCTGCGCCATCGCCCAGGCCGAGTCTCTGCGCTACAAGCTCACCGGAGGACTGGCCGTCCGTCGTGCCTGCTACGGAGTGCTGCGCTTCATCATGGAGTCCGGCGCCAAGGGCTGCGAGGTCGTCGTCTCCGGCAAGCTGCGCGGTCAGCGTGCCAAGTCGATGAAGTTCGTCGATGGCCTGATGATCCACTCGGGAGATCCGTGCAACGACTACGTGGAGACTGCCACCCGTCATGTGCTGCTCCGCCAGGGAGTGCTCGGCATCAAGGTCAAGATCATGCTGCCCTACGATCCCAAGAACAAGATCGGCCCCAAGAAGCCGCTGCCCGACAACGTGTCCGTGGTGGAGCCCAAGGAGGAGAAGATCTACGAGACGCCCGAGACGGAGTACAAGATCCCGCCACCCAGCAAGCCCCTGGATGATCTGTCCGAGGCGAAAGTTTTGTAAACCTAGTTTTACTGTTCATCCAATGAGCGACTAGCTGAAGAGTTGCGTTGCCCTTAAATACAAACGACAGAAACAAAACAACAAACCACACATAATTCAATAAACATAAACAAATATGTAATAACCCAGAGGATGGCCAGTGCGGATCTCATTTGTGCAGTGCAGTGTAGAGCTCGAGGGTTGGCCAAAAAGTTGCCACTGTCCGATGTCTAAACCAGTTTTTTAATACCCTTGGTGAAGGAATTTTTATTTTGACCAGAAGTTTGCAAGGCAGTGAAGGCGTCATCTCCAGTTAAACGCATATTTTATTTAAGGTGAGGTTTTAATCTATCTGGCTTAAGCATTCACAACTTTTTATTGAGGAGTTAACATTTAGTCAAAGTTCAATATAGGACAAATGCGGGTCCTACAGCTTATAAAAACCATTGTTTTTAATTAATACATTCATTTATTACTTGTTTGTTTGGTATTATTGTTACCATGTGAGGCAGTTAAAGCCGGGTAACTTTGTTCTCTACCTCACATGAAAGCAATAAGTTTATGAATTAAGATTAAGGTGGACAATCAGCATTAGCTAAAATCGGACCACTATGTCTTATAGCTTTTATAGGATTGATCGATTAAAATAACTAAAGGGTTTAAAAGCAGATCTCGATAAAAACAGGATCAGGAAAACATTTTTAATTTTAGAAAATGTTTATAAACGATAGGTCCAACTAAGTAATATTATTACTTAACCAATACATTATAAGGGTATTAAAACTGTGGCTTGCCATCGTTTACTTCCTTTTTTATGTAGCTTCGCCTTGCCGCATTTTATTTCAATTTCTTGTGAAGCGGAAATCAGCGATTAAAACGGCTCACATTTTGTCCATTTGGCGCTGATTTATGAGGCTGTCCTTCGGCTACACGAGTGTCCGGTGTGTCTTGGAGTCTCTGGCTGATAACCCAGCCTCTTATTTATCATGTTGATATGTTTATTTCCCAGCTGGCACAGTGACACGGCCGCGGGCAATTGCGGCGTGAAAATCAACAATCGTTCAATTTATCAACATTTGCGAGATTATAACTGCGCGAGAGAAAGAGTTTCGGAGTCTCGCAGTTCGTGCCCGTTTGGAGCGGCCTGAAATCGCAGCTGCAGCACACGATCCTCGATCCTCGGTCCCGATGACAAATGGCCACATGCAACACTCGCCCAGGTGAAGGTGGAGGTGGAGCAATTGGAGGAGGAGCAGGCGGCTTGTCTCGGCGGCATCACGCATCAAGTTGCGATTTGCGCCATAAATCTAAATTAGCCGGCTCTGCGAACGGTTCCTGGTTGGCACTATTACTACCTAGACTCGGCCTCAGACTCCTCCACTTGCCCCAATCAATTAGGTGCACATAAAAGCAGACGAAACAAATTTTCAGGCCATCTGCTGCGACTGTGAGAAATTTTATTCTTGCCCATTGTTGTCGATGTAGCTGCGCCGTTGGCTGCGGTGCTTTTCAACGCTGGCATAAATCATAAAGAACCTTTTAAACACGACTTTGAACGTATGATTTCAACACAATTTGTAAATAAATTAGATCGTGATTATGGCAACATCAATATCGCCAGCAACATCAACATCAGCAGCAGCAGCGACAGCGACAGCGGCAGGCAAACAGGCATCCCCGCAGCAGCAACATTATTAACCGGCCAGTGTCTGGCATGTGTGGCTGCCATAGCTCTCCTACTAACTATATATTATAATGGCCCAAACAACAATGCGAAACCAAAACAAAAACTCGACAATTGCCGTCAACAAGTCTGCGATGTCGGCAGCAATGTGTTGCTGGTGTTGCTAGTCCATGTTGCCGTTGTGCGACGGAGTGCAACATGCATATTGTCTGTGGAGGCTGCGCAGGTTCATAACTTGCCTGTCAGCTGCCAGGCTGAGTTCTGACAAAGGCAAATTCATCAGTAGGACACTGTTTATATGCTCTAAATACTTTCAATATTTTCTAATGACAACTAAATATTTAAAAAACCAGTGATAGTTTTATAGATTTCTTACAAACTTGGTTAAAAAAAATAAATCTTTGTCTAAATAGTACAAAGATAATAACATTTTAAGAGGGTTTTTGAAGACCCTTAAAATTTTTCTTATAAGTATACACAGATGTATTTTCTTAAATCCCATATTAAATGTATTAATCTAACAATTTTAAAGCTCTAAATCCAACTTGTTATTTTGATGTGGAATATTCCTATTAAAACACTTTAAGCTAAAGAACTCGCGTTTATGTTTTTTGTTATATATGTATTTACCCCCAACTTGTTCCTGAAATGACAGAAGAATCCACAAAAACAATGTACCCCATCCGTGTGGCAAGTGAACAATAACAATGCATCGTAACTGTAATAGTTGCAACTATTTTTGTAAGGTTGTTCGAGTCTGACTATATTTGCTTTGATTTACCAACATTATTATGAGGTTTTGTGTCATGATTTTGCCATCATTATTTAGCATTAAGAAACGATGGCGCGTAATGTGTTTTTCATGTGAACTGCCAGGCCAGACGACATTTATCATCATCATCGTCCCCATCAGTTGGAGTTGGATTTGGAATTGAAGCCGGAGGTTGAGTTGGAAGTTGATCACTGGTAATAGCCACGTTTGCCGGCCTCTAGCACGATCGTCTGGAGTGAGGCGAAGGCTTCTTGGGCCGTGGGCTCGATCTCCCTGGCTGACAAGATGAAGAGGTCCTCGCTGTCCGCTGGACCACGCAGCTCATAGGAGAACGTAATGGGTATCTTCAGGTGGCCATGAGCCCAATCCTTAGACCCGCCAGCCGAGGGATAGATGGTCTCGTAGATGCTGCCGCTCTTGTAGACCCTACCGCTCACATCCTTGATCCTCTGGGCAGCCAGTTGGCCAATCTCCTTCAGGTCTTGGTAGTTCTCCACACGTTCTGCGCTGTGGCCATAGGGAAACATGATCATCTGGGAGTAGCTGTGCAGCGCTATAAAGGTACGTATGCGATCGCTTTGAACGCGTTGCTCCAGGAACTGAACCATCCTTTGGGTTTCCAGCTCACTCCCAGCCGATGGTCCCGAGTAGTCATAGCGACAGGGATCTCCACTAGCTCCTGTTACATTCCAGTGAAACGGGAAGTTCCGGTTGAGATCCACACCCCTGCAAATGCCGAAGAGAGCTCTATTCTTGCGCCACATGCGATCACCCTGGAAGGTGTAGCGGTATCCATCGGGATTTACGGTGGGAAAGATCAGCCAGTTTTGGGAGCGAGCTAGTTCTTGGATTGCTGGGTCCTCGGAGTTTAGCAGTTGGTCAATGAAGTAAGTAGCTGTCGCTGGTGCAATCCATTCGCGAGCATGGATCCCACTCTCCACAAAGACACTTGTCAGATTTTCTCTACCAAAAGCGATCCTCACACCTTTGATGGGCAATCCCTGGGTGCTGGAGCCCAGATCCAACAAGCTAACCACCTCAGGGTGCTTTCTGGCCAAACTCTCCAGCCAGTCGTAGATACTCTCCAGCGGATGATAGCGTTTCCAGTCGAATTGGTCAGGTGTTGAACCCTCCGGAGCCACCTCGCGATAGTTGGCATCGATCAAGGCCTGGAAGTTGTGGTTCAGTACGCGATGGGTCACGTTGTAGCTGTGCACCAGGTCATCGAAGTCAGCCACCTTGGAAGCCGTAACCATAATGGTCAGTTTTTGGCCTATCACTCGGGCGTGACCCATGAAGGAGGTGGAATCGCTGGCCTGTTCCAGGGCCTGAAAGATCCGGACATGCTCGTCACTGCCCAGTTCCACTTGATAGATGCGTGTGTGATCGTAACGCGCTTGGACGGCAACTGGAACTGCGACTGGGCTTTTCTCCTCATCCAGGGCACACTGTTCCGACTTGGTGCAGAAGCTAGCTGCCTCGGATTGCTGGAGAGCACCGCTGACCAGGATTGAAAGCAGCAGCAAGGGAACCCTTAGAGGTAACATCTTCAATCTTTGACTGTCAAAGTAATCTAAAATTTTTCCATTTTGCTTTGTCTCAGTGAAAAGTTAAAAACATACATACACACAAAATAAAACGGTGATAAGGTGTATTTTAACTCAAAAACATCGACTGATTAATACCGTGGACCAGGTGAGTTTCAAGGTAGAATAATACATTTTTATTCGAAAGTATATGTTCTCAACTTTTACCTTTATTAATAACTTACAAGCGATTTGATTCTAAAAAATTCGCTTTCTGAGAAAGTATAAATTATATTAATTTACGAACAAGGTTGTTTAAAAAAAACTTGGAATTAATTTAATGTGCAAGTTATGTAATTTTAAAAAGGCAATTTAAATTTTAAAAATAACTTTAAAGTAGGTATAACAATTAACAATATAAAAAAATAACACTGACATGGGACATGTAAAGCATTTTTGGAACACTGTTAGCCTATAAAACTTTCTAGGTTTTCCATTCACAGGGTATCAAATAAATGTACTCGTTGAACTTGCTGCTGTGACATATACGACAATTCTCCCGTATGTGATAAGCTTCACACGCCCAAGCTTCTCCATCGAGCTTTCATTTCTCAACTCATCTCTGTTCTGAGCCCATCTATTCTGATCCCCAGATCCCCTGATCTTCTCGCCTAGCCGGCGGGCAATTGAAGTCAACGATTTATGAGCACCTTTCATAACACTTCATTAGTTACATTTTTGGTAGAATTTATAGCGCAATTGCAATAGGAAAACGTTTAACGAGCTTGTTCTCGAGCGGGGAGAATGCGGAGCGGACCAAATTTGGTCGGGCAATTGCCTCGATGGCAACAAGTGGATGAAGTGGATGGCGCAACACGAGTCCAAGTCCAGTGCCGTTGCTGTCGTTGTTGCCATGTTACCATGTCGCCGAGTTGCGTCTTCGTTTCCACTGGCTGCCAACTCGGGAACCAATTAAACTCAAAGCGCTCAAATATTTGGCGCTGCTAATGGAGCTTAAATGGTAATGTGGTCCAAGGTTCCACCACAGAGATCTTCTTCAGCGGCTGCATTGGTATATTTCTAGTCCAAGAAATGGGGGTTTCATTTCGCATGTTGTGTAATATGTTCTCAGGTTTTCTTCAAAACCATTTTTAAAAATTACTGCAGGACTGTCAAAATATTTGTTTTAAGTTCATAGAACTAGTATATTTCCTGCATAATTTATAAATATATTGTTATTGGTTGTGAGTAAATTTCGAACCCTTTTTTTTGTAGAAGTTTGATCACTCAATTTACAACGGTTTGCCCCTTTGGTGCTTTGGGGCAATAACATTGTGTTATGCAACTGCCATTGCCACCACTGTTACCACCATCGCAATCCATCCATCCATTCGTTCATATACGAAAATTCATTTCTCTTAATTGACTTAACGTGACTTGGACTTGAGAAAAACCAATTACAAAGCCACATTAATATCTTGGCAACAATTTGCTGCCTTTTGAGCAACACAATTTTGTGTGCCCGGCATGCAACCGAAATTTTAATTAAGAAAATCATTGGAGGATTGGGGGTGGTTGGAGCTGCAGGTTGTTTCATCGTGGGCGGCTTATGCACAAAATAATCTTATCAAACATTTTGGCAATTAATTTGACAGAGTGACAGGAGGGGGAGGGAGGGAGCTAGAGCTAGAGACACAAACAGAAGCTGCGGATTGGCCAGTTGTCCATAAAAGCATTTTAATTTCTTAATTTACCACAAACTATAAATCATGGCCTTAGGTGTTTTTGCCATATAATGTAAGCCACCTTGCAATGGCATTCGCATTCGCACCATTTTCCAACCATTTCGCAGTAGCTATGGAAATGCCTTCTATCTCTTTCTCTGTGACTCTGTACACTGCAAAAATCCAGATTAAAAATAAATTAAAAATAATTTATAAGTACAATTTTAAATTTATTTAAGTATAAACTTTATTGAAGGCTTTTTAGTTTAATGACGACTTAAAATTTCAAACTTCAGAGGAAGAAAAAAAAACTTGGGGTGAGGTGGTACGCAGATTCCAAAAAAAGAATGGACTCCAAAGTTTTTAAATAAGACATTCCCGACCTTAGAACAAATCATTTGTTTTCGTATTTTCTATTTACCTACCAAATTTAAGAGCATTTTGTTATTCTTCAGCCAAAATGTAGGCCATTCTGTATACGCACTGTGTGCCAGCTGTTTTAATGGATAAGAATATGATACTGTTTTTTTTCCAGTGTAGCTTTCGTGGCAGCTGGGGTGTTGTAAAAATACCAAAAATACCTGGCAGCCGTGTTGGTCACGTCTTGGCCGCCTGTCTGGACCAGCGGCTTCATTAGGTGATGCTTGTACATATTAATTAAAATGTGTATCCCGCAGATACACTCGTATAAGTGCACATGCGAGTGCCGTAGATGGCGAGGCACTAAATCATCTCCCCGGGCACTGCGACTATGTGCACTATTTGCACTGCTTTCGCATATGGAAATCGTTGCAACACTGCCCGCAATGTTGTGTTTGCGTTAATTAACAACACTTTCTTGGGGCCGGGCAAACCAAAAGAATGAAGCCAATTCAAATTGAACAATTACAATTACACTTACAATTACGGAAAAATTTCTCAGTTGCTCGGCTTTGGACATAGATTTGGCCACATAAATCAAGGAAATGTCAGAAATTTGCCATGACTTGTCGCGCGCGTCTGGGCTTTGGCCGCCAAATTAATGCAGTTTTGTGTAAATTACTCATTAAAAACGAAATAAATTTCCAGTGGAAGTGGAAGGCATAAATCACGCCTTATAGAGCGGTACAAGCCACACAAACGGAGGAAAAAAAAGGAAAAACTGAAAAACAAAAACCTCCAACAAAACAAAAGTCTCGATTACCTGGCCAGGTTGTAAATGAAATTTCATTTAGCCAGGCTAAGGCAATCGACGGAGGCAAAAAGGGGTAACTCCAATTAGATATTTTATTGCTAATGTGAGCTTGTCAGATCGCCTGGTCGAGAGCCTGGCCACATCGAGTGTCCAGCTCGGCTGTCCAATGTGTTCGGTGCCTGTCCACATCAATTAAAAGCGCATTTGACAATGATATTTATACTTGGGCTCGGTCTTCGGTTTCTTCGGTTTCCTCGGTTTCCTCGGCGATACCAAGTTTGGTAATTATAGACCACTAGAAGTGTGCTCCCTCGAAATGTGTTGCACCGTCTGGAATGATTGGGCAAATGGTTTCGCTGGTGTTTTTTGGCCGACAACATTGTTGCAGCGACAGCCAGCCAGCCAGCTAGCCAGCAAATTATCAACGGGCCAAAACAAATGTTAAAATGTTTGAGTTCGTAACAAACACACACAGTGGCCATATTTGTTTGGGCCCAAACTAATGACGTGGCTCGCTGGCCGGTGTTTTAATTGTGAAATGCCGTGCAATAAATTGCAAGATGGCCAAAAAACCGAATGAAATAGCCAGCGCACTATGGGCACAGTGTAAATTTTTTGTTAGCCATAATTGAGACACAGAGTTTCAAACAAAGGTGTAAACAACATGGCCCTGTTGTGTAAAAAAATTAACGAAATTGTTTAAACTCTATTTGAACTTTATTTGGTTAAATAAATGATCTCTTTATCAATTCCTTTTTTTTTAAATGGGTCAATTTCTGAGTGAAACATGCCTATATGTTTAAAAGTTTTTTTGCACAGAACACATTGGTAACTCAAAAAATCAAATTTAAAATATTTACAAAATTTCTATTTATTATAATTTTTTTTTTAGCAAAAAATTTATTCTTTTTTGTTTGTTTTGAGTATCTTGACTGTGAACCAACCATTTTTTGTAATACTAAATTAAATTTATGCTACAATTTTGTAATTTTTTTCCATAGTCCCTATAGCAAAGCGAGCCCAGTGTCCTGAGTGCAACTGCAATTCAATTACAGCTCAATTTCATGGCAGCAGCGGAGAGCCATGGCCATTTAGAGAGCACGGCGACAATTTGTTTATGGAACCGCCGCGGACTTTAAATGGTCCGGTGCATAAATCACTCGCTCTCGGCTCCGATCAACCCCGATTGTCAATTGGCAACACATATCGCCTGTAATTGGGAAGGCGGAGCTGGGAGCTGAGCTCAGCTGGGCCAAACATTAGACATCACCCACTGGCAACAGCAGTTACAATTGCAACTGCAACTGCCTCATGCTGCTGCTCCTCTTTGGCAGCTAGTTCACAGCAATTTCGCATGGCAAAACAATTTGCATGGCTCTCTGATCCACTTGCAATTAGACTGGCGTGTTGCCCTCAGGACAGAAGCAGCAACAGCAGCAGCAGCAGCAGCAACAGCACACGGAGTACGGCAGCAACATGCCGCAGAGTTGCTAACTGTTGCCACTTAATTTCTTAATTTAGCATTGCGTGCTGTACCTAGCACTAATGACATCATTTGTTGGCTTAGTCTAGCTGCATAGCACACTGCTGATGCTCTACAAAGATCGATTCTCTTTAAGAATGGTCTTGGAAAAATTCCATAAAATTAGTGACTTTTCAACAAAGTTTGTGTGTTATCCTTTGGCCTGGCGACTGGCAGCAACAAGTGGCACATTGCATGCCAGCAACTCGCTTGCAACACACCAGCAACTCTAGCCATGAGCAACTCATAAATGTGGCCAACACAAGGCAAACGCAAAACGACTTCCTGCTCCTCGAACATGTCATGGCGGGCCAACAAACATGCACTCATGTCGTTGTCCTACACTGGGAAATAATTTAGCTTTAACTTTAAAATATTGGAAATGGAAACATTTATTATATTTTTAAAAATTTAAGGAGAACTTTTTTTTTTATAAATTATTTTAAAACATACAAAAACATCACAGCGTTTATATTTTTTATTCTATTTAAAAATAAATAATTTTTGGAAAATTCTTTTATTACTGTTTCAGTAAAAACATTGCTAATTTCCATGAACGATTCAACAAATTTTTATGAAACAAAAGAAGTCAAACAAGAAAGTGATCTTAATAAAGTATTTCAAAACAAATTTATTGTATATTTTTCGGATGGGTTTGAACTTAGGAACCAAACTCAACGAGCTATGGCTTTCAATAAAGCAGCTTACGGCATACAGTATTTTAATATTTGGCCAACATTTCTTTGTTCTTAGGCTAAGTTCAAATTTGGGGTAGCTTTAAAAAGTTTGTGTGTCTAAATTGTAGCGTTTCCTTCTTTTTTTCCAAAGTGTAGCACCATATTTCATGCACGCAGGCGCCTCTTCAAAAAGTCGGTTGCTGCTATTGCTGTTGCTGCCTCATCTTTAGCGGCCTCTTCAGTCAATAAAAATCTCTGGCAAAAATGTTGCTTACGAAAATCCAACAAACCACCGCATGCCAACATGATTTTTCTTGCTTTTTCATTATTGTATTGCGACATTTTTGCGTTGGTTGCTGCTCTGCGAAATCAAAGCACGCCAGCAACTAGCAGCAGCAGTAACAGCAGCAACATGCACAGCAGCAACAGCAGCAGCATCATCAACGACATCCCAGCAACATGAAGGCGACGCTGGCAACAAATCGCTTGCGAAAAATGTGCGCGCGATAAATTTTTGTTGGCAACATCAAATCGACGTAAATTACGCGACGCCTGGTTACCAGGCTGCCAGTTAGCCAGTTAGGCGGCGCTTTGGCTGTTAAATTCTTGGCCCAGAGGGGGCAGTGCAATCTGCAATCTGCAATCGTGGTCGGCACTGGGATCGGGATCGGGATCGGGATCGGGACTGGGGCAGATGCTGTTCGAGAGAGCAAAGACGTAGTGACTCTAGCAACACATTAATTCACGCGTACTTAACACGACTATTCGTACAATGGGCATAAATCGAAAATTGTGAGATATAGAATTCATTATAAAATATGCTAAAAATTCCCTAAACCCTTAAAATCCAACAAATTTATATTAATATTTCAGTCTTTGCATGCTTACAAAAACGTTAAGTTTTTGCTAAATCGTCTTCTGAATACTTCTTAAAAATACCAAATGACAGATAATTTTTTTTTAAGTTATGTATACTTTATACATTTTTTATTGAACGAACATATGTTAAACCTAAAAGTGGTAACATCAATAACTGAGCTAAATACATTTTCACAACCTTAAAAAAATTTAAACAGCAGTTTTCATTTGCGAATTAATTATCAAGAACCCTTTAACGTTTAAAATGTAAAACAATCTATTTGTTATCCACCAACAATAAACAATATTTTGTATTTTTCATTCTCTAGTATTTAGCTTTAAAAAACCAATACTATTTTTTAGTACTAGATCTAAATATTTTAGAAAATAGCCCACAGTGCATGGTGGCTATTCAGGTTGCTGCTGTTTCTGGTTGTCATCCCATCTGTAATACAAACGCATGCCTCGATTGGTGGGGGGTAGAGGAGAAGCTGCCGGCAAATTGCTGTTTGTAATTGATTTAAATACGTTGACGTTGCGTGGCAAATAACTCAGGCCCGACTCGAGTTGATTATATGGCCCGGACATTGCTGCTTAATTGTTGGCACAACCACGAGCACAGGCCCAGAACTTTCCCAAATTGCTCTCGCCTCGCTTGATGGCCAAGTTAAGGCTGTGACTCCTGGCTGGACACCAATTGGCTTTATCATATTATCCGAGTGGATGGCGTGAAAGCAAACAACGGCGGAACAACAGTCGCCAATTATCGTTTTGATTAATGCTCGCTGCCAAAATGGATTTTCATAAGCGCTTTTCACCATTTCTTCCCATCAATTATCATAAATACAAACAAATTTGCAATAAACTGCACAGCACGCAGTGGTGAAGGCAATTTTCCAGCCGGGTTAAAGGCAAACAGCCATTCAGGCACAACAGCAATATCACAGCAACAGCGTCCAACAACTTCAATTACAATCACGTCAACATCATTTTCAACGCAACGAGATATATTTCTATTAGCCGAATTAATGTCAGCATAATTAATCACATCCAATAATGTTCAGTGACCAGCAACAGCAACTGCAGCAGCAACAGCAACTAAGCACAGGCACAACAGCAACATCTTCAGGGTCAACAGTTCGTGTTGCACCTTTCCAGCGATTTCCTTCGAGAGACCTTCACACTTTTGTTTATTGGCCACAATGCGTAGGTTGTAGCCAGGGGCATTTTATATGGCTTGGACCAGGGGGATCAGCGAAAGACTCTCTGGGGAAGGAAAGCCCCAGAGCTAATGCAATTTGATTGTTGGCCTGGTGTTTTTCCTGACCATGACGAATTTCTTGCCCAGATGATAACGCTGTCAGATTCATAATTGCAATGGCCGGAAAAGAACAAAATCTGGGGAAATTGCTGTAATAAAAGCTAAACATTTCTGGACTTCAAAGTATCTTTAGGTCTCAGGGAAAAGTATCAACTAAGTAAATTTTAACGTTCGATTTTAACTATAATATAATTAAATGTAATTGTACTTATCCTGTTTGTTTTGTATAAACATAACATTTTGTTTTTATTTCACTTAAACTATTAGCCTTGTTAATGCTGTTCAAAAAAATAAATTAATCAAAATGTGATCGAAAATTTTACTATTTATACTACAACTATAAAGCTGTAGACATATGTTGGTATATATGTATCTAACAACAAGTTTATGTTGCCAAGAAAAACTTAGTTATGCAGTTGTGATTTATTTATGGGTAAGGGGTGATCCCCTTTTTTAACACTTACAACGTTCCTGTATGTCCTCCACTTTGAGGTACTTATCTTATCCTTTAAAAATCTTTACAGCCCCTCTATCATTTGTCTCCAGCTGTTTAAAGGCGTTTCCACGTCAGATTCTGGATCAGAGTTTTTTGTTAGGTTTTCTTGATTTATTTGGCAACATTTTTTTATTGGCAGTTTCAACACTTTGATGGCTATCAATTTGCACAAATTAAAAATTAATTGCAAATTTATGGCTTTTAATTTACTTATCGTTTGATTTATGCCCAACCACTGCCGTCGAAATACTTTTTATGATTTAAAGCTCAGTCGGCCAGTGCGCAGATTTGTTTTACCGATTTTATTTCATTTATTTTTTTTGGTGGTCCAGTTTGGCTGCACTTAGAATAGCTGGGAGTCAAGCAATTTAACTGAAAATTAATTGCAAGCTTTTTATATTTTTATTTCGAGCATGCGAGCTGATAAAAAAGCGGTCCAACTTGAGCCCGATTAGCCCAAGCGGAAGTGGCACGTCAACGTCATATTAAAGCCAAAGGCTATAAAAACCCAACTAAATCAAAAATAAACTACAGCAAATGTAAATGCAATTTGCAAATTTTACTAGCAGTTTTCTAACAATATTCCAATTTATACGGGTCCTCCAACTAAAAATTATTCAAAGGCAAAACGATAAAAGGCAAACGACTGGCAAAAGGCCTGGCCAATTGTTTTGGGCCAGGCCCAGATCACTGGACCATTGCCACCAGCAGTGGCAGCGGATGCAGCGGCAGATGGAAAAATGCAACAATAAATCTCATTTTATGCAGAGTGCAGAGCCAACGGCCCTTTTATAGGTAACGCTAATGTGGCCCAAAATTGAACTTGACATTTGAATGCCCAATTAACCATGACGTCGACCAGAGCCGGGCGTCCTGGACATGTCCGCAATGCCACTACCAATACCACTGGCCAGGCAGGCCGCCTTTTCAGGTCAAGTTTTGGGGTATTCCAATGCGTTTTATTGGTGCAATTCGGAGTTTTGTGGGGTGCCTGCTCCTCCTCCCGCTTCCTGCTAATTAACCCACTTTCTCAGCCCGACCACTTTTTTTTATCTTCCACCAGACTGGCTCTTTTATCTCAGCTATTCCAAACGCTGCGATAAAAAATTTGCCTATCATAAAATTCAGATGGAACTGGCCAATGCCTAAATATGCCGAATACTCTTTTTTGGTCGACGTACATTTTTTTTAGAATCGCTTAACCTGTGAGTTAAAAAATATAAAAAAGTTTTTTATTTATTGGAATCCTACTTGATCTATAGATTACCGGTTTTCTTAATGGTTTTATTTTTATCAAAACTATTTAGTTCTTACTATATTAAGTAACTTATTTATAGTTCTAAAGAACTTGCTTTAAGGGTTCTTGATTAATTCTTCTTGGAAAATTGAAAAATGGTTTAAAAATAATTTTTTTTAATATAATTTGGAAATAGTATAAGAAGCTTTTAGTAAACCTTTATTTGCTTTACAAAAGATACAACATTTTGACAAAAACTAAGTGTGTTCCAAGATCGATTAACCTTTTCCACTAAGTTACTTTACTATTTCAGTGCGAGTGCAATTCTCACGCGGAGGCAGCTCGCCAGTTCACGCAGAGCCAGCTTTTTTCGGTCGGTCTTGGCCTGGTCTGGTCTGGTCTGGGGATGATTATAAAATTGCGATAAATATTTATACCGCTCTTAGATTTATGGTGATTCATATCACCAACCGGTGGAGCGGAGTCATCGCTGGCATCGGGTAACAGGTATGGTTCGTAAACATTTTTATTAGCAGTAATTGCACAATTTTCCATGTGGTTCATTTGCGTGTGCGACCAAAGGAGAAAAAACAGCTGTGCAACAGGCCAACTGTCGTCAATCATGGAGTGGGGCGATAGGCCATCGCATCGGGCCAACTTCCTGGCCTTGGCCGCCCCAAGGGTCGCTCTCAAATCAAATGACCATAATTGCCAAGTGCCAGCGAAGAGTGGCGAAAACAGTCAAATGCCACATTTAAATAATTCAAATTATGTGCAATCAATTCGGTTAAAGGTTTAGCCTGATTTCTAGACCAAATTGTCATGGCCCCAAGCCCAAACTAACTCCAAAGCTAACTGTATTTATTAGTAATTTATATTATTTGTTTATAGAAGGCCGACGCTCCAGCGAAGGCCAACGCTGCTCACTTAGTTAATGCTGTGCCATAACTTAATGGCCGATTTGCTTTCAAATTACCAAAGAACCCTAAGGAAAAACCATTTGCTGGCATTGAAAATAATGAAATGTTTTCGTAATCTATTTGGCATTTTCAGCTGTAATTTGTTGCGGATACGCATTTATTTTTGTAAACAAACTTCTGGCGATGTTTAGGCCTTCACAAATATTTTAGTTCGAAATAACAGCATCTTTTTTATATTTTAAGAAATATATTTAGCAAAGCAATACTATTTTGAAGTCTTATAATATTATAATAATAGCCAATTTAAATACTAATTTAGGAAATATAAGTAATAAGTCAAAAAGTAAATACTAATCTCTATTATTTTTCAGAATTCAAATAATTTTTAATGTCTGCATTGTTTTGTTTTTTTTATTATTTACAAACAAGTTGTTGTGTTTATGTAATCTATATTAAAAAGTACGAAGCTTATTTAGCAAAATATTCGGTGCTGAAAACAAACCCAAAAAATAATTAAAATGTTTAACAAAAAAGGCCTTATAAACCAATAAATAAAACAAACAAAAAATGGAGTTTATTTTGTTAAGAGTATTTACTTACAGCCCTTATAAGCATTATGGGCAAAACACATGTTTCATTCGCTTAAAACTCTATAAATACTAGACAAAATAACTTACTCAGCTTAGTAATTATTCTGAGTTCCGAAAGATGAAAGTGCCCATCGTGTTTCTCGTCCTGTTGGTCGCTTTTGTGGCTACTGATGAGCCGAGAGGAAGGTGGAAAAGTGAGTTATTCCTCTTAAAACAGCAGTTAGTATATAATCCACTTCCTTCAGCGCTTTGTTACCTGCCTTTCGAATATGGAAAATGCGGAGGCCACCGCATCATGTGGACCTTTTCAAAAACCGAGAGCTCGTGCGTTCCGTTTGTCTTTTCCAACTGTGGCGGCAATGAAAATCGCTTTTATACCAAAGAACAGTGCGAGAGGACTTGCTCCCCAAGTGTTTCCCGAAATCCTTTAGTAGCAACTGATTACTTCTAGCTAAGTAAGTTTAAAAGCTGTTAATAAATAAATAAAATAAACAAAAGTGCCCCACATTTGGCAGTCGCCTTACAAGTAAAAAAGTCAACTGCATTTCCATGTGTAATTGGGTTCCAGTGCAACCCAAATTTCTGGGGTGACTGCTAAGTGTTTTGTCTTGTAATTTACAAATGCAAAATAGTCAAATGTGACAAAATGCGTTCGCCTGACAATTTATCGTGTTGCATGCTTCCTTGGCGATTGGGTGAGGTGCTGGACTCGGATTTGGATTCAGAGACCCCCTAATCCTCCCGCCGATCTCCTGGAGTTAAAAACTAGTTTACGCATTTTGCGTGTGCTCAGCATTGATAGGCGATGTGGATTTTGTATATTTATGGGCCTAGCCGGGCGTGGCCTTGATCTAGAATTTCAGTTGTGCCGACCGTAGCGTTTTTCCGATGTTTTCTATTTCATTTTCATTTTCGTTGCGGCGCCGCACAACGCGGCGTATGTGTGATGTGCGATCTCGGGTGAGGTAAGGTGATGTTTTCGTGTTCGCCGTTTGCTCCACGCTTGCGTAATCGCATATCGGGGTGCTAAGTACCGGTTTAAACGCCGGCCCAGACCAGTTAGCCACATACTTAAATTTACTTAGATTTTATGGATCTGAACTGAAGCGCCGTGGAAACGCGTGCGATTATTTTACTCATTTTTCTGCATATCTTTCTGCACTTGTAATTTATTGAGAAATTTAATTGAATTCGCATGCTCGCTAACCGGTCGCATAATTTTTGTCCACCGATTTCACATTGAGCAATTGCCCGATCACAGGCGTTTTCACACACAGTTGGTGAAAAACCATTCATGTAAAACAATAACTCAGATGTTTTGATGGTTACACCTGAAAAATGGGAAAAAGCTAAATCTCTTTTGAAAAACCTTTATTTTGGATTTTGATTTATATTGCAGAACATTTTGTTCTTAAACTCTGATTCTTGTATATGGGTGTTTTTTAATCTACGTTTAAACAATCCTGAAATTACATTAATATTTAGACTCGAACCAAGTACATTTTATTTTAGATTACGAATCATGGTACCAAAAGAAGTCTTGTCTTATTTCTTAAGCATTAATTTAAATATTTCCAAAGTAAAACTTTACATTTTCTGTATATATATATTGCAAACTAAAATGAATTTACGTTTGAAATTATTTTTAAAGAGAAGAAAATCGAAAATCCAGTGAGCAATAAATAATAAACGTAGAGTAGTAAATTGTTAAGTAAATACTAACAAAACCAATCATTTTTTTTGAGTGTAATCTTTTTGACTGGGCCTATAAAAAGGAACGGATTTCTTGTCATTCTTCAGTTGGATTTAAGCCATAAACCACAATGTTGGGACTGCGTTTAGCTATTTTAATTATTTTCTGCCTAATAATTGTAATCCTGGCTTACGAGTCTGACTTGGAATCATTTGACGATAAATATGAAAAGGAACTATACAATATTCGAAAGGGTTTGTTTCTGAAATATGTAGTTCTTGTTAATAAACTGCAACTAAGATTAAACACATCCCGCAGAAATGTGTGTCCCGAAGCCAGTATATGGCAAATGCAAGGGGCATCGTCGTCTGTGGTACTACAATGTCGACAAGGCCAAGTGCGAAACATTTATCTACTCCAACTGTGGTGGCAATGGGAACCATTTCTACAGCCTTGAAAGTTGCCAAGAGGTTTGCGGCAAATACAAATGGAAGGGTCAAAAGGCAGCAAAGACAGGACGTCTTGATTCTAAAATTAAGGAACGTTCAGAACTCGACATGACATGACATTTAAATATAATTATTTTACCTCTTTATTAATTAATTTAATAACTGAAGAACAATTAGTGAGTTACTTTTATCAGAAACCAAATAGCAGTTTCCTTTTTCGGTGATGAAAACAAACCCAATAAATTATAAACATTTTTAACAAAATAGGTCTTATACACCAAGAAATAAAACAATCAAAAAATTTTGTGTTTTTTTTTTTAAAGTAATTATTTTGTTTTATTAGCTTAAAACTCTATAAATACTCGACAAAATTACTTACTCAGTTTAGTACTTTTTCTGAGTTCCGAAAGCGAAAGATGAAGATGAAGATATTTCTGCAGTGCTTTGTTACCTGCCTTCCGAATATAATAGTGAAACAAAGATAAGACTTGTAACTTTCAATCGCTGGAATAAATTGTACGACTTTTTTTTGAAAAATTTTAAATCCGGATACATTGTCATCGATACTTTATCATGAGTGCAAATTTTAAAATTTCGAAATATCTCGCTGTACTCTATAATGTAAATACAATAATAAAAAAGCTATTACGGCTCAATAAAGCGAATTCTTTTTATTTTTATTTATTTGTTGCAAGTAAGTTTAATTTCGTTTTTTTCTAAAACCGCTTCTTCACTCGATTCATTAAACTTAATGGAGAAAAACACATTTTCATTAGTAAAAAAAGGTTTATGATTATATCCACAAATAAATAGGGGTAAATAGTTTTGACCCAGTTTACTTTATTTTCTGGATCTAAATAGTGAAGAACAAAGTGCGGTTCAATTTACAAATTTTTCTGGCCATCTTTAGAAACCATGTATTGTATTGAAAATAAAATTTGTAATTTTTCCTTCTCTTCTTAAATTATTTACTCTTTTTTGTTTTCCAAACAACTTTACTAGCTTGGCATATAAAAAAGTGCGAATGTTCACACTTAAAACGCTTTCGTTTTGACCACGTTTTGTTGGCGTCTGGCGGTTTTTTTGGTACAACTCGTAGCCGGCGCTCAGGAACAAAAAAAGGTCAGAACAAGCAGTGGAAAGCTTTTCTCCAGCTCGACTTATATGTATACTTATGCCAAAACCAAACAGTTAACACAAACACACACACACACACCCACAGGGGCGGAACCTGAGAATGTCAAGGGCTGGGCAAATATTCGTTGCTTGCTGGCATTTAAACCAGGCCAACAGCATTGCGAGCAGCGAAATGAAAGCTCGCCTGAAAAGTTTGCTGGCCAGATTTTTGTTTTCTTTTTTTTTTGTTTTCGTTTTGTTTGGCTTTGTTGTGCGCCGTTAAAGGCATAAATCACCGATGAGGGGGCAAAATGTGCAAGTTTACAGGTTGACTCGCCGCTCGTACGCAAAAAGCACATTACCCGAATGGCAATCGCAATCGCAATGGCAAAATGGCAAAATGGCAAAATGGCCAAATGGCCAAATGGCAATGGCAATGGCCAATAGCGAAATCAAAGAATAAAGTCACGCAATTTCAATTACAAATAAACGCACAGACGGAGAAATGGCCAATGGAGGATCCTGATGCTGACTGCACATATATCCATGGCAATAGCTGTAGTAATAATAATAATAATGAAATTGTGATAAGCTGCGCGCCACAAATTGCACGCGAGTGAGACGGAGAGACAATAATTTAAACCGTTAAGCGCAAGATGCAGCATCAAATGCAGCCAGCCGCACAGAGATGGACGCGTGACACGACTTTGGATGATAAGATAATGCCCAAATTGATTTTCACAACGGTAATATGACTTAATTTCAGAACTGCTTTAATTTTCAACATTTTTAAGCATGAGTTCAATATTTGTAATAATTTTTCTTGACTTCCTAATTCGTTGTAAACTGTTATATTTGTTATGGTAAGTCAGTCTTAACTCAACCTTTAGCTTAGATTGAGGATAATAAAAGGGCATTTAGAGGAATATTTTACTTGTCATTGTAAAAAAACGCTTTTCTAATAAGGATGGTTTTAAACTGTATTTATATATTTTATATTGTATAGGTTAATATTTTTTTTTTTTCGTGTCACACCTTAAACACACAACTCACCTCTGCGAATCCCAAAGCGACTGCTCAAGACGTCGTCATTCTGGCTGGCTCGACTCGACTCGACTCTTCGCCTATCGGATGTCTGGATGCATTTGACACAGGCGATCTTTGTGGCCAACAACATTAGGAACGAGCTGCGCTTCGGTGTTGGCCAGTGCCAATTAATATTCGCATGATCAAATGGTTAACGCATTTAGCCGTATAAAAAACCAACAAGACCGACAACGCGCCGCTTTTGCAAACCGGCTCACATTAAATTCGCATTTACGCGTTTGCCTTTGTGTAACTGATCTGGCCATCCTTGTTTTCCTTTTGGCCATCTCTTTCTGGCCGCGATCTGGCCAGAAGGAGCCTGTGGGAAAGTGGGCCCCTAATTGACATCACGAGCCGTTTAAACGGCCGCCTGACCCCGACCCCGATCCCGATCCCGCCAAGAGTTAAACAACTTGGGGCCTCAGTTAATTATGTATTTATTTAGTATTTCTCTTCAGTTTCAGTTTTTGCTGATTTCCTTCATTCCTTTGCAATTATTACATTGGGATTAACACTTGAAAATTTTGAATCTGTGTTGTCACAACTTGCAATTTGCCGTATATATGGGTTTTTATTAAATTTGTTTAGTTATGGGCTAGGCTGGTTGAGTACGACTTTGTATAAATAGTTTAATAAAATTGATTTATTTTCCGTGTGCGTGTCTATGGCATAACAAACTGCTGCCCAGAGAAAATTGGATTAAGATGAGTTTTACTTGTAATTATCTTCGATTTTGTATTGAGTAGGTAGGTACTTAATGGAATCTGTTGTACCACAAGCAGGCTAACATTTAAAGCGTTCGCATACGTCGATAGAGAAGGGTCGAGAAAACGCCTCAGTAATGTCTAAATTTCAAAGTAAAATCCTACGTAAACCAAGTCAAAATAATGGCAATAACAACAACAAGGCCTGGCCTTAAATCAAATACAGTCAAATACAATTAAATGCAATTACACGTACGTTTTGATAAATGCTTACGTAACAACTAAGGGACTAGTTAAAAGTTATTTTAAAAATTTGTAAAATATTCTCCCAAAAACATAGCTAAAATGCGGCTGACTCGACACATCGATGCAGTCAATTCATTTTACGATTTTGTAAGCAACACTTTGCTTATAACTTGATGCGTTGTCTGTCCTTTGATTTGATTCGATTCGCTTAAATAGTCAATTAAAAATTATATAACAACACGCATACATATCAATATTGGAGTTAGTCGTATGTATATATGTACCATATAATATATAGTAAATGTGATTAGCCAATAGGTTATAGATCTTCACGAATGCGGGATATGATTTAGCATTGCTCTTCTTAATCAATTCAATTCTTTGCCTTTAGCATTCAACATTAATAAAATTGTTAATAAGCCAATATATATTTTAATTTCTTCGCTCTTTCGCCAAATATGATTTTCCTCCCCTCTGTTTCTTCTATTTATCTGTTTAAAATTTGCTAAAACATTTTCAATTACTATTGTTTTATTTTGATAGGCTAAATGCAATACCTCAATATGTTTTTGGTATCGGGATGCAATTGTTACCCCTTGTTGAACTGGTCTAATGATAATCTTCTTCTTTGCAAAATGATCTAATTATAAACTCGATTGGAAAGGAAAGCTTTCTGTTTTATCTGGAAGCCTCCATTTGTTTGGTGCATATCTCTTAATTGGAAAAAATTGTGCCTTTTGTTGATTGTGAGTCTTTTTGTTCGTTTCGTTTGTAGTTTGTTCTTTGGCCATTCGAATAGTTAAATAAATAGAAAACCCCTTCCCGTTCCCGTTCGTATAAAAGTCAAATGCAAATGCGCAAGGACTACAAACTACTAGTTGCCCCATAAAAATTCCCTCTAACTACAACTTGAACAGAGCCCCGTAGTTGGTGAGGCAGAATAGTTTGGCGCACAAGCTGCGACTTCGACTGTGACTGCGACTGCGATTGTGACTGCGACTGAGACTGTGACCTGGCCTGAGCGGTGCCGGCTGTGATTGGTTTCCTGTGGCCAGGTCCTGGCTCTATTTCCCGCCACAGTACTCGCCTTGGAGCATTCCATTGTCCAGGAGCAGAGCCGGCGTAGTGGAGATTCCATCGCGCAGCGCCAGCTGATAGGCCACCTCAAAAGCCTGGCCAAGAGTCAGGATTATCTCGCTGGCCAGATCCTAGTGTTGTGAAAGATTAAAGCCATTTCCTTTTGGAATATCTCAGGAGTACTCACTGTGCTTTGGACCAGGAAGACATGGCAGTAGTGCAGGTCCTGCTCCTTGGTTATATAGGCAAAGTGACGCAGATCCTCCGAGTCCTGGCAGGCGCAGTTGATGTTCTGAATCTCGTGCTCGCAAATAGTGCGCTGCAAATTGTACGGATTTTATAATTTCTACATTTCGAATATACTAATAGGTATAAAGATCCTCACCTTACTGCTCACATCGATGAACTCCACCCCGCGATGGCAAATGGCCAGCGAGAGTGGTGACCCCGACTTGCCTTCTCCTTCGGCTGAGGATTTCAGCTTTTGTATGGACTTCTTGGTGGACTCTGTGCCACGTAGTTCTTTCACAACCGTTGAGCCGAGATACTGTTAAAATATTAAAACATTATTAAAATATTTAAGATTAATATTTATATTAAAAATATTTTTGGTTTATTTTTAGTATAAAGCATCATCAACTTACTTGAACCTCGTAATTAATATGCTCATTAAGCAAAGTCTGCGCTGAGTGGCGCCATTCGGTGGTCCGTAGATTTGCCGGAAGGCCCAGCAGAAGCTCCGATGGAGCCCGGATTTGCAGTGCGGCTGCCTTTCTTGCTGGTGGAGCCGGTGGTGGTGGTGCGGGTCTTGAAATTGTACAGAAAATTATCAGTTTAAAACAAAGAATTTTCAATATAAAAGACTTGATCTTACCGACTCTTCCGATAGCCTGTGATGGAGTTGCGGTGATGCACGGGATTAGCGGGAATCCGAGAAGCAGTCTCCCTGGTCGTTCCATTGACATTCGTTGTCAGCTGATGGTTGGTTTCGTTGTTCTCGGCCAGCGGCGTCTTCTGTGACTTGGAGTCACTGTCGCGCATCTGGCGGATGTAGGCCAGCGACTGCAGGATGCGTCGCCGGTGGCCCAGTTTGTTGATCTCCAGCACCGTCTGCAGCTCCACATCCCACACACCGCACACGCTCTCGATGGTGTTGTACAGATGCTTGCTGAAAAGATTACATCCATGAATATCCAGCGAGTAAAGTGAGCAATTGCTTCCGTTCAGCAAGAAACCTCACCGAACAATTACCCCACTAAACTTATTTAATCAAAATGAATCAGTCTCAATTTAAGAACGTTTTTGCTTTATTCTAAGTAATAAGTGTAATTATAGTTGTAGTTTAAGTCATTGCTTAGGAGGTCTCAAACTTACGTATATCTCTTCATAGACTTTAATAAATATTTTTTATACTTTTGATTGCAAAATATTAGGCAAACTGTTTTCTATTTTTTTGAACAACAATAACGCAAAACAGTATCCTATTTTTTTAAGTTATGTGCACATTTGTAAAATGAATTTGTCCACATAATAATTAAGTTTAAACAGTTTAAGAATTTCAATCTAACTCACTTAAAGAACTCCAGGTACTCGGGCAGAGCAATGGTGTTGAGCCACTGCTGCAGGGTGGCCACTCCCAGCTGCTTATTTTCCTGCTGCGTCTTGAGCGGCACCTGCGGCTGGAACTCGGCCGGCGGAAGACTTTGAACGAATCTGAGCAGCTTGCCCGCATCCCGCTCGGGAATGTGCAGCAGGGGAATGTCCGGCTCTTCAAATACATTGTGCTGTCAAATAAACAAATAAAATAATAAATAAATAAAAAAAACCAAATAAATGCAGATGCAAATACATACCACAAACTTATAGTTATCGTAGCCGTTCTCAAACAGCATCCGCTCTAAATGAAGCAATCCGGCGGCGCGCAGGCGCGTGGCCAGCTCCCTGCGCTCGTTGGGCACCTCCATGTCCTCGAAGTCCAGCTCGATGTCGTGGGTGGGCGTGATGCTGGTGTTGAGGATGCCACTGCCAAAGTTCTCGATGATCTCGGAGATCTTCTTTCGCGCCTCCTCCGCATTGAAGGGACTCAGGAGATTTATGGAGTTCCGGGCAGCGGAGTGACCGCTTCCGGGGGATTTTGCTGGTGATTTGGCTGGGGATTTTCCAGAGGATTTGGTTGGAGATTTTGAGGGAGAACGGGGAGGTTTAATTGCTATCTCAGCGGAGGAATTCCCATTGGCCTCCACCGGTTGCAGCTGCTGCTGACTGGTTGGCGTCGTTGGCGGCTTGACGAACTTTCTCTCCGGCACCGCGGGCTTGGTGGGAAGGGGCGGACGCACTCTTGGCAGTGTCTGTTCCGGTTTTCCCTCCTCTTGGATCTTCAGCTGCACCTGGCACTGCTCCTTGAGCTGGGAGGCACCTTTCAACAGACCCGCAAAGGGAACATCGCTCACAAACTCCTCCACATAGTCGGTGGAATGGGATAGGCTGTGGTCCGAGCACGAGATGCTGGAGCTCAAAGATCCGGAGGAGGGAGCCGGACAGCGGGGCACCACCGTCACCGTGTCGTCGTAGTCGTACCCTGGCGTGCTGAGCGTGGGCAGCAGCTTCGACGGCGACGAGCCGGTCTCGATCATCAGCTGCTGGGCCGCCTGCAGCTGGAGCAGGGCAGATCGACGCTTGTACTCCTGGCTCAGCGGGCGGATCCGCTCGTGGATGGTCCGCTCCGCTTGACTGGAGCTCGGCGGCGGGTGGTCCGGCGTCGGTGGTTGCTTGTAGTGGGTGGGGCTGCTGGGAATCTGCTGCTTGGCCTCGCAGTTCTCGTCACCACCGTTGGATTTGTTAGCCACGTTAGCACCGCTAAAATTAAATGTAATAGTTTATTAATATCGAAGAGGTATCTGAAATCCGCATGTAATTTTATTTATTTTATGTTCTTAACTCAAAACTATGTTTATTGCGCTAATCACATAGGTAAAAATATTTTAAATAAAATAAAAAAAATAATTGTGTACCAATTAGCTTTGGCTAATAAAACACTTATTTAATGTTGGATTTGGCCAGTAGCATTTAAAGTTAACTTTTAGTTGATTGCTGTTCGTTAGGCAACATGCTAAAAAAGCTATATTATATTTTAGGTCATCTAAAATTTTATTATGGCGTCCAAATAACACTATTCTTTAATTGTGTCTAAGTTAAATCTCTTTTAAGCTGCACTAATTTTTATGGCACTTAATAAACACTTATACTACCACTACCGAACTGAAATTTTGAGTCTCAAGAACACGAAGCCAATTCTTTAATTTTTGGTTATAAACTTATCTGAATACTAGTAGCATAATATTAAATTCTTTATTTAAAAAAAAAAATTTGCTAACCTGCTGTTCCGATTGCGCTTGAGTTTGCGATTGGGATTGTACGACTTGAGGGTAGCATTTTCAGCTGATTTAAGCAATTCCTTGGATAACTTGGTGGTGGCAGTTCGAGGAGCTGGAATAGGTCGCTTCATGGAGTTGGTAGCCGGGGATTCCCCGCTGGAGTTAGGCACACTCGTCTCACTGTTCAATTCCGAGCTGCTGCACTGGCGATCCAGCATGTCATCTGTAAGGAAATATTTTAGGATGGGTTTAATTTGAATGGGATGTGTAATACTCACTGCTTGAACTGAGGCTCATTTCGCCGGCGATGGCGGATCGAGTGCTCTGCCTGGCACTGGCATACAGACGATCGTTCCGCTGCCGCTCCCTCAGCTGCGTCTCATCAAAACTCATCCCACCCACACTTCCGTGGCTCTGGTGCGAGTACGGACTATCGTTGGGCGGCTGGCGACGAATCTGATGGTTTTGTCCATGGCCATGACCGTGGCTCTGACTCTGGCTCTGGCTGGAGGGCGAGCTGTAGCTGAACTGCTGGCCAGGACCCGCGTGAGTGGGCGACACGGAGAGGTTTCGTCTTGGAGGCTTTTTGGGCGGTCCGGCCGGGGCGAAGGTGCTCATCTGCATGGGCTGGCCAATGCCTCCGGTGGAGCATCGAGATCGAGGCGATACTGAGGCCGGCTCGAAGCTGCTCAGCGATGACGAGGGACTCACACTGTAGCCACCACCCATTTCACTAAAAAGGATTAAGAACATTGTTTAATAACCTACAAACTTGACAAATTTAAATTAAATACAAAACAAACAATAAAAAAACAAGTTCTTAAAACAGTTTTACGTACTTTTGACTGTGCAGTGGTGAGTGTGCATTTAGGTCCTGGTAAAAGCGATCCTCCGGCTGGAGGGCACTGTCCAGTGACTTTCCTCCGTTGTAGGGACCACCGTTTCCGGCACTGAGCCGCTGTTTACTGTATCCGGACTGCTGCATGGAGTGCGAGTGGTTCAGCAAGTGGTTGTTGGAGTTGAAGTGGTAGTGGTTGCTATGAGCCTGCTGCTGCTGCGGATGGTGCTTGCTTTGGCTACTACGTCCGGAGTTTGGAGGCCCTGAGTGCTGCCTGTAAATCACCTCGTCGCCCTCATCGGTGTCCATTTGGTTACGGAAGTCTACATGGTGTCAAAAAGGTAAAGAAACGGGGTTAAAACTTGTGAGTTAAAATAGTACAAGTATTATAGTGAATTAATACGTAGAAAAAGAAGAGAATGCCTTGAAGGAAGCAACTTTTGGTAATTTTCTTAAACAAAAATAAGCATAAAAGTATATAAATGTAAAATACAAAAATTAGCAACTGAGCTATTGACTATAGCACCAACAATGTATATAATTTAGGTAGATTTTCAAACACCACAAGTTTGAAATAAAGCAAGGAAAATAATTATTATTTTTTGTTTACTCGTCATGTATATTTTAAGTTTTTATATTCCTTTTTATTACGGATCTGCACTCAGGGGTAAATACGCAATGTTATGTGTTTATTTAAGATTTCAACTGAAGCTCTCATGAAGACCTGCTGTTATCTCTATACACAATTTACATATACATATTTGCAAACAATTTGGGTCAACTTTGCTTATATTTTACTTTGCTCAGATAAACAGTATAACTGCACTGCACATGTCTGAAGAATGATGATTTGCGCTTGATTTAGATACAACTTTATAAATTAAGATGATGACAGTAAATCATACTTTAAAGCTTAGTCATAAGTCTTTATAGATTACGCATACGCACTGTTGATCACAGCCACAATGTGTTTGGTGACATGCGGCGGAAACTCGCGCAGAATGTCCAGGGCAGTGCGTCCTTCATTGTCGGTGGCAGCCAGATTGATTCCAGCTTTCAGCAGCGTCCTCACCACATTCTCCTTGCCGCACAGAGCGGCCTCATGCAGAGCGGTTCCCGAAGGGGTCAGCAGATTCACACTGACTCCGGCGGACAAGAGCACCTCCACCACGCTCTTGTGGCCATTGCGGCTGGCCAGGTGCAGACAGGTGTGCGGGAAGATGGCTTTACTGGGCGATGCCGGCGACGAGGGCGAGGGGGTGCCCCTCTCCAAGGCCTCAATGGCCAGATGAGCTATCAACTCCGGATGGGCCCGTATCAGCATTTGAACAGCCTGCAGTCGGCCATATTGGGCGGCCAAGTCCAGAGGGGTTTCTCCCCGCGAGTTCCGCATGTTGGGATCCGCATCGTGGTGCAGCAGCAAGGCCAGAGCTCCCGTGTGTCCATGCTGAGCGGCACAATGCAGCGGTGTCTCCTGCTCGATTGTCTGCAGGTTGGCACTCGCCGGTCGATACGGATGTGTCAGCAGCAGACGCACAATCTCCGTTTCCCCCGCCCAGGCAGCCAAATGGAGTGGTGATGATCCCCGGGAGTCCGGGAGATTCGGGGAGGCCTCATGGGCCAGCAGCAGTCGCACTATGTCCTCGTGTCCATTGAGGCAGGCATGATGCAGGGCGGAGTAGCCGCCACTGTCCTGCACATTCACTCCAGTGCCTCGACGCAAACTGGCCAGTGGTCCTGCCCTCTTGGCCTTTTGGCTAAGGACCTTCTCGATGTGCGAGATGTTGCCATTGCGCGCCGCCTCCAGGAACTCCTGATCCTTGCCCATTGTCGGTAGAGGCTGTGTAGAGTGAAAAAGATATTTTCGAATTAAGAACTGGATTTAATATAAATGTTTTTTAAACATTCTTATCATTATTATATTTATGTCACACACTGATAGGAAATTATATGGGTCCAAGTTAAAAACAACGTTTTAATTTAGCCAATGTAAAATCAATTTTAACATATTTAATAAATATAAGTAAAATACATGTCAACTTAAGTGTTTACTCATTTAATAAATGGTATGAATTAAATATATCAAAAACGATTTCCTTGGAGTGAAAGTACTTTCATTAAGCTCAGCCCAGCCAAGTTATAGAACATTGTTTTCTTCCTGTGTGTTAATGGATTCCCATTAACGAACTTCCCTGCACTCCTAATGGCCCTAAGACAAGGCCCAACCTGGGCAAAGGGACTTGTCTGTCTGCCTGCCCTGAGTTGATTTGCTGCAAATGAATTATGACTGTCAAGTGTGCTTCATTAAAACGCCTTCGGCTTTGTGGCTTCGCAGGCCTTTGCTGTCGCCTTTTCTCCTCTTAGCCCTAATGACTTTTAGCCCGTCTTTCCATTTGTGTCGACCACCCAACCACCCACAAAGCACCCATCCACGCGTAGCTTTCAATCAGCGGAGGGGTTGCCATTAAAAAATTGCACAATAAGATGGGAGGCTGCAGGAGCAGGTTGGTGGGTTTTACAGCAGGGGATGGGAGGTCAGAGGGTGTCGAGTGGAGAAGCTTTGCTCCTGATGAAGCGCTTCTCACGCGCTGGAATATCTTCGAGTATCTTTGATATGTACGTGACACATTCCACACAAAGAACATGGGACAGAAAATGTACACCACGATATGACAGTAAGCAGTAAGCTCTCCGAAATGCAGGTAGAGTCAGTATTATTAACTGATGATTGTGGACAAAAATTCTATAAACGTTTCAAAATACAAGTCTTTAAAAATAAGTCTCATTAAATAATTTTCCCCAGGTATAAGTTAACAATGCAAATGTTACTTATTTTAGTGCTGATAAAAATCAATAGAAAACACAATTACTCTTAATAAATTTATTTATTATGAATATATATTTGTGTTATATTTTTCCTATTTAAAACCCAATGAGTTGTCACGATGACAGTTCCAGGTTTTTTCAATATGAGAAGTGTGATATACCGAAAGGTATTTTTTCTTTTTTTTTTATTAACTTGTTGATTGATCAGTTGACTAAGGGAAGGGTTTCAGTTTTATGCCCATAGTTCAGACTTAAAGGGGTTCGGCTTTATAATGTGATAACGCACGTTGTAAGCGCCTAAAAGCGGGCTACGTTCCACGTTTAAATACTTCAATGAGATAAATGCACGGCGGCAACAGATAATCACCTGCTTACACACACTCCCACAACCGTTTTACACACACACATACTGGTGCAGGCACCGTTTATCCTACTACATACTATGAAACTCAACAAAAGGTAGGTTAGGCACATCCTTTGGAGGGGGGGACAGAGCGTAAGAGAGTCCGCCAGAGAGAGAGTTGTGAGTGCGCCTGCTCTGCCGCGCCCACCACCAACTTCTCCCTTTTCACCCGCCCCAATCCTTAGCCCCCAGAGTCCTTACCCAATCCCCCGCACCCCCCCACCCCACAAGCTATTCATAATTTTTCGCTTGCAAAACTCTGAGGCGTGTCATCGGTGGATAGGGGGTAAGGGTTCATGGTTTATTACTGGGGATGCGTTTAGGCCAGGCCCAAAGAAAGGCAAACGGAAATTGAGCCACATTATAAACGGCTCGACACCAGGCACCACATCAACAACAATACAGAAGCCACACTGCCAATTGGCAGCAGCAGAGATTGTGCAGTTCCTAAGTCATAATTGGGTCAAAGGATGTTGACCCTAAGCCAGTCATTTTTCCCTCAACAGCCGAATAGTGTTTGTCTGGCTGGTAATTTCCTCTCTAATTGGAAGTTTCCCCTTTTATATTAGTTACCAAGTTCACACAATTTGCTTGGTGCACTTAAAGGCGTGTACTCTACCCATATATACACACACATTTTCTACAACACCATTTTCGCTTTTACCTTAGTTTCGCTTAGTTTATTTGGGATGTGTAGACTACAGACTCTATGTATAAAGCACTTCCGTTGGTGGGCGGACTTTCTTCGTTGATTGAATAAAACTCATTTGATTCCGTTGCGATTTATGGGCCGCCGTCGCATTAACCCCGCCGCACATCTTCTCTAGCACATTTTCCCACCGTCTGAGATTGGGACTGAGATTCAGTTCTCCGTCTGCGTTTTCGATTCCGTTTCCGATTCCGATTCCGATTTTTCACTCCGCCTGACGTCGACTCTCGCGTGCGACTGACTGACTGGGCCCCGGGGTCTGCGTTAGTTCCGTAATAATTTCAGATACCACTGAACACTCTCTGCTCCGTGCGCCGTGCACTTTGCTCTTGTGCACTCTGTATCCGAAATCCGACGCGACGAAAGTTTTTCTCCGACTTTGTCTCTGTTTATGAGCTGGGCACAATACACTTCAGCGCTTTCACTTGATTGTTTTGCTTTGCTTCTCACAATGCGGGCGAAAGAGCATAGGAAACATATATATTTTCTCTATAGAGAGAGGGGGAGAGTGCTTGAGAGAACAAATACATTTTTGTTTGTTGTTTATCTGGGCGATAATACGCTTTTGTTTACGTATTTTGATGTGCAAAACTGACAGAATCACAGCCAGAGAGTGCATATTTCTCTCACTCTCCCTCTCTCGAAAGAGAGCGGAGTGTATTAAAAATAGTGACAGTCATTGTGGAAGAATGCAGCATATAAGGGAACGCCTTTAAATAAACAAATGTTCTATCTTTGAAATGCAGCGGATTGTGTTACTGATCGGCTTGATCAGGTGATTAACGATCTATGCAGGAATTCCCCATGATAAATGGGCGGGGATCTGGTTCGTATCTCTCGCAGATCTTGGAGCGCCACGATTAGGTGTACTTACAGAAACAGAAGCGATTAGATAAGTGGGTTAGTGGTTTTTTAAACTTATCTTTAGGTACTAAAATCCATAAGCGCTTTGAACAAATGTTCATTTTTCCAGAGATTTATTATAACTTTTATTATTTCACTATTCTAACATTGTGATCTAGTTTAAAACAAATTCTTATTATATTTATTAATAATTATTAACTCCATTTTAAGTGTTCGTAAATCCTATATTGTTTTGTTTAATTATTTGAAGCTTAATTATTTTCAAATCGTTTTTATTTTAATACATTTTTTATCAATAGAATAAAATCTAAAATTTTAATAAAATTATGTTATATTAGCCTACTTTCTCTGAATGTTTGTCGTGGTAAAAATAATATTTTAAATTCCAATTTGATTTTGTTTTATTTAATAGTAAAATTATTTACAAAATATTGTTTAATTATTGGAAGTGTAACAAGTTTTTTGTACCAACCCTTTTTTTTACTTAATTTTTAATTATAGGTACTCACAGCACTTTCAAGTTTTTACTATTGTACAGTTATTTTTTTCGGTTTTAATACTGCCCATAAAATAACTGAACAAATAGGCTATTTAATTTGCTGTGCGAACACTTTCCTACACCGAAATGTGACCAGTTCCCACAGTTAGTAAGTGGCTCATATTTCGCAGTCCCCCACCTCAATGTTCCCAAACCCAACTCAGCCCAAATTTCTCACGTAGTCGTTACCCGGCTATCCACCAAACACCTGAAAACAACAAAAAAGCAATTGTAACTACTCATGTAGTAAACAAAATATGAGTAACTTTTTGTGAGGCCCCTTTCTCTGTCGCCCTTCAGCTCGTCACTTCGTCACTTGTTGTTGTTACTGAGCTTTCGCTGGAATTTCGCTCTCTCTCTCTCTCTCTCTTCTGCGAATATCACGCATGCGCCCTGTGGAGCTTTCTTATCACACGTTTGTTGTGGGTTAAAGCTAGCGAAGCCAAAAAAGCTTGGCCATCAGCTGTTTTGATAAGAGCCAGCGCTTAACCCCTTGGTGACCGCCTAACCGCTTCGTTGTGCAATGTTTGGGCCATGATTTATGGCCACAAACGACTGCCAACGTGACTCACTCGGTCAGCAGCCCCAACCTCCTAAGCCCCCTAAAACTCCGCTTTTGTGGGCGGACACATGCGGTGAGTTGTTGTGGCATGCCACATTCGCACACCGGCAAACAAACCCAGCCGCAAACAAATAAAACAGACAGACGGCCAACACCTACGACGCGAACAACGACCCACCGCACGAGTTTTCATACTCAATTGCCGCAAATGCCACAAATATGTGTAATTGACTTGAAAATGCGCCAAGCAAATCAATCCGCACACAGTCGGTCCGCCGTCCGTCCGTCGTCCGTCGTCCGCCGACCATTTCGACCTCAAGTGCAGCGCGTGAACTCATTCTCATTCGCGTGGCCAGCAGAGTGCACAGAAAAAAATAAGTTGATAAAGTATTGTTAACAATTTTATTTACAAGTTTTTATGGTTTTTTTGACTGTAATATTTTTATAAACCTTTAAATTATGTTTTAACGAAAATAAATAGTTCCTTTTTTTTAAAACCCATTGTGTACATAATAGAATTATTTAAAAAAAAAATTTCTTTTTGAATTAAGATTTTTTCAAAAACGATAGCAGATCCCCCAACTTGGGCAAATACACATCTGGTATTCTTGTCATCGGGATTCTGGCTCAGCTTCCATTGCTTCACGTCCTTAAGTTGGTGAGTTCCGGAGCCCACGAGAAGGGTTTGGAAGCCACAATTATAGCCCAGCAGGATGTCCGTGTTGGCGCGATCACCAATCATCAGAGTCCTGACGGGATCGATCTTCTTTTGAGCCACTAGGGATTCGCAAATGGCCGGATTGGGCTTCCCGATCACCACAGGATCCCGCTCCGCACATGTTTGGATGGCTCGCACAAAGCTCCCACTATCTGGAACTATCATGTTGGGCAGGGCCATGAAGTGCTCATCCGTGTTGGTGGCCACGAAGAGGCACTCATGGTCATCCAGGTACGTGGCGGCCTTTATCATCTTGGGGAAACTGAAGTCCTTATCGAAGCCCACCACCACGGCTCCGATGTCCGTGTCCAGCTTTAAATGCTTTGCCATGAATACGGCTAGTGATCCCTGCATGGTCTCTGGTCCGATCTGGTTAGGCTTAATGCCCACTGCGTCCAGTTCCTTGGTGATTCCTTCGCTTCCAATCACAAACACCCGTTTGTCAAAGTTCCGACGCTTCAGATACGCGGCAGTGGCATGGGCCGTGGATATGATGCTGTCCTCCTCGATGTGGTAGCCTAGTTCCACGGCCTTCTTCAACAACTCCGACCGGGTCTTTGTCGAGTTGTTGGTGCAGAAATAAATGGACTTGCCCATGGCCTTGAACTGGTTGATCACATCCGCCGAACCATCCAGGACCTGATCATGGATCCAAAGAACGCCTGGGAAAGTAATTTATGGTATAAGTAATGATAATGACACTGTGTTATAATCCCTGAGTTAAAGCTGTATCTTCTCAAAGCCCTACTACCTATGTATAGTTCGAATTTAAAAAAACATTTTTCATATAATAAATTACTTTGGCATTGAAATTCGCGACACAGCAACAAGATATTTTATAGGGCAGTCCACATATGACTTTATCATTGTGGTCAGCCTTATGATTATCTTTAATTTATAAGGGGAGAGAAGTATTTTGGACAATTATACGTAATCATTTCGTGCTATGAATATCTTTGATACGGGGGACAAAATTCGAGAAAAACGTGATGACGTAATATGTGAACAACCCCTTTGAGTAACTGATATTCTTCTTTCCCACCCCCTTACCATCGCCATCTGTGATAACAGAATCGAAGCTGGCTATCCACTCAGTCACCTTGGCGGGGGACAATTCCAGGAGATTGGTGCAAGTCTGCTTGTACATGGTTTCCTTTTGCGAATAGGTGAAGTGCCACCTCTATGGAGTAAGTAAGATCTAGTGACTTCAATTGCGCTGCCCGTAGATTTCACTCGACGCCCGTGTTCGATGTTTGACGTTCGTGGTTGAAGCTGTAGGAAAATATCAGCAATTCGAACAAGTGCGAAGAACCAGCGATATTCCAATCTTATCTTATCTTACTCATTAAGTAAATTAAAACTAATTTTTTGTTAAAATATCTGTTAATCGTCACAAAATTTGATAGCAAAAAGTTTGATTGTTGCGATCGTCACTATCGTCACCTCATCAAGAGGTCTTTTTGTTCGATCTTAAGGATATTAAGTTTTAAAATATACAATTAAATTCGTTGATAAAAAAATGCAACTTAACCTGTATTATTAAAAATATTAGAAATATTTTTCTTATAATTATTTTTGATTTGTTTTTTTTTTTTTTTTGTATAGGTAAAATATAATATTTATTTAATAATATATTTTTCTTGCAGTGTCTATAAGCTTAGGTCAGCTCCGCTGGCTTGCTGTGTGATTGATGAATGTTGCATATTTTGGACGCCGTTGGCTGCCACCATTGTGTGGCATTAATGAGACACCGGCCATTTGTTTTGCCATTTTTTAGCGATTTGCTGGCTGACAATGAAACCGAACTTTGGTTGCCTTACAAATTGTAAACTGTTCACTTGAACACTCCCCCTCCGATGCATTTTTATTATTTTCCCCCATTGTCAATTGTGGAAATCGTAACGTTTTATGGTTATTGTAACACATCGACTTTGAGGCAATTAGAGGCGCATTATGTGGGCTTTGAGTATTTTCGGATCTCGGGATTTAGTGTCTGCGATAGAAGAGCAGAGTGCCAGGCTCTAGCGGAACTGTTTATTACCATAAATAATTGTCAACGCCAGCCGAGAAACGTCAACTGATATACTGTCATGCCCTGATCTCGGTATGGGTTCGGTCTGTGGATTTCGACTTGGATTTGGTTTTGGATTTGGCCCGGTATTCATTTCAGCTAACTGCACACTTGAAAGGCCCGGAGCCGCCGACCGATCGCGATGACTACGCCGCACCCTGACGTCACTTTCGGTGGGTGCAGCAGCAGCAGCACCAACAACAGCAACATCAACTGCAACAACTTATGACTCCATGTTGCACTGGGGCCACATGTATGTATATGTATCCATTGCTGCCCCGTATCTGCTCCGCATTGCTCATAATAAAGTCATTAGAATGTTCGAGTATCGTGCGCTTTTGAGGCGTTAATAGTTTAGTTCCGCTGCATTGAGTATGCGACTTGCGGTCGTTGTTGTCAGCGGCGGTACGAACAACTTCCGCATAGAACAAATTGGATGGCAATTGGCCATTAGCCATGCACTAATAAAGCGCAACGCTTATCGGGGATATCAGTGTGGGGTGGGTCTTAAGAAAAATGTACATTTATTGATGCTTTGCAGCAGGCACCGTAACGATTATAACTTTAGTTGAAAAATGTTACAATACAAATTATTCAATTCATTTTTATCGAAAGAGCTCAGCTAGTAAGTATTATTTTTTGAGCTAAAATCATCTCTTCAAAATATATTCCCAGTTCATTTTTTATTAAGAGTTGTTTCCCAAATTGTATAACAAAATTAAATAACAATATATTAAAAAAAAAAAAAAATAGGGTAAAGTAGGTACTTAAAATTTTGAAAAATTTTTAAGAGATATTATGGTTTCCTATTACCCACCTTAAAGTTAAAAAAGAAAGCAAAATAAGGGGTTTGTCCAATTTTCAACTATTTTATTTGTATCTAAGATATTTATTTATTTTCCTTCTGTCAAAATGTTGTTTGTTCATATTTCTCAGTGTATTTTTAAGCTTGTTATCAAAAACAATTATTTTAATTACATTTTTATTCATAATCATATTCATCGTAGTCGCAATATTCAGAATTTAGGTTCCAGAACGGTTACCTTCTTATCAACCACAAAGAACGCGCTACGACATTGGTTCTCACTGGAGGTTCCCCCCACAACCGACGTAAAACAACTCTGTGTATCGATTGGTTATAGCCAAACACCTTAATGAACCTCTTGCAAGCTTCATAACTGGGTTTAAAGAGGGATTTTTCTTTTGAAAATTGTAAACTAAAAGTAAAGACTTTTTAAGTAACACATTATTTAGTCGGAAAAAAAAACAATCAGAAAACATTTATATTTTACTTGTTTACTTAGTTATTCTTAGTGTAATATATTTTGCTTTATGGATGGAAAAACTTACCCGTGAACTGAAGAATTTTAAATATGTCAAAGCCTCCTATACCTCTTAAAAACAAATGAAAAATTCCTTTAAAACCCCATTTTGTTTCAGTGTAATGGCAATTTACAAGGCGCTTCCTCTGATTGGAAACTAATTTCGTTCTCACAGAACGTCAGCCCAAAATGATGACGCTGAACCTAAGTGAACCGAACCGAGCCGAACTGATTGAAGTGCAGCTCAAATTGAAAGATTGAGTGCGCGGCCAGTCTCAGTCCTCAGTCCTCAGTCCTCTGTCCTCTGTCCATCTGTATCTTTATGTTGGCCATGGGGCAGGAGCAGGCTGTGTCAGTCACTGGTGGCAGACAAAATGTTGCTAACGATGCTGCTGGCTTTTGGGCCCTGGGCTATCTCGTGTCATTGTCGCACGACTCACGACGGTGATAAATAATCATCAGTCAGTCAGTCAGCGGAGCAGTCAAGTGCTCGCTGGCTCCTGCTTTTCTTTTGGCTACCTCTGTATATTCAGTATGCTGTATTCTGTATGTGGCTCTAATTAAGCTCTGGTGCAATTGCACGTACTTGTAATTGCATAAAGGGTAACGGTAGATCCCTCGGACGAGGCCGTGCCCATCGATTCGGGATTATACTATACTATACTTCTGGTTATTATCGCCATCGGATGGCTGGCTGGCTGCTTTTGGTTGCTGCGACTGATAGCACAACTTGGCAATGACATTTCAATGCATTTATGATGTTTATCTCGCAGCGAGGAGCCGAACTTAGGAGCAGTCTCATATAGTAAGCAGATACCATGCCAATTGTCAAGTGGAGAAAGAGGGAGAGAGCTCTCTTTCGCTGCTGCTGCCGCTGCACTGATTTAGATAAATTGCGCACGTTTTCTAAGGCAGGGCTGGGCTGCTTTTTGGAGTCCGTTGTTATCAAAACAACTTCATCAACGACTCATTGATCTTGTGGTCAGGTTGGCCAGGTTGGCCGGCCAGCTTAATTGGCCAACGGTGATGGCCATTTGATAGGCCCCATAAGCTGTTTTTAATTAGGTTCCGGGCCCCTGTAACAAAGGATGCCGATTCCTTTACCTATTCCCATTTTGACCATTTCGAGCAGCTGCAAGCCAAACAAAATCCGCACTCATAACTCACTCAACTGGCTTTGATTTATTTGGGGCATGGCCGAATTAGCATACAATTAGAGCAAATGCGCGGCTTATGCAATTTATGAAATATTTATGCCGTCCCAGGGATATTTCCCTACACTCAGAAAAAAAAAATTCCTAAATTTTAGGAATTATGGACTACATTGCCAAATTTGAATTTTTAAGGGCACAATGGACTTAAAAAGTAAACATGTTTGGATTTTTGGCCTTAAATTGATCATTTAAGGCAATACAACTTAAGGAATCTACTATCCGAAAAATAGTCCAGTTACCTTAGAAATTATTTCGTACTAGCTAGAGGGTAGCCTAGGGGGTAAGCAGGTGGACCCACGCGCATGGGAGCCAAAATGGCCCGGGTTCACTTCCTAGCGGTGTCGAAACGTTTTTTTTTTTTTTTTGCTAAAACTTTTTATTTTTTTATTTGCCGTAACACTTTCCTTAAAAGTAAAAAACTATTTAACGTAGTTTTTAACTTAAGGAACACTAAGAAACTATAAATTTGGTATGCACACACACATCCTTTAAAAAGCTGTTTAGAACGGCGGCTACTAAGAGCGACTGTAGAGCAGATGTTAGGACTCACGCGTACAGATCCAAAGGTCAGAGGTTCGAATCCCAGTGGAGTCAAATGGAATGTAAGTTTTATAAATAATATCAAATGTTTAAAATTAATATTCTTCTGCTTATAAATCCATTCAACGAGTCAATTCCAAGCAAACAATATGAGAAAAGTCAAAATAAATATTTTTCTTTTTAAGGCTATATTTGGACTAGATTTAAGGATATTATAGCCTTAAATGTCATGGACTTAAAATAAGTCCATGATTCCTAAGCGCAAAAAATAGTCCATTTTACCTTATTTTAAGTCCATTTTTCGGTATATTAGTCCATGTTTTTTTCTGGGTGTAGCATTATGCAAATTGTCGGGGCTACAATGTAGCAATCCGCATTAAAATTATCCATAAAGCAGCGTTCGACGTCCACATAAATATATAGTTTTTCTTTTCTTTTGTTTTGCTTTTTTTCTGCTATTTTTCTATTATTATTATTGTTGCTGTTTTTTTGGGAAAGTTTACTGCTACACAGCGGGCATTTTGGTGACCGTTAAATGCCATTAACCAGACGATGCCGCGGCATTGGCAGTGGCATTGTTATTGTTGTTGACCGCTTGCCGTTCGGCGGCAGCCGCACAAGAAAATGAAGCAGGTGCGCAATTGTCAATTTTCCTGCTTGCTGGCCACCGAAGGATTGGGTTGGGGATCGGGTTGGGGAGCAAGCGAGACGGCGGCAGCCACAACAAAGAAAACAATCAATGCGATGGACAAAATTAAATACATTTGGAAGGTCCAATGAAGTCTGAATGCCCTTTTTGAATTTATAATTTATTCAAAGAAATCCTAAATCATCAGTTTTCATTGCTGACTAGTTCAGCAGAAACTACAGCCCTTCATAAGCCTGCAAAAACTTCCATATAAAAATTGATTTTAATATCTTTATAATATTATCAACAAGATTGTGCGTAAAAGTATAGTTGCTTTAAAAAATTGAAAATACATAATTTATTTTGATAAAGTATTCTTTTTTTTTAATTTTTTTCTTTACATTAATTTTAAAAAGTTTTGAAAGTTAAAAGACATTTCAAAAGACATTTAATAATTGCGAATGTAATCCCAAAATGTCTATTTATCATAAATATCAAAAATTCCATAAAATCGTTGTGGGCTCATCAATGTGAATATTCCGTCAGAAATAAACAAAGGAAACATCTTGTAATTTAGCTAACGATCCTCTCAAACTGTAGGGTATTATTTCTCTAGCTTGGTTTGTCTCATTTTTTGTATATATTTGCTACACAGTTTTTCTTTTTATCAGTTGCATATCGGCTTGACGCAGACATAGTAAGTAGCTTTTGTTGCTTAGCTGCTTTTGCTGCATTTCATGATGTTGCTGCTGCTGCTGGTGCGGCAGCCGGCTGTGATTATTATGATTGTCCAGTGAAGCATGGAGGATGGGATGGCCATGTCGATGGGGTAGCCGGCTTTGGGGTATTGTCATGATTTATGGCCTTTTCCTAGAGAGAGCCAGAAAGAGAGGCCAGATGCCTGGCTTGGCGCTTGTTCTACGATCTGTTGCTCGCAGATATCTCTATATGTGGCTCACATGTGTCCGAGATGTGCTGGCCCGGCCAATAATAATAATAATAATAATTTGCTTGATTTATGATTCGGTTTTGTGACACCAATTTGGCATGTGCCCCCCAGACCAAGCGATGTCACCTCAGGGGATGCAGATTCATCTTACCAAGTTGGGTTTTTCTTCAAAGCCTCGAAAGCTGCAAAGCAACAAAGTAAGCTTAAAAGATCTGTGAGAAATTGGCCATATTTAAGCTGTCATTGGTGTGATATCTCATCTGCGGCAATCTGGTTAATTATGGACAAATTCTTTCATTATAAACAATAGTGAAAAACGGGCTTAAGTCGGCGCTTATTGTCAGCTTTCTATGTCAACATTTCAGGGAGATCTCGAAATGAGCAAAAAGCAGGCAAAACGCACATACATGTGCCATAAAAATATCAAATATAATTGCGTGTGTCGTGCCACTTGAGAAGCTGTCGCAGTTTCTAAGCGCTTTTTCACAATGCTCGTTATCGCAATGTCACCGATAAATTCCGATTTGCCAGCCCGTAATTTATGTTGACGCAGGCTTATGACGCAAATCGAGTTGAAATGTTAACATCTCACGGGGATGTGGATGTGATTGGGGATGGGGATGGGGATGGGGATGGGGATGGGGATGGGGATGGGGATGGGGTCTGAATCAGACAGTGAGCCTCCGGCAGACAAATCTATTCGGTTCCCATTGCCTGGCAAATGACGTTGGCAATGGCATTAGCATTGGACTCGACTAATTTCCGCTGCATGCTAATTAAAAATGCCTTTGGCAACTTGGTCGCCACATGACTCCGGGCAATTTGCACGGCCGCCGCATCGATGGCGGTGTTCTATTTACAGGAAGAGGAAGAAAGACAAGTGAATACACTGAACGCAATTTTAAAAATTTTCCTAAGTTTATTTAATTTAATTTTCCTATTAAAAGTAGACATTACTCCTTTTTCTTTGATAACATATACAGATTTAGATACATTCTTAATTGAAAACACAAGAAAAGTAGGGGATTTTCTTATAATATTTTTTCTTTTATACTATATTTTATATTATATATATTTTCTTATAATACTATATAGATGAGCATGTTCTTAAACTTCGCAAAGTATCTTAAAAAACTATTTTGATAAATGAGTGAATGTTTAAGTATATTAGGTTAAGAACAGAGATTTCAAACATTAAATTCATATCCTGACGATATTTCTTTAGAACCTTATAATGTTCAACATATTCATTATATTTTATTATTATATTAGCATCGAAGCATTGAAAATTCTTAACACCTTGTCAAGGGATTTTAGCACAAATTAAGTCAAAACCTTTGGAAGTTTTTGTGACACTTTATTAGTTAGGTTACAAGCGAGCTGAAAGTGATGTGTATTTTTTTTGTGTGCTCTGATTCTAGGAAGGCACATGCTCTGGAGCTGTCCCCAGGCACAGACCATTTCGTTATGGTTTAAATGAGCAATTTAACAAGCAGACAGCACCGGCTGCCCTGCCACATAATGCGGCAAATGCTCCACGTTGCAGTTGCTGCTGCCGCTGCTGCTGTTGCTGTTGCTGCCGCTGCTCCATGTGGAGTAAGAGATCAAAGATAGAAATCTCGGCAAGAAGCGGCAGACAGTGGCAGGCTGGCAGAGCTGGCGAAGCACTGCTGGCGGCTCCATCGGTTAGGGTTATTGCTTGTTGTTGTCGTCGACTTAATAGCGGCGCTTGCCCCTTGTTGCTGCTGCATTTGCTGCTGTTGCTGCTGCTGCACTTGAAATTGAATCTGAAGGAAAATCGTGCACATTCTGAGGCGACACCGAGATGCGGAAACGGCAGCACAACAAGCACAGAAGCCGTTAGTTAAACTGCTGCTGCTGTTGTTGCTGCTGCTGCTGCTGCCGGCGGCCAGCGTCCAAGTGCAGCTGCAATCCCGATTCAGTTGCAGTTGCAGTTGCAATACTCCCTTCGACCGCTGGCTGTCATAAAAGCTGGCCGGGATATTTTGAGGCATATTAATTATTTCTTTTTTTTTTTGGGTTTTTTTTTCTGATTCAGCCTTTTGTTGTCGCTGTTGTCGATGTTGTTGCTGCTGCTGTTGCCGCCGTGTTGCTGGTGTTGTTGCTCGTGAGGATGTGCTTGGGCTGGGCCCGCAGCTGCCCGCCAGCGATTTTTGACAGAGATTTTTTGTCGTTATTTTGTTGCTAGCTAGCCTGTTGCTGGCTGGCTGGCTTGGCCTGGCCCGAATCGTGGCCGAATCGGCCACAGAGCAAAAAGCCCAGCACCAGCAATGAAATTTTTTCGTACATGTTATTGTCCATGTCCCAGGTTCAGGTCCGCCGTTGTGTTGCTGCTCCAAAGTTAAAGCCAAAGCCAAAGCCACCGCCACCCATGGCGGGTTCAATCGGGTTTCGTTACAGTTTTACTATAAGCTCTACATTGTTGATCCGCTGGAGGATGGGGACGAAGGGGAGGAAACGGAGCAGATGGAGTTCGAGGTGGAGAAGGGTTGGGTACGGTCTGTCTAGTTGTCTCTTAGCGTTTGGCATTTTCAATTTCATGTTTTGTTGCCGCTGTCGCTGCCGTTGCCGTTGCCATTGCCGTTTGTATTGCTGGATTTCTTTGAAGCACGATAAGCATTTCTCTTGAATTCGCTTCGTTGAGGGCGTGTGCGACTGTGCGGCTAAAACCAAAAAAACAACAAAATCACAGTTACATCAAATTGTTAATTCGTTTCATTTTGCACTGCCTGCGCAGCGATTCGGCGAACTCTTATGGCTGCTACCGTTGCTCCGAGCAACATCAACTACAGTACAACATCCACAGCAGCAACATCTATGGTACAACATCCACTGGCACTGGCACTGGCACTGGCGGTGAGGTCAATTGAAATAGTGCAGAAAATCAATTGACAACGTTTTCTGTCGCCGTTGTTGTCCCGAGTCCGGAGTCCGGACTATTTCCCAAAAAAACTTGTTGCCACCGAATTCGTTCTGCCCTGGATTAAAAAACTGAAAGCATTTCAATTGTCGCATTTACGATGGTCGATCTATTAGCCAGCCTTTGACAAGATGATTGGAAGGGAAAAGTATTTCGGATCACGCCCAGATGTTGCTCTACTTTTGAGTAAAGTGGAGTAAATGCACTTGACAATGTTGCATGTCATTCTGTGTGCCTTCCTGGGAAGTCTGGTCTCAGTATGATATATTTTGTTATATTATTTGAATAGATTTGTTAACAATTTACCAATGGTCTTAACTAGTTAAATCAAGTTTTTTTTCAAGGTAGCTTTTATTGTCCCTGGATATAGTAGATAATGAATTTAGCCTTAAAACATTGAAATTTAAAGTGGGTTAGCAAAATCCTAATCATAATTCTTATCCTAGATGCATTTAATAAACAACTTTAGAAGAGATAAATGCATGTTATTTTTACAAGATTTTCTATTAATTAATTAACTTTATAACTTACTTTAAACTAGATCCTCAAATCTCCCATCGCTTCATATCACCACATCAATCGGAACTCCTGAAGTAAAAAAAGATCCGATAATCTAGTCAAATTAAATGCAGAAGAAACACACATGCGAATTCAATTAATTTCCACGAAGCCATTAACATTCTGATCGGTTGCAGCTGATAAAATACACTTTCAACATCGTCTGGATGTTGGTGTGCTCAATCAGTCAGGTTGTTGGGTCTGCGAGGAGGAGATTCCGATTCCAATGCCGCTTTTCCCATGGCCAAAACCCAGTCTGCGCCAGCCCGCCCACTCTGGCCACCGTTTTGGCCATGAAAGCTACTGTATGGAGTGGAGGCCATGGAAATTTGTTGTTGAGGTTATTGTTTTTGCTGTTCGCCTCCTGCCGGTGACTAAATTATGAGCGAGTAAAATTTTGCCGCTGACTAAATGGGAGCCGGCAGATGTGCCACGAATTTTCCTCATAAATAAGGCCAGAGTGTGTGTGTTGTGTGTGTGCGAGAGAGAAATTGGCCAAAGAAAGCGAGGCAATGGCAATAGCTGATGGCTAAAGCCACCAACGAACCCACCGAGCCAACCCATCACCCACCCACAGACCGTTTTAATTAAGCCGCCATGCAAATGAGCTGCAACTGGTTTTCTGGCCAGGATGGAGGCGGTAGGAGGTGGGTGGTGGGTGGGAGGATGCAGGTTGCAGGTTGGGGGCGTCTCTAGATCGGACTCGGCTGTGCGATTAATTGCGCTGAAATTGGCGCGGAATTTCCATGCAAATGCGGGACAAGTGAAAGCCACCGCATCCACAGCCGGTGGCTTCTTTATATACCCCTCTCTGGCTGATAGCGATCACCTGGGATGGCCTCCTCATCCTCATCCTCATCTCCATCCCCATCTCTACATATATCCACATCCATCTATCTTAGCGTTGGCAGGGCCCCAGCTGAGGCCCAGCAGTTCAGTAAACAATCAATAGCACAACGGGAACAACAACCACCATCTGCGACACTTTGCCAAACTAGTTCCACAACAAGATGTGGGGACATGCACTGAAAACAAATTTGTAATTAATAGTGACAACGTTCGACAAACAAACATATTTTTTCTGAATATTTTTAGGGCTTAAAATTCAGCAAGTAAAACGTACCTACACAAATTTTAACTCGAACTCATCGTTTTGCCATGAGTTTTTTTTAACATAATATTAAACATATTTAGGATATGAAGATGCAACTTAAGACAAAATATTTATTAATACATAGTTTGAACCCCTAAAATTTTTTATATTTTTTCCAGAATATTATTATTGTAACTAGTAGGTACAACAAAAATTTTAAAAGTTAAGATTCAATAGTAAAATATTTAAGAACCATGGAACCATTTAAATATAGACCAGAATAAGTGCATAAGTCTAGAGAATTCAAACATTAAATTATAAAAACATGTTTATACATTTTAGGAACTTAAACATGCCAATTTCTTTATTATTACTTAATTAAATCAGTTTGACACTTTTGTCCACAGTGTCTCATATGAGACTGGGCTAGTCAACGCTCTTCTGTTGGCTGGCGAGCGCGTTAGATTAATTTCCAAAGGCTGTCATTAAAATTCCAGCGCAATGCAATTTATATGCCACACACATGCCAATGCAGCTTAGGCCAAGTCTCGGGCATCAGGCAATTTTTAATAAAAACAGCTTCATATTTATGATATCAGAATATGGTCGAGAAAACATGGCATGGAGACAGAGTAGTCTCTGGGCCAGAGACCACGCGCCGCTCGTTAGCGGAATGGGATTGGGGATGGGGAATGGGGAATGGGAATCTGGAGATCGAAGGGGACATGGCGACTCCAGGAGACAACAACATCATCATCAGCAGCGGACCGCCACTCGTGGGCTGTTGAAATTTGCATGACAAACTCAAACCCATCCATCAATCACGCAGCCAAACTCCAGTTCGAGTGGTGCTCACATTTTTTGTTTGTGTGGCCAACCTGCAGTTGCATTTTAGCAGCTGCTGAAAACTCGTTAGGAGCCCACAATTTCACTTTTAATTACACATACTACGGCTAATCCCTCAAGCCGATTTTATATAACGCATATCCCCCATTGACAGCGGGAGATGCTTGAAAAGTGCACAGGGGGAAATTGGTTTTACTTATAAAGAAATTAGATTTTAAGAACTCCCCAAATAAAGGAAATTTGTAAAATAATAAAGAGTTTACTATAAATCTTTTACCCTTAATCTTTTAACTAACAAGAAATGTTTGCTTACAGGTTTACTGAATTGCCCTTACAAATGTTTGTTTAATCTACATAAATTATATGCCAATGGCTTAACTTGATTGCGTTTAGCTTATATTAAAAAATAATATATGGACATAATTATATAGAAAAGAAATTCCCACATATCATTAAAAAAGTTTTAACTTCCCTACACAGTCATAATAATCCAAACTCTTTCAACTATGCCCATGTTAGGCTAAAATACCTATGAAATAAATTTCAAACACTTTATGATGGATGTATATTTTATAAATATTTTAAATGCTTGTTTTTTCTGCGTGGAGGGGTATAGAGCTCCGCTTAGCGCAAATTTTCACTTGTCTTTTGCATAATTTAGACAAGCTGAATGGTCGGAGGATTGGAGGAGAGATGGAGCTATGAAGCTATGGAGCTATGGAGCGATTGCCTGGGGGCTTCAACACGGGCGGCGTCGTAAAATCAATTTGCGGCCACGCACTGCGTTATCACAGTGCGAGCGGGATGGCACTGGAGTGCGTAGCGCCACCTGTCGTTGCTCGTTAGCGTCATCGTAAATAATTCGAGTCCTCCGCTTTTTTCCCCATTTTTTCGCTTCTCGAGTACGTGATTCAGGGGGTACTATTACTATATAGTATATATGAGGCCGTTGCAAAACCTATGCAAATTTATGACTGTCAGCGGATCACGGACGGCTACGTTTCCTCGTTGGCTGCAAGTGATAACAAAATGACCATAATGGCCATTAGGGGCAGTTGCTGCCTTTTGTTGGCGGGCACACGATGTGTCCGTTGTGTCCGAGTCCGAGTCTGAGTCCGTGTCCCAGGTCCATGTCCATGTCCATGTCCCACTGTGCCACGAAATGCATTTCGGCATCGCTGGTTTTCTGCTTTTCTATTTTCCTTATTTCCAACTGGCCGAAACAAAACAAGGCAGAAAATAATTGTAAATCGCTAGATTTATGACCAAAAACATAGCCACGAATTATGACGCCGGCCACAGGTGGAAATCGCATGCTGATTTCAACTTGATTTGCTTGCCATATAATTGCAAATTGTATTTGTTTAAACACGTACACATGTTGGCCGTTGGCTGATTTTTCTCCCATGAGCCCCAAGAAATCGGCGTCCAGCCGGCGAGTGTTGCATGTTGCTGGTGTGTCTGGAAATCTTTTGTTGCTGCTGCTGCCCCACGCCCACACAGCCTCTCAGCAATCCGACATGCTCCGAGACAACTTTGAACGATTGCTTGACGTGTTTTCTTTTGGCCAGCAGCGTTTGAGGCGTCTCCAAGTGCGCGTTGTTAACAAATTATATTTTATTAATTTCGGGGCTGTCTGTTTTATAATGAAATAATCAACTCGTATGGTAAAGTATATAATTTCAGCTATTTGGTAAGGTGTTCTTGGGCTATGCGCTGATAAAATTGTAAAAAGGTTTTAAGAGCCTTTAAATGGCAGCAATTTAAATGCAAATAAATGTATAGAAAATTACTAATTTGGTTAACTTAATTTATATTTAATTTTTATTGCCTTAGGTTTAACCACTTAAGATAATTTAACTAATTCGTTTAAAATGCAATTAAAATATAATAAAAAATTAAAACATATAACTTACGATCCAAAAAAAGACACATAGGTACATTTTATTGACCATTTATTCTTTAAATACTATATCACTTAAAATGTGAACTTTAATATTTTAAGTTATTTTTCTTTTATAATCTCTTTAAACTGGCCTTTGACGATAGAAAAGGATCATACTTTTATCAAATTGGTAGTAAAATTGTCTTTTCCCAGATCTGTAAGTATTTTTCTCAAGAAAGTGTTCCTATTTAAAGTTCTAACTCTTAAAGAGTAAATTAAACCTTAACCCCGGGCTGAGTTAACGACTGAAATAAATATTGTACTTTCTACTTATACCGAAGGAGTCTAAATCACATTAAGTATCCCATTTCGCTGAACCACCATCGCGTTTTACCGCCACTTGGGATTGCTCTGGAAAGTAATCATAACTCGAGGTGGCCAAAAAGAGTCTTCAAATTATGATTGGATTCGGCTTCCGCATAACCAACTGCAGCTGCGACCCCAAACGGAGAACGGAGGAGTCCACGATCCCAGCTTCCAGCTTCCAGATCCCAGATCGAGGTGAGCCGGAGAGAGAGAAGCATCCAATTTCGCCCCGGGGCATTTGCCACGTGCGTGCTCCATTTCTCCTGCTTTCGGCCAAAAGGTGGCAATGTGGCAAATGTTTTGTGCTTAACATTTTTATGGCCTCCATAAGTTGGTCGTTGGGAGTGGGGACTGCCACTGCCACTGCCACTGGCCAGAAGCAACTAACTGACCGCAGGCCAAACCTATGGCAATGCGAACCGGATCGTGTCTTGACACTTGAGGTATCGGTTTCATTAGCGAAATGTTTCCGTAAGAATGCCAAAAGGTCGCAATTGATGCCATTTACAAGGCGATTGCCATGGCCATATATGTATGTACGAGTGTGTGGTGCCATCTCGCAGAAGGAGGAGGATCGGATCGGATCGGTTATTACTCGTGTATTAGGTTTCCCAGCTTATTTTTCTGTTATCGTGGCTCGGGATCGCCAGCGATTTGTAAGGCCCCCGCGACTCAATAAATTTATCAAATTGAAAAATGCGCAATCGAAATCAAATCAAAGCGAACAGCGAACGGGCTCCAAAGGAGTGTGTTGATTTTTATGGAACTGTGGGGGAAACAATTCGGCAAATCGCTTTGCAATCAGCAGCCCCGGATTAAGCCCAGCCCAGTACTACTAGCCTGCTAACACTGGTGCTTAGCTACACTCCGAGGAAACTATTTACTGAGGTAATGTCTAAAATTAATCATTAATATTATATTTTAATATTTATGATTTTTTCACACTTTGAAATATAAAGAGGTCACAAGTTTGAAGTCACAAGGTTTACTTTAAAATTATTAAGAGTGATTGCAGTTAAGCTAAACAATATTGTTGTATACTATAGTTATAGCCCCCAATTGGCTAATAAATAAAAATGAAAAAAACAAAAAGAAAACTGTTGAAATGTTTATTTTGATCACAGCTAAATATTATCCCTTTTAAAAAATATTTTAAACATTAAAAATTTAGGTTTTTTCAATGCTTTCATTTATTTTACTTAAATTGTAAAAATTGTTAAACTAAGAATTAAATATTAGTTGTATTAAATTGTGTTGTGTTGACCTTATATTTTGATTGAAGGCAACATATTTTAAACTCATTATTTATTTTTAGTAAAAATTAAGAAATTGTAGACAAATTTTTTGTTGGTGCAATGGTATCGTATACAAACGACTTGTGACAAAATGACGAAATTTATGTTACTTTTTTGCATCGGCAAAGTGCAAACCGTTGCCGCTTTCCGCGGGGCGGGCAGGTGGGCAGGTGGGCAGTCTGTCAGCAACAAATGCAAAGCGCCAAAAAGTGCGACACTTTGTATAAATTGTGTTGAAAACAGCAGCAGCAGCAGCGGAGTCAGCAGCGGGAGCAGCTCAGAGCCTTTGAGCCAACCCAGTCTGTCCATGGCAATTGCGGGCTGGATCGGAGCCACATAGCTGGCCACACCCCCTCGGGCAAATGCAACAAATTATTGTCATCAATTTTTAGATGCAAAGCTTGAGGAGTGACATTTATTGAAGCTTGGCTTCATGGAACAGCAGTCCAAGTCGAAGTTGGAGCAGGGGCCCCTGGCCAGGCTCTTGGTTTGGTTGAGTTCAGTTTGGTTTGGGGTCCAGGACGTGATTGCTCCACATTGCAGGCGGCTGGTAATGTTGATGATGATTATAGGCACGGTCCGGCATGGTTTGCTCCGGTCTACACTGAAGAATATTAGATGAGAGTATAACAAATAAGTCAGTTAAATGTTTTTTTTTTAAATTTGATACCAACAGAATTTAATTAAACAATTTTGGTTATAATTAAAAATGGTTTTATACCAAAAATGGTTTAAAAAAAATGATAGTACTTTAATTTTTTTTTTGTTAGTTCGAATAAAGCCCTGAAAACAATTAAAAATCTAAAACCTATTTACATAAATAAATGTTGATGTAAACAACTAAAGAAAAAAAGTTTTAGATCTTAATTTTGTGTGATGGATAAAAATCGAGAAATTTATTCTTACAAAGTAAATAAATATTTTTAGATTATTAAATCCCTTAAAAATTGTTCTGTTCTTTTATGAAGTAATGTAATAAGTATTATAATTATGTATCTATGAATATATTCCATTGGCTTAATTTTTTCCCGTGCATCCCGACTTAGTCTGTTCCTGGCCAGTTAGGAGTGACACGTTCGCCGCTGATTGCTAGGAAACGATGGCAACAAGTGGCCATCGGCTGGCCATCCACTTAAGTGAGTTTCTGCTGGGAGTTTTCTTGGTGCTTTTGTTTCGCTTTGACTGCGTTTTTTGGGATTTTAGTTTTCGGTTTCTGGCGGCTGCCGCTTCATTAGCAGCTCAACTCGCTGGCCCCAAAAAGTAAAAGCCAAAAAGTTATGACCATATTTGTGCTAAATTATGAGGCCCTTTCATAAATCAGGCACTCGGGCAGCGGCGACCTAGCGAAAAATGCCAAGATTATGTTTAGTTTTTCACCATTAGCCGCAGCTCCGGAAAACTCTCGCAAATGGTCAGCGGTGGAAATTTACATTGTGCCTGGACGTGGACAATTGCAAGTGCTCGACTTACTTTAAACTGTGCCATTTATCATATGCGAAAAATATTTTGTCAGTCCGCTTTTGGCCTTTTGCCATTTTCACCATTTCCATTTGGCCATCTTTCGCTTTTCAATGAGACCAGGCCAGGCCAGGCCTGAATATGAATCTGAGTCTGAATCTGCACTGGTGGTTATGTCGGGACCCGTCCCCCAAAAAGGCTACCGTTTTGCTAACGTTTCCACGGGGGAGTCGGGGCATCCGGGGTGGCAGTTACAGTTGGCTCGTGCATGTCTCGTGGCCGGCAACAATAACTGAACAACTGGACAACAAAAGGCCCCAAACAGTCGGATGTACGATCACTTGCATTACAGTTCCAGTTATCCAGTGCACTTCAGCCACATGCCCGAATATGAGTTACTTTCCTGGGGCAGTTTCAGTTTGCTTTTGTCCGAGAGAGTCAGCCAGGCGAATGGAACGGGGCCATGATCTCTGGCTGAGCAGGCTAAAAAAATGGTGGCTCTGGTGGTGGAGCTTAGAAACAATTACCAGGGTGCCAGTGCCAGGAGTAAGGACACTCCAGGCGAACTGCGCCGGAAAGTGGGTCGACTGAGTATGCAAATGAGTTATCGCTTTTACGATAACAACAAATCATACAAGCTTTCCCTATGGCTTTTCGCTGTTTTCAAACCAAAGTAATTAAAAGAAATGTAAGGCACCAAATTCGAATTGAATTGAAAGAATTCGGCTTTAGGGACTTTGTTTTTACAAATTTTGTTTGTGGAATGTTTCAAAAATGATTCAATGTAAATTTATAGTCCAACTAAGTTTTGTTTTAAATTTAAAACGGAAGCTAAAATCAAATATATAAATATTTAATAATGATTGTTTACAATGGTTATTTTTTTTGGTAGACCTCTTAACAAAGTTTCTGTCAAGTAAAAGCATGTTCTGCAAGTGGGTTAAGTTTCTGCATTGCAGGAGATTACTAAACAAGAATGTGCCGAGGCACTTATGAACTTTGGGTCTCTTCTCGCTAAGTTGACATCGCATACGCAACCCAGGCCAGCCAATTAAAGACTCTACGTGACCTCCAGCCAAAAAAAAAAAACAAAAAAACAAAACTCAAGATAAAGGCTGATGACAAAAAAAATAAGAAACCAGCCCTGCCATGTTGAGCTTTCCACGCTGCCACTCTTTTTGTGCGAGATACGCGGTATGTGCAGCTAATTGACCAGCCCCAGACGATGATGCACTTCATCAAAAAAAATACCAAAAAAGCAGAAGCAGCAACCACAATTGACAAGAGCCAAAAAAAGAGCGAGTGAGTGAGACTTACTCAAGTGGCGGGGCATTACGTCAACGTCAACTCAATTTGGCGGACAACATGGATGGCGGAGCATGGATCATGGGACAGAGTCTACGACTGGGAATCGGAGGACGGTGATCCGGGGGATCCGGATTTGGGGACTGAAGTTGAGTGCGGGTCAAGTGCTGACGCATCAGCCAAATCCAGTGAAGTGCACCAAAACATATAAATGCTTGAAAAATATAATGAGCGGAGTGGATGCTGTTGTTGGCAGGCATCATTAAGAGCGATCATCTGTCATCTGGCGGATCGGTGTATGAATGAGACTTCTGCCTCATTTCAGCCTCGCCATTGTTTCCTATTCATTGAAATTACAATTTTATGGACTTGTAATAACTTACAGTCACGATTTCTGACTAAAAGTAAGTTTCAAGATGAGAAAAAATAATAACTCTAGCATTTGGCTTCAAATTAATTCTTACAATGTACATAAACTTTAAAAAACAATCATGACACGAAAATATTTCAGTTGGCTAACTTTTAAATCTTTAACTTAAAACTCCTTAAGCTATCTGTTCCTAATACTTTTTGTAATGTTTATGAAACATGTTTTTGAAACATTTCCATTTTATCTACAATTAAGAATGCATATTAGGTTGTGTTCAAAGCTGGAGCCGCTGGCAACACGACGACTTCCCTGAAATTTAAAGCCAATTGACTACCAGATTTTTCGCATTGTTTGCCACTGAAAAAACTTAAGTTTATTAGGTACTGATATTAAATATTGGTTATTTAACCAATAACCAATCGATTTAATGGAAGTAAATGCTTAATACTTGTACTGTGCAGGATTTAAAAGCCAGTCAACAATGTGGGCGGCTTTAGTTAGTTATAGAAACCTAAGCAAAAATGTCTTTATCGATGTTGGCGATAGTGCTGATAGTGAAATATCTAGTCGGTATTAGGGCTTTTAAAATCGATCAAATGGTCTACTGCCATTTGCCTCACTGCGGTATAAACAATATTGTGTGCCAAAAAGCCGTAAGTATTTATAAGCCAATACATTACTAAGGTAACACATCTTTCGCAGAACTATAGTTTTATTTATTTATTTATTAGTAGGGATGTTGTACTGTAAATGCATGGCAATCTGGGGACAAAAACCACTTGTGTTGTGTGCAATAAATCAAAAGGTTGACTCAACACCCTATGACCTTGAGGGCAGTTAATTGCTGTTGCAGGACCTGCATAAAAGCTGGAAATTTAAATTCGTTTCCGCATTCAAAATGGGTCAGTGGCAAGTCCTGTTAGTCGCCTTAGTTTTATGGAGTCCTGGGAGGGATTGCTCCTTTCATAGCCTTCTGCATCATCTAAGTACTGAGCTAAAATTTGAACATGCTGTGCTACTGGGACAATCCGATACGATTTCGCAGGAGATTTTGTGGCAGTTGCCAGTACCCATCATCCAGATCAAAGAGCAATGCAAGGAGGACTTTAAATTGGGCCAACATCATACACACAATATCATCACAATTGCTTTTGTAAACGAATCGCCTGAAGAAGTACTGAAGGTCCTGCATTTAAATCTGCGAATGTTAAACACCTCGCCAGTAATTATGGTTGTAAAGAACAGAAAAATTCAAATAAATTCGATTCTTGAATGGTGCTGGCAGCATCAACTGCTCAATGTCGTGGCTATAGAAAAGGACTTTGAGGTGAGATATTAACTTAACTTAAAATACAAATCACACGCCCTGTGGGATTTGCTTTCTATTTTCAGGAAACCCTGATGGTCTACAGCTACACACCTTTTCCCATCTTGCAGTTTATTGAAAGACGTATTGATAACCGTACCAAAATATTTGAACAGCGTTTGGAGAACCTCCAAGGATATCAATTACCCATTGCTTTGGGTGGATCATCGCCACGTTTGATAGTCTATCGTGGATCGGATGGAGCATTGATATACTCAGGAGTTGTGGGTAATTTTATGAAGTGTTTTGAGCAGCATTTTAATTGCAGACTGGTTCAGCCGTATCCGTTTAATGAGTCCGATATTTCCCCGGCTAACCAACTTATTGGGGCTGTGCAAAATGGCAGTGTCCAATTTGCACTGGCGGCTATTTATCCTCGGTTCTCGTTATCCGGGTTTTCATACCCCTTCGAGTCGATGAGCTGGTGCCTGATGATGCCGGTGCCGGCTGAAGTGCCTCACAGTCAATTGTACCACATGGTATTTAGTCCTGTGGCTTTTTTGCTTACACTCTTTGTCATGGTGTTAATTTCATTGACTTTGTCCATTGCCCTTCGACTACATGGATATCAAATAGGCGTTAGTGAGTTTTTCCTTCACGACAGCTGCTTGAGGGGAGTGCTGGCTCAACCCTTCTACGAGGTCCTTCGGGCACCTGCTTTGGTAAGAGGTATCTACCTGGTTATCTGCGTGCTTGGACTCCTGATCACCTCCTGGTACAACTCCTACTTTTCCACCTTTGTGACTAGTGCTCCAAGATTTCCACCGCTCACCTCCTTCGAGAGCATCAAGCTCTCCAATATCAAGGTCGTGATCTGGACACCGGAGTACGAGTTGCTACTTATCCTTTCCGCGAACATGGGGAAGCACTCATCCATATTTAAATTGCAACCGAACTACAAAGAGTTCCTGCGCCAGCGAGACTCCTTCGACACAAGATATGGCTACATGATGTCGCTGGAGAAATGGTCGGTGATGAAGGAGCAACAGAAGGTCTTTAGTTCACCATTGTTCAACTTGCGGGAGGAGCTCTGCATTTTTCACACAATCCCCATTGTGTTTCCCATTGTAAACAACACAATATTCAGGAAACCCTTAGACCGCCTGATTTTAGAAGTTACAGCCACCGGTCTCCTGAATCGTTGGCGCGACATGGCCTTTACGGAAATGATCAGGGCCGGGCAGATGGAGCTTGTAGATCGAAGTCCCCCAAAGGAATTTCGGGCTATGAAACTGGAGGACCTCGAAGAGATTTGGACCGCTGGAGGATTGATGCTTGGCCTGGCCATCTTTGTATTTGTGCTTGAGTTAATTTGGTTCCGGCGACAGAAGATTTTGAAAAGAATTAGAGACACTTTAAGACATTTCAAATAATGAAGCACTTATTTACTTATTTATTAATAAAAATTATAAAGAAATTATAACAGTTTTATTTAAATGGTATATACAAAACAGTAGTTCTAATGCTTGAGTGTAATGTGTAATTTATGTTGTACTCTTTACTAATGGACTTTTTTCCAAGTGTAGGAACATATGTTGTTGTTTCCTACATATCCTGCAGTTATTGATTTAATGGCTAAACAAAAAAAATTAAGACTGGTGTAAATTCACCAAGTAATCTGGTTCGATAGAGGTTGTTTCACTTGTTTTTCTGCAGTCCCCTGGGAAATGTTTTTTGTTATCGTTTTTCGCCCGGGACTTGTTACCGAGTGCCGCTAATTGGAATCAACCATTAGCGGTGTCGTCGGCGGATTCATTAGCAACCCTTTAAATGTGCAGCGGCATCAATCAGTGTCATGCAGTTGTCCCTCGACCACCGTGATGGATGGCCCAAGGTGGATCTCCAGCGGCCTTTGCCTGATTAGCCTGGCCAGTGGTTCCGCGGTAATTGAATTGCTAGCCAGGATAAAGCTGCAGTCGGACTTTGATTACGTGCTGCTCATGAAGAACAGGAACTTAAGTCTGCCGGATCAAGTGTGGAATGCCAGCATGCTGGCTAAGGACATTATGAATATAGTGCAAGTGCCTGTCCTTCAATTGGACGAGGAAGTGAGCTACTTTTTGCACAACAGCACCAACAGTCGTCTGGTGACCATGATTTTTATAAGTGCTGAAAGTCTGGATGAGCACAAAGGTCTGCTAAATGCTCTGGTGGCTAATCTTCGGCACATAACTACTTCTAAAGTGGTTTTTCTAATACATTCAAAGGCCTCTAGTGAAGTTTTATATAATTTGTTTGAAGACTGCTGGAGAAAGAAGTTGTTGAATGTTATCGTTCTTTTCCAGGATTATGAGGTGGGTGAAAAAATTTGTATTTATAACTATTGTTTACAAAAATAATTAATTTTTTTCATTTTTGTAATTTATTTATTTGTAGACCACCAAGACCTTTTACAGCTATTCGCATTTTCCAATACTACAAATAGAGGAGCGTCTCTTCGAATCCACTGTGCAATCTTTACCCATTTTTCCCGATCGCTTGAGGGATTTCCATGGCTATGAATTGTCCACGATTATTGGAGGAACCTCACCCCGTATAATTGTCTATCACAACAAGAAGGGTAAGGTGGTCTACGAGGGAACCGTGGGTCATTTCATGATGGCCTTCCAGCAGAAGTACAACTGCAGATTTATTCAGCCCCTGCAAGCCGCCAACCCTTTGGAATTTGCTCCTTCGATGCAAACGGTGTCTGCAGTGCGAAACGGTTCAGTGGAGATATCCATGTCCCTGACGTTCCCAACGATTCCTCCATTTGGCTTCAGTTACCCCTATGAGCAGTTGAACTGGTGCGTGATGCTGCCGGTGGAGGCCGATGTGCCACCTCTGGAGTATTACACGAGGGTCTTCGAGTTGGCTGCCTTCCTGCTGACTTTGGGCACTCTAGTGATTATATCCTGCATCCTGGCCAGCACCCTGTGGCTCCATGGCTATCCGACCAACATCAGTGAGTTCCTGCTCCACGACAGCTGCTTGAGGGGAGTGCTGGGGCAATCCTTTGTGGAAGTTTTCCGAGCTCCCACCCTGGTGCGGGGCATCTATCTGAAGATCTGCGTGCTGGGCATCCTGATCACTGCCTGGTACAATTCCTATTTCTCCAGCTATGTGACCACTGCACCCAAGCAACCAGCTTTTAGAAGCTATGATGATATAATGGCCTCGACGGTGAAGGTGGTGGCCTGGAAGCCGGAGTATTTAGAGCTTTTTGGACGTCTCAAGGAATTTCGCAAATACGAGCCCATGTTTTTTGTGGAACCGGACTTCAACAAATATCTCGCTCGTCGCGACACGATGGACACTCGTTATGGCTACATGATAAGTACCAATCGGTGGGTTCTTATTAAGGAGCAGCAAAAGGTCTTCTCCCGACCACTATTCAGCAAGAACGATGACTTGTGCTTCTACAACAACATACCATTTGGATTTCCCCTGCACGAGAACTCAATTTTCATGGAACCAGTGCTCCGGCTGATTTTGGAGTTGGCCGAAACGGGATTATCTTTTCACTGGGAGACCACGGGATTTTCGGAGCTGATAAAGGCGGGGGAGATGCACTTTTTGGACTTGAGTCCTCATCGGGAATTCAGGGCAATGCAGCTGCAGGATCTGCAGTATGTTTGGTACGGATATGCCTTCATGGTGGTATTTTCCACTCTTGTTTGGCTTCTGGAAATCGTGGGCTTCAGGCTTAGATCTAAATCAATTAATCGACGTCCCATGTTTTTTAAACCAAAAATAACAGTTTTCAAAAACTTTATTTATTGTTTCCCCAAATAAATCAACTGAGACTTTCTTACCCACAAAAAAATGCAGTACAAAGTGGCAATATTTAATATTTGCAAAAACTATTATTTTTAGGGCTGCTCTTAAATCAAGATCAAAGGTTTAAAACTTTGAATTAATGTCCATAAAATTAACTTACCAACTCTAAACCTAAACCGATTTTTGTTGGTTATAAAGGGTTGCTCCCTTAACGAAGGGAGCCTACATTTTTAACGACTATAAGTTTGTTTAATTTCACAGTACCAGCTGCTTTATGATTATTTGTGTAGCCATCAAATATGACTTTCCTTTCGTTTCGTTTACCCCACTCGGGGATCGGATGTTCCCGATTTTCATTGTGCAAATATTTGCACAGCAGCTCGCCGGCTCAAAGTTCAACATCAAAAGCAATTAAGACGCGTGCTTGCCGCAGTGGCAGCTGAACACTGAACACTGAGCACTGAACACTGAACACCGAATACCCAGTGTTTGAGCTCCCCCAAAGGTGCGCTGATGTTAGCCACCTGTGCGACGGCAACTGGCGCCTCTTGAAATTCCCTAATCGACATGTTTCGATCTCAAACGACGCGGCTCGGCAGTTGAAGGCATCACCATCAGCGGTACACAGGGAGAAATGTGTTTATTTTCGTTTTAGAACTAAGAGATCAAATAGTAAAACAATGAAAAAAAAAATCAATTTTATTATAAGTTAACAAAAATAAATTTAATAGAAGACAAGACATAAAAGTTTAAATCATGGTAATTTACTTTTAATAATTTTAAAGCTTAAGAATTTGCGGACCTTAAAAATTAATGAAAACAAGTTGAATGCAGTTCGGTAGCTTACGTTACGGAAAAAACCTAAAAGAGAAGATATGTGCTTAAAAAACTTAAAATTTATTAATTTTTTCACAGTGTATAAGTCGTGTTGGACCGATCGTGAAGTGAAAAATTTTCTCTAATCTGCGCTGATGGCACGCATTTGTGGCCCCCCTGCCAAACGATGCCGGCAGTCTGGGGCCGGGTACTTTGATTTTGACTGACAAGTGCCGCCTGCCTGTTGAAGCTGCTGCTGCTGGTGCTGTTGATGCTGCAGTTGCAGTTGCAATCTGTTGTTGACATGCGCAGCTGCATGCGCTTTCATGTGCGCTCAGCTCCTTTATTGGAGAAAATCATTTCAGAGCTCGGCTACCAGACCCATCTGCCATCGCCGTAACGAGCCAAAACTAATTAACCCAATACAGACCCAAACAGGAGACACGGGGCGCATCTTAATTGTCAATAAAACGTTTTAGATTTCTTTATTTTTAATGCTTGCAATACTAAAAAAATTAATGCAAAACTTAACCGCAGATGGATGTGTGTGTTTGTGTGTGTGTGCATAAATAATAACTAACAAAGATTTAACTAAGATTTCGATGTGTGGCTTAGCCTAGGCTTGGATATAAACAAGGATCGCTCTCTATGTACATAAACTATTAAGTTCAATAAATTAGCAGAAAATACTCGTATTGCAAAGTGTACACAGTTTATAACAAATCGTTAAAACGTTACATAACCCAAACACCATTGAAGATATTTTTGCGTAATCTTAACTATTGTCCATTAAAAACTATCACAAAATAATTGGCAGTTTAATTAACCATTAACTACGGCTGATTTATCAGTTAGCTTAGCCTAGGCAATACACTAGTTAAGGGAATGTGGTATTATCTTTAAGTATAGGGAATTCGCCTTTGTTATGCGCCTTGTGTTTATCAAATACAAAAATAATGGCAAGTGCAAGTTGAGTTGCTGAACGTATGGAGTGTAAACGTACTTAAGTTGATAAAATAATGCTTGTGCTCCTCTGAATGCCTTCGAAGTTGGCTAACACTCGGCCCAAGAGATCAAAGAGATCCTGGAAGGAGAAAGGAGCTGGGATTGCTGTAGGATAAGCTCCGAAGGGTGCGTTCTGAATTTAGTGCCTCAGGTCAGTGTTCCTTCCTCAATTATTTGGCATTCCCCTTGCTGGCTTTTATTAATTATACGCATTTATATATACATTAACACTAGCAAACAAAATTAAGCTAATTTGGGCAGAGCAACTTAGAGAACAAATACTTTCAAATTACAGGAAACACGCATCGTGCTGGGCTAGTTTAAGACTTTGAAGAACTGCGGGTGATTAGTAGACTGCACTCAGAATAAAAATTGAAGTGTATTTTGGAAATTTTAAGTAAAAATTGAACACATTAACCATTTGATGACTCTCGAAAAATCAACAGGAATGACTTTAATTAAGCAAAAAGTAGGCAGGAATTATGGTTCTTTTTGGTTGTTAGACCGATTTTTATGAGTTCGTTTTTAATAATTTTTGTTTCTTATTTTTAGGGCAGTACTTCGTATTTTGAGATATGTATTTTCGAATAATTATTACTAGAAGTCATTGAAAAAAGATTCCAGTTGTAAACTTTGGAACAACATATTTAAGAAAAATTATATAAATTTGTTTCCGTTTAAGGCGAATTTTTTATTCTGAGCTTGGAGATTTCAGTTTGGGTTTTTGGAGATTGTTGTTATCGTTTAGCAAGGAAGCGTTTGGCCTCATTTTGATATCACCACTCGTGGAATTGCTTCATTAGCTTCGTTACACTTCTATTTCTACACGCCTAGCATACATATTTGTTTAAGTTTAACTTTAGTTATTAAAATCTTCAAAATTTGGCACATTTAAATTTAATTTGTTTTGTGTAAATGTACATTAAGTTGAGTATTGTATTTGGAAGTGCTTCGAGTGTGTGTCTGTGTGTGTGGGCATATAGGAATTGCACAGAAAGCTGAAATAGGAATTCATCAATGACGTAAATTCGAGTTGGGAGTACGAGTATTTGGGTAATTAGAGTAGTAATAGTTTCTCTACATTTTCATTTTCGTTTTGTGATTTGTGTATTTTGTGAGTAAGGAACAAGAGATAGTTGAGCCGGGGGCATCCCCGCTCCCCACTGGCCACTACCGGTTGGCGAGCAGTCCGTTGGCTGGTGGCAGGACTCCGCCGGGTGGCGTGTTGGGATTGCTGATCATCACGGGTAGCGACGGCTGCACCACTCCGCCTCCACTCAGCTGCCGTTGGTTCAAGGAGGCAGTTGCTCCGCCCGAAGAGGAGCCACTGGAACGCGGGTGCTTCGAACCCGATCCTCCCTTGATCAGGTTGCCATTGTTCTTCTGGGTCATGTGCGTCTGGTAGTGCTTGGCCAGGTGAGCCTTCTGCCGGAAACTCTTGCCGCACAGGGAACAGGCAAAGGGCTTCTCCCCCGTGTGCGTCCGTATGTGCACGTTCACCGAGTACTTGTCCTTAAATCCTTTGGAGCAGATGGAGCAGTAGTGTAGCGAGCGCTCCTTCCTTTGAGCACTTCCCGAGGAGGAGGACGAACTGCCGCCGGAGTTGGCCGGCGGACTGTTGCTGCTGCTGCTGGCACTTCCACTCGACGAGGAGCTGCCACTCCCGCTGCCTCCTATGACCGCTGCCAGGGGATTGCTCCCACTACTGTTGTTGTTGTTGGCCACATTGGGATTGTTGTTGTTGCTGCTGCTGCGCTTGTACGCCTTCTTGGGCTTGGTCACCCCTCCTCCGGATCTGGAGTGGCCGCTGGCTGCAGAGACCACCACCGCCGAGGAGGGTGAAGTGGAGGTGCTAACCTCCGGCTTTAAGGGTTGTGGTGGCTGAAGTTGTCCCGCAGTAGTTATAGGACTGGGAGGGATTTGCATCAGCACATCGCCGGGCGGTCCATAGTCCCCGGGAGTGGGCGTGCCAGCGGAACCCCCGCTACAAAACTGCTGCACCTCGTTGGCAATCCTCTTGATCTTCTCAAAGTCATCGCTAAAGGCGTTCTCCAGCGACAGGAACATGTCGTCCACCAGGATGTTGGCACTGCCGTTGTGTTGCTGCTGCTGCTGTTGCTGCTGGGCACTCAAATGGATGCCCTGGGCCTCGTCGAACATCTGGGCAGCACTCAGTGTGGAATCTGCAAAACCCAGAGCAGCAGCCTCATCCGCAAAGAGCAACCTCCTCATGTCCTCATCCTTCACCACAGGCATGGTCAGACCATTCTGCATATGCAGTCCCTTGGCATAACCTTTGCCCTGGAGTGCACTCCTCAGCAGCGATTCCGCCGTACTCTGCTCCGATTCCGTATTGTGGTCCGCCATGTGCCAGTCGTTGTTGTTGTTCTGGAACTGGGCCAACTGCTGACCCAGATCATTGCCACCGGCCAAGGAGATGGCCGTGACCAGCGAGGGCAGCGTCTGTTGCGTCTGCTGACCCTGATTTTGGGCCTGGGAAATACTGCTGAGACCACTGGCATCCGTTCCGTTCCCGATCACATCCTTGCCATCCGTGCTGAAGCCGCTGTCGTCGTAGGGATACTCCGACTTGATGTAGCCCGGAAAACTGCCCAGCAGGCTGTCCAGATCCAGGGATGTGGGCAGCTGCTCCGCCTCCGAGCGCTTCAGCCAGGGCTCGCCGCCGTTTAATACTGTCAGGGTGTAGATCTGGCCGTCGGTGGTGTCCAGGCTGCTGATCGTGTCGCTGCTGCTGCCCGCTCCACTGGAAGCTGCCGAGGAGCTGCTCGCATTGGGCTGCTGTTGCTGCTGCTGCAGCTGTTGGTGTTGCTGCTGCTGATGTTGCTGGTGTTGCTGCTGCTGCTGTTGAAGGTGGGACTGCGGTGAGGTGGGGCTGGGCTGGTTGGTGCTGGTGGATCCACCATTGCTGGCGCTGGCTGTGACCGGCTGCTGCTGCCAGCAGTAGCGATCGAGGTCCTCGAAGATCGAGCTGGAGTCGAGGCGGCTGCTGTCCTTGTCCTGGTGCCAGAACTGCAAGGGGAGGGGAAAGGAAAAGGATGAGTTAGAGAAAGGGCTCTGAATGGATCTTTTAGGATAACAATTTAATAAAAGAAATGTTTTGATAAAACTGAGTAATATTTTGTTACTTAAAAAATTTGTTTTTAAAAATTTAGCTGTCTTTATTTAATTTTAATAAATTTGTTGAAAAATATAATACAATGAAAATCAAAATTTGTTGTTCAGTAGCTCACCTCATAGCCCTGTAACGTGGGATCGCCGCCGTTGCTGCTGCCGTTGCGGTTGCCCACAGGCACCACAACACCACCGCCACCCGCACCACCGCCCCCGCCGTCGTGAATCATGCTGCTGGTGGTTCTCGCACCACCACCACCGCAGAGGCTCTGCTGCTGGGACTGCGAATTGAGGGGCTGGTGCACCACTTGCACGTGGCTGTTGCCGCTGTGACTGCTGTGGCTGTTGTGACTGTGCGGTGGCTGCTGATGGCTCTGATGGTGCTGCTGCTGGTGCAGACTGACGCCCAGGGACTCCACGCCCACTCCCACGCCCACTCCTATGCCAATGCCCATGTCGGGACCGGTGACAAAGTCAAAGAAGTCCGCCTTCGAGAGATCCTCGGCACGAAAGGACTCGCCGATGTCCATGCTAGCCGCTGTGGACATATCCTCGGTGCCGATCATTTGCTGAGCCTGAAGCGCCAGAGTAGCGCCTTAAAAAACCAGGTTCTGGTTAAGTCCAAAGGTTTGACAAACTGTTAAAGAAAAGAGAAAATATTAACTTAATACATTTTTATACAATAAAGATTAAAATCAAATGGAACATGTTTGTAATTAATTAAAATCGTATTATATTATCATCAAAAAATTAAGTAAAAATCAAAATAAAAAAGACATAATTGCGTGAATTCCTCAGCTTGCTAAGTTAAACATTAAATATTATATAAGCATAAAATAAAAAATTAATAAATGCAAATATGCAAATTTTGTAGTTATAAACAAGCTTATATTATAATACAGCTTGCAAAACGTAATGTCCCTTAAAAGTAAAATATATTTTCATAATTTGTATTGCTCGAAAAAGTTTTAAAAATTCTAAAAACTCTCAAACAAAAAAGGTAGTATTTCGGGACCCATTTTTTCTTATAGCTGATAAATTCTCTAAATTCCCATTGCCTGTTTTAAAACAGTTTCGATTTCACGTTGGTTTTCGCTTTCGGTTTCTCAATTTCTCCAACCCACTCACACACACACACGCGCAGAGAGGGGCCTGCATTAAAAGTCACACCAATTGATTAAAGCCACTTGTCAGTTGGCCACTTAAGTCAATCAGTCATTCGCATTCGCATTCGCTCATTCTAGCCACATGGCCCGGGCCTGCATTCCGGCCATACTTGCATTTTAATTTGAGGCAGACTCGGCTCTGCCTCTTAGCCTCTTAGCCGGCTATCTGCAAATAAATAAATCAAGCTGACAGAAGGGTGACAAAGTGTAAACACATTTGGCGTGCTCGACTCGTAAATCTCTCGGACTTTGGCTAATGCCAAATTCTGCCAACCTGTCGCAGCGACACTTTTTTCTTCATGTATTTGTTTTGTTTTTATATTTTGTATTTGTATTTTTTGTTTGGGCCCGGCTTGTTTCATTTGCATAGATTCGGCCACTTTGGCAAGTGCCCGGCATTTAGAATAGTTGCAAAAAAGCGTGGTGGTGGCTACCGTACACAGGCTACAGGCTACGGGCCACAGATATCGCGTACCCCTAAGGTGATCGAACTGACAGGCTGTGGCCATTCCAGTTAGCGTATCTTGAACCATACCACAAACGTACCCCCGAGTCGTGTTCTGGCCAAAATGTGCCAAATGTTCAAATTGTCAAATTGATTCTACTCTTTTTTGTTACCCCCACAACTGACACCGACATCGAAACCGACTCCACCAACTCCACCAACTGACTTTATGGGTGTATGAAAAATGGACCTTATGGCCTGGCAGCGTGAGAACCACAAACAGAAATGACTTAACAAATTTGCATGGCTCGCTCGTACGTAGTTCAGCTGGCTGAAAAGCTGAAACTGGCTTGCATAGTTTAGATAAGGGCAGAGCGTAGTGAAAATGCCGCTGTTGGAAAATATTTCAGATGCTGCTGCTGTAGAAACTTTTAAGTGCAATATCTGGGGGGAAATCAAGCTGGCAGTGGCTCTGGAAATACATAGTTGCTATGGCTCCACACACTCGGGAAAAAGTGAGAATGGTGTGAGGAAATTTTTAATTATAATTTGAAAAATTAAAGGAAATTCATTTCTTTAATTTTGAACATGCATTAAACCAGTTTTATTTGTGTTCAGAGCATCATTTTTTTTTGTACTAAATCATTTTATTTACTAATACAAAACTCTTTGCATTTATCATGATTGATTGACTACTTAAAAAAACATATTTTTTAGCAATAATATTTAATAAAAATATTTAAAGGCTTAAGCTTTCTTGGCCATTATTTTTTTGAGTGTCGGGAAGCAGCATGAACACCTGATCGCCAAAGACACTCAAAGGAGGCAAAAGCAGCAACAAGTGCAGGCCATTTGGCGAGCGGTCAGTTAACATTTTTAAGGCTCTCGAGGTGAGCTCGTTTCCCGGCTTTTTTCCTTACCTTTATCGCTCCTCCATCGGTCAAGCAAAAAGCAAAATAAAAACTGAAAGAAATTTCACCCAAAACCGAAACGCTGCGTAATCATTTGTGGTCATTTGCCTGCCGACTGACAGCCGCACCGAGCAGCCTGCCTAGTAGTTTACTTAATAATCATGTTTAAAATGCAGAAATTACTTTATATATACTTTATGGCCAGCAGCAAAGGAAAAGCGACGGCAGAACGGGCCAAAATATGAAATAAAATAATAAGCCTTTGTTTGAGCATTTTGGCGCTCAAATATTGACTAATTTGAGCACGATTATTGTGATTTGGATGCGGGACCGGGACCGAGTCGGGAAAGAAAGAAAGTTGGCCATACAGCCATCCAGTAGAGACGTGCTCATATAACTGGCGGCCAGCCAATCATGGACGTGGTCGCCATGGATGTATCTTGGTATCTGCTAGATGGGATGTGCATGTGGCGGGCACATGCATCTTCCCAGCTTCGCCGCCGTGATGAAGATGCATGCGAACGCAAAGGCAAATGCAAAGGCAGAGGAGTCCCCCGCTCCTCTCCTGCATTTTATTTGCCTCCAATGCGGCTGCTGCATGGTAATCGCAATCGTAATCGTAGAAATTGTTAGCGCATTTTGGCCAATGCAAACAGCCCGAGGCGGCATCATTTAAAAAACATGATAGCATGATGGGTTTTATGTTTGTCTTGGATTGGACAGAGGAGGAGGAGAGTGAGGTACTCGATTATGGGCCATAAATAACAATGTTCCAATAATTTGAATGTTTTTAATTAAGCTCGCTGGCTGGCATATTTATTTACACATTCTGCGCTACACCGCTGACACCGATGATTTATTCGTGTATGCAAATTGCGGCAGACAAAGGAAAATGCTTTTGAAATATGTTTGTGCAAAAATGTGGCAATTTTCGGCACAATTTCTTTGGTCTGGCCTGCTCATGATTAGCGTCCCATAGGCTTCGTCTTTGTTGCGGGCAGGCAGCCGTCGTCTGAGATTAGTTTATGTGCAGGAATTTTTTTATATTGCGGTTACACAATTTTCTCCAACTTGTTTGGTCTTTAACCCCCTCCCCCCCAACCAGCAGCTGACAATCAATGAAAATCACACGCTTCTGCTTTGGCCGCTTTTTCTTGCTTCTCCTGCACGATTTTCCACGCATTTTTAACCCAAATACCGCGCTAAACGATTTTTTAATGTCTTCACTAACAAGTTTCAATTACCAATCGTCAAATGCGTGCGCATAAAAACTGAAACCAGTTGCACTTAACCCGCACCCCCTCCTGAAACTCAGCTGGCTCAATCAATTAAAATAATTCGCCTGATTTCATAAAGGAAGACAATGTAACGGACAACGGGGGAAAACCTGACTCTGAGCCAAGTTGATTCACGTACCGCAATCGAATTGCACTTCGATTGGCCAAAATGGAGCCATCAGTGGAAAGCGTAATCACATTTATTGAGATAAACGATGGGGCGTTCCGTTCCGCGTTGCGTATACGCAGTGTGTGCGTGCACAATGTGATAATTGTGTGTGTGTGCAGAAAATGGGTTAATCATGTTTAATGATGAAGAAAGCAGCCTGAACTTGACTCCGCTGCATACTTTTGGGATCAAACTGCCAGGGGCCTGTGAGGTAATCACTAAACAACTATTCAAATTGCTAAATTCCTCAACGACGACGCATAAATTACGCAAAAAGCCATTTGAAAAAAAGCGCTCGTAAAACGCATGCAAAATGCAAAAACCCATCAAAAACGCACGGGAGCTCGCAGCTGCAAATCTCTGCACCGCAAATTGTCATCGTTAGCCAGTCGATCATTTCTCAGCCAGATAATTATCGCCCACCACCAGTTGAGTTGAGTTGAGGAGGCTGCCCCCAAAAAGCAAAAGCAAACCAGCCGGATGTGCCAGTAGTTGCTGACCAATTGACCAATTGGCTGATAAGAAATGCAGCTGGGATGCCTTGTGCCTCATGCCTCATGGCTCACTTGCATGCAAATGCATAATTGAATCAAATGGTCCTCCTGGTGGCAGCAACTTTCGTTTCGTTTCGTTTCGTTTCGAACCGAAACCCCGCCTAATGAAGTAATCAACGGCCGGCATCTCAAGCTTTTTGCTTTTTGCTGCCATTGTCAATCAAAAGTCGCGTTTTTATTGCGCCTGCGTTACAAACCAAATCGCATCAAGATGTATTAATCATTTCGGCCGCTGCCTGCGTTGGCGTTAGCAACATCGACGCTCGCAGAGGTACACTCAGAAAAAATTAAGAATTTAATTAAAAACTTGCTTTTAACTTAAGTACCTACATATTTCTTAAATCTTCCTGTATAAAAATAACAGTGTAACGATCAAAGAGTTAAGATTTCATTATACGAACTTGGTTAAGAGTGATAAAAAACACCAAAAGAAAATATAATGGTTGTATTAATTAATATTTTTTTATCATTTTTAAAGAACACCGGAACTATCGTTTTTTATAGAGATATATGACACCTTTTGTAAACATTATTAAAAACTTAAAGATTATTTCTTTAGGTAAAGAAACCAATTTTTTTTTCAATAAACAGTTTTATTTTTTTTAAACATTTTTTCAGGAAAATTGTTGGAATACCTTAATATTATAGACTGAACTTTTAAAGTCATTCCTTATTTTAGGGCTCAATTTTGTGCAATAAATAATTTTCCATGTTAAAAACATTTTTATAATTAAAAAAAAAGGTCTTTAGGAGGAGTAACGCATTTTATAAAATGATACCCTCAATTTTATGGATTAAACTGAGTAAAAGTAATTTTTTTTTGTTGAAGTGCAGAGGCAACCGGCAACAGTTAGCGGCAACAGCAACAACAACAACGGGCAAGAGGCAACCGGCAAGAGGCAACAGTCAACTGGCAACGGCAATGCCATTGCTTTATCAGCTGGCGCAGATCTCTTTGGCATAGCCAGGCGTATAAAAAACGCCAAATAACTACAGGCGAGACGGGCATGATTAAAATGCGCAAAAATGGCAAACTCCAAATGGGCGCTGCTCGAGCGGTAACTGCAGCAACAACAGCAACACACAGCAACACACAGCAACATCAGCAACATACAGCAACAGCAGCAGCAACATTGGGGACTACAACAACGGCGTGTGATGTACACGCGGCGCATTTCAATTCCATTTGATTAATGACAAAGCCGTAAAAGCAACTGCATGAAGGAGGCAGGCAGCTAACGAAGATGTTGCTGATTGGCCCGTTGTCTTCCGTTGCCTGTTGTCAACTGTCTGGTCTGTCGGATGCAATGATGCTGCTCAGCTCAGCTCAGTTCAGGATTTTTTATATGCGTTTGACCATAAACATTATGCGAGCATTAGGCCAAGCAATCACAGCCACGAATCAATAGGGCCAATGTGTACACTGCACTTTGAATGCAAATGGGCAAGTGCATTCAGCGAGCTGAGTAGAAAGTGTTGTGCCCACCCACGCGGCGAATCTGCATAAATAGTGTCCACCGAATAAGGCCAAGAGAGTGCCTAACGGCCTTGCGACAGTGGGTGCTGCTCCCGCTGTTGCAACTGATGTTGCAGTTGGAGCGGTGCAAGGCACGACAGCAGCAGCAACATGGCACAATAAATTTCAAATTTGCTATGAAACTTGTATCAGAACATGTCCATCTTGGCGGCCCACACTCTCCGGCTCCAGCAGACCGACCCCTGCTGCTGTTTTGGGTGAAAATTTTTGAGTGTCCGCCTGCGACTTTCACAGCGACTTTGCTGCACCATAAACATTTACACTCTGAACTAAATTTACCCTAAAACTATGTATGCGGGTTTTAAAGTTAGAATCATTTTTATGGGATTGAAGCAAATGTTTTCAATAGAGATAAGATTTTATGGTGCTTTTTTTTAACATGTTTCATAATTCTTATTTATTAAAGTAATTTTCCTGTTATATTAAAAAGTTTTAGTTTTTCGATGAGTCTTAGAAAGGAGAACCCAAAAATGAAAACGTACCTACTTACATATATTGACTCTATTTTGTTGGGTTTAAAGCTTGAGGTAAAAATTTCTTGATTTAGGGCAAAGTTTGTTGAGGTAAAAAAACTTAGCTTTAAAAAACAAAAGTTGTAAAAAAAAAGAACAATTTAATTGGCCTATCCCAAAACTTTAGATATTTATTTTCCACAGTGCAGGTCTACTTTTGGCTTACAGTTTGGGTCGTCATACCTTCGCTTTTCCACGTGATTAATGCCTTAATTAGTGCAGCGCTCAATCAATTTTTGGCCAGTTAGTCAGAACCCAACCCAGAAAGTATGATTGGCAATTGTGTGGAGCGGGGTCATTTATCAAAATCAATACGGGAACGGTACGGTCTCAATGCCGATGCGGAGTACGGAGTACGGAGATCGGAGTTCGGAGTAATAACAAGGCTAAATGCCGAGCTGAGCGGACAGCCCCCCAAGTCACAAAATTTGCATTTTAACAAGTTAATTTTTTCAGCTGCTGTTCTAAGTCATTGCAAAACGGTAGCGCACGAATTTTGGCAGCAGCCTTTACTTTCAGTTGCCTTTTTGACTGGCGACATAATAATGACAAACCAGAAACAACCAGAAAAAAAACTCTAACAAATATCAGGGAAACAAAAAAAAAAAAAAAACAACTGCAAGCGTGACATGTTAATTGAGTTTATTTTCCTGAATTTTGACTATGTTCACTAGGTGGGCGTTCACCCCGGAGTGAGCAGAGATTTTGACAGCCAAATTGGATTGATATGAAAATATATAGAAATTAAAGTATTAAAGCATTTACGTGCAGAGACGCCTCTGCCCGGAATCATGATAACTTTATTGATTTTGCCAAACGAGCTAAGCCAAATGTCCGTCCGGCCGCCGAAGACATTGAAACCGAATCGTGAGCTTTGGGCCAACAATCAAATCGGCTAAAAGAAACCAACCAACCAACCAACAATTGTGTCTGAGTCTGTGACGTGATCGCTGCAGGCGCCACTTGGCAGCCAAACAAAGGAGTCCGGGAGACCGGGCCAGAAATTCTGGCTAATCAGCACGGACAGACAAAGGGTGACGCTCCCATGTATTTAGTTTGAAGGCTGACTGTGCCATTCATTAAAGCCATTTAACCGGTCAGGCTATGGGGCTGTTTGAGGCTGTAGGTGTGTAGCCTCAGCCTCCGTCTTAAAAACCCCGAAAATACCCCAAAAGCCTAGCAATTTGTTTGGCTGTCATGTCAAAGTGCAATGAAAATATTTTCACTCGCCCATCAAACGACACAGCACTTGACATGAGACAGGCAACGTCAAGCATTCCGCAATGCCACCCAAAAGGCATCTTCATAAATATTTCTCCAGCAGCATCAACACTCCCACAACATCTCCCAATCTCCCAGTCCCAATCCCAGCAAAATGCCTTCAACAAACATCGTGTGTCTGTCTGTGGGCTCCTTGAAGTTTCTTTTATATTTTTTGCCTCGATCAAAATGATTTTCCCTCTGTGGCGTCGTCTTTTTCATCATCATCATTAAATTCGTCAAGATGCAAATTTCCAGCCCGTTGTTGTTTGTTGTTTGGCAGTCGTGCTCATCTTCCCGGTGGCTATGAGTGTGTGTGGAAAAATGGGGAGTGGGTGTGGGTGGAGGTGGATGGGTGGGAGGAATCAGTCTGACTCTGGCATTTCTTGGCTCTGACACACCACACGGCTAAGCACAATTTATTGTTATGGCCCGGCTCTTAGGGCCACCTGTGGGCGTTGCTCTGGCTCCATATATCCATATACAGTATATCCGATATAAATATAGACGAGACTGGGGGATATATATAACTCATTGCTGAACGAGGTACATAAATTGCTCGTGACTGCAATTAGACAATTGTCGCCGTCATCCGAACTCACTCGGCTCAGAAGCTAATGAATTTTTATTTGTATATGTCTTACAAGACAACAACAGACAGTAGGGCACAGGCACACAGGGGGAACACGGGACAGGAAAGTCTTTATTGTGTTGGTGTTGCTGCTGCTGCTGCTCTTGTTGCTGCTGCTGCCGCTGCCGCTGACTGCGGCTTGTATAAATTACCATAATAACAAATTACGGATCATTAAGATTGTCAGCTACTTCGTTTCAATTAATTAACCATTAATTACAAACCGCCTGAGCTGCAGAATGTGGTAACAGCGGCAACGACAAATGCTGCACATGAGCAACAAAAGAGCCACCAGCAGCAGCAGCAACTTGCAACCATATTAGCCACGACGACAACAACGACGACAACAAGAAGCCGAAATTAATGCAATAGAAGACAAAACAGCGGCAAGTGAAGAAAAGCACCGGAGAAATAGAAAAAGCAGCTGTGCGCAAATATGCAAATTTCACAGAGTAAAACAGCAGCTACAACAGCAACAGCAACAACAGCAGCAAATATGCTAAGAGACTTCACTTTCAATATATAGCAAAGGATGCTTAGCCTGTTGTTGTTTGTCGCTTTTGCCAGTTGCACAAATTGCATTTTACCATATAAAACAATTTCAGCTGCTAAACAAAAGAAACTCAACTCAACTCGGAGCGAACCGATGCAAACACATTGTCATATACCCAAACATACAACATACTGCATATACAGACAATGCACCTACAGAAACTGTGACAAAAGCAGCCAAAAACCATACAAATACAAATTGAAAGTGAAACTCCAGGAAAAATCCAAATGGAAACAAGAAATTTGCATAGAAATGAATTTGCAAGAGTTTGTCGCGTCTGGTAAGTATGGTTATAGCTGGATTATGTTGAATTAGGTGCTTGGGAATGGGAAAGGGAAAATTATTGGGTTTGTCCCAGCCCCAATTAGTTGCGGGAAAAATATCCCAGTGTCAAAATACTGGATACTGCACAGGTTCTCAGGAAATATGTTTTGTTTTGTAACTCACAAACATAAATGAAGATTGAAAATCCTATTTACAAAAAGTTTATTAAGACCTTTTTTATATCTACGCTTTCTTTTGTATTTAATTAATTTAACAGCTCTATTGGATAAGTTTTCCTTCTCAATTTTAAAGACCAATTAGCTGGTTCTATGTGATACCAATGTCAATTCAAAGTCATTTAAGTAATTTGCTTAAGCTGCTGCCGAACACCTTATAATTCCATTCATCATGTTAAACAAATCGTTATTTTTATAGATTTAGCCATTTGTTTTATTAGATTTTGACTTAACACCATGTTAAGCGGCCATAACTCGGTTCCCCCTAACTCATTGATTGCATGCAGTTGATCTATAAAGAATATCGGCTTAGTTCTCCCTCCTGCCTGCTGCCTGCCAGACTTTTTATGACAACCTAGGTAGCTGGGTAGCCAAGTTCGTTGCCTAAGTCTTTTGTATTGCGACTGGGCATGCAAATATTTGCATATAGATTTACACACCCACGGCTGGAGTCGCTCGCCTGGCAACAATGGGCTGTATGTAAGCCTCCTTTACTCGCTAATATATGTGGCTATATAGATACGATGCCAAACTTTAAATATATTACACTCTAATGCCTTTTAAGCCGAAACTATAAATTTCTTATCGCCGATCGAAAATCAAGCGTGCTCACCACAAGTCACTGGCACTGGCACTGGGACGGGACTTTGGCTGGAGTTGAAACTGAGTCGGAGGCACACACCCTAGTTGGCTCACTCGTGCGTCATATACAAATGCGGCCAGAGATCCAGAGCTCCAGCTTCAGCTACAGCTACAGCTCCGGCTCCAGGTCGAAGATTGCGTCCGCGAGATAAGCGAACGCCAGCGCCACTGTTTCGATGACTGGGACTACTCCGACTCCGACTATGGCATTCTTTCAAAGGCCGTTCGCCAGACCAACAGACTAGCGCTAACGGTTAGCAAGCAGGAACCCCTGGCATGGCCATAAATGGCCAAAATGCATGCGCTGCCTTAAACAGTCAAATGTGCGGATAATAATTTTGATTTATTGCCACAGCATCGCGGCCAACGAGCCACCGCAATCGGCAATCTGGGCTAGATAACTCAACTATGGCTGGCTCAGCCATTGTGGCCATTATCAGAGGAGGCTCAGTCGTCGGCTCAACCTGCCTCTGCCTCTGCATCTGTATCTGTTTTTTTTTTTGGGCGTGTGTTGCGGTGTGGGGCGTGTGCCTAACATGCTAATGAGCCAACTTTCAGTGGACCAATCGCCAAGCGGCTGGGCGGCTAACAATGCCCACGTTTCGTTTGCTAACAATATGAATTTTAAGGTCTCTCTGTGTTTTTTTTTGTGTTTTTTGTTTGAATACCTTTTTTGCATAATTTATACATTTTGCGGTAGCCCCAGAGTGACCGCAACTCTTTCCCGTTTTGCCTGCATTTTAATTATGAAACTAGCCACTCGTGCCAATCGAATCGAATTGTATTGATGAACAACGCCCGAAATTTTGCACAATCAACACAATTATTACAACTAAGAAGTTTTCTTTTGACTCAAATGAAATCCAATGAAAAGAAATGAGAAGAAAGTCGTCTGCCTGACTTTCTCAACGTTTATCAGCAGCAGCAGCTGCAGAGTCATTCATCTTGTGGCCAGCAAATGAATCTGCAAATCTGCAAATAAAGTTGTTGCCCCGGTGATCTGTCAGTAGAGCCTCTTTTAATTGCAGGCCAAATTGAAGCTGACATTTATGCCTGCGCTCCATTTCGCATTTCCCCCACCGGTTCACCAAATCCGATTCCCTGCCAGGCTAATTGCCCAGAATGTTGAGATTCCGAGATGCTCCTCTAACGGGATGGGAGTGGGCCACAAATGCAGACGATCTCACATGCAAATTGAGACGTTCGGGGATTTGTAGTTGCAGTTGTACGCACAATTAGTGTTAGTCGTTTGCCCGGGACAACACTCAATGGCAATTAGGGTCGACTGCCGTACAAATCCATTGCGAAATGCCAGCCAGGTTGTCTCTGTATCTGTATCTGTGTTGGCCAGAGTATCTGTATCTGTGTGTGACAAGTGTGCGCCTTGTTGTTGGACAGCCGACAGGGGCACGCAAATTGTAATTTATGTGACAAATTTTTATGTACCACAAGCTAAATTTATTGGCACTGCTTGGCAGGGACAGGGGCACCTGCAGTTTATGATGAGCCACTAAAGGCTCCTCGTGTTGGTCATAAAACGCTAGAAAAAACAACACTTTTGCAATGATGGAATCGTTTCGGAAGTGAAATGATTCGATAGAGAACAGGCTTTTATCTGGGGCTTCATCAGCTCATTTTTTTCGGAGCCACACTTTTATTACTAGTTAAATTTTGAGAATTTTTTTGATGAGAGTAGAAGTAGAAGAGGATTAAATCAGAGAAGAAATACACACGATTTATGCAGATTAAAATTTTATTACTCTCAATCAGTTCTTAAGCATTTTAATATTTATTATATGTTTGTAGGCTCGGTATGAAAAAAAAACATTTACTGATGATGATTTTTAAAGTCCTTTTAAAAACCCTGTTTTTTTTGTTAGAAGCCTGACTTTTATAGTTAGATATAAACCAGATCTTAAAAAACCAATAAAATGCCTGCCAATTTGTGTTCTGATTCTGATACTCATCTTCCTGGAGGCAAACACCTTCGATTGCACTCAAGAACGAAAGATGGACCAGCACTTGAGGCTGGCATCATCGCACCATCGAAGATGCCATTCCATTCATGCCGGAAGCGATTCATTCACAACGTGTTGACTCCAAACAGGTGTACGCAGACCATAAGCCAAGTCACATTCGACTATTCGACTATCATTTATCACTTGAGCCGCAGCGACTGGGCAGCGACTTAAGCCAAATCTACGAGTGTTTAAGCTGGTAAAGTGTTCGAAGAGCTTTTGTCCGGCTATTTGTCAATGATGCAGGCTTACGGCTTTAACCGATAGAATTTCCCAAGCGAACCCATTCATTAATTGGTGTCCGTCGCAGCGGGACGGCTACCAAATAGAAATCAATAAAAATATTTGGGAGTTCGAGAGCTTAAGACAAACAAAAATAAAACAGAAAAACACAAAACGAATTAGACGCATTTAAATACCCCGATCGAAATCGATTTGCATTTAAAATCGAATCAGAGATTTCTAATTTCGGGCTACCACACTCTGGCCAAGACAATAAAACGCCCACGCTTGGCCAATACTGTGGATGCGAACCAGTTTTTAGAGCTGGCTCATCAGTCATTTTGATTACCACAAATAACCGGAGCTAGGCAGCCTTTTATTTGCCTCTGCCATTGATGTCAAATAAATTGATCTCTCGACTGAATGCCTTTTTAAATTCCACAGCTTACAGTTTCTGTGGCTGCTACTGTGGCTTTGGCTTTGGCTATATGATGGTCCAGTTCGAGGCACTGACTCTGACATATTGCCTGACAATCTCACTGAAACAATAAACACAACACCACAGAGCTCTAGAATCATGCATAGCATTAAGTCAGCAAAAGGTCAAGTCTGGGAACTCGTTTTGTCATTTGCCAAAAACACAGAAATACAAAAACATCACTGAGGCAGAGATAAAATAAATTGCTTCAATATCGAATTAATAAAATTCAAATTATTAAAACTGGCCATTTCCTGTTCGAACTTCAAAAACGAAACCAAAACAAAACTAAAAACAAGGCAGCGAGAAAAAATAAAAACAAATTCCTGCAATATGTGACCCAATTTGTTGAAAGGAGGAAAATGAAATAAATAAAATTCATTTGTCCGGCTGTGTAATTTATTGCATGTTTTGCTCATTAAATTGATTTTTCTCCATTGATTTTGAGTGCCAGTGTCATTGTCAGAGACGGGGACACGGACTTGGACTTAAACTTGGACTCGGACCTGGACACGGAGAAACCGCCAAGGAGTCGAGAAGAGCACGAATGTTTGCTGCTGCTGCTGCTGCTGCACTTTTCGGCACGCTCGAGTTTCATAAAAAATGCCAATTAAGCGTGAATATAAGTGCCAGATAATTTTTCAGACAGCAGCCAATGTAACCCAAATTGCCAAAATAAAAAACGCGAAAGACTTACAACAAAGCCAAAACAAGCAACAGGAGCCGAAGGTAAAAAGTAAAACCAAAAAGTAAAACTCATTTTTCAGGGGTAAGATTCTCTTTTCCATTGAAGTCGTTGTGTAAGCGTAGGATGGCAGAATCCTGAATACTTTTTTGGAAATCAGGTTTTGTAAAATGCTTCTCCCTGTGGTTGATAAAAAATTCTGCGATTTATAATGTCTCCAAAAATAAGACCAACATCGGAAATGCTTTTCCATGGGGAATTTTTTTGTAGAATAGTTTTAAAACAGTATTGTTACGATGTATGATGTTCATACATGCATGATATTTTTGTAATCGACACAGCAAACGTTTCCTCAGTGAGTTTTAATTGAGTAAGCCTCATTATATCGGCTATTTAGAAATCATTGCAGTTTCCCTAGAATCTCAAGCCAACCCAGATTTTGTGTGGCTTTCGCCTGTGCAACATTGTCAATAGACATGGATATGAAGTGACCTGCTGACAGCCAAAATGATGACTTCAAAGGCCGCCGATGACCTCATAATAAGCCAGGCTCATCTCCACTCAGGTCTGGGGCTCATCTGCCTTCAGGGAGGGCATTCGAGATTCGATTCGTCTTCAAGATCCCAGCCTGGCAGCCTTAAAAAATATTTACAGCACTCAAGTGCAATTCAAGTGCTGGCCCAAGCCGAGCCGATCGATATGCCCATCCACTTCCACTTCCATGTCCACGTCCACGTCCAAGTCCGAAAATCGTATCAGGCAAAAACGAGACCCCCGAAAAAGTAAGAATAACGAGCCAAAGTGTTTCTTCGGTTTTTTTTTTTTGTCGGATTTTGAGCATTTTTCATTTCGAAACGACAGGCGAACTGATGTTGACGTCCACGTCTGTATCCAAGTCGCAGCTTGGAATTTGTGGCATCGTTTTCGGTTTCGTTTACGTTTACGTTTACGATTTCGGCCAAGAGTCTCAGCGGCATTCGTACTTTGACTAGTACAATGACAATCACAAGAGTTAAGCGATCCCAGAAACCAAAAAGCCAAAAACAATGGCGGTCATGCTCATAAAATGCCCAAATGTCATCGGGTTGGGGGATATATACTTACTATATATTCGGAATATCCGAATCTTCGCTGTTATCGCGCGGGGCCCTGAGAGGCGGCGTTGATTTTGATAAATGTTTAATTAATTTTGTGCCTCGCTCGAACATTAAACCTGGCTATTTTCTGACTTAATGAACAGAAATTAACAACACACCGAGATCACTTTTGGGGGGGAGAGATTCCAAGGGGAGACAGAAGCCAGCCAACCATGCGGAAGATCTTCAAAGTCTGCGCTTTTTTGGTCAAGTCTGTGTCTGTGTCTGTGTCTGAGGCTTTTCTCATTTACATTACATTATGCTGGCTGGCTCCGTATTATGAATGAATGAATGTTTACCCTACACACACATGTGAAAAATGTTGTAATTAGTTTTTTCCAGTTGTTTTTTTTCTTCCCTTCTTCGCTCAGTGAGTGATTTTCAACAACGACTGCAAATTACAAGTTATTATTAATGTTAACAAGCGAAATCTCCGTGTACTTGTGTGTTTATATATGGTCTGGGTCTCAGTCCCAGTCTGAGATTGAGTTTGAGTCTGTGTATATAGTGAAAACTAATTTAGCAGGGGGTCTTCCCCTTGATTTGTTCGAAATGCTTATGTGCACAGGCCAGGCACATTAATGACTGTTCTTGATTTATGCGATGCGATCAGTGGGGAGCAGGAGGCACCTTCCTCAGCTCGGCAAGTGGGTCACATGTCCCGTGGGTATTTGTACTTACAGATGGCCTACACGAGGCACTAAATGCGGCCATAAAAAGCTACAAAGGCTACAACTACCGGTGAGGTAGCTCTGCTGGCATTACATAGAATTCGAATCAAATCCGAACGAACAAAATACGTTCCACAATAATTATGCAAAGAGCTGCAGCGAAGAACAAAAAGCTCGTTGCACAAACGACATCGACACGAACTCATAAAATATGCAAAATGTGTGCCAGGCAGCCAGAAGTCGGCACTCGGCAGTCAGCCAGCAACTTGTGTCAATAAAAATCAAGCCGAGCACCCAGCAAATGCATCCTCAGAGCCAGCTCAATCCTCTCTAGCCCAGTCCCAATCCTCTGCAGAGCTGGCTGCACTTGTTCGGTCGGCCATGCAGCTGCCACAGGTGAGTGTGTCTCGAGTCTAGACAGCAGACAGCCAAAGTCACTTCACTTTGCACACTGCGCTTCCTGACTCCCAACCGATTCGATTCGAATCCATGAGCCAAAGGATGGGGCACTGACTTTTTACGGCCCAATATGGGTTGGACGGAGTGTGTGGGACTCACCTGAACTAGCAAACAATAAAAAAAAATCCATCTCTGCCTCTTGAAAGCGGCCACGCCGAGAGCTAATCAGGGTTAAATTTATTGTAAATCCTCAGGGGAATTTGCATACTCCCGCTGAGATCGGGTGGGATCAATAGACAAATCGGTTTATGTACTGGCCTCACAAATTGGCAGGAGCGGGAAACAGCGAAATTCTGGCCAGCTTTATGGGGATCGTAAACAAGGAGAGGTGTTTGTGGCAGCATTGCTCAAATTAAAGCACAGCCCCGGCAAAAAGCACTTCAGATGCCTGACACAGTAAGAAACAAATATTTAAACTTTTATTTGTTTGTTTTAAATTTTGTTGAGTGTTTTTCTTTGAAATTAAATTTAAATGTTTTTATTTTTTCCCAAAGTTTCCCAAGGCGAATTTCATAAAATAAAAGTTTTATTTTTTTTTCCGAGTGCAGCCAAGGAAATTGTCTGATATTTGTGGTTGGCAGTAAATAAATAAATAAGTAAAGCAAACGAAAATCAAACGGGAAAATGTCAGAGGCAAAAGTTCTCAGCACAGGCACAGACAGAGACAACACAGCCAGCAGACAAATAAATTTATGACACATGACGTTGTGGAGTACAAGTACGGGCCACATACAACATCGACATCGAACGACTGAAGTCGACTGAAGTGTAACTTCCCACTGACCCAATTTACAAGCACTTAATGCCAAAAAGGAGAAGTCGTAGAAGAAATAAACAAAGACGAAAGCCAGGGTAAAGTCGGGGTAATGCATATCAAATAAAGTTCAGCAGCAACAGCAGCAGCAGAAACACCAACAAGACGACAAAAATTATGACCAAAATAGACAGCACACCAGCAGCAGGAACAACAACAAAGAAATTTAAATTAAAATCCAAAAACTCCCACACATAAAAAAGTCGAGAAAGAAACGCACATACAGAGGGCCAAAAAAAAGGTCTGTCAAAATTAAATCATTTCGGTGGCAAACAACATAAACCGATGGTTAAAAGTTGATAATGATGATGCTTGGATAACGCTCGTTATTACTATGGTTGGTGTTGTTTTTGCCAGTGTTGTTCGGTGTTATTGTTACTGCCTTTGTGGCTGTCCAGTGCGTTGGTGGCTGGCACTGACAGCGTAACAAATGCTATTTTGACAAAGTGTCTGACATGAGGAGCGTGGAAGCGCAGACCCAGAAAGAGACAAGCGGAGCCAGAAACCAGCAACGAGATCCAAGCCACCACCATACAGGGCACCACAACTATGCGAAAGTGAGAAAAAATTGAGTGCGAAACGGGCTGCGTGTCTTGGATATATGGAGAAGAAATTTATGAAAATTTCTACCGCTGATAAACACCCGCTAAAGTTAAGCGGACGAACGACCCAGTCCATTCCACTTGACGGCCAAGCTTCCGGTTTCTTTTGGGTGAAATTTTCTATGCGCCTGTGGCAGATTTATGTGAGAAAACACAACAGCAGCAGCACAAACATTTTTCATAGAAAATTATGAACACCACCGAAACACCGATAGCGAACGCTGAAATTTGCATATTCCTCCCTTTTGGCGCTTTAACACGTATTCGGTTGTTGGTGTTGGGCAGCAGACTTTTAATTATTAATATTAGACATTAGAAAATGAATACGAACAAATAAGATAAACAAAATCAATCAGTCAGTGGTTTCACGATCCATGGGGCTTCACAAACAAATTAACAGCTTTTATTTCACTCATTTGTCACCGTGTTTTTTTTTTTGTGGGCAAACATACTAGATTTGCCGTTAATTGAAGAAAAATCGTAGGGTTTGGGCTTTTGGGAAAGTGATATATTTTGGTCATAGTTATTACAAAAGAAAACACAAATGGAAACATTTATCTTAGAAAAATTGGTCTTCCTAAAAGTGTTTGTGATCAAAACAGATTGTTATATTTTTATATTTTCGATTGCTATTATTAGCAAAAGCTTAAGACATTAGTGATGCTTATTTTTAGAACCCTAACAGATTTTTCATAATTTCATCATTTATCAGTCGCACACAATAATCAAATTTTCGTTTCATTCATAATTTTTGCCTGAGAGCGTTAACACGTTCGTCGCCTAAGTCTTTTGTTCCTGCTCCCCAAAAGCTGCGATCAAGAGCTAATACAAAATTATACGCGAGAGTAGTTAGGTAAAGCTGATCTTCGCCATGAGTTCGTTGTTTGAGTCTTTTGTTTGCATTGCTGAATGCGACGTTGATTTGGAATTGCTTTTTATTAGTTTTATTTTTTCGTTTTTGTCGTTTTTAATTTAAAGTGGCGACGTTTCACTTTAATAATTTTAATACCTTGAGTTTTTATTGCCTTCGTTTTAATTAAATGCCATTAAGGTGTTTCTTTTTCCCTGGGCTTTGCAGCCAATTGTATTTTTTTAGTGTGTGTTGCCATCGGATATCTGGCATAGGCACAGGTTCAGTATTAAACAAAATTGTGTTGCTCCCATTTGGGATCTTATCTGAAATTGATTTCGTTTTAATTTACTGCCTGCACACACTTAAACATCAGTTTATGGTCTTCGGCATAACAGCTTCTATCATCAGCGCCTGCTTGTTATTGATTATATTTTTATACAAAGTAAATAAATAAAACTGATTAATATTCATTGATGGCTAATTTATGAGGCTTGTATGTGTCAGCGGACCTTTGTGCCTTGGCCGGGTGCTAAAGCAGCGGCTACTGCCAAGTTCGGCTAACTTTCTTCCAGCAACTTGCAAAATTATCAATTATGAAGTCATTATTATTTACAGCAAGCCAAACATGCGGCCAGCTTTTGATTAATAGCTTTTTGGTCTACGGTCTTGTCAAGGGTTCGCCGTTTTCTATTTTCGCAAGCCCGAAATTTTTGCGCATTTTTCTTTTTTTTTGCACAGAAGGTGTTGCCGGAACATTTTTTCTGCGTTTGAGTTTTTGAATTTTGCGGCAGTTGCTGCGCAGTTCTAATTAGCTAATTATACGCTAAATTAGTATATAATTATTGCTGGCTTGCTCACACCGAGTGACTAATTTAAGCGAGCTAAAAGTTGAGGGGCGCCTAACCGAGGTGTTTGGCTCTATTATTTATTTTGAGTGTATTCTTTTAAATAATTACTTAAATGGTGATAAGGCTTAAGTGCCGTTGAGATGCGCTATCAGCATTTTGTGAAATTTGTAATCAATTTGGCAATTTGTGACACAAAAGCCCCAAAACAAAGAATTTTATATTTTTAGTAAGTTGTCTTTTAATTTTATTTTAATTTGGCTTTGTTTTGCGGTTTTCTGGTCATGATAACTGGCTGGGGATTTCTAAGGTCCAGACGTCATGACTTTCCATATACAAAACGCCAGCGATAAAACCCAAATTTATGCCTGCGATAAGGCAGCGTTGCCTTTGTGTCCCGCCACAAAAAAGTCTGATAAAACTATTAAGAAATACACAAGTTTCTATGTATATATATAAACTACAGAAATTTTGATTTTAATATGGTTCTGCTTTGCATAGATGTGCGACAGGCAAAAAAAATATAGAAAATAAACGAAAGACTTGGACAACGAACTTGACAACCAAACTTGCACTTACCGGTTTGAAATTGGTCAAAGTGGTCGGAAAGTTTATCCAATTTTAACAGCTTAATATATCCACATAAATATGTATGTTAATATTGTATATGATTCTTTTGTATATTTGTATATGTATTAAATTTGTTTGGGCCACACAAAGATTTTCATTAGTTTTTCCCAGGCCTCAGCCCATAATGACCATTATTTATGGCTCCCGATTGTTGGGCAGACAGAAGACACTCTCACACACATTTATCATCGCATCGTCTTATCAGACGAAACATAATTCTCGGCCTGCATTCATAAATTTGCTTGCCACTATTTCATTTGCATTTGACGGAGGTGCGGGAAATGTTCTTGAATTTGGCCGGGTTGGGTTAATTAAAAACTAAGCCCCGTATCGCAGTTTCCGTTGGCGGTTTCCGTTTGGCTTGGTGGGTCAGGTGGGCGACAGGAATCGCGACATACGACTATAAGTTTTCGACGAAGTTGGCCGACGGCAAATGAACTTATACGGAAGTCGGAGAGGCGAGAAATACGAACATACGAAACAACCGAAAATCGAGAAATCTCCGCTCGAAGCTCCGCAACGCACGCAACGCTCAAACACTTGAAACTTAACTGAAACTGAACTAAATCTGGCTCTTGGCCAGCATGTCCAAGAAGTTGCTGGCCAGGCCAACAGCAGCAGCACCAGCAGCAGCGACGCCGGCAGCAGTGGATCCGCTGAGAGCGTGACGACAACGCCGGCAGAGCTGATCTTGTAGTGTTTTTTTGTATTTTGGGGTTTTCGATTTTTGTTTCTACTATTATAAGATTTGTTTGTTGTGGCCGGAGCCGAAGCGGTAAATGATAATAAAAGCTGCTGCTGGCCAAAACCAAATCAATGAAGAGACTGCGCAGACTCTCTTCGCTTCGCTCTATTAGCGATTCTGATGCTGATTTATGCTCTTAATATATTTGTCAATTATTTTTAGGATCGCCTGCCGCTTAATTCTTTTGTCCACTGGGGGGTTTCTATGGGTGGCAGGGATTATTTTGAGGAATTTGCATAGACTCTGCCATTGAGCATTAAACTGTCAGCATTTTGATATCGTTTCGCCCCATAAATCGAGCGTTTTACGAGCGTTTCTTCCTCTGTCTTAATCAATGGAGAATTGTGCAAAAAAGCAAACCTTTTGACCTCTGTTCTTAAAGAATCTAGTTTGATCTAGGGGAAAGGCTGACGGACACGCCCGGTCTATTGAACTTTTCCCATAAACATGCGAGATGTGTTTTCTCACAACAATTATGATGCGGCTTCTAGCCATTCATAGAAACGCTCTCATTGATGGTCCCTTGTTCATAATTTATCAAAAGCTTTTAGTCAATGATTTCCAATTTACGATTTCGACTCGATTCGATTTGCCTCAATGGCCTCAAACTGCGACTGTTTCTCCTAAAAGCCTTTCCACTGGCTGCGACTGCGCGGTCAACTCCCCGTAAACAGTCCATTGAGTGGCGTGCCGGAACGACCTGACCCCCATAAGCGTTTCACTAATTCATGCCACTTATTAGCCACAAGACAGCCGACTTGCACCTGCCTCTCGGAGCCGTGTGCTCCATTTGGGGCATTTCAACGTCAATCAATATGCATTTGAACTCCATCAATCGTTTGGCTGTGGGACTTGGATTTGGCCTGGCTTTGAGCATTTCTTTTGGCTCTTTCTCTTTCGATACGATTTTATGGCTTAATGCCGTTTTCTGGCCATTGAGCACTTAACGCTACATTTTCAGGGCGGCAGCAAGGGGGATATTACCTCGTATATCTCTATCGCCATCGATGTTCATCTGTTTTGCATTTTATGGCCCTGCGTTCCTGCTGACTTTTCTCACATTTCTACGCCCGAATTTCAATTTTGTTCACATATGTTTTGAGCCGCAGCTTTTTATGAATTTTTAATAATTTCTTTTTATGTTTGATTTGACACCCGGCCAACGATGAGAGCGGTTCCAATATTAACGGTTTTTTAATTACCCACAGTCGGTGCCCTGAAACAAGTTCGCTGCCCAAGTCTTTTGTTCTCCGATCGGCCAGCATGACGGCCTGACAACACCAGGAAAAGTGAAATTGAAGTCGTTGTCGGTGGGGGGAAAAGCGGGAGGCGGTCCCCACATACATATAATAATGTAAAAAAAACCTAGTAATCAGGGGAGCCACAAAGATCGGGGGCAGCTCATTAACTTGCCGCTTTCGTCAACCAGACCAGACCAGATGCCCAAAAAAAAACCGCGACGTCATGAGGCAGTCTGGGTTCGAGTCCCTCTCAAGGTGTTGCAGCTACCAGAGCTACCTGTATCCCAAAACTCCAGAGGAATGCAGCGCCCACTCGGCCAGCGTTTATTATTTCATCTTCTCGGAGAGCCTGACCCATTTTCCCCACGGATCATACATATGCACATAAATCTGAGCGAGGGGCTCCACTGTCCCCTGGTCCCATTGTTAAGTGTAACTATTAGTTGGCTACGTTTCCAGGTCAACGGGGCAATCAATCATATTATGTACAGAAGGAAATTTGTATAAGGAGTGGAATTTGATTTCTCTCTTTTTTTTATTTATTTTTTTTGGCACTTTACTTGCCCTTGCGGCAGACTTTGTATTGTTAAACGGACAGTTAATGGCGGAAATACCTCAAATGAAATAGTTTCTTGTCAACCATAACGAATTGCTGTGTGCTTGGGTAAGAAAAAAAATAATTTAGTCCACTCAATTTTTGGATAAATGAAATTAAATTTTCATATCTAAAAAAAACATTTTAAATAATTCTATATCAATTTAAAATATTTTAATAAATTTTATTTAAATATTTTTAAGGTTACACTTTTTAATATAAGACACCACATTGATTAAAATTGTATAATACCATAATATTTATAAATTCAAAGGCCTCACAAATCATTGTCTACGCTGAAATATTTTTCGCTCAGAAATCCATGAGAAACGGAAGTCGAAACACTGGAATTAAAGATGACTCAAACCAAATAACAATCGGCAAATAAATTACAGCTATGCACTAGTCAAATCTAATTTTAAAATTATCGCTTCGTTATTTATTCTAGCAGAGGCTTCTCAGCTTCCTTGTTTATCTTGGGCTGCTTGTTTGCCGCAGATTTGTTATACATTTTTTGTTCGAAATTCCTCTCTCAGGTATTTTCACCACTTGGCGCTAGATTTCCCAGCATATTCCTACACAGAAATCGGCGCAGGAAGCGCATACCAGACTGGCGTTGAAAGACAAATAAAAAGCTGCACATTCACGATGCTGACCGGTGGCTCAGTGGTGGTGGCTCTGTGGTGGCTGTTATGAAAATGAGTTTAAGTTTTTGTTTGTTTGTTTTCTAAATGAACTTTTCACCAGGCGGATGTGGAGTGTTTAGCGGAAAGTGAAAAGTGCTGCTTAAAATGACTTAGTTTGCAAGTTTCGCCAGTGCCTTGCGGAAGTGGCGACCGCTAACGTTGTAGTAGTTAACTATGCCGGTGTGCCGGGGCAACAAGTTGTCTATCATGGAAAAGCAATTTCCATGCCAATGATTTATGAGCCGCTTAACCGGCCCATTACAATCTTATCTCTGGGCTATTATGTACACCGTTTGAGCTGACAAAATATATTGTGCTCGAAATCTAAAGCTGCCACGCTAAACTTCAAGTTGAATCTGAATCTCGAGCTGCCGCTGCCGCCGCTGCTGCTGCTGCTGCTGCTGACGCTGACATGTCGCGCTTATCGCCGCCAAACTATCAAAAGACACCAGACAAAAGACCAAAAGCATAGGCCAGGCCAAAAAGACCAACAGGCGACACAAAAACAAAGCTTGGGCCCAGTGTATGTACACAGTGTGTCTCAATTGTTTGCCACCACGCACGCGCGCAATTACTTAAACATGTCCAAGTCCGCGTCCACGAGTGGAGCCCACATTTGCCAGGTGCACTGTGTGGGTATCCTATGCAAATGCGAATGCAGTCTCAGTCTCTCAGTCTCCCAGTCTCCGACTCCGCTCCGACTCATTGAATGACCCTCGTTAGGAACCCCCTACTGCCCCTAATCTCTCCCTGCGTCTGTCACGCTTTGTTTGGCCTGTCAAGATGACAAGTGTTTGCTTTGCTTTTGCCTGCTCCTCGACGCAGCTGGCGCTCCAGCTCCATGTAAACTTGACATTTGATAGCATTTTAATTAAAAAGAAGTCGAACCGAGAGTTGCAGGAAAATTTATGACGGCGCACTAAATCCGAGCATGTGCGTGGTCTCCGATCTGAAAATCTGAAAATATTTTTGGAGCACTCGGATCTGTCCATAGATCTCAGAAATTATATCACGCAGTGCTCTCGGATCTTGGATCTTGGATCTTGGCTCTGTGGAGGTGGCGATGGCGATTCCAAATTGGAGGTGATCAAAGGGGAAACTGTGGGGCGTTGTCCGTGACCGTGTGGCTGGCTGGCTGTGGCCCAGCGAAATGAGGTCGAAATTATTTGCAATTTATTGAAGGCAATCACAATGCCTATGAACTATATTTCCAAGCCATGTCTTGTGGTTGTTGTTTATTAGTTCTTCAGCTGGCCTTTTCATTGAGCCATGAAATTCCGTTTTCTCGCCCCCCCTCTCGTTTCTCCCCCCAAAAACTTAATTTTTATGTTTACTCTTTTTTCCGCAAGACATTTCTGCAGATCGTGTTGGCTGTTTGGGTTTGGGTTTGGGTGAGGAGCTGTGGCAGAAGTGGCAGAAGTGCCGCGGAGATTGATAGGAATGCAGCTGGATGGCCGGTTGATTGGAATAATGGCATGGCCGAGAGTTATGTGGGCACATTTATCTGCCTTGATTGCCATTATAAAATATTTTACGGGTAAAAGTGTAAAGTAATCTTAGGGGAGTTCCCATAAACTTATCGCTGAGTTCTTTAAAAAATATTGAATCAATTTTTGCATATCATAATATTTAAGCGAAATTTAAATATAGAGAAAATTAATTACAATTTCTAACAGAGAATTTGTTATATTTTTATAGAGTTTTGCTATTTTAATTTTAAATATATTGTATATCGCTTCATTTCGTTTCTTTTTAATTGAAGCAATTTATCATGAAACAAACTTAATATTTTCTGAAGAAAAATATCATTTTTAAATTTAAAAGATTACTAATTATGCACAAAGAGTATCAAATTTTTCATTTGACCCCCAAAAATATTTGCCACTCACGACTCTCATTCAATCTGTTTCTGTCTTCTCGTTTTTGTAATTTTTTTTGCTGGCTGTTGGTTGCTTTTTTGAGTTGAGTTTGAGTTAATTTCGGTGGTAGCGGGTGGTTGATTAAAACGGAAATGTCGTGCGTTTAGCTTAATGATATCCAACGCCTCGCCTTTAACTCGTTCGTTTTCAAGTGCAAAACAATTTGCATCCCCTGGGGGAATAGATCGCCAGTCCAAGTCCAAGTCCAAGTCCAAATAAGAAGCCTCACCCATATTCCGTGCTAACCCTTGAATTTCATTTGTGGATCATTTGTGGGATCTGCAAAACGGCAAAACGCTTTTCATGCTTTTCATGTTCAGCGTGATCTGTGTGCTGATCTCTTCGCATCTCCATCTGCATTTTCATTTCAATTTTCCAGCTTTGAGATATTTCCTGTTATTTTTGCGCAGGTGTTGGATAGATTTAAAAAATAGTGCAAAATCGTGCTGGCGATATTTGTACGTGATGCCATGTTGTAGGTGTCGGATCAGGATTTCTTTTTCGTCTGGGTTTCAGTTTCAGTTTGGCAGCCTCCAATTTGTTAAAGGGAAACCAAGCCAGCGAAAAGAACCAAAGCCAAGATTTTATTGAGGCTAAGTCAAAGAGCTGGAAATGCGTGGTGGGGCTTATTCAAATTGCCCCAATCGGGCTCACACACACACTGAAACAATTGCAAACTCATTGACGTCATTAAAAAACGTTTAAAATAAAGTTTTGCGCCTTTATTAAGACTGACATTCGAACAAAGGCTCTTGTCAGCTTTTTGTGGTGGCTGTTGTCTATTATTATGATTAAAATATCCCAAAGAGTGGTTTATTTTTGTTCGGCTTGATGCCGCTATTTTTCATTTTCTGCCCCCCACTTCAACCCAGAGATCTCTCTCTGTTTATTTAAGTAGCCACCTCAGCCGACAAAAAATTATTGTTGATCTTTTTTGGGCCTTTTCATTGTTGTCTTTGCGGAGCGGGGCGTTTCTCAAAATCAAACTGCTCCACATACACGGCATTTAACGCATAGCGCAGAGTCTCAGCCTCAGTCTCAGAGTCTCAGTCCATTGTTGTTTATTTTTATAAGGTCTCTGAGGCTGTGGGACACACCTTAAACGAGCCACCGAATGCCACCGATAGATAGCCACTGTGTGTCCATAGTCAAAGTCATTGGGCAATGCAATGTCCCTCGTTTCCAGCTCCCAAAAACCAAAACCAACTTTACCCAACTTCAAAAAGCTAGGCGGCATTTAAAACATTTTTCGATTTGTTTTAAATAAAAGCAATGACATGCCGCAAAAGTATTAACAACAATCAATGCAGCACATAATCACAAAGGCGCAGCAGTGTCTGATCGATATTGGTTTTTCGGCCGAGGTGTTGGTGTTTGTTGGTCTCAGTTGAATTGCCATTAAAATCGGTAAATAATTCACGCCATTAAGCGTGCGACGATCCGTACGATACCGTTTTCGATACGATACTCCATCCATTAGCTCTGAAATCAGAAATCTTGTTTGTCTCTTAAGTTGAATTGCTGTTCATAATTTTTACATTTCGGCTGGCTTATTTATGGTGCAATTTCGCTTTGATAATTTGCTGCCTTAAATGTGTCCACAGTCGATCTGGCTACGTCATTCCGATAATCACATGTAAATTATATATATATTACCATATTTATGCGTGGAAATAAACTAGAGGTTATTTACATATGTTTATTTTTATTTTGATTGGCAGGCCGTAAAGATAGCCAACAAACTAATTTCCCTGCACAGCACAGCAGGTGTGTGTCTTTGTATCTTTATCAAATCAACATTTTCGATGAACATCTGAGATGGAGAATATATGTATTTGATTTTAAAAAGAAATTTGTAATGGAAATGCTTCGAAATACAGGTTACACCAACGTAAGTCTGCCAAGTGCAAAGGGATTAATCAAAGTGACATTTATGGGCACTGTTTTCCCTACACCGCGATTTCCCAAATAACTCAGATAAAGTCGTTAGGGATCGTTAATTGAATTAGCCATCTGAGCATGCATATTCATGCTCAATCAAAACACACATAAGACTAGTTTTGGATCGCCATTAGCTCTGCCCCAAAGCCCCAAAGCCCAAAAGCGGAAAAATATAATTTCTTGTTTCAGTTTACATAAATGCTTCTACAGATTCAAATTTGGCCTGCAAGCGGCCATAAAGTCTGAAAACAACAACGAGAATGCCCGAATTTAAAATCAATTAAGACAAATTTATGCTGACATAAGACAAATCTGAGGCAGCGGACATTGCGTAGGCGAACATTAAACGAAACGAACTGCAGAGTGGTATTCGGGGGGCATCGACTATGATTCTGTAACCTAAGGCCAGGGACCACCGTTTTTGGTAGTAGCCCATTGTCAGGGCCCAAAACAAATCATTAGGTGATGTAGTTTTTTGGCTGCCAGTCTTTGGTTGCCTCTGATTTATGCGACATCAGCACGCGATATAGAACAGCTCCCAAAGGGGACCGATCTTGGGGCGGTGGTTATATATTGGTTAGATACTGGTGAGCCCACCTACGGTGCGATGAATAACAATTAGTGGCATAAATCAATGACAATCGTCCATCGGTGTGTTTGTGTTTGCGTTTGTGTGTGCCCAGGCGCATAAATAACGCAGATACATCGGTAATACGCTGCCCAGATAGCTCTCCGATCCCAGACTCTCTTCCACTTGCCAGCTTGTCTCGGGGGCTCTAATTGCTCCGCGTCAATGTTTATCCAACTGTGGGTGTTCCACACGCACTCGCTCGTTGACCGCCATACGATTCGATACTTTTCTGTCTGCCAATGTTTGCTTATTCTAATGAACCCACACGATACCCCGGTGGAGTGTACTGTGCTGTGCAGGGGGAAAAACCCCAAACTTTTTGCATTTCAAAATATTTATTTTATTTGAATTCGTAGTCTTCAATACTAGCAAACCAATTCTTAATGTTAATCGTGACATGCTAATAAACAGATCAACATTCTATGAAGTTATGAAAGAATGTTTTGATATATATTTAAATGATATATGTTTAGATATGCTTTTATAAGTATAATAAAAGAAAGTGGTGATGAAACTTATTTAAATTTTTATTTTTAATTGATTAATATGGAAATGATGAAGAGTAATGATTTGAGCACGAGCCATAAAGATTAAAATGTAGAGATAAATGTTAACTTGATATATTATATCAGCGATGGGCACGAGATCTAACGGTTTGAGCAGCAGGTCGGCCAGACCAAAAAAAAACAACAACAACCACCACCGTCTTAAAGAATGTGCGAGCAAAGCAAAAGCAAAAAGCCAATGTATTTTGTTGTTGCAAATCTCGGGACCGAGGCGAGCCGTCTGGCTGGCGCCTCCCGAAAAATATAACGGTTTGAGCAAGTGAGCAAATTGAGCCAGGGCGTGCCCATCTCTGTATTATATTATATATACCTCTTAAATACAAATGCTACTGATACCATAACATAAAACTAAAGGAAAATATGCAGTAAATCCTTTTTTAAATATTTTTCTAAATATAAAACACTTGAATTGTTTTTCATTAAATAAAAACAAAATTTGTATATATTGAAATAATTTTAATAAAACATTCTTGTGAGAAACTAAATCAATATTTAGTTATGTAACCTTATTTAATCGATTTTTTATAATTGTAGTAATTAAATATTTTTCTCAGTGCAAATTTAAATGAGATGGGGTACATTATAGAGTTACTCTATTAACGAAGAAAATTGCGGATTCCCGGGTGATGTCATGTTGATCATGTAACTCAATTTCAATTTACATGATCGATGCTCGCATGCCAACGGGTAGCTGTGAGAAAAATTGATTGAATTAAAAGATACACTCTGCGGAGGGAAGTGGTGCAGTGGTGCGAGTGGATGCAGTGCCGCATTGGTGGGCAGGTGCCGGGGGCCAAATGTGTAACTGTGCAGGCGTTCGATTTTAATCGCTTCATTTAAAATGCCGCTCGATACGCATCAGTTGGCTCCTTGGCAGCAGCAGCAGCAGCCGCAGCAGCAACTGCAACTGCAGCAGCAGCATTGCGTGCCACTTGCTGCGATCTCGTTTTGACCAAAAACACTAAAAACGGCCGACGGCTTGTGGCCAAAATCGAAACACAAATGGCCGCCGTTTGGCAGCAACTGCCACTGCCAGATTGGCTGACCATTTTCATGCTGGGGGAAAATCAAACGAAATTTTTTAATTAAATTGTTTGCCGCACTTGGCCATTTGGCTGCGGGCATATAAAAAATGTTTTCAATTTTAATTAAATGGCCTTTGGTTATCCAAGTCGGCGGATATTCACATATAACCCATCCCATGCGATCATTTCCCATCCTTCCATTCACAGCAGCAGCAGCAGCACACGTGTGCCGTAAATCAAATCCCTAATGATGCATTTAGCGCATGAAATATGCGAATGCAGCCACTCCGGGTCACTAACTGCGGCTAATTTACGGGCACACACACATACTGCATGGTACCTGTAGCTTATGGCCTATCAAAGTCAAGGTGGTTATTAAATATGTGCACTTCCCACCCCCCTTCCCCCTGCAGCACTTGTATTTACACGCGCACTTTTTGTAATTCTCACAGTCGGCCACACTCACACACTCGCCCACAAATCACAAATGAACACCCATACAGGCGCACATATCATACTAATGATGCGAAATGACTTTAACGGCTTTTTCTGCTTTTTATGCTGCAGGTGTCTTCACTTGAGGGGTATGTCCAACTGCATAAAAAGAATCTTTGAGGGGCATGAAAGAGGCACTTAAAAACGTTGTAAATAAATAAATCATCGGATAAAATTAAAATTTTAGAAAAATAAATAATGTAAAATTAAAACATAAAAAGAAATTTAAGAAAGCAGGAAAAATTTAAATCAGTAGGATTAAAAAAAATTAAAAAGGTATTGGTCTCACGCATTCTCGCTTTAAAAATTGGTTAATGTTAAATTAAGATTTCAAGTGGAGTAAATATAAAAATGATTTTAATGACGTCTGGATGTTTAAAAGCCGTTTAAGAACCGCATTAGTTTATTTTATTAATTTATAACCTGTAAAATACAAGGTAAAAGCACAATTTTTAAAAACGAAAATTTAGGATGAGATAAATTGATGTCCTCTAGGTTGAAAATTATTATTTCATTAAGACAGCGACTACAGGGTATCCTCTTTGCAAACCCTTTATTAACAAGTTAACACCAGCCTTACTAACAACTACAACAAGGCCAGCACCGACAGGCAATGGCCTGAGCAATGAGCTGGTGTTGGTATCAATGGTCTCGGCTATTGGCAACATTGTTAGCGTTAAGGGGTAAGTAGTGGATAAGGGGGCAGGGGAGGGGATGATCAATGGCCAACTGGTTCTGTGCTCTCTCCCGCAATTGCAGACAGCAAATGCAGACATCGACGCTTTTTTCTATGAAATAAAGGTCAAATGAGCCAACAAGACAGTCGACAGCCACAAAAACAGCAACAAGTGTTTTTTTTTTTTTTTTTTTTTGGTTTTTGTGCACTGTCGTCTGCAATGTCTTGCCGTAAAAATAAAGATTTATTGTATAAAGATTCTCAAGTGTTTTTATTCCTTTTGTATTGCTGCTGCTTTGGCCTGACATTTGTTCAACTTATTTGGTATTTTTGACTGTTCGTGGCAAAAACGATTTCGTTACTTTAATTACGTGTGCAAAATGTTGCTGCTTAATTAAGCCGTGTCTAGGGAATTCTCGGTTCGGTTAAAAAGGTGAAATTGGAATTGGAGCATTTATTGTACATTGTGTATTGCCAATCGCTGGCACTCATTCAACTCAAAACACACCCAAAAGAAAGCTGACCTCTGCTCATTTCCGCCATGGACAGCACATTCCATTTCAGAGCATTTCTCTATTTCGATTTCATTCACAGAAGTGCGGCGGGTTGTGGCCAGGGAATCTTAATTCGAATCGTTTAGCAACGGAAGCAACGAGTTGCCAGCCAACAGCTAACAGCCAAATCTTTTCTGCTCCACTTAAACATTTGCAACAACACAGTCACAGTCACAGCCACAGAGACAGAGTCAGAGTCAGCCGCAAAATAAAAAAATTAATCAAAACAAACAATGAAGAAACGGTCAAAAGCAAATAAAAATTGGGTCCAAGAGCGAGAGACTTTTCTTGTGTTTGCCCCGGGGCGATTTTCGGCAATTTGAATGATTCAAAAGAGGAGCAGCACCATTTCGCCTTGTAATCTCGTTGGGGTGGCCCAGAAAGTAGAACAATCCATTGAACCCGCATAAGGCCCGAAAGTCCGAAAGAAACCAAGCGAACCAAATATTCAGCTATGAAAAGGCCAATTAATATGAAACTCGTTTCGATGGAATGCCGGGGCCTTATTATTACACTTATTTTCTGTATTTCTGTATTTCTTCCTCGCCTCGTATTGTGTATTTGCACTTGAGCATTACTCATACGCACGGTTAGCCGGGTTAAACACATTTTTTTTTGCAGGCAGTGTGCTGCCCTCGGTGCTCGGTGCTCGGTGGTGGTGGCTTATGGTCAGGTAGAAGCCACCAAAGCCACAAATGCCACACGTTACGCATACGCCAGGTAGGCCCGACTTTGTCTGTGTGTTTGCTTACATTTTGTCGTGGTCGTGATTGATATGCGCTCGCACAATATGATCGATCTCTTTTCTTCATCATCAATTACAGTTTGCGCAGCTTTTGGCCCGCGCCGATACCCATTGTCCGCCGGCTCTCGACCGTTGTTGGTTTTATAATCACTTTTTTTTCCCCCCAATAATAATAGCTGGTGTTGTCTTAGCCGTTTTTCTTTGGCCCGGCATTTGTGGGTTAACTGCATATTAGACGCTGCTTGCCGGGCCACACACAGTCATGTGATTAGCTCCCTCGTGGCACCCAGTGAGTCATTTTGGCTGCCCAAGAAAAGTTTGAAAAAGACCTGATAATTGCAAGCCTTTTTATGCAAATATTTTCTATTGAGAAAATACTGCAGATCCCCAAAACTATCGGTCCGCCTCTCGTTTCGATTTTGTCAAAGCTGTCAGGGAAATTTGCATAAATGATAACTTTATCGAACTGAGCCAATGAGTTGGATAGTTTGGCGCTGGGGGCGTGGCCAGTGATTCGGTGAGTGACTGGCCTACGTGCGTGTCACCTGCGTGTCTGTCGCTGTCTCTCTCTGGCTCTGGGCCTGTAAAAATTAACATGTCACTCCGCACAGGTGGAGACTCGCTTAGCATGCCATCCAGGTGGGTTTTATGCAGCCGGCAGAGGCGTGGCAAAGATGTGATGCAATGCAGCGGGCTCGAAAATATTTCCAATATATCTTTGAATGAATAAATTCCCTATAAAATTTTAACCCTTTATAATAGAAATTTTTTTTGCATGGAAAATAATTGAATTCATGAGAAACCTAAACTATTTTAATTAAAATTTTATTGGAGCCAAAATATAATTGCAGAAAATGTTAAATGCACTCCGAAAATTACCTTCGAAATGTAGCAAATTTGATGTTACAAAAAATGCTGAAGACTTTCTTTTACAAAAATATTCAGTTCAAGGATTTAGCTTAAAACATGATTTATTCATTTTATTTATGAATTTTTTTATAGAATGTTGTTTTTAAGATTTTCAAAGTTTCATACTTTATGGAACCTTAGTTATTATATAATACGCTCATTCTTAGTACAAGTCACCGGCTGGCAATCGTTGGTCCGATCTACAAGTGAACCCAGCCTTTTCCTGTCGTTCGTCGTTTGTCATCCCCCCGCTCGATATTGTTTCGAATCAAGGCAATGTTCGGGGCCTAAACAAGCGCTTAAACAACGACAGCTATGGCTAAAACCCAACGGCCAGCCTAACAGCCGACTGTGGACTACACGAAGTGCCAAATTTATATAACCATTAGATACGGCTGCTCTACTCTACCCTCGCCCCATTTGCATGGGGCTGAGAGGCTGAGAGGCTGCGGCTGACATCGCAACATTTTGTTGCAGCGGCTACCAATTCCGCAGATCGGGCCAGAGAGTCCGTCCACTTAGTCGCAGCTCGTTTGGGCCACGTCTTTGGCTCGGGCTCAATCTGTGGCAGCCACTAAGCCACTGCAGGTTGTTCTTGTTGCTGTGCTGGTTGTCGGCTGTTGGCCGATGGTTGTTGGTTGTCATGTACGAAAATTGTAGCGCGCATTGCTGCAGGAAATAGTTCAAACATATCAATTTTATTTTTATTTATGCTAATAAACCGTTAGGCCGCCCGAGTGAATTATTGGCCATATACATAAACTAAAAAAAATTCAAAATAGAAAAAGACGCACACTCCCGATCCCGAACGTAGCAAAAAGCCACGACCCGGCGGCACATGTCGAATCTCAGTATGTGCGCCTCGATCTCGGGTGAAATCTCATGTGCACATGCACTTTGATTAATCAAATCAAATTAACGCCGCATTCCCACACAAATCAATGCAATTTGCGGTGCAGCCGGCTGCCAAAGAGCCAATTGACATCGGAATCGACTTTGGCTTTGCTATATTTACTATATATTTTTTGGTGCTGGCGAAAGTGTTGAGAGCACAACACCCACCCAAAATGGCAGCCGTGCCCATTTCGACGCCTTGTGGGCGGGTGGTGCCGGTGGTTATGGTGGTTATGTTATAGTGGTGCTATTGGTGATGGTGGTGCTGGTGATTTTTGGCGCGTTGATGGGCGAGGCTTGCATGCAAAACAAGTGCGATCCAATACAAACATTGCTGCAATTCAAAGTTACAAGATAACTGCACACACTTGCTTTAATAAATCAAAAAGAGCCTAGAGATAAGGCTCTAAAAATGCAAGAAAATATTTTTAAATAAATTTATAATTTCATAGAACTTAAATTTCTTAAACTCCCAACTGTAAGGAGAAAAATCCGCTTCGCGAGGAATAATTTTTACATTTTTTTTTGAACCTATAAATAAAAAAATGAATTTTTTGGTGTGCGTACTTCCCATGTTTTTATAAATTTAACAGTTTTTATTTTAAGAAACACCAGGCAGTTTCCACCAATTGACAGAACCTCCCAAATAAAAGAGTGTGACAAAGCGGATCGAGTTGGAGTTTAGCTGACATTTTCGGTTTTCCAGCTGCAGACTCTTAAGGCGAAGTGACAAACGATAGACAGGACTGTGGCCAACCGAAAAAAAACCCCAACTGAAACTGAAAAAGTGGACTCCGACCATGTTGTCTGTGCCATTTTTGGGCAACCCCCGACGTCATTATTTGCCGGCCTGCGAGTACACATAATTAAAATTGACTCAAGTGTCGCTGCTGTCGTCACACCCAGTTGGAAATGTTCTGGCTCAGATGGGGATTGGGTATTGGGGATTGGGGTGGAGGAAGCTGGCTGCATAAATTTCAATTGGCAATTGACAGCGGTTTGTTGTTGCCACAAATCTCTGTCAGCTGCATAGTAAAATGAATGTTTATTGTTCGGTAAGTGCCGCAGCCCCGCTGGCAGGCTAACACAAAAAAAAAGTCACATTTAATGCATGGGCCGCAATTTATAGGAGCCATTTTCGGCCATTTGATTGAAAGACCCGCAATGGGCGTTCACCCATTGCCAAAGTGCTCAAATATGTGTGTGTTTTTGTGTTTGTGCCGAGATTTCGCGTATTTTCGCCTATTAATTTACAACTTTTGAAGCCATCGCCTTTGCAGTAGCAAACAATTTGCCATGGCCAAAAATGGCAGGCAGCTGAAAAATTTCGCATTTCGCATTTAGCTCTTTGTGTATCTTTTGCATAATTTCCTTCTCTTTGCTTGGAATGGCGCATGCCATGGACCCAGCCAACAAAAAGTGAAACTTTCATAATTACTTGAGAATTTCTGGCAAGCAGTATCGCATAGCCACTAACTCTCTTTATTTTTCCTTAGCTTATTTGTTGCTGCTTTCTGGCCAATTAGCAGAGCCCCCGGGCCGGTGGCTAACGGTAGCCTCCAGCTGGAACTCCAACTGATACTCCGACTGAAACTCCAGCTCCTGGCTTTTTGCTGGTGGTCCCCACGACTGTTTGCCGTACGCATTAACGCCGCTTAGGCCCAAAAGACAAACGGCCAACAGCAAACAGCTAACAACAAGCGGGCAAACAAAGCGACAAACTGGCCAAGAAGCCAGGGGACAGCTGTCCACAGCTGGTGACCAGCTATTAGCCAGGGGCTATCTCGCGGATCGGCTCTTGTTGACTCTGGCCAAAGATCTATTGCCTGCACAGGGAAAAACTGTCGTTAAATGAGTGTCGTTGCAAAATGATTTGTGTTAAAATAATATTTTCCCACCCACAACCTTTTTAATTTGATTCTGTCACTACTAAATTTATTGATTTGAGTGCTGTTAAAACTGCACTTAATTTACCGGAAATTGTTTTGTTCAACCATTAAATATATTTTATTTTAACTGAACTCTTGTTCCCATTAACATACATTCACACCATAAGATTTATGCTTCATAAATTCTGTTTTTAAAATCTAAATGCAATTTTGGACATTTAGATTTATGGTGAACCTATGACTTTAATAGAGTCAAACTCATAGTGGATGCTTTATCTTATAAATTGTTTTAAAGTTAACGTGTAAAAGAAACAATGACATTAAATAAAAAATATATATTAATATTATATCTAGTAGGTAAAATAATATCCAAAATTAAACACTGAACTGTTTTTAATTTTACTTGTACACTTTTAGGTACTTTATAAAAATGTGACGCACATACCAAAATATTAAACGCTTTTTTCTTATCTTTACTTGTTAACGTGATTAAAAAGAATGCATATTAGGTTGATAATTTTATTTAATAATTGTCTTATTAATAATTATTTTTATTACCTAACAATAACTTGCATCTGTATTTTTGGTTAAATTTTAATTAAAGAAGATTTTACATAGTAAATACGACTTGTTTTTGTCCGTGTAGCCAGTACAGGGTATTCGAGCCTCGACTTGGTCCGGCTCAGACTGTTTGCCCAATGCCAATGTGGCATTTAAAACTAATACGAGCGAGACAACAGCGCCTGTGTTGGCTTGGCTGCCACCAATTTGGTATTGAAAACAGTCAACAGACTGCTTGGCGGCAGTGGCTGCTGTCTGCTAGCAGCTAGCAGCTTTTGGCCCAGACATCACAGACAGAGCCAGGCTCAAAGTCAAAGTTAGTTGTTTGCACTGGGCAAGCAATCTCGCAAGACTCGACTCGGAAGCAACTTGGAAGTGGGAACATTCTTGAATGTGTCAGGGGTGCAACCGAACATATAAAAGGCTGTCTCTCTGCGACTGGCGACTGGCAGGGTATTTATTTATGCACACACTCACTCCTCCTCCTGATTTAAATTACAGGTGAGTGCATTTCGAGTGCATTTCGAGCGCATCGCATCGCTCAGCCCACATGTGGTCCACTCGCAAAACGTTTTGGCTTTCCCAACTGTTTATCTGCATGAGCGCGTTACCATTTTCATTTCCATTTACATTTTCGCACAGAGTGGAGTGGCGCACCTGTCCGCATCGCTGGCTTATTTATATTCGCATTTTGCTCGACCATATTTTCGTTTTGCAAATTAATTTCAGCGCCTGTGTGCCTTCATTAGTTAGTTAGGCGCTGTGGTGAAAATCTCTGGGAAAATCAGCCGTATCAGCGATCCTCGCACCATGATCTCCTTGTCAGATGACGACTCGTTTTCGCTTTTGCTTCGGCTTTAGCAGACTCCGCGGAGTGGAGTGGAGTGGAGTTTGCCAAATGTGACGTCTAATGAAGCATGAGCTCTGGGCCCAGTTGTCGTCGAGTTGGCTATCTATCGGTGGACTCTGCTAGCCAACCGGTTAGCGGATTTGAAAATCTGGTAGTCATAAGGCGATGCAGCCTTGATAGCCGGCCAGCGGATACAAATGTGAGATAACTGGCCGCAGATCCGATGACAGCGAGAGAAAACACAGGTAGCCACTGGGAGGCGAACGCAATGCCACCGATGACAGCCAAATGCCCGAGAATCTATGGAGCCATGAAGATCCATGGGATTCAGTGGGAATCAGCACGAAAAGAAAATACCTAATAGTATTGAGTTAATACTCGTTTTACTGAGCGAAAAGGAACTAAGTTCAGGCCTAATATTTCATTAATTAAGTTTGAAGAATGGTGAATACATAAGAAATCTTAAAACGAATTACATATTTAAGAAATAAGGTTAGGTGAATTTTCGAGAATGAATCACTTTTAACTTGAGACATAGTATTTAATTCTATGAATTGTTTTAAATGGTATACAGTTTATATGTATTATATATAGTCAAGCATTTTATGTAACGATGTCCTTTTTTTTTTATTTTAACTAATTTTAGTATGCATTTCGATATATGTATTTAAACTAGAAGTTTAGCTCTCATCTCTTTTAAAAGTCAGTGTATTGAAATAAATAAATGGTTTTACCAAGATAAAGTCATTGTAATCGAATAAAACATTTTTCTGTGTGTGTAAAAAACAGGAAATTGATAGTGCTTATGCCTAGATCTCGGATTTGGATTCAATTTGGGTCTTCTCACTCTCTCCAGTCGCCAGTCGTCTGCAATGGCCAGTGAGCATATACATAATTCCCATTCGCAATCGCTAACAAGCAATTATACGTACTTAATAGCTGAATCCTAACGATTTCCTCCATTAACAGGAATCGCATTCGGCCAACCTGCCTTAATTTACAGCATGCAAAATGAAATGGAAGTAGAACCGCTGCACCACTGCACCACCACTGTATGGTAGAAACCACCATCAAACACAACCACCGAAGAATGGTCGCCTGCTGTGCACAGGCAATTTATTGTGTGTTTGTTTTAAGCGCACATATGAGTCCGCTTCGAGTACGAGTACGAGTACGAGTATCTCACAGATACACAACGAACGGTGCCTGCAACTGCAAATGTGAGAAAAACACAATTAGCTTTTGGCGGCGGACCACCTGCTGCTCCTTAGCTCGCCACGAAATCCGAAATATGAAAAGCCCCCGACTTTCCACGGAGACGGAGGAAAAAAAAAAGGGAGAGAAAACTAATTGCACATAGATGTTGACCGCTGCACAATTTACTATATTTAAATTTTCCACAACAAAAGCGGGCCGGCAAGTTTAAGGTCAGCTTATCGTATCGTGTGATATGCAAGTGGCCCGACTTGACCATATAGTAGAACCCGGTCTCAGAGCCAGGGGTTTAATAAAACAGCATGCAGATATAAAATATGTACACTAACACACAGGCCAACAATGGCCATAAAGCTAACCACAACCACACAAACAGAAACGTTAAATTGAAACTAATCGAGTTTCGGCCAAAAGGCAGCTGCCATAAACACAACAAATAAAAATAAGTCAGATTCTGAGCACAGTTTGCAGAGCTTGCGATTGTAATAAAAATCACTTTGAATATGGCATAGGTGTGGTCCTAATTACCGATATTAAAGCGGATCTATTTCATCTGGTCGCGGGGTCTTGGCTGCGATTCAATTTGATTTGCCACGCGCGGACGGGGAAATCAATATGCTGGAGCCATGGGCTTTGTTTGCAGTTGCAGATGCTAATAGCATCAAATGTCAGTAATTTCACTGGGCCACAAGAAGGAAAATGAGGAGCGCCCTGGTCTGGACCCAAAAGGTCTTACCGGTTTACTGGGTAACCAGATGACCAAGCCCTTGTTTTAATTAAATGGGTAGGATAAAACCCAATACACTTAAGCGGGACTTATATAGTAGTACTTGTAAAAGAAGCTGTGCGAAGCAGGAAGTGGTGGCTTAGTTTGCTTAGTTGCCTACTTTCGTTGTATCAATTTCACTGGGCCAAGCAGCTGTGCTTTTGGCCCATCAGTGTCAGGCTGTCAGTCAGTCCGCTATTCACTCGGCCAGTCAGTCAATCTGACTGTCAAAACGCACGCCCATTCACGAAACCAGCCACACGGCCTCAGAGCCACAGAGCCACATTAAAGGCTCAATTATGGCCCACTTAATGAACTCATCACTCGGACAGCGCATCAAACAATAACTGCAGACTGTCAAAACAGTCCAAATCAAATTGGAGCAGCTCCAAGATACTCCAAGATAGGTACGTGGTTTCTATGGAGGCGTGGGCGGGACTTGAGCTCGTCACATTCCCGAAACACTGGCTTTAACGAAAGCAATTAACAATTACAATGAGCACTAGCATCTGGCCGGAATGGAGTACCTGCCCCAACAGCCATTAGCTAAGGCGACACTAATCCAGCCATCGAAACTGCTTTCCAATGGCCATCGATCGCTCAATTCAAATTGGGGATTTTACCGTTTTATTTTTCTAAGAAATATTATTGATTGACAATAATAGGTACTTTGGCTTGCAATTATAAATTTCTGTCTTTTTTTTTTGGAAGTTGGTGATTATGAAATTTGGAATCGCAAAAATATTATTTCCTATTCTTCTTATTCAATTAAATCAAAAAAATAAGTTTAAATGTGATTTATTTGTTGAGTTTTGGTATATGTTAGTTATGTAAGTTAGTTTGAATTTATTTATTTTTAATTTAAACATAATAAAACATTTTATTTGAAATATAAATCAATCAATGATCGACTTATAATTTAGTAAAAAAAAAACATTTTGGTTTGGTTATCTTAAAAAGATTTTAACTAAACTTAATAAAAAAAATATACATATATATAACGTAAACTTCCTGGGAGTTTGTGTGAAATGTGAGACCTAAGAATTTATTACCACACTTCCTCTTCCCCGGTTCCCAGTCCAGTGCAGTCCAGTCCGGTCCATTCTCACCTTGATCTTGATGCCTGACTCGGTGCACCGAGACGGAGCACACCCATATTCCCGATCGACAGCAGTACTACTACTACGTATATCTACGCCCGAGTGCATGGCATTAGCCGTGTTATCTGGTGCACAAAGCACATATGGATTTACCGTTTTAGGCATTCAGTCTAATTGATTGTTTGCAGTTGCTGGCCGCCACCTACTGACCTTCACATTGAGCGGTGGCAGTGGCAGTATCCGCAAGTCGATCGCTTGGATCGGATCGGATTGGATCGGATCGGCAGACAGCCGGACAAACGTCTCGGCGTCTAGCTCGTGCGCTATAACTATGGCCATATAGCTCTCGTATCGCTTGGGTAAAAAAAATATATAAATATATACAAAAAAGAGATCCGATACGACCACACAATGGGCGCGTTAGATCGCTAATCGATTTGCTGCTCATTCGATTTTATTACGTATTCAAATTGGTGCAATTACCACTTGGAACTCGTATGGCATAAAAGTGGGTGTGGCAGCCCCAGCATCGTTTTTGCCTTTTTTGCTAAATTGTCTTGTGATAATTATAAATGCTGTTACAAAGTATACACGACCATAGTTTCTTTTTAGCCACTGTACTGTGGGACAAAAATAGGGTTTCTTGGAATAACAATCAAATTATAGTTTCTGTCAAACAATGATTGGATATTTACCAATTCACTTGATAAAAAGCCATTAGAACTATGTATTATATACAAAAATTCATTTGTCAAAGGTAATGTTATATTTAATTTACTTATTTGATATATTTTGTCACTTACTTATATTATATATATTTATTGAGGTTTTACATTAAAGGTTAGACGTACAGACACATTTTAATATAACGATAAAATTTTTAGATTTTCACTTACTTCAACTAAATTTTATTTTGAAATCAAGCCTGAATGCTGAAATTATGCTCTGTTCTTTATCCAAAAGATTTCCACTTAAAAAAGAAAAGTATTCTGTGCTCTTACAGAACTATTTAAATAATTATAAGATTTTTTAAAATAAATCAAGGTAAAATAAATCAAGGTAAATCAAGATCTCTGATTATATGGCTTTTCTCCTGTTTTGCCCATTGTACATTGAAACTGTTGTTATGTGCAATTGAAATTTCTCCCGAGCTTGAATTACGTGCCGGATTTGGAGTGCGACATCAACCAGCGACCAGCAAATAGCAAATAGCAACCTGCAACCTGCAGCGGATCGCTGTCGAGGGTAACCCGAGACCTTCTTTCACAACGATTTTCGTTCAGTTATTGCCAGGCAGTGCAGCAGAGAGCCTGGTATGCAGATATTTGCAACCATCGGCATGGAGCGACCGCAGTGGCCAAACACTTGCTGCCTGGTTGGCTTTGGACACCGACTTGGACCCCGACTCCGACTCCGCTGAAGACCGAAGACCGAAGACCACGTCTTGTTGCCAATCACTCAATCAAAACGTCACTTGGCGTGGCAGTTTTGCGTGGCGTTTGTTGGAAAATTGAAATAGAAACGTCAGAATTTCTGCTCTAATTATAAGGCGGTATGTTTTACGTACTAGCCAAGTTTCTTGACTCCTCGACTGTCTGCGCTTTTTTCTTCAATGAATGTATCTTTTTTTGCTGTGTTTTGTTTTACAGTCTGCGCTTTGGCTTCCATCCGTCTGCGGCCGTATCTGTATCTATATCTATATATCTGTATCTGTCTATCTGTCTACCTGTATCTCTGTGTCCGTATCTGTGTCTCTGTTGCAAGAGAGATTATGCTTTGATGCACTCACGTTAAGCTCACTTTACAGTTACAATTATTGTTTAATATCGTGTGGCCGCCGAAGACCCTAGAGACTTGGCCGGCATTCGCAACACTTGCCGCACTTTGTGGCAACTCGAGTCGCTGGCTCCACTCGGTTTTGAGTTTGCAATTATTGTGCATTAATTGCGGGTGGGACAACGTGGCTCAGATGTCTCCCAGTCCGGCTGCACTGCACCCACTGGCCAGCAGCACCCACAGTTGCCCAATCGCTCAGCACGCAAAACTGCAATCGTTTCTCGTATTTTTTGGTGCCTTTTTTTTTTCCGCTCGGAACACAAAACGCAAATTGTTTTAGATTGCCCAAAGCGGCGAATTATTTGCAGTATGTTGCCACGTTTTGTGTCGCTGCTGATTATATAAATCGGTCCACCGTTCCGCCCCCCTGTCCCACACTCTGCACTCTAATGCACGACACGTCGGTGGCAGCCGCTGGTCAATTGTCTGCCGCACATTTCCTGGGCACGTGATTGTTGTCAGGTGGAAGCTGCCACAGCCCCTCCTGCCCCAATCCAACGGATTGTTAGCGGGCCATTTAACATGTGAACATGCGCTTTCTGGCCACTTGGAGCTGAAACTCCTGATTCTGTACATTTGTAACAATTGTAACCTCATTTTAAAGGGGTTTGTGAGCTTAAGGAATTGTTTTTTCTCTAACAGGTTCCATAGAGAAGGAAGAGTCATAAACAAAAGTTACTAAACTTTATTAACTTCCTTTTTAAAGTTACAAATACCGATTGAAATTTCATAGTTTACTGTTTTGTAAACATTTTTATATTTGTTACATTGCAAAATATACGACTTTAACGTACTTGCAAATTTAACTTATTCTCACACAAGTTACTCAGCTTCAAATGCCAGTTTGAAAATATGTGTTCATAGTTATTTAGTACATAAACAGTTGTGTAAGAACGTGTCCTTTAAGCTGTTTTAAAAGTTAAGCTAGAACACGTAAAAATCAATTCCCTTGGGCAACAATTGTATTCGAAATGCATGCAGTTTTTCACCCAAAAACAATTGACGTTAAATTTTTCTTTATTCTGCCAAAACCAAAACTGATTAAACATGCATCAAATCAACTACCGGCATCAAGCAGACACAAAAATCAGCGTTTTGCGCCGCTGCTGTTGCACTTGCAGTGGCAAATGTTGCCGCTGGCCATTGCTGTTGCAGGTTGCTGCTGCTGCTGCTGCTGCAGTTGCCGCTGGTTAAAATCAAAAAAATTTTGCGCGCTTTGCAAGCGTGTCAAAAAATTGGTCATTGTTTGTAATTATGAAAATTGCTTAATTGTTGCCTAACCCCAGTGGCAGCAGCAACAATTGCAGTTGCTAATGCGGCAGGCAAAAAAATTTGGACAGACATTTTTTGCCTCTACTCAGTTTTTTTTTTTTGCTGTTGGCATCTGCCTAAGTGGCAGAGCTTAATTGTTAATCACTGCTGTTATAGTTCCAGCGGCTGGTGCTAAATTTTATTGCTAAATTATTAATTGCAATAATATTTAGTTGCAATCTATTTCTTGGATCTATGTGTTTTTAATTTTCGGTTTCGGTTCGGGGCAAACTGCTGCGCCCAGTTTGTTATTTTTGTTTTTTTGTGTTTTGGTCTCCATTTATGGCCGCTTGACTAAGCAAATTTATATAGTAAGCACCTACATGGGGCATGTGTTTCTAGCCCAGTTTCTTGTTGTTTTACGGCCAAGTCAAACCAACAAACGGAGCGAGAAAAATGAAGAAAAAATCGGTTTTTAATTATTATTATTGTTTTTGTTATTGCGGCCCGCTACCGAAGCTATTTCCGAGGAATGGCCCGTTCGTAATGAGCAATTCCAGCTGAAATTCTTGCTGCTGCTGCTTTTGGCCTGCAATTAAACGTTACTCATACGACCCTGTGGCCGCCCGCAAATTAAGCCAAATTAAGGCGGCTTATTAAGTTAGCTGGTTCAGTAAAACAGGTAATTGGTAATTAAAATGCCCGCTCGCAGTTTGTCATATGATTTATAATAAGTTTTGCATAGATTTATTGACTTACTTTGGAGCAGGAAGAATGTGTGCGCACTGCGCACTGCGCACTGCGCAGGAAATGCCAGCGAGTAGTAGAGCACTGCAAATAGTTTCAAGCGAAGCAACATCAAAGCGTTATAATTAATACAAATCAGCACACTTAACATATAAGTACATATAAGTGTAAGTATCCCCCTCCTCCCTGTCCAAGGAGACAAAAACAGAGTCTGTTCAGTTTAGTTTAGCGTTTGGCACGCCCGGCACGCAGAGCAATTTTAATTAGACATAAACGACGAGCCACATTTAATATGGGTCGAAACAGGGGACACGGGGACACGGGGACATGGGGCGGTGCTGTTGCGGCCGAAAGTGTTTAGTTGGCCAATTACATAAAATAAGGAGCAGCTTCCACAGTCCACAGCCAACGGTCTGCCATGTAGCGTTACTCCGTTTTCTCTCTTTATGCAACGCTCGACTCGAATTAACATGTTCCACGGGCGAAGCCAACGCACAAGTCGCTGTCATCACATAGATACAGCTCTTGTGTGCGAGTGTGTGAGTGTGAGTATGTGCTGCAGACACACAGGTACACCGATACACCTTGCCTTGCTCTGATTTCATCGGGCGACAAGAGCAAATGCTGCTGGTGCAACAGGTGCCTGAAAACGCCCATTGCGTGTGTGTTGTCTTGAGTTTTGTGGCGGCTAGAAAAGTCAAGTCCCCCCAGGTCTCCCAAGTCCCCCAGATAAGCACCAGGCTAGCTGGAGGATGGAGGCTGAACACTGGATGTGGATGTGGATGGCCAGTGCGTGAGCTGGCCCACAGCAGGGGCGTTTCAGAGAGGGGGGCTCGTGGGAACGGCCTGTGGATCGCACAATTGCATAACAGGGAAAATGAAACAAGCCTTTATAGACTATTTCCCAGTCTCTTTTGTATAAAAAAAATTTGTTTGTACCCCCCGAAATGTTAAGATAAGCAAACAAACATAACAAACCAATGGGGTGATAGCAAACATTTTCAAAGCCCTTTCCTTAAGTATGGTTTTATGGAGGAAATTTCTGGCTCTTTAAATAATAAGTATAATAAGTGGTTAGTAAAAATTGTTCTATTATGAACAAATCTTAAATGAGATAAGCTAGGTTTTATTCTAATTCAGTAAATGGAAACCTTAACTCTTATTGATTTTTGGGATCACACTAAGATGCTTCACTTTACTGACTTTGAGAGCCTGATATTGTAACATAAGGCTAACATATAAAACAAGTCAGTAAGAAAACCAATAAACCCCTTTTACCACGCCCCTGCATTGGCCAACTGCCACTGGTGGCGCCAAAAAGAAGCGTCAGCGACAACGATGCTGGCCAAATGGCTTTTGCCATATAAATGTCTTCATTGCGTATGAGTGATGAGGCAGCCTTGGCCATGGAGTGCCCCCTCTAAGCCCCCCCTTACAAAACTCTGCCACACGCAGCTTGCGAGACGCCTGTTGACGCATTTGGGTGTTGATTTTTAATTTATGCGCTTTTAATGTGCGAGAAAACATGCATTTAAAGTGAATTTATTATGAACAAAAGTGAGGCATGAGAGCGGGGAGGCTTCGCTTCCGACGACGGGGAGAGGTCAGAAGTGTTTGGGGATATTGCCCAACATGATCTGTATGCCAACATCCTGCGGAAGGGAGCAGGGGGGCAGCAGGAGGGGGCAGCTGACTGACTGACTTACGTTGCAACACTTTGGCACGCATGCGCGGCATTTTAATGCGCAAAGTGCGCTGCCAACAACGAAACACGCAGCACGCCCACTTTTTGCGAATACCTGTGAATACCTGTGAAAAACACACACACACACACACACACACAGTGCAGTCACTCACACACTAAGACATTAAGACTGGGTCTCGGAGATTTATTATTGTATAATGCGCCGTACGCAGTTTTATTTATTGCTCTGCACGCCAAAAACTTTAAAATCAATTGAAAAGCTATAAAAACGTTCGTTTATTTTTTATTGTTGTCGTTACTTGTGGATTTTGTTAAGTATTTCAACATTTCTTGCAGCCTGCTCTGCTCCAAATTGCCAAAATGGTATTGCGTGGTTTTTTTTGTGTCTTTTTTAACATTTTCCTTATGGGTTTCCCAATGGGTGGGGTCCCTGTCTTTAAAAGTGAGTTGGTAAGGTGCTTACATTTCTTACCAATGCTAGGAGAAATCGATTAGGTTTTTTAGTGAATGAATCTTTGTCTGAGGGGCTTCGAAACAGTAAAAGGCAGCATTTCATTCATGACTTCTGTTCGATCGACTTCATTCACGATTTCTCCCCAAGCCCACGCAAGTCACCTGATAGTAATCGTATGCAGATCCTCTTGTAGATGACAAGCCGAGAACAAGTCTCAGCTAATGCCTAATCCCCTGACAATACATAAGTCGGTTCACGAGTTTTTTGTCCTTTTGTGGGACAGTCTTCGCACAGCATTAACACGGTTTCCTTTAGACGAGAAGCGGAAATTGCTTTTTGGCAACTTCTTTGACAGGGGGGCTTACGTTTTACGATCATTTATTGATATTTTGGCTTATAGAGGCCCTCCTCTAAAGTAAAGTGTCAACACTTTTTCAAAGCTAACAGCCATTAGCCGGGCCTAAACGATGGGGCCATAAAACGCTGACCGCCGGATCGTAAACCACCCAAAAGGTGGCACAAAGTGTAAAGTCATAATTGTATGGGATGGTACCACTGACTGACTGACGTATGTATGTATGGCTCAGCATAAAAACCATTCACTTTTTGTTAGCTTTTTTCAGAGGGCCCAAACACTCAGCGGCCATAAATAGATATAAATAAATGTGATTAACGCATCTCTTAACGCATCGAAAGCAATGCAAACCCGGCTCAAGCACTTTTTGTGCTCGTTTATTTCTTGTTTATTGGTATTGGCCATTGTTATTGTGCTTTTTCGCTTGTTAAGTGGCCGGCTGCTGCTGCTGCTGGCTCATGAATTGTGGATAACTGTCAGGTGTATGACGAATAACTTGTCCATCGGCTGATTGATTTGCATGCGCATGCGATGTCGATATCCCCATCGACATCAGCATCGACTTCGACTTCAAGTGGCTTAATTTATGCAAATGCGCCACTTACACACAGTTGTTCTCTACCAAACTGCATTTACCCCGATTTCTGCATCACAATGGAATCACAATGGTATATATATATCTCAACCGATCTCTGGCAATTAGGCCCCACTATATACGCCCTCTGACATCCACTGCGACATGTTGGGCGTGCTCACTTTTTGTTTTGTTTGGCATTTGACGTCTCCTATTTGCATAAACGACACCTCCAAATGTTTTGGGGCTGAACCGAACAATCCACGCATGAATGGAAACCCAATTGTGTGTGGGGTCTCCTTTGAGCCGGGTGATTTATGCCTGGGAGCCTGGGATCTGGCTGCATTTGCTTCGCTTTGCATACATGGGAAATTTATGAAGGTGGGAAACCCCAGGCTGGACCAATCTTAAAGCCATAAAACGCATAATTCAATTAAGGAGAAAATATAGCTGACAATGGGAACCGGAACGGGTGTTCATTTTGAGTGAAAAGGAAATGGGAGTAGGTGAAATAAATAATGAAAAGGTTTAAAAAGATGGAATTACCTACAGAAAATTTTTAAACAGAGTTTTTAAAAAGTTCTGCATCAAGTTCAAAACTGTTTTAATTTACCAACAAATGTACAACCAAATTTAACTTTTTGTTGTGTTTTTTTATTATTTTTCAAGGGGCTTGGTTAATACGATTTCTGTTTAATTAACATATTTATGTTTTTAACACAACTAAAACATATTGTTTACTATCAAAAATGCAAGCTGAATATGAATCGATTTCAAATTAATGAACTTTACCAAGTGATTGAGTTAAAAATATATTGAAAACTATTTTACCAATCCCAATATTTGCTCTATATTAATAATTTAGTTTGGCTCAGGCACCGCGGAAGCCATATTTTTTTGGACCAAGGACATGGCTCGCACGGCGAATTAACGGTTAATAAAGCAATCAGCAATTGGCCTGCAAATCAAATTGGCAGCAGCAGTGCTAAAATCCAGCAAAATGCGCTAAATTAACTAATTTTTGTTTAGGCAATGGCAGTAAAAACACAGCTCCAGCCGAGAGTGGGAAAATAAATTTGTTGCGCTAACAATGGCAAGACCTAAAACATAAAAAAAAAAAACAAAGCTGCAATGACTGCAGATTGTGGTACTGAGTCGCGTCGTTTTGGCCGCGTTTTGTGGGCGCAGCCGGGCTTTTGAGTTTCAGTTTGAGTTTGAGTTTGAGTTTGAAAAGCCCGGCTGACCGTGTATGCCATAACTATTTATGAACAGTTAGTTAACTTAAATGCTAGGTGGCAATTAAATGGGCGGGGCTGCCGCCGGAGGAGCACAGAAAGAGACGCGGACGCGAAATCATAACCTTGCCCAGCAGCAGCCACCACCACCCAGCCACCGAGAATCAATAAGAAACATATTCGTATTCGTATTCGTATTCGTACTCTCGGTAGCCATATAATTAGCATTTGTTTCTTGGCAGAGCCAGGGACTCGCCCTGGTCCACACCCCGAAAATACGAAAATAGGAGAATAAAACTCAAAATACAGACAATAACACAGCCCGGTCAATTTGTGGTTTCTTTTGTTTCCTGACCGCGTCTGCGTCCGCGTCCCAAATGGCCATGCTAGTTGGCCGCTAATTTGGCCAGCATTTAAGCCGGCCAGTCTTTAATTAACAAAGGCCACACTCTAATTGATAAATTAAATAAGGAATTCAATTAAAAGAGGAACACCCTGCCCTTCCCGCAGCCAATCCCCGCAGCACTCACTGAGGTGCCAAGTTGTTAACATAAACATTGAACTTCGCGGCGGAGCGGCAGCTGCCAAAATGCTGAATGAATCCATTAATTTGCACCAGCGCCCCCAAAAACTGCGGGCTTCAATTGAAGTGCAAAGTTGAAACACGGAGGGTGCACTGGGAAAAAATACCTTACATTTTAGAAATTCAGTATAGTAAAGGTAAAGATTTTTTAAAAATATTCCAGCTTTTCCTAATAGTTATCTTAAAGTGTAGGCTACTTCAGGGCCACCAGAATTTACTAAAAGGAATTTAAAAAATACATTTTTAAAGCATTCTTCTAAACATATTTTTAGTTAGGAATTTGTTAGACTTGTAAGACATATTTTTTAAGTTTATTTAAGAAAAAACAGACCATTCTTCGAAAATTATTTATGAGTGTACATGTGGGCAGTACTTGGTCGAGAGTACTTGGAAAAGCCAGTCTGGGCCATGGGTTTGGACCTGGTCCTGGCTGCAATCTTGATCGCATTTTTTACGGCACATAAATATATGCCAAAACACTACAATGAAAATATTGTGCTATACCACAACAACTATCGCGGCTGGCCAACAACGACGAGAAAACTGTGGCAAAATATGAAAACGTTTTCAATGAAAATTAATGGGCAAACGCTGCAAAATTTTGGGGTGCGCACTGCGCATGCTCAAAAATGTTAAAATCGTGACCAGAGTCTGCTGCAGTTCCTCCCCTTCCCCTCCCCTCCCTTCCCCTAAAATATCCCAAGAGCCACAAAGCTCTCCTCCAAACTGGACGACGGCATTGTCTTTGGGGGACTGTGTGGCGTGTGATTTGGCAAATACTTAGACCTTATATGGAGTATGCAGCGTTTTGCGGTGGTGGAAACTATTTCCTGCGTTGCGAAAAGCCGCCGAAAAGCCCAAAAACGGTTGACCAGCCGCAGTTCACATTTTGTGTGTCATCCGCGGGGCGGCGGCTCCATATTGATAACTCATAAAGTGCGCGAAAATAAAAAAGTAAACGCCTGGCGGTTTGAAACCAAAAATGGTGAGCCATTTGAAATTAACGCGGCGACTGCGACCGCGGAGCTGGAGCTGTTCAAATGTCAATTTTAATTTGCCGCGCCGCAAGCGATTTGACAGAGAGGTAGATTGCCTCAAAAGAGCACTAAAAACGTTATAAGAAAACATAAAAGCGGGGCTGCTGCCGCTGCCGCTGCCAATCTTCGCTGCAACATGTTGGGGCAATTAAAAATGCGCATACGCCGCGTTGCCGCTGCATTTGCACGCAGTTAGCGACGCGTCGGCGGCAACGGCGGCGGCGTCGGCGGCTCAGATGAAAGCCAGCAATTTGGCAATACGGAAATCGAAATCAGTCATCAGCTGGCAGTGCCGAAATATATGGCATCTCTCACACCACGAGATGCACTCGAACAGCCAGATAAAAGCCCAAAATTTGTGTGGAAATTTAAATTGGCTGGGATTAACAGCGGTTTTGATTCGAATTCATTGAACGGTTTGATTGTGCTGACTATTTTAATTGCTTTATCGGGATTTGGTTTTTGATTATACAAGATAGAACAAGTTTCGGTATGGAATGAAAAAAAATATGCTTCAAAAGATTATGCTTCAAAAAATATAATTCAAATTATAAAATGTACATTAATGTAATTAAATAACTTGATTGGTTATTGGTTAGTACGCTTGTTAGTATTAATAAAAATAATAATTATTGTTCTTTAATATTGTAAACAGGGAAGGACAAAAATCGCAAACTTTCAAGTTGAAAAAAATAAACCAGAATAGTTTATGGTTTTTTTTCTTGGCTTTTTTGATAAATTTATTAATAAGAAAGAACTTTAAGAAATAATTTGTAGGGTTTCGAACGAGTTACCAAAAATGGAAAAATTCACTCGTTAAAAGTGGAAAAAAGTAAATTTTAATAAACTATTATTAAATGAAATTTATAAATAAAATTTTACTTAGTAGATAAATGTATATAGTTTAAGGTGTGGTTGACATTTCTGTGGAATTACCCATATGCTGTTGGCTATAATTTCTGGTCGGCCTAAGCCAAATGCACTCGATTTTACACCACATAACGCCCACAGCTCAAGGAGTTGAAGAATTAGCCAACAGCTAGGCGAAATAATCAAATAAAAAAAAAACTTTTGGCAAGTCACGCAAATCTTTTCGGCCCGCTCATTAGACTAATGCACCTCAAACTGAAACTCAAACTGAAACCCAAACTCAATCTCGAATCCTATTCGCATTCATAATCGTGCTTAGAGCAGGGAGCCATGAGCTTTATTATTCAACTCGCGTTCCGCTAGAGCAGATCCCGTCTGAATCACGCACTTTATTAAGCCATTATATAAAAATATGTATAGGCAACACTTTTGCTTTTAATTAGCTAGGTAGCTAAAAAAAAAAACAAAAAACCAGCAACGAACGGCTGGTTTTCCTTTGATTTCAATCAATGTCGCTTGCGTGCCGAATGCCGAATGCGACCCCATATCGATATTCAAATGTATTTCGGTTAATTAGAGTGCGGTTAATTTGGATGTTTATTAATGCCCTGGCCAGGTGTGAACACTGTTTTGGAATGGGTTGGTTTGGGTTGGGTTGGCCAAGGAAGCCCCACAAAAAAAAAGCGATTTACTGCGGACCCTCTCGACACAAAACACAAAAAAAAGCCAAGCCGATGGCGTTAATAATGCCAATTGCATGTTTTATGTGCCGCAACGATGCCAATAACAATAATAAACTGCATATTATTAAGCGCTTTTAAAGTATTTGTAACAAGTCCGAGTGCAGTCGCGGAGTCTGGGCCAAAAGCAAGCCGGATCTGTGGCTCTAGCTGGACGACCTCTCGCGGGGGCACACACACACCACAACAACAGCAACAACAACAAGTTTAAGCCAAGTTAAAGCCAAGTTAAGCCAGACACGACGACGTGGTCAAGAGTGGGACTCTGAGTTGCAGTCTCTAATCATTGCTCTCTTTTATATGGTTTATGGCATTTCCGTTGCTGTTTCTTTTTTTGGGTGACCATTGCCTATTGCCAAATTCATTGCGATTGCGATTGCATTTCGCATTCGGGGCGTTATTTAACTCGATTTTTTTCGTTTTCTAGCCAGGCAATTGAAGAAATACCTTTCGGTGTGGCTAATTGATTGATGAAGCTGTTGGCACCTTGGCGAGCCTTGGCTAATCACTAATCACCAATCAATTCATAACCGACGCCTGCAACAAATCAATTAGCCGCTTAATTATGACACTAAGCCCAGTTGGCCAGAAACGGAATGAACAAATTACCACCGTTGACATTAGCATAACAAAGCGATGCAACCCAAGCCCGTGGCTCATAAATTATGCATAGTTTTTTGGTTTGGTTTGGGGACAAAAGCCCCGAAAACCGTTCCGTTCCGATGATCACAATAAAACAGAGGAGGAATGTGGCCACTGGCCAGGGGGAAAGCGGGGGAACTCAAATTTAAACTCAAACTCAAACTCCGAGAAAGACAGGCGGCTGATAACGGGGCAAAGTCTTTAGTTTGATTTTTTGCATATATGTATTTCATTAGTTGGCGAAAACTGCAGGCCAGTTGGGGCAGAGCAGAGGGAGAGATCCGATCTTAGCTGCCACAAACTGGTTCGCATTCCACTTTCAGTGGCAGACACACGATCCCGAATCCAATCCAGGGGGACAGGATGATGCAGCCAGCCGATGATGATGATGATGATGGAAATCGTTATTGACAACGGAAGACGACGAGGCGATTTCCATGCAAATGGCCATGAAACGGAATTTGCCCGACGTCGTCAACGAAGGAAACGTACTTGAACCACAGAAAACCAGGCCGACGACAGCCGACACATTAATGCAGCCTGACACCGCAGCCTTGGCTGATCAGCCTCAAAGATATATTATGGGAAGAGCTCTGTGCAATGTAGGTACATAAGTGGACACGTCGGAAAAACAAAAACATTTTGGGCGATTGCTCGGGCTTCAATTAAACTGCGGCTAATTGCATCGGACAGCGCTGGCAAACACAAGCCAAAATAAATCATTTATTAGCCGCGCTGAAATGCGAACACCAGGTTCGTTGCCTAAGTCTTTTGTTGGGGCGACGGAACAAAAAATGTAATAATCATAAAATAAAAAGCAAACATGAACAAACAACTCTGGTGCGATAAAAAAGAAATCTTTTATTTGATTTCGCAAGCGAAAAACGTTGAGAAAAAGTAGCCGAGGCAGCCAGAAATCAAAGCAGCCAAAACAGTAAAACTCCCCAGAGATTTTAATGACATTTTCGCAGGCCAGAGGAGCAGAGAACCACTGAATGTTGATGGTGGTTGACTGTTGAATGTTGGGTGTGGGAGCGGGAAAAGAGGGTGCTGCTCTGGTACTCAGGCTACATGGCAGCCGTCTGACAGACGCGTCACTACGTGAGCGACGTGTTTAAAACTTTAATGAGCCGCAAAATAATTGCAAATGCGACTCATGTCGCCCGAAACGTATCGCGGTGAGAAAATACAGATCCAGCGGGGGGGCAGACTGCTCGCGAAGAAGGAAGTCCACCAACCACCAACCAACACCCCTCGGGTTCCAGTTCCACTTACAGTTCCACCAAGGAGCAGCACCTGTCCTCCGCGGTGGCCACACTCGCTCGGTGTTGGGCCACTTAATTGCCAAAAGCGTGACTTAAATTTCAAAAAATCATAAAAGCCACGAGCTGCCACTTGCGGGAAATCGGGATAAGCCTTAGTTGCAGCCACATTCTTGGCCAAGATCAGCCTTTCTGCCAGTGTAAGATGTTGGGCCATTTCGCAAATTAACGAGAGAGCACGAGAAGGCCTAGGAGGCAGCTCCTCCTGTAGCATGTGGCCAATTAGGAGCAGTTGCAGTCACTTAGTCATGGGCCTCCTCCGATGAGTTGGCAGGTGGCTAATGGTTTGGCTGCCTGTATTTTTATTGACTTTTAATTAGCAGAGAGCTTTAAACAGAGACTAAAAGGCACTGCAAAAAGATCCATAAAAGCCTGCAAAAATGTGGGAATTTCCGCACGAAATCCGCTGCCAATATCATCGAAATTGAAATTGAAATTTGGTGGGCGTAATTGCCCCAGCAGAAAGGCACCCACACACGCTTACATGCGTTAAATGCCTGCCAACGACAACAAAAAGTATCGAAATACGCATAAATCATTGGAGCCGAGTGTCGCCGGGCTGACAACACGGCCATCGATTGCCAGATCCAGATTCCGACTCCGAATCAGATTCAGATCCCAGATCTGGAGCAGCAGATACGCGATGCGAACAAGTACGGCTGTGAGTATGGGTATGGGCCATGACTACAGCCCACAAATATTCAATAAGCACTCAGTCAGCGGGGGCGGGTGTACACTGTACAGTGAGTGAATGAATGAGTGAGTGAGATGGCGCGTTGATTGAACCCGGTTTCAATCGATCGATTTATCAACGTTTTCGGTTTCTAAACGTTTTAGCGCGTGCCCAGCGCCGTGTCAGCTTAGCGCTCTCTCCATCTCCATCTCCACATCCATCTATCTATCGTAATCCCATGCCAAACATTTTCATTACACCCAAGCTGAGTGAATAATACCATGGTAGTCTGTAACCCACTAAAAAAAAACCCTCTTTACCCGCTATGCTCCATTTAAATTCTTGGTTGTGATGACCAGACAAATTCTTATATTCAACTAGAGTAAAAATACAATAAAAATCGTTGTCATCCTGCATTTAAGACTTTACACGGGAAAAGAGATAAACATTTAAGTGTCGTTTTCTAAGAACTTGAATTATCTATTTTTAAATTGCATAGATTTTTGCTAATTATTTAATATGCTTTGTTTTCTTGTTAAAAATGATAAATCTACAACTATTTAAGCTTTTCATATATGAAGAAAAAGCTGGAGGGATTAAATTTGTTCGTTTGATGATCTTTCTGCCTAAAATATATATGATTTTTGAGAATTTTTTTATCAATATCATTTTTTATCATTCATTTAAATACAGAATGCTTACTAGTTTTTACGCTAAATTAACTTTAAAGAAACTATTTTTTACCAATTCTTTTGCTTTTAAATTTTAAAAATGGTTAACCAGCTGTCTATTTTTTTTTTTTGCAAAAAGGGTATGAAGGCTTCGGGGCATGAATCAATCCCCTAAATACATTTTTTCCCGGACTTTGGATATTTTTGGAGATTAGCGCATTATTGACATCTTTCTGGCTGCTCAGCTGAGCTGCCCAGCTGCCCAGCAGGTGATGTGCTAACGAAGCGGGCGGAATTCGCTTGGCTAATCAAGTGGCGGGGCTGAGAGCTAGTTTTTTGATTTATTTGCTGGGCATTTTAATGACTCCCCCACGAAACCGATTGGGAATACGATTTTCATTAAACAATCATTGACTTCTAGACTCGACTTTTATATGACCGTCATATAAACATGCATAAAAATTCATCAGCAGCGGACTGTTGTTTCTCGTTTGCTACCTGCTATCTGCTCGGTTTTATGGCCTTACATTTCTGGTCGGAATCGGTGGTATCTTGGTGTTCATTTTATTGGCCCAATTTGTAAATATAGCGCAAAAGTGTCGAGCATAACAATGAGGGAACAGGAACAGCACAGCACAGCACAGCAATTGTACTCTTGTATTTGTATTGATCATGCCATCAAGTTCGTTGCCTTAGTCATTCGTTTCGTGCCGCATGATTTGTTGTTTATTTGTCATTCTGTATCGCAGGCAAATCAAACACGCACCTTCGAGTCAAAAGTGTGTGTAGAAATGTTTATTATTTACAACGAATCTAAAATGCACCCAAAATTTATAGACAAAAAAACTTGCAGCAATCAAAATTTATGCATCAATTGCGGTTTGGCTTTTCTGGGTACTTTTTTTTCAGCATTTTCTACTTAGTTGATTTCTGCCTCCTTCTTGAGGCACGCATTATTTATGATTGCAAGGCATGTAATTCGTATGCTAATTGATAAGTATCGCGAAATTTATTAACCAGCCGGACAGCAACAACAAATGCGTGCTTGCCGTGCGGCGTCAATTTTCAAGTACGCAAACTCGCAGCGTCTAATGCAAAAATCAGAATCTTGATATACATTTTTAAGGCGGTGTTTGTTGTTGTTGTTGTTTCTCAAAGTTCTCACGCACAGGCGCAGCTGCATTTGGTCAGCGGGTTGTACTTGACCCCACCGCCCACCGCCACCCCCTCGCCAAAAGGCAATCAAAATGGCCCGTGACTTTTGTCATGCCGCCATCGCAAAATCAAGTTCAAACACAAAACACAAAACGCAAAGCGCTCGTGTGTACATGTAAAATTCGATTTGCAAGGCAAATTTCTGTGTGGCTGCTGCTGCTCCGTTTTTAATAGCGTAAATATTTGTGTGTAACATAAAACCGCCAACAACTACAACTACTATACGACGGCAGCAAGTGCGGCCAACGCCGAAATCGAGCAACTTTGTAACATGGAATCGAAGCAATATCCACAAACAGCTAAACAAACAACATTTCGCGTATCAGCAACATTAATTATAACAGCCACAACAGCAGCAGCGGCAGCAGCAGCCAAAGCAATATAAGGCGGTGAAAAAATGCGTTTATTTTAAATTGAAAATAAATTTACAGTGCACTGGAAAAAACCGCATTGTAAACCGATGAAAATATAACAAGGAACCTACGAAGAGAAAATCGATCAATAAAAACATTATTATCGTACTATGTCTATGTTTTTTTTTGGTGAAAGTCAATGGAATTTAGGATTTCATATTTTTATAGTTGCTACTAAAATAGCGCTTTTTTTGCGAAGGAAGATTGATGTGTGGCCACTCATTTGCCTTGGTTATTGCAGCTGTCGCTGCGGTGATGTAATAATTCTCGTTAACGTCGTGCTGTCTGCGGAATCGGAGGCACAAATAAAAATCCCGGGTTGAAGTCTACGAATATCTACGAAGCCCATATATCTACGGCATGTCGATCAATAACAACACGCACGCGCTTATAGTGTGTGTGCTTGTGCGACATTTTTAGTTGATTTTCGCCTTGATCTAGAATTTTGTTCCTATTAATTGATCTCATAATGACAGACACTTCAAAAGCGACATCACGACGTTTATTAATTAATGCAAGAGCGAGACCCGAGACCAAGTCAACCTCCTGCGTATGTAAAGTGCGTGCACAAGGTATGCTAAACAAATGCCGGCAGCTTAATTAGCATTCTAGATTACACACGAGTGTACAAGTGCGTATAACAAGAACTGAGGCAATAACAGATTTATGGGGTTACAGCGAAGGTTACCTGGTAACTGGTAAGTGGATGTGAGTTGGGTTAACTCTGACTCTGGCTAATAATGGGTTTGGAGACTCGAACCCCCGTCACCCAGTTACCCAGTCATTAGCGAGCAATGCTAAACGGAGGCAAATTGCTGTCAGAGCATTTCCCGCTTATATCTCAATATCTCAATCAGTGGCCAAAGTTTGTTGCCATCAAGTGCATAAATTAATGAAATTATCAATTAGCCAGGAAAGTCTCCCAGCTACCGCTGCTTCCCATGGATGTTACTCACTATACTTGCTACTGCTACTGACTATCGGGAAAATCATTGCGCAAATGCACGCAGTTCATGTCGAAACTCAATTGCAATTAAAACCTTAAAGCCAACAAACCAACAAAGCCAAGGAAGTCCAAAGACTGAGCCTGAGCCTGAGCCTGTCCCAACTCGTTAGGCGAGTGGAAAATGCTTTAATAGAAATTGCCGGGCTGGCAAATAGCAAAATGTTTGCAATTGTTGTCTGCCTGCCGACTGCCCAAATTGACATTATCAATGGCTCGGCAAATGCGTTATTTATTTAATGCCCCATCCAGCAACTTCTCGATTGTGCAATCCGTTTGCTACCCTAAATAAAAGTGGTCATGTGAAAGGTTTTCTTAAAAAGGATATCCAAACTTACTTACTAGATATCTAGGAAAATTGTTACTATTTTGTTTAATATATTTTTTCTATAAATAAACCTTATAAAAAAACATAAACACCCTCCTTTAAACTTGAATTTAGTTAAGTATTTTATAGTTTTAAGAAACCTGTATCTTCAAAAGAAACTTTGATAAAGATCAGAAGGGAATTAGCAGGAAAGAAATACCGATTTGAGGGTAAATTTTTATTAAAGCTAGAACATATCTGCTTGAGAATTCTCTGAAAACTAATTAAATTTTGTTTTATTAATTTATATTCAAGTATGAAAATCTTCCAAATTAGATCAGTAGTTTTACTAATATTTTATAGGGTATATTTCATTTGATTGGCCATTTCGCCTTTGTTTGTTTCTGGATTTGTTTTGGCTTTGTTTCGTTTCGTGTCGTTTTTGATTTCATGCAAATGTTTGCAAATTTCTCAAATTAACGCGTAGGCGAGCCAAATCAAGCCGAAAGCGCTGGAAGTGTCGCCGTCTCAGCACCACCATCACCAATAGCACCACTAGCTCCACCACAGCCGCCTCATCCAACGACGCCCCCACCGGGCACGCTTCTCCCCCGCTGCTGGCCCACAGCAAGTTCATTGAACCACCTACGAGAAATATGCAAATCGCAGCGATGGATGCAGGGGAAAATAAATCAAATGAAATGGACTGGCAACTGGCTTAAACAAAAGGAAAACTAATTTCGATTCGATCTTGTGGCCTTTGTGTGCTTGTAGGACCCAATAAAATGAAAACAAAGCCATAATTGTATCATTTTTCTTATTTTTATTGCGATGTTAGTTGCAAGCCCATTAAAGTGAAATAAATTGCTGTCGCCTGCTGTGGAATTTTGGCCAGAGCTGTCGCGAAGATTAATGCGATCCAAGCTTCCTCACATCGGACATCGGACATTGGATACGCGATATTCGATATTGAGTGTTCGATATTGGACATTGAGCATTGGCTTTCGACTGCGTTTTTTCTTAATTAATAGCTCACAGACTTTTATTGCCACAGCTCTTTGTCAAATCAATATTTATAAATTATTTATAAATTAAGAGGCCCGAGCCCCAACATGTGGCTAATTAAAATGATGAATGCGAAGCGCTTTGGCTTGAAAATTAATTAAGCAAATTATCCATTTAAATAAACATACACAGAATGTGCCGCTCGCCTGCTCGATGGCTTTGCGCTGATAAAGTTGATTTGGGAAGCCATCGGAATTGGAATTGGAATCTGTTGGACGTAGACGAGTTCGCGGCTGCCAATTAGGGGAAGTCAGTTTAAAAAAACGCATTTTTAATTGCAATTAATTAGCGCTGTCAGTTTTCCCCATTGTTCACCGGGCAAGTGACAAAACATTTGCCAAAATAGTATTTCTGATGACCTCCTTTCGAACGTAGACTTCATTAGCGCTTAACATTTAACTTAATTTGATTTTTCCCCAGACCCAGACTCAGACTCAGACCAAAATAAAACGATCACGCCCAGTTTTCTGCTCGATTAAAAAATATTCATTAGGCCCTTTGGAAATTTCTCACTTGATTACAGAGCCGAAACCGATTTCAAAGGGCTGCCCCTGCCACATGCGGCGTAATTAAATTTCCTTTGTTGCCTGGGAATTCGCTACGATTTTAATTGTGGCAGCCCACGGCGTTTTTCTGCCTATATTTCTAAGTATATATCTCTTAATATATTTTTTTTTAGATATAGGCTGGGCCCTTCATTCGCACAATTAGCAATTTCATGCGTCTTTGAGGCTTGAATTTCCGTGGCCTTTATTCCGTTTCGTTTCGTTTCGATTTGTTTCTGTTGTAATGTGTGAAATTGATTTTCGTTTGGCAATTGGGCTTGTAATGGCCAAAAAAGTTTTCTCACCCTGCGGAGGTCCGCTTTTGAAGACAATTAACTGAAATAGATGGGAATGTTCGATGTTTCCTACTGTTCAAGTTGAACTTCTGAAGGTTAGCCACTGTAAACTGGGTCAATTTCCGGCTACGGTGGGTTATCCTCTCTCTGAAAACCAAAACCAGACGTCTTAAAAAGCGGCTCTATCAAAGCCCCCGTTGCAGTGGCGATTTATGGAAGTGGGGACACCTTCCCTGACAGCATCATCACCTGGTGTTGCAGGCACTCGTAACATTTGCAACATTCGCATTCAAATGACACTAACGGCTTTGTCATGTACTGGGCCACATGTAACTGTTGGTAACGTCTCGGAAAACGTCTCCTCCTGGAGAGCCAGTAATCATGCTCTAACGACACAGGCAAACACGTATATAATTTGTATACGAGTATATGCGCTGGGGTGAATCGTCAGGTTTGGAGGAATCGTCGGGTCCATATAGAAATCTTGTAATCTGATAGGCATGACAAGAAATATTTTGCTTGTCATTAAATTTACTTTTATTTATGCAGCACTGTCTATCATTGTTGATGTTGTTGCCGCTTTTGCTGCTGCCGCTGTTTCTGTTTTCTGTTCGATTCGCGTGTTTTGTTTCGGCGGCGGCTGCTTGAAATTAGTGAAAACTCTTCACATCGAGAAGACTGAAACTTGAATACTTGAAAACGTATGCATGCATAAGTTGGCGCCTGCTAACGTCTTATAGTCATCGATTTTCGACCATTGTTGCTGTTTCTGTGGCTGTTTGCTTGGCTGGTTTTGGGTTTTGGTTTTGGTTTTGGGTTTGGGTTTGGGGTTGAGTAATAGGCGAAATATTTGCGCATGCCTCATTACGGTTGCTTTTTGGGTTGCGGTAATCGATGGCAGTGTAAGTGTAAGCCAGAAATGCGAGGGAGTGGCGAAACAAAAGACTTAAGCAACGAACTTGCAGCTAGAACAGATCGCCTGAGTGAGTCAATAAGATGCGTGACATTTGAAGTCACAAGTGATGACATCACGTCGTCACCAGCAAAATGTCAGCCAAGTGCGTCATCATCGATGGATATCAATCAATCGTGCGGACAAAGGGCAGCAAGTGGTGGCTAATCGGTAGCCAACTAGATTGACAGCTTCACTGACTAAACGACAGTCAAACAGACATACAGACACACAGGCTACAGTCTAGACAACATGTGTAATGACGCGTACGTCGAGCAAAAACCTCAATAGCCTAGCAACAACAATGGCAGCGGGCATAATGAGCACAATTACTGGCCAAGCAAATCAAATGCAACGCGCTACCAACGCTTTGAATCAGTCGCATTAATTGCAGCAGCCAGTCCGCAAAAAAAGTTCATAAATTATACCAGTGGCGGCAGAAAAAAAAGTATTAATTAAAAAAAAGGAGGAAAAAGCTGCAACGGTAACAACAGCTATTAAGAAAATTTCTTGTTGACTCATCCGAGTCCACAATTAACAACTCGCAGATACAGACTACCAAGAATCGCAGAATCTGCGACTATGGCCAGCATTTTTCTTGCACTCATTTGTCGCGTTTTGTCCCAGCCACTTGGCCATTTCTTTGTCAGAGCTCGGCAATTAAACAATTGTTACTGCTTTTTATTTCGTTGTGTCTGGGATGCAGCTGTTGTTGTCGTCATCATTGCAGGCCATAAATTTTATTTAATTCCCGAACCCCTGCCCCTTAAAAGCACACGCCCTGCTGGCTGGCTGGGGATCTCGTGACTTGCGTTTCGCAATTGTGAGAATCGCGAATTAAATAATTCTTTGCATATTTATTTATAAACTCTCAAATGCGATTTCCTTAAAGTTGATTAGGCTTTTTAATCGCATTCTGTTGGGCTTTATACTTAAAACATTTTTTTGAATACTCTACTTCATTTGAAGCTGTTAATAATATATTTTTCTAGTTAAAATATTTTATACATTTATGAAAACTGCAGAGAACTTTAAGGAAATATGTAAAGTGTAAATAGATCTACTTGCATTACCTACTTATTTCTTTAATTTCTATTTATTTCTTAATTACCAACACTATGAATTGTTAAGTCAAAGCCAAATATATAGTAACTTCTATTTGATAAATCATTAAAAGCCAGCAATGACCAACTTTCCCAGTTCCTCTACAACTGAAGCACTAAGGCCTCATGCAATTGTAATTATCCATATAAAATGAAACAAACAGAAAAACTCCGTTTGCTCACAGCTGTATTTCCTCTTAATTGAGCAGGAGGAAAGAAATAATAAATATCGCTTTTCCAATAAATTGCATCACAAGACTCCCAAGACAATGTGGACGACGCGTCAATTGTTAAAGTGTTGAAGTGTTTTTATTTAAATTGCTCAACTGAACTTGTAATTATGGCGCACTCTGATAATTGTTATTGCACTTTGGCTTTAGCATAAGCCAGTAAATAGCTTTTAAAGCCATGCTGGTATTTTTTGTTTAGCTCGCACAGTGTGTGTCTGTTTTTCTCACTCTAAACCATAGCAATTAATTGTAGTTAAAAATGCTTTAACTAACGGTTTTATGGCCAAACAACAAAAGCGGCAGCTGACTTGTCAGTTAATTGTATTTGAAATCACTGCCCCTGCTAATTGATAAATCTCTTTTTTAAGTTAGCAGCGCCAGGAGGCAGTTGCACATAAAATGCAATTACAAACGCGTAAACTTAAACTCACCTGCGGCAGGGCAAACGCTTTTTGAAGACCAACTGCGACTGGGAATCTCCACAGAATCTGAATCTCCTTGGGATCGAAGCAAAAGTAAGGCACACACACGCGACTTGGCCAACACAGATACAGATACAGATACAGATACAGATACAGATACAGATACAGATACAGATACAGATACTTGGCCAGGCTCTCAGTCTATGAAACGCGGATGTGGTTGGCAGCAAAAACTGGCAAGTGAAATATTTATGTAAATTTATTTCAGCTTCTTTTTTCGTTGTTCAGCCTGTGCAGCCTGTGCGGTGCTGTGCTGTGTTGGTGAAATGCATTTGAAGACATTAAGCGGCACACTTGGCAATTGTCGTTTGCTGCACTGCGATTTGATTGAAGTGAAGTGCCAGTGGTCGGTCGACCAGGTCCCCCAAACTCTGATCTCCGGTCTACGCTCCACGGTCTACGGTCTGAAAATCCGACAATCCGACAGTCCGAGTGGCAGGCGAAACGTTGTTTAACAATTGTTTTTTTTTGTTGTTTATTTTTTTTTTGTTGTGGTTGCGGTTCGGCAGGATTTGAGTTGTCAATTAGTTTGTTACGGCTGCTATCACTCGGCAATTCGGAGGCGCCCGAAGCGCCGTTATCTGCCGCAAACAAATGACACCACAAAATGGCAGCGCGTTCGTTGCCTAAGTCTTTTGTTTTATTTTTATTTGGTTTTTTTTTTGTCGACTGAAGATTGAACTGAAACTGAAATCGGCGGCTGAGTTAAAGCCTCTGTTTCTTTAATTTGTGTGTCGTTAAGATCGCTTTATTGCAACATGTTTTTCTATATACAATATAATTAATTTACTGATACAAATATTTTATTGCACGCTCTTTATGTGATCTTTTGGCCAGCGAGTAATTAAAAATGAATTTAATTTAATTTGCCTTTTTATTAATACTCTCGCATGTATCGAAACGAGTTTGGTCTTTTGTTAATATTATTTGTATACTTTATATGTATGCTAGTCTTGTCTTGTGGCATAGGGCAGCTACAAACTGGCATATATGTTTTGATTTGGTTTTATGGCCGCACTGAATGGCTTTTTACTGTTGGCCAGACTTTTTACGATCACTACTTTTTTATTTTGTTTTACTTTTTTTAAGGTAGCCGCACAGTAACAGATTAAGTTTGAGTGCCAGCTGCAGGCGGTATTTTCATTTTCTTTCGCCCCCCAAAATGCATTTCCATTTCGATTTCGATAGCGCGCAGTTCATTGGCCAGAAGCCGCAATCCACAAGCGACGAAAATCGCACGCAAAACGCCCTGGAAACGCGCGCACGCGACTACGAGAAACGCGCACGCGATTTGCAATTTGCGATTTGCGAGCGACAGAGAGCAAAAAAAACTCTAAGCGAAAAGCGAACTTTTTTTTTAGCGCGCAGTCGCAACCAGCTTAAACAGTCCCGCAAGAAAGTCGCACAGAAACTGCAAGAGGATGAAAATTGCAATCGGCTCACAGGCCGAATGCAGCAGCGACTTAGCAGCAGCAGCAGCAGCTGCAGCAGCGATAGCGACAGCAGCAACACATTGCAGTTGCCGGTGCAGCAGCAGCAGCAGCGGCAGGAGAAGCAGCAACAGCAGCAGCAGCAGCGTTGCAAAACAGAAATCTCTCGGCTAAAACAAAAACAAAAAACAGGCAACGAAATAGCAACAACCTCTCGAAGACCGACTGACCGAGTAATACAGTCCAGCAAACCCAGCAACAACATGAACAACCGAACTCTCCGACACACGAAACCTGGAGCGAGCTGGGCAACTTAACTTAACGGCTGAAAAAAGCCGCTAAAAGCTAAAAACCTGTTGCGCACTGCTCGCTGCCAGCGTCGTTCGTTGCTTCGTGTTTATCGCGAATCTCGCTCGCTCTCTTAGCCAACTCTCTCAGGCGACTCTCTCTCTCTCTGTTGGCCTTCCAGTGGGAGAGAGCGCGCCTGCCTTAGCGGTTTATTTCCAGTTGGCTGCAATATCAGTTGCCGATCAGCTTTTGACCAATAAAAAAAGGGGTTCCAAGTGAGGCGTCTGGAACGACGTCAACAGCGACGTCTGCAGCGGCTGCGGCGGCCAAAGAGAGTCGTGGCTAAGAGAGAGAGCCCACTCTTTCGGGCCACCACTTGCTTAGGGCCAAAAGCGCGGACTGATAAGAAATTGAATAAAATTATATGAATTTCATTAGGCCGCTGAAAAGAGCACACACACATTTCCTGGCGGGCCACGCCTGGACATTACAGCTATCTGGGCCCATTTATCGGGCCAAAAAGGAAGCGAAAAGTGCTTGTGAGAATATTTTTGTCGATACAAATCATAATTGAAAGGGGCTCAGAAAAAAGAGTGAGAGGGGGACAGGATGAAGTGCTGCTCCTCTGACAGGCGACACTTGCCACACGTCCAAAGGTTGCAACTTTGACAATTTAATTGTCACACGCCCGCCACTTTTGGTCAGCTTCCTCGCGGAGCAGCACGAACTTGCCGCCGCCTCGAACTCTATTAACGAAGCCAATTGACGGACACTTGAATGGGGAGCCGCTGTCACGAGAGGGGGGTGAAAATGGACGGGGGGAGGTGGGACGAGATGAGATGAGGTGAGGTGAGACCCCAAGACCCCAAGACCGCCGAACGGCATTAACATAAACAAGTGTTGCAGGAGTCGCGAGCTGCAAAAGGGTAACAGAAACATCCCGAACATTGTCATAAATAACGCGACAATGACAACTTGTTTGCGCGGATTCGGAATTGGAGCTGCGATTGGTATGGGTGATAGTGCACTCACAAAATAAACTATCAAGTTATAAAAAATAACAAAAATGTTTCCAAACTCAAAGGTAAAATTCGTGAACAACTAGAAAATATTGTGATATTCTTTATAGCCAATTTGTAACTTTCTTTGAATATTTAACAATACAATATCCATTTTTAATTTAAACTGGTAAAGAAGAACATTTATTTAATTGAGATATAATATAAAGTATGAAATACATTTTTTTTTACGAACTACATTTTGTTTGTTAAAACATAAATAATTATAAATATTAAGATAGCCAGGAAATTTAAATTTAAATAAAAATAAATGTTATGCCTCATTACGTTTTTAATTTTTCTTTTTATAATGGTTTTTTTACAATTTTTATAAAAGCCGTATATTCGTTACTAGGACTTAATAGTTAACGACAATGCATTTTTTTTAAAGAAAATTGACTGGCTTTAAATCTTATTTAATAGCTATTTTATGCGACTTTCTAAGAAAAACTAAATTTTTTATGAATTTACTCCAGGCTTTTTTTTTTAGTGTAGTTGGAGTGCTATCGCACTAGAAATCAGAATCGGAATCGCGTCCTAATGCAGCAATTGACGTGCGGCGTTTGCACCTAGCGAGTATTTGATGCGTCCGCAAATCCCAGAGGCGGAGGCCACATAAAAGTGGCGCGGCAATTGCCAACTTTGGTCACTGCCGGCGACAAGTGTAAAACGACTGTCTCCAGGAGTCGGAGTCGGAGTCTCCGACTGGGATCTGTGATATTATAGTTGTAGTTGGGCACTCTCGAGTGGTCCAAGTCCGAGTCCCAGTCCAAGTGCTCCTCCTCCTGGCACAGATCGCGACAGTGTGGCTGTGTGTTTATGGCAGCTGCCGTTTGATACTCATTCAAGTGCCGCCTAACATGATTTCGGTGTCATCTGCTTTTCAGCTTTAATATTGCCTGTTTAATGTGACATTTGCTGTAGCCGTTGCTGTTGCCGCTGCTGGGCTGTTGCATTATTTATGAGGATTGGCTCGGATCGAATAGGATAGGATAGGATCGAATTGAAACGAATCGAATCGGAATCGAATTCGATACCCATACCCACATTCACCTCCCATTCGCTCTCACCGCCTCTATGGCCCCTGGATGGCATCTTAAACGTTTCCCATTTTTAATTTAGTGATGATTGATGTCTTGTCCACGTCGCCTTGACAACGACACACTTGACTCTCCACTGGACCGACTGCGTCCCGTCGGATTCGCATTTGGAGTCGCATTTGGATCGCCTGTGGGGATACGCAGCTGTGGACTTTGGCTGTGGCTGCGGCTTTGGCACAAAAGTCAATTAAGCCGCGATTTAAATGCTGCCAGGGTCAGGCCTTGGGAAAGGAGTGCCCATCCATGGGAAGCTTCGACTTGACTTGGGATTAGCCAGTCCCAACTGGCCATGGCCAGCTCCCAAATGGTCCTCGACTACGTGCGGCTGCCTGGCCCCAAAAGGGGCCCAGTGAGCGCCATTTGACCTGATTTTATTTGCACTATTTTACTTTTATTGCTCACTGTTTCGCGTGCACTGTGAAGAGTTCTTAGCTAAAATAGCTGAAAATATCTTGGAGTTTATGAATATAAATTTTTTATACTTGCTTTTTAATGGTAAATATTTAAAGCTTATTTTAAATTTTATTTTTAATAGATTACTTGACATTTATGCGCGCTCTTACTAATTAATGTACCATATTCACGCATCGTTCAATAAATAAATTTTAATTTTAAAAGCATACATAGTTATTTTAAATTTAAAAATATTTTTGGACGAACAATTTTTAAAATATGTCTGCTTTAAAACCTTTAATTTAAGAACTTTACAAATACCGGAATTTATGGTAAGTATTTGTTCAAGTGTCGCAACAAAGTTTGAATGAATGGGCAGCCATTTCGGACTTCTCCCGGTGCACGGCAATGATGCGGAACCGAATCCGAAATGAAATTGCATCCACAAATTGCCAGGGCGACGGCCATCGACAATTTCATTTCTTTTGCACTGGGCACTGAGTACTGGGTACTGGGTGCTCCTGGTCCCGCTGGCTGCTTCCATTTGGAAGCACTGAAGTGCGGTTCAAAAGGTTTGCCAAATTATAAATTAAAAGTAAATCGAATCGAATGCTTAGCCATTTGTCTCTGAACTTGAAAGTGCTGGCGATGTGAAAGCCGGCTGAGCTCACCTCAGCTCAGGGGTCAGAAACAGAGTCAGAGACACATCCACATCCACATCCAGATTGGTGCAGGTGCATGCCAAATCCGTTTGTCAGCGGTCGTGTGTTTTTCCACCTTGTTCTAATTTGCATGCAAACGGATCTGCAGCCGGACCAAAGACCAAAGACCAAACTGAACCTGCCACCAGCCATGACGAATTACTTGACACCTGGACGGGCTATAAACTTGGCCAAATCGCTTTGGCGGGGGCGTTCCATTTGGCTGGAATTCAGTTCCGCCGCCGCTGCTGTAATGGCCAAGTTCAAGTTCTGGCCATTTCAATAAGTATTGATGGCACTGGCTAATTGCAATGGCCAGTACGACATCTCTCTTTCTCCTGATTTATAGTACAACTGGCCGTCAGCTTTTAGTGCGTGCATCACTCATTGTTACTGTTAGAGAGCTTGGCAGCTCTAATTTAATTTAAATGCAGCCCGCCAAAGCGACACCCGCCGCTGTCGCTCGTTTGTCTGCCTCCAGGTTACTTCGGTTACCACCGCGTCCAAGCGGATCTTGCTCCACATCACCATCCACATCCACATCCCCATCACCATCCACTTGGTTGCAGGTTTTCGAGTGCGGCGGAGAAATTTCGACCGTTTGGCGTGGGCGGTTGGCTCAAATTCAAATGCCTTCAGCTTCAGCTCTTTACGACCGCCGTTTCAATGCGCTTTAATTTCTATGGCCCGGGCCAAGATTGCAATTCATTTCCCTGCCATTTGGCGGCCACCACTGACATATAATTATTTCCATTCTCACACTTAGAAAATTCATCAACATTGCAATTAAGAATTCAAGAGCATCGCTACATAAATGTAATGAAAGCTTTTTTATTTTTGTCTCCTATAACTTAGGAAACTTTTCGGACATCCAAACAAATATTAACAAAAACAAAAGCTGTAAAAAATTAATTTACTCTTTTAAAGTTTAGGTTAGATCAGATATTTGGAAAATAAAAAATTACCTCAATTATTATTTCTTTTATTTGTTTTACAACATTTTTTATTAAGTCTTTGCACGGTTTTATCTGAGGAATACATACACTTTTACAGTTATAACTCTTACATTTTTGGTTTGATTTATTTTTTGATGAGTAAAATTTCTTCATGGACATTAATAATTTTTAAAAAACTGCAAACATTTTTTTATTTATATTTTCTACCTATTTAAATTTTATATAACTATTGGGTATATTACTTCACATTGCAGTGCAGTGCACCCGACTTTCGGGGGCTCATTAAAGCGGCAGCACTTGGCAGCTAGGCAAACAAACTGTCATCATCATCATCATAACTCGTTCGGGGGGCGATTATCAATTGTCATCGCCGGATCGCGGTTGTCATTGAGTCGGGCTTATTGCTGTTAATCCATTCTGCCCGCTCTTATCAACATCGCCATCAGCGCAAAAGCGAACATTTGTTAAACACTAAATGCACTTATTTGTTTTGCGGCAGCGGCAGCCCCAAGAATGCAATCAACGTTGGCCACACAGCAACTCGGAGTTGAGTTAACTTGGAGCTCCTGGCTGACTGACAGTATTTTTTTGGGTTTTTGTTTTGGTTTTCCCCACTGCTCAGTGGGGAAGCTACTAAAATGAGGCAGTCGGGCTCCAGAGCCAACTATTTTTTGTCGAGACTCCCACGTTTGCGATGGCGCATTGCACAAATTGCATTATTTGCACGCCGCGCAGTTGCAGTTGCAGCTTCAGCTGACTGTTGTTGTTAGTATTATCATCAACATTGTTCTTGTTTTTTTCGGCCTTTTCCTGTGGCACTTGACGCCACGAGAACATAAAAATGCTTTTCAGCACTCGAAATGATGATGATGATGACTAGCCCCCACCAACCCACCATCGCCTCCTTGTTCAGCTAAACTACTCCAGTCAAAATAGCATTTTAATAGACGCAACAGCAACTCGACACGACGACCCAAAGCCAAAGCCAAAGTCTTAGCCAAGTCAGTGAACATGTGAAAATACTTTGGAAAGCGCTGGGGAGAGAGTGAGATAGGTGGCAGTGGCAGGAATTGCCAGCACACGCTTTTCTAATTTAAGAACCTTTCGCTGCATGTCCAGAAATTTGACATCAGCTTGCCGTTTGCCGAATGTTATCTAAGCCACAAACACAAACGGAATCCAGTTAGCTGCGTCAGTCGGAAGAGCAAACAAAGGCGGCCAAGAGGGGGAGGAGTACAAATAGTGAGACGGCTAGACCCGAGCACTTGACTTGCCCCATTTGCTGCCGGGGTGGTGGGTGTTGCTGCTGCTTGCTGCTTGATGTTGCTGGTGTAATGAGCAACCACTGCAACTGCAACTGCTGCTGCTGCTGCTTCTCTGAGTCAGAGATGGCAAGTGAAGTGCTCAACATGACGGCTGTAAAAAAGCGGCTAGATGATGCGAAGATGATTTATAATTGTCATAGACTTCCTGGTTTTGTTGTTTAAACGGGCGATGAGTGAGAAGCCGAGTACTGCCAACACGATCATATATCCATGGCAGATACATTTCAGCACCTGCTGCGAAAAAGACAAGGATCAAATGGTGATGCTTCTCAGAATTTGTTTGCTATGATGAGCTCTCTCTCAGTTGAAAATGTAAGTAATTTATTCTTTAGGTTTTTCAATATTTAAAAATTTTGTTTAAAATTGCAAGTTGATAAGGAGTAACAAATAAATCAAAAACCTACTAAATAAATCACACTTTTAAAACACAACCTTAAACTATAATCAATAATGTCAATTTTAAATTACAAAAAGTACCTATATTGTTTTGATTTTTAATTAATAGTTTATATCAATCAATTTGTGTGGTATTTGTACATGAAAAGGTGAAACAAAATTTTGAATATAGTATCGTTAATTTTGGCTATAAACAAAAAGCAAAGTTTAGCGGAACATGTTCGCTACATTGAGCATTTTACGAGTTCAAGTTATTATACTAAAATCAAGTTTTTTTGGCGTATGTTTCAACCTTTTTATAATCATCATAAGAAGCTCTAATTTTGTTTGTTTATGACAATATAGACATTTTATGAGTGCTTTTATGAGTGCTTTTGTTTTGGGTTTAAGGTTGGAAATAAAAAGCTGATAAAACAACTGCTCCAAAGACACGTTTACAATCAACCAATAAATCAATCAGTGTTTTTATCATCTTCAAATATATATAAATATATATTTAAAAAAATTATATACACAAGAGTCAATACATCATTCCCGGATTCAATTGAAACTAGTCAAGTGGCCCATATTCCGTTTCCTTTGGGTGGGAGCGGGAGCCGCAGTTCCGCATCCAACAATAGCCACCACAAATGGCCAAGAGGCAGTGGACTTATGCAACTCCAGTCAGCCGTCGACGGCTAGGCAATGGCGGGCAATTAATTTAATTGCAAACGGCATGAGAGCAGCTCGCCACGCCCTGAATTTATTTTAATTAGCCCGATATTCGCTTCATTATATTTACATACATCAACTGCAGCTCCGGCGACGCGGCGGAGCGAAGCGCTCAGAAATATGTATGTAGTTCGGTCTAATAAGTGGCATTTATAATTTTATTGACTGCCAGGCCAACCCAGCAACGACAGCAACAAAAGATAGTGGAGCTATCCGATCCGATCCGATCGATTGATGGCGATGGCCAGTTCTGGGATTCAGTTTTGAAATCCGCTGCAGCAGAAGCGCCGGCGGCTCCGAAAATTTGGACATATGCAAGCCTCGGATTTTGGCCAGGTCGATACTAAATTTTTCGACATTAGTTGGCAATTTTTTGTGGCCCAAAGCTGTCACGCCGACAGAACGACAAGGGAAAACCACAGAAATGTGAGACCTAACATTTTGAATAGGGAATTTTTGATACTCTTATGTAGGATTTCAAGGAAAATAAATGTTTCAAAAGAAGTTTTATCAAAGTATTTTTAAATTTATTTGAATTTTACCTTTTTACTTAAATATTTTTTTTTTCGCAAAGGGACTGTTAAATCATTGTCTTTAAAATTTTTGTTTTCCTTTAGTTTCAAATTAAATGTATTGTATGCATACAATTTCTAAATATATATTTACCATCGAAAAATGGTTAGATTTGTTTTAAAACAAATATTTAGTTACGTTTGTCCTATTTACTTTGTGAATTAATGTTTTTTTGAAATAAATAATAATATATTTCAGATAGTGGTTGCGGCTCTAAAGTTTATGTTTTTTATGGGCCAAGTTAAAACATCTTCGTAAACATCTCCCCTGGAATTAAGAGCAGAACCCAAATGGATTCTAAATCCGAGTTAACCCCTTTGGAAAGGGTACAAACACCCGAAAGCCACAACACATTTGCCACATTTTGACTTCTCGTCAGAGGGCGACTTTTGTTCCGCTGGCCGGGGCAGTGTTTGCTAAACAGGCACACTTCGAGCCGGATCGGATCTGGTTGGAACGGAGTTGGAGCTGGGGCTGGAGCTGGCTGGACTGGCCCCAGACCCTGACATATTCCTCGTTGACGGCGCACGACCTGGGCACTTAAGGAGGACGAGGACGGACGGGTTCGCCCTGGAGCTGATCCGAGGCGGATCGAGGGCATCATTATGATGTGACTGTGACGTGACGGGCGGGAAACCAACCTTTCGGGAGGGGCTGTGCTGTGCAACATTTTCATTTTCATTTTCGTTTGGCTGCCATGTGGCACATTTATCAGAAAATGCCCACTGACATTTGGGCAACCACTTGAACTGGGTTAGCGGTGCAGCGTTGGGCGCTCATTAACTTTATTTGTTGCCAAAAAAAAAAAATAGATTGGTTCGAGAGCCCGACCCCGGGGCATCTCCACAATCCGGATTTCACAATACGCAATTTTGTAGGAGATTTCGAGATTGCCCAAATTGAATTGGCCAGCGGATCGGGTCTATCAGAGTGTGTGTATGTAATTAAAGGGCGATCGAGTCGAAGGGCGGTCCGATTCGAGCCCTAATGAATGCCGGCTATTGCCGCTAATTAAGTTTTTAATGATCCACTTTTGGCGCGTACAAGCTGGCAAATCAATTAGCGCCCGCAGACAATACAACGTGTAAGTAATAAGTATAAGGCTAACAAATGAGCCCCGGTTGGGGCCAAATGGTTTTGACAATTGCAGCCGAACTACGCCCAAAACCGGGGCCACAATCTCTGATGCAATCTGGCCAATTGGCCAGGCGTAGTTGGCCTGAAATATGTTTTATCGCATTTATTATCAGCCGCACCAAATCGTCTATAATTGAAAAACTGTTAACTAGATTAGCTGCCATTAGATGGAGCCAGGCCAAGTGGGTCTGTGGGTCCAGATTCGGATCCATATCCAGTTTGTGGCCATTTAGTTGGTCCGCGCTGGGAGATAAGTCCCGCTTCAGTCCACCACTCCACTCCACTCGCACTGTAAACTGTAATCGACTTGGCCAAAATGGCGCTGGCCACATTCATAAATAAAGTGCGGCTGCCCCAAAGGGACATGCCATCCATTCTCCATTTTCGAATTTTGTTTATTTATTTAAGTGCCTCCAAATCAGCCTTTTCGCTGGCTGCTCTTTGAAATCTAATTAAGTTGTTTAAGTGGAATTTGTGGCCATAAAATTATGCAAATCGCGGTGCGCCACCGCACTTTACCCACCTAAAACCCCACTCGATAGACACTCTGCGGATGCATATTTGCATTGGTAATTTGCACGCCAAAAGCCCACAAAGCCTCGGGGGTCTCGACTCTTAACTCGTAAATCATAAGTGGGTGAGTTACGGTTCGTATCTGTTGTTTTTCCAAGCGCCACTAAAATGTACGTGGGGTACACCGAATTTAGTTTTACCACCGATTTTTGGGGTGCTTGGGAAAAGTTCTCAGGCACCCGGAAAGCCATTACCTGTGGTCATCAAACTCAGTTTTTATTCACCATTTCACATGGGCTCTTCGTTGGGTGCCCACACAGGTGCATAAAGATGTCAACGCTTAACTTATCAAGCCAGACAAACACGAACAAAATACCATGCACCAACGACGACGATGATGCGACAACGATGTCAATACAATAAAACCACTGTAATTTTGGCTTTGGGTTTATTTGCGTGTCGCTGCTGGTCACAAAATACAAAATACAAGTAGCGCCCACCGCTGACCGTTTATCAAACAACAATAAACTGTAATTTATGAAAAATGCCTGTAAAATGACGATAAAACAAGTGCCACGACCACGACGACACCACCGAAACCCGAAGCACCGCAATGCTGTGCTGTGCTGTGCTGCGCTGATGATGATGATGACATGGACATGGCTGCCAGTCTTGTGCGGAGCCAGCATCTGCAGCCTGCAGTGGGTGTGCTGGTGGATGAGTGTATGGTGGAGTGGCCGAGAAGACAACAATTCCGGAGGTCGGGTGAGGGGTCGCGGGTTAGCGGGTTCGGCGATCCCCAGCTGCATCTTCACATTTGGCCTGGGCATTTGACCATTGTCAACACGCTGGTCTCTTGTTCGACTCGCCAGCAATTGTCTTTTGTACCCCTTAGACATTTCCTAACTGGGGTATATTGGTTGTCAGACAGTATATATAACTTCAAAGTCTATGAACTTGTTTCATATTTTCATTATTATTTACTATTTTTTAATCTTTTAACGTTTAAGTTTACTGAGATTGGTTAGAAATCGGAAATTATATCGTTGTACAAGCACATGGAACATTTGCCCCTGCTGACCTAATTCACAAGCTTAATTACAAAGAGTTATATGCATAGTACAGGGTATCTTCTGATCGAATACCCACCAGCTTTGCAGCATTCTCTTGTGTTTATTTGGGTCACTCTGGCGACAGGTCAGAAAAGCCACAATTTTGTGCGTCGCAACTTTTGCTTTCGAGCGTTGGCGCGAGCTCCTTTGCATTCGCTGTGTTGCATTGTGTTCGAAGCTCTACTGCACTTGCCTCCGAAATGAGTGGCAGAAAGGGTTCTGCAAGTCAGCCCTTAAAAATGCTGACACCTTCGAATTGGTCAGAACAATGGGAGCTGGGCCTTAAAAGCATGGCCCAACCCTTCAGCGGGCCAATAGTCCATTGGTTAGGCATGTGGCAACAAGTGCAGTTAGTGGAGACTCCCGAAGTTCTCCAGCGGTTCTGGACACACCTAAGAGAGGAGATTAAGTTCCGGACCCTGCTTTACTATAGCTTGAGATCCTGTGATTGCTGGTTCGAAGGACTTTTGGGAACTGGTAACTCAACCACTTTACTGTGGAACGATCAGGAGTATCCACACTTCCTGAGGCCTCACCTGGATATGGATGTACTGGCTGTGGTTTGCCTGAGGGCCACTCAGTTCCGTGAAGTGCTGAACGCATTGAGCTTGATGCTGGATCAAATGCGGAGTGTAAAGATTGTGTTGCAGCTTTGTGAAGAGGAAGATGCGATTCAGGAGCAGAGCTCAGCCTCGATAATATTTGAACTTAGTAAAGACTTGAGGATGGTAAACTTACTAGTGCTTTCGTGGGACTTTTTCAGATCTAGGACATTCTACGCTTATGAATTGTTTCCAGAATTTCAAGTTATAAAACTCGTTTATCAAGCATATCTCACTATTTTTCCCAACAAGCTGGCAAACCTTCACGGACATCCCATACGCACATTACCGGATAACTCGGAGCCGCATACCATTGTCCGAAAAGCCTTGAATGGTTCATTTGTCATCTATGGTCCCGTGTGGGGAATCCTGCGAGAGTTCGCTAAACATATAAATGGCAGTCTGCAGCTGGCAGGAGAACCTGTGTTTGAAACAAGCTTAAGATATGCTCAAGTCCTTGATTTGGTGGGGAACAACTCTATGGAAATAGCGGCAAGTTTGCGACCCCACAGTCGTGTGCAGCGCAGTAAGGCGCACATATTCAGTTATCCGTTGATGGTGGGCGATTGGTGTACGATGCTGCCCACGGAGAGAGTACTAAGCAGTCATGAGGCTCTTAGCAGATTGGTGAAGTCACCATGGATCTGGTTCGGTTTGCTACTCCTCTACACGCTGCACCACTTCCTGACCCAAAGGACACGCTTTAGAAATGCACTCACTCATCTTGTGAAGCTACTGACCAACCTGGCGCTGATTTGTTTTCTGCAAGCCCAACTTATGGCCTATTTCATCGAGCCCCAGCAGGTGAATCATATAACCAGCATGCGGCAGCTGGAGAAATCAGGTCTTCGTATCATGGGTCTTCGTCAGGAATTCATGGAGGTCCCTATCGAAATAAGGAGCAGATATGCCTCCTCCTTCCTTTTGAAGGACCTATTCTTTGACATGACACAATACCGAAATAAATTCAACACCTCGTACGGCTATACGGTGACCTCGGTTAAGTGGGACATGTACAAGGAGGCCCAGCTGCATTTCCGACGACCTTTGTTTCGCTATTCCAAGGACATTTGTGTGCAGAAACTGTCGCTTTTCTCTCTCATCCTTCATAGCAATTGTATATATCGCTTTCGATTAAAAATTTTCATCATACGGATGCACGAAGCTGGAATAATTCGATTCTGGTACCAGAACTCCTTTTACATAATGGTAAAGGCAGGTCGATTTCATGTCCAGGACTTCAGCACATCCCGTCAGGTGCAACCGATTCCCTGGTCGGAATGGCAGCATGTTGTGTGGCTTTATGGGACGGGACTTCTGGTGTCACTAGCGGTCTTCCTCATCGAGCTCACTGTTCACTACGTCAATGTTTACCTATACAATTTGTAAGCGGAGTGGACGTGTCGCAAAAGCAAATAAACAAAGCATATAAGCATTTTCATTACTATCAGCAAGGTAAAAGGGGGTGTTTTGTTTTCATGGAATAAGGCTTTTAATAAAAATTGTTTGCTTTTGGGTAGTCTTTTTACTTTTTCGGAGCATTATGTTGTCAACAATGAAATGTGAACAAAACGAAACAAAATATGACCTTATAAATTTCCTTGGTAAAATATAACCAATGTTCACTACGGGGTACAAAAATATTCACATTATCGAATTCAACTATTTGTTATTAATACCCTAAGTTGAAATGTGTTTAACAAATAAAGTTTTCTGTGTGACGCAAATATTGTTCTATCAAGCAACTTCACAGGACGAAGTAAAACTCTTGTCAGTGCCCCAATATGTCTTCAACCAGTCAAAGTCTTCATATGAAGCTCGTGTCGCTAATAAGCCGAGGTCAAGAATTTACCAGCATTTTCTTTTACGCACCTGTAAAAGAAAATTGCCATTTGGAGGAGACCCTTTCATCAGGCACTTGGAGTCTACCATTGGTGATTTGGCGTTCGGAGAGGACCGTGATCCTAAATGGATTCCTCGGCGAGGGACTCTTGGTGTTGGCCTGTCTGCCAGGACTTCAGTGGAAAAATGCACTCGTCAGCCTGTCTAGGAGCTTACGATACCTAAGGCAGGCCAGAGTACTCATTGAACTAATGGTGACAAAGGATGAGCATTTGGCTCATCAGGTGCTGGAGTTTTGTCTAAGTCAAGATATGATGAACACTAATGTTGTTTTTGCTGATTTTACTGACACGCCAAAAGTGTGCAGCTTTGAGGCCTTTCCTAAGTTCAAACTGGTGAACCAATTTTTCACAGAGGACACTCAAGCCTCTAGTCTCTACCCGGAAAAGATGTTGGACCTTCATGGTGGTCGGATACGAACCATGCCGGACTACTCAGAGCCAAACACCATTCTCTACCAAGACAAACAGGGTAAGAAACAGATCCTGGGCTACTTGTGGGACCTGATGGAGGCCTATGCCCTCCAACACAATGCCCAGCTGCAGGTGATCAATAAGTATGCGGATGACAGGACCCTCAACTTCATCGAGCTGCTGGATGTGGCTCAAGGTGGTCTTATCGACGTGGCTGCCAGCATTCAGCCCATGTCGATGGGTGTCCTAGGGCGCTCCCACGAGATGTCCTATCCGGTGAACCAGGCTAGCTGGTGCACCATGTTGCCGGTGGAGAGGCACCTCGATGTGTCCGAGTTGCTTGCGCGGGTGATTCAATATCCAACCTTTGCGCTGCTGATATTCCTTTGGATTTTCTATGAGGTAACGCGTGGACGCTTTCGACGTCACCAGAGGCTCCAGAGGATTGGCTGGCTGACTTTGGCCACTCTAGTTAGTCCCAACTACCTGGGCAGACTGCTCAACCTCTTCGCTGACCCCCCTTCTGTGACCCCAATCGACAGCCTGGCGGCTTTGATCGACTCCCCAGTGCGAATTATTTCGCTGCAAAAGGAGTACCAGTCCATCGATTTTACCCAGCGCACCAGATACTCCGCCGCGTTCCATCTGACCTCGTCGACCTCGGAACTGATCGGGTTGCGAAACTCCCTGAACACCTCCTTTGGCTACACCATCACCAGTGCCAAGTGGAAGCTGTTTGAGGAGCAGCAAAAGCGCAGCTTGATGCCTTTGTTCCGGTACTCCACAGACCTGTGCTTCTACGAGATGATCCCATTTGGGCTTGTCATTCCGGAGAACTCCGCCCACCGAGCTCCACTGCATCACTTCATCCTGCTGCTGGGCCAGTCCGGTCTGCACGATTTCTGGGTGGGAAGGGGATATGGTTATATGGTTAAAGCGGGTAAGATCCACTTTGCGGACTACAGGCAGCGCTACCAGGCCCACACCCTCACCCTTACGGACCTGAGGCACGTCCTCATCCTGTACGGCATTGGGGTGCTAATTAGCCTGGCTCTGTTTGCCTGCGAGCTGATTGTCAGCTATGTGACATACTGGCTGGGTTTTTAATTGTCCCCGCGGCAATTACGTCGATTGGGTTTGATAACACAACCCCGTTCCGGGGAGCCACCTCCTCCCAACAGCTCAGCAAATAGAGACAAGCCAGGACAAAACAAATGAAAACCTGGTGTTTTAGTTCGTGACGGTGACAAGGGTTCCTGAGTCCCCGATTCGGGTAAGGAGGCAGTGGTTAACAATGCTGTTGAATAGTTTCCTACCGTCTTACACCTTCGGGCTGCGAGGGCAAACGAAATAAATGCAAATTGCCTCCTACGAAGCCACCGCAGCGACACGACGGGCACCACGAAATGAGACCCCAATCGAGGGTGAGATGAACCACCAGCCGCACCACTGAGCCACTGAGCCACCGAGCCATCAGACAACCGCAGCAGATCCACCAAATTATGTAAAAACCTTGGCGGCAAACACCAGCAAATTGTGGCCTAGTGGCGGAGTTGTCTGCGTTAGATGTCTGTTTTTCTCTTTTATTTCGGTAGGACAACGCAAGAGTCTGAGCTGGAGTTTGAGTTTGACTTGCTGGCCTGTTTTGATTAACATAAAGCGAATAATAGACATCGACGACTGCCAGCAACGTGTACAAATTTGATTTCACGATTTTGCACTACTTAGCCAAAGAAACCCAGCAACACCTGCAAGCTGCTTTTGGTAATTTTGACAGCTGAAGATGCATTTGCTTTTGGTTTCCACAGCTGTCAATGATGTGTTGCAACGTACATATCTCAATTTCAAATGACGTCTAGTTAGGCAAATGAATCTACTTCTTTTTTTCGGGCAAATGTATTGGCCCAGTTAGAGTTTTCTGGGCCGCTGGAAAATCGATGTCTAGATTCGGCTATTGTTTTTGGCACGCCGAGGGCAATTTATGACACACAAGAAGCGCCACGATTTGGTTGACAAATTTCCCCAAACACGAAGCCTGGGAAATGAATTATGTGGCCGTGATCGTCGGGAAAATCAAGCCAAAGCCGCTGATCGAGCGGGCCAAGACCCTCACGACATGTGAGACAATTTCCAGTCGTGGCCAACAATCGACATCGGGACTCGACATTTGCTGCAAATTATTAAACGATCTGTCCCAGCGAAGGTCAGTGGAGAAGAAAAAAACACGCATGCAGCCAGAAATGAGCAGACCGCAAAACTTTCTCCGCAAGACGGATGCGAGGGTGTTGTCAGCTGCCAAGAAGGATCAGGCTTGAGTCAGAGTCGGAGTCAGAGTCGACCATAAAACCTCTTGGCTGGCCAAAGACGCCGCCTGAACTTTGAATGGCAGCTAAAACAAGTCGGGAGCTGCGATTGTCAGCGCCGAAGTCTTAAGACCCTAATGCACATCTATTTGAACTGAAACCTTAAGAAATTCTTCTAGAACTTAACATGAGCTTGAACAGACAGATTTATTCTTAATAAAATTTAAATATTTTACATACCTACCTACACCTAGTTGAATTCACAAAATCACTTTTGCTACAATATGAAATTAATGGATGAAAGTCAAAGGAAAGAAAAACTTGTTTAATCCCAGAAGTTTGTTTTTTACGTACTGAATATTAAAACCCAAGTGCCCTTTTTGGTAGGGAAATCATATGAAGCCAAAAATATTTCGGCTTAAAAATTCTACAGCTGCAGCTGGCCCTCTGGGTTCGGCTTGTTGTATTTTCTCTCTGGTTTTTGTTTTGTTTCGCTGCATTTTGTTTCGTTTTCGCCTGCGTTGCGGTTGCCTTGCCCACAAGTTGAAAGGTCAGGAATTTATGGATTTTACATGGCTGCAGAGACATTTTCAGATACAAGTAATCGTAACTTTAACGAACTGGGAGCTTGCCTTGAACTCTTACCGTTCCAAAGCGTCGCATTTCAATTCCCGGAATGCAATTGTCACGGAGTAATTACGTGCGATAAACATTTGATTTCCAAAGCAAACACTGGCGGACAGAGAGAGCTACTTCCATTCAAGAGTCCTGTTCTTTCAGTCCTTTTCGGGTTCGGTGCCAGACATGTTGACTAATTTCAGTATTAGTCCTGCTGCTGAGCTGCTCGATCTATATGGCTTGGTCCTGCAGTTTTTAGTGGCCTCGGAGACCACAATGTTTTACTATAATCCAACTGGAATCCACTGCAGTTGGGAAGTACTTCAAAGGACAAATTTGTCAAACCATCCTCAGATAATTTGGAAGCAAGAGGAAAGCTTTCCAGAATTGTATAACTTGCACAGCAGCAACATCTTTGTGATGGCTTGTCTATCCAAGAACTATTACGAATGGCAACTGCAAGTTTTGGCCAATAGTTTAACACGATTGAGGTCTGTGAAAATCCTCATTGAGACGGAGGACGAGGAGAACTCCTTATTGGCCTCCCAAATCCTCTCACTGTGCCTGCAATACAGCATGCTCAATGTAGTGCTGTACTTTCAGCGTTGGACTCGCTCCCTGACAATTTTTACCTACCGGGCCTTTCCATATTTTACGCTTGTAAAGCAGGGTTTTTTGGGGGAACCAGTACTCCGTATTTTCACCAACCAACTAGCGGATCTCGAGGGTTACCAACTACGGATTCAGCCGGATATGTCGCCTCCCAACTCCTTTGTATATCAAGATAAGCAACTGAAAACTCGAGTGGCTGGCTTTATGTGGCAGTTTATAGCCGTTTTTGCGAAAAACTTGGGAGCTGGCACTCAAATTTTGTATCCTACATGGCCAAAGGCCAAGGTAGCAGCTGCAGAATATATGCTGGAGTTTACACGGAATGGCAGCTCGGACTTTGGTCTCACCACCATCATGATATCGTTCAGGCACGAGGAGAGGTTCCGGGACTACAGCTACCCGATGTGTTACTCCAGCTGGTGCACCATGTTGCCAGTGGAAAAGCCCTTGAGTGTCGACACTCTATTTGAGCATGTGGTGAGCATTGAATTAGCTGTTCTACTTCACTTGCTTTTCGGCCTACAGTCCCTGGTGATTCCCCCACTAATCAATTACTTGGGAATTACTTGTCGTGGACGACTCCTGCGCTTGTCATCAAAGATCTTCGTTCTGGTGATGGTCTGCGCCAGCTCCGCCCAGCTGCTCTCGCTGCTGATGTCCCCACCGTTACATCCACGAATCGAAAGCTTTGATGACCTCCTGGCCTCGGGCTTGAAAATATTTGGAATGCGCAGCGAGTTCTATTTCTTCGAGGGCAGTTTCCGGGCCAAGTATGCGGCAGCTTTCCACTTGACGGACAATCCCGACGAGCTGTATGACAATAGGAACTACTTTAACACAAGTTGGGCCTACACCATCACCAATATCAAGTGGCCGGTGATTGAGGCTCAGCAACGACACTTTGCCCATCCGGTTTTCCGCTTCTCGCAGAAACTGTGCTTCAATTCAGTCGCACCCTGCGGAATACTTATAGCCCCGGAGTCCATTTATCGGGAGTCCCTCAAGCAGTTCACCCTGAAGATGGACCAGGCCGGACTAATTAGACACTGGATGACGCACAGCTTCTACGACATGGTGAGAGCAGGACGCATGGTCCTCAAGGACTACAGCATCATGCCACCGCTGCTGCCCCTCAGGATGCAGGACATGGGAATATGCTTGCGAGTGTTGGGAATTGGTCTGTTCACCTCGTTCGCAGTGTTCGCCCTCGAACTGCTGCTGTTCTACACCAACGTGTTTCTCAATAGCTTGTAGTGCCTGCTTGGCTTTGTCATTTTCCCCTGGCAAATAAAATAAATGCAAATTGCTCACCAGGAAGACACCGCAAAGACACGACCGGAGCCACGAAATAAGACTCCGAGTGCGAAGCGAGAAAACAAGCCAACCACAACAGATCCACCAAATTATGTAAACCCTCAACACCAAAGAAGCAGTCTAGCACCAACAATTTGTGGCCTAATGCCGCAAAGGGGGTGTACACTTACAAAAAAAAGTTTACAAAAAATGTATATTTATAAATGCTTGTTATTTTGTTTTAAAAAAGTACGAATTTCGTATTTAATTATCAAAAATAAATTAAGGCTCTCCGAAATTAATTATAAGATATTTTTGTTTATTTTTTGTTTACTTATGAGAATGAAAAGTCTTTCCGAATTTCTTGGGGGTTTGTTCTTTTAAAGTGTAGCAGGGAGAGCTTGTCTATTTCTTGCATTTTGGTAGGACAACTCAAGATCTGGCTGAGTCTGAGTCTGAGTTTGAGTCTGACTTGCTGGCCCGTTTTGATTAACATAAAGCAAATAATAGACATCGACGACTGCCAGCAACGTGTACAAATTTGATTTCACGATTTTGCACTATTTAGCCAAAGAAACCCAGCAACACCTGCAACATGGGCAACAACAAGCTGCTTTTGGTAATTTTGACAGCTGAAGATGCATTTCGCTATGTTGTCAATGATGTGTTGCAATATTGCACATCTCAATTACAAATGAGGGTAACCACCATTTGAATAAAGGCTTCACAGCTTTTTTGGCTGATGTAGGCACTCAAAGCATTGAATAGACTTATATTTTTGTTTGTGGGTCGACTGTCAAACTAATCAAACCAAATTTATCTTTCAATAAGTTGCTCGTAGGCAAATAAGTTGTTGAACGCACAAATTATAATTATCTATTTCTTAACAACTAATTGCAGTACTTTAACATTTTCTGTGATTTTTATATTAACGTTGAAAAGACTTAAATCGAGCAGAGCTTGGTATCCTCTGTAATAAACATAGATATTTTATTTATTTTTGATTTCAAAATGAACTTATGATTTGATTTTGGTGTGGATGCATTTCAGAATGAATTTTTTTTGGCTTTAACTTATTTTATGTCTTTGCTTTTGGTTCAGATTCGATTTCTTTTGAAATGGTACAGCAGAAATGTAAAACATTCTGCCTTTACCTTGGGCCCGTCTTATGACTCACCTGGCAGACCTGCTGACCCACCATCGCCATCGCCACCGCGACTGCCACTGCCACTGTCCAGGTGTTCAATTAAGCACTGACGTTGACCTTAATACGCAGGCCGCTGAAAACGGATTGAAAAAGTGCCAGAATTTCTGACAAATTGTCGCCGAATGTGCGCAGAAATCAAGTTTATGGTCAATGGATATGGGAATACTATTCGAAATACAAAAAACAACGCTTAGAAAGTGGCTGCACTGCAGCATTAAAATGCCAAGGAGATGCCGATACCGAGGTGCTAAAATATGCATTAATGTTGCTGATGAAGCGGCTTGTTTGCTGCCAGGATTACCAAATATTTGCGGTTTTCAAAAGTCAAAAGAAATCAATCAAAATGCCACAATCAACAACGACCACCGAAAGGCGCCAAAAGGCATCCAAAAGGCAACAAAAGGAGGCAGCAGCAGCAACACCAACATCTGCAACTGCAACTGCATCTGCAGGGAGAGAGGCCGACGGAAGCGACAGTCTGACGTGTGCCTAAGACGCTTAGTGGCTGCTGCTGCAGCTTGGCTCTTGCATCTTGCAACTTGCAACTGCAGCATCCAGCGGCAGACGGACGGCCCCATGTCTCTAAGTGGACAACAAAACGCCTCCAACACTTTTGGGGCGCGAAAAATGTGTTTGCCGAAGTTGCAGAGTTTCTTTGGCCAAGTGCTTGCCAGTCTCAGCCGGGCCAAAAGTGCTTGGCTTGGCTTGGCTGACTGCAGACTGCAGACTGCAGAATGCTGAATGCCTAATGCCCCTGCAATTGCAGTTGCAGTTGCACTTGCAGGGGCGGGCTCTTTCGCGCAGGAACACAGTTGTATTCTCGCAAGTGTACATAAAAATAAAATAAATAAGCCTGCGCTGATCTTCATTTGTTGTTGTCGCAGAGTTGACATCGGCTTTGGCATGGCATCGTCATCGTCATTGTCATCTCCAGCTCCGTCTCCATTTCCCTGACATATATTTGCATAGTTTTGTCGAGAACAAAATGGCAGCAGCGAAACAAAAAGAAATTCGTTGACAAGTGTCTGTCAGGGACATCGTGCTGGGCAAATTTGCATGTGGTCGCATCTCACGCTTTAGACACAACCCCAAACGAAATACCAAATAAAAAAAAAATTTGGTAAACAAGGATCTCTCCCAGGGTCACCGACAATTTAAGTACCTTTTTTAGAGTTGTAAAAATTTGGAAGGTAAACTGCAATGCATTTAAAACTGCAACTTATTTACCAACAAGTCTAAGGTTAACAATTTTTTAAAGTTTTTTTTTCTTAATTAATAGCTCTGCGCTTTTTTTAAGAAGTTCTAGTATTTCTGTTATTACTTATAAAAAATTTAATAAATTAATATAAATTAAAAAAATTTTTTTTCTTTGTTTTGGTTCTATACCCAATGTAAATACATTCCCAAATTATAGAAAGGTTTGTTGATCTCAAAGATACATATAATAAATTTTTTAGCTAAAAGTGCCTTTATCAATCTTTATTTAAATTAATAAAGCTTTGTCTTTTTTCTTTAACTAACATACTTTATTATACTTAAATTTCAAGTGTGCTTTGGAAGGAATTATTGGAAAATTAGGCCTATTGTTAACTTGTTCAAATTTCAAATACCCTCTTCAAGGGTATAACAGAAAGCCAAGATCCGACTTGGCTTATATATTGTGGTGAAATTGTTGTTGCTGTTTCCTTGCCTTTATTTTTTCCGCCTTGTGTTTTGTGTGTCGATCTCAAGCGCACCTTTATGGTCTATTATACTAACGGGAATGCCCCGAGAGCAACGACAATAATAAGCAAATTGATTGAAATATGCGATATCATGGTAACCGCAACTCAAACGGAAACAGCCGCTCCCCCTCCACCCCCGTACTCCCCCCAACATCTTATAGTACAATTGTGTGGTAGCGCATTAAATGTCGATTTCGTTTTACACCCGCGGCGCAGATACGCAGCCAGCGATACGGGAAGTACGCAGTGGTTCACTTACCATGGTGCAGTGGTGCTGGGTCACTGCCAATGCCACGCAGAAGGGGTGCGGCCCCAAAAATCCCAACATCCCAAACCCGAACCCAATCCCAATCACAGAGACGCCGCCCACCCAGTCGGCCCAGTGGGCAATCTCAGACGCTCTTTGGGTTCCGAGTGCTGAATTCCGAATCCCGATACCCAAGTTAATGTGCTTTAAATAAATCATTAGCGCATTGTTCGGGGCCATAAAGAGCAATGAGGATTATGGCTGGATCATGATTGCAGGTAAATGGCCTAAACTCAATGGCCTAAACTCAACCTGTAACTTGTAATTCCAGCCTAGAAAGGGGAAGTGAGTGCTGCTGCCATTAGCTAGAAATGTGATACCAGATTCGATCTCGTTTCGGCCATAGAGAGAGACACGCATTTAGCGTGTAAGGTGGCTCAAAGCTAAACGCTGCCAAATTGCAGTTGCCACCTGGCGACACGCGCCTAATTAGCATGCAGCGAGTGGTCAAAAAAAAAAAACTGGGTGCAACCTCATCTCAAAAAACACGACCCGCTCGTAATGATAACTCTTTGGCTCGTGTGCGTTTGTCTGGCGATTTTTATTGACTTTTCATTGATTGCCGACAGCAGGCAGCCGAAAAAAACACTCAAAAGCCAAGTCAGAATTCTTTTTGAGTTGGCCGTCTGTTTTTGGGCGTCAGCGTAATTAAAACGCTGTAAAAACTGGCTAAATGTGTTAACCAGTTTAGGCTCCCTTGCCTGTGCTCCATGCGTTACAATTCACAACATTTTTTTGTGTTTTGTTGTGTCCCCTGGTGATGCAATGCCTTTTAATGTCGCTGGCCATATATCTCGCTGTTGAGTGCGCTCTAAATGCCTAATAGATACTTTCCAGTCGGCACATGCAAATGTATGATTTCCTGCCAAAACCAAAAACTGAAAACTAAAATCCAAAAACCGAACAGACTCCAGCCAGGCCATAAATAGGCAATTTGGGGGTTTGGGCCGTTTAACGCCAACATCATCGGACCAACCGAGCTCGCAACGAGTCGAATCGAATCGATTATCGTGCACTTAACACCAACAGCTCTTTAACCCGCAACGAGCTGAGCTAGTACCCTCAAAGGTTTTCTTGTGCAGCAATTTTGGAGGGGCAAGGAGGAGCTGGTAGCCACCACCGCCAATCAAGGCCAGCTCCCAGCTAAAGTTGGAGCCTGCATCATTATCAGGCTCCGTGCTGATTATCAACATGTGCACTGGCTGCTCTCGCCGCATGTGCTTTTGCCCCCGATCCATAGATCAAGATCATAAATAGCAATAAGCCAGCCAGACAATGTCTGCTAACTGTTTCAGGCAATCAATCAATCCATCTGCCGCTGCAGATTCGCGAGTGCTGGCCGTTTGGAAAGTTCATTCAGTTGCGCTTCAGTTTTTTCGCTTTTTGCTGCTAGACCAATGAGCTCCTCTGGGGCAAGGGTATGTTGGATCGCTTACAGGGTACCAGCCAGTGCTGATTGCGGCAAGTGGTGGAGCTCGAGCTGTAGCTGGAGAGTCAAAACGTGATCGATTGATTTGCGCGATCGCTGCAAGAGCAAGACCGACCAACGGCAAGTTCAACGAGCCCGATTGACTGACTGACTGACTGACTGACTGCTGACTAGATAATTGTGGCGTTCTGCGGCTGGCTGATGCCACTTTTTGCACTAAACAGCTGGGGCAGACCAAACCGCATCATAGCTGCATTCCAGCCCGATCCTCAAACTCCAACCAGCTCGCTGAAAGCGGCAATCTGTCAGGCTGACAGTTGGCCCAGTCGCGTCGCAGAACTCAGCCGGCTTTGATGATTGATGATTGTGGAAACGCGAACGAAATTATGATTAAATAAGTAATTGTAGTTAAACAAAAAGCAGCGAAGATGAAGACCACGATCGGTTAAATGCTAAGCTTATTTTTTTTTTCGTTTTTTTTTGGCATTGGCCAAGTGCAGTTAGCCGGGCTCGAAGACGCTGCCAGCATTAGCGATCGTGGCTCAGCTCAATTGCTTGGGCATTGGCGAAACGTCAAAGTCAAAGTCGAAGTTGGCTAGTCGGTTGACAAGGTCTAGTTCAGAGCCTCAGAGCTGGCTAAGGTCAAAAGCCAAAAATCACAAAAAGTCAATCACTTTCTGGGCCACACACAACGATAACGCGTGAAATGTTACCACTCGTAATAAATTCAATAGCGTTCGGCAATTAAATCGTAAAATTTTACAACTACAAATTTACAGTTATTAAAAACATAATTTGTTGTTGTTGTTGTTGTTGTGGTGGTTGTGGTTGTGGTTGTCCGCTGTTATTAATTACTACAACAGTCGGGTGTCACGCTGTAAAACAACAACGGACGGGAAGGCAGCAGCCCAAACGAAAGACTTAGGCAACGAACTTGAGTTCAATCAACATTTTCAATTAAAATGCATTTGTTGTTGCTGCTGTTGGTTGCTGTGGCTGCTGCATGGCAAGTCATGGGTGTAGTAGCACGTTTTTGTGTACATTATGCTTCGGCCAGGTGCGAGGGTCGCCCCTAAAGTTGATGAAAGGTCCTAAAGAAGCGGGACAATCCCTCAAGCCACCCACTTTAGTTTCTAATAGAGATGGAGCACGTGTTCTGGCCAGGTTTTTGCCGTTTGAAATACCATGCTCGACCCTGTTGCTAATCGTCCATATTTGCCAATGTCGTTCGAACGAAAACTCAGCCAGTTGAACAGCGATCCGATCGATGCTTATCGCCAAATGTGTTGACTGGGCAGGCATAACAAAAACCATAACAAAGCCAAAAACCAAACAGATGAAGAAAAAATTAATTAGAACAAAATGCACAACGAAAAGTTATTTGCAAACAATGGGCGTGTCGCGGCGCAGTGCAAAACATTTGCAGCTCGTATTTGTTTTTGAGCCCGAAACAACAACAACCACAATTGGCCAACAATTTGTGGCAGTCACAATGGCAGGGCCTATCGCGATTTGTGTCCGTATGAATTATATTTGCTAAATTGGCTGGCCAACAATTGACGAAAAGGTTTTCCATCTGCATGGACAAACCGGTTCCACTCCACTCCAAGATACTTACACAGATCGACAGCGGACAGTTTCCAACTAATTAGGCGTGGTGGCTTTTAATCAAAACGATTAAAATGCTTTCGGACAATATTTTTCCACGCCTAATCAAAGACTTTATGCCATTTTCTGCCTGACAGCTGCAATAGCCAGCCAACGAATCTGGACTCGTAGTCGGAGTCGGAAATGGGTGGCCCACGAGGTGGACAGAGGGGCTGTGTGGATGGGGCGTGGCCATATCAAATTGTGGTACAATTTATTAAAAACGAAATATGTGTGAGCCGGGCTAAGTCGAGCCAAGTCGACTCGGGCAGCCCGCAGACGATAACAAGTTGTCGAACCAGATGTCAAAGCGATTTGCAAATATTTGACAAGCGCAAAACACCAACTCCAACCAAAAGGAGCCAACGGGTTTTGCGGAAGATCAGGAGGTCTGCAAAAAAAGAGGATTGGAGATATGGGAGTTAATGGTCGGAAGATGGGTCTTTCTTGAAATAGGGTCCTATGTTCGGAAGTCACATCTCAAGACAAATTACTAATTTCAAATTAAGAGTTTAGTCACAAACTCAATTAATCACAATCTTCATTTGTTCATAAATTAATTTTAAGGATATGTATATAAGGATATATAGAAGAGGATTCATTTCAGATAATTTAAAATACAAAAACTAAGGAAAATGTGTGTTTCTAAAGTCAAAAAAAAAGAAGGTTAACACATATTTTCCCAGCTTTTTATGATGTAGCTAAAGTTTGAAGGTTACTTTAATACCCAAACTCAAACACACATAATGATCAAAACAATAAAATATACTCAACATACAATAAAATAAAATATCATATGCAAATGACGATCAAGACATAAAATAAATTCCCATCCGCAAACTCATGTTCCACCACGTGGGCCATTAAGATCGAAATCCCAACGTTGAATGCATTTTTGTCCGCTTATCGCGAGTCCCCAATCTCCTCCGAGGGCCTCAACTCCGCAGAGGCAGCGTCAATATAATAATAACATAAAGCTTTATTTTATTTTTATTTTCAATTTAATTTTATTGAAAATCATCGCGAAACAAAATCGAAACGAAAGAAAAAAAAACGAAAGCACAGAAGGGAAAAGAAAACCATATTAAATATCCAGTCGCGTGGCCGGAGAGGGGCCGTAAAAAACAACAAGAAAATAAAAAAAAAAAAACAAGAAAATTTAATACAACAAGCGGCTGCTGCGCACGCATTAAAACCGCAACACTCCAGCCTCCTCCCCCTGTAACTCACCTCCACCTTCACGGCCATTGCCATCGGCCAACAACTGGAGATGGAGCTAAAGTCCGGCTCCGGCCACTTTTGGGCCATTGTCAGCTCTGAAAAATCTGATAAGTCGCATTATAAGAACATAAAAACACCCAAAACCAAAAACCGAAAACCCGAAAACAAAATAAAAACCCAAAAAAACGAAACATGCACGAGGGAGAGAAAATAATTTCAGTCGAGCATCGATCCCAGAAGGAGCAGAGCAGGGTGGGGCAGGATCACCATCTTCCTCTCCATCGCCGGCATTAACAACTGCAACAACATCCACAGCAACAACAACAAGGCCAGGGCAAAATATGCAACATGCATGTTACTGCAGCCAACGTGGTTGTTGTTGCTGCTGCTGTGGTCGCCAATGCAAGCCAAAGGGGGAAAAATGCATCCAAACCGATTTCTTGGCACATCGAGATCGGTGTATCCTGTACATTTAGATGTGGATAATCTTTTAAATATTTTTATTTATTTTTCCAGTGATTCGAAAATTGTGCCTAAAGACAATGAAAACAGACTTTAATTGTTTCTTTAGTTAAAAAATATTTATTAATTAACTTCGAGACTTAACGATACACGACTTGTCTATGAAGTTTAAATTAAAACTGGGTAACGCTGAAATAATGCGAATTTTAATAATAAAAAGCCGATATTTCTTTCTTCAGAAATTTAAAACAACGATAATTATTTCAAAAAATAAATAATAATAATAAATATTTCAATTCTAAAGACAGCTTAAAAACAAACAATTCCCTTTTCCAGGGTATTCAACGGGAAAAAAAGAAGAAAAAGGCGAAAACGAATCGAAAATATTTGGGGGCCATGCAACGAAATGAAGTTGCAACAAGATACTTTACTTTACTTAAGGGCAAGTAGATGCACAACTGATACACGGACATGGGAGCGACTTGATTTCTGCCCCACTCCCGATCCCTGATCCCCGTTCCCCGATCCCCATCCCCTCGAGTTTAATTTCTTGTGCAAACTTCGGGCCACTTGATGTGGGGCGTGTTAAGGCGGCGTTGCATGCAGCATCTCTTGGCATCTCGGTCGTCTTCTCTTTGGCCAGCATCTGCCCTCATTTGGCCAGCGATGCGAGGACATGGGGGATAACTCTGCTCCCAACCCGAAGATCCATTGTTTTTACGGCCTCATTGGAGTCGTTAAGCTGCGTTACGTGCGCATCATTTTGAGGTGTTCAATTAAAGTTTTGCAGTCCCCGGCTCGTGCTTGCTCTGCGCTGCTTTGGTTTTAATTACTTCAACTCTGGATGAAATGGTTTGGGATCGAGTGGTGCAGCGTCCATCCATCTCGGATCTCTGCCTGGTGTGGCAATCAAGGCCCGGCCCATTCCGAAAAGCCGACAAAAAATTTAATTGTAAATAACAATTCCGACAAGTACGGACAGCGAGGAAAACACTCTGCCAGGGGGGTCTCAGAAATTTAAAACACCTGGGTATATGGGTTATTTAATACCTTACTTAAAGAGTAATGTACTTGATAAAGGAAGAGTAGTCAAACTTCGTTGAGTACCATATTGATTCTGCTTATTTTGTGGCTCATTCACTTGACTCTCCGCCTGTTTATAGCCGATTTCATTTGGTGAAACTGTAAAACGCCTTTGGCCTTGCCAACTGATTGATGGCGTCGACATAGCATCGCATTTGTTAGATTTATTTTCGGCTTATTTATTATAACGCTTTGATGGCCTGGCGGCAAGCATGATGATGGAGCAGTTTGAAGTGCATTTTCAAATCATTTAACATTTCTTCGATGTTTTTATTTCGGGGGGTCTATTCAGGGGTCTATCTATAGTAGGCCTAATAAGTGGGCAATGCGGAACCGCAAGCCTGCCCAAAATATTCGCCATCAGACTAATTACTTTGGCACTCGCTCGGCGGTCTTTCATCTCGTGTGGCATGTGGCATGTGGCATGCAACGACAGCGACTACGGGCCAACTTCTCCTTCTATCGGCCAAATGCAGTCAACACCTGGGACTGGATCTCTGGCACACTCACACTCTGTGGGTCAGATTGACCGCTGGCCATGGAGGATTATTGCCTAGGCCAACTCAACCTACTTAGAGCCACAAAAGGTGATGATGGGGTTGATTACTCCGGCTGCAGTTGACTTTCCAACTGTACAAATAATCACAAATTTTTCGGCGCATTTAATTTGATCGCCAGCACGTTTCGGACCATTCGGTTGCGACTTTAATTGAAAACGATTTTCGGGGCGCCGTTTCCAGAGCACCAGAAACCACTGACTGACTGCACTCGCCCTGGAAATTTGAAATTTGAAATCTGCAGTATGAAATCCAAAGGTCCACTGTTCCCCAGTGTCAAAATCGGTGCACGTTTCTGAGCTGCTTTCACCCATTTCCCATTTCGGTGGGCGTTGGCAAGGGCGAGAGCCTCAATTCGCTGGGGATTTTGCTGCGGCTTGATGATGACCAACTCGATCCGTTATTAGATGGAGCAAATTATAATCGTATTTCGGACCTCGCCTCAATTACTGGCCAAGACGAGAGTGCTCTACTAAATTAAGGGCAAGGCTGGGGCAAAAGTGTTTGACAATGGGCCAATATCGGAGATTGATCATCAGCAGGCCAAGTTAAGAACTTGGTAAGCAAGGAAATGAAACCAGATCTACTCAGTTTATAATTTAAAATAATAAAAAATATTCGATTTTATAATATTCAGTTTTGGCAAGCTTTTTACGGCTAATAAAAATCGGTGTGAAATCAGCTAAATTTTAAGCACGCGCCCTGTTAAAAAAATGCTGCCTCTGCCGACGTCGCTGCCAGCGTCTCTGCCAGCGTCGCTGCCAGCACTTGACCCAATGCAAAGACAATAGATTTAATTTCCATTTGTCCGATCCGCAGTTTCGCTGGCGATGCGGGTGCGGCGCATCTCCATCTCCAGCCACGTTTTCTTTTTTTCGTTTTTGATCTGTGCGCCTCGATTAGGGCAACTCATCGCCAGACTCAACTCTCAACTCCACAACTCCACAAGACAACAACGGCCACAAAGGGTAATAATAGAAACAGAAATCCGGCTAACAAATTGACTGATGCCATAGCCCCGCCACCAAATCTGGACCTCTGTCGCTCCCAGTGCCCGATGCCCGATGCCCTCCCAAAATGTGCCCTTCCAATTCATTTTATGCCCTTTAAGAAGGTACTGTACTTTTAAGATAGTTTTAAAAATTAAAATTCAAGCCAGAGGATTTTAAAAGGCAATTTTATATTAAATAATTTATTAGAGTCTTAAAAAATGTTTAGTCTTAATAAAAAAAAATAAACCAAAATGTTGAGCTTTAATTCAGTTTTAAGTTTTAATTTTTTTTAATAACACTTAAAATTAAGGATATTTCATTGAGAGAGCATAAACAATTGTAAAGTGATTTACCTTGCATTAAAAATTAACAAATATTAAATTTACAAAAATATTTCAAAAACGTTATATTTTTTTAAGTTGTATTTTATATTATACCTAAATAATATTTTTTATAGAGCAGCACAAACTTCGTAGCGACTCGACGCGTCTGCCACAAATATGATTATTTTTCCTTTGTTTTCTGGTTACTTTTGATTCAGTTTTCGTTTTCATTTGGGGAGAGGTCAGCGTTTGGGGCGTCTTGACCCGGCTTAAATGAAAAGCCATATTTCTGCGGATGCCTGGCCCCAGTTTGTGACGTGCGATCGATTGCGCCTGTCCACCGAGCACACTGAGCACTGAGCACTGGGCCCTCGCAAATTTGTAGCTGTCCATGGACTCCGACTTGGCTCAGAGATTCATTCGGTTTGGCCTGATTTCGATTTTTCGTTTCGTTTCGGTTTTTTCGGGGTTAGGCAGCAGCAGAAGTCATGCACTTGCCGCGTTCAGCGGTCGATGAGAGCCATGAGTTGCCATTGCCGAAGTCGGAATCGGAATCGGAATTGTCTTCTAATTAAGTGCATTTCGTTTAATTAATTTAAACTAACTGTAAATTGAGAGTTTGACTGCGAGTTTTGGGCGCGGTGGCGTCGCTTGGCTGGGCTCCTTCGATTCCAGAGGACAGAGGATGGAGGACGGAGGACCAAGAGCAGGCCCAGCATTTGAGCTTGTTAAGGCTGCCGACCGGGGACGACCAAGTTTATTAGTTCGTGCCTTCATTTCGTAATTACTTCAATTGATTCTGCGCTGCTGATGGCAACGGGACTCGGGACTCTTAGGACCTGGCCAGCGAATCGAACGGAACGGAACTAAGCCCGGCTCAAACCGAGAGACTTCATTGCAGCTCTCTGCGCGCTTCGTTGCCTTTGATTGTAAATCAGTTTACTTTGCCATTTAGAAGCCTTTGTGTGGCTGTTACTGTTGCTGGTGGCTGGCTCTTTCGGGTAGTAGTAGTTGGTAAGTTGGTACAAAAGGTGAAATCACGATTTTCAAGTGCATCGCCATCGATACAACACAACGACTCCGTCTCGCTTGGGCCGTTGCAAATTGTAACTCTAACTGTACAACAGGTTCAAAGTATCTCCTAACAGGTACGCCTGCCCCAAAAAAGGAGATCGGATTTGGATTTGGACTGTGGATTGGGCTGTGCACTGTGCACTGTAGACTGCTACTTTGGACTCTGAGTCTTTAATTATCGCCCAGGTATGCCAGCTAAGCAAATAAACATAGCATAGGCTAAAAAGTTAATTAGGCTCTCCTTATTTTCCCATTTGGCATTCCAGGAATCACTCAATTAGATCGCTGGATCGCAGGCGAAAGGCCGCCAAATTGTGGCCATAAACCAGAACCATTCCAAGTTCATGTGATAATAATCGTGTGAGGAGTTTGATTTAATAAAGTAGCTGGGCCACCATAACAATAACTTTGCGGCCTTAATCGCAGCTAAACGGAGGTGGAGGAGGAGGAGGACCGCATCCAGAGGATCGCACAGATGGAGGCCCAGCTGGCCGAGAGCGGGGTCAGGAGGCTTCAACACCTAGCTGGCTGACCCGTGGCCAGCTAATTGACAGTATCGTGACTAAAATCAATTTGTTGTGAGCAGGCACAGCAACAAATTTCATGGAGGGGCAGCCGGGATCCACTGCTCAGTGCTCCCTCTATGAATGATTTACGATGCGTCGTTGCCGCGCTGACCCCGGAGTTCGACGTTGTTGAAACATCAAAAACACAGAAACAAAGACCCCGGCGACCATCAGCGACGCCCGCTCATAATCAGCAGCACATAAACAACATTTCGCCGACCACCGATGGCTGATCGCCGATCGGAGCCACAATCCAAGCCCCAATCCAAGACCCAATCCAAACCACATCCCCATCCTCTATACAGACATCGGCCAGACGAACATAATCAGCCGGGGCAGCAGTGGGTGTCCAACGGAGAGACGTCCCGAACCGATCAGCATCTTCAACATGATCATTACGTTTGTTTATTGGCGAAAATTTAGAAATTTATTGCTCATTCGTTACGAGAGGCCCAAACCGAAATGTGCGTTATGGAAAGCCAACTCTGTTCTCACACTTTGGGCCATTGACAGGTAAATACGTAGTTATAACCAGCCACACTTTTTCCCTCGTTGTTAAATGTGCATTTAGCCAACATTATCGTCAATCAACGGGTGGCTCTCCTCTCCTTGGCATTGGATTGAGCCGAATTAGGGGGCTCCGACGAAAGGGTTAACCGGGGATTTCCACCTCGGTGATTGCAGCCAAAAATAGCACCGCACAATTGTGGCCACTGGCCAGGGGTCGTATGTTAATTACCCCAAATCACCGATCAATAATGAAAATGATTTTGGCCAAAAATAAAAATAATACAACTTTGTGGGTCAAGTGGCTCAACGGTTAAGGTTGTTTAAGTTCCTTATTAGCCAATTAGAGAGAGCCATCAAATTCCTAAAAATATATTTATGCTTATAACAAATAGTGCAGAATCTTTTCAGTACCTCACAAGTGGCTCTCCCATAAATCGGAGATTTATTGCCTGTTGTCCGCTGGGCCTTCAAAAAATGTACCGCTGCAACTGGAACAGCCACCCTGAAAATGACGTGATAAAGCCGCGTAATTAAAATATGAACAGCGTTCATCTGTTGTTGGCCCAAACATGGCCTGGCTGGCTGGCTGGCTGGCGGTGGAGAAACGCTGCTCCATTTTAAATAAATGTTTTATGGTAACAGAAAGCACACAAAGCCAGGCCGAGAAAAATGCCAGTCGCATTAGCCGAGGCTCAAGGATAGAAAACCGGGCACGAAGAGCGGCTCTCACGCGGATGTGGCTCAGTGTAAGTGTGTGTTGCCAAAAGGCCAACACATGGCCAACTCGAGATGGAGCTGAAGCTGGAGCTGGAGCTCAAGCTGAAGCTGAAGCTGCGGGAGCTAATAAATTTCCCAAAGTCTGTTGTCGGCCTGCCTGCCGTTTGACGCTATTGATCGTTAAGTAAATTGTCTGCAATTATGCCAAAAGGGAAAATAATAGAAATTATAACGAAACCGCTCTGCTGGCTGTTGACTTTGTGTGGAGCTGGTGGGAAGTTGGACTGGGACTGGGACTGGGATTCGGATGTGGATGTGGAGTGCCTTGTGACAGCCGCATTTGTGCATAAGTTGTGTTGTTGCAGTACGAAATGCAGGCGATCATAATTCTCGCTTAGGTGGCAAATTGCATGTGGGTCAGGGCACTCACGAATCCGATTCCGACTCCACATCCACATCCATATCCGAATCCAAATCCAAATCCCAGGGCTCCAGACATCCTGACATTTATATTTATAACTCGTGCAGCGGCCGTTAATTGTTTCGCTGCTCTCTTGATAAGTGAAATTTACCGACTGCCTCGAGTAGGTAACCATGAGCCATCGTAAAAGCCATCGTGGTGCACCACTACCACTCTTTGTTACCAGCTGAGCCGACCAACTGACCAGCTGACTGACAACTGACTGACTGGCCAACTAACTGGGCCCGTGTCACTAACTGGGCTATCGCAATGTTACATCCGTGCGTGCTGTCAATTAACATGGCCAACAACCGAATCAATTAAGCACTGGCCAGCGATGCTAATAATGGACACGCCCCAAAACCAGAAGCCTGTCATAAGCCAACTCCAATCTGCATTCCGAGGGCGATTCCAACAGTGGAAGTCAGTGGTAGTCTGACCAAACTGAGCCAATTGCAATGTAAGGCTCCTGACCATTTGATTGATGCTTGTTGCCAGCTAGCAGACAAACTGTTTAATTGGTAAAAATCAAAATAAAAACACAGACTGACCGAATCTGCATTGTTGATTATATAAGCGCCGCTGGGTTGACAAATGTTTAGGCAGGACACTGATCCTGTTTTCGCACATTGTGCAACACCATTGGTGCACCAATGGGCCGCGACAGTTGAGCGGTGTTTCTTGGTTTTGTTGGCTTCTTGGATTTGGCCAACAACGTTGTTGTTGTTGTTGGCCCCGCCCGCGCATTGTCACTTTCCGCTGAATGTTCGATTTCAATTGGAAATCGCTGTGGTACGTGTAAAAATATTTGTGCAACTGACTGCGTTTTTCTTTTGGGCAGTTTTTGTGTCTGTAACTGTTACTGTTTCTGTTTCTGATTGCTGCCTTTGATGCATTTCAAATGAGTTGATTTATGGCAAGTTTTTGGCTGACTGAATGACTGGCCGCCTGACTGACAGACTGACTGAATGACTGACTGACTGGATGACTGACTGACGGAATGACGGACCTCTGCTAACTGGCTGGCTTGTGGCTGTCGCAGAGCATGAATGAAGGCTTGTTGATGTTGTGACAGCTCCAAAAACTGGCCAGGCTCACAGACATGTTAAACTGCTTTAATTACTCCAGCCAGCATGTGTATATACCTATCTACATATGTACAGTACACGGCTGATTTTTGGGCCATAGATTTATGAGAATTCATGCCGCACCCAGTTGCAGTCAGAGTCACAGTCGGATTCAGATTCAGAGTCAGAGTCACAGTCACAATTGCAGACACTGATACATTTCGCTTTGTTCCAGTTTCGAGAGCTGCCCTTAGCCAAAAGGAAAGTTGGACAGGGACACTCGCTGGAACTTATCTTAACTGACCTGCAAATAGTTTTATTTCGAGTCGAGTAGTGAAGTGGTGGAGCAGGGGAAACAGCATTTGACGCCCACGCGAACACACGCCAAAAACAACTGGCCCACATGCTAAGACTAACCCTAGTCCAAATTTCCAACAGGAGGACTTTGATAAATTCCGCACAAACACACGGGTAATTTGAATAATGAAGCGGGGCCCTCGCTGAGTTAGGGGGCATCAATCTGTCAACGCCGCGACGTCGCATTCTGCTGATGTTGCATGCGCATGCGCACAGTTTGAGTTCGATGGGCTGCCTGCCACTGGCGGTCGGCCGCCAAAGAGCCAGCATCCAGTATCCAAACTCAAAGACAGCCAGCCATCGCGTGCCGCCGGCTTCGCTCCTCCTGTCCTGGAAGCCGCTCCACAGATCCGCAGCTCCACAGATCCGCAGCTCTGCCGCGTGGGTCGTCGCAGTCATCGTCGTCTATCAATTAAACAAAGCGGCGCGGCGGCAGCAGCATCGACATCAAATGCAAGGCCGGCACTGCGAGTAGGACTAGAGACTCCAGCCAAGAGACTCAAGACTCCAGACCCGGCTGGACCCGATCCGTCCGGCCACCCAAAACGCTGCTCCAGTTGCCATTTGAGCAGCGCTTCCGCGCTCTCGGCCAACCAGTTTCATTTATGTTGTTTGTCGGCACTGGGAAAACCAATGTTAAGCATCATATTTTATAGCTTGTTGAATATAATGGGGTATTTTACAGAAATTAAAATATTAATTAATTTATATTGAATTGTGTATTTATATGGTCTTTGTTTTTGTACATAGAAAAGCTATTTACATTAAAAATAACACTCCCTCACATACAAATTTAGCTTAGCAATAATTTTAAACTATCTAGTGTTAATCGACTTATGGAAAAACCGTCTTAATTTTCAGAATATGTTTCCAAAACTGTTTAAAAAGCTTAAGCCTACCGTGAGATTATTGTGGGTTTACATAGGACTTTTACAACTAGTTATTTCTAAACAATTTGTGTACTTTAAAAAATTCCTTCCGCATTGCGAAATTTATTTTCTAAGCCAGCCACATTTAATTTTGGCCAGTGCGCTCGTTTTGTTTGACTTGGTTTGGTTTGGTTTCGTTTTGTGTGTTTCGCGGGTCTCGTGCAGGACAAACATGGAGCATTATTTAACGACACAATTCGTGCAACTCCCACGCATGCAAACGGCAACTCCAAACAAAACAAAGCCCCCCGAAAAACAGCGAGGCGAAAAGCAGCAAAACTGAAAGCGAAAAATGCGAATTGAGGGTCTGAGGTCTGATGGCTGATGGCTGGGCTCTTAACTGATGGCCCAGCGACCGAAATTGGCGCAAAAATGTCACCAGGCTGCACTCCCTGGGAGGATTGGGTGGATTGGTATTGGGACTGGGATTGGGGGAATCTCATCGCAGTGCAGCCATCGCATCGATCATCGCTGAATCGGCTAAAATGTCAAATTGGTTTATCAGCCCACAGGAAAGGCGGCTTTAATGTCAGTTTAGCAATTTGACAAATGACTTGCGATAATAAAAATGCTAAAAATGTGACACGTTGCATGTGCATGTGCATGTGGTGCTACCAAAGCTGCTGAAAGCTAAGTGTGTGTGTTCAATGAACCCTGGCCTAGAGCCTGGTCTAAACCGAACCGAAGTTGGCCACTATCGAGAGCAGCTAATCGGCGATAAAGCCACAGCTTGTTAGCTTGTTAAATCACATGTAAGCGTGGCTAAGTTCGAAGATTGACGATCGCACATCGCGGCCATCGCCGGACATTCATAAATGAGCAATCGGCGATCGGTGTGTATCGCATTTCAGTGACTGAAACTGCAGCAACTGCAGTTCAGCAGCCCGAACAACTGCCGCAAATTACACGCAGTTCGGCGACAAGGGGCATTAATAATTGGCCAACTAAACGCAGTATCGAAGTCGGTTATCAATAAAACTGTTCAGCGGCCACGCCCGCACACACGCACTCCCAAATATCCCCTGTCCCCTGTCCACTGCCCCCTTGCTCCTCCTCCTCCTCCGACTCCGATTCAGATTCCGATTCCAGGATGACAAATTGCGCAAATCCATGAGATAGTTTCTGGCTCTCAGCATTTGCACGATCGTTGCATAATGTGCCGCTTAGATTTGTATCTGCTGCATGCGCCATGTTGTTGACTCAAAACGCTGTCAAAATGGCCAGCCAGAAATGATTCGTGCGATAAAGCCCCAAAAAAGACAACAACGGCAAACAAACAAATGCAGAAACTCTAGTTGGACGTTGGGAGTTTTGGGTTTGCGTTTGGGAGTTTGGAGTTGGGTTAGGCCTGCTCCACTGACCGACGGTCAGGCATGCGCATTTAATAAACATTTTTGCACCATTTTTCAGCCGCCACTGCCACTGCCGCTGTCACTTCTGTTAATGGCCATCGTTAGCTGTTCATCTGCGGCCGGGCTTATCAATTTATCAGCCCCGGCCCCTCGGCAATTAGCCAGTCTAACAGTCTAAGCGTCTAATTAAGTTGCGCCTTCCCCAGCAGATACAAATGCTGATCGATGGCGCAGCGTTAGCACTCGCTGATGGATGGGAAGTCGCCGGAAAAGCGGAAAAGCGCTGCAGATGGAGATAGCCGAGAACATGGCAAAGCTCTTGGCCCAGTAGGGCACTTGACTTAGCCATCGATCTGCCAGCGAAGCCTCACATTTATTTTAATTTAAGTTCAGCTTCAAAGGTTTGAGTTCCTCTTTATAACTATAGATGGTTTTTTCGGAGATCTTTATTTCTATAATCTTTACGATCAATCGTTCTCCAAAAATGTCATAAGAGATAGATATGAGTACCTTATATAAATATCATATTCAGTAAAACCATCTCGATGTTTAGGGTGTTATATTTTAAATTCTTAATCTTAAATGTAGTTTTCCCGAGTTAAGATATCGTGTCACTTTGGAGGAAAAATCAGACAGATGTGTTTGACAAGAGAAGTACTTATAAATATTTACAAATAAATACAAATAAAAAACAACAAAAAATTATATCTACTGCGGACTAGTCGGCATCTGGGCTTCCTGATAGAGCTGATCGAAGAACCGGCACTCCTGCTCCGAGAGGGTCAGCACCAGGATGTCCATCTCAGCGTCCGGCAAGGATACTAAATCTCCAGGTGCCTCGGAGGACGAAATGGACAACTGGACGGAATCGTCACTCGGTGACGGGAAGTCCGGCCTGAAGTCGCGACGACAGAGTGGACAGCGTGAGTCCTGACCCATCAGCAAATATCTCTCGAAGCAGTCTGCGCAAAAGGAGTGGCCGCAGGATATGTGCCGTGGGATCCTCTGTTCATCTAAACAGAATATGCACGGGTTAACGGTCATGGTCACGGTCATGGAGTTCGCGTACTAGCTGCACTTTTTTTTAGTATTTTGTTTTGGGATTACAAAATATATGAATGCACTTGTAGGGGACGTTCCGTAAGTGAAGTGAATTTCCTGATTAAGGGTTCCTGTGTCGTCACTTTACTACAAAATCTCAGGTTGCTGTGATTCAGGATTTTCCCAAACTCACAAATTGAGTAACTTATTTTTCTTAAATTAAATAAATAAAATTGTGAAATATTTTGTAATATTTCATACTACAACATTTTCACCTTTTATTAAACTTATGAAAATAAAATGTGACTTTTTCGACTAGTGCTTTTTTCGACAGCTCGTGATGCGATATCTGACTAAATGAGGACATGTATCGATAACATTGTTAGTGGGGCAACACCTCCTCCCAGCTGCACCCAGTTCTTGATGAAGTTCTCATTCAGATCGTGTTTGGATCGCTGGGGCCTGGGCTGAGGTTCCCAGGCAGCTCTTTTGCATAATTCCATTTAATCTCGGCCAGAGTTGAGGGCAATTTTCAATTTGCCTTGCCGGCGACGCTCCTGTGGCTGTTATTGTTAATACTGCCATTGTTGTTGCCGTGCTGTGTTGTGTTGTGTTGTTGCCATTCAAATTGCATTCAAATCAATTACATTCGAACTAAACATAATTCATGTGGTATGGGTTAATACAACAAATTACAACTGACATTTAAGCAGAAACATGAAACGGACAATTTAACATGAGCGCGCTGCAAAAGGGGCAGGAAAAGAGAGATATATAGTATAAAAGACATAAGGCGAGCTCCACAAAGGCAACTTCTGGGGCCTTTTGGCTGGCAGGCATCATATGCAGCCGTACAGCCGAAAAAAGGCCAAAAAGATACGAAAACTTGCAGCTATAGTAAATCCCAGCCACTCGGCCCCAGTTGGCCCAAGTCAGCAATCAAGGCAGAGTGACCTTCAGTATCCGCAAAATGAAAATAAACAAAATGACTGAAAAGACACGAAAAAAGTAAAAAAGTGCAGCCCCACACACAGGCGAAACCAAAACAATAAAATTCTTTTCTCACGATTGTTGACTTTAACACTTGCAGGAATAAAAAAAAATTACCAAAAAATGTAAAGCAAAAAGTTTCGAGTGCGAGTGACGTACACTTAAAAAAAATCCCTACCTTAATCAATTTTAAGATTTCTGAAAAGGTCAAACGATCTTGACTCGAATTTTGATTCAAGTATAAGTTTAATTATTCAATCAACGAAATAGAAGTCCTTCTCTTAAATAATTTATTTGTTTAATTTAATAAGTTACCACAGAAAACAATTTTAAAAAATTTATGTACACTTGTAACACACTTTTTTAATAAAATATTGTAAGTATTCTGAGTACAAATTTTATATTTTGCAAGCTATTTTCTTTCAGTGTACTAGTATTCACTGTCATTGCCTGCGAGTGAGAAATAAGCCGCTGCACAATGAAAATGAGCTGCATGTACATACTGGGAAGTGGCTGCTGATCTGGGGACAAATTTGCAAGCGGCTGTCTTCAGGCGGAAGACGGTGAACTGCTCCACATGCATTTCAATGGAAGCGAAATCGAAGCGGAGAGATAAATGTTCTGGGCAGAGCTTTTGTTTTACTTAATTTTATGTGCTTTGCATATTTTTATTTGCAGGTCCATGTGGCATTAAGCATTTTGCCTGCGTGCCGAGCTCATTTATTCGCACTGCACTGTGTTTATCGATTGAATGCATTCTGGTTTTTGCCCTCTGCAATTAAGTGAAATTTATGTTACTGCAGGTTTGTCGCTTGAGTCTTTTGTTTGCGGGTCGCGCGCCCAGGCACGTAAATTGCCGAAAAAAAGACGCAGTCGCAGAAATGTGTTTCCTACTTAGCGTGGGCAGACAGTAAGCCGGCTCTGCTGCCCCCTTACTCCTCGCTGGATCTTTGGCTATCCTGCTGACCAGCCCAGCTCCTCATTTTAATCCGCCGCGTTGGTGGCGTGCATACATAATGCATAATTACCGGTTTCACTTTTCTCTCGTCTCGTCTTGACTTGCCTTGTCTTGTCTTGAGTTGGAGTCCCCGAAGTCTCCGAGGGAAGCGGAGCCATCGTCCCCATGACTGCGATTATCTTGGCATGCCTTGGCGTTTTTATTTCACTACACACAGATATTTTATTTTACAGGCATTGCGGTTTTATTGCCTCGCTCGTATGGTTTCTTAATTTTTAATTTTTATGATGTGTTAATGGATATTTTTGTGACATGACCTCCTGGCGTGCCGTTGTCGTTCGTCAAGCCCTGTCCCCCGTACCCCGTCCTCCTGTATTAAGTTTAAAGCCTTTGACATGGGGGGAGCAGGAACAGGAGTCCACACCAAGTGTTATGCAATCTCTGCCTGTAATTGAAGCTATTTAAAGCTGGTTACATGGATGGCAAGGACAGCGGTCAGCGGACAGACAAGGGCGTTCATCCCGAGGGTTGTGACTGTCAGTCAATTGCAGTGACTTAGTGCGGACTTAGGCGCCGCCACCAGCTATTTGGCCAATCGTCGCAGTTAAGTGCGCCCCGCTCCACGCAACCAAATGTGACCCAGTTCCACGGGGATCGGGAACGACTTGTCGCTCAAATTGCACGCACAGAGGAGCCCTCGGACGAATACTGATTACAGGGCCCGGGGCAGCAATTTGCATCAATAAAACCGAGAAGAACTGGTATCTGGTATCTGCAATCTGCTGCTGTAGGTCAGTTTGCAGCAGTTTGCAACAAAATCAGCAAAAGCAAAAGCAAGAGGAGTCGCGGCGGCGTTGATTTGTTGCCTGCTTCTGCATTCTGGGCCTTCAATCAAGTGACGATGGGCGCAAACGAGCCGCCACATGGCAGGAGATGGATTCCAGGCCCGGCTCACGCCCCTTCCTTTGGCCACTTTCATCTCATCCGGCAGCTCCTCTTATCGGATAAGATGCCGATGTGACGAGGGGTGTCGGAGCCACTTGACCGGCCAATAATTACTTTCTCTGCGAGTGGGCAACGCAACGTCTGTTATTGATTTCGGCCGATTGCCGCCATAATTTTATTATGCATCATTAAGATAAAGCTGCCCCGGCCATTTGCAAATTGTTTACCGCATATGAAATCATCTTGAAAATGCCCAAATCCCCACCCATCTCATCTCATTCCGAATCTGAGATCATTTTCACAGGCCCAGCAGTAAGACTTTCGAAAGGGCCAAAGCCCAAAACATTATTATGTGCAAATGTGAAAGGGCTTCCATAAAGAAATTCAGAGGGAAATAAAATTACACATTTGGGTGTCTTTCATTTGAATAGAAGGCTCTCATAAATGATTTTATGTGATTCATACTGCCTAGTTAGTACGAGCTGATCTTGGGGCCTTTGAACTCTCTGGTCAAGCATCCAGCTTCGTCCGAAAACAATCAAGCATGAAGGTTATAATTTTGAAAAATTAAGACGGCTCTTTATCTGGAACTCGTTAAATGGCAGCAACCATGAAGGATAAGCGTGTAAAAATTTAGCATGAACTTTGAGTCCCTCTACGTCCCTAATTTGTTAATGTAAAATTTCAAAAAATCACCTGCTTAATCAAATTGAATAGTTTATAACTTTCAAAACAGTAACAAAATCGCTTACAAAAGTTGAACTTATTTGAAGAGGCCCTTGACCTTTTCAAGTACTTATTTATAAAAACTTCTGTACCAAGTGCAATTTCTTTTGTGTCAGACACAGATCGCTAAATTAACTTCACTTCACATCAAAAATCCAGCAAAATAATATAAATTTACGGCCACGACAACGACGAGGGGGTAACTGCATCTTCTCCACAGACTTCAAGTGTTACTTTCTGACAGTTCGGACGTCAACTTTAAAGTGAGATCTGTCATAAAAGAGCCTGCGCCGCTTTTGATTTTGATATTTTTGGCGGCTCCTCGCGAAAAAAGGCAGCGAGACTTGCAACTGCCCAAAAATGTATGCAGATTTTTAATTAAAGCGCGTTATCAACAAAGCCAAAATACAAAATAAAAAAGGCAACGCAAACCGGTTGACCCGATAGCCAATTTGGTCGGGACTTCAGACCAGACATTTTTTGATCGTCTTGGAGTGGCACTTCCTTAATTGGAGCAAGCATAACAACAAGTGCAAGCGCTAATTTATTATGTTATTTAATAAAAACAATTAATTAGGGAAGAGGGAAGACGACGCGAAGATGTAGTAAGTATCAAGTAGCCCGCTTATTTTCTGGCCACATAAAAATTACTTAATAATTTCCATCAGAAATAATTAATTTCAATATTATTCAGTCGGAAAGCGGTTTCAGCCGGCGGCCAGAGGCATCATCATCAAGTTGAGCATGTCAGCAGCAGCAGCGGCAACGGCAACGGCGTGTTAAGCCCTTAACCCCTCCCTGGCCAATTGCAACATAAAAATGCTTATTACTTACAACAGAACATGCACCACGCCCAGAGGCGACTCACAATTATATATACATTCTCAAGTATATTTTAAATCATGTATATATAGTTGGGGACCCACTTGGGCCACTTGGGGTAACTTAAATCAATTGCAGCATATAGCGGCAAGGCTCAGACTTGAGACTTGAGACCTCTGGACCCCGTTCGCTGCGCCTGAGTAATTTCGCTTTTTTGGCGGCTTTGTCCTTAGTGGCAAATGACTCCTGGCCAGCGCTTTATGGCATTTTATGCTACTTATGCTGCGCTGCTGCGTACCCGAATGACCGTAATTAATCAATTTGGCCAAAATGGCAGCGCTGAGCCACAGGAGAGGCCTTACAACGTCCGTGTAATAACAATGAAAACAGCGTGTGTGTTGTGCTGACCGACTCTCGTGTCTCGTACTGTACTCATGCATATCCGCACACCATAAATTATGTTCGCACAGGGTTAAGCGCATTATTTAAGCATTCATCACGCGCTCTCCCTCCGAACCCATTGCTCAGTTTCAGCTTCGGAGTCCAGGTCCCTGGTCCCTGGTCCCAGTCCAAGTTTTAGTCCAAGTCCCAGTCCCTCACTCAGCCACTGTTGCCGTGTAATAATTTTTGAAATTTATGTAAACAGTGTTGATTATGGATGAGTTATGTAGCATGTTCTACCTTTTGTTTTGTTCGCACTGCCGGCCGCAGTTAATTTTAAGCTTGTTTTGCAACTTCGTTTATCAGCTTCCCTGCCTCCAGATCTCCGGGTTGAAACCCACCTGAGTCATCCTCCCAATTGATGTCTTTATTAGGTCGAAGTCGCAGACGAAGCTGGGTAGTGAGGCTTGGCTACAAGCAATGTTTTTACGAGGGTTTTATTGGAGTGATTTTAAATGTTTTAATATATTTTTAATTATTTTCTTGTAAGCTTGCTTAGGATTAGACTGCGGAATATCAAGCAATTTAGCTGTTTTACTAAGCCTTTTAAAATAAGGAAATATTAGTGAATTGATCATTAAAAATAGTCCAATATATTTTGTATCTAATTTATTATTCTGTGGAGTACAAAACTTTTAATCAACCTTTAATCTAGGTCCAATTGGCAGATGAGTCCACGTCTTTCCTTGTCAACTTCAAGGAGCAATCGACATGTTTCGCCTGACAAACGGACCACGTTCATGCACTGTTCGCGTGTCTGTGCAGCACATTAAAAATTACACGAGAAATTGTTGGGCACAATTGGCAAACGTTTTTCGGGGGGCATTATGAGGAGGGAGGAGGAGAGGGAATTATGACCCGCGGGGCCAAGTGGCCGGAGCCATTTGGGTGGCGCCTTTTGTCTCCCAAAACGTGCCACAGTCGGAGTCGCAAATAGTGCCACATGCGGCGCTCGGTGCCTGCAACGGTTCATGCGCGAATAATATTTTAATTCTGTCGATCAGCCGATCAGGCACGTTTCGCTGAAGCCAATCACACACACAGGTAACAAGTATAGTTGCCCCCCCGAAATGCGACGCATGTCACTTTTAGCCAGGAGTACATAGTGGGTGCTCGACTCCGGCTAATGGGGCTCTTAAGCATGTGAGCTGATAAAAGCGACAAAACATTTAACAAGTAATTAAACATAAAGCGCGCCCCACATGACTGCTGGCTGGTTCTACTCCACTGCAGCACACTGGGGCCGAAACTGGGTTAAGGACGCTGCACAGCACTCAGTGGTGCAGCACTGCAGCACTGCAGCAGTGCACCACTGCACCACTCCACCCCTTGGGACAGCCCCCGCCTTTGGCAGCCAACATTCATTTCGATTTCGTTTGCGTTCCTATTTCTGCTGTTTTTCATTTTTAATTTTTTTCGGGTGAGTTGTAATAGAGTTGCTGAAATTTGGCATTGTATTTATGGCCTGGGCATGGAGCATGGAGCATACCAGGCATCTGACCCACACCCACATTTCATTAGATATCCACCCTGGGAGCGGTGATAAATGCGATAATAAATATTCGAGTTGTTTTTCTGTGAGTGTTATAATTTAGTGTTGATTAGTTTGTGCAAATAAGAGTTATTGATTCAATTTCAATTAAAAGGATATGAATGTTTCTCCCAAGCGCCATTCCCCCACCTCCTACGCCAAACCCACCCACAAACAAAAGACTGCGGCAACGAACTTGTTTCGCAGAGTGTGTGAGTGTGTGTGCTTAGCTTTTTTGGCACCTCTCGCATTGATACGAATATGCCCGGGTTATTAATGATGCCTAATGAGTGGGTTGGTCTCCAGTGCGGAGCCGCAACTGCTACCTGGGCAATTATGTGTCATTTGTATGCACTCCCAATCCCAGGGACATGCAATTTGGGTGTAGACTCAAACTAAAGCGTTTATTAACTTATTTTCGTAGGGGAACTCGTACTGGAACTGGACAGTGACGGATCCACAAGGAGTTACAAGGGCACCGAGAGCTGCCAGCGCAGGCGGCTCTGCCTTCCGGGGGGAAACTGATAGCTGTAGCCGGAACTGTTGGATAGGATCGAGGGGGAAGCTGGAAGGGAACAATGAAACCTTAGATTATGTTGAATAAAGCTCCACGGAATGACAAACTCACATAGGACAAAAACGATTACAAACTATAGCAACACAGGGACGAAACAGTGGGCTCTGGCCTTAAGAGGCCTGATCGGAATGATTGTGGGACAGTTGACGCATGGTGAAGGTGGTTTCTGCTGGACAAAACACACTTTAGAACAGAATCAATGGGGAAACCCATCCAATATTTACCTGGTGTGCGGAAGCCCTCCTGGATCTTGTAGATCTCGTTCAGCTCACGGGCGCTGCACAAGGGCGTGTCCACCTGGGTGGTTTCGTTGAAGCGGCCAAAGTCGATCTCGTAGGCCTGCAGGTCCTTGTTGTACAGCACCACCGGGTCGAACCGGTGGCCCCACAGGATCTCCGTGTTTATGTAGCTGGATCTGGCCTGGGTGCTCTGGCCGGTGGACTCCATGGTGCCCTCGAGGATCACCACGATCTCGAACTTATCCTGCAGCATGTCGGTGGCGTTCATGTTGTAGAGCGGCGAGTTCTCGTCGATCTTGTGCTCGATGACCATGGGCCAGATGAAGAACAGATCGGAGCCAGAATCATCGCTGCTGATCTCCAGTTCCGTGAAGTACTGCGTCATCACCTCGCCCTCCTTGGTGCTCCTGGTGCGAATCAGCTGAGCCCTCACTCCGGCCCCTATGATATGCGATTTCCGCATGTCACCCACCCGGAACATCAGCGACAGGCTGCCGTCCCTTTGGCAGATGACCGCGTGCTTGGAGAACAGCAGCGTCTGGGCCCGCTGCTTGGCCCTCGTCATCTTGGCGAACACAATGCCGGCCATGAAGGCGGACGACATCACGCCGTAAATGGACTGGAAGCACATCATGAAGATGGCCTCCGGACACTCCGGGGATGTGGTGCGCACTCCGTAGCCAATTGTGTGCTGTGTCTCGATGGAGAACAGGAAGCAGGAGGTGAAGCCATCAATGGCAGATACACAGGGCGCCCAGCCAGACTCCTCTGGAACATGGAACAAATATCACCAATACTTAGTTTATTTTTGTTACCAAAGTAAACCACTGACCCACCTTGGTTATCCGGCAGGTGAAGCTCCTCCAAGTCTCCGTGTGTGTAGATGATCAGCCACCAGATGAGCGCGAAGAAGAGCCACGAGAGGATGAAGCTGAGGGCGAAGGCCAACAGCGTCCACCGCCACTGCCAGTCCACCATGGTGGTGTACATGTCCTGCAGGAAGCGGACGCGACGCCTCTGCAGGTGCTTCTGCACCACGTTGCAGTCTCCATTCTTAAACACTGCGCGCCTGCGCACTCTTCGCATGCTGCCAGGCCGGAAATTGCGAGATCTGCGAACATACAAATATAGAATTTTTACAAAAAGCCTAAAAGTGTGCAATACAAAAATTATGAACCAGCGTAAAATGGGTTATATCATCCGATTAGACATTTTTTTTATAGCCCAGAAATTAAAACCTTAAAACTACAAACACTACATATTATATTTAAATAATATATTTACTTTACATTTAAAAATCCAAGCCCTAACTGCGTAATTTGTCAACTTAAGTCCATTAATATAGAAGTGTATAGTAATTTGCACTACTTCATGGTATGCAAGTTATCCAACCCCTGAAACCAGGCCACTTATGGCTTTTATAAACAATAATTTCAATCTCTGCATTTGCCTTTGTTTTTGCCTTTGGCTTTGAGGTCCGATCTTGGCTCCCCAGCTAAGTTAAACAAATCAAAATTAAAGTAAACATCAGCTTCCGTACGAAGCCCAATCAATTGCGCCTTTTGCGTTCCAATTGTCCGCCAAATTGCATCGGTCAGCATAATTGAATTTCACCATAAGATGCGACAGTTTCATCTCAACCTTTTAATCTAAACATAAATTAAAGTTCTAAAAGTTCAAAAAGAAAAGCTCCTGGCCGAGGTTTATTGGATTTGGTTCAAGATTAGAGCAGGCAGTGCGAATTTGATCGAGACGGCGATCGGTTGATAATTATAAAGAAGTATCAAAAGTGCATAAAAATAATTGTGTTAATAATTTTTAATAAAGGTCTTTCACCAAATAATATTAAAAAATAAAAAATAATTTTTTTATTTAAATTGTCCGGCTGATAATTAACTTGCATGCGTTAAAAATAACAATAAATTATTAAAATTGTGGTAAGTTTAACCAAAGTTTTAAGCAAGAAAAGGCTAAAAGTTAAACATGAAGCCAATTTTTATTTCCCAATTTAAGTATTTGTATTATTTTTAAAGGGTTTTATTAAATTAAATAACCATTCCCCTTGGATATTTTGTGTATGCAGACAGTATCTAGTTAAATAGCCTTTGAACAAGAAAACTATTTTCAAATTAATTCATCCTTTTAAAAACAAACTTGACTCCATTTGATTTAGCAATTATAATCCTATTTTCCTTAGATGGCCATGAACATGATTTCTATGATTTGTGCAAGTGTCAGATGAAATTGGATGTCTCGACATCGTGTTGTTTAATTTGTGCTAATTAAGTGTGCGCACTTGCACTCGTTTGTTTTTGGACTGGCCAGTGGCCACACGAGAAGTGCATCTAATTAACGCCGGCAGTGGCGAATGCCAATGTCGCAAGGCGGACAGATTGGACTTTAGGTTCAGAGCAGTCAGATACATCCCAGACTATATCTACATATATCACTTAATTGCAGCTCACCCACAAATTGTTTGATTTATTAGCTCGACTTGTCACAGCACTGTGATTTAATAGGGCTGGACGCAGTGACCGACGAACGATGGCAACACCCACAAGATCCCACATTCCTGGGAAGCCAATTACCTTAACCCCACATTGACACTTGCACCAGTCGATTAATTGGCATTGTGCCGATTGCATTAATGCCCGCTAATCAAATTTAGAGCTCATCTATTTGTTTTTGAGTCACATGATTCATCTGCCTGCTTTGAAGATTGACCGCACTCATTTAATTCTTGATTGAGCGGCCCACACAGCAGTCTTAAAAAAAAAAGAATTAAAATCTGAGAAGGAAGTGCCTGGGAAAAGGGAAGCGATCTCCGGTGGGAAACCTTTTGGCCAACCGTTTAGCAGGTGACAAGTGTGAGAATGCAGTTGAGATTTGACTGAATGCCTGGCCTAATGAATCGCATTTGTAACGCGCCCCTAAATCAAGCGACCTGCAATCTGCAGCCTAAACTAAACTCAACTAAACTAAACAAACCCACTCCGTGGGCGTAGCCTTATCCATATAAATTACAACCGCAAATGGCAGGCGGCACTCTGCTAATCAGCTAGACAAAAAGTCCAGAAGATGCGAATGCGAGTGCGACAACGTGACACGGACGGACGCACTGTGATCATTATGATCATTCTGGTGATGGAGCGGCTGTCGGCAAGTTCAAGTTGAATGTCAGGCCCCTTGACGAGCTAATTACGGGGCGGAAAGCCAGCGGAACTTTTGAGTAATTGGGTAATTGTCGGCCAAAGCTCCTATTTTTAATTTCGCAACTGCTTAAATCGAAATGATATGGGTCCCTGGTTTGGGGGAACTCTTTCAGTTTTAAATGGAAAGCATATATCTTAAGGAAGTCAAATTTTAAAGGCTTCGACGGCACCTTATGATATTTGAGAAGGAATAGGTGTTGTTTCGTTTAAACTAAAATGTATAATGCTTTTCAATAAATATTGAATAAAGATATTGAATATTGAACAAAGACTGCAGCCTACGACAACCGAAAATTGAAATTACAGAATCCTATATGATTTTTGCCTCAGTTTAGAAAAAATTAACTGAAGGTTGCTGTGAACTTTTAATCTTTTTTAAATTATGAAAATTCCTAAGCTCATTGGTACTATACACTTTAGTTTTAAAGGCCACCATGTGATGAAAAGTGTGCCCTAAAAATATAATAAAAAGTAAAATGCGAAAAGAATTTAAGTGGTATTAAATAACTAAGCCAGTCACTTATACACTTATGTGAATCACGCAACCGCTTTTTCAAGTGGTAAGGATTTATAACAAGTTTTAAATGCACTCTTTTCGGTAAATTTTTAGCACAGCGTATTTTTTAATATTTTCCTACAAACTATGGAGAGATCAGTACACCCCAAAAAAACCCGACTTTACTTAGCCTAAAAGGGAGTTCTTCTGCGTAATTTAAGACTACAATTTGGCTAATGCGCACCCCTTGGCCAGCGAGTGGCTGGATCCTTTCAAGGCCTCGTAGTAGACTCCCGCTTGGGAGGGTGTGTGCGAGATGCCCCGCATGTACTGGCGCTTCCACTCCTTCATGTGGGCGAAGGTCTCCTCCTTGTCGCCGACCAAGGTCTCTGCATCGGCGGGATCCTGCAGGACCTGGACATCGCTGAGCGGCACCTGCATATCTAGTTTCTAGACGTTCTAACTTCGCGGCACTGAACCAAACTGAAGCTCCTCGCCACGCGATTCCGCCCAGGCCAACGTCAAAGTGGCCGGAATTTGGCCAATCAATTAGAGGTGCTCTAACTAATACCGAGCACTTATTGACCGAGCCACTTAGCCCAAGTGAATAGATTGGAAAACAGCCCCCGAACTCACCTGCAGCTCGGCTGGGAGCGCGGGAACGCCTTGCCGTTTGGGGATAGGCCATAGTAACTGGTCGGCCGATTGGGCACTATTGTGATGGGGTAGGACTGTGGATTGCTGATCACGCTGTCCAGCGAATCGGGATCCGCTTCGATGGCCTTTTTCAGGGGCTGGGCGGCCTTCTCGCCGCCATTCGTTGCCGCCTGCGTCGTCGTAGTGGACGTGGAGGTGGGGGCCGCCGAGTGGCTGGAGAAATTAAAACGCATCTGTGGGGGGTCGGGTGAAGAGGTTGCTTTTTAATTTAATTAATTCAAGCCTCGAGTGGGCAAACAGAAACTTGTGATAAGTGCAACCCAGGTGCGAGAAATCTATTCCCCTTTTCATCAACGTCAGCTGATTCTCACTGATTATCAGTTTATTTTTTATTTATGATATAAATAGGCAGATACACACTACTTGAACATTTAAATGGGCAGCGGAATAAATTACAGAATTTGACTACATGAAAGTCTGAACACTTCCGTAAGCTCTATGAATTTTCGCACCTTTCTGCATTTTTCACAAGATTTGAGGCAGCACTTTATGGCATATGAAATGTGATTGAAAATCAGCGCACGCACCGTGAATTTTGTAATTGAATTTCGACCGTTTGGCACGTTTTAGCTTAAGTAATTTTAGCACCCTTTTAGCAGCCGTCGAAATGTTCAATTAATTGACACCTGAAGAGCCTCAACATAGTTCGGGCACTTTGATGCAATGTAATATAGTTTTACGAGCTCTGCGGAATTAATTCGCTTTGTTTTGTAGACGCGTGTCTATCCAGGAATGAGATGACTCGCGGCCGGGAGATCACAGGGCATTTAGTGGCGAACCCGCAGAAGCCGCAGCCACAAAGCGAGTGTCACAGCGAGAACTACGGATCCGCAAGTCCGACCAATGGATTAAATGACGGCCGACTGAAAGAACATTTTTCCAACTAAACAAAAGTTGTGAACAGAAAGCGACGCGCTGTAAGTGAGCACTCGCACACACGTGCAGGAAGAGAGAATTACGTGTACGGCACAACGCACACGACATTTCTCACACTGCAGATCGCGATGCGATCTCTCACAGATACAGTTACCGAAAGATACAACTTGTGGCTTTGCCGCGGAATATGTTCAATTGGAATGATTCGTAAATTGAAAGCGAAGCGGAAGATAAGTGCGATAAGCTCATCTTATCTGCGAAATCAGAAGTCAGACACTTCTCAATGCAGGCGACCTTGAGCCCCTTAAAGGCGTGGCGCATACTTAATATTTTGTATGCCCCTCATGAGGTGTCGCAATATCGATCAGCTGGGGGCCCCGGACAGCTCTGATTTATCAGGGGTTGCGACTGTCACCGGGTCTCTCTATTTGAATAGACAGTGCAAACAATGGCCCTCGTTTGTATCTTGGCTCGATTTCGAGTACAAGGTGTCGTATACGTAATATCTGTCTGTTTAACCGCCACTCACGCGCATTTCGGCTGCAGTGTGCAAACACAAATAATTGTGACGTTAATAACCGATACTTAGTTTATACTATGCTATTTCATGAATTCTTGAATGCGTGAATTAAAAATAGCCCCTGTTTATACGTTAGAGACGAATGCATGTATTCATGTCAGCAGAGTTGCCAGAAGTGTAATTTGGCAAAAAATGTAAGTAAAATCCGTTCACACTATTTGTATTGGCGTTGCCACCTAATTTATACAATGTTAAGTTGGTAGCTCCTCTCCATTTCACCCATGACGCTGAATTCATAGTCAACTTTCGTGTGTTGCCGAATACATGCAATGGTGTTTATACACACCCATTTCATGAAATGATTGCATGAAATGGGCTACGTATAAATCCAGTACGAGATAAATCCAAACATGTATCGCTGTGCAGTCATCGGTGGAGTCATGCGTAGTTGAATTTCACGGCGTCAAGCCAATTAAAACCGTTCACCACCCCCATAAATCATAGGCTTTTATGATGAACCTAACTGAAACGTACGCTTATCTATCAAAAGGCTAGAGAACCCCTTTGCAACCGTGATCATATTGTGAATTTACACCTGTGAAGGTACACATCCAAAAGCCCAAAGGCTGCATTTTGTGCTTGAAGACATCCTTCCGCTTTTGACGGAAGATCCTTGTATCGTCAGACAACGAAAGCTAAAAATATTGCGCTATCGTAGTTAAAAAATTGTAGACAATAAAAATTGTGAGTGTTTCTTGATACCCTGCATAAGTCCTAATACATAGTGTCCTACTGAAGCTTGGTCGCTTGGTTAGCTCCGTTTCCATGCGGTAGAAACGGGGCTTTCTCGAATTGAGAATCTCAATGCTCTTCCGTCATTCCCTGCCCCAGAATAATTTACGATCCACTAAATTGTGAATGGCAGCGGTCGACGCGGATGAAGAGCGCCCAAGCCGCTGGCATAATTGAATAATCAGCTTTGTCGCCCAGTGTGTGTGCGATCCCCGATACTTGGATGAGCTCGTAATACCCCCTGCAATCCGTTGGGGTTCACTTTACTCGCGCCAAGTGCAAATTTGTAGTCCATCACAATCAAAGTGCCACTTTGTGGTCCTGGGGTGTAATTTGTTTTAAAATCCACGCAAGAGCTGTTTCTGTATTTGTCTACAAATCGATTATGTTGACTTTCTCAATTAACCCCTTGCTGAGACTTTTATATATTTATTGCTAAAATTATGTGAAACATTAAGTTTGACGGCAGAGCAGCGGGATTTATCTGGTAGACGTTTGCATTATCCACATCACTCTGCTTCAGACCAAATTTATTTAAAACAAAGATTGCTAATTTTAAATATTCAAATTTAATAAATTTTCGATGCTAGCTGAATGTTTGTGTCTACACTAACAACAATTTTACAATCTGGTTATCGAAGAACAGAACCATTTGTAGAATAGGTGTAGGTGTAGGTGTTATGTACATACATGTAAAATTAAACACCGCCAGAGGTCGCTTCTAGAGATGGGCGCGTGACAAATTTTGCAACACAAAACAAACACGAAATTTAAAATGACAAATCCTACAAACCTATTATATTAAATTTAATTATTAAATATTTGAAGTAACTTTTGAAGTAACATTTGAAGTAACGTTAAATTCTGCTCACATTTATAATTCAAAATGAATATACTTAAACGGTAATAAATATTTACTCAATTAGGTTTCCCGCAAAACCCCATCGAAATAAAAGCCAAATTAATAATAAAATATTTTTAATTTACAAAAACATCGTCGGTTAGATGTTGGCATTATGCATAAGACAGACTCTGACTATTTACACCTGGTTATTGCGGATACACGTGTAGTAAGGAAAGACGTCTCGACTTTGGGTTATGAGTGAATAGGTGTTTTTGTGGGGGTGTAGGTGTGGATAAATGCTGAAACACTTACAGACTAGTTGCTAATAATATAGCTAATCGTATAGCTAACAATTCCTACAGACTACGAAAATTGTACAATGAAATTTGCATTTAAATATTCTGGGTTTCGCGCGATCTTTCACAAAATGGCAATACGAAATTGGTGTGTGGGTGTGGGTGTGAGGGTGAATGTGTGTAGTGTGTGTGTGTATGTCCGTTTACATGGCAGCACCATTGTAGTGCTGATACATCTCGTCCCAGAACCTCTGACGCTCCGGCTCTGGATTCGTCTTCATGGCCAGATTGGCCGAGATGTCCAGGTAGTTGAGACTGTTCATCACATTGGTGGGATCGATGGGAGCCCACTTGGTGGTCAGGTAGGTATCGTCGTCCGGCGTGGGAGATCTGCAATCATTCGAAAAATACGTCAAAAAAGTTCTTGTTATTTGTAGCTTATCTGGATTACCCACCCGTATTTGGCGAAATTCGTCCACATGCGCACCATGCGATTCTTCACCTGCACCTCCATCGACTTGGGGTCCAGGCTCAGGTTGAAGAACCCGAACTTGAACAGGTAGCCCAGCTCATCGCCGTGACAGACTCCGGGTCGCGGAATGCCCAGCATCCGTTTGTACAGCCCCAAGGCTCCGTCGAAGGAGAAGCGGTACATATACACAGGAGCACTTCCGTACTTGGCATGATTCCGGGCCGTGCGACGGATGCCCTGCAGGAACATCAGATCCGTGAGCAGCTGTCAATGGGAAAGGGTTGTTAATAAACATTAAATTTAAAAAGGAAACATTGAACTCACCGCTATCATCTCGTCCACCGATTCAAGGCCAACATGCTTGTGTCCCAGATAAAAAGATCTGATTTCACAGGTCACTCTGTCATGTTCATTGGTGACATTTAAATCCTGTGGCACCAATCGTCCAAAGTCATTCTCAATGATGCTCAGCAACTGGGGATTCTTGCGCAGTCCTGACAGAAAGTTCAGTTAGGAAGTTTCATTGATGTCCCATTTTATTTAAAAACTTACTCCTGATGAACAGCATGGCCTCGTGGGTATTGTAGCCCGTCATGTAGGCCACATCGCTGTTGAAGTCCTGCGAGTGGTACATGTCGCTGGGGTGCTGGGTGAGGAAGGGCTGCTCGAGGAACTGCTCCTCCTGCGAGTCCTGGTTCCAGTAGCCCTCCACCACAGGAACGAAGGGCAGGCCAATGTTGTTGCGCTGATCCTCGGCAGTGATTGTGGTGGGTGCCGCCTCCACCAGTTTCATGGCCGGAACCCTGCGCAGGAAGTCCAGGATGTCCTCGGTGCTGTTGGCCCCCACATAGCCCAGATTGGCGGCCAAGCGAGCAGCTCTTTGACTGGAGCTGGCCGACATGGACCAGGGATTCAAGGCAGAGCCACTCTGGGAAATGGCGCGATGGAAGAGGCCCTTGGCCTGGGGTGAAAGGAGGAGCAGCTGGACGGAAGAAGCACCCGCTGACTCCCCGAAGACTGTCACCTGACTGGGATCTCCTCCGAAGGCAGCGATGTTATCCCGCACCCACTTGAGGGCCAGCACCTGATCCTTGAGTCCCTGATTGCCGGGAGCATCGGGTCCTGCCGTGAGGAAGCCCAGTGGGCCCAGCCGGTAGTTGAGGGTGACCAGCACTATGTCCTCGGCCACCAGGTAGTCGGGTCCGTAGAGGAAGGAGTTGCCGGAGCCGAAGGAGAAGCCTCCACCATGCAGCCACACCATCACAGGCAGATTAGGCTGTTCTTCGGACTCCTCTTCCTTGGGCATTCTGGTGGTGAAGACGTTGACGAACAGGCAGTCCTCGGCTCCCTTGAAGGTGTCCAGGATCATGTTCTTGTGCGGACAGCTCTGACCCTCCCGAGAGGCATCCCGGATGCCCGACCACGGCTTCTCCGGCTCCGCAGCACGGAATCTGGAATGGGATTTGTTCTTAGACTCAAAGGTATACCTCTTAACTCTGCTTTTCTTACCTTCTTGCTCCTATGGGTGCCGCTCCATAGCGCATACCCTTGAAACTGTAGAAGCCTCCTCGCTCACCCGATCGATACTTCTGGTAGCGACCCCTGACTTTGCCCAACGAGGTGGTGGCCACGATCTCACGCTCTTTCTGCAAATGATTGAAGCAAACAATTTTGGTCCATAAATAGTACCTACAATAGGGTCGTTGGTGCGAGTCGATTTTTGTATGAGAAAAAAACCCACTCCAATGCTGCCATTTGCGAATGCAAAAAAAATCTATGTTGCGCAACCAATTTGCATCGGAGTGCGAAAGCGAGTAGAACCGGCGCAGAGAAGTATGCCATGTGCCGGGCCAGCGTTGCGCAATCTCCAATGGTCAATGGCCAAAAAGCCAGTTCCCGCCTCCGTTCACCTGCCAGTTCTCGCCCGGGGGGCGTGTGTGTGTGTGCAAATGTCAGTTCTTTCTTTGCTATTGAGCCGACCTCAGCCCCAAAAACTGCACCTGCATCCAAGTTTGGCCAGCTGTCTGTCCACGTTCAAGTTGAGATTTGATTGGAAACCACTTGGCAATTCGGCTTCAGCCGCCAGCCATTTGCAGCGGCCATGGTTCAAGGCCGTCACGACGGAGACTCACCCGCAGAGATCGCACCACCTCCTGGACGACTCGCATGGCCCGCGATGGCAGCAGCTGGACGAGCGAGTTCGGATGCGAGGTCAGGGTCTTCCAGGCCGTCGTCTCCTGCAAATGCAAATTCCAAAGAGTTTTATTGTAGGCACAGGAAAAAATTGGGGTGTCTTTTTAAATTCATTTAACTTCATAAAGAGTTAAGATTAAAAATTAATTAATAAGATATTTTTAAAAATATTTTAGTTTCCTAATAATTAAATATTACGTTTCTTAGGTTCATTTATTCTGGTTATACTTTAAATCTGATAAGTGTAAATTGGTCTTCCTTCTTTCAAGGTATTCCTTAAATATTTTCTGGATAGAAAATTTGTTTTTTTTTTAAAGTTAGATTTATATTTTAATGTTTTACAACTACAACAAGCAAATACATAAAAAAGGGTATTTAAATATTAAATATAATAACTTGTCGGGAATTTTTTTATTAATTAAACAAGATCTGATAAGCCCTCATTTCATGTTTTGACCATTTTCTGTGCAAAAGGTTTATTTAATAATTGTGTGTGCAATTTTAATCTGTTGATATTAAGTTGATAACGATCTTTTTGCTGTGCAGTTAACAGCAATTTACAAAACATGCAGCAGTCCAAGTTCATCGGGCTCGATGACAATATTTTGGGGCTGTCCGATTTGTAAAGCGGCGTTAACTGTCAACGGGGCGACCTTCACCGACTGCGACGCTTAATTGAAATGCCATTTGCATAACTCAAATGCCTTTTTACTGGCGGCACTTAGGCAGCAGTATTAGCTGTGTTAGCAACAGCAACACCAGCAATGAGAGTCACGTGCTGCCAAAGGAAACGCCAATCCAAGTTCCCAGGCAGAAATGGGTCCGTATCTGGCGGATGAATCATGTTTATATTATGGAGCACCGAGATTCAAGTTCACCTCTACCACTGTTGTTATGCTAATTACGTGTGCTGTATACTCTTACCGGTGGCTGACTATTCGCGTGGCTGTAGGACCAGCCATGGAATCGAGTTCAATTGCTTGAAAGGCATTCGGGCTTCGTCTTGTTTATTTTATTTTATTTGATTTTATTTTTTTGTGACCGCTTTGGCCTATGCTAATGTGGGTGTAGCTGGTTTATAACAGTTTCCTATCGGTCTCCGATCGATGTTGGCTTTAATTATAACTGAACTGTCTAATGCGCTTGCTGGCTCTGTGTGTTCGATAACAAAAAATAACAAAATATTTCGGCTTAAAAGGCGCTTAAGAAGTGGGTCATTGTTGAACGCATAAAGATCGAGAGTGCTGGGAAAATAATTAAAGTCTGCCAATCAATCTGTGGACTTCGATTCCGTGATCCGTGATCCGTGCTCCAATATGCAAATGAGTGAGAGCAAGGCAACAGCATCATCTCATTCGCTGCATTGCGAATCTCGCATATTATTTTGCCGCTTACAATGCAAACATTATGCAATAGCTTTCACGCCACGCTCGACAGCCGAAAATAAAAGCGAAAAAGCGAAATAAAATGCAGGTACATAGAAAGCCAGCGATGCAACTATTGCATATTGCATAAGAACTATAATACGAACCGTGGTAGAACGACCCGTGCCCATGCCCATGCCCATTCGGAGGATTTGGCGCAGGCCCAGTGACCCGGAAGACTTTTTGCCCGTTGCATTCTCCGGCGATGATGTTGTGGTTGTTGTTGTTGTTGTCGTGGTGGCGATCAAATAAAACGCTACGGGCCGCATATCTTGCAAATCACCGCCGACAGCCGACGACGACGACCCCTGCTTTCTCTGCTCGGTGACTATGATCCGATGGCCGGATTCACTCGGTCGCTGCACACAAATTGCCAAGACAATTAGACCGGTGGCCAGCACAAGACCCGCGATCGCCGCTCCGCGGCCCCAGTTCCTGGGACAGGGCATGACGATTCCCGGGGACAAGGGGGGATATCAGGGGCTCCTCTGCTTTTGTTTTATGCAACACAGTGTCGCGGCAGTTGCTCCGAAAATGCACTGGAACGCGGAGCCGTAAACTTTGATTTATTAAACTAGCACTGGAGGAGTGCGTCAACTGGCTGAAAACAACACAGTCACCGCAAAAAATCTGCGCACCCGGGATCAACACTGTGCTCTTCCGACAGCAACTGTTGCACTTTTGGCTGTCTGAAGCCTTTTGAATTCAATTCCAGTTGCTCCTCGATTTTCCTCGATGTTTCGCTTTGGAATGGCAGTCATTAAAGTCATTACCGTGATGCATTCAAACGATGAGGTATGTCAGGCTTGAAAAAGCTTGGAAATATTATTTTATAGCTGATCACTTTTAGACAATCAACATCTAATTGGGTTTAAATTTTACCTTAAACTTTTATAGTTTACATATAATTAAAATACTTTGGTTTCAAAATAAAATTACCATTTGAGACTGTTTTAATATATGTGTAAATTAAATCAAATTAATATTTGTGGAAATTATATTCTCACTTTTTATGGGTGGATTAATTTTCACATTTGTTCTAAGCAAAAATAGTGAGAAAATGTATGTTCTAAACGAATAATTCAGATAAATGTTGCATCTAAAACCTAATCAATAGGTATCCCCTGATCGATTCCCGTTTCTAAGCTCATTTTTGCCATCTTGTTAAAGCTGCACTTGTTACTGTCTGTCCGTCGGCTGTTCGGTGTTTTAAATACATTTTTTTGGGTTTGTTTTGTTTATTTTTAAGTGCTTGTAGCCGTTGTTTTTTATGGCAAGATTATGTAAGGCACGCAATGGCTCAGTCAGTGGAGATTTGGCCATTGTTCGCTCGTGCATTCTGTAGTTGTTGGCCCGGCTTGTAGTCGATGTTGGCCTTTTATCAGTCAATGTTATCCGCCCGGCAAACGGAAATGTTTCTATAGTTTAATTGCCACATTTATTCGGTTATGGCCTCATGATGGGCATAAACTGATGATTGAGGGCGATGCACAGTAATTAATTAAATTTTCAGTGTTTTGAGTGTGGGATCAAAGCACAACTGCCTCACGATTTCCATATAAAAGGGCATGATGAAGTGGCCAAGTCAGTGGCTTCAGAGCTATTCACTTTAAATGTCATCCACTGCATTGGCTTGCATTTACAGTATAAATTGCACTTGCATAATTCATACATACATATATGCACGGCCAGTTAACAATTTCGGATTCAGTAAAGGTTCTCAGAAGGCCAACCATTAGTTGTTTTCGCCCATTGCCGACGATCACTTGTTGTGGGCCACTGGCTGCCCAATTAGCAGGTGCCAAACAAAGTATTTTCCACGCGCTTCACTTCACCCCCATAAAACAATAGAACAGTGGGCCGTAGCAATTGACCAGTCTTGTGTTTGCTGCGCCATAAAGTCCATTAACAGGCACATGTAAATGCAGTGACCGGCAGCCGGACAACTTGGCCAAAACAGATGGCCAGAAGCCGAGACAATGGCTAAGCGTTGAGGTGTTGAATTACTTTTTGGGGCGGCAACAAATTTGCGACACGATGTCAAAGTCACACACAGAAATGGCCGCGTCAGCCAAAATGCTCAGAGCTGGCACGCTCTTTTGTCTGTGTTTAATTTATGCGAGATATTCTAGGAATTCAAAGACATTTACCTGCAAATAACTTTATGTTCCATCGGGTTCTTGAACTCACCTTAAGCGTGTTGGAGATTTTCCCGGCACGTGCTATGGCCGTGCCAAATGTCGAGGGGGCAATGGCTATCGAGGAGCTGACATCGCAGAGCAGTATCAGCCCAAGTCCGAGTAGCAGGAGGCTCAAAAGTGGTCGAGGTCCGGTGGTTGTCATCGTGCGTTTGTTTTTCGACTGGGTAAACAAATCGGAATAATGCATTAGTTGATGGCCCGTGTTATGGCCAGATGTGTTTGCCAAGCCGAAAACGGACCGAATATCGAATCGAAGTGCGCAACGCTTCTGAGCCAACTTCTTGGTCAGGGCCAAGACAAAGACGCGAATGTCAACAGCTCAGCAGAGCTCGAGCTCTAGTCGCTCTTGCGCTTGACTCCACTCAAGTTACCATAAGTTGGCTCAGAGCAACTAACTTGGCTCAGTTTTTCCACCGCCCCTCAGTGGTCTCAATTTAAACTGCTTGCGATTATTTTCGAATTTGTTCACTGTGCTTGTCTTGAACTAATACAGACATTATTCAATTTTGCTTTGCCGCTGCTGTTTTTATTGCGGCGTTAGGTTTTCTTTTTCTGTACGGGAGGTCACTAAATATTTTGCTTGTTCACAGGGCGTATGATTAATTAGGAATTCATATCGCCGACGCTGATGTCTTTAAGTTTATTCCACATTATGGCGTGTATAAATATGAATTTGTTTTATTTTTTTGTTTTGTTTTTACCTTTTTACATAAAAAGACAGACTCAATGACAATGGACTAATTGAAACCGGAAACCAGGGTGAGAAGGTCTCAAAGAAGCTAATGAACTTTTTTTTTGTGGTAGGTACCTATAAATCTGTTAATCAAGCCAAATGGAAAACTTCTGCCCAACTAGAGGTGTTAATTACAATTCCACTTCCTTAACAAAAACGTTTAACTGGGCCATTAATACAAATGTGTGACCAATGAACACGCCCCCAGGTAAACCAGTAACCCAAAACCACTTCCTTCTTTTTCAAAAAGCCTCGACATTGCTGCTGGCCTCTTTTTTTTCTCCCAGCTCTCTGAGCCATTTGTAGTTTCCACAATGCCATGGCAACACTTGCACTTTCCTCGAAAGTTGTTCGACCAGCTGAGAGAAGAGAAAAATCACCGATCAGCTGTGGGCTTTTCTCTTGGCCATAAATCAAAATGTGAAAATATGCTGACAATATGATGACAAGAAATATATGCAGATTGGACTTGGACTTTGCGCAATGCTGCATACAAATTGGTAACGAATAAACAACCGTTCCAATAGCAGAATGTGGCTATTTTGTAATGACCAGGCCAATTGAAGAGCTGCTGGCTAAAATGAAAGAGAGAGCCAAAGAGAGGGCCACAAATTGGCAGCTCGTAAACGGGAATGGGAAAACTCAGCTGGTCGTCGGTTGGGGGAGTGGGGAAAAGCAGCTGACCGAGCTGGGGAGCTGGAAATGCAACGGGGATCTGGGATTCAGGCCGAGATCGGGACGGGACGCAGACTTGGCCTGGAGCCGGCCAGACGGGCTTACTTGCTTGCTTGCGCCTTACGTAAGCGGCGAGCAAAACAAAAAAGGTAAATATTGAGTGTGAAAATAACACACAAAAACCGAAAAACCGAAAAAAATTAAGCCAAATAGCTGAGAGAAATGGGTATTTGTTCAGCAGAGAGATGGAGAGAGGTGTGAGAAAGGGAGAGTTGGCCTGGCCCACTGATTTTTGGCGTGTGGATGCGTTCAAATTTGCCGTTTAACAGTAAATTTCGCTTGACCCATTATATAAGTAGCCGGGCCTGCCAAAACGGAACTAATTCGAAACCATTTTCAAATTGGTCAGAGCCAGAGCCATTCGCTCATGCTGACTTACGCCTGAAGTTTCATTAACAAAAGCTGGCTGTGCAAATATTACACCAGCAAACAGACAAATATTTGACACACATATTTTACTTGAACCCTGCTCAATGACTCAACAAGTCGGCAACTGCAGTGCGCAATTTTGAACAGATTTGTCAGGTAAATATGTCAACCCCACAGACATCAGACATCAATCAGCATTAAATGGCATTCCTTGAATTATTTTTGGGAACTACATTAAATACTTTGGGCACTAAAACACTTTTCGCTGCACTGGCTAATTGGCTTCGTTGTGTGTTGGGCAAGTTCAAGTTTGTTGCCCGACTCTTTCGCCAGCCACTTCAATTCGATTTCGGTTTAAGTTTCGGACTCTTCGCGTACCGGGATTGATTCACGTGCTCCACGTTCGACTGTCGCCGACGAACTGAGGCTGCGACTGTGCAGCGGTGCGCTTAAGCGTCAAATTGCTCCGGCTTATACCTTAACTCGATTGGGCATTCAACACATGGCCAGCAGTCGCAGTCAGCTTAATCTTTAAAAATTATCTTTCGACATGAGATGGATTCGTAGCAAGCTTTTCTTTTACCTCAAAAATTCTAGACTACTGGTGTTTTCTTATGGTAATTATTAAACAACTTTCCTTTGTATAACAATAGCTATTATCTTTAAAATTGGATGGATAAATTAAAATTTAAAGTTTAAAAAATTAGAACAATGAACAACAACTTAAGTCTGAGGTGTTTTTAAGGGTTTTTAGAATTCCTAGTCAAAGTTTAAAAAATTCCTGTGACACCTTTATTGTCTGAACATGACAATGTAAATATTTTTTAATTAAGCCTTAATTCTGAGCCCGTTATGAGATTTTAAAAATGCTTTACAATGATTAATTGTTTTAAAGTGCTTAATTATTTATTTGATGATTATAAAACTAATGATGGAAAGGGTATTCCCTCGACAGTTATTAACATTTTCATGCTGAGACGATGGACAGCATATTAACAGTTTGTTTGAATAGCTGGATTTCTATGAAGTAAAATTATAGCCGTACTCATTTCGGGCCTGCAAACTCGCCGGCTCACGCATAAATTATGCAAAATTATATTTCTATTTCGGTTTTGGCAATTGGTGGTCTGCCCAAAACAGGCCTATTCTTGGACATGTCTGGCCCTCTTTTTGGGCAATTCAGGCACACATCTGGAACTTGGCTAAATTGTCAGTGGCCTAAAGTGTGGGCACGTGAAATTGGACGACGCTCTCGTTTATTGCCCCCGCGGAAAAGCAGTTGACACTGGGGTTAAAAGATGGCCAGTCTCGTTTACCGTTTGAGATCAAGGATGCAACTAATAATCTGTGGCACAATGAGCCAAGGCAATGCGATTTGGATGTGGAAAACAAGCTGGCCATTGGCAATGAAGTGACAACTGTAAACGCGAACCCGCAAGTTTAATTTAACGTAAACCATTAATCCGCTGACGGCGGTTGGAAATGAACTTTTCACGGAGACCCGAATAATAATTAACAATGCAGTTGCACAAGCCAATCATCAAGACATTTAGTTGCAGTATTAGCGGAACAATTAAGCGGGGAATCCTCGCTAGTGCCACTAATTAATCGCAATCGGAGGCTGGTGACCTCGATGCCGTTTGTTCTTCTCACTTCGGTGCTTGGCAGCCGGATTTAATATTTAGCCAAGCGCAGATCGTAAACAAAAGAATGCCGCCGCACTGCGCAAATAAACCTCGAAACGGAAAATTAAAAACACACCGAAAGCAACCACAATAATATAAACTTCTGTTCATGAATTCATATTTTGTGCATTCTGCCAGCGGTCTGTGTCTGTTGTTCTGCCCCGAAAGTGTGTCACCATTTGTCGTAATTGTTTGGCCCAAATTTTGTCAGCGCGTCCATTACCATGGTCTACAAGTGTTAAACCAGAACATTTATTATGCTTGGGAATGAGTTAAGGCTAGTCAGATTTACAGTAAGCGAAGCTGGTGAATGTCAGAACCTGTAATGGATTTACTGAGGCATCCACAGATCAAGGACAACTTCAGGTTTTTTCCTTGACGTCAATAAATTCTTGACTTTGGAGGTGCGTCCCTCTAGGTGGAAAGCTAAACAGTAAAGGTAGTTTAAAAAGTAAAAAAAAAAAATAAACACCTTTTTTTAGTTAAATGTACATGTTTTCTTTAATATTATATTAACAATGTGCTAACATCTATCAAAAATTAAACTTTATGATTTATTTAAACTAAGTACTGACAGCAATACACTGCAAACAGCTGTTCAGATAAGAAAAAAAATTTGTGTCACAATAAGTTTTCATATTGTGTCTAAACTTATGCTACAAAGTAACCGTCAACCAATCACTGCTATATGCGATCAAAGCATACTTTTCTGATGAGTTAAAAAAAAAATGTAACAGACATTTATTTTATATATCTAAAAAGTTATGTTAATGTACATAAGTTGCTTTATTTTCAAGTTACTTTATTTTCAGGCTGTTTAACAAAAAAACTCTTTCTCTTTGTTGATATCTGCGCTGCCTTTCTCGATTTTTATGAAAAATCCACCAGGCTAGAATGACCACTGATCCAATGACGATTCCAAAGCGAAGGCCAAGGGTGAGGAGGCTGCCTAATCCATAATACTGCATCAGTGGAATCTCCTCTGCGTTGAGGCGCATGTGGGTTATGTCCCGATTTCGCAAGGCGTACTCTGTCCACCAAACTGCCGTATCCAAAGGACTCATGGGTCGGTCCCTGAAGGATCTCGACATTTCTTTTGCCCTGACAGCATATCTAGGATTCTCGAGCAGCTCTCGAATGGTGGTGGTCAGAGTATCTGCGTCCAGCGCATTGGAGTCTAATACTTCGGCTATTCCCGCGACCTTTACCCTGCGCAAATTACCAAACTGGTCAAAGAACACCGGGAGTCCGAGCATCGGAACACCGCTGTAGATCGCCTCCATTACACCCAGCATTCCGCCGTGGGTGATGAACAGCCGGACGTTGGGATGAGCCAGCACATGGCGCTGTGGTGCCTTGTCTATCACATAAATGTTTTCCGATTTGTTGGGCATTGAAAACACCTCGTTTCTCCAAATAACCCGCTGTTTAAGACGAGCGAAGGCCTGCAACAGTGGTTGGTGCATGTTTTTTGGAATAAAGTCCACCAAGATGTCGTGACCCATCGAGAAATATATGACGCCGTGCTTCGCCTCGTCCATAAATCTCTGCAGCTCCTCATCACATGGCTCAGGAGGTTCGCTGAGGTGCAGACCTCCCACCTCGATGAGGTTGGGCACATTTGCTCGCACCTTTCCCATACTGAAGTGGCTGTTTAGCAGCATCACGGAGAACCTGTTCCGCAGGTCATTGAATTTATGCTCTGAGTAGCCGAAGAACTTCCTAAACACACGCAGTTGAGCTGGCCGGATAATCAGATCTTTAACCAACTTCTCCTCAGTGATGTAGATCCAGTTGTAAATCCTGCTCATCAACGAGTGGCCCATGGAATACCCAATAGGGGAGATGGGTTCATAGGTGCTCGGGGCGGGATTTCCTGCCAACTCTTCGGTATTCCAGTTGTTGTGCACCACGGACAAGCCCATCAAGGTGGCGTTGTAGTACTCCACAAGGCCATAGAGGGCATCCAGGCTGCAGGGCTCCGTCAAGACCATGTCGAACCGCTCGTTCTTGTCTTGCAGCATTCTTTGAACGCCCTCGTCACTTAGGATATCTTGCGATGTATTGAAAAGCATTCTGGCAGCCAGCACGCTCTCCGTCCACTTGTTGTTGAAGAAGTCCACCATTCGAAAAAACTCCATTACCTCTGCAGGAAATAAATAAATAAATTTATAATACATTTCATACATTACATATAAATAGCAGTAGGGAATACCTATTAGGTGCATACAAGAAAACAATTACGTAACATTTGTTTGTTAAATATATGTTATTTTGTGTTATCTATGAGGCTTCCCTATTGCTTCAAGTGACTCACCCTCCATGCGCTTATTAAGCATTGGAACGCGCATATGTCGAACTCCCTCAATGTCTGGTGGTAGATCCAAGGGTGAAATCAGCGTCACATTGTGCCCTCGGTTTACTAGCTCTTTAACTAACGGACGCACCACCAAGAAAGGCGAGATGTGACGGTATGGAAATATACTTAAGATGTTGGCCGCTTGTACCAGGTTCAGGTGGCGATCCATTTGGAAAACTAGGCACAGGCCCAGCGCCAGCCATCCACAGCCGCAGCGCATTTTCACGCTTTTATCCGCTCATGTCGGAACTCTGTGTCCAAATGACCGCAAACCTAATCTTTAGTGTCGCGATTTGCGAGCAATAAATGAGTACTCAAATGTTTTGATCAATTTTGTTATTGAAAGAGAATTTAAGCTTTGTTACCACTAAAGTGAGATAATGCTTTTATCAGGTATCAGCTGGTAGCTTTGTCACAATCAACAACAAAAAACTACAACTATTTAAAACTTGATAACAAAGTTATCAAAACTATTAAACCGTTAATGGCTAAAAATGCGACTAATTATTAAGAAATTGGTACATCTAAGAAGTGTTATGATACGCAAGAGACAAATTATTCTGCACACAAAGTTGTGCTCTTTCCTGAAGTCTTTTCCGCCTTTTCCGATGATTTTTTAACAATCTGCACACCAGAAAGGTCACTGATCCTATGACGATTCCAAAGCGAAGACCAAGTGTGAGGAGGCTGTCTAGTCCATAATACTGCATAAGTGGAATGTCCTCTGCATTGAGGCGCATGTGTCTGGTCTCTCGATTTCGTAAGGCGTACTCCGTCCACCAAACAGCAGTATCCAAAGGACTCATTGGTCGGTCCCTGAATGACTTCGACATCTCCTTGGCCCTCACCGCATATCTAGGATTCTCGAGCAGCTCTCGAATGGTGGTGGTAAGAGTTTCTGCATCCAGGGCATTGGAGTCCATAACCTCCGCCATGCCTGCTAACTGCACCCCGCGCAAATTACTAAACTGGTCAAAAAACCACGGCAGTCCCAGCATGGGTACTCCGCTGTCAATGGCCTCCATTACGCTCAGCAGTCCGCCGTGGGTGATGAACAGCCGGACGTTGGGATGGGCCAGCACATGGCGTTGGGGTGCTTTTTCTATCACATATATGTTGTCCGATTTGTTTGGCATCTCGGAGAGCTCGTTCTTCCAAACAATTCGCTGTTTAAGCTGGGCGAAAGACTGTATCAGTGGTTGCTGGATGTTTTCTGGGAAAAACTTAAACATAATGTCCATCCCCATGGAGAAATAGATGACGCCGTGCTTCGCCTCATCCATAAATCTCTGCAGCCCCTCATCACAGGGTTCCGCAGGTTCACTGAGATGCAGACCTCCCACCTCAATGATACTGGGCACATTGGCCCGCACCTTTCCCGTACTGAAGTGGTTATTCAATAGGATCACTGAGAACCGGTTCCGCACGTCATTAAATGTCTGCACCGAATAGCCGAAAAACTTCTGGAAAACGCGCAGTTGAGCTGGTTGGATGATTAAATCCACTAACAACTTCTCCTCAGTGATATGGATCCAGTTGAAAAACTTGCTTATAATCGAGTGGTCTAAAAAATATCCAATCGGAGAGACGGGTTCGTACGTGCTCGGCGCCGGATTTCCCGCCAGTTCCTCGGTGATCCAGTTAATGCTAACACTGGCCAAGCCCATCAAGGTGGCGTTGTAATATTCCGCAATGCCATAGAGGGCATACAAGTTGCAGGGTTCCGTCATTATTAGGTCGAATCGCTCGCTCTTGTCCTGCAGCAACCTTTGAACGCCATCGTCACTGAGGATATCCTGGGACATATTGAATAGCATTGAGGCAGCCATGACGCCCTCCGTCCATTTGCTTGTCATGAACTCCAGCATTTTTTCAGAGTCCATAAATTCTGCACAAATAAATAGTTTGAGAGACTTAACGTTAAAATTGTTTTCCTTATTTAAGCTTTTTGATGAACAACGGTTATTATGAAACCTTTTGTACCCCTGAGGGTTTCCTTTTGCTCCTAGTCACTCACCCTGCATGCGTTTGTTTAACTTGGGAACGCGTATATGTCGAATTCCCTCGATGTCGGGCGGCAGCCACATGGGTGTGATAAGCGTCACGTTGTGGCCTTTTTTTAATAGCGCCTTACACAACGGCCGCACTACCAAAAAAGGTGACATAAAGCGGTATGGAAATATGCCCAGGATATTAGCCCCTAGAGCCAGATCCATTTGCAAAACTAGGCACAGGCCGATCGCCAGAAAAGCACAGCCGAAGCGCATTTTCACGCTTTTAGTCCGCTCATGTCGGAGCTCTGTGCCCAAATGACCGCAATCTTATCTTAAGTGTCGCGATTTGCGAGCAATAATTGAGTACTCAAATGTTTTGATAATTTTTGGTATTGAAAGAGAATTTTTTGCTTTGCTAGCACTCAATTGCGATAATGATTTTATCAGGAATCTGCTGGTAGCTTTGCTACAATAAACAACAACATAACCACAAACATTTAAAACTTAATCGGGGGTGCCACAGAAACCGTTCCGCCCGAAGAGGGTTGGAATTTACATAGAGAAGGGGTTGGACATTCGGTTGGAATTTGGGCGGAACGGTTTCTGTGGCACCCCCGAATAAGAAAATTATCAAAACTTCTAAAACATTAATGATTTAAAATGGGATTGATTATTATAAAATTGGTACATCTAAGAAGTCTTAGGACACAAAAGTGTAAAATTCTTCTGCATAAAAAATGTTTCTCTTTTCCGCCTTTTCCGATGATTTTTTAACAGTCTGCAAATCAGAAATATCACCGATCCTATGACAATTCCAAAGCGAAGACCAACTGTGAAAAGGCTGTCTAGTCCATAATACTGCATTAGTGGAATGTCCTCTGCATTGAGGCGCATGTATCTGGTATCTCGATTTCGTAGGGCATACTCGGTCCACCAAACAGCAGTATCCAAAGGACTCATGGGTCGGTCCCTAAAAGACCTTGACATTTCTTTGGCCTTCACTACATATCTGGGATTCTCGAGCAGCTCACGAATAGTTGTGGTAAGAGTATCTGCATCCAGCGCATTGGAGTCCAATACCTCTGCCATGCCTGCTAACTGCACCCCGCGCAAGTTATCAAACTGGTCAAAAAACCACGGCAGTCCCAGCATGGGTACTCCGCTGTCAATCGCCTCCATCACGCTCAGCAATCCGCCGTGGGTGATGAACAGCCGGACGTTGGGATGGGCCAGCACATGTCGCTGTGGCGCTTTTTCTATTACAAATATGTTATCCGATTTGTTGGGCATCTCGAAGAGCTCGTTCTTCCAAACAATTCGCTGTTTTAGCTGGGCGAAGGACTCCATCAGTGGTTGCTGAATGTTTTCCGGCAAAAACTTCACGAGAATGTCCATCCCCATTGAAAAGTAGATGACGCCATGCTCCGCCTGGTCCATAAATCTCTGCAGCTTTTCATCACACGGATCAGGAGGTTCGCTGAGATGCAGACCTCCCACTTCTATGATATTGGGTACATTTGCTCGAACCTTTCCCGTACTGAAGTGGTTATTGACCAGGATTACGGAGAACCTGTTCCGCAAAGCATGAAATTTCTGTTTCGAAAAGTCGAAAAACTTTTCAAAGACGCGCAGTTGAGCTGGTCGGACGAGTAAATCTTTTAACAACTTTTCCTCAGTGATGTGGATCCAGTTGAAAAACCGGCTTACAATAGAATCGTCTAAGGAATATCCAATATGAGAGATGGGTTCGACCGTGCTCGGCGCTGGATTTCCTGCCAGTTCTTCGGTGCTCCAGTTGATGCTCACACTGGCCAAGCCCATCAAAGTGGCGTTGTAGTATTCCACAAGGCCATACAGGGCGTCCAGGTTGCAGGGTTCCGTCATTATTAGGTCGAATCGCTCACTCCTGTCTTGCATCATCCTTTGAACGCCATTGTCACTGAGGATATCATGGGACATATTAAACAGAACTGAAGCAGCCATCACGCCCTCCTTCCATTTGTTGGTCATAAAGTCCACCATTTCAGAATCCATCATTTCTGCAGGGAAATATAATTTGGGAGGCTTAGCAAAACAAACCGTCAGGAAGCTTCCTAGTTTTCTTAATGTTTAACCAATATTATTTAAGTTAAGTAATATTTTAAGCAAAGTACTTTTTGATATACAACTGTTATTTTTTATATTCTCTGTACCTATAAGAGTTGCTCCAAGTGACTCACCCTGCTTCCGTTTGTTTAACTTGGGAACGCGTATATGTCGAACTCCCTCGATGTCTGATGGCAGGCCACTGGGTGTAATTAGCGTTACATTGTGTCCTCGTTTCACTAGTGCCTTGAACAAGGGTCGCACCAACAAAAAGGGCGATATGTAACGGTATGGAAATATGCCCAGGATGTTGGCCGCCTGGGCCAGGTTCAGATGCAAATCCTTTTGCAAAACCAGGCAAAGGCCGAGCGCTAGAATTGCACAGTCAATGCGCATTTTTACGCTTTTAGTCCGCTCATGTCGGAGCCTAGTCCTCAAATGACCGCAATCTAATCTGAAGTGTCGCCGGGCGTGTAAAGTTTGAATCGATTTGCGAGAAATAAATGAGTGGATGGCGTAAATGTTTTGATAATTTTTAGGCGTTGAAGAGAGAGCTAATGCTTGAAAAACACTTAACTGAGGAAAATAGCCTTGTAGATATGAAAAAGCACCTTTCTACAATTTAGATCCTAAAAAAGTTCTTTAGACGCACATGTGTATGCAATTGTTTTGTTGCGAATTATCACTTCATTGGCAAGTTAAACTGCATTAGTCCTCTATTGCTTTGATGGAGTCTTCTTTGCCTTTCCTGATTTTTCTTAACCAGCCAGCGGGTCAGAAAAATCACTGTTCCAACGACGATTCCAAAACGAAATCCAAGGGTGAGGAGGCTGTCTAGTTCATAATACTGCATCAATGGAATGTCCTCTGCTTTTAGGCGCATGTGGGTGATATCCCGATTTCGTAGGGCATACTCGGTCCACCAAACAGCAGTATCCAAAGGACTCATGGGTCGGTCCCTGAAGGACTTCGACATTTGCTTGGCCCTTACAGCATATCTAGGATTCTCGAGCAGCTCTCGAATTGTGGTGGTAAGAATGTCTGCATTCAGATCATTGGTGTCCAAGACCTCGGCCATGCCTGCTAACTGCACGCCGCGCAAGTTTCCGAACTGGTCGTAAAACCACGGGAGTCCCAGCATGGGTACTCCGCTGTCAATCGCCTCCATTACGCTCAGCAGTCCGCCGTGGGTGATGAACAGTCTAACATTGGGATGCGCCAGCACATGTCGCTGTGGCGCTTTTTCTATTACAAATACGTTGTCGGATTTATTGGGCATCCCGAAAAGCTCATTCTTCCAAACAACCCGCTGTTTAAGCTGGGCGAAGGACTGCATCAGTGGTTGCTGCATGTTCTCCGGCAGATACTTTACCAGAATGTCCATCCCCATGGAGAAGTAAATGACGCCGTGCTCCGCCTCGTCCATAAATCTCTGCAGCTCTTTATCACAGGGTTCCGGAGGATCGCTAAGATGCAGGCCTCCCACTTCGATGATATTGGGTACATTTGCCCGTACCTTCCCCGTGCTAAAGTGGTTGTTCACCAGGATCACGGAGAACCTGCTCCGCACGTCATTAAATTTCTGCACAGAATAGCCGAAGAACTTCTGGAATAACTGCAGTTGAGCTGGTCGGACGATCAATTTGTTCAACAACTTCTCTTCAGTTATTTGTATCCAGTTAAAAAGCCGCGTCGTTATCGAGCGGTCCAGGGAATGTCCAAACGGGGAGATGGGCTCGTTCGTACTCGGCGCTGGATTTCCCGCCAGTTCTTCAGTGCTCCAGTTGATGGTCACGCTGGAAAAGCCCATCAAGGTGGCGTTGTAGTATTCCACCAGGCCGTAGAGGGCATCCAGGTTACACAGCTCCGTGATTATAAGGTCGAATCGCTCACTCTTGTCTTGCATCATTCTTTGAACGCCATCGTCACTGAGAATATCTTGAGCTGTATTAAAATACATTTTGGCGGCCAGTATTCCTTCCGTCCATTTGTCAGTTAAGAAATCCAGAATTTCGTCAGACTCCATCATTTCTGCAGAGATATGTACATATGTATAAAGTATTTCTTTAAGTAACTTACTTGTAACTTACCCTGAAGCCGTTTGTTTAGTTTGGGAACTCGCAAATGTCGAACTCCCTCGATGTCATGAGCCCCCATGGGAGTGATCAGCGTTACATTGTGTCCTCGTTCTGCAAGTGCTTTAAACATCGGTCGCACCACCAATAAGGGCGAGATGTAACGGTACGGAAATATGCCAAGGATGTTGGCGGTTTGCGCCAGGTCCATTTGGAACAATAGGCACAGGCCCAGCGGCAGCCATTCACATCCGAAGCGCATTTTCACGCTGTTAGTCCGCTCATGTCGGTGCTCCGTCTCCAAATGACTGCAATCTAATCTTAAGTGTCGCTGAACCCATTTCGCTCCATTTGCGAGCAATAAATGAGTTTGATAACGCAAATGATTTGATAATTTTCGCTAAGCTTTGTGAGTACTCAACTGAAAAAATGTTATTAATAACAAAAATTTGTGAACTTTTTTAAAAATAGGTAACACTTTTATTATGACCAGTTGTATTCAATTGTCTAATAAAATAGCATATTTTTCTGTGACGTAGATCTGAAAATAATAACACAGCAAGCACATGATTTCAATTAATATGTCCGTTAATCTGCATGAAAATTTTCCGTCTTTCTTGTAACCGCCTACGTCTTATTTTATTATTCTGAAACAGTTTATGGCCCAGAAAGACCACTGCCACTGTCACAATTCCAAACCTTAGGAAAAAGGTAAAGAGACAGTCTAACCTATAAAACCGGATCAGTGGAATTTCATCGACATTGAGGCGGATGTGGTTGACATTGCGGTTTCGTAAGGCGTACTCAGTCCACCATACCGCTGTTTCCAACGGACTTAATGGCCTATCCCTGAAGGCTTTCGACATTTCTTTCGCTCTTTCGACATATCTTGGGTTTTCGAGCAGCTCCAAAATGACATCAGTCAAAGAATCTGCGTTCAGAGAGTTGGTGTCCAAGACTTCGGCCATCCCTGCTAGTTGCACCCGATGCAAGTTGTTAAACTGGTCAAAGAACATTGGAAGTCCGAGCATTGGAACACCGCTGTCAATCGCCTCCATCACGCTCTGCGTTCCTCCGTGGGTGATGAACAGCCGTACATTGGGATGGGCCAGAACCAGCCGCTGGGGAGCTCTTTCCATCACGTATATGCTTTTTGATTTGTTGGCCATTGCGAAAACCTCATTTTTCCAAATCACCCGCTGTTTAAGTCGAGCGAAGGCCTGCAAAAGCGGTTTCTCCATGTTTTCCGGCAGAAACTTCCCCAGAATGTCCTGGCCCATGGAGAAATAGATAACACCGTGCTCCGCCTCTTCCATAAATCTCTGCAGCTCCTTATCACACGGTTCCGGAGGTTCGCTGAGGTGCAGACCTCCAACCTCGACGATGTTGGGCACATTGGCTCGCACCCGTCCCATACTAAAGTGGTTGTTAATCAGTATGACTGAGAACCTTGCCCGTAGCTCATCCAGTTTCTGCGCCGAATAGCCAAAGAACTTCTGAAGGACTCTCAGCTGGGGGGGACGGAAGACCAGGCGCTCTAAAAGCTTTTCCTCTGTGATATAGATCCAGTTGTGCAACCGACTGAACAGTGAGTGATCTCGGGCAAAGCCATTGGGTGAAACGGGTTCATAAACACTCGGAGCGGGGTTTCCCGCCAATAAGTCGATGTTCCAATTAATATTAACACAGGACACTCCCATCAGGGTGGCGTTGTAAAACTCTGCCAGGCCGTAAAGGGCATCCAGGTGACTTGCCTCTAACATGACCATGTCGAACCGCTCGTTCTTGTTGTGCAACATCATCTGGACACCTTCGTCGCTGAGGATGGCATAAGACACGTTGTAAAAGATGGTGGCAGCTAGACGCCCCTCCGCCCATTTTCCTTTTAACAAGTCCAGAAACTTGTCGCTTTCGATTAGATCTGTTGGAAAAATTAATTTTTATTTAATGTTTTACAACGTAAGCGTAACTTACCTCGCATGTGCTCATTCAGCATGGGAACGCGAATATGTCGAACTCCTTTGATATCGGCTGGCAAACCCACGGGGGTAATCATCGTGACATTGTGTCCCCGCTCAACAAGTGCCTGCATTAGGGGTCGCACCATTTGAAAAGGTGACGGCAGACGGTACGGAAATACCCCCAGAATATTGGCGCCCTGTGCCAGTTCCAAGTAGAAATCCAGGTGCAAAAGCAGGCAGAGCGCCAGCCAGGCACAGCTGAGGCGCATTTTTACACTTGTAGTCTGCTCATGTCGGAGCTCTAGTCTCGAATGAACGCAATCTTATCTTGACTTGGTTGAAAACGCATAAAAGTTTCAGTTCGATGTCCGAGCAATAAATGGGGTTGATAACTCAAGCGATTAAAATTTTCGTTATTCTTTTGGAGTGCTTAACTGAAAAAGTGTTATCACCTTTTGTTATGGTAGTTTTCGGCAAGAAAAAGAAAAAAAATCAATCAACAACTATTTTAAAAATGGGCAAACATTCTAACTGTGAGCATGAGTATTTAGTTATCTTATCAGAAACGATTTTATTCCGGTAAAGGTAGTGCGCTGTCCATATGTTATTAAATAAAATTTTTCCCAAGAAAATTAAAGTGTCAGTTGCCCATTAATCTGCATAAAAATTCTTTGTCTCTCTTGTAATCGTCTTCGTCTTATCCTATTTTTCTGGAACAATCTATGGCTCAGATAGACCACAGATCCAGCGACAACTCCAAACCGAAAGCCATAGGTAAGAAGGCTATCTAGTCCATAATACTGGACCAGAGGAATTTCTTTGGCGTAAAGCCGGATGTGGTTTGTATTTCGGTTTCGTAAGGCGTATTCAGTCCACCATATAGCTGTCTCTAAAGGACTCAAGGGCCTATCCCTGAAGGCTTTCGACATTTCTTTTGCTCTTTCGACATATTTTGGGTTCTCGAGCAGCTCCAAAATTGCATTAGTCAAAGTATCTGCGTTCAGAGAGTTAGTGTCCAAAACCTCAGCCATCCCTGCTAGTTGCACTCGATGCAAATTGTTAAACTGGTCGAAGAACATTGGAAGCCCGAGCATTGGAACACCGCTGTCAATCGCCTCCATCACGCTCGGCGTTCCTCCGTGGGTGATGAACAGACGTACATTTGGATGGGCCAGCACCTGCCGCTGAGGAGTTTTTTCCATCACGTATATGCTTTTTGATTTGTTGGCCATTGTGAAAACCTCGTTTTTCCAAATCACCCGCTGTTTAAGACGGGCGAAGGCCTCCAGAAGCGGTTGCTCCATGTTTTCCGGCAGATACTTTCCCATAATGTCTTGGCCCATGGAGAAGTAGATGACGCCGTACTCCGCCTCATCCATAAATCTCTGCAGCTCCTCATTACACGGTTCAGGTTGTTCGCTCAGGTGTATACCTCCCACCTCGATTATGTTAGGCACATTGGCTCGCACTCTTCCCATGCTAAAGTGGCTGTTAACCAGGATCACCGAGAAACGTGACCTTAGCTCATCCAGTTTCTCCGCAGAATAGCCAAAGAACTTCTTAAAAACGGTCAGCTGGGCAGGATGGAAGACCAGGTGCTCTAGAAGCTTTTCCTCTGTGATGAAGACCCAGTTGTGCAACCGGCTGAAGAGCGAGCTATCACGAGCAAAGCCATTCAGTGAAATGGGTTCATAAACACTCGGAGCGGGATTTCCCGCCAAAAAGTCGGTGTTCCAGTTTATATTTACACAGGACACTCCCATGAGGCTGGCGTTGTAAAACTCTGCCAGGCCGTACAGCGCATCAAGGTGACTCGCCTCTAACACCACCATGTCGAACCGCTCTTTCTTATCGTGCAACATCATCTGGACACCTTCGTCGCTGAGGATGGCATAAGAAACGTTTGAGTAGATTGTGGCAGCTAGAAGGCACTCCGCCCATTTGCCCTTCAGCAACTCCAGATATTTGTCGCTTTCGATAAGATCTGTCGTGAAATTTAAGAATTATCGTTTGTGATAAGGGCTTTTCCGACTCAAAGTTACTCACCTCGCATGTGCTCATCCAGCATAGGAACGCGTATATGTCGAACTCCATTGATATCAGCTGGCAAACTCACGGGGGTAACCATCGTGACCTTGTGTCCCCGCTCAACAAGTGCCTGCATTAGGGGTCGCACCATTTGAAATGGTGACGGCTGACGGTAGGTGAACACGGCCAGGATGTTGGCCCCTTTTGCCAAGTTCGAGTTTTGTTCCAGGTGCAAAAGCAGGCAGAGCGCCAGCCAAGCACAGCTGAGGCGCATTTTCACACTTGTGGTCCGCTCATGTCGGAGGTCTGTCCCCAAATGAACGCAATCTTATCTTGACTTGGTCGAAAACACAAAAAGCGTTTAGCTCGACGGCTAGCTAATAACTGATAACTTTAATATTTTAATATTTTTCGAAATTCGAAATGAGAGCGCAATGGTTTGCACTTCATTGAGAATGTATTCTTATCAAATAAGAAGCTGACTTTGGCGCCAACGGGGAAATTTTATTCAAAAAAATTCCTTTCGGTTCTCACACTAGTGTGGTCCTTTTTTTCCTTATTAGGTTACTGTATAGTCGTCCCTTTTTGAGACATCCCCAATTCGCATGCGCTTAATTGGCCATCTAGAGGGTTTATTTTTCTGTAGTACCGCCCTCTGGGGGTGTTTTTGTTTTTATGCTATCGCCCTCATGCGGGGGAGTTTGGCTTTCGTACCTAAGTTTGCCATAATATTTTATTATTGCTGGCTCAGAAAATTTGGATATACATTACCTATACTTATCTACATGGTAACGTGTACCCCCGATTAATTTGTTAAAAGGTGTTTTGGTTCAGTTTGAAATCCTGAAAGCATGCGTTCGTAATCATAGGAAATCAATTTGTTTTAAATAATTTTAGAGTAATAAGCAAAATCTATGTATGTAAAATTACTTGAACGGTATTCAAAACTAACTTGAAAGAAGGGCAAATTGGGTCATTTAAAAAGTTAAAAATACTGTACTAACCTGTGGTCTTGATGTTTTGTAAAATATTCTTAGAGCATTATGACGTGGGTTTTTAAACATATATACTGTTGTATACATACATTTTATAATTTATCATTTATACATTTAGTTTTAAATTTCGTAAGGAAACATAGTTATAACTCTAAAACACATGTTTTCTTATAAAAACTTTATAACACAAAAAAAAGCAGCACAAACAAAACAAAAACAAACACAAAAAATAAACGTACCTACATAAATGCATTTAAACATACATATATATGTTTACTTTTTTTTGTATGTATGTAAACTCAATATCTTGGCATTGTGCATGAATATGTATGTATGTATGTATGTATGTGCTACATATTTTTTCACTTGTCCGAAGGAGCACCAATTCTACAGAAAACCCGATTTGACCCGTTTTAACGCAAGTTTTCGAACCGAATTGATAACACAGCTCTTCGATTACTTGTTAACTTCATTTATTTATAATTATCAACACTTTTTGTAGAAAACCAAACAACAATTTTAATATTTCTAATTTTTATAGGACGCTGCGTGCGTTGCCTTTCGCGGGAGAGAGAGAGACAGAAAGAGATGACAAGAGAGCTTAAAAATGCCTTTGGGATCGGATTACGGTAAATCTCTTACTCTCACACTCTCTCATTTCTAAAAACAAGAAAAACAAAAGAAACAAGCATTTTGCTTATGTAAATTAATTATTAACGCCTTTAAAAATACGAAGAAATACGAACATTAGGTGTACAATTTATTGTATAAAAAATACCCTACATAAATAAATAAATAAATAAATAAACTGTAATATTTAACAAGTAAGTAATTTTTCAAACTATTATTATTAAATGTTTTTAAAAAATTTTCATTTTTTATTTTTCAATAACGAATTAAATACAAACAAAAACAACATTTAACGAGGTAAGAAAATAGTTAAGAACGCACTATCATTATTTAAAATTACTGATTTCAATTTATTGTGTCATTTAATAGTTATATTAACAATTAATAAATCTAAGTTTAATTATTTAGTTTAAAATTCGGGAAGGGGCTTTGAAAGTCTTTAACAAAAACACTTTATTTTATTTAGATAAAATTAAAGTAAATTTTTTTATGAGAGTTTTACGGTTTAGGAAACTCAATAAAATGGTGTGCTATCGACGAAACTTTAAAATACAAAGTAGACGGCTTGCCACTCGCATGACCCCGCAAGAATGTCGGATAATTCAGCATTTAACCTTTTACGGGCCCCGCAGGTGAGGTGAAGGTGTAAAATGCCATCGCTCTCCATTTGAGCGGACGCAGTCTATGGCCTCGTAAATGCAACTGTGCGTTTTATATTTTGACTATAACTCAAAGTGCATTTCAACGGTGCCTCTATTTGCATCCTGCAGTGCAGTTCCGGGTGGGTGGGTTTACTATATGTGGATGTGGGCGGTGGTGCCATGCCATGCCGTTCACGGTTCAAACATGCATGAGTTGTGCCAGCCGGCCGGAGCCCAGAATGATGAAGTAGTGCAGCCGGGGGGATGCGGCCCAATCAAGGATTCGGCGGGGGAGACCTGGGTGATCGGGGGATGGCAGCCCAAATTAACTTAACACTCATAAATCAGCGTTAACGGCGACCGCAAAAAGCGTTGCATAAAAAATGGTTATGGCTCCTCTTTTTGGAGCCCCTTTTTTTTGGAGTTGTTGCTGTCCCAGGACATGGGAAAATGGGATCAGTGTGGCAACAATGCATCGTTGCATCCCAAATAAACAGTCCTCGTAAAATGCAAGCGTTTGCATTGCTGAGTTTTGTTGGTTGCAAGTTGCAACATTTTTGATCCGGCATATCAGGCTGTGTGGCCATCAAGATGACAGTCCTCTTACAGATTAATACGTACATATTTCAAAATGGCAGTGATTTCAGGAGGCTACCAAAAGCGGTTGCAGTGGTTTCTACCCCCCAAATTAATTTGGCTTTTACAATGGCATCTTTTGTTCCGTTTCTGCCCGATATCACAGCTTCGAATCCTGGAGGAAAGCTTTTCTATTTGTCGGCCCAGCTGGGCATTTCAGTTGTAACGGTCGAGCAATTTGCTCCGGTTTGCCCAAAATGGCTGCCGTCAATTTTGGTAATTAAATTGTAGTGCTCAATTTGCCATCTCTTTAATCGGCATCCAATCATCGTTCCGTAGTAATTTAGATGGATTTCAGTTAGCTCTTTTTGTTGGCCTTCATGTCTGGCATACTTAATTGAGTGAGCGAGTGGGTTTTTTGGGGGGGCCAAACAAAAAGGTTTCAATTGCAGCGGAATGCATAATAAATAAGGGCAGTGACAGGCGCGTAAACGCTTCCGACGGAAATGTAAATGATATCAATGCGGCAACTCGAGCTGGTAATATTTATGCACTTTTGATTCGGATGCTGAAAAGAAATGCTGCGCACTAAATCACAATTTGCCGCCAACTGGCAACTGGCGATGACAAAAGCCGGTTTGTCGACTTTTCTTGTCCTTGGGAAAACAAACCGCAGCAGCAGCTGGTCGTCTGATTTTTTTCAGAGACCTTTCACTCGACGTCTCTCCCTTTTTTTTCCCATTTTTTTGTGGCTGGGCAATATCGGGTCTAATTTATGCGAGCAGACGAGCCACCGGAAGCGGAAACGAAAGCGGAAGCTGTCTAATTATTCAACGGCAGTTGGTTAATAGAGCGTCTTGGCAGTGCTTCTTCCTCTTTCCTTGTTCCCAACTTGTTGCCGCTTCGACTTATCCCTCGACTTGGCCAACTGCAGCGTGACTCAGCGACGGCTTTTAATTATCTTAATGGAGCAATGCGGCGTATGCGCAATATTGACTGTTGGCGGTGTGCAAATGCCGGGTGTCCTCGCACGCGATGAAATAAAGGAGCCGGTTTGGAATAAGGGGCTGGAATAAAGGACTGGATGTCACATTGCATCGAGCGCAAACAATAAAACGCTAGCCAACTCAGCTCGTCGGCAGGTGTCGCTGCCGTGATAATGTCAACAGCGGAAACAATAAAAGCCGCACTTGTCTTTCGACTCTGCTGCGGGCCCTGCTCCTCTGCTCTGTAAGAAGACATCTGAGGAGGATGTGGGAGGCAGCAGCAGGAGCAGGAGCCTTTTTCAGGGAGTGCCTCTTTCAGATGAAGATAGCGGCTGACGGTGGCCGGAAAGTGGGGGAGTGTTTAATGTGTCGCTCTTCTCTTCCGGCTCCTTTTTCAGCGAATATGACACACGGAGAAAAGAAAAACCACCTTACCTGTTCCCTTTGACTCCTTGTGTGTATAGTATTTTCAAACATATTCATTTTACTACAACGTTTATATTAAAAATCATTGTAAAAATTGAACCTTTGTTGTTGTAACACATACATACAAATAAATGAATGCAAAAACACAGAACTTTTATGTACAACGAACAATAAACTTTCTGGTGGCCCATTGTTTTTCACCTTTATGTATAAATCTTTAATTGTAGTTTCCCTTTTAACATATAAAAGTTCATTGAACCAGAAATTTCAAGAGGTCAGGCAAATACAGAAGGAATTGGGGTCACAAGTCACTGATTCATAATATTTACTCAAGTCACAGTTCCTATTTAAAACCCCCTTTTTGATTGATTAATTTTCTCAGACATTTTTCGCTGTGGAATTGGCGGTTAGAAAGGCCAACTGGTAACCGGGTAATCCTGTTAAGGCAAGGCCATTTCTAGTTTCTGCAAATGTTTGTCCAGGCCTTTAATTTCCGTTTGAGCCCGCCAAAGTTGTCAAAGGGTTCGGTTGGAAAGTTGGCCCTAAAGAAGTCGGCCTGGCCCACATAAATAGCCAGCTGCTGGTGGCAGCCACTTCACACGCCGCTGACAAGCGTCAGACTCAATAAATTACGATTCGCTGGCGGGGCTGTCTGTCCGTGGGCTGTGTCTGTGTGTGTTTTTGTGTGTTGTCCTGGTCGTGTGGCTTCATAAATTGATGCTGGCAGTAGTGGAGAGTGGACCCTGGACGCCCTTGAACCATGGCTTTCCATGGGGGCAGTGGCCACTGGCCACCAGCTGCTCTCCTCTCGAGTGTGGCCAATGCAACTTTAGTTTCGGCTTCAGATTGTGTTTGCTTTTGCGTTGTGTTGTGCGGTTGGCCGCAAAGTTCCGCTGCCACTTTCCTCTTCCTCCTCCGCTTCCACTTCCACTTGCACATCCACTCGAGCCGAGAAATTAAAATTTATATGTCAAGCAGGCACAGGAAAGTTCTGCACCAACTTTGTGGCAGTGGCAACTTTTGTGGCACATTGAGCGCAATAACGCTAACAATAACAGTATTACCAGCAACCAAGAGCACCCCCGCACCCCCGCACCTCCTCAAAGCCCCAAGCCCAAGGATAATGCAAACTAATGTCGGGATGAGCTGGTCGCCCCAGTGGCTCATTTTGCAGCTCTTATTGTTATTGGTCTGGCGGAATCCAAATGCAAATGCAAGTGCAATCCTCGATGGCCTTAAAGTGTCAGCTGCGGTGCCTGGTTTCTGGCCTCCAACGACTCTAATTGCCGGCTACAAATTCCAATTAGCCGGCCCCAAATCGCTGGTGTGCGAATTTGGATGCAATGCATCCGGCATCCAGGGTCTGGTCCATTCGACTGGCCGACTTTTATGATCATAAGCGAGGCCAATAAAGCGCTCAACCCCAATGCGATTATCGCCCTCGCCTTGCGATTTTGCGAAGAGCCGGCGAACACAGGGAAATTGGCCAAAACAGCCAGAGGGGCTGTTGCTCTCGACAGCAACTGCAGCTCTTCTGCCTTTCCGGTGGGTCCTCGGTACTCGCCAGCTTTTAAGCGTTCAAATATTTATAAAGCGAAAAATGTTATGTTGACGCGCTGGCTGCCACTTTGAGCTTTCGGGGTCAGGAGGAGCTCGGAACGGGCGGAACTGGCTAAACGGAATGCAAGTTAAGTGCTGAGAATTATATGAAATGCAGAGCAAAGCAGGCCATAAACAGAAGTCCTGGCCATTTGAAAACCAGTTCACCTAATGGCCTTCACTACTCGGAAAAATGCAAAGTAGCGCTTACTTGAAGCTACGAATAGAAAATCAAAGTTTTCCTTAAAATGTCTTGCAACTTTTTGGCTTGTGTCTTCTTTAATTTAAACAATTTATTAATTTATTAAATAAATAAGAAAAACATCAATAAATTATTAATAAATTGGTGATGTTTGAATTTTAAAACAAAACTCGAAATTATGATTAGGCTGTTATGGGTCGAGATTTTCAAGATAATTTCTGTTGCAGGAAATAATTTAAAATAATGGTAGTTTAACGGATATATCTTACACTAAAGAGGAAAATACATTTGACAAATGTACGTACTAAATATCGCATTAGCAATTGTTCAGCATTTATATACAGGATTTATTTTATTTTAAAATCTAGTTTCGTGTCATTTTAATGGATTTCCTTTAAAGTTCTGCTACAATTCCCCTAAATACAATTTTAATGATTGACTCATTTATTGAATTCGTCGCGTTGCTCAATGCAGCACATCATCATTATTTATTTCAATTCATTACTCTGCAGAAAGCCCTTTAGTTTCAAATGTCATGTCTAGACGCACGCGTTGTTATCCAGTACATTTTAATCAACGGTGCCATTTATAACTCCTAGCTGCAGCCGCAAAAGCCAAAAGCAAAAGCAAAAGCCCTTCGAAGAGCTCCTTCAACCAAGAGTGCCATCAAAGCGGGCATGCATTCTAAATATTGCGCATACGCCGCGTTGTGCATGCACACAAACGGAAAGCCAAAGGAATATGCGGACTTTAACTAACTGACTATGACTGCAGGCAGTGTCAGCGTTGCGTTGCGTTGCGGCATTAAGACCTCAGCTGAAATGATTACATGCCTGTTTAGATTTGTCAGTGGAGCGTAGTCAGAGGGACAGAGGGAAGGGAGGGGGTTGTGGTTCCGCTGGCTGCCAGCTCATGTATTTCACAGTTGATAAATGATCAAATTAAGCCTGGCACACAGCCGACCTACATGGGAAGCAGCTGCTTTAAACTTGTGCTCGGCATTGTCTTGCCACAACACTTTCGCTGTGTGTTGCAAAAGAAATTGTATACAAGAGTCTCTCCTTTCCTGCTTATAATGCACCGCTCGTCTGCTGCTGTTGCTGCTGTTGCAACCTGCCTTTCCTTTGCGGCATCTTGCTGCTCACTACTTTATGTGGCTGCCACACAGAGGGGCTGTGCCACACAGAGATAAAATAACACGCTTCATGCTGCCTGGCACTAAACTATTTGGAAAAATCGTGCACGTTTTCATTTAGCTGAGTGCACGCGGCTGCCACAGTTTGCAGCCATCCAAGCCGTTCAAGTGGAAGGAAGGCCGTGCTACTGCCACTGCAGCCAACAGATGCAAATGCTGGTTATCGAGATTTATGGGGAATATTTTTGGGGGCTGCATGTGCAATAGCAATAGCCACACATAAATTTACATTTCAGTAGCGCTCTCTCTTCAGCCAGGCTAATGAATGGAGAGCCTTGACCCTGACTAAGTAAACTGTGTCTCCAATTTAATTGTCCTGGTCCTGAAAACACAATCTGGGTCAGCAATTTGCCCGCAGGCACCTCCTGCCAAACTAATTGCATTAATTGAGCCAGAGCCGGCAATTTTAATCACCAACATTGTCTCTGGACAAACGAGGACCTCAGGAAGTGACAAGTTGCAGGCAAGAAGTAATTACAATTGAAGCATGGCACTGGCTATATCACAGCATTATCTGTTATCTATTTAGCTAGCATCTTTTGCCTCATCGATTGCCTCATTCATGCCCAAATGGATCTAATTGAATATTGGTCCTTTGACTGAGTAATTGAATAGTTGTGGCCAAAGTTTCTTTGGCAGTGATTATTCAAATAAATGTTTGCTTAATGTTTGCTCAAAATTTGAATAAATAATTTGACCATTTTTGTGAGCTGTGTTCTGGAGAAAATGTTTTATTTTGCCACGACCAGAGCTGTGAATGAAATCTGGAAGCCAGTCCAACTCACCCGATGAATGAGGATGTGTGTAAGTGTGTGTGGTTGGTGGTGGGCAGGTTGGTGTGTGTGTGTGAGTGTGTGTGTGCATCCTGCGGTTTCCTGAAAATATGAGCTAACTGCCTGCTGCTGAATTTATTTGCGGTTCTGCTCCTCTTTGTGCATGTGTTGCAGGCGGGATGTGTTGCAGGGAAAGAGGTCCTTTCGGCACTGCCGCTGACAGTTTGTTGCCATTTGTGCCGCTGCTGGGGAAGTTGAAAAATGCACTGAATTTAGTTTGCCACACTTGCTGGGGAAAATTAAATTTTTGTCTTTGCCCCTCTTCATTTACTCTTCATTTAGTCGCGGGGGCGCATTATAAAAGCAATTTTGGCAAGTTTCAAGTTGCTGCAAAACTTTTCCAGATGCCAGCGAAAGTTTACGCGAGCAGCCACCTAATTGCATTCTGCGAGAGACTAGAGGTATGTTAAGAGGTGTCCTGTCACTTAAATCCATCAATCATTTCTGGAAACCCAAATATTTAATTTGGTGGCCAAACAGGCCTTGTTTGAGTTTAAATTATGCAAAGGATGAACCCAAACACTGAGCTACTGTCCTCTGGCGCATTACTGGGCTACTGTGAACATTTAAAATGCGTATTCGCATAATGACGCACATCACAAACACTCTTAACCGCACGCTGACCTGTGTAAACATTTCGACCGCAAGTACACCTACCTCCCGCCCCCAAAAAATGCCGAATATTCAGAGTGCGTGGCACCTGACTGTCATAGATTCCATTCCGCGGCTGCATTACAAATTGGAAATCCCTATCCGTCATATTTAGCGAACGGGGCGTATGCGAAATATTCCACAAGCTCAAAACACCCGAAGGCTTAATTAGGAAATGCACCAGGACCAAACGATCCAAGATTGATGAGTCGTGTGAGCCCTGGAAAAAGTTTCATTAGGACCAAAGTTCAGTCACGCCCCCGCACAATTGAAAGGCTTTAGCCGGCTGAAGGGTGGAGACGGAGGAGGAGGCTGTCGTTGTGGATATCTCCATTAAAGATTTATGGCTCGGCCATGGATCTGCCATTAGGCATTCCCTTTGTTCTCGTTGTTCTTGGACGAAGACGAAACAAAGAATCTGGTCCGTGGGCGTCTCTGGGTCTCTGCTTATCTGCTTGTTGCCCTGTGTATTCAGCCGGCCAGCCCGTCTCGGATTTCTTTTGTGTTTCGGACTCTGAGTGCAAGAGCCTCGTAATCCTTTCTGGCAATTAGCTGGCAAATCAATGCCGCCTGTCAGCGGCTATCGGACGAATCTCCCTCAGTTTCAGGCACGAGCAGAGTTAATTTGATTTATGCTCCGTTAATTGGATGCCCGCACCCAATTGGGCAAAGTGCGAGAGCCAAGTGTGTTGGTCCGAGGACGGACATTAATCCACTAATAAAAGCGTAAAAGTATTATGTGTAAACACGCACATAAACACGCACAACCCGAGAGGAGGACACACAGATGCTTAGCAGGAGGGGGGTAGGAGGGACTGAAGCTTTATCCTGGTGCCCCCACAGAAGCAGCAGCACGTCCTTGACTGAAAAACATTAAACATAATTAGAGCTGTGTTGTGCTGCACCCCCTCAGCTCGCGAGCACACAAGCACAGCTAAGCTAACACAGGAAGCTATCCCGAACAGGGGAAGATTAGCTCTACTTATGACAAGCCAGCATCCCTACCGGGTTTCTTGCACTTTTCAGGCTGCCTTGCACTAACAAAAAATATAATTCAAAATCATAGTTATATCTTATGGGTTCCACTGGATATGTGCAAAATAAATTAAATTAATGCTTACAAAGATACAAAACATATTAAAGATTGAAGGTTAAGGGTTTAAAAACTTTTCTTCTGGATAATCTTTATAATTAATTTATAGTTCACTACCGATAAGCACAGTTTTTAAAATTGCTTACGAAGCTCGATAGTTTTTTCCAAGTGCAACATCCTATATTAACTTTACTGCAAAAGTTTTCAATTTGTCTTTATTTCTTCATTGCTTGGCCAAGCAAACGTCAGGGAATTATAAGCAGTGAGCTTGTTAGTCACACTCGCTTGGCTGTCAGCTCAATAAACCATCAAATAGCTGGCCATCAACAAGTCAGCACGTGGGGATAGAAAAAGTGAAACTGGAGAGACCAAAATCAATGGAAACAATTGGTGCTTTACCCAGGGGGAAAGTGTGCGACGACATGGACTTGTACTCCAAACGGAGCGGTTGACTGACAAATGCACTTATCTCCAAGCCAGTTGGCCGAGCTTTTGGGGATTTGCATACACAACAAGGAAATGTACAAGAACATACACACATTTGACAACAAAATCCCGACCAGAAGAACAAGTAATCAAACAAAATTAAATCACAAAAAAGCCAAGACTCCAGAGAGCTCCTCACAAAGTCCCTAAATGCATGAATAATAAAGGCACTGTAAATCATCTCCCTCTCCTAGCGTTTCTCGAAAAGTATGCAATGAATTTAAAGTGATTGAATATGGTTTGATTACAGAATAAGCAAACTTCTGTGTTCAAGCGGACAATGTGTGTGCCCCCGGCCATATTGTGCATTCTTTATTGTGCGTAAAGGGCCCACAGAACACAGAACACACATAAATAAATGTATGGGCAAAATAATAATAATAATACTCCTTCCCAGCATAGAAATCTTGCACATAATAAACAACTGCAGCACAGCAATGCCGCACTGGAGGGCTCATACTTTTTAATAAAAGCAAAATGACCGCAAAAGCTATGGGGAATTGTTGGTTATATTAAGGCTGGCAAAGGGCAGCCTCCACAGCAGTACTATATTTTCCAAGTACACTGAAATAGCCCGCGGGTAGCTGAGCACAAGGCAGGGCCTGGGCCAGGAGGGCCGGGGAAGGGGCCAAGAAAAACCGAGAAAAAATACAATAAAAATTACTCAAGCGAATGCATCATAATGTTTATGTCAGAAATGAACAACAGCATGAAAGGGGCTTGGCCAAGTCCAAGGAGCTCAACCAGCCGGCCGGGCCAAGATGCACTTCCTGTCCCCAGGCGCGGCTAAGTTCTGGGTGGTGGTCTTTGTTCCACGGATAGAGGGGGATATGCTCAAGGAGCACACAAGCATCCAAATTGATTACGGGCAGCTGGGACCAAGGTAACCCGGATGCATCGAAAGCGAGGTAAGCCTTCCTGGCTCTCGCTTTCCGTATTGAAGCCACCTTAAGGCATTTTGCGGCATCCACAATTAAAGCTCGACCACAACTGTCAGTCCATCCAGCTCCCAGCCACCTTGAATATTATGTTGCACCCGCCGGATGCTCTTGACTGCCACAACCAGCAGAGGCAGCAGCTCCACCAGCATTATGGTCGGAGTAACGTACAGCTTTTAGCTGCTAAAAACGGCATCACATAATTATGAGGTGTCAGTTTCGGTGCAACCCACTCTGTCAACTTTAGTTGGGTGTGATGGAGTCAGCACTGCGTGGTAGCTGATTTATTGGAGGAGTGGGAATTAATTTTTATTAAATTAACGTCACATGAATACATAAATTAGCAAAGGTCTGGTACTCGTGCCTTAAAACATTTCTCGGTTTCTTGAAAGTTTTATTTTAGGTAGTTAAATGACAAAAACTAATTTTAAACACACTTTTTTTGCATATAAAAACATGTATTTTTTTTTTTTTTTTTTTTTTTTTATATATTTACTTGTACTGCTTATATTGTTATTACAAAAAAGATTTCACATCCATTTCAAGGTTTTAAGAATGGGTAATCATTTCTATCAACAATAAATTCAAAGACCTTGTGTCAGAATGTGTCAAGATATTAAATACCGAGATTACTGGGTGTCCCATAGTCTCCATAGCACATTATGCCTGCGGTCGTTTGCCATTAGGCAACCTGCGCGACAAGCATCATCTCCAGTCCCCCACCCTGTTGGCCACCAAGTGTCATAGAGAAGTGTGCTGAAACAGAAAAAAAAAACACATTTGGAGCGGCATTTCAGTGCTGTGTATTATTCCAGTGTTTTTCATTTCCTACTCCGGCAAAACGCCGCAAAGCGCCCAAGAGCGCACTTCATTCACACTCGATGCGTACCACTGCCACTGGCTGGGGCGACAGTTGCCTTTGCAGGTGCGGGATGTTCGGAGTGGGTATGGTGCAAAAAAAAAAAGTGGAAATGGGGGAAAAAATGGCTGAAATGAAACGGCTTCACTCCACTCCAGGCCGACAGCCAGCGGTGCTGTTTCATGGCAAAATATTTACGATTTGGCATGTAAAGTGGCGTTTCTTGTGCACTTTTCCGGCAAATTCACACCCGCCCACCTGGAGGACTTCGGATTTAAAAGCCACCCACCCGGCACCGCCCGGCCTTTGTTTGCACTGCAATCCTTTTAATGCTCCCGATCCCGTCAAGTGTTTGCCTTTGTGGCAGCCATGGCGATGTTTATTTGTGGTCCTGGCGACCCTGGCGTTGATTAAAATACTCGATTTGGTCCATTTGTCTGATTGAACACAAGATCACAGCAATCATATTTATGTCCATGAAAAATTCACCAGCTCCGTCAGCGGCGATATCTTGGGACATCCTCCCCATAGGTCCTGCCCTGCCCCCAGTTGTCCTTGAGCTGTAGCTGTTGCTGTCCCTGTCACTGTCCTGGGTCCTGTCGCATTCCACACTCCACTCCCCCTGCGCCCGTCTGTCAATTTGTCTTTCCATTTTTCTTTGCCGCTTATTTCCCGGCGCTGCCGTTGAATGCATTTTTAATTGGCTTCAAATTTCCGGCAGAGACCCAGTGTAAGATGAGGCACAAAGGGGCGCAAAATAAAAGTGAGTTTTATTATTATACGTCCGGGGGTAGTGGGCAATCAGCACTGGGATTGATTGCTAACTTAAGTGCAGCGGAAATTAATTCTAATAAATCGATGAACCTTATACCAGCGGTGTCCATGCATCTTCTTGAATTTTCTTCAATTTCTTTTCCTTAAGTTTTCATTTGGTGTATTTAATAATATAATTTACTTAATCATCTTAACAGTTTTTTTCGCCTTGACTGCATTATAACCTTTCAAAACTTGTTTCTCATTTACAGATACATAATACAAACATTTTTTTATCTGCTCAAAAATAAGTCCCTCATCTTTTTCCTCATTTTTACAGAAGATTTTATAATTTAGTTTAATTTGATAGCCACGAGACTATCGAATCTCACTTCTGCACCTTCCCTGCCTGTTCATCATAATTCCGACCACTCTGGCCCACAAATTCCCTGACCTGGTCAGACAAACTTTTCCGGACTGGGCGAAATCTTTCAACTTTGTCTGGGGCAGGAAAAGTGCTTGCCACTTCTCTTTCCCCTCCGCCCGCAGCCACTCCGGGGCCTTAGAATCGCACTCTGAACCACTTTGGCAGCGTTTATTGATTTCAATGATGACCCCCAATTGCAGCAACGAGAGTTGGCCACGCAGCTGGGGTCTCGGCCATTTGGGGCAGCCGGAAGGTGGAAGGCGGAAATGAGGGGCGGACGGGGGCTGCGTTGATGAAGAGCAAGGTGAAAACGGGCAGAAGGCCTTGACATTTTGGGTTCTATGGCAAAGTATTTAATTAAAATGAAACGCAATCACACCCACACTATGAATGGGAAGCCTCGCACAGATAAACACTCACACACACACAGATACAGAGAGCTCACTTAATCCATCTGCACTTCTGGGGGAATACCTTCGCTGCTGCATTTTGTGGCAATAAATTCAAAACCAACTGCGTGTGATGCTCAACAAACTAGCAACTAACACACACATATGCAAATGGGCATAGACAAGCACACAGACATTGTAACACTCATACGCAGTGTGGCCCAGTGCAGTGCTGATCTCTCCTGTGGGCTCCTCTGCACATTTTTGTTACCAAGATTTTAACTGTCAGCAAGTTGGGCGACTTAATTTGAATTTACGGCTCCGCCTGGAGCGCATCTCTCTCTCTCTTTCTCTATCTCTGTCTCTCTCTGGGGGTCCTAGCTATTATTTTGCACAAACAGTATTAAATAGGGAGTGGAGCTGCTGGTCCTGGTCCTGCTCCTATCTCTGTTCTGGTCTCCAGGTCGAGGTCTGTCCAAGTAAACCTGTGTTCGTGCCTGCTCCATTGCTCTATGGCTCCATGGCTCCATGTTTGTGGATGGTGCTGTGTGTGTGCTGTGCGTTGTGTGTGGGTGACAATAATATTCAAATTCCACTCCGTTGCAGTTGCAGTGGCAGTGGCAGAGGCAGCGGGCAGTGGGCAGCAGGGGGCGGGTAATGGCCGCTGGGCGTGGCAATGACACTTTTACACTCCATATATCTGCCTAGGAAGTCGCCACTCGCCCGGTTACCCCTTCAAATGCACCGAGAGATGAGACTTAAGCAAACACAACGATTTTCTTTTCTACTAAAATTTATAGGAATAAAAGCGGAATCTTTAATAATTTTAAATCTTAAATATTGTGTAAAGGACTTGATAAAGGAAACTACATTTTACTGATTTTGTGTCTAAATCATTTTTTAGGGTGTCAGATTCAAAACAAACAACAACCTTAAAATAATTTAAATACACAAAGGGTGTTCACTTTGGATTTAACATTTCAAGGCATGGAATTCTTCATACAACACATTTCATGTCGAATATTTTTGGTTACAATCCATTTCAATTGTAAACAAGCCTTTAACAACAAACATGCAGGCTATTTAATTAAATTTATTTTGAAACTACAACATATTTTTCTCCCAACCATTCTTGATTTTATTTAAATACTTATGGGGCTTTTATTAAAATTTTGTTTTAGACAATGTATCTCTTAGGAATAATATCAAATATTTTAAATTTTTCAAATACCTACTTATTTTGTTGTTGGGCCAAAACGTGCCATTTATTTAGCTCTAAAAGTAAACTAACACATTTTATTTGGATCACAATAAGCATAAATAAGTTTGAGGTTTATTTATAGCTGCGGCACGACTTTTTCCGAGTGCAGTTCTCAAGCCCCGCTTGCGTTTTCATATTTATGTGTCTCCTGATAGCGCCGCTGCAGTCAAAAGTTTTTCCTCAAGCTCTTCGTTTGTGTTAGTGTTAGTTTGTGTGTGTGTGGCTGTGTATATGTATATGCTAATACTTTAGCGCACATGGCAGGGCGCTATTATCGCGACTGCCACTTGGGCGTCGAACTTCCGTTTTGCTGCTGCTCCTGCTGCGACTCCTCCTTCTGCCCTTGGATGGAATGGAGGATCTCTCGGCACTGAGCACTGAGCTCTCAGCACTGAGCCCTCAGCTCGATGGCAGCCCAGAAGCATTTGCAATTTGGGTCTGCATTCGAGCTGGAGCTGCAGTCTCCGTCTCCGTCTCCGTCTCCCCCGCAGTCAGCTGAATGTTGTAAAATGAATTTTACTTCATTTTGATATGTTCTCCCAGCTGGTTTTAGCACCAAGCACATAAATACTTGGGGGATGTGTGGGGCGTTCAGTTTGTTTTGCCACTATCGCAATGATAATAAATTTTATTAATCTGGCCGTCGCCCACACGCGGAACACAAGTGGAATGGATGGTTGGAGGAAGCCGAAGCCAAAGCCTTCACGCTGATCAAGTGCTCAACTCCTAGTCAAAGGCATTTGTAAACGCGGTCGCCAACAAGGAAGAGCGGGAGGACTCTCCGTCGTCGTCGTCGTCGTCGTCCTGCCACTTATTTATTTCCATTTACATTTCGTGGCAGCTGCTGCCGGAAGACACCACACGCCACTGCTGCTGCTGCTGCAGCTGCAACTGCGCTGGCGAATTTATTATGTAATTATTGTTGTGCATTCTAATTGCGTGGCCCATTTATTTGCCTTCCATTTCGCCCACATTGGGGGTGTTCGTCCCAAATTAGCTGAGTGCCAATTAGCGATGCTTGAAACTGGGAAAAGCGTTCCTGTTACGATTATCCCGTTCACTCAATGTTCTCTAATGTAATAAGCAATTTTTATAAGTGTAAAAACTAAGCGAACACTTTTTAATGTACGATTTTTTTTAAGCTAGTTATAACGAAATATATGGTTTATTATTACCATTTATTATATATTATATTACTTAAAATTAAGTGACTAATATTGAAAAACAGAATAATAGTAAAAATATTAAATGATGAGTGTTTTACTTTAATAAATATAACGTTTTACTTAGTGAGACCTAACAATGATATAAAAGTTATCGAATCCGTATCACACAAGCCCACAAAAAAACATCCTTAAAGATTTTCAAGGCTCAAATGCTGGCCCCATTCGCTTGCCGTTAGTTTGGGAGTTGACCTGGTGCAACCTCAGTTACCAAACTAATCAGCCCGCTTTCAAAGCGGTCACCGTACAAAAAAAAAGCGACTTCTCCGAGCGAAACTAAATCCCAGGGAAATCCCCACTCTAAAGCCCCGAGAGGAGTGCATATATATGTGGCTCTGGCTGTGGCTGTGGCCACTCGTGCAGAAGCGGACCCGACTGGCTAATCAAAAATTTATTTAATTTCTTGGCCGCTCAAAGGATGGCTGTAGTGAAAGTGCGTCCGCATCCTGGCAGCCAAACCCCCGAAGACGGGAGCTGGGCCAGTAAATGCTGGGCATCAAATTTGATGATGTCAACCATGAGCCTCTGCGATGTCCATGTCCATGTCCATGTCCTGTGTTGCTCTGGCTGCGGGAAATGCAGTCTAAAAACCAACAAATGCCGGAAATGCGCTGCTGCAGCTGCCGCAGCTACTGCGATTAAACTTTCCGCATTAAATATTTCGCCCCGGCAACGAAGTTGGTACTGGAAACTGGGAAACTGGGAACTGGGACGTCGGGCGGATGTTGCGGCTGCCTTTTCGCCAAATCTAATTGCAAATTTCATGTAGCCACGGCCCACGCCCCCACGCCCACTCGACAACTATATAAACATTGTGGCCACTGGCAACTGTCACTTTTTTCCTTGTCGGCGCTTCCCGTATGGCTGCAGTAAATCATGGAATTTATTTAGCAACATGCGCGCGCGTCCAGAAGCGCCACAAAAAACTGGCTAAATAATTTCCACAAATGTTGTCTGCACTCTTCGAGTGGCCATGGCAACTTCCTTTGACCAGCCTCCACCTCCGCCTCTCCTGGGGCGAAATTGTCATTAATTTTGATGTGTTTTTAATTCGGTTTTGTTGGGCAAACTCATTGACAAAGCCTCGAAAGAACACACGCCTCGGACCTCGGAGAGTGCCGCATGGAAATGCTGTTTGGGATTTAATTAAAACTAATGAAAACTTTTGTACCAGTCCACCCCCCTGCATCCTGTTCCCCCTGCATCCTGCAGCCAGCAGTCAATCTTGCAATTTGTGCCCAACGACAGATGACAAGAGGCAGGACTGTTTTTAAGGTCCTGCTGCAGCAGGACGGCTGCCAACTGGCACAAGTTAAGCCCATGGTGAAACTATACAAGGTGGTCTCGTCAGCTCTGCCGAGGACGTTATTTTTTATCACTCTCTCTCCGCTCTCAGAGAGACAAGCGCTAGAAAGAGATAGAAATAGTATTTCTACAAGCAAGTACAAGCAAGAAGAAGACAACGAAAAAAAAAAGCGCTACACAACCTCTTTCGACAACGTTTGACAAACGACTGGCACAAATAAGGTCCTCAAAAGAGGGCAGCTCTCGCGACGAGACCACCTTGTATAGTTTCACCATGGTTAAGCCGAGCACTTGGCCGACATTTCCCCAAACCCAAAGCGAACTTCAGATTCGACCTCCGGGCAAAATGACTGGGGAAAGTTGAAAACACTTTGGCCACAATTGTGCAAACCGAGAAAAATGAGCTGCAACCACGCACTCGAGGCCACCTAGGAAATGAGCAATGAAAGTGCGTGGCCCTGCAATTAGACAACTCCTCCAGGAAGTGGTCAAAATGCAAGTTTTATGCCACCTAAAACTCACCAAAAGACGAGCAGTTGAGATTTGAGGGCAGTTAGTTGGCCAGGAGTCACCGCGTAATTACGAATCTATTTTTATATTTTCAACCATTAAAACCAGTTTCAATAAAATTCATTATTTTTTTTTTTGGTGATGAATATTAATTGGAAATAAGTAATTGAAACTACTGGTTAATTAACTGAACAAAAATTTACATTATTGATTGACTGGTTCAAGTTAATGGAATAATACCTCAAAAATATAATGACTTGGTTTATTAATACAGAAGGAAAAAAATTTCGTATTTTTTGTATGTACTTTAACATTATTTGATTTAAAGCAAAGTTTAAATTCGTAAAACACAGGTGGATTTATTTATCACAGAATATTATTCTTTAATTTGTTTGTATAATCTTTAAATTCCCTGACTACTATCTTTGTACTGCTTTAAATTTTTAGGTTTTTTAATAGGGGAACAAAAGAAGTATGTTGTTGTTTGCCTTTATGTAAATGTTTTTGATTTGTCCCAAATTCTCCATATCCCCAAATCATTAAAAATATATTTATTTTTCAGTCTTGGCATGCTTGTCAAATGGGTGTTATAAATGGGAAACAAATTCCAAGGATTAGTTATGTTTCATTCCCTTTTCCTTCCGTGACAGTGTCTGGCAGGAACAGCCACTTTCAGGGAACAGGAACTTTTTCGCATGAACGAAGACTTGGGCCGCGAGAAAGAGGATTCAGGTAGAGACTTCCTGTCATGGGAGCTGACGGACAACTGAGAAGCCCTCGAACCGCGTCCATTAGGAGCAGTCGCCTTTGCACCGCGAGATTTGAGACCCGCAATCGCTTGAACGGAACAATTAGAGGCCCCTTCAGCCGGTGAAATGGTCACCATGAAGGAGTAAGAGGATCCCTTGTCCAGCGATTTACCTTCCTCGTGGTAGAGCTGCAATTGCATGAGGAGATCTCCAATCTGGCTAATGATCTGCTGAGCATCAGGAGTAAATACCTGTTCTTCTGAAGACTTCTCCCTCTTTGTGGCTGATCTGGGTATTTTGGTTTTAGCCTGGTTAAGTAACGGGGTTTTCGGTTGGCTTGCTGATCTCATAAAGGAACTTTTAGTGGAATCGCGCTTGATCTCGAAGGTGGCTTGCCGGCGCATGCTTGGACGTGCTAATTCTGTGTCTTCCGCCTTGAGCACCGGCTGCTTAGGTTCCGTATTCTGATCCTGCAGATTCCTTAGCTTCTCCAGCATACAGTGAATCTGTTTCAGATCAGAGGTGGTGTTTGTCGGAAAGGTGGACATAATATCCTCCTCTCCTTCCAAACATGGTAGGCTAATGTTTCGCAGATCCTCCTGGAAGCGTCTCTCATCTTCTGCAGCCTTCAGTTTGGCTAGTGCCTGGGAGCTTAGATTAAAAGGCATATCCAGTTCTGGAGGAGGTTCCACATCCTCCAACAGAGGAACTTCATTGCTCTCTATTTCTGCCACAATCTTCCCCCATCTCTTTTTCTCCGGTTGGCTAAGAGCTGCATCCAGTTCGGAGCGTTCGGCAGGGCACATGCAATCTACCAAGATAAAGGGCACACCTTTAAAGCCATCATCTTTGAATTGATCAACGTCTTCCGGTTGGCTGCTGTCCATATTGACGACACTCGAAGGTCCAGCTTCATCGGAAGCTGAACTGCTTTTCCTTTTTTCCTTCATGACGGCTGAGATAAAATATAATATTGTGATAGGATAGGAAATAAATACTGTGCGTTGTTGATGTGTTAAGCCAAGTTAACATGCACACGTTTTCTGTCAACAAATGTCAAATATTTTTAAACTTATGATATCAGCACATCCTCATGTGTATATGTCAGCCAAAATCGTCGGTCAAATTAGCCGCGCAAATCGCATTTGGCTGCCAAATGCATTGTGGCCAAGTCAACAAAGCTGCGATCAGGCCAACAAGAAGCACTCACCTGGTCGCCAGCAAGTGGATATTGCCGCTCCCACGATTGTTTCGCTGGTGGCCCGGCAGCAAACAGAACAGAAATTTAAATCCCTCAAAAGTACTCGCCAAGAAAAACGAAATTGAAAAGGATAAAAGTTTTGCGTGGCCCAGAATCAACAGGGACGAGTCCTCAGCCTTCAGTGCCTGACTTAGCTGCTGCTCCTGCTCCTGCTCCTGTTTTTACTCCTGCTCCTGGGCACTTGTGGCTGCCGCTGGGCAAATAATGGGTGAGGGCGGCGGGGCAGGAACACAATCCGTAAACCAAAACTTTATTCTGCGCTGATAAAAACTTAAATGTTGCTGCCTTTGCCACGCAATCGTAAATGTTTGATATCCCCAAAGGTTAACAATTTCCGTTGCCGCTTGGCTCCGCTTTGCTTTGGCCCAAGTTAGTTCTCCTTGTTTTCTTTATTTTGTTTGCCAAGAATTTTGCGGTTGGCCAAATGAAACCGCATACATTCGAACCAGCAACCAGGAACCAGCACGCACACACACTGTGGAGTGGGAGTGTCTTTGGGCTGTCTATTCGACGGCTAGGAAATGTTTTTGGCTGTGTCCTGGATGGGATCTGGATGTGGGAATGCTACTACTTGGGAAAAAGCACACTCAGTTCAATTTGGACATCGATGGGGAGCCGGAAGAAGGTGGAGTTCTCCCAGTACTGACTACTGTTAGAACGAGGGAATCCGAGAACTGTTGTTTTTAAATTTTGCTGTTCGAAAGTTGTGAATTGAAAGAACGAGCTTCTGACAAATCAGGCAATGCTTCAATGGTTCAGAAAAATGGTTACAAAATATAACATGGATAACCAATGTTCTTAAAAGGCAGTTGCTAAAATTGTCGGTGACCCAGACCTTCTCTTTTGACTTGATATGTTGAAACCAGATTTTAAAGGAAGTCAACATCTGGTTTTCTTTGTCTTAATCTGCATTTAAAGTTTTATTTAAATTGATATTCATATTTAAACGATTTTGGATAAAGATATCAAGTAAATGTGTTCCTGTTGCAGTGGTTTTGATTGGTTTTTGATAAAGCTTTTTTTTTGTTCAGTAACTTTTAAATACTGGCTTAAGTTTTTACATTTTCTTCCTTAACAAATATCCGAATTACTCAAAACAAAATCCATTTATGTGGGGAGTTTTCACGTCAGAAATTGTTACGATTACCATTATGTGTTAAGTGTTCCCTTAACAAAATATCTAAAGACAACAAAATTACCATCAGATTAAAAAAGTGTAATTTACAGACTTTGAACTCAAGAATGAAACAATGTTTTTCCTTTTTTCAGGAGACGAAGAGAAAGGAATGTTTTCTCCCTTAAACTTATGATATTCACAGCCCCGCTCGGTGTACTAAAAGCTCGCTCTGTGGCAGTGTCCATTTCGCTCCGAGGACTCGGCACGAAGGACACACGAAGGCGGCGACGAGGACGAGGCATAAACAAATGGAGCTGCCTTCAGAGCGTGGCCACTCAGTTGAAATCGGTGCGAGTTGGCGAAAGGACGTGCTTGGCGGTCGGTGGTCAAATATACACAATTAGCAACCACATCGAGTGGCAATCGGAGTCTCAGGTCGAAGTTCGTGTGTCAGAGTTTTTTGGCCAAGAGTGAAGACGAAGGCGCGAAAACACAATTTGCGGCGAGTGCGACTTTTCCGTATTTCCCGCGTTGCTTTTCCCACCCAAACCACCCCCCTAAACGAGTGCGGGCAATTAGAGTTCCGGTCGTCCCACTGACTGATGGCAATTGCACGGTGCATGTCGTGGCCCCCAGTGCATGTCGCAGTATGACGCGAAGCCCCCGATGCATGTGAAAGTGTTCTTGGCCAGAGAGTGTTCGCCTAAGTGGAATTATCAGACGGCAGGACAATCGGCACGCAAAGCCAGGCCAATCCCATGGAGAGAGCCCATCGAAGGCAAGTGCAAATTTTTTTGGGGACGGGCAGGAAATCTAATTAAAGCCAAATGGCAAATGAGAAGCATCAAATAATTGCAAATGGGGGGCAAAAACAACCTGGCCGCAACATGTGAAGCCCAGGAAATGGCTTTGGCTTTGCCTTGACAAAAACAAAAACCCCACCACAAGCCGAAAGGAATTCGCATACATGTCAAATTTATGAAAGGCTACCTCACACACACAAAAACCCCCGAGCAAGCGTCTGTGTGTGTGTGTGAGTCCTGGCCAGGACACAAATTTATTTATTTGTTTTCTTTACTTACGAGGCTGAAACGACAGGGAAAAAGTGCAACAACAACAACGGCAGCTGGGGGAAACCCTAATAAAAACAAATGTTGAGCAATGAGGCAGTGGTATTTAAATTTTCTGAAATATTTCTACTCACTTTAGAGCACTGAGCAACACGAACACAAAAATTACTGTCATGCATCTGCATATTTTCGTTAAAAATAATTGCAACAAAAATATCAGCACATTTTTACCAGATTTTTATGACGTATAAAGTATGTGAAATGATTGTAAATGGGAAAATCAAAACGTTATTATTTGAGGCACTTAAGCGATACTCTAAGGATATTAAATAAAAACTACTGACCCAGAAATAGTTTTGTGATTCAAATCTTTTTCAAAGTCCTTTTTTAGATACTTAAATTGGAATATAATAGATAATCGGCCTATCTCAAATTATGACCTCTTTAATTGAATTAAAAAAGCTTTTAAAAATATGCATGCAATTATACACTCTATTTTGAATTTGAATTTGCTATGTTTATGTTTAACAATAAAATATTTTGTATTTTAAATATTATTAAGGATAGTCTACTCAGAAAAAAAAGGGTTATAAGCCTTTTGTAACTTTTCTTCCGTGTCAAAATTAAAGCGATGGCTATTAGTGAACATAGTGGGCCCCCAACAGACTTGATGCCCAAGCCCCTGGGCACAGAGACCCCCTGGGAGGTCGCACATGGTGTGCTCTGGAGTTGGGCGCAAACAATGCATGTTCTAATATGCTAAATGGTTGCCATTGTAAGCACATTCCACAGCCACCACCCCCCATGTAACACCCAGTGACCGCAACTGAAATTATTGCCGGGCCGCGCAAACAAAGCGCTACGGTTAGGAAAACAATGGCTCAATGGCGGCCCAGTTGAGCCCGGCTCAGTGGAGCTCAGTGGAGTCGTCAAAATTTCAATTAAAATTCAATTGAAATTATATGCAAAAACAAACAATGGTGTAAATTGTTGGGCGTGTGGAGCGCACCCATAAAAGTCAATTAAATTGTGCATTCGGTGTTCGATATTTATCAATTGGAATACGCACCCCTAACTTTTGAATGTATTGTGCCCTTTTCTGTGATTTCTTTTTGCCTTTTAGATTATTGTATTGATTGGCCGTGGAAAGGTAATTGACTTTCAATAATTCCATAAATAGTTAAGGAACTACCCCTATTTTCTCTCCATTTTCCCATTTACCGAGCTTTTATTTCGCTTTTTTTTATTTTTTCAATTTAGTTCACGCCACTTGAACCAACTTAAATATTTCTTCACACTTTGCCTTGTCGCCATCGCCTTTTACCGAAAGTTTTCCAATTATATGTCGCCTTTTTTTCGCCAAACAGTTTTTCCGAGCTTCATATTTGCTTTTCCCCCGCGTTTCCCCGTCCCTTTCCCTGTCACTATTTTCCTCTTTCTCGGTGGAGAAAGTTTTTATCGTCGTGCAGAAAAAATTATGCTGGCATTGCCTTCTCTCATATGATTGGCATCGCGGCGGCCCGAAAGTTTTCCCCTCCGGCAAAATTGTTATCAAAAGCGAAATCGGTGCACAACTGACGTGGATTTTCCGAAATGGAAAATTCAGCGCAATCTGTGTACTATGTATACGTAGTTTGAATAAATGTCACTGTCTGGAGCTGGAGGTCGAATCAAAACAAATTTCTATATAGGCCAAGCTAAAAGCCAGGTAAAATTTGCCTGGGACTTGTTGATATTTTTTTTAGACGGTGTCAGGTTAACGGTATTTGCATTTGCAACAGTATCTGTAACTACGTTGAGATTGAGATACTTCTCTGTGTGTGTGTGTGTATCTGTGTTTACTGCCATCCGCATGTTCCAAGATATGGCATACACGTTATTTCACTTTAGTACATTAGAGCAGACTTCCTCCTCCCGGTGCGCTTAATTTCCGGCGCAGTCAACAATACGAATCGGTGTCCCCGGAGGGGGAGTTGGATGGTCCTGGGATTAGGGATTGGACTGCTCTTGGCCCTACCTTTTTGTCATGTCCTCGAAGGAAGCGGGAAGGAAAGCACAGCACTCAAACTGGTCGAGGAAGTTGGTTGACACTCCACTTAAATTTAAAACAAACTATTTCCATAGAACTATTTCTATAGAACTACTTCCAACTATCTCAACTAACCGCATTCACATGTCGCAGCCGACCCTCTTCGCCTTTGTTCAATTAAGGAGCTTAAGTGGTTTTCTCATAATTAGGTTATTCGGATAGCTGGCAGCTTTGGCTCACTTTGGCCTGTTCAAATATTTATGCCCTCGCATTTAATTTATTAAAATGCAATTTAATTATTTCAATATTTATACAAGCTCCCCCCCAGGCACACACTCTCCCCTCAGGAGGTCCAATCAATTTGGAGCTCATTCGCCTCGCATGAAACACATAACATATATATTTCGCCTTGCGCAGACAGCGACAGTGTGTGTGTGGGTGAACGTGTCCTTGTGCGTATCACTCATACGCACCGGTGCTCGGGGCCTGCAGGTTAATGCCGAAACCTCCTGGGTGCCACATTCGCAGCCAACAAATCTTGCGTATAGCATTTAATTTTTTGACTTCTCTCGTGGCTCACGCGCCAACTTTTGTGGTTACTCGGGGCTGGGTTATCAAGGGGGTGGTGGAAGCCACCCGAAGAGAAGCGTTCAAGGAGCAGGCGTGAGTTTTGGTCGCGTCGAATTGCGGTTACCATTGGGTTACCATTGGCCCTTGAAGGGGCTCGAAGGCTGTAACCACAAAGTTGCCTTGGCAATGCAGTAATTTGCTAGTTGTCGATGAATGTGTATACTGTAAGAAGTTAAATCTATTAACAGAGTATTCAATTTTAAGAAAATATTTTTAAAAGTGGATAAGTAAAAACAATTATGAGCCATTTATAATTGCTTAATAATAATAGATGCTAAAATCAATTTACATATAGAAGATAGGGGTTTGTTTTAAAATAATAGTTAAAGCTATTAATTAAGTTAAAGCAATATTGATCAACAAAAATATTTTAAAATTGTTTACAAATTAAATTTAGGCAATTAGGAAACGGGAATTCGAATCAAGAACTTTATCATTATTGCAAAAACCAAAAACTTTTTTTTTAGTAATCGCAGAACATTTTTTCGGCTTTACAATATTATTTCTCTTAGTGTAGGGATTGAAGGAGGTGGTCTGACCGAACCAGCAAACTATTTATAGACATAGCACTGATGAGGACCGGCTTATTTGGAACCTGGCACTCGGCTGGGTAACCCGCAAGCCCTTAGGGAATTCCATTGAATTTGAATTCTGTTTGCTGGTTATTCCACAAATATTCGCCTTTCAATTTCCATTAGTCTGTCATATACCACTCGCTTTCGCTTCACTCTGTAAATTGCCTTTCACTCTGCTTTTGTGAAATATTAAGTACTTTTTCATTTCCTTTTCCGGTGAGAATCCCTTTGGCTTTTCCCGTGGCCCTCAGCCCTCAGCCCTCAGCCCACGGCTCGATTTCTGTTTTTGTGTGTCGCTGTGAGAAACAAAAACAAAATTTGTTTGCCATAAAAAATTGTCGCAAGTTACGCGGCTGGGTGACAAAATGTGTATGGCCCCGCCCCCCTCCCCGACACGTCGTCCTGCCGCCCCCTTTTCCCTTTTTCCCTCATCCGCACAATTGTGGCGCACAGTGGCTTTCCACTTATTTTCCACGCCGAGCAGCTTTGTGTTTCGCTGAGCCCTTGTATTTTTGTTTGGCTTTCCTTTCTCACCGTTTTTCTTGTACTGTGCTCATTTATTTTTTATGTGCCTTGCACCTGAAACGACACACATTGAGTGCGGACCAAAAAGGAGGGGCAGGACCGGCATTAAAAATTTAAGTTTTATGTCAATGAATATCCTGCGTTCCGGCCTTTGTTTGCCGCTTCGACTTCCTTTATGGCCATTTTTCACGGTGTTTTCTCCGCGATGTTGATTTAATTTCGAGCCGCTTGAAAAGTTAAAGCCGAAATTAACATGGAACGTGAGACAGTTGCCAACAAATATAATGTGTACCATCAAACGTGTCCTCGTGCCGGCTTAGGCAAATGATAATTTATTTACATATAATAGTTGGGGCCAGGGAGCCATAAAAAAGAGGGAACCATAAACACTTTTTAGTTGCCCCCAACCGCGAGCCCTCTGCTAAGGACATTCCATCTTTTTGCATTCGCTCATAAACTCATTTTATTCCCAGCACGTGACACTTGTCCACATATGCGAAACTTTATTAGTTGAGCACTCAATGAAAAGGCCATCAAAGAAAACACTCGCCAGGGGCTGGCAGCTGTGCGGGTAAATAAAATTTACAACATCAGCAAACATTTCCCCAATGAATTTGCATTGTCAATCATGCCCTGCTCATTTGTTGTTTATTTTTGTTAGCAATTGGCAGCTGTACTTTGCTGCATGAAACATTTTACGACTCACTTTGGTTGGATCCGAACAAATCCGACAGGAAGTTGAAAAAATAAAATGTGCTGCCATCAATTGTCATCGATATCCTAGGTCCTAATCTGTCAAGCGGCATGGGATTTTTCGTTTCGAGTGCCTGTGTGTGTGTGTGTGTGTGTTTATCCTTGCCACACGCTTAGCCACAGAAAAGCCACATGAATTTATGGCTGGAGATGGCATTTAATATATTTTTCAAAAAACAAGACAGATGCTGAAGCGTCCTGGGGGAGGAGTCCTGTTTGATTTACTTTATCCGCACTGATTGTTATTTAGTGAACTGGCAAATCTTAAGCTCTTCACATATCCTGTACAGAAATTCATTGTTACAATTTATAGAGATCTTGAGCTCTGTATTTTAGAGGAAGATCGAAGAAGTTTAAATTGATTTTAAACTTTTATTATACAAATTTATAAATATTAATCACTTCTATGATATACCAAACCCTTAGACTTTAATTTCAGCTCGACCACTTAGCTCATATCTAATTAACTGCCAGGTTCAACATATCCACTCTGGATTTGGCTTTGGGCGCTAATGCAAAATGTATTTTAAATTGGATTAGGTGTCAAACATTTTGACTTTATGCCAACAATAATTTAGCCTGTTGAATTTTAATGCGATTTTTGGTAATGTAACATTTCCCCGTCCGTCCAAAACCAACACACCTGACCTGTCCACCCGTGCTGCTCCTGCATGTACATATATTTATATATACTATAGATGTTTGTGCAGTGATAAGTGCGACCCATGTGTCAAATGAAAAATCAATACTGTTACAGGCACAATGCACACATGGGCACAAACATGTGTACAGAGATGTAAATAGCTGGTTGACATTCTGACATCCACAAAACGGACGGAGGAGAGGTTCGAGTGTGCCCCCGACATTATAAGGTCACTTGTGGCTACATTTTGCACATACACACATATGGGGAAATGGAATTCTGGCCGGAGGAACAAATTTAATTTGCCAGCCCATCGCAGTTTCGAAATTATAATAATTGCTAAAATAATCGATTTGGGTCGGGGACCTGACATTGGCTAATGCATATTAAATTACCATAATACAAATGATATCCCGGCCACTCACACATACACACTCACACAGACACGCAACATACCCCACAAAAGTTTTGTCAACAATGTGAAAGATAAACAGTGCCAGCTTGCACATGTGAGGGTGTGTATCTGTGTGCGCTAGGATACACAGATACACACAGAGGGAAAACTTGCGACTCAGCTACTCGCTGTTGTTGTTTCGGGTTTTGTTTCACAATAATAAAGTGCGGCTGCAGCTTTAATAACTTCTGCAGTCAACAAGAGCGACAACAATAACAAAACACAGTGCCCGATAGAGAAAAAAAAACACACAAAAACACAAAGGCTTGCGGAGAGTGAGGGGAAGTGAAGGAGCTGGGAAAATGCTGGGAAAACAAACAGAAACTGCAGAGCTGCAGTGGCGAAAGTTCAGCAGAGAATGTAGCTGCATTCTAATATGATGGCACCGCAACTAGAAAAGTTGCTAACCCAGAGTCAGAGATGGATGAGTGGTTAGAGGGGGGTTCAAGGGGGTTGAAGGGGCACACAATGCCAGGAGACGAATTACATTTGTCGCGCAATGTTTGCACATATTTAAGCAACTTAAGAATTAGCCAACTTAGCTGGAAAGTGCAGCGGAAAAATGCTGGCAGCCAACGGTTCATTTGCTCATTCCTTGACTCCAGATTTCAGCGACACAGGAAAAAATATGTCACTGATTTTAACAGCAAAAACAAATAAATAGTCTTAAAATTCATTATGTCAACCATTGAATGGTGTATCTTGTTAAGGTTTATTCAAGAACCACAGAAGATTTAATGGTCTGTGTATGTGTACTAAAAAAAACGTAGTATATTAAATTAATGTTTTTATTGTGATCCTGTCATTTTCGTTGCTTTTATTGTACAAGAAGCAAAGGACGTTAAATATTTAGAATATTTACAATTTATTTTAATGTTGTTTATTACAAACATTTTCTACATTTTATCCAAAGTTTAATTTATTTAGTAAAAAATAGCCATATAATTTAAACATATTTTTAAACACAAAAACTTAAATTAAATTTTGAAAAAGTGCTACCAAAAATGTACACAAACGCAGTGGAAGGTATTTATAAAAAAGAGTGAAGGGAAGTTTTTTAATATTACATGATCTTCTTATACTGGGTGGTAAGGAAAATGCTTTAGCAGTGCATTCAGATTCTCAGTCAGTCATCTATTCGGGATAACTCTCGAGGAACCCAATTTGAGTTGCCCGCGCTTTGCAATGCAAAATGGCGCCGCTGCTAAAGTTTTTGCTGCATAATCGCAGGCGCAGCACTTTGGGCCAAGCAAAACAAAAGTCCTTTGGCAGGATGGAGGGGATTGGGGGAATAGAGAGGGGCAAGCAAACTTTGCTGGAACTGCGCATAATGAAGCAACGCAACAGACAAATCCATCTCCGAGTGTGGACAAAAAGTCCGGACCCGGACCCGGGCCCAGAATAAGGGCTTGGAGTTTGAGGCTGGGAAGCGGATCCGGATCCGGGTCCCTGGAAAAGTTTCTGTTGCCAAATGCGAAAAGAATAAGACGCGACGAGCGTCACAGTTTACTTGGCATTTACATTTCCGCTCTGCCGGCTGCCACCCGAAAGTTGTTTTCCTTCCATCTCTTTTTATGATTATTTCAGCTTCATTTTTCATTAAGAGCCAGGCAGTGGCAAAGCCACAGGACGAGCTGCTGGCCTCCTTGATTTATGCGCATTTCATGAGCACTTCGACGGCTGGGAGTCCACAGAGGCAGAGGCAGCGGCACGTGTCCTTGAGCATTGTTTTTTGCTAGACAAACGTCCATTAGCTGAGTGGGAATGTTCGACCAGGGAGAAAGCCACCAGTTTTTGTTCTTGGCCACCTAAAAAGAAGCCTTGACTAGGGCATCATAAGGTCTACTTATTATGAGTTTGGTTATACTTTTTGTTGTGTTTGCTTTTGAGGAAGGAAAAAGAAAGTTGGGCGTTTTTGTTCAGCTCTGATTCGCTTTCCCTATGAATTCTTAATTCCGTTCGATTTTGAAAGGCTTTGTGGCGCACACACACGTCGACCTGACCTATGACCTCAGCAGCGGCATTTGGCCACACCAGCTGTCAACGCCCATGCATTAACCTTCGTCCTTTCGGCCAGCTTTCGATTTGTTACGTGTATTTATAAGCTTCGTTGAGGAAAATCTATTTCCATTTTGTCCATGTCCATGCGAACATCTGACGCGAGGAAAGTGGAGCTCTTGTGGCAAAGGCAAAAATAAATGACAGCCAAATGCTGATGGGAGTGTTATGTAATGAGCTCTCATTTCCATTTCTATTTTTCCCATTTCCATGGCTAACCAGGAAACAATGGGCACAATCAATAAATTGTCTCTGGATTCCGGTCACCGAAATCATTTGCTGATGACCAAATTGAGGTTGCTGTCATTTGCAAAAGAGAGACAGAACAGAAAGCGAAACAGTGTCATTTGATTGAGAATTATTCTAGGGCTGCTGCTGTTTTGTTTGTGCTTTGACCTGATGGTAGATGGTAGATGATAAACCAGAATCCAGGACAAATTGAAAAGAGAAAACTTTATGTGAAAAATGGGCTTCCTTGTTGGGATAACTTTACCTATACCAGGGCCATCAAACTTTATTAAATCCCATTTATTGTGCTCTTCTTCTCTTCTGCAGGCTGCACAAGTGAGACAAAGCCAAGTTTAATGAGCTGGCTGCAGCCGGAACACATGAGACTGCCGCAGCACTCGAGCCAACTATTAATGGCAACAGGCTGGAGGTTTATGCGAAAAGTTTCTGAAAGTAATACGCAGAGAAAACACAAACCGAGCTAAGTCCCATCAAGCAACAATAAACGGGAAAACGCGCGCGCTGGGAAAAACGCTTAAATCAGCACAAGAAAGGAGGAAAAGTTTTCCGCCAAAGGATTTCCATTCGCCGAGCAACGACATCATCATCATCATCATCGCCACCGCTACCGTCTCTGTTATTGTTTCGCCAAGGATTACATATTATGCGATAAACATGAAATACACAAGCGATACAAGAATCATTGTGTTCATTTGCTGTTTGCTGCAAGGTGAGTGCAAAAGTGTTCAATGCCATTTTGGGCGGGCTTTTTTCCCACAGCATTTCCAGTTCAGTGCCTGCGCGTGTCGACACCTTGCCAGTCAATAAAAAGCAAATTGTAACTGCTCGACAAAGTCACTTGTGGCGTTTTAACACCCAAACGCACATATGTATGTAGGTGGCTCTCTGTGCGTGTCGGCAGCCCAAAAAAAGGGCACTAATCCCCGACATACATTCCCAGTCCCCCTGAAGCCCCGCTGACGACCCGCTCGTTTCACTTATTTCAGTTATTTTTCTTGTGTGTGGCATGCGGAGCGCATACAAATGAGTGGAGGGGCACACAAACAGGCGCAACCCACACTTGGCCGGGCAATTTTCGCTTTATTTTAAATAAACATGATAATTTTTTTAATAGAATTTCCCAGGGCCTAATGTATGCGATGGTTTTCAGCGGCCTCAGTGAGCTGTCAATTTGCGGCTGTGCCGGATTGGGCTCGATCCCGATTTCCATGCGCATATGCATCTGTCAAGTGCAGCCAAAGGAACGTGACTTGACAGAGGCAGCTCTCCAGTTCTGCAGCTGCCAGTTGCATGTTAACCCCCCAAGGAAATCACTCACACGTATTAAACGCGAGTGACGCACGAACAGCGGGTGGGTGTGGGTATGGGTGCTCCTCCACCATAAATTCCATTCCATTTTGCAAATATGTAATCGCACCTCGAGTGCAAAACACGGCAATCGATTGCCGAAGGGCAAACTGCTGTGCAGACTGTGCTGAAATAATAAGGAAAACTTTCGGTAAATTGTTTGTGGAACGTGAGGCACTCGTCTTGCAGCAGCTTCTTTTCGTATTTCGTACTTCGTATTCCTAGAATTTCATTCGACTTTAAGTGGCCACAAATGAGTCCGGGCCATGTGATCAAATATTGCGCATACGCCGTGTGGGGACGACAGTTTACATGTTGCTTTGCTTTCCTCCATTGTTATTTCTCTTTTCAATTACACGCCAGCTCAGCAACTGTTTTTTCCTCGTAGTCCCCTTTTCCATTTCCATTTCCCTTTTCCTTTTCCCTGGCTTTTCCCTTTCCCTGCTTTCCCTTTCCCTTTACCCCACTTTGTTGGCTCATCACCTGCGGTTATTTTGATTTTAATTTGCTCGTTTCTCGCTCGTCAGTTGCTGTCGCTGTTGCGCTTGTTGTTTCTATTTTATTCATAAATGTTTTGTGTCCTGTCTCGCATGTGTGCATGTGTGTGTGTGTGTGTGTTAGTTCGCCTTGTCAGTGTCGCTTAGTGTGAGTGGCCATTTTGTGTCGGTGTGCGAGGATTTGCGCCAGATTTGTGTCAACTTGAATACATCAGAAGCGCTTGAACAGATTTGCATGCTGTTTCTGTTTTTTTTTTCTGTTGTCGCTTGTGAGAGCAAACAACAAAAAATGCACACACGCAATTGCACGGCGGCAACGGGGCGTATGAGTACTTTCGCCTTCTCCCGCTTGCAAAACTGTTGCATACTTTTTTGCTTTTGCTTTTTTGCTGCATTGTCCTGTTTGCCAGCTGCAAGGATAGCCTTTGTTTTTGCTCGGTTACTGCGCAAACTAAACTAAAACTATCCCAAAGGCTTTTTCATTACAATTTTTCGTCTAGGTCCCTTTTCCGCCCCCTTTTGCATTTTGGTCTCGCTGCTTTTTTAATATAATTGTTTGCGTATTTAGCACAAGGCCAAACTCTCGTCCGCCACCCACCACCACCAATTCGTGGTGGCTGTAATTGTTTTTTAAACGCATTTAATGAACAACATTAAGCGGAGTTTAAGCTGTCAATGCCACAATAAATATTCATCAGGCCGAGAGGACGGCCTCGAACAAAAAATGTGCGAGCCAAAAGCGAATGTCAGAGTTTTTAATGAAGTCTAGACGCAGAAAATAAGAAACACGGCCTTAATGAGCTGCCTGCCGCTCCAACTTGGAGCTGCCACTCTGCCCACCCACTATCAATGTCGTCCTTGTTGTGTCTTCCACAGTTTTTTGACACTTTTCGGCAACTTTCTGGCGGGTGAACCTATCGCGTCCGCATTGTCTGCCTGCTCAGGTTCGGGCCAACAGAATGATTTACCAGATAGCAAAGTTTGCCAGCCTCCCTGAGCGGTCCGCATAATTGCTGCGAAGGCGCAAACTCATTAGTGGTATAAAGTTAAGGGCCCACTCCGATTTCCCCGCTCATTGATAGCAACTAAGCTGCTACAACCGATTTTTGTTGGCAGCTTTATCTCCTAATGGCGGCCTTCATTATGCGCTATTTGGCAACGCACAGTGGGTCAGTTTACCTTGTGCCAGGAGGGAGTCCTTTCCCTCCTCCTCGTACTACCTTCTTTGTTTGTCTTTCTACTTTGCTGTCCTTCGGTTCATTTCCCTTTCGCTTCGCTTCCCCTCCGTTCTGTTTGCCAATTTTATCGAATTATGCTAAACACCAGGAAAGGAGTTGGGGGACCGGAGGACTTATTTAACCTGCAGGTGAGCTGGGAGGCAGAAGGCAACCCACTTGAGTGGGCGACTTGCCCTGTTTAAATATGCGTTAATGAACGAAATTATCATGCATACTGAATGGCATTCCCGCCCTCTGCCGCAACACCGGCTTATGCATATTCAATTTGCATCAAGTGCTCCGCGCTGCTTTGCGGATACTTAAAATACTAATTTAAATATGGAACTTTATTTTAGCAACTTGGGAGGAGGAGGAGCACCACGAAGCGATAGTCAAGTGGAGCTGGGAGTTTGGGAGACAGGAGAACTGATAGGCAGACAGTTGGAACTTTGGCTCTTTGCTCCCTTGGTGAACGTCTTTGTTGTCTTTGCCCTCGGGGCACAGTGGGTGCGAATTGTATGATGTCTACGCAAATTTCAATTAAATACTTTTTGAAGTTTTCTAGCTATTTACCTACATAACTTTACCTCCAAATTCTGCAAAGTCATAAATGTTTAGAGATTCATAATGGTTCTTAAACATAGTAAAATAATAATGACTAAACTAAACTTTGAGTATTAAGTAAGCATAGTATTTACCTACCTTTTAGAACTTGCCCAAAAAACAACCCTGAAAACCACTGAATATTTCTTAGTTGTAAACAAAAGTACTCATAATCCCTACTTACTGCTCAGCCCTCTTCCACTGATCTCCTTCCACATAAATGTAAAGAAAGGCCAATTTCGTTCGCTGCGATGCATTTAGACAATGCTGAGATGCTTCGCCTAGTACGAGTATGTGTGCTTTTGCAGAAATTCATTGAAATGGAATCCCATTCGGGGCACATCAACTTGTAATTTAATTTCGGGTCTGAATGTAAGCTCTCGTCTCTCGACTCAACTTGGCATTGATAAGAGTGCAGGGGAGGATTGGTGGAGGGAAGCTGCTAGAATTCTGTGCAACTTATCCGCCCTGCTGGCAATTTTAATCAGCTCTCCTGCTACTTTTACCCATTGTTTGTTCCTTTCCATACGATCCGCAGCCTGTGCGTTGTTGTTTGCTGTTTTTTAATTAACATTAAGACACTTTGCAGCGTTGCCCAAATGACATGTGTTGTCAGGCAGGCAGACTTCTTTGTCTTGGCTTGTATCGCTTCTGCAGTCCGTCGTTGTTTTTCCGGCAAGCGGCTTTATTTCATTAAGCCCATTTCCCCATTTCCCAGTTTTCCGACTGACATCAGCAGGTGGGTGTGGCCACTCGACTCGTCCATCAAAGTCGCTGTCATAAAAATTGGCCAATTAAAGAACGTGTTCTGCCATTAAAGCCCACGCCAGGTCCTTGAAAATTTCCCCGCTAATTAATGGCCAAATGTAATTAGCTCAAATGAATGCGTGGGCAACAGCAGCACGTTATATATATGCAAAATCGTTTGCATTCTCAACAAGAAATTAAAAGCAATCTATTTCATTCCGTAATTAAATAAGAGTTAGGCGAATCAAAATTGTTTACTGCACTCGAGCATTGAGTATCCGCATGAGTCCTGCCAATCCAATCAATTTCCCGCTCCTGGCTCCTGGCTCCCTGGGAGCCACAGAAGTTGTGCAGCTGCAATGGAAAAGTTTTGTTCGCCAAGTCCCAGATCAGAGACTGTCAATCTGTTTAATCCCATTCAATTGCTGACGTCTTAAAGCGGCTGCCAAAGTTTTCCAGCTGCCAATGGCAGTGCCAATGGCCAATTAGCCGACAGCCCGGACTGCTAATGGCCAGAAATTCAAATATTTATGACAACTGCGGTTCTAATTTAACGCTGGCCGAGCAGCCCGCCAAAATAAACCCCTAATTCGGGGTGGGATGTGTATAAACGGGCATATCCTGTTGGTCGCTCCATAATTTCAGGCGCTGTAATTTTACAAAGGATTAAGTCCGATTACGCACTCATTTATTAATATTTACGAGCCGGCAGACACGGGATAACAGATAGCCCGCGTCCAGGCGAATGGCCGCACCACCTGCCGCCCTCCTTCCTTCGGTGGTATATTTCAGAATTGCTACTCATAAATAAGCAATTGACGATCAAACCGTGGGTCCTTTTAATTAAAACAATAATTGTTTGTGCTGGAAATGGAAATGTGGATGGTTGGGGAGTGTCAGAAATGGTCTAGTCCAGAGGACAAATCAATTATGCAAATATTTACTCAGCGCAGCCTGACAGGCGGAAAATTTGCGTTGACTCGTCGTCTCATCCTGGCGGAAAATTCGGGAAATATTTTAATTTTCATTTGGCTCTGTAGCGACTAGCGTAATCCTTGGCAAATGCCCGCAGGTCCGCTGAACTCTGCCGTCCTCCCACTCGCAGCTCCTCACAGCTAAGCATCCTGCGCCCTTTTCTTATGCAAATATGCGCTCTATATCCCCGGGGGACTCGAAAGTTTATTGATTTCAGCGTCGCCTTGATTTCAATATTTTTCGTTTTCATCGCTTGCCACAAAGAAAATAATTTTGATATTTTCGGGTTGTAAATTCCACTGATGGGTGACATTAATCAATTTTTAAGCTACATCAAATTTCTCTTAGGGGTTTAACAGTTGGTCTTTAAAGTTTGAAGACATGTAACAGATTGTTGTTGAATTTATTATGTATCTGAGTTAAAATGTAAGATAGTAAAGAGATTTCTTTCCAATAAAACAAACTATCAAAATATATCTAAAAATAATAGAATATATTATCAGTTAAGAAGAAATACTAACAGGAACTTTTAAACTTATTTTATTGACAGGTGTAGTTGTGGGCTTGCGGATGATTAAGGTCTCCATTCCCGCCTACAAGCTGCGCGGTGAGTCTGCCTTCCTGGAGTGCCAGTATGAGCTGAACCGGACGCACCACACCGTCACGGGTCTGCAGAGCCACTCGGACCACGCCCACGGCCACCAGACCCACGGTGGAGGCGGTGGAGCAGGCGGTGAGTTCCACTATCCGGATGGCGACCCGTCATTGCTGGAGGAGGAGCGGTCACAGTACCGCCCGCGAATGCGCCAGAACCAGAACCAGCGGCAGCACAACCAGCGGACGAGGCAGCGGGAGCCCGTCGCCATGCGGCAGTACCAGAGTCAGCTGAACCACCAGCAGCCGCCAGCTCCGCCGGAGAAGTCGCCGTACGGCCACAGTGTCTACCGGGGCAGTGCAGCCTCGGGCTACCTGGGAACGGCCCACGTGGGAGCCAGCACTCATAGCGGCTCCATGTCAGTGAGCTCCATGTCCGCTGGAGGCACTGGCACCAACGGCGGACCATCTGCATACCTGCCCGAGTTCGATCGGACGGACAACTTCGACGACAGCATCGACCGCGAGGAGGAGGAGGAGGACGAGGAGGAGGAGCAGCTGGAGGAGGGGGAAGCCCTGTACGCCATCAAGTGGTACAAGGACAACGAGGAGTTCTACCGCTACGTGCCAAAGGCCCGACCACCCAAGACCAGCTACCGAGTGGACGGCGTGCGCGTCATTGTGAGTACACTTCAAAAATATAATATTATATTAGCTACATTTTAAACAACATTTTTACATGCTTTTGTTTTTGTTAAAATGTTCCTAAGACAGTTTTCATTTCAAATATTTGTAAAATAAAATTCATAAACAAATAGGAAATAAATTATTTAATCGTCTTAATAAATAGTAATTTTATTTTTGTCTTTTCAATTTTTTTAATTTATTGTAACTTAAGTTTTTTTTTCTATAAAATACTTCAAGTAAAAAATCAGTATAAGATATAAAATTGTGATATTTTTGCTGACTGTACAATATATATATTGACCTCTTACGGATGTTTACTTATGCAAATTCTTCGCTATTCCCCTTGCAGGAGGAGCTCTCCGACGCGAGTCGCGTGCTGCTGCGAGGACTGACGCTCAACTCCACGGGACTGTACCGCTGCGAGGTGTCCGCCGAGGCCCCCAACTTCTCCTCCGTGCAGGGCGAGGGGCGGATGGACATTGTCTGTGAGTAGCCCGGATCGGAGCCCAATCAATTCAAAGTCACGTTCCGCATTTGCCTGTCCAACTTAATTATATTTGTTGCACCCCGCAAGCAGCACACAACTGAGCAAATGTTTGCTCGAAAAATTGCACATCAATTACAAGCAAATATTGAAAGTGCAAATACAGGACAAAAACGGGGGGAGCAGGGATCAGGGATCAGGTTTTAAATCTGGATTCCCTCCTTGTTGGCATCAAACAGCCGGAGCTCGTTTGCTTATTTGTTTGACAGCATTCCGATGCAGACTGAAGCGAAATGTGAATACTATTCATGGTTTTACACACAGATTTTTGATTCCATCTGCATAGAATTTCAATAAAAGACTAACTATTTAAGACTTTCAATAAATGCTGAGGCGGGAATTTATACAAGATTTTAATGGAAATAGTTGGAATAAGTAAGACAAATACGATTTTAATATGCCAATGAAGGGAATTCAAATTAAAGCGCGTCCTTCGTGTTGATTGAACTGATACATATTGTTCGTATTAAAAGCAGTAATCTCTTTCCAATACCTGCGACCCAACTTTGACCTTCGTTTGGGCTCCTGTATTATTCTATTATTTTTGGTAAAAGCTTTGCCCGTTTTAAATTGAATATTTAAAAGCCTTTTCGCGGTGCTGTTTACCATTACTGCGGTCCACTTTCAGCCACCATAACACCATACACCCATATATTCTGAATCGGATCGAGTTCATTTTTGCAGCTTCTGCCCGGCTTTCGCCTCGCTTTGGTCGCCTAATGCGACTGGCTGTTTGGCTGTTTGTTTGGGCTTCTTTGTGGGCCTGGGTGGGCGGAAATGCTTTTAAAAAGTCATTCATAAGCTTTAGTTTCATAACAGCATATTTTTGTAATCCAAGCCGGGTCTCTGCATTTTTTAACGCTTTACACACGCGCTAAAGTTCCTCCCCGCTCGCCTGAACCCACATTTTGTTTTTTTTTCACTATTTTTATTTACTTAAAACCAAATAGCCAGTGGCAAAAGAGAATATGAAAAAATGGTAGGGACCATCAGACGGGGGGAAGTGGGGGGGCCACGCCAGCGATTTATAAGTTAAAATGCCATTTTAATGGATATTTCCGCAGTCTGGCCGCTTACAACATATTTTGTGTAGTCCCCACGTTGCAGTTGTTGCTGTTGGTTTATCTGTGTGTTTTATGTTCTATTTGAGCAGCGAAAAAATATTTATTTGTATATCGCATTGAAATTGTCTGTGGGAAAAAGGGGCAGGGATGGGGTTGGGGGAAGTCCCCCAAAAACGGAGTGTGTGCGCCTGGTAAATATTTGCCGGGCAAAGCAACACAAAAAAAAATGTTAATAAATTACTCGACCAAAAGGGCGAAAGCCGCAGCAAATATTTATTGGTGGCTGGTTGCGGGATTTTGGCCATATAAAAGGGGGAAAAGCGAATCAGGAGGGATAATATCGAGCATTAATCCCCTCATATTTATGCAAATCTTGTATTCTTAATTGATGCTATGTCCTTTGTCCTCCTTCATTTCAGTTCTGCCGCGCGATGGACCTCACATCAGGGGACAGCAGTATCAGTATCAGATCGGCGAATACTTGTATTTAAATTGCACGTCGGGTAAATCACATCCGGCCTCGCATTTGCAGTGGTTTGTCAACGAGCAGCCGGTGAGTTTGTTAACACCGAATATATGTATATTTTTTCCCCATCCCTTTAGGGCAAATAAAACGTAACAGCATTTACCCCTTTTTTTTTGGACCCCAACACTTAAACGGTCCTTCGCCTGCTGCCCGCGCTAATCAAGAGCCTGCAGGAAGGAGGGCAGCCAAAAAAAATGTAGAAATTATGCATACAGTAAATATTTAAGCCTCTAACAACGCGGCAGACAATGAACCAGAGCCAGAACCCGAACCCGCAGGCAGACTCAGCTGGCCAGGTTGTTGAAATAATTTCATGAACAAAAATCATGTAGACGGGCAGGCTTCGAATACATTTTTCGGTTCGGGTTTTCTTCCTAGCCTCGTTTTTGGCTTTGGCATGTTTTATGGCCCGGTGTCGGGGGCTTAGGTGCGGCAGGTGAGGCAAAGGGGGAGGGAAAGGGGTTTGGGCTGGGCCATCCATCTGGCCAAAAGCTCGTTACATGTCTGCCCTGCTGGCCGGAACACAAAAATCGAGAGGCGGCGAGTGGGTGGCTCACTGCATTTTATCGTCGACGTCGACTACATGGCACTCAAATTGTGTGAATCGAGGCGTTAAGGTACGAGTTAGTTCATTGTACCATGCTGACTTCCCCTCCACAATCCTCAGTCCTCAATACCCAATCCCCAATCCGGAGGAGGGTTCGTGCCTCTCGTTCGCTTTGTATAAATACGAGAAAAATCAATAAGTGCGATTAGGCACGATTCCCGGTTTATTTGCCTTCCAACAATGGCAGCTGGAAACATCCCTCTTTCGTCACCCTTCCTGAATAATGAAGACCCGTCCCTACCGCTCTTCTTCAAATGAATGAAATGAGGGAAGTCTGAGGAAGAACAATGAGATTGTTGAACGTTTATTTAATAACATTTGTCTGGCCCCTGCAACATGTCGTGTGCTTGTTTTCCTGCCAGGCATTCCTGCAATTTACAATAAAAGTGTCCATCAGCTTGTGGGGGGAGAGGAGGGCAAAAAACAATTTTGCAATTCTACGAAAAACTTATAACACAAGAGGCCGCAAAATGCGTAGAAATAAATTTCGGCGGCATCTTGGGGAAAGTTCTCCGGAATGCGTTGGGCATTCAAAGTGCCCTCATTTTATTGCCTGTTTTTTCTGGCCAGGACAGCTGACGGCATTTCAGCATGTTTGTTGTGTCAGCAGGGAGCAGGGATCGCAGGACCTCGCACTTTTAATTTATGCCCTTAAAGTTTAAACTGAAGCACAAAGAATGGTTGGCCAAGGCAATCGGCTAACAAATGGCAACAATTTCGCTGGCAAAGTGCTAACCAATTTCCCCCCAACAAAATCCAGAGGACAGACCGAATTCGAATTCCCATTCCGATTACCCTCGCAGAACCCAATTTCGAAGCAAATCGAAAAAAAGCAGCGGGGAGAAGTTCAAGTTATTTATTTGAGCGTTTCACATTTTTTATCAGGTCTGCACATTTTTCTTATTTATGGCAAATGATTTTATTTCTTTTCGAGCCACGTTTACCCCCTTTCTGGAGGCACTTCCGCCCCTCGTGATGGCAGTGCACTTTGCTGACAGCAGCAAACACTGAAAGGGAGGAATTATCAGGCTCTTGTAATTGTAACCTTCAGCTGAGTCGGAGATGGAGACTGCGGCTCCAACTCCGAATCCTACTTGGAACACAAAGGCGTCCCCTCAAGCTTTGGCCAGACATGTTCCAGACACGCCCATTGCCGGTCCCGTTTCCGTTTTGTTGCTCATACGCCGCGTGTGCCAACCCCCAGCACTTAATAGCAGGAAACTCCCGATGTAGACTTTTAATTCCGCCTAACACAGCGAAAAATGTTTTTCAAAACGTAACATACACTGAAAACATTTTTACAAAATACAGGCTTAAGTTTGTATTTACTCTACTTTTTATAAACGTAGCTTTTGAGGAATTGCCATAAATTTGTGATTGGAATACAAGAGCTGTTTAAATGATTTTGATTAACTCCTGAAAAACAGTATTAATATTATTCACTGATAACTGATTAATTCATTTTCAAAGCTTTAGCAATCCCATTTGAATATTATTAATCAAAACATGTTTAGCTTTGAGATTGACTTTTGATTACATTTTATAAACAAATGCTTTCAAAGCAATTAGTACTCTATGAGTTTATTTTTAAATAATATATTCAAATGTGTTAGATAACCTTTGGGGATTAGATTTTGTGGTACTGACTATGTAGAGTTTTTTTTATAAGTGCATCCTTGCAATAGGTTAAATACTCGTTGGGGACTTCATTTTTCTGTACTGACTTTACAGATGTTTTCGCTCAGTGCGGCATTTAAGCTCCCCTTTGTATCCTTGCAGATCCTGGACGAGCACTACCTGCACAAATACAACGACATCGTGCACAAGCACGGGCTAATCACCTCAACTCTGGGCCTGCAGCTGCCGCTGGAGCCGCGCCACTTCCACGAGGGCGACATGCGCGTCAAGTGCCTGGCCAGCATATCGCCGGTGCTGTGGAAGGGCGGCAAGGAGAGCGTCCTGCAGCGGCGGCCGGGGATCATCGACAACCGCGAGGCCATGCTGCTGGGTGAGTGACCTCGACCTCGCTTGGCGCTTGGCGCACCTCCAACTCCAACTGAGGGCTAATTCGATTTGCTCCCATTTTTTCCTTTCCTGCATTTCTTTTCACAGTCAAAGGTGCAGCTGGACACTCGCAGAGCAGCCTGCTGCGCTCGCTGACCATCGCCATCATTCTGGCCAGGACCGGGCAGTGGCTACTGGGCTCGGAGCTGACCTAAGCGAGTCCCCCAAGACGGCCGGCACTCGATTCAACTAGTTTCAATTAACAAGCATTCATTTCAATTCAATTCAATTGCAATTGCAGAGCATAAATGGTGATTTTGTATACTTTAAGTGTAATATCCTTAGTTGTTAAGCGACGACAGAAAGGCGAAGAAGGGAGGGCTAAAACAGCAAATTGGGTAAATGTGTTATAGCATGTAAAAATCATTAAGCAACCCGAGAAGAAACGAGTTAAATATATGGTATTATATGTGCAGGGGGAGAGCTCGCTTCTCCTCCTCGGAAACTCCTCGGCAGAGCGGGCGACAGAATTCAATTAGCAAAATTGTTAAGTAACTAAATTCCAAACCCATATATATGACATATCCCCCCCACTACCCCCCCACCCATCGTACCCAATCAAGCCCAGCTGAGGGTTCGTTGTGTGTGTGTGCTATTTCTCTGTAAATACTTCAATGGAAACGACAAAGTCTGGGGAAAACTTTAAACTTTTGTCAAATAATGTCTGAGTGGCATCAATTTCGAATTGGAGCTTGAAACTTTGCCATAACAGATGCTAAGACTACATAATTGCAAAAACAAAAAAAAACAAAGAGGAAACGTAAGCTGAAAGGAGCTCTTCCTCCACTTTAGTTACAATTCCGGTGCAAGTATTTGCTTTCTGACTCTGAAAAGTATTTCCAATTGTGTTTAGTTTTGTAAATTAAGTCCGTAAATGAAAAGGAACTCGAAATAAAATTACATTGGGGATGGATCAATTACTGAGTACTCCCTGGCTAAAGTTGAGACAAAGTTTATGTTAATGCACACCCTAGTTATAACTATATGAACTGTATAAAAGAGAACCCGGATATGTGTCATATCCGTACTGATAAGGACCTTTGCTAAACTAGAACCGTAAGCTAGGTGTTTAAGCAGTAGCTGTCCCCAAAGAATTTCCCTTACCTGTATGTAGCAATACCAAGGAACAGAAGCTCCAGACAGATATAAAGTTATAAAGATATAGTTCTACTATATATGATGATATGTATATGTATAAAATAAATGAGTACGACAAGACCCCTTTTTCCCAGAGTGTTTAAACAAATATAAATGTGAAAGCAAACAGCGAGTTGTCTTTTTCTTTGGCGTTCGCTGCCTGCAGATTCGCAACCGGATACGGAAACGTTATCTGCTACACGCACACGGGGTACAGCAGACATTAACACCTGAAGGACCAAAGTTGCTCCTCGTCCTCTCCTTCTCCTCTTTTTTCGCCCCCCCTTGCAGAGGTGTTAAAATCGTGGTTGCCTCTGCATCGCTAACAAAGGAGATACAAAAAATTATATGTATATATAGAACATAAAAGCGGCAAAGTTAAAATAACACGTACAAATTTTGTATGCAAACAAACCGCAACACACACAGCCGCACCCGCACACACACACACACTCACGTACACGTACGCACGGAATGGCGGCGAATGAAAAAATTGCGTGCAGCCTTTTAGGCGCTGGCGGCTAACACAACTTGGCTCGCTTTTACTATATATTGTAGCCATTGTAGCCCACTCTTGCTCTTCTCTTGGCCAGCATTTTGATGGCGCACTAAACTTTATGCGCGGCACATAAATAGAAATGCACGCAAAAAACTTTCACAAAGCGCGAACCGAAATAAAAACAGAGGAGCCACGAGTGTGGGTGGATTTTGGGTGTTGAGTGGAATGGGGATGGAGAAGGGGCCTTGGGGCGGTCACACGCAAATGGTTGGGGTCAGCGAATCGTATTCATGCGTGGGCAGCGGCAGTTCAAGCGATCTGTTTACCTTGGGTAAACCACCTTCCAAACAAACCATGTGTTCACACACCAAACCACCCACTACCACCCACCGGGCAATCTAATCTGCTTCTGCATTTTGGCCAGTTTGGTCAAGATTTATGTGTGCCTTGCATTCCACAAGCGGAGCCATTTAAATGTCTGGGATTAATTTGCAGGTTTGCTAAAAGCACTTAATATAAAAACATTTTTCTAACACCATAGATTACTTTTGAAAATATATTTTTTTATGTAAAATTATTGTTTTGGGTTGATAAACTATTATACTATATTGGTTATCATAAAAATGTCATCATTTTCTAATGTTCATTTTTTCTTTAATTTTTTTGTTTGCAAACTTTACAAGTTTTGCATCAACAATAAAGTTTTTAAGCAATTGCGGCCACGAAAAAAACCCATTTTCTTTATTTCAAATGCTCACCCACCAAAATGTAGATGTTAAGATTACATTTCCCCTTGGTCTCTATGAACAGGTTGAATTTTATCTGGCTTTAAGGTAATTTAAAACTGAAAGAGGCTTTTACCTAAAAACCATTCTACAATTTCACAAATTGTGTACGATTTTGAAACCAACCAACCGACGTTAAATTCCCTCGGTATTTTATGGGAAGCCGTCACTGAAAATTTTAGAACTACTTTTACAATTTCTGTGTACCCAAACAAAACCCACCAGCCATCATATGTTCGGAAAAGTGGGCGGGCTTTAAAACGGAAGGGTGAATGTAAAAAAAAATTTATTGCCAGCGATTGCATAGCTGATAAATTAAGTTTGCACTCAACTGGGCGCGGCCAGAGCCTCACAGCGATGGTGTTGGAAATTATGACGCGTCAATTGGCGGGGGCAGACCCAGTGCACCACCCATTTCACCCACCCGAAACCCACCGAAAGGGCTGACTAAATTGCAGCGGGCAAAAACAACAAATGCTTTTGATTTAAGTTGCATTAAATTAGTTTCCACACGGCGGCTGATTAATGAGTGCAGCGAACTTTCCGACAGCGCCCAGTTGCCGTCCAGGAAGTGGGCGTGGCAGGGACCTCCACCGCAGACACTTAATCAAAAAGGCGGCGGCGATGAAAGAAGGTGATCAGTGGGCACTTGGCAGATGGCAGATGGCAATTTATGGCTGGCCAAGGCTTAAATATTGAGTAAATATATTTTTCCGGAAACTCTTCAGTTGGCAATCTGCATTGATTTGTGAAAACAACTTGGCACAAAAAGAGGTTAAAGCACTGTCCATGCATCGCCATGCATAATTTATTACGCCACTCCCGATCAAAATGCACTTTATTGCACAACGTACGGAATCGAATGGAATGGAATGCAGCAAAATAATATGCCATTGCAATCATTTTCTCGTCGATTGAAATGCAGAAATGAAATGAAAAGGCCGGGTGGGTGGTTGGCTTGACCACTTTGGCTATTTGCATAATATTGATTCCATTTGCCATTTGCCATCCTTTGGAGCCGTGGAACACGGCCCGTAATGTCATTTCGAGTGCTCCACACACGACTCATGGCTTTGTATCAACATCCCCGGCCACATCCTTGACATGGCCTATACAAATAAATTGGAACCATCGAATTGGGTAAATGGAATCCCATGGACCGCACATGAGCATATGAAAGTCATGAGCCGCCACCACAATCAGAGCAGCACTTGAGCACTGGCCACTGGCCACTGGAACGCTGGAAATTATGCAAATTGAGGAGTTGGAGGCTGATGAACTGCCGCTGCCACTGCCGCCTTGAACGGCCGCCATTAGAAAAACGCATTCGGTCGATGTTCGGCAATTAAGAGAGCCTGGCCATCGAAAAACGGAACGATAAATGCCGAAATGAGAGATGCCCGTTGCAGTGGAGTCCACTCCTAATTAGGTTTCACTCTCGAAATGCCTAAAACCGGAATCAAGTGGGCTCGTCTTCGCATATGTGGCCCTGCCCTGATGTTCCGATGCACCATCACCATCAAGGGTGACATTTGCATGCGAATCTGGCCAGTTACGTTATGAATACCAGAGTTTCGAGGACCAGGACTGAGTCCACTATTTACGTCCCAAATTAGCGGTCGAATGATGCACTTTGTGCCGTCGCTCTGGCCCTGACATGGGTTTGGGTCTCGCGGATATTAAGCCTTTGATTGATGGCCGCGAAATGTGGTAATAGTTTTCGGCCAGCTATCGGGGATGGGATGGGATGGCTATGCACTGTTTCAATTATCCTGCCACCCAGGAGGTGCTCGAGAACATGCTCCTGCACAAAGGCATTCACACAAAGCGGTTACAAGTATGCGGCAATTAGCATTTAACGAGCACCACATGCCAGCCACAATGGCAGCTCACGGCCCAGGACAAGGCAGTGTCCTCAGACACTGGGTGAGTCCTGTCGACATAATAATATACACACAACTACAACACCCGCACATTGGCAACAACATCAGCTGGGGCGAAGGGACAATGTCATCGACAAAATACAAGGACCAGCTCACCAGTCCCCTCGGGCAGAGAACTCTTTTGTTGTCGCAGTCAACAATTTGCGCCCCATCCATACTACCTACTACTACAACCTGCTACTACTGTCCACCTCCCACAAAAATCCTGATTACTTAACTAAATATGGCAGCTTATGGCGGGACACGGCCAGTGGCCAGTGGCACTAAACTCTCTGATTTACACGATTTGCATACGCTCAGCCCACGGGGGAGCGGAGTGCGAGGCTTTAATTAGCAGTCGCTGGGCTTTATCAGCCAGCAGCTGTCCACCTGACCCCCCGAGTATCCAATGAAGGCTGGAACAATGGCCAGAAACATTGGTGTGGCGAGCGAAGGCTTAAAGTTTCATTAAAAACACAAAGGCGGATTTTCTCTGGACACTAAAGCTAGAGCACATTTCTCAGAAAGTGACAGCATAATGGTGGGCCATTAAGGGAGCACTTTTGGCAAGTCATTTCTTTAAAGGAATTTAATCGAGCCGTTTGCACTTTTAAACACTTTGCTTGGCCAAATGATTGACCACTTATTACACATATTTAACCTACATCTGAGTGAGGGCACAACATTTTTAAATGATTTATCCTTGAAAATGTAAAGCAAGTTAACGAAGTAACAAAGTTACAAAGATTTCTAGTAAATCAATACAAAAAAGATAAGTGTTGTTTTGTGCCACTTCGCTTAAATGAGTTTTCATTTGTCCAAATCCAATCTCACCCAAAAAAAATGTTGTACATAAGAAAGTGAAAGCCTGAACACGGTTAATTGAGTTTTTCTGGCCCCAAAATAAAACTTTCCTTTACGCTCTACTTACAGGCCCTGCCTTTGCAGAGTTCATTAGCATGTCGCGACTTCAATAATAACTCAGGGCAAAGACAGGCCAAGACCCTGGGATGCATAGTCTTATCAGTGGGCTCTTATCTGGGATACATAAATTCCAGCCGCGGCTTGGCGTCGGAAAAGTTTCTTGGGTTCTTAGGGGTTTCTTCTGGTGGCTGATGGGTGATGGGTGGTGGTGGTGGGGCGCTAATTAAGACACGCAAAGTGCGGCGCTAAGACAAATGGTTCCGTGGCACGTAAGCGGCGCGTCAATCTTGGCCAAGGGCTATGAGACCTGGGCCACGGGTCCGGGTCCTCCTCCATCGTCTCCCATTTCACCCATCGCCCATGCCGCCCGCAGGCTCAGACATTTTCCCAGACTTTGGACATGTTTTGTTCTCGGAAAGTTTGGAGCCAGCTCCCAGCTCCCCAGCCGCTGATGTGACGACTCGTAAAAAATGTCAATGAAGTGATTTATAAAAGCGGCACAGAGCAAATATGCTAATGCGGCTCCATTAATGAAAGTTTGCAGTCCGATGATTGTATTCATTTGGTCATCGCTGGTCAGTGGCTTTTTAGCCAGCCTGTAATCTTGGCTCTAACATAATGTCTTTATTTTTTTGCGATTTGGTTTTGCGTGCCTCAAGTTGCACATTAAATTTTAATGCCATATTTTATGCTGCCAGAATTTACATAAATTTATTGTACGTGTGTGTGTGTGTGTGGGTGAGGGCTAATCAAATCAAAAGAGTGACGGAGCCTTCCCTCCTCCTTTCTCCTTGAATTGCTAAACAGACATGCAAACTTCTCCAGAGGTTTTGACTTAGGGCAAAGTCGCTGTCGCCTTCTCTCTCTCCCACACACACACACATACAAATACACACACATATCAATAACCATACATTTGGCCATCACTCATATACAGCTGTGTTCGAAATTTTAGTAGCAGGTAACTCCATGATTTTAATAATTTATACAAAAGTAATTTCATTCGAATATATTTGTTTACTTAAAAAACTTTACAGATTTTTAACAATAGTTTGTAGTCTTTACACATTAATATGTTTATACTGTCCATCCGTGTGAAAATCGAGATGTCAGGAACTATAAGAGCTAACAAAACCATAGTTTTCCCACATACTTCTATAAGCTTCACACTTTTTTATTTGGTATGTTTTTAAAAACTGTTTACATAGTCTTAGTACTGTCCTCCTGGGCAGAGCTGTGTTTGGATGTGGTTTGAAAAATAGCAGGCAACGTTGCGCATACGACGCGTTGCCTGGCAGAGGGCCAACAAACAGACCAAACAACAACAGCAGCAGCCACGGCAACAATGCAGTCTCAGCAACAACAATAACGAGAGCCATTGCTCTTTGGGCTCCATTGTTGTGTTTCCTTGGCTGTATACACAGAGTATAGTATTTTTTCTTTGCCCGACCGACGGACGGAAGGCGTTCCGAGGAAGGCGCATGTATAATTAGAGCTATGAAGCATGTCCGGTGAAGTTTGGCATTTAAATGTGGCAACAACAACAACAACAACAGCAGGGTGGCAGAGGTAGCCAGATCGCCATTTTGCCATTACCAACTTTGGAATTGGGCAGGGGAGGGAGAGGGTCTGGAGCAGTCATTGTTGTTGCCCAGATATATTTTATAATGCCACAAGCATGCACGACTCCAGGTCCTACATACAATCGCTTAGTTTACGTACTGCGCCTCCACATGCCATGCAGGCAGGACACGGAGCCCCCGGAGGACACCCAGGCCAGGCCGGACGACCAACTAGGAGAACCTAACCAACCAACCAACCGACCGAAGACCCGGCTTACCCACCGGAGGGAGCGGAACAGGAACTTTGTGTGCAACTTTATCTTTTGATTTATACAATAATAAACACAAATGTGCACAAAAGTTCTTTGTACTTTGTTCTTTGCTCTCGCACAGCGGCAAAACTCCGAAAGTTAAATCGGGAAATGTTTACATGAGCAGTTGACTCCTGCTAATTGGAAGTCCTGTCAAAAGGCTCCTCTCCCTTGGGCAGGGTCTCTCTCCGGACTTATTACTGCAGCTTATTACCCAGGCTTACCCGTACTGGTCCCACCCCATGGGTCAACGGAGTCAAAGGAGTCCGGTTGTCCATTAAGGGATCCACATGCACCAAAAACGAAAACGAACACAGCAGGTACACGAAGACACAACTGTGTGTGGATCGATTTTCAATTGTGGGCAACTGTGGACGGGGCAATTCAATGAATCGTAAGTGGCCCGACCCTCCCACAGAAGTGTGCCTTAACCCATTAAATGCAAGCAACTGCAATCGAACACGCAACCCTTGGCGCAGTCACAAAACGTTATTGCAACTGAGCCGCCAATTTCAACAGTGCTGCGGGGTATGTTGTTCTCATTGAAAATCTAGCTGGTTTTTCAAGTCTTAAAATAAGTTAACAAGCCCTTAACATCCCAATATTGCTTTATTTTTAAGGTTCAATGTAAAGATAAAATTTCCAAAATAACAACAAGTAATAATTCTGCACACATTTTCAAAAGATGTGTAATAAAATTATATAAAATAATTAAAAAATATTCACAATTAGTTTTCAGAAATTTCCCAAGGGCTGTTAGGTACAAAAATATTGAACCCTTAGTTTTTCCTTTTTAACCATGTTACATAATTTCATAAAATTATCCTTGCTCTTAAACAAATTATTAGGCCTACGAGGTCAGTGGGCAGTCCAGCTACTTAATAGTTCCTTGGACTTTCTTAATCATTTGTAAAGCTATTTTAGTGATCTACAATTGGCTCCACTGCCGCTTTAAGTAGCGGTTCCCCGGTTCAGCGCCACCATGTGGCAGCGGCGTCAATGTGGTGCACATTAAGCTTAACACCGCTTAAACGGGAGTAACGCCGGAACGGCTCTTAAAGGCGCTGCCTGTAATGGCCGCCAACTCATTCGGTATTCGGCGGAGGCGCCGCGTAATAATGTTAAATGTCAGGTGCAATGCAGCTGTCCCTGCCGCAATCGAAATGGAAGTGGCAGTGGCAGTGCCAGTGCCACTGGAAATGGAAGTCGAAGCCGGAGAAGCCAGAGTTGAAGCGCACCAGCAGGCACTAATTAAGTTGCCTGGCAGCCGCGTAACTGCCATAAAATATGCGCAGTGGGAATTCGAATTCGGATCCGGATCCAGATCGCTTTGTCGGCCCAAGCAGACACTCATTGCAGCTACAGTTGCAGCTACAGTTGCAGTGGCAGTGGCAGTTGCACGTGGTTTATGGCATCGGGCTAAGCGAAGGCGACGCGAGTCAAGAAGTTCTCCATTCGTTTTCAGCCTTAAATTTGCACGGGACATGCAACCAGAAAGTGATGTGGGTGTTGCACCTTCAGCCGGAAGCGGAGGAGTACGTAGATAAATGTCTTACTCAGTCAGGAGCAGGGCCAACTACAAGGCTTTAAAGACCAAGACATTAACCTACCGCAAGGAGTAAACATTTCTTAGTTATAAAATTAAACACATTTATTTACCTACTTAACATCTAAGTAAATACATAATAAATAACAATAGCTACTAGGTTTACAGAGAATCGTTGCACCTATTCTGGAGCAGGTGTGGGAGTTGTAACTTTAAGCTCTTCCAGGTTACTGAGGCCATTATCATCTATCTGTGATTTCTGTTTCAGGACAGGAGGGGCCTTAGCTTTTGGCTTCAGAAATTGATCAAGTCCACCAAAAGGAGCCTCTATAAGTAGGTGCATAACATACGAAAACAGCACTGTGATTCCTAAGGTCGACCAAAAGTTCAGCATCTGAAAATATAAGAAGTATGTTTTTAAACGCAATCTTAAAAGAAAATGTTTGAAATTACCATTCTGTAATCCGAGAAATAAGAATTCGTCCTTATACTTTTGGCGTTTATTTCCTGGATGAACATATGCCAGATGTAGACGGAATACGAGAGCCTCGAGAGTGGCTGCCACAGTGGGGAAGAGAGGAAACTGTTGGCCAGGCCTCCATATCCTTGCATGCAGGCAAAGATTACCCAGCACAGGGCCAGTGGCCAGCCCACTCGGGTGAGGGTGTAATAAAATGACTCCGCCAAGGTGGACAGAGGAGGAGCACTCAGCTGGGCCGCCGGATAGAGAGCGAAAATTGAGGTAAAGAACATGGCCAGGCAAAGGATCCATCCTGACCACACAGCTATCCAGCTCAGCTGGAACTTCTTTCCCCTGTTCAAGTGCAGGAAGTAGCCGAAGAGAAATCCAGTCAGCCAGGGAGTAGCATGTGTGTGAGTAGCAAAGTAGATTTCACTACTCGCATCAGCAGTGAATTGCCTGTGTGATGAAAGAATTAAAATATTTCGACACAAACTGTAGTATTATTACATACTTCAACACCATTGAGTATTTGTTGACCATTATCGTGGCAAAGAGACATCCGGAAAGTAAGACTATGAGAACGAATATTCCAGCTGCAGCCTTTTTGCCCCATTTGTAGAGAGCGAAGAGCAGGATCGGAGAGAGAATGAATAACTGCATGTCCACCGACAGATACCAGGATTGACCAATACACTGAAACCAAAAGAGCTGCTTTAAGATTTTTGTTTGCTAACTAATGGTGACGCTGATCTACCTTTTCCTTTGTATAGTTGTTAACAAACAGCAAAGTCAAATACCAACTGGTTTCACACGCCACCCTTCCACTGTACCCACTTGCAAAAAGTGGTCCGTCAGTCACGATTGGCATGAGTTTCAAAGAGACAACGATGGCCATGGCCAAAAGGGGAACAATGCGAATCAAGCGATGTAGATACATCAGAGGCACGTTCAGTCTGCCCTTTGTCCTATGGAGATAATAACACAAAAGATTAGGTAAATATTTTGTTGATATTTTTTATGACTTGTCTTACTTGTCCATTAATCGCAGCGGAATTAAAGCCACCAACATACCGCCAACCATGAAAAACGAATCCACTGAGTAAAATCCGTGCAGAATAAAACTCGCAAATGGTGTCTGCATCCACTGTAAAACAAATTGTTTAATGATATTTTTTTTTCCATAAAGGTCTAAGTCGTTCACTTACCGAAACTGCATGGAAGAGATTAAGATTTGCGGTGGTAGATATAAGGTATTGATGGCAATAAAGCACCCACATGAGAGACAGACAGCGAATTCCATGAAGGCAGTCGATAACGTTTGGATTTGAGTTGTTTTCTACAACGCGGAAAAGAGCTCTTGAGTTGGCCCTGGCTGAAAAGACCTTTACAATCGGAGGTAGCCGATCTAAAAAGATAGGAATTATTGAGAAATTTTCATATCAGAATGATAGTTGTCTGACTAATTATACTTACTTTGATCCTTGACCAGAAAGTAGTCCCACAGAGTAAAGAAAGCCACAAGAGAACCCATTAGCGATAAGATCACTCTGCAATCAAAACGGGTTAATAAATAACTGATTAAAGTGGCGGCACACTTACATCATAAAAATGGTGAGTCCATCCCAGGGTTCACTTTCACTTGTCTGGCAACTGCTATCGCTGATACTCATGGCCGAACTTAAGATACTGGTATTAAGGACCTGCTTCATCAGTTGTCCTACAAACGTGTTCATGTGAGCTGCCGAGCAGGAGGCCGGAAAGCAAGTCGCAGTTTTAAATGTTCCCAAGGACGTACTCTCAATTCCCAGCATTTTGGCAAGCGATACGGACAGGAAACAGTACTTTCCCTGAATCGTCCTGCTTTGGCTAATCTCCTTTCTGATATTGAGGCACTCGTCGAAGTTTCCCAGGTCGTATGTGTTGCCGGTCAACAGACCCGAAGGCAGGGAACCCCAGGCATCGATCACTGACGAAACAGAGATAACATGGCAATAAACAACTAAATCGTTTTAGGTGTAAAGTTCACTCACTTTTAAGTGCCCAGTATTGACCATTTTTAAGTCCCGTCATCAGCGCAGTCATGTCGCTGAGGCACAGAAGATCATCCACACTGGGCAATCGGGAGTTCAAGACTCCTAAATCCTCCAGGTCTACGTCCTGGAAGTGACCAGCAAACGCAAGTCCAAGGGATCTAAGTTGGCTAAGGCGATGGAACTCCGGCAGGACATCTTCTTCCTTTGGTTGTGTGGCAGTGGTGAGGGCAAGCCCGCAGAGAAAAACTATTCCGACTATGTTGACCATGATGGCTAAACTCGTATTGACTGCTTCTGATCGAGCTCGAGACCCTTTATATGTGACTTAACTTGCGATAAGCAGCGTCTACCAAAACAAACTTCTTTATTAGTCATTAAGTGGCCAACAAATCTGATAGGGTAATCTTTCAAGTTCTTGGTATCAATTTTTAATCAATACTTTAAATCCCTTTTAATAGATAAACAATATCATATTTGAACTTGAAAACACTTATTTGTTGTCGAATTTAAACAAGAAAGAACGCTATAGTCGGGTTTCCCGACTATAAGATTTGCGATACTCACTGCCCTCTTTAAGAACAGTCAGCTAGCCCTCTTCAAAAAAGTGTAGCCTACTCTCGAGTGCAATAAAAATTTTAAGCGCACTTGTATACACAAATTCTTGAAAATGGCCAGATTTTCAAAATTTTTAGATATGTATGTAGATGTTTTCAATACAAACAACATTTATTAGAGCTACTTTTCTCTAGCATTAAAAATGTGGACACCACAGAGTTTAGCGGTTTGTGGGCGTAAAAAGGGGCGTGGTCAGGTTTTGAAACAAACTTCTGCTCTTTGCTTATAAAAGTCTGTGTGCAAAATTTGGTGGTTCTAGCTCTTGTAGTTCCCGAGATCTCGACGTTTGTACAGACATTTGCGCGTTTACAGTATTTGCTTACTCTTCGAGTACCGCAAATAATAAAAGGGTATTCCGTCTGACTCACCTTGGTTCTTGCACAAAAAGTAGTCGTACAGCGTGAAGGCAGCCACGATAGAGCCCATCAGTGATAAGATCACGCTGTAATCAGAACGGTTTAGCCAACTACATTGATTAAGCACACTCACAAAAACACCTACACTGTAAAAATGGTGAGGCCATCCCAGGGCTTGCTTTCACTTGTTTGGCAGGTGCTATCGCTGATACTCATTAACGTGCCGGGGATATTCACGTTGACAACTCTCTGCATCAGTTGGCTCACAAACTTGTTCATGTGAGCGGCCGAGCAGGAGGCCGGAAAACAGGTTGCAGTTTTAATTTGCATGCGTCCAGCTACTGCATTGTCAATGCCGAGTATTTTCATGGGGGAAGTTAAGAGAAAGCAGTACTTTCCACGGATATTACACCTTGACATTTCTCTTGTTCGACCAATTCTTGAATACTGCTCGTGCGTATGGTCTCCTCAGTATGCTAAATACCAGGACCTAATCGAATCGGTACAGAAAGAGTTCCTTTTGTTTGCTTTACGTGGGTTAAACTGGGAACCACAACGTCACCTACCATCTTACGTCAATAGACTGCGTCTTTTGAGCCTGCCCTCGCTAAAGGATCGTCGGACCTGCCACGGAGTGATGTTCCTACACAAGTTAATCACTGGACTTGTTAATTCTAGTTACCTACTCGGCCAAATACCGTTTTCGGTCCCCGTAAGAGCATCCCGCTACTTTCGACCTATTGCTCTTGAAATCTGCAGGACTTATTTTGAATCGCACGATCCTTTTCGCGTTTTTTGTACTCAATACAATGAATTGTACTTTTTGTTGTTTTGTGAATGTTCCGTGAACTTTTATGTAACAAATATTTCAAGTCACCTATCCTTGCTTCCGCCCACTTGTTGTGAGTCGGAGCATATCTTTAAAAATAACTCCAAAATTCGGGCGGAGGTGGGGGTTAGGCTTTATATTGGCAGATATTTGCTAATTTTGAAACAAATAAATTAAAAAAATAAAAATTATCCTTCTTTATGTTGAGGCACTCGTCGAAGTTTCCCAAGTCGTATAAGTTATATCTCTGAGGCACAAGAAATCCTCTTGAGTTGGCAGTCAAGGGTTGGAAGGGCTCAAATCATTAAGCGTCACATTATTAAAGTAATCTTCAAACTCAAGACCCAATGGTCTGAGCTCATTAGAACTCTGAAATTCAGCCTTAAATTTGCACGGGACATGCAACCAGAAAGTGACGGGGGAGGGGCTCTGATGTGGGTGTTGCACCTTCAGTCGGAAGCGGAGGAGTACGTAGATAAATGTCTTACTCAGTCAGGAGCAGGGCCAACTACAAGGCTTTAAAGACCAAGACATTAACCAACCGCAGGGAGTAAACATTTCTTAGTTATAAAATAACACACATTTATTTAACTACTAAACATATAAATAAATACATAATAATAACAATAGCTACTAGGTTTACAGAGAATCGTTGCACCTATTCTGAAGCAGATGTGGGAGTTGTAACTTTAAGCTCTTCCAGATTACTAGGGCCATTATCATCTATCTGTGATTTTTGTTTCAGGACAGGAGGGGCCTTAGCTTTTGGCTTCAGAAATTGATCAAGTCCACCAAAAGGAGCCTCTATAAGTAGGTGCATAACATACGAAAACAGCACTGTGATTCCTAAGGTCGACCAAAAGTTCAGCATCTGAAAATATAAGAAGTATGTTTTTAAACGCAATCTTAAAAGAAAATGTTTGAAATTACCATTCTGTAATCCGAGAAATAAGAATTCGTCCTTATACTTCTGGCGTTTATCTCCTGGATGAACATGTGCCAGATGTAAACGGAATACGAGAGCCTCGAGAGTGGCTGCCACAGTGGGGAAGAGAGGAAACTGTTGGCCAGACCTCCGTGTCCTTGCATGCAGGCAAAGATTACCCAGCACAGGGCCAGTGGCCAGCCCACTCGCGTAAGGGTGTAATAAAATGACTCCGCCAAGGTGGACAGAGGAGGAGCACTCAGCTGGGCCGCCGGATAGAGAGCGAAGATCGAGGTGAAGATCATGGCCAGGCAAAGGATCCATCCTGACCACACGGCTATACAGCTCAGCTGGAACTTCTTTCCCCTGTTCAAGTGCAGGAAGTAGCCGAAGAGAAATCCGACCAGCCAAGGAGTAGCATGTGTGTGGGTGGCGAAGTAGATGTCCTTCATCGCATCAGCAGTGAATTGCCTGTGTAATAGTTAAAGAATTAAAATGTTTCGACACAAACTCTAGTATTATTCGTACTTTAACACCAATGAGTAGTTGTTGACCATCATCGTGGCAAAGAGACATCCGGAAAGTAAGACTATGAGAACGAATATTCCAGCTGCAGCCTTCTTGCCCCATTTGTAGAGAGCGATCAGCAGGATCGGAGAGAGGATGAATAACTGCATGTCCACCGACAGATACCAGGATTGACCAATACACTGAAACCAAAAGAGCTGCTTGAAGATTTGGTTGATGAACACGAACGCGAACCTACCGCGTACTTTGTATAGTTGTTCACGAACAGCAATGTCCAATACCAACTGGTCTCACACGCCACCTTTCCACTGTACCCACTTGCAAAAAGTGGTCCGTCAGTCACGATTGGCATGAGTTTCAAAGAGACAACGATGGCCATGGCCAAAAGGGGAACAATTCGGATCAAGCGATGTAGATACATCAGAGGCACGTTCAGCCTGCCCTTTGTCCTATGGAGATAATAACAAAAAGGTTTAGGTAAATATTTTTGATATATTTTCATGACTTGTCTTACTTGTCCATTAATCGCAGTGGAATTAAAGCCACCAACATACCGCCAACCATGAAAAACGAATCCACTGAGTAAAATCCATGCAGAATAAAACTCGCATATGGTGTCTCCTCCCACTGTAAAAAAAATTGTTTAATAATGTTTATCTTTTCTAAAAAAGTCTAAGTCGCTTACCGTAACTGCATGGAAAAGATTAATATTTGCGGTCATAGCAGACATAATGTATTGATGGCAATAAAGCACCCACATGAGAGACAGACATCGGATTCCATGAAGGCAGTCGATAACATTCGGATTCGATTTGTTTTCTACAACGCGGAAAAGAGCTCTTGAGTTGGCCCTGGCTGAAAACACCTTCACAATCGAAGGTAGACGATCTAAAAAGATAGGAATTATTGAGAAATTTCCATATCAGAATGATAATTTTCTGACTACTCACCGTGATCCTTGACCAGAAAGTAGTCCCACAGAGTGAACAAAGCCACCAGACAACCCATAGCCGATAAGATCACTCTGCAATCAGAACGTGTTAGCCAATAACTGATTAAAGTGGCGGCACACTTACATCATAAAAATGGTGAGTCCATCCCAGGGTTCACTTTCACTTGTCTGGCAACTGCTATCGCTGATACTCATGCTCGAGGTGGGAATACTGATGTTCAGCAGCTGATTCATCAGTTGACCCACAAACGTGTTCATGTGAGCTGCCGAGCAGGAGGCCGGAAAGCAAGTCGCAGTTTTAAATGTTCCCAAGGACGCAATCTCAATTCCCAGCATTTTGGCAGGGGAAACGGATAGGAAACAGTACTTTCCCTGAATCGTCCTACTTTGGCTGATCTCCTTTCTGATATTGAGGCACTCGTCGAAGTTTCCCAGGTCGTATGTGTTGCCGGTCAACAGACCCGAAGGTAGGGAACCCCAGGCATCGATCACTGACGAAACACAGATAACATGGCCATAAAAAATAAATTGCTTTAGGTGTAAAGTTCACTCACTTTTAAGTGCCCAATATTGACCATTTTGAAGTCCCGTCATCAGCGCAGTCATATCGCTGAGGCACAGAAGATCATCCACACTGGGCAATCGGGAGTCCAAGACTCCTAAGTCCTCCAGTTCTACGTCCTGGAAGTGACCAGCAAACGCAAGTCCAAGGGATCTGAGTTGGCTAAGGCGCTGAAACTCCGGCAGGACATCTTCTTCCTTTGGTTGTGTGGCACTGGTGAGGGCAAGCCCGCAGAGAAAAACTATTCCGACTATGTTGACCATGATGGCTCAACTCGTAATGACTGCTTCTGATCGAACTCGAGACCCTTTATATGCGATTTAGCTTGCGATAAGCAGCGTCTACCATAACAAAGTTCTTTATTAGTCATAAAGTGGTCAATACCGTGGAACAAATCTGATAAGGTAATCTTTCAAGTTCTTACTATGAATTTTAATTCTCTTTTAATAGTTAAACAATATCATATTTGAACTTGAAAACACTCCTTTATTATCGAATTTAAAAAATACTTAATGGGGTGAAGATGCCAAAGACTGCACTTTGGTTACTCTATTTTGAGTATTTGGGCTCGTTCAGCGAAACTAAATTTAAAATTTACTCATAAAGTAGTTATATTCTTACATTTTAATAAAATAAAAAATTATGTAAATAATTAGTTAAATAATTAACGAGTGTTTGTCATCGAAAAAGCTTTTGTCTCTTATTGTTCCCTTTAAACACCCGGAAAAAAAATGTAGGTATGGCCATAAATTTTCATAAATCAATGAACAAGCTTTAATTCCTGTTTTTTTTTTTTATAAAATACAACTTGTTTTAATATCTAATCAGTTGTTGTCTCAGCATTGTTTTCAGTAACGGGCAATTCGTTTTGCTTACTAGGCCCCTCATTAATTTTTTGGCTCTGATGCACTGCGTCCAAATGCGTATTTGGCTTGTTGAGGGCAGGTGAATTTTTTGTTGGGCTCATGAGAAGGTCGAGTCCACTGACAGGTGCCTCAATGATCAAGTACAGTACGTAGGCTAATATCGCAGTCATACCAATAGTCGGCCAAAATCGAAGCATCTGTAAAAATATAGTTAAATTAAGAATAAAAATGAATAAAAGTATTTAAACAAGTTAACCCACCACTTGGTAGTCCGAAAAATACGAACTCGTCCTAATGCTCGTTGAGTTTATATCTTGGACAAAAATGTGCCAGATGTAGATGGAGTAAGAGAGTCTTGAGAGTGGCTGCCAGAGGGGAGAGGAGAGGAAACTGTTGGCCAGACCTCCGTATCCTTGCATGCAGGCAAAGACCACCCAAGCAAGAGCCAGTGGCCATCCCAATCGGGTGAGAGTGTAGTAAAAGGACTCCTCCAAGGTGGACAGAGGTGGAGCACCCCCCTGAATAGCCGGATAGAGAGCAAAGATGGAGGTGAAGATCATGGCTAGGCACAGGATCCATCCCGACCACACGGCCACCCAGCTCAGCTGGAACTTCCTTCCCTTATTCAAGTGCAGGAAGTAGCCAAAGAGAAATCCAATCAGCCAAGGTGTAGCGTGGGTGTGGGTTGCGAAGTACATCTTCTTCTGCGCAGTAAACGTATAGTTCCTGTGGAATCAAAATTTGTTATCATTTTTAAATACCAAATATTTAACACTCATACTTCATCATTGAGTAGTTGTTGACCATCATCGTGGCAAAGAGGCATCCGGAAAGTAAGACTATGAGGACGAATATTCCAGCTGCAGCCTTCTTGCCCCATTTGTAGAGAGCGATCAGCAGGATCGGGGAGAGAATAAATAACTGCATGTCCACCGACAAATACCACGTATGACCAAGACACTAAAAACAGAAAAGCTTTGTTACCATTTTGATTAGGATTATCTATGCCACGTTTTTACCGTGTAGTCTGTATAGTTGCTAACGAACAGCAAAGTCCAATACCAGGCCTTCGCACATCCAGTTTTGCCATTGTATCCATCTTTAAGAAGTGGTCCGCCTGCCACAACACCTAGAAGCTTAGTGTAGACTAGTATAGCCATTGCCAGAATAGGGACGATGCGGATCAAACGGTGCAGGTACATAAGTGGGACATTCAGCTTCCCCTTGGTTCTGCAAAGAGTAAAAAAACTTACAATCATTCTGTCCTGGCATGTTTCTTAGTTCATAGCTTACCTATCCATTAATCGCAGTGAAATCATAGCCACCAACAAACCGCCAAGGAAGAAAAATGAGTCAACTGAGAAAAAGCCGTGGACTATAAAACTAGCAAATGGCTTTTGTAACCACTAAAAATAAAAAAACAATTTGTTTAGTAATATTTTCCGAAATATTTAAGACCATTCACATACCGGAAGGACATCAAAAAGATTGATATTTGCTGAAGCCATTTTGTTTGAGTACTCGTGGCCGAAAACCACCCAGAAAAGTGACATGCACCGAATGCCATGAAGACAGTCGATAACATTCGGGTTGGATTTATTCTCAACCAAACGGAAAATAGCGCGGGAGTTTGCCCTGGCCGAAAACACCTTCACAACCGCAGGAATCTGATCTGAAATTGGAGAATCATTGTTTGTAAATCACAATAAAAGGGTATTCCGTCTGACTCACCTTGGTTCTTGCACAAAAAGTAGTCGTACAGCGTGAAGGCAGCCACGATAGAGCCCATCAGTGATAAGATCACTCTGTAAACAGAACGGTTTAGCCAACTTCATTAACTTAGCACACTCACATAAACACCTACACTGTAAAAATGGTGAGGCCATCCCAGGGCTTGCTTTCACTTGTTTGGCAGGTGCTATCGCTGATACTCATTAACGTGCCGGGGATATTCACGTTGACAACTCTCTGCATCAGTTGGCTCACAAACTTGTTCATGTGAGCGGCCGAGCAGGAGGCCGGAAAACAGGTTGCTGTTTTAATTTGCATGCGTCCAGCTACTGCATTGTCAATGCCGAGTATTTTCATGGGGGAAGTTAAGAGAAAGCAGTACTTTCCACGGATATTGTCCTTGTTTATGTTGAGGCACTCGTCGAAGTTTCCCAAGTCGTATAAGTTGCCCGTAAGTAATCCAGACGGTATAGAGCCCCATGCATCAATCACTGTGGGAAGACAGATCAGAAAGCTTTTAATAATGATCTTGCTGATTCGATGGCCAACTTACTTTTCAGGGCCCAATATTTGCCAGCTTGGAGAGCCAACATAAATTCAGTCATGTCCCTGAGACACAAGAGATCCTCTTGAGTCGGCAGTCGAGGGTCGGAAAGGCTCAAATCATTTAGCGTTACATTTTTAAAGTAGTCTTCAAATTCAAGGCCCAATGGTCTGAGCTTATTAAGACTTTGAAATTCCTGAAGGACACTTTCCGCCTTAGGCTGAGCAGCGCCAGTCAGGACGAGCCAACAGAGAACTATAAACCCAACTAAGTTTACCATGCTTACTCATGTGGCAATAACTGTTTCTGCAATGAAAACGTTAGATTTTATATACGAATTATCAATCGATAAGCACTGTGTGCGATAATAAAAAACCTTGTCGGTCAGTAGGAAACACTAAAATGGCTTTAACGAGTCGCAGAATTTTTAAAATTCAGCGAAGACAACCGATAGTACGTAATCGCTTGAATTCTAAGTAGTCCAAGTGGCGACCGTTTAATGATATGGAGCCTTAATCATATTCCAGATTTGTAACCACTTATTAAACCACAAAACATTGCTTCTAGGGATTTCGTTTATAGCTGGCTGAAGAATTCTTTTGAAAAATTAGTCAAATATTTGATTATATCAGGGTGCATTCAGCAAAACACTCTTATCAGTGATCATTACTAAGAAGTTGCCTATATTAAGTAAACCACATGTTAACGTACTTTAAAACGTTTATCTCCTCTGATTACTCACAATCTTCTTACCTTGAAACACGATATAAAATAGAAAACCGTAGAATACAAGTGGCATGAGCTGCGGAAAAGGATCCATACATAATATTTACTACCTATACATTAGTGAAAAAAAAAAAAATATATTTCAAAATGTCAGTTTTAATATTTAAATATAAACATAAATTTCTCACTATCAGTAGCTCACAAAATATTTTATAACTTAACAAAAGTACAGATTTCAAAAGTATAAAAAATGTACGTTTCAACAACAAGCCACATTTCAAGTGTTCGCAAAGAAAAACGGTAAGCAAATGTTAAAATAGGACCAACTGCAAGCTGGTTGACCAATATACCAATACCAACACCTACAATACCTACTTCATTTTTTTTAGGAAAAAAGTTCAATGTGAAAAGCTATCGCTACAAAATTTAAAAATGTTTTTATCGAACACTTGAATTATGTAGGTACCTACATGCATTTTTTTAAAAATAATTTTCGTTAAATTTTAAATAATTTGTAACGTGTAAGTACACTACCTTTAGCAGCTACCGGAAATGAAAAAATCAAACATGTTCTTGTTTTACAGACATTAATCCAAATCTGATACCAATAAAATGTTATTTTTTAGTAAATCAAAAATTAAAATACCCTTAATAATCAACCTTTATTTACTAACAATTAAATATAAATTACTAAAAGTAGTAGGATTGTTGCACCTAATCTGTAGCAGGTTTATGAGTTGGTATTTTCAGCTCTTCTATGTTATTTGTTCCGATATCATCTATCTGTGATTTCTGTTTAACGACAGGAGCGTTTTTTCTTTTTGGTTGCAAAAGAAGGTCCAGTCCGCCAAAAGGTGCTTCAATAATTAGGTGCATAAAGTAGGAAAACAGGACGGTGAATCCGAAGGTCGACCAGAAATTAAGCATCTGCAAAATAGAAAGTTTAAGTTATCAACAAAGTCTAAAACAATTTAAATTTGTTAAAACCTACAACTCTGTAATCCGAAAAGTAAGCATTCGTTCGAACACTTCGACCGTTCACCTCCTGGAAGAAAATGTGCCACATGTAGACGGAGTACGAGAGCCTCGAGAGTGGCTGCCACAGTGGGGAAGAGAGGAAACTGTTGGCCAAACCTCCGTATCCTTGCATGCAGGCAAAGATTACCCAGCACAGGGCCAGTGGCCATCCCACTCGGGTGAGCGTGTAATAAAATGAGTCCGCCAAGGTGGACAGAAGAGGAGCACTCCACTGAGCCGCTGGATAGAGAGCGAAGATCGAGGTGAAGATCATGGCCAGGCAAAGGATCCATCCCGACCACACGGCCACCCAGCTCAGGTGAAACTTCTTTCCCTTATTCAAGTGCAGGAAGTAGCCGAAGAGAAATCCAATCAGCCAAGGTGTAGCGTGGGTGTGGGTGGCAGCGTATATCTTATTCGTTGCTTCGTTTGAAAACTTTCTATAAAGAAAGAAGAGTTTGAAACAATTTGAAATTAACACTTTTAGGGATACATACCTCAACATCATTGAGTAGTCGTTGACCATCATCGTGGCAAAGAGGCATCCGGAAAGTAAGACTATGAGGACGAATATTCCAGCTGCAGCGTTTTTGCCCCATTTGTAGAGAGCGAAGAGCAGGATCGGAGAGAGGATGAATAACTGCATGTCCACCGACAGATACCACGTATGACCAAGACACTGAAAACAGAAAAGCTGCTTACCATTTTGATTAGGATTATCAATGCCACGTTCTTACCGTGTGTTCTGTATAGTTGTTAACGAACAGCAAAGTCCAATACCAACTGGTCTCACACGCCACCTTTCCACTGTACCCACTGGCAAAAAGTGGTCCGTGAGTTACAATGGGTGTTAATCTCAAATATATGACAATTGCCATGGCCAAAAGGGGAACGATGCGAATTAACCGATGTAAATACATCAGAGGCACGTTAAGTTTTCCTTTGGTTCTGTAAAGTAATTCAAGCTTATAGTTAGGTAACAGTTTCATCAATTTTCCTTTTTTCTCACCTTTCCATTAACCGCAAAGCAATCAAAGCCACTAACAAGCCACCAAGCATGAAAAACGAATCCACTGAGAAAAGTCCATGCATAATAAAACTGGCATATGGTGTCTCCTCCCACTGTAAAAATTGTTAATTAAAATATTTTTTTCGTAAGTCTTAAGTAAGTCGCTTACCGAAAGAATACTGGTTACATTGATAACTGCTGACATCAGTGTCATCGTGTATTGATGGCAAAATATTACCCATATAAGAGACAAGCACCGAATTCCGTGGAGACAATCGATTACATTTGGATTTGAGTTATTTTCTACTATGCGGAAAAGAGCTCTTGAATTGGCCCTGGCTGAAAACACCTTTACAATCGGAGGTAGCTGGTCTAAAGAGATAGGGATTTTTGTGAATTTTCCATATCAGAATGATAATTATCTCACTACTTACTTTGATCCTTGACCAGAAAGTAGTCCCACAGAGTGAAGAAAGCCACAAGAGACCCCATTACCGATAAGATCACTCTGTAATCAAAACGTGTAAGCCAATAAATGATTAAATGATGATTAAAGTCACACTTACATCATAAAAATGGTGAGTCCATCCCAGGGTTCACTTTCACTTGTCTGGCAACTGCTATCGCTGATACTCATGGCCGAACTTGAGACACTGGTATTAAGGACCTGCTTCATCAGTTGTCCCACAAAGGTGTTCATGTGGGCTGCCGAGCAGGAGGCCGGAAAGCAAGTGGCAGTTTTGAAAGCTAAAGCGCTTAGGACCCCGCTCTCAATTCCCAGCATTTTGGCAGGAGATATTGACAAAAAACAGTATTTCCCTTTGATGGTCCTGCTTTGGCTGATCTCCTTTCTGATATTGAGGCACTCGTCAAAGTTTCCCAGGTCGTACAAATTGCCGGTCAACAGACCCGAAGGCAAGGAACCCCAGGCATCGATCACTGACGAAACAAAGATACAAAAGCCGTAAAATCAATACTTGTGTTTGTTTTATACACCACTTACTCTTAAGTGCCCAATATTGACCATTTTGAAGTCCCGTCATCAGCGCAGTCATATCGCTCAGGCACAGCAGGTCCTCCTGACTTGGCAAACGGGAATCCAGAACGTTTAAATCAGTCATTTTTACGTCTTGAAAATGTTGAGCGAACTCAAATCCAAAAGATCTGAGTTGCCTGAGGCGCTGAAATTCCACCAGGACATCTTCATCCTTCGGTTGTGCGGAACTGATGAGGACAAACCCACAGAGGAAAGCTACTACGAATGTGTTGACCATTATGGCTCAACTCGTAATGACTGCTTCTAATCGAACTCGAGACCCTTTATATGCGGATTAACTTGCGATAAGAATAAAATAGTAAAGCAATATGTGCTATTAGTCAAAGACTCAAGAATTCTATGAATATGCCTTTTATGGTTATCTTTCAAGTTCTAAGTATTGATTTTTTAATCAATATTTTTATTATCTTTAAACAGCAAGACTTTATGATTATTATTCCGGTTCCTTATAAGGAAGAAAGGAATATTTAGTTTGAGGCAAAGTACAAAGCAGGGAGAGGAAGCGTTTTCACTTAAACTTTAATTTATAATTTTGATCAGCAACAACACAAAACATCATTATTAAGAGATTTGGAATTGGTACAAATTTAGGCTGGCCCATAAAACAAAATAATTGTTGTTGAAATCAATTTTATTATTTTTCTTTTTTTTTTTTTCTTACGTCTTTAGGCGTTTTTGTCAGTACCGTTTAGTTCTCTTTGTTGAGAATCGATTATTTGATTCTGCTGCACTTCGTCTGATTGTGGCTTGTTGTTAGCCAGTGCCTTTTTAAGAGGCCTCATAAAAAAATCTAATCCAGCGACAGGAGCCTCAATGATCAGGTAAAATAAATAGGCAAGTAGGACGGTGATGCCAAAGGTCGACCAAAATTTAAGCATCTATAAGATTTAAATTTAAATCAGTCATACAAAAATTAATAATAAATGATCACTTACCACTTGGTAGTCCGAGAAGTATGAATTTGTCCTAATATTCGTTGCGTTTATCTCCAGGATAAACATATGCCAGATGTAGATGGAATAAGAGAGTCTTGAGAGTGGCTGCCATAGTGGTGAGGACAGGAAGCTGTTGGCCAAACCTCCGTGTCCTTGCATGCAGGCGAAGACCACCCAAGCGAGAGCCAGTGGCCATCCCAATCTGGTGAGAGTGTAGTAAAAGGACTCCTCCAAGGTGGACAGGGGTGGAGCACCCGCCTGAATAGCCGGATAGAGAGCGAAGATGGAGGTGAAGATCATGGCCAGGCACAGGATCCATCCCGACCACACGGCCACCCAGCTCAGGTGGAACTTCTTTCCCTTATTCAAGTGCAGGAAGTAGCCGAAGAGGAATCCAATCAGCCAAGGTGTAGCGTGGGTGTGGGTTGCAAAGTACATCTTCTTCTGCGCAATGATACTGTAGTTTCTGTAAAATTAAAAGTCATTAAATATTTAAACATATCCAATGTGAAAGAAAAATACTTCAGCATTGAATAATCATTGACCATCATCGTGGCAAAGAGACAGCCGGAGAGCAGAACTATGAGGACACAAATACCAGCTGCAGCTTTTTTTCCCCATTTGTAAAGAGCAATCAACAGGATCGGAGAGAGGATAAATAACTGCATGTCCACCGATAAATACCAGGTATGATGCAGGCACTAAAACAGGACGGATATATAAATATAAATTAATATGTATCTCTTTAAATAAATTATTAATATGAGTTTGTTCTTACCTTTGTGTCTGTGTAATTAACCACAAAGAGCAAGGTCCAGAACCAACCAGCCTTGCATGCCGCTTTGCCACTGTAACCATCTTTAAAAAGTGGTCCATCTGCCACAACACCCATAAGCTCTGAATAGACAAGTATAGCCATCGCCAAAATAGGAACAATACGGATCAAGCGGTGGAGGTACATGAGTGGCACATTCAGTTTTCCCTTGGTTCTGCAAAAGAATTAATAATACTATGTTCGACACGTGAAGAGAAGTAACTTACCTATCCATTAATCTCAGTGAAATCAAAGCCACCAACAAACCGCCAATTAAGAAAAATGAATCCACTGAGAAAAAGCCATGTACAACAAAACTTGAGAAGGGCCTCTGAACCCACTATTAAATTAGACAATTATATGATTATGTTAGCACAAGAGGTAAATTCATTTACCAACCGTTAAAACATCGAAAAGATTTATATTTGCTGCTGCCATATTGTATATATATTCATGGCAGTAAATAACCCAGAAAAGAGACATGCACCGAATTCCATGAAGACAGTCGATAACATTTGGGTTGGACTTATTCTCCACGATTCGGAAAATTGCACGCGAGTTGACCCTGCCTGAAAACACCTTCACAATCGCAGGAATCTGATCTAAAAATGGCTGATTATGGTGAAATTTGTATAGCCACCATTGCTTGTCTATCTTACCTTGATTCTTGCACAAAAAGTAGTCGTACAGCGTGAAGGCAGCCACGATAGAGCCCATCAGTGATAAGATCACTCTGTAATCAGAACGGTTTAGCCAACTACATTGATTAAGCACACTCACAAAAACACCTACATTGTAAAAATGGTGAGGCTACTCCATGGCTCGCTTTCACTTGTTTGGCAGGTGCTATCGCTGATACTCATTACTGTGCCAGGGATATCTACGTTGAGTACTTTCTGCATTACTTGAGATAAAAACTTGTCCATGTGACTGGCCGAGCAGGAAGCGGGAAAACATGCTGCAGTGTTGATTTTCATGCTGAGAACTTTACTGGGAGAAGTTACTATAAAGCAATACTTTCCACGGATAAGGTCCTTTTGAACACCAAGGCACTCATCGTAGTTTCCCAAGTCGTAGGAGTTTCCAGTCAATAATCCAGATGGTACTGAGCCCCATGCATCAATCACTGAAAAAATACAAATTTTCGTTACCCTTATATTGGCATTTACATAATGACAAACTAACTTTTTAAAGCCCAAAGCTCGCCAGCTTGAAGAGCGGACATAAACTTAGTCATATCGCTGAGACACAAAAGATCCTCTTGAGTTGGCAGTCGGGAGTCGTAAAGACTTAAATCATCAAGTGTTACATTTTTAAAGTAATCTTTGAACTCAATTCCCAATGGTCTAAGCTCATCAAGACCCTGAAATCCCTGCAGGACACTTTCTACTTTCGGCTGCACTGGACTGATAAGGACAAGTCCCACGATTAAAATAAATCCCAATATGTTAACCATGCTAACTCAAACGGTATTGACTACTGAAGCAGCAATAAAATCATAATAATTTATATGCGAATAATAAAGCGATAAGCTCCGACTGCGATAGTAACAAATAAATCGGGCGGTAAATGACATTTAAATGGGCTAATCGAGTCGTGCAATGTTCAATTCCGGTGAAGACGACCGATAGCACGTAATCGCTTAAATTCGAAGTAGTCCAAGTGACGACTAGTTTGACAACTTGGATTCTTAATCACAGGTAAACAATGATTTCGTCAAAAAGGCGATCACTGTGACATACAAGATTTGTAATCACCCCCTTGTTTGTCGGAACTTTATTGGGGAAATAGCATTGTTTCTGGGCATTTTATTTATAGCCGCCTTATGGATTCTCCAGAAATTTATTCAAATAAGTGATAAGCTCGGTACTTTTCTAGGTGCATTAAGCGGAACTATGATATCAGGATTCACTTGTTAAAGTTAACTCTTGTAAACAACAATACAAATTATTAAAGTTTTTTTTATTTTTCGGTAATTTTTTTGTAATATATGTTTAAAAAAAAAAATTAGTTTTTTTATGGATTTTTACAACACAATTTATTATATTTATTCACAAAAGATAAGACCATTAAATTATATTTATAGTGATAGCGTCAACACAAATAGTGAAACAAAATTAATGATTTCTTGAAAATTAATCTGTTGAATTTATTGTTTCCGGTACATTATGTGAGTTCTTATAAGATTGAGTTTCGGATGGTTCTATATGAGAGGGGGCATTTTGAAGTTGTACAGGAGTTTTTCTTTGCGGTCTCAGTAGATTGTCAAATCCTCCCAACGGTGCCTCAATGATGAGGTAAAACACATAGGACAACATGACTGTAAAGCCAAAGTCTGACCAGAACTTAAGCATCTGTAATAAAAGACATTTGTAATAAATAACCAGTCCTTAAAGCCATATGCAGAACAGAATACTTACCACCGAGTAGTCCGAGAAATAGGTACTTGTTCTAACGTTTTTGCAGTTCACCTCCACTATAAACATGTGCCAAATATACACGGAGTAGGAGAGCCTTGAAAGTGGCTGCCACAATGAAGATGACAGAAAACTGTTAGCCAAGCCACCATAGCCCTGCATGCAGGCAAAGACGATCCAACACAGGGCCAGTGGCCAGGCTACTCTGGCGAGGGTGTAATACAGGGATTCCTCCAAGGTGGACAGGGGTGGAGCACTCCATTTGGCCGCCGGGTAGAGGGCGAAAAGCGAGGTTCCGAGCAGGGCCAAGCTTAAAATCCATCCAGACCACACCGACAACCAGCTCAGCTGGAACTTCTTTCCACGATGCAGGTGCAAAAAGTAGCCGAACAAAAATCCAATCAACCAAGGAGCTGCGTGTCTATGTGTGGCCTGGTATAGCTTGTTGTTGGCCATATCATTGCCACTCGTGTTCCTGCAGAGAAACAAGATCAGTGTTTAAATTCAACAAACAATTTAGTGGACCTACTTGATCAGAAATGAAAACTTATTAATCATCATGGTGGCAAAAAGGCAACCCGAAAGCAGGACTATCAGGACAGCAATACCAGCAGCCGCTTTCTTTCCCCATTTGTAAAGAGCGATCAGGAGAATTGGGGAGATGATATAAAGCTGCATGTCCACCGCCAGATACCAGGTATGACTAAGACACTGAAAAGTAAGGGAAGTTATTAACAACCATTTTTAAAAATGCTTCTAATTTACAATATTTGTTGTGGCATAGTTTTGGATAAACAGCAAGGTCCAATACCAGCCCTTCTCACAAGCCTCCTTTCCTTGAAATCCACCGTAAAACAGAGGACCACCGGACACAAGGGGCATGAGCTTCATGTAGATGAGAATGCCCATGGCCAAAACCGGTAGAAGACGTATCAAACGATGCAAGTACATAAGAGGCGCATTAATTTTGCCCTTGGTTCTATAATACAAGGTAATCAAAATTAACAAATGATCAACCAGTACATTAAAAAAACCTTGTGACTTACTTATCCATCGAGCGCAGTGCAATCATGGCCACCAACAAACCACCCAGAAAGAAAAATGAGTCCACAGAAAATACACCATGCAGGACAATATTAGAGAAGGGTTTTTCAGCCCACTGGGAAAGACATTTTTTTTAATAAATAAAAATATATTGAGAGTTAATAAAAGAAAAGGGACTTACCGGGAACAATTTTACAAGATTTATATTTGGCATTGTGATAAAATACAGGTTAACATGGGAGAATACCACCCAAATGATAGACATGCATCGGATGCCGTGGAGGCAATCAATCACATTTGGGTTGGATTTACTTTCCACAATCTTGAAAAGAGCTCGTGAGTTAGCTCTAGCCGAGAAGGCCTTTACCAGTGCGGAAAGATCATCTACGAAGAGAGAATAATTACTTTAAAATAATCCTTTTATAGCTTATCGACCCACCTTGCTCTTTACACAGGAAGTAGTCGTATAGAGTAAAAAGAACCACGATCGCAATCATTAAAGATAATATCACTCTGAAAAATAAACTGTAAATATTCTGAAGTGGCTTATGTTCAGATAGAACTTACACAGTGAAAGTGGTCAAGCCGTCCCAGGGTTCGCTGTCTATTGTCTGGCAAGTGTTTTCTTTTATACTGACACTAGTGGAACCATTCAAGCCAATTAATCGCTGAAAGAGCTGTTGCACAAAGCCCTCCATTTGAGCAGCTGAACACGAGGCGGGAAAGCACGTGGCTATGTTAACTGGTTTAGCCTTCAGTGCCTCTAAGCCAATTAATCCGCCAAGGGATGCAGACAGAAAACAGTATTTCCCCTGGATGCTGTGATCGCTGCTAATCTGATGACTGATTTTAAGACACTCATCAAAGTTTCCCAAGTCATAGAAGTTTCCGTACAGCAGCCCAGAAGGAATGGAACCCCAAGCATCGATCACTTAAGAAATTTATAAACATCTTTTTTTTTTCTAATAAGTTTGACTTACTCTTAACTGCCCAGTACTTTCCAGCTGTTAGCCCCTGCATCAGAAAAGCCATGTCCGCCATGCATACAAGTTCCTCTTGGCTAGGAAGTCGTGAACCCAAATCCTTGAGAGAAACATTTCGAAAATGCTCCGCAAATTCTACTCCCAGTGGCCGTAGGTTTCTTAACTGCTGATATTGCTGTAACAGGTTTGTTTCTTCAGGCTTTAAGGCCCCAACGAGAACTAGCCCGCAGAGAAAAATAGTGGTAACAACTTTAGCCATGCTCGCTGAAATCGGATTGACTGGTTTTGCCACCTGGTATTCGCTTAACCTCACAGACGCTCATGTAATCTAGGGATAAGGTCTAGATACGATAAGCTTTCGATTCGATTAGACTAAAAAATAGGAGACAATCTAGGGAATTCCGATTTCAACCTTGCCGAATTCCCCGATAGTGAGCAATCAGTAAAGCTTCTGGCTACCAGGAACAGCTGACCGTGCCATGTTTTTGTTATTTGTTATTAAGCTAATCGTTATGTTGATTTACTACTGCAGGCTGCCTGATATTGAACTTCTGCGAAGTGGTTAATGAACTCACAATAACACGAACAGACTGATATGTCTGCCAAACAAAAGATCGATAGCTGAGATAAGATTTGAAAAACATGTCTTAATAGATGATTCATTCCTAAGAAATCAGCAGTGTATATTAAATGCATTAACATGTTATAACATTTATTTAGAAGAAGTCATTGGGTTCGTTTCAGTCACATTTAGCTCCTCTGTCTTACTGGTCTCAATGTTATCGCTCTGATCTGAAAGCAGCCTTGTCTGATCGGCGGCAGGAGGTATCCTTCGAGACCGCAAAAGATTGCTGAGCCCACTAAAAGGGGCTTCAATGGTAAGATATAAAAAGTAAGCCATCAGCACAGTAAAGCCGAAGTCAAACCAGAAATGTTCCATCTGGGAAAAAAGAGGACGGTTATTAAAAAGTTTTAAGTTTAACCCAAAATTAAACCTACCACAGAATAGTTCGAAAAATATGTGTTTGTCCTGACGTTCCTGGTGTTCACCTCCTGGAAAAACATGTGCCAAATATACACGGAGTAGGAGAGTCTGGAAAGTGGCTGCCACAAGGGCGAGGAAAGGAAACTGTTGGCCAGGCCTCCATAGCCCTGCATGCAGGCAAAGATGATCCAACACAGGGCCAGTGGCCAAGCCAGTCGGGTGAGGGTATAGTATAATGATTCCTCCAAAATGGGCAGCGGCGGAGCGTTCCACTGGCTCGCAGGGTAGAGAGCGAAGATCGAGGTAAAGAGCATCGCCAAGCTAAGGACCCAGCCCGTCCAAACAATCAGCCAGCTCAGCTGGAACTGCCTGCCGCGGTTCATGTGTAGGAAGTAACCAAACAGGAATCCAATCAACCAAGGAGCAGCGTGAACATGTGTGGCCAAGTACAACTTCTTACTAGGCACACCGTCACTCTCAGCGCCATTTCTGAAAAAAATTAAAGATGAGTATGATTATTGGATCTCATATTTAAAGCAGGACTCTTACTTTATAAGCAACGAGTAGTTGTTGACCATCTGGGTGGCAAACAGGCATCCCGAAAGCAACACCACTAGGACAGCTATGCCAGCAGCGCCCCTCTTTCCCCATTTGTAAAGGGCGATCAGGAGGATTGGGGAAATTATATACAGCTGCATGTCCACCGCCAAGTACCAAGTGTGATCGAGGCACTGAAATATGTAAAAGAGGTTTCAATTTATAAAAAAAAGTCACTATAAAATTACTTTTAATTACTCACAATGTTCAGCACTGCGTAATTCTGGACAAAGAGCAGGGTCCAAAACCATCCCTTCTCACAATACTCTTTGCCATGATATCCGTTTTTAAGCAAAGGTCCACCACTGACAACGGTCATCATTTTCATGTAGACAAGAATAGCGACAGCGACCACGGGCCAGATTCGTATAATCCGATGCAGATACATCATAAGTGGATTCAATTTTCCTCCAGATCTATGCAGAGCTCGGGTGTTAAAAAAATTCCTAGATGAACGTTAATATACCTACTTCTCCATAGAACGCAGAGCAATCATGGAGACCAGCAAACCTCCAAGGACAAAAAACGAATCCACTGAGAAGTATCCATGTAGCACAAAGCTAGCAAAGGGTTCCACGGCCCACTAAAATTTTATAAGGTATAGTTGAATAATAAGACTTTCATTGAGACTAGTTAAAACATTACCGAATATATATCTGCGGTATTTAGGTTGGGTGAAGTAAGCGCGAATATGTACTCGTGGGAAAAGATTACCCAGATGAGTGACATGCAACGGATGCCATGAAGACACTCGATCACATTTGGATTTGAGTTGGCTGGAACTATACTGATAAGAGTACGGGAGTTGGCTTTAGCTGAGAAAGCCTTCACCAGAGCAGGAACATCATCTAAAAAGAAAGTTATTGGATGGATAAAGACTGAAATGGTTTGTAGATCCTCACTTACTTTGATCCTCGCATAGAAAATAGTCATAGAGCGTAAACATTGTAACAAAGAAAGCCATTACTGATAATATTGTTCTGCAATCTTAATTGTGAAGTTAAGAAAAATATATACATAATGATAACACTTACATTGTAAAGATAGTCAGGCCATCCCAAGGTGAACTTTTACTCGTTTGGCAACTTGCTTCACTGATCTTTATACTTATACTGGAGCTATTTAAGTTGATTATTTTCTGGAGAAGTTGTTCCACAAACGGTTCCATTTGAGTGGCTGAGCACGAAGTGGGAAAACATGTGGCGATCCTCATTTTGTTGGCTATGAGAAAACAGTACTTTCCACTTATTGTCTGGGTGCTGCCGATGACCTGACTAATGGACAGGCACTCATCAAAGTTTCCCAAATCAAATGTATTGCCAGTCAGCAATCCAGAGGGTATTGAGCCCCATGAGTCGATCACTGAAAAAATATTCATTCACTTTAACTGCAGGTTAAGTTTATTTGGAGTGACTTACTCTTTAGTGCCCAAGTCTGGCTAGATGAAAGACCATTCATTAATGCTGCCATGTCCGCCAGACATAAAAGATCCTCCGGACTGGGCACCTTGGAATCAGGTATGCCCAAACTCTTAAGAGTGACATTTTGGAAGTACTTGGAAAATTCTACTCCAAGCGGCAGCAGCTCTTTTATATGTTCGAAATCATGCAGGAGATCAGGGTCCGCCGACTGCGAGGCACCGAAGACCACCAGCCAACTGAGCAATAAAATACAAATACCGTTTACCATTCTAATTCGCTTTCGATTGAGTCATTTCAGGCAGTGGGCCGTGATTTATATGGCAAACTGCAATCTGATGATAAGCGTTATCTACAATTATGACAATCACCAACCGATAAACATATACTTGTAGAAATATTCATAAGAACAGCTAAGATAATTTTCGATCAGTTAAATACCAGGGTAGAGGAAAACCACTCGAAAGCTAAGTGTTAATCTTTATTTCACTGATTTTTTATTTAAACCTAGGACACTTTGATTGATAAAGCTTAAACGATTATTTTTTAATAATACCCATTTCTTATAAAGTGAGTTTCCTTATAAACTAAATATTGTTCGTTATGAACATACATACAACTGTGCTGTTTAAGTTTGATTTTCCGATTAGTTGAAGACATTTACTTGTTAAAGTATTATTTTTATTTCTTCATGTTAAGTAGGTCATTTATTAGAGTTAAATCGATATACATTTGATAATCCCTTATTGGACGACAAAGCAAAATAAAACTCACTCCTCTGGCTTTCTGGTCTCTTTGTTTTCATCCTGATCTGAAAGCTTTGGTTGACCTGCAGGAGGGATTCTTCGAGACCGCAACAGATTGCTGAGCCCACCAAAAGGGGCTTCAACGATAAGATACAAAAAGTAAGCCATCAGCACAGTAAAGCCGAAATCAAACCAGAAATGTTCCATCTGCAAAGGAAGGTAATTAAAAAGTTTTAAGTTTAACCCAAAATTAAACCTACCACAGAATAGTTCGAAAAATATGTGTTTGTCCTGACGTTCCTGGTATTCACCTCCTGGAAAAACATATGCCAAATATACACGGAGTAGGAGAGTCTGGAAAGTGGCTGCCACAAGGGCGAGGAGAGGAAACTGTTGGCCAGGCCTCCATAGCCCTGCATGCAGGCAAAGATGATCCAACACAGGGCCAGTGGCCAAGCCAGTCGGGTGAGGGTATAGTATAATGATTCCTCCAAAATGGGCAGCGGCGCAGCGCTCCACTGGCTCGCAGGGTAGAGTGCGAAGATCGAGGTAAAAAGCATCGCCAGGCTGAGGACCCAGCCCGTCCAAACAATCAGCCCGCTCAACTGGAACTTTTTGCCACGGTTAAGGTGTAGGAAGTAACCAAACAGGAATCCAATCAACCAAGGAGCAGCGTGAACATGTGTGGCCAAGTACAACTTCTGATGAGGAACACTATCTTCAACTGCACCATTTCTGCGAAAAGTAAAGATGAGCAAATTACATATATATACCAAGTTCTGTGGACGTACTTGATAAGCAGCGAGTAGTTGTTGACCATCTGGGTGGCAAACAGACATCCCGAAAGCAACACCACCAGGACAGCTATGCCAGCAGCAGCCTTTTTTCCCCATTTGTACAGGGCGATCAGGAGGATTGGGGAGATAATGTAGAGCTGCATGTCCACCGCCAAGTACCAAGTGTGATCGAGGCACTGAAATAGGTTTCAGTTTATAAAGCTAATCACTATGATTGCGAAAATGCAGACATTAAGGCACATGTCATGTATCATATTTATTTATTTTAAGTACTCACCATCAGGGGCGACGAAACGTGTTTTGAAGGTATGTTGAGCGACTATTTCATTATAGTCTTAACACAATTACTTTTTTATCCTTAGAGATGGAAAACTTGGCCTGTATCAAACTCAATATAGTCAACACACCTTCCGTCGCCCCTGATTGCAATGACGTTCACGATAACTAATAACTATAGTCTATAGGGTTCCATAGATTTTTTTACTCACAATATTCAAAACTGCGTAATTCTGGACAAAGAGCAGGGTCCAAAACCATCCCTTCTCACAATACTCTTTGCCATGATATCCGTCTTTAAACAGGGGTCCGCCACTTATAACAGTCATCATTCTCATGTAAATGAGGATAGCGATTGCTACGACTGGCAAGATTCGTATTATCCGATGCAGATACATCATAAGTGGATTTAATTTTCCCTTAGATCTATGGAAAGCTTGGGTGTTAAAAAAGATTTTTAGACGGCAATAAAAATACTTACTTCTCCAAAGAACGCAGAGCAATCATGGAGACCAGCAAACCTCCAATTACAAAAAATGCGTCAACTGAAAAATATCCGTGAAGCACAAAGCTGGCAAAAGGTTCTTCGGCCCACTAAAATTGTATAAGATATGGGTTACTTATTCATTGTCACTTGTGATGTCCGTACCAAAAATATATCTGCATAATTTAGGTTGGGAGAAGCGAGAGTGAATATGTACTCATGGGAAAAGATCACCCAAAAGAGTGACAAGCAGCGGATGCCATGAAGACACTCGATCACATTTGGATTTGAATTGGCTGGAACTACTCGGAAAATAATACGGGAGTTGGCCCTAGCTGAGAAAGCCTTTACCAGAGCAGAAACGTTACCTTAAAAGAAAGTTTACAGATTAATAAGGGTTTTGTTGAGTAAGAGCCTCACTCACTTTGATCCTTGCACACGAAGTAGTCATAGATCGTAAATATTGTAACAAAGAAAGTCATTACTGACAGTATTGTTCTGTAATCAAAACAGTGATATCAGGAAAATAATGTATATAAAGATTATACTTACATTGTAAAGATAGTCAGGCCATCCCAAGGTGGACTTTTATTCGTTTGGCAACTTGCTTCACTGATCTTTATACTTATGCTGGAGCTATTTAAGTTGATTATTTTCTGGAGAAGTTGTTCTACAAACGGTTCCATTTGAGTGGCTGAGCAGGAAGTGGGAAAACAAGTGGCGATCCTCATTTTGTTGGCTAAGAGAAAACAGTACTTTCCACTTATTGTCTGGGTGCTGCCGATGACCTGGCTAATGGACAGGCACTCATCAAAGTTTCCCAAGTCGAAGGTATTGCCAGTTAGCAATCCAGAGGGAATTGAACCCCATGAGTCGATCACTGGAAAAAGAATCATTCACTTTAGTTGCAGGTTAAGTTTATTTGGAGTGACTTACTCTTTAGTGCCCAAGTCTGGCTGGATGAAAGACCATTCATTAATGCTGCCATGTCCGCCAGACACAAAAGATCCTCCGGACTGGGCACCTTGGAATCGGGTAAGCCCAAACTTTTAAGAGTAACATTTTGGAAGTACTTGGAAAATTCTACTCCAAGCGGCCGAAGCTCCTTTATGTTTTCGTAACCGAGCAGGACTTCATTATCCGTTGACTGTGGGGCTCCGAAGACAACAAGCCCACAGAGCAATAAAATACTTATAACGTTTGCCATTCTAACTCGCTAACGATTGAGGCATTTCAGTAGGTTAACCGTGATTTATATAGCAAATCGCAATCTTAGCGCTATCTACGTTTTGTGTAGTAACGGACATATTCATAAGAAAACCCCAGATAATATTTGATTAGTTAAATGTCAGGATAGAGGAAACCCTCACGGTAATCTTTACTTCAATGACTTTTGATTTGGGACTGCCACACTGATTGTTTATTTTTATTTTTAAGCAATAATAAGTTCTAATGAACTGTGATTATGAGTAAAACAGTATTTTGCATTAAATTTTAAGTGCAATAGAGAGATAAGTTAAGAACAAATACTTAACTTTAATTAAATGTTGATTAAATTAAAACGTTTCGATTTTTATTAAAGAATTTTCGTAAAGGTAGTTGTACTGACAAAATTATAATAATCACTGAAATGTGTAATAACATCTGAGGACTTCAATGAAAATTCCACCTAACTAATAAGCCAAAGACGTCACACTTTCTCCACTCACTCATACTTTCAGTTATTCTTTGTTCGCAGCTTGAGCTCGACATAAACCTATTAAATATTTTCCCCCAATAATTTTCAAAGCATTAGCTCATCATCAATTTGCTGCTTTGTGAAATTGGCAGCAATCACGTTATGCCCACCAGGCCACGCCCCCAAAAACATACACAGGCGGGGAAAAAGGGAAAAATAAGGAAAACCAAACACACACATACTGCTTGAACACACACCCACCTATACTTAAGCACATTTGCTTAATTTTCGAAATGAGTTCGCATGACTTACAAGCACCCAACCACCCAACCACCCACCACCCCGCATCTATCATGCTGTATCCTTTATGGCCGACTCTTCTTTCGCCTTTGACGCTGGGTCTGAGTCATTCGTTTGCTTTCTCGTTGATTAAATACGGAAATTGTTTGACTTTAGTTAGGCGCATGCAATTAATTAAATTAGAGCACCCGAAAAACCATCAAACGAACGAGCCGTTCAATGAAAAGAGTTAGAAGTCGTAATATATGTATATCAAGAAGAAAATTCCCATAAAATATTGTTTTATATTTAAATGGATTAAAAACGTATAATTTTTAAATGTCAATATGGTTTATTTATACTTTTTTGGTGGATATTCGTAGCTTAAAGTGAGAGCATTGGACATTAGTTGGTCGGGTTTCAAGGCGACTATTGAAATTGAATAATCATTTTGTTGCGGGGGCTGGACTTCATGCAAATTTCAATTTGTGGAACCTCAAACAATCCCAGCCAGCTGCTTGGGCAGCGGGGTTTACGACTTTATTTCATGACAGATTGTCATTTCAGCCGGCGAAAAGTGTAACACGCCAATCCCCGGCTGGCATAATGAGGGAATGGCGTTTTTCCATCATATTTTATTGGGCCAAGGAGCTGCGGCGCTATTCATCATGTATCCGCGCGCATATGAAACCCATTTGCCCCGTCCCGTCCCGTCCCAACCCATCCATCCATTCACTCAGTTTCAATCCTGGCAGACGCGGCACATGCCATAAAGCGGCGTGGCCAATAAAGTCGGTGCCGTTCGGCGGGGCGATAATAAACATGCTAATGCCCATTAAGAGGCGAGTTTGAATTGAAAATCCCCAGAAATTAATGCCAGCGCCGACGTAACGTGGCTTTAGTTAATTGAACATGTCGACCGTGTAAATGCATAATTAAATTACTTCAACTTTAACTAAATCGCACACACGGTCGGCTAAAAAGGTGCGCTTAAATACCTCATCAGGAGCAATTCATTTATTTAAACGGCGTGTGCCACATAATTGAATGCACTACATGCTGCACATCTGTCCGCCCGTCCGTCCGTCCGTCGGTCCGTCCGCAGGTCCATGTAATTACGGTAATTGGCTTCAAATGCTATTAAGTGCTTGCACAACATAAAGGGCTCGCAATAATGTCAAGAGCACACACTAAAAATAGTTTAAATAGTGGGTATGCAAAGTACATAAACAAAAAATGTTACATTTGCATTAAGCTGAAAGCAAACGAGCAACGGGATCGATTTTAAGTTGGGTAAACAATTAATATTAATTGAGGCAATATAATTGCACTAAACAATTTGGTTTTGCCATTTGAATTTGTTGGATTTTTTAGCTATATCAAAATATTTTCAGTAATTGTTTGTATTTTTCTAAAAAGCCTTTTGAGTAATTTATTGTATGTGTTTATTTTATTTATTTTTCTAAGTAGAAATTGTACTGCTTGCATTTATTTACTGACCAAAAACATACACACAAAACACACATCTTACTATCCCTTCCAAATAAAAAAGTTTTTTTTTAGAAAACGAATAAATGTAAAAATTTTATAAAAGAATTTAGCAAATCATAACATCATGTTTTATTTTATGTGGTTTGAAAAAAATGATTATTATAAATGGCTTGAATTACAAATGTCATGTGTGCATTAAGAAACTAAGTATTTCATAATGTTGTTTTACTTTTATCTTACTAAAAGAGTTAATAAAAAAAAGGAAAAAAAAATTTGTCAGAAGGGGGATTCGAACCCCCGCCCTCAGAGAGGACCAGAACGCTCGCACACGCCCTTCTGTGAAGGGCAAGACTGTTTGCCTTGAGTCTGGCGCCTTAGACCGCTCGGCCATCCTGACACATGGCAAACGGGTGCGCAAAAACGCACTCAAAAGCTACGGCTGTGAGTTCAGGGGGTGGGTTATTAACTTCTGCTACTATGATGACGATGACGTAGATGATGATGATGATGATGGAGCGGCGGGCCAAAAAGCAATACCGCAAACACACATTTTCACACCCAGGCAGCGTCGCATGTCTAGGAGCTATTTATAGAATGGCCCCACTCTCCACCACTCTCACTCTCCTCCTCTCTCGTAAAGCTCGCGTGTGTGTGCTTTTGTGGGAGAGTGAAAAGTGGCTCTTTAATGGGCGCATTGCATACTTTCGGGCACAAATCGAGTTCATTGTTGTGTTGTTGTAAACAGTGCATTCGAAAGTTGATCGGAAAACCCTCCCCCATAATTACTTACCATTTGGGCAGATGATGACTTTCGTTACACATTAATCCCAATCCCGCCCAGATTCTGCCGAGGCCCAGCAGGCAGACAAAGGCCAACTTTCGGCCAAGTCAATTCAATTTCAATTTATCAAATGCTTCAGCAATTTCTCTAATTGAATTTCGTTTCATTTGGCGGGGCATAATTTATAAAATATAACATTTCAATGCTGTCCGTTTGCCCTCCCCCCGCCTCGTATTGATGCCATTCACTCAGCCCGAAAGGAGCCCGGCTCTCTCGGATACAAGGACCCAGGAGCCAGGAGCAGGAGCAGGAGCAATCATTTTGAGCGCATTCCGCATTCGCCAGCGATAAGTTTGCTTATAAATCACAACTGTCCGACGGCTGGAGGATGGAGCCCGAGCATCCTGCAGGCTTTTAAATCGATGAGCACATCGCCGGATTGACAATAATATTTTAAAAATAATTTTATTATTTCATTCAGCCGGGCACTCATGCAGACGCACAAGGGAAAACTTCTGGGGAAGAAGGAGGAGGATGGAGGTGGAGTGGAGGTGGAGCCTGGGGTGTCCATCAGTGAAGCTCGGTCATGCGTGAATGTAAACGCAGCTCGGACCCACTCAAGGGGCAATAATACAAATTTGAGCATTTCTCTCGCTCCCTCTACTATATATGTATCTTTAATTAAACGACAAGGGGCAAAATCTAATTGTGTTTGTCTTTCCAGTAATATTCAAAAGAATTTCAGGCCTTGGGCCAGCGCAGATCGTACTGTCCGATGACATACTTCAGCTTCCTAATGGCCAGCTCCACCTGCTCGTCGTCCACTTGGTGGTAGAGCACCAGGCGGGCAAAGGCCCAGTCCCGCGCACAGGCCTTCACCATGATTCCGGCGCCATTCTTGTCCGTAACTCCGGCCTCAACCTCTCCGGATTCTACGGTGCCCAAACGGGAGGAGAACTCACTGGCCGGCAGTTTGGGTTGTGTGATCTCCACCAGAAGAATGTTGCTCTGCACAGTCTCAAGGTCCACGGTGATATTGGGACTTTGCAGCTCGAAAATAGCTAAATATAAAGATTGTCATTATTTCTATTAATTTGAATTATTTGGAATGGAAATTAACCTTTGGCGATTTTCTTGGTCCGCTCGTGGTCTTTTCCCAGCAGCGGCACAACCTCTTCCAGAGCCACCAGTCCGGCGGCGGCCAGTATGCCCACCTGTCGCATGCCACCTCCCAAGGCCTTTCGCAGACGATGTGCTCTTTACAGGGAATAAAATATATCATTAAGGTATAAGGGTCACCTTGATTTCGATTTTTTTAAACACCCAAATTCATATTTACAAAAAATCTTTTTGGTTTTAAAAACTAATTTGTGCACAATTATGTACACATATTTAAAAATAATTAAATAAAAAAAACATTAAAGAACAACTATTTTCGCATCTTTACTGAGTCATTATCTAAATCCAGATACAATTTATTAGTTTTAAGACATTAAAAATGGGATAAAGTATTTTCTTTTCAAATTAAGAAAAAGTTGTACTACTCTCTTTATGAAAAATTTAATAACTTTATGAAAACTTTGATGAGGTTTTTAAAACTTTGGAATAACATTTGCATTACTTAGAAATCAACAGACTAAAGTCAAAGACAAATTTTCAAATAAATGTTTAGGTGAGGGAGAAACCGAAGTCGGGTGAGCAAATAGGGATTTGGCCATAAGGCGGGGCAAACTCACTCTGTAATGAAGGCCTTGGAGCCCACCAGGACGGATCCCACTGGGGCCGATAAGCCCTTGCTGAAGCAGATGGATACGGAGTCAAAGTCCCGGCAGATGCGGTCCACACCCACGCCCAGTTCGGCGGCGGCATTGAAGACCCGCGCTCCGTCCATGTGGAGGGCAATGCGAGCGGTGCCTGTGCCCACGCCCGGCTGTCGCACCAGGGAAGCCAGCTCGTCCAGGAAGGCCAGGGGCACCACCTTGCCGCCGCAGATGTTGTGGGTGTTCTCCACCACCACCAGCGAGGTGATGGGCTCGTGGCAGTCCTCGTGCCTTATCCGACGACGCAGCTCCTGGAGGCTGAAGGTGCCGTCCTGCTCGTTTTTCAGAGTGGCTAATTGGACCCCGGCCAAATGCGAGGCGCCACCTACGTACATAAATGTGATTAATGAAGACGCTCCGGAGTCGGTGGATGGAAGATGTGCGATGTGCGTGTGCCATTGCGGTTTGCTGTTCTCACCTTGCTCGTAGAGAAAGACGTGCGATAAATCGCCGACCAGGGCCTCCGCGCCACGACGATGGCAGTGAACCATAACTGGGGAAATTATCAAGGGAAGCTTTGGTGTATTCATTTGGCTTGAGAGCAGGATAATCAAGGAGTCAACCACAGGTAATTTGAGCTACCAGTCCGCACCCACTTTTAAATCAATAAAGGCATGCCCCCACTCCGTATTTTCTTTCACGCGATTTATAAACTCTAATTTTGCTTCTAAAAATATTAAATATCTGTTTATGAATAATAACAGATATTAATAATGTTAATGATTTTATTTTGTTTAAAGCCTTATTAATTTTATATAACGAAGAACCCAAAACGTATTCTTTATATAAATAAATCCGATATACTAATAAAATACTCAAAACATAACTTAAAGCATAAATCTTTGAGCATGTGGAGCTTCCGTTTAGTTTCGGGAAACATTGATAAAGTGAAGTCATGCTAATATTTGCACAAGTCCCATAAATATTATTTAATTGGCTTAAGTGTACTTCAACTTGTTAAGATAAGAGGCTATAATTAACAGAAGCGACTGCCAAAGAGCATCACATACATAAATCTGTTTTATGATCGGCACTTCCAGAATTTATTGTTGGTCACTCAAAATCAATAAAGCCAATTAAAATAAATTTAAGTAAGTACCTACTATATAATTTTACTTAATATTTTTGATTCAATCTAATATCAATAAAAAAGAAGAACTCTCATAAAAATCACCTTTTATGGCTGCATATTTAATAAGCAACCCTCGTGAAAAATTAGCACTGCCGTAAGTCAGAGTGCAGTTTCTTTTTGAATGAAATGCAAAATTCAAATTCCATTAGAAATATTAATTTGAGCGAATGCATAAATTACTCGAGATTGCGATGCCCGGAGCGGCTGCTCCTTGGGCCTTCGTCCTTTTTCTTTCTGTTTTTCTTTTCCCTGCCCGACATTGTGTGCCCCCAGCTGGATGGGGCACACGTCCACGTCTAATATTAAAGTCTATAAAAATTAATGTTATGTTTATGGGCGCCCTTAGCCTTTACGATAATGTACCTGATGCATGATATGAGCTCTGCTTTCTTGTTTCTTTCACCTTTCGGCTGGTTACCTTGGCTCGGCCTCACCTTGCCTTTTGTAATCCGAGACTGGCCTTAGTTTAAACTAATAAACATAAGCGATTCCCCACTACGGAAATCAACTCGAAAAGGGGCCGAAAGTGAGCCTGGTTTATTTACGAGCCCGTTGAGGAGTCACTCACTTGCCAGTAGATTTCCCATGGTGCCGCTGGGCACAAAGAGGCCCGCCTCCTTGCCAAAAATGGCCGCTGTCCGCGCCTCCAGCTCATTGACGGTGGGATCCTCACCATACACGTCATCCCCGACCACGGCAGAGGCCATCCGGGCCCGCATCTTCTCCGTGGGCTGGCTAACGGTGTCCGAGCGCAGGTCAACAATGGAGTGGGTGGTGGTGGGGGACATTTTCTGCGAGACCGGATGTTGATTAGCTTGGATATTTGCATTAGGTGGGCCATGTTGATTCTCCCTTTTGGTGGCCAGTTCCCCAATGGGAATAGCACACTCATTTGCATTGAGACACGTCAGTTGCACTGCCTTAGAAAAAAAATTGATATGGGAGCCCACACCAAATAAACAATCACTTCTCGACAGACACCGCAGAGACCTTCAACATTGGAATGCGGCCACGCCTGTCGATTGCATAATCTTCTCATTATTTTTAACACTTGATCTCCCAACTGAACTCAGGTTTTCAATTATATTTTTATACTCTTAATTCAATTTGCCAAAAAGCAAACTAGTTTCAGTAAACAACCATCCATCAGGGCACTCACTTGGACACTTAATTGATAAAGCCGCTCGACAACAAAAAAAAAACACACAACGTGCTCGGACCAGAGCTATCAGAAAACTGACCCCAACAGCTGCTGTGGCCGGTATAACATTAGCTTCGGTTCTTAGTAGAGCGGGCCTCCAGAAGTGCGAAATATCGGAGAGCGTTGATAATGCTGTTCCCCATTGAGCAGATATTGGCGGAATTATCGGGAGAGCGTTACTTATACCTCTCTCTTTAAGCACCGCAAGTACTTGTACGATGAGAACAGTTCGCTTACTTACACTTTTGATCTGCAAAAAAAAACAGTAAAAAATCACACAAAATGGTTATTTCTTTGGTACTTTTTTTTATTAATTACATCTGAAATTTTCACTAAAATTTTACTAATTCTAACACAATTTAGTTGTTGATTCTGTGTCATTTTCACACTCTGTTCAGCTATCTCTTGGCCAATTCAATCACTCAAGGTACAATTGATAAACGTTACAATAATAAAAACAAATTTAACTTAGCTATGTACTCAATATTAGTAAGAATTAGTTTGTTTAACAGTAGTTTTCTCTTTTGTTTTGTTTCCCACATGGTGAAGTACATGATTTTCGCTGGAACTGATTGGACTAACTAATAAGACGATCCTGGAATCGGATAAAGCTACGCCTGATATCGATAATAAAGTTAGGTCAACTTACAAACTAAACTTGCAACAACTTTTCTTGAGAATGGGGGGCGGGAGGATAGGGAGGTTGGGGGTCAGTTTGCATACGGGAAAAGTGTATGCACATAAAAAGTCGTAAAACGTATGAAAAAATTATAAATAAATATTTAGAAAATAGTTTCAATTTTTTTTTTTAGTTTTCCCTTCAGTTTTAGTTCTTGTTGTTTATGTTTTATAGTCTTTTGAACAAGTTTCCTTCTGGCGCACGCTGGCAAAATCAAAAGATTTGCCTCGTTTTAGTTTTTACTTTCCCGTTCAGGTTGTTTGCACAATGTGTTTTTTTGTTTACTTTTGGCACCCACTGTATGTGCACGATAGTGCTTGGTGTGATTTGGGTGTGCGATTGGGTGGGAGGTACTCAATTTTCATTGCCAATCAATGCTTTTCCAGCTGCCCGACAAACAAACTAGGTGAAAGTATAAACATTAGAGTGAATTCATTTCCGCCCTTGGCTCTTGGCTTCCTCCTCCTTATTTTCCTTCTTTTTGTTTTTGGTATGTGCAGGCAGAGCGAGAGGGACTCCTTCACTTAGGACGTTGATCTTTTTCAAAGACCGATTGCCACCAACATTAACGCTAATTGTTTTTGTTTTGATTCAACACACAGGACACGCGACTAACAGCTAGGTGTTTAAGCTAATGCTCTAGGATGATTTGTTGTTTCACTCTCTCTCAGCTCCTACTCCTCCTCATCGCTATGAGGAGACATCCGTCTCGGACCCGTCCACGTCGCCCGGCGGATTTCGCTTGATGCAGTCCCGTATGCTCTGCAGGATGATCCCGGTCCGCCGGTCCAGGGCGTCCAGGTGCGGCTGCCAGAGCACCGGACTCACCGGATCCTGGCTCAGCGACTCGCTCATCAGCTGCGACAGCGTCTTGGGGCCATTGTGGAACCTGAATGATTAAACAGTTTTTGGTTTATAAGAAAAATAGTGTTACAAAATTCTGTTTTAGTTTGAGCTTTGAACTTTTAACTTTTTTCTAAGACAAAAACAAAAATAAAACACAAAAAAGTAAAACTCTGTAAGACACAATTAAACTATCGAAAGCTTAGAAATGAATTATTAAATATTTTTAATAATTAAAAGTAGTATCACTTTAATGACTTTAAATTTGCCACAAAAATTGTCCGTCTGTTTTTAAAAAAAGCATTTCCTAACTAGTCATAAAAAGAAACACAAATTTACGGAACTGCAGAAATATCAAAATATTGCCCAAAGGCATTATTTAATGAAAATTTAATAAAACAATCTAAGCAAACGAAAATGGTAGAGCTAAAGAAAACATTTTGGAAGTAAATAAATCTTTGAAATCAACCTGAGTAAAGTATGTTTATTGCCTATATTGAATTGCCAACAAAATCATTTTTTAAAAGCAATGTTCAACTTAAGTTAGGTTTTGTAGAAGCGAAATAAATACAATATTAAAGCTTAATAAATGCAATACTCACTCCAGCAGCTTGACTAGCGTCGACTTGCGTATCAGGCAGCACTGGAGCACTGGAGCCAGGATGGAGAGCTCGTCGTGGAAGGGACGCCCGAAGCCCCGGCCGTGGTCCAAATGCAGGGGGAACGTCTCATTGCCGTAGATTCTGGAAGGCAAACGACAGCCAGGCTAAATTAAGGTGAATGCGGCAATCAGCAGGCAGCCCAATCCCAATCCCATTCCCAATCCCGAACCCTTCCGCAGATTGGCGGCATAATTGCCTGTGCAGAGTGGGTGCAAAAGGAAAGCCAGCAGGTGTGAGCTGGGTGCCAGCGATGACAAACGCTTTTGCATAACAAACAATTTAGCAGCAGGCTAGGGCCAAGTCCTCCTTTTTGGCTCCAGCTCCGGCAAACCCCTGGCTATCGATGATGTGCGGGGGCCAGCCATATGTGGAGTGGCGGCTTACAGAGCTGAGATATCTTTCCAGCTGCTGCATCTGCCACAACGATGGCTGCTTGGCTGCTTGGCATGCAGGTGCTGGCATATCCCGGGCAAATGCAGGCGCTTAGGCGCACACGGGGCGCATACGTAACGTGCAACGTGCTAACGGCGGAGTACGAGGAGGAGGAGGAGCCGAAGGACCCGAAAGGCAGGAAGCCAACAAAGCCATGTGTGCGGAAATAAACCGATCGCATTAGTTGCCATGCCAAGGACACAGATATGCACACACACACACACACACAAATCTAACCTTTAAGTTAACCCCCAACCAATACTCACTTGAATGTCTCGTAATGATGACGGTCCATGTTGCCGGTGAGAAAATCAAAGACGGCCATGTCCATCAGGTCGTACAGTCGCCTCCCGTCGTCGTAGGGCGGAATATCCCGGACCTAAGTGGCCATTGCGATGCAAAAGAAGGGAAAATCAAATGCAAAATTAAGCTGCAGCTCGGCCAGCGATGTCTTAATTAAGTCAGCTTCAGCTTCAGTCCCCTTCGCTCCGACCACAATAAAAACATTTGCATTTCAATCGAGTTTAAATGCAAATTAAATAAAAGAAACCGCAGCAGCAGCGAGGGGACCCGACTCTCGAAGGGGTGTGGATACAAAAATACATATATATATACAGTACATACCAGGGCACAATAATTGGCATCTGTCTCCCACTGGGCCTTCTTCCTTTTGTGGTAGGAGCGTCGCCAGGGATGCCGCCACAGCTGTTGGGTAAAAAAGCAAAGGAGAGGACCGGAAATCAATTCCAATTCTGGCAGGCAAACAGCAAAAGTCTAACAGAACTGCCCGAGTTATGCCTGTCTTAGGCATTCGGTTAAAATGTACACTCAGCTAAATATATTTATAACATTTTTCCTTGTAATAGTTATGAAGATAAGTAAATGTCTTCTTTTTTTAAGGCTAATTAAGAGTGGAAAATAATATTTTAAAACAATTAAAAAATCATTAACAGCCACAAAAGTGTTCCTTTACCTAAGGTCTCTCAAAAAAGGAAGCCCCTTTAACATTTTTTTCCTACTGTCAATTTTTTTTAAATGCTAAAGCTTTGTGTTTTTTAAGCAAATAATAATAAATATTTAAATGCTGAAATTTGTACGATTTAAAAGCCTTTTTCCTAGTGTAAAAATATTAATTTTGTCTTTCTTTCGCTCTCCTTCACAAATTCCTGCAGTTGCAGTCCAAATTAATTTTGCTTAAATTAAATTATTTGGCCAGCGCTGGCCAAGGCGGGCAATAAAAGTTTTGCACAGGCCGCACGCTCATCTTTCCTTTTGGCCACCGCAACTTACCTTCCGTCCCTGAGTTGCGGGGTCAGGGGGTCAACAATAGCGACAACAACAACACGAGCAGAACGGGAACAGAAACAGGAACAAGAACAAGAACAGGAACAGGAGCGGGAGCAGCAACAAAAATATATATATATGAAATATATAAAAGAATTAAATATAAACGGGGAGGGACGGCAGGCGGCAGGCAGCGCACAAAAGTGCATAATAAAAGCTCGGCGCGTTGGGCGTTTTATGCTGAGTGGGCGTGGCGGCGGAGTGTGTAATGACCGGAAGCGGGGGTTTTCCCGGCGACTTTCCCGGGGAGATTTTCGCGGAGGGTTAACGGTTCGAAGAATGCAGCAGGCGGTGCAAAGCAAAGCAAAGCAAACACACCCATACACACACACACGTACAGACAGCGGGAAATGCAAACTGGGGGAAAAGCAACAAACTACACAAAAAATGAAAGAAGCAAACAGAAAGCAGAAAACTCAGGTAAGTTAACGCTGCCATGGTGACAGCGGCCAGGGGCAGGGGGCGGGGCCTCTCATAGCGCTCTTTAGCTCAAGCTCCCCTTTTCACCTTAGCTTAGCCCAAAAAAAAATGCATAAATCAAGCAAAATTAAATTTTATAAGAGCAGGGGGAAATGGCAAAAGGGGGGCAAAAAATAAATAAAAAAGATAGAATGTGAGGCAAGCAATTTGCAATTTTTGTTAGCTGCGCGTTAAATGTTCGTGATAAATTCGTGGAGCACGAGACTCCCCAATGAAAAAGCTTTAAGATGCAATGACTTTTATAACTAAGTTCTCTCAAAGAAAATTAAGAAAATTTTCAAGATTCGTTCGTGTATATTTTTCCAATGGTATGTAGCCTTCAGATCAATTAGAAATTTTAATATGGTTAGATTAATCCAATGATTATGATTTTAAAATAGTGATGTTACCCAAAATAATTTATTTATTCATTTATGCATTTGATGAAATTATGAAAAATGTAAATTTTGTGTGAGCCATATTTTATAATGTCTAAAAGTATGCAATGTTTTTTTTTACCTAAAATTCTATGATCTGATTCAAGTAATTTGAAATATTTTAAAAATGTGGTTAACAAATCAAAATAAGCCTTAAACCAATTCATTGCTTCCACAGAAACCACTTGAATGTATAAATTATATTTGATTATAAATTTCCACAGCTATCAAAATATAAATTAAAATAAGCAATTCTTAAAGTTTATAGTCCAGTGCTTTTAACACAGACATAAGTTTAATTACTCTAATGGAAATCAACTAAACTTAAAAAAAATCAATCAACTATCTTAACAAATAGCTCTTTCAATTTTCTTCTGACTCACTTTACTCAATTGTTGAAATTCAGTTCCCATAGATTGCCCTTAGTTGGATTCGCAAAGCATTTAACAAGCGTGCAAATCAAATTTGCAACTTAATTAAAATTCTGTTCAGTTACAAAAAAAAAATGCTGGTTGTTTACAGCAGGGAAATAACAGAAGGAAGGAAATAAAACCTGAACAACAAAGAAAGGGCTAAATTAAAAATTCGGTTCAGTAAATAAAAGAACAAAAAAGAAAATGCTATATCGGGGTTGTTTACAGCAGGGAAATGATACTCATTTTCCCTTTTTAAAAAGAAGGAAGGAAGAAAATAAAAATCGCCACCTATGGGGCAAAAAACAAAACGAAAAAAACGATAAAGTGCCACCTAAGGGGCTACATTAATACATATGTAAAGGCATAGCAAAATGTTCACTTTTATTATTTGTAGACCAATGGTTCGGAGTTTTTTTCTGTGGCAAAATTGTTTTTTTTTTTTTTTTTTTTTTTTTATTTTTTTTTTTTTGGAGGGAGGGAGGGAAGGAGGGAGGGACGGACGGACGGACGGACAGACACATTTACGTTACATTGCACTCTCAGTATCGCAAATAAAAATGATCTCTTGTGCATAATTTACAGTTTTGCCTTACGCCAAATCTCAAGTATACACTTAACCATTTTCTACTTGTAAACTGTTTGGAGAGCGAGCCGCAAAAAAAAAAAAAATGGGGGAATAAAGAGAATTATTCCTTTGAGGCTTAGGAGCAGGGATACTAAAAAAATATATAAAATAGACCAAAAATAAAATGCCTCTGCTGCGGAAAATCTGAGGGATGAGCGAGATGAACCCTTTTTATGGCCGCAACTCGCCCACTGAGACAGTCGAGTCCTGGAGTGGACAGGACTGGGCTTTAATTTTTCGGTAATTTGCATTTAAAAGCTGTTGCCGTTGTCCCTTTTTATCCTGTTTTTTTCGTTTGTGTTTTTTTGTTTTTTTTTTTTTTTTCGGTTGATGGAGTGGACTCTAGAATTTATTAACGCCAAACGAACGAACTGGGATCCTGCATTTTATATTCCATTTTACGCTTTACCAGTCGCTGAAGAACTGATACAATATTTCTGCTCTTAATTCAACAGCCCAACGAATGAATGAAATGGGAATGAAGTGGCTCGCTGGGGAGGTGGAAGGTGGAAAAGGTAAACGAGACCATCGCACAAACAAAGGATAAAAGCATACGAAAACAACAAAAATTATGCAAATTAAAAGTGAGTTCTTTTGGGGGCAGCCAGAGCTATTTAAAATTCCCTCTAAGCCTCAAGTAAGTTGTTCCGGGGCCCATGTACAGTAGGATACTACGAACTGACCACCACCCACTGCAAAGCCCCAGCTCACCTGTTGCGAACCACACACAGCTTACAGACTAAGTAAATAAAGTGATTTGTTATTTGGCCCGGCCAGGCGCACGAAATTGGTAATGAAAGCGGGCGGAGCATAAATTGTAATCTGGCGCAGTGTTGATGCTGGCCGTGCATTAATCAAAAACCACTTAGCCAGGCCCACAGACATCCTATCACACCCCATCCCATCCCATCCCATCCCATCCCATCATGCGTGCTCTGTTGGATGCTGAGTGTTGGATGGGTGAACTGAATTGTCTGTGGCTGCAAACGGGATTGGGAATGGGAATACACATACCTTGCGGTTGCCCGACTCAAAGTTGGGCAGGAAGGCGGCGAAGGAGCCCTCGAGCAGGTCCGGATTGCCACAAATGGCATGCGAGGTGTCACAATAGTACGAGCACTTGCCATGGAAGCATAAATTCAGCGATGGCGAAACAAAGAACGTCTTCAATAAATTCTCCTCGGCCAGTTGATAAATTTCGGTCGTAATGTTCAGCGTACGACCGGCCACGGGCATGGCACGCCGAAATCCAAGGATCCTGCAACCGGAGAGGGGCGCACAAAAGCGGTTAACAAACTGCCAAAAAAAATTAAGGGGAAAAAGCTCAAGTCGAGTGAGCCGACTATAAGATACCCTGTTACACTGTTATAGAAGTGAACAAATTTTTAAGAGACATGCTTAATTCTGTGCTGCTCTTAAAAACTTTCTTATTCCTCTATTTTTTGTTTATCATTTAAAGAATGATGGCCAATATTATCAAAAATAAAATAAAATAAAAAAATATTAATATATTATATATTTATTAATATAAAAAGCAATCAAAACAAACCGAGAAATTCTTAAGATAATAACGGACTGCCTCGTATCTATAAATAATATTTACTCAGTTTAGAAATATAAACAAGTTAGAGGAATATTCTGAGCTTCGTTCTTTGCACTTTTGCATAAAAAATATAAAAATCATTTTATATTTATGAAGTATGTTTTTTAAGGGATATTTTTTTTATTATATATTTTACTAAAGCTTAACGAAAGCATCCACAAAAATGAAATACCCCTCTGCCCTAGGATTACTGGTAACAAAAAAGAAACATCCTACGAAATAACAACCCACGAAGGAAACTTTTCCTTAATGGTTTGGGGGCAATGGAAAAAGACTGCGTGTGAAGCGGAATGCGTAATCAAGAATAAGAAAAATATTTGTGGACTGTTGTCAGGGTAACGGTTGGGAATAATACAATAAGGAAAATAATTCCTTGTTTATTTAAGGAAACCGCACAACAATTGAGCTAATTGAGTGAAACCCGAGCTCTGACTCTGGTCCTGCAGTGCCGTATTTTCATCAATCAAGGCATGATGGCCAGAGTAAAAAATAGATTTCGCATTAAATCAGTGAATGAAAACCTTTCCGGCGAGTCACGGCTAATCTCTTTGGATCTCAAAGGGTTCACATGAGATTTATGGTCGGAGAGGAGACATGTGTGTGGCTGTGTGGCGGTTGGCTGACCAGAAAATATTATCGAAATTATTTGGCAACATGAAGCATGTTCATTGTCGGAGGGGTCGTAGGAAGCCTGAGGTCAATGGGAAAGTGCCGTAAATTTATATCGCCCACCCACAGCCACTCCATCACACATATATTCCACTCTACTCCACTCCATTAGAGGGCTGTCAGCCGGAGTTGGCAGAAGTTGGCGGGGCAATCCTCTGGAGTTGGCCAGCCAATCGACAGGAGGAGAGGGAGTGGGAGTGGGTGTGGGAGTGCAGTGGACACACATGTGCGTGCTTCTGGCAGCCACAACAATTACACAAGTTATGACGCCTTATCTAAATTCAAAAATCCCCTGGCAATTAACCTGGCTGACAAAGTTTTGTCAAAGCCAGGCAGCTGGCTGCTAACTACTATATGCAGACAGTTCGAGTCCAAATTACGGCAGGACATGTCAGGCCACTTGGCCGAGTTAATTAGCCATGAAAGGACGCAGATAGCTGGCTGGGTAAGCTGGGTTATGTGGCCACATCATTTACATGAGCCGGTGGCCCCTGAAAAATATTCTTAAATATCATTTAATGGCACACTTTGGCCTTGGGCCCCCTCCTGACCCCCACGACCCGAAAGGGTTTTTATTTTTATTTTATTTGCCTGGCCATCATAAATAATGAACATAAATTGACTGCGGTCTGACCTCAGCATGTGTGCTTGGGTGTGTGTGTGTGTTTGAGGATTATTGGGATTCTAATCGCAGAGGGTCAGGCCTTCCATCCATCCTGAAAGTGTTATAAATTTGAATGCCGAATGTTGGCTTAGGGACCGTTTCACATGGCGGACAAATTGGTTAATTTGATTGCTTTGTCATGCACTAAAAAAACGAATAACTTTCAAGGGGCCATAAATGTGAAATGTGGCTTGCAAATATCTAGTATATATTGGAGATGTAACTGGGATATTAGCAAGCCATATTCGGAATATTTCCCAAATTCGATTTCAAACCTGGTTTGTCTAATTGAATAGTTCCAATTGATTTTGCATAATATTTCCCCGATTACCTCGCCTTTGCTGTTGCAGTGGCCAACCATTCAATGCTCACCATAAATATTTACGTATAATTGGAAATTAAATTAAAAATAAATAAGAGTATGCCAGACATTTACACGATGCTGCTGGGGCGCATTTAATTCAATCGAACGATTTTGCAAAAGGGAATTCTTTCGGTGGCAAATGGGAACTGGAAACTTGGGGAACTGGAAACTCACCTGTCCAAATGGAAGGCGGCAATCTCGGCGTTGTGGCGCTCGTAGTCCGTGAAGTAGAAATGGTTGGGCAGCGTTTGCTGGTCCCTCGGAAACCTGCGGAAATTCAAATGCAAATGAGAGGGATCAGAGGTGGGACAGGGACAGCAACATAATGAAATGAATAGAAACTGCGGGCTTCTGTCACCAGCTTAATGCATTTGCGTGGTGGCCACTTTGAATTTTCCCACGGTGAGCCAGCATTGCTACGTGCCAGCTTAATTACTTACACGAAAGGGTGTGGAATTTAACAAAAAAAATGTACATTAAAAAAAAAAAAGTACAAGAAAATAAAAAACGCTTTCATTTAAATTGCAAATGAATGACATTATAAGGACACTTTGCACTTTGGCAGCTGCTGCTGCTGCTACTGCTACTGAGGGCATAAAACGGAGGGAGAACGGTTGACCAAGCCACCGCGTTTAAATCTCATTAAAAAGTGCATGAATGTTTTAAATTTTCCAGCAGCAGCTTGAAGTGCCACCGCAATGGACGCGGAATTTCCATCGAAGGGCCGCAGAGAAGTCAGCGAATAAAAAGCGCTTTTTTATTTACTCGACTGCGCGAAAATTGCTGTCGACAAGTGGTCGAAAGTTGCATTCAATGCATTACGTAGGTGGACAAAATGCATTAAGCGGCGACAGACTGGGAAATCTTCACTTACCGCATCGGCTTCATTAAGGCCTTGATATCGTTCGGATACTCGATGATCAATTTCAGCTGGGTGCCGCCCTCCTTTTGCACTGCAAAGGACACGACACGAGAGAATGAATGTAAATTAATCAAGAACTCGAAATTAATTGAAGCAAAAACCGATTCCATGCATTTATATTTCCCACTTCACCGATCAACTTTTAAATGCAGCCAGAGACCTGAGACTGCATAAACAAATTACACTCGACTAAATACCAATTAAAATTGCATTCAAAAAGCACACAAATATTGCGTGTGCAGTGCACACACAAAGAAGTCCGAAATAAAACCCTTTTTGGTGTGTGAACTGAACCGAATATTTCTATCATTCGGGGGGGAAAGAGCTCAGACTGACCACAAAGTAAAATAAAAGCAAAAATCGCATACCGCACTTTGTTAAACAAACAAATGAATACGGATTCCATATTAGTTATGAATTATGTCTTGAAAGTCCTGCTAAAAGTTGCTGGTGTACACTGCGTATACGTGATAAAGTTGCAGCAATTATGTCATTGTTGCACTCTGCCCCCTTTTCTGTTTCACTTTTTTTGCCTTCCCTTAACTGCAAATGAGTTTTCTTTTCGCAGCTCTGAGCTGACGCTGTTAAAAGTTTATTATTAATAAATTACGAGTTTAATGAATGCGCTGGAAAAACTTTGCAATGAAAATAGTTTTACAGCGGCACCTCAATAATACGAGCCGCCAAGCTCAACATAATTGAGTTAAATGTGCAGCTGAGTCCCTTGGATATTCCCAGGTGGCCAGGGGGGGCAACAAACTTGGCCAGTATTTATGGCTTTACAATCCCACAAGTGCAGAGCGGCATACCGGAATACCGGAAGTAGACTGTCTTACCAACATGCTGTATTGGCAGCTTGATCATGTCACGTAGCACCGCATCCACCAGAGTGTCCTGCTCGCCGTACAGCTCCTTCTTCGTGATGCGCAATTGGAAGCGCTCCAAATTGCTGGCATTTGCACTGCAAAGAGATGGGAGTTCGGATACGGATATATAGTAGACATTGTGTGTAGTATAAGTAGAGTCGGGCTCGGGCTCGGGCTCGGGCGGCAAAAGGGATACAAAAATGATAGAAATGTAAGTAAAAGTCGAGCAGCCAGCTGTCGTTTGCAGGCAAAGGAAACCATAAGGACAATCAGGCACTACACTCGGATATTTCTTTGTAAAAAATGTTAAAAAAATTGTCTTTGCCTTCTTCTACCAAAATTAGTTTCGTATTTAATATAAAAAAAAACAGTTAAATATTAACTTTAAAAAATGTAATTTTAAGACTAAAACATAACATTTTCAACGTTTATAACAAAATCTTTTTAAAAGTCAACCAAAAGATAATCAAAATGTTGGTTTTCTTTAATATTTAATTTTTTTGTAAAATTTTTTTTTTTAAAAGTCGGATCCTTCAATTAATTTAAGAAAATTATTAATTTTAAAAAGGGCATTTAACATTGACTAACTACAACATTTTCTTAAATATTTTTTTATATTAAAAGCAAGAAAATGTTTTTCTTATATTAAGACCCAAAATGTCAGTTTTTTCTTTGAGTGCATGAGGTCGACTGAGCTCCCTCATAAGTATGCCATGCTTTGGGGCTGCATATCAAGATTTCTCACATTGATTTGTCAAAGCAATGCCCTGTCCCCTGCCTTTTTGCTGCGCTGCTGTCATGACAATTTGGTTTGCAAATGCCAAGACACCACACCCCCACCCCCACCCCACCCCCCACTCATGCACACATCAGCCTTAATCTTTGGTGGTCGATTTTTCCTGTTGCTGCCAGAGGAGACTGGCAATTGTCGGAAAATATCTTTTCCTCTCCGATTATGCTGTGCACTCCTCTTTTTGACATGTGCCGCTCACATGTACTAGCATGGAAAATGCTTTTGTCTTAAGCTCTTGCAGTTACGCTTTCAGATTTAGTCCAATTTGTGCTGGTTAAGCACCGAGAGCCCTGCCAGAATTTAAGCTGCAAAGTGCTCTTTTCTGGCATTAGCTTTACCGTTTTCCAAGTTTTCCCAATGAAATGCACAACAATTTATTCCAGCAGCAGCAGCAGTCCAGCGACAAATTGAAATGCAAAACCATGTACTCAGTTGGTCAGTTAAAAGGCAGGAATGAGGAATGAGCAGCAATGTATCTGCTCCATTGTGCAGCCCAGTTTATCACGATAATGAAGTCATATCCGTTGCTGCCCCTGGCTGCTCTCAATGGTGTCTACATAACTCATTGTCCTCCTCCTGAGCACCCCACACCCCACATCCTGCCCAGTCATAATTTGCCCGCTGACTGCTGTTATACTTCAACGCCTAACCCTTTTTGTGCCGCCTTGTGCCGCGTCTTTGGCTTTGGCCTTTGTGCACAGGAAGGAAACAAATGTCTGGCAGACGACGACCTTCTCGTGCCCCGAATGACTTTCAATACATCAGCGTTTTATGGAAATGGTGACAACTTCCCCCGTTCACCTGGCGACTTAAGAGGTCTCGCAATCCGCAATCCGGCGACAATGGCCAGGAGTCGCCGGCCGAGGAAGGGGGCGGCAGGGTTGACGAGGGTTCCTTTAGGATTGGTGGTTGATTCAGGCAAAAGAGTTTAAAACAGGCTAAAATCTACAGGATTAAAATTGAACCCAGCGACTGAAAAATATTATATATTTGAGGCTTAGGCATTGGGTATTGTACAAAGACGTCAAGAAACGAATGTAACGAAAGTGAAAGAGGGGAGGATGAAAGTGATGAGGAGGGAGACAGGGCGAACGCAGCATAAAGCACAGGATGGGGAGGAGCGAGAGGAGCGTCCCGCGAAAATGTTTCGTTTTTCCGCGAGCGCGCTGCCATGGTGCGTATATACAAGGTGTCGTGAGGACGTAATATGTTACCTGTCTCTCAATGGTAGAATGAGGAGCAGATAGACTGGCACAAATAACGTCCTCAAAAGAGAGCCGCTGTGTGAGACCACCTTACATATAGTTCACCATGCGCTCGCATAAAGTTGAGAGAGTAAAATCTAAAAATAGAATGAGCTTGCTCGTGGAGAATACGATTTTAACTGATATCATTTCGGACACCAGTTAAACAAAAAGTGGTGCGAGAATGTGAAACAATTAAAAATAAAATATCTGTTAGAGGGCCAGTTAAAACATCAACACAACGTGTACGTGAATTCAGAGAGCGAAAAAGGCTTTAAAAAACAGCTAGCCAAAGTTAAATATCTCATCGTCCATCATTACAAAAACTAAACCAAAAACTCCAGCAAAGTATAGTCGTACTAACAGAGCTCGAATAAGACAAAAATATGAAGAAAATCCTCAACCTTCGTCTTCGACTTCCAATTGAAAAAATAAAACTTCAACAGAACGTTTGTAGTTTAGACAAGAAAAAATTATTGACAAACCTTCAAAAACATTATTGAAGATTTCAAACATCATCAAATATTATTAATCTAATAATAATAATAATATAACAACAATAACAATAATGGTGACAATAATAACAATAATAACAGTAATGGTGATAATAATAACAATAACAACAATAATGGTATAATAATAACAATAATATTAAAAATAATAATATTAACAATAACAATATCGAAGATAAAATCAGATTGTCAATAATAAAATAACACGAGACGTATTAAAGATGATGATTTACGTGTAGAAGATATAATTAGTTTCTTGCATCAACAATTACTTCCATACAGCCACGAGGTGCTGCTATTTTGTAATAAATAATAAAATACCACTTGTTTGGGTGGTGACCTAACACTAATTTCAGTTGATAATTCCAAACCATTAATTAACTTCTAAAAAAACTACCTACAGCTGAATAATAATTCCAAACACACCAACTACAAATTCAGGAACGACCAAGATGCTATTTTACAAGATATTTACATAATGTTAAAACACTAACTTATATTGCATATTTTACGTATCATAATGCTTTAGTCACAACAAAACCTATAGAAATTGCGTCGAACAATGTAAATATTGAAAAATAAATTAATAAAAACTAAATTTGTGATTTTATTTTTCCCTTCCTTTAAGTCTCGGAAATCTAAAGTTTAGGTTTGTATAAATATAGACAAGACTGATAAATAAGTCAAAGAAGTTTCACTTCGACATGTGTACTTTACGCACCACTTTTTCCTCTAATAAGTACATACATATATGTTATTTTTCTAGGTGGTAAAGAAATTGTATTACCAAAATGTCGGCTCGAAAATAGATTTAGTTTAAATTTTACATCCTTTTTTGTACAATATGTATTTAAGTTTCAAAAGAAAATATAGTTTTTTGTGTGAACAAACAGTTTAAATGATAATATCGTTATAAAAAAATAGAATGGCCTTTGTACTTCTCACTACAAACTGGTTACTTTAAGTAAAAATTAATTTTTAAACAAAAATATATTTTTGCTTAAGACAAATGGCTTTATAACCTCTTATTAAAATAAATTAATGGGTTAGCTTTGTCTGTACAAAAACGGTTTGAGCACACGTAGCAAAAAAACAACAACCACCACGGAGCAAAAATGTGCGACAAAGCAAAACAAAAGCCAATTATTTTTTGTTGCAAATCTGGGACCAGGCATAGCCGCAGAGTCGTAGCATTGTTTTTGTTTCTCACCGATCGCGAACCCACCGAGCCTCGCTGGCGCCTCCAAAAATAAACGGTTTGAGCAAGTGACAAATGAGCCAGGGCGCCCATCTGTCTGTACATTTAATCTGATCTTCAAACGATATTCTTAGCATTTTTTGCTGTATGCCCCAAAGTATGCTAAGTAACGATGGTTTGGCACAGTCAAATTTGAGCTCATGCTTCATTTGTCAACTGCGGTGGAGCAGCAGCTAATGGATGGAGCCGCCCGATCTGGACGTTGACTAAACACTCTGCCCGCTGTCCACAGAGTGTGTGTGTCTGCGGCTTGGTCCGAAAAACGGCCAGCTGTTGCACTCTTTTTTTTTTTTGGGCCAGCACTGAAACAAAGAAAAAGCGGCGGTCGAAGCAAATTCAAATCCCTTTGGTAATTGAGTCACGTAAATCAGTTGCAGCGGCCGGCAGTCAACAAAACCCGAAATCGCATTACAAGAGAAAGTGAAAGGGGCGGTGGGGGTGGGTGGGGCATGCACGCCAAAAGCGCACGTGACACGTGGCCCACAAATACACATACGCAGGCAAAAGAAGGGCTCACAAACCGCTGACAACCGCAGTGACAGCCAGCCACCACCCCCTGAGCCACCCACCGTCCTTCAACCCACCAACCACCTCCCCTTTGCACCACCACCAGTGGTCTAAGCCCGCGCAAAACTTTGTTATGCAAAGCGTTGACAGCTCAACGACGATGACAACAACGTACCGCAAAAGCAAAAGCAGAAACGTTGAAAAAAAAAGAAAATAATTGAAAAAGAGATTTTCATATAATTGGTAGTACAGCCCCAGTACACCGCCCCTCCACCCCCCTCTTGGCAGTTGCACGTTCCTGGCGGTTACTTGCGTCAAAAGTTTACTTTGAGTTATGTTTAGCGGAAATTAAATTTATTTATGTCAGCGGCGGGACGACGGACGAAAGCTCCTCTGAATGACGCTCGCTAATCAGCTTAATTGCGCTCAGTTTGACGATTTGACAGGGCGGCCAGAGCCAGAGTCCTGCGAAACGAATCCTGCCTCCCAAGAGGAGGCTTCCATGGCAATGGCCAGGAATAAACTTTGCTTACTGCTGAAAATTGTTTCGCTGATTTGCAGGCAAAGCGAAAAGGAGCAGCGAAAATATACTTTAAGCTAGGTTTTAGTTACCGATTAAATTAATTATTAACTATGTCTGGGAATGTTATTATCTTTCGACAAAAAAAGTAACAAAAAATGAAAGGAAGATATTATGATCTTGGGACACCAAAAAAATTTTCAACGCACTATATACATAATTCGAAAATGACCAGACCAAAATGTTTAGATATTTGGGTAGATATTTTCAATACAAAAAAGAGGGCCACTTTTCTCAGATGAAAGTCACCACAAGTTTTTTGTAAGCTTTTAAAAAATCCCTCTTATACAAGGTGTAAAATTCTAGCTTTTAAGATCTCATAACACAGACAACAGAGAACTACAGTTTTTCTTTAAGCTTCGATTAATAACAAAAAGAATATAGGAAAATAGGAGAAAAAATATTGTTTAGCAGATATAAAAAATTTATTTTGTTCCTAAAAAAGGAATATTTAAACAAAATTTTATAATTTGGATCTCAGGGATATGTTGGACGAAGTAGTTCAGTCAAAATAAAATCTTGATGGTTAATGTTTTTACACTATTAATAAAAATTTAAGTGTGTTGATGCAAATAAACAAATTAAAAAATGAAAAGCTAAAAATAAGCTTGCAGTAACTTGATAAAGTGCAAGGCAGTCACTCATCAACGTCCATTTACTTTTTTGTTCTGTTAGGAATTACTAATTAAGAAAATATTAAATTTCATTTGTTACAGGATTGGAGGGAAAACTTTCAACCCCAGGATTATGACTGGCCAGCCGACTGGCTTTCACTTGTTGTTCCCACTGCCATTGTTATCCCCGGTGTTATACCGTTGGGCGAAGTGGGTACTATAATAACAGCTGTCAGCCGGCATGTCCTGGCCTTTGCTTAAGCCCTGCTGCCAACCCATCCCAACCCATCCCATCCCGCAATTATTTCGCCATAAGAAAATGTCAGTAAAGTTTTCCCCGCTGTCTCCCGCTTTCCCGATTTCCCCGAGCAGCTGCGTCCAGGCCGCAGCCACAGAGCCGCAAAAGTGCTGCTTAGATGGAGCGGAGGAAAAGTTTGTGCGTGTGAAATTCTGCGGCCGCCAAGACCAACCAAGGGCCATCCAAATGGATGGACCAAGAGGACGGACTGCAGCCCGGACACTTTTGAGCCAAGTTCGCGGAGCACGGAGCACGGAGGAGGACGGAGGCGTGGGAAAGTAAAATTAAACTTATATTGTAGCCGGGATAAAACTTCAGCGGCGAAAGAGCGCGCGCGAACATTAAAACCAATGACAGCCGACCAACTGCAGCTGGGATCCAAAAGGAAAGAGCCGGGAAGAGCTGATGGGCCGGGGCGGAAAAACTTCCAACTTCCACTTGGGCATCCTAAATGTCAGCAAGCTCTCCGAGTTTTACACACTCGTCGACATTGAGCATAGTCTTTTATTACCCCGCGTTCGCAGGATTCGCATCCTGACCGACAGCTGCTTAAACTTCAGCTGTTTCTCCTTTTTAGCCCGGGTGTAATTCGCCCGAAATAAGATTTCTGTAGCGGTCGCAATTGCAGGCTAATTAAAAATTTGTCATCCTAATTAAACGCAAGCCGTCGCGTCGGAGGACTCCGTCACGACCCCGGAACTTGGGGCTGAATCAGCGGCAACTTTGGCGTAATTATATACCCAACTAATGCCGGACACATTCTTTTGTGGTCAGTCGGTCGGCGTACCTGAGTCTTCAGCTGCCGCTGGCTATAACTCATCTGGTAATTTAAGTTGCATTTGCATTTTGTCACATTTTTTTCCACCTGCACTGGCTGCATTTTGGCTCCGTTGTTGGCTAAGCTTTGGGCCAAAAAGTGCTGACTAAGCCGCAAGCTAGGAGGAGTTGTGTGGGCCAGGAGATAAGGGAAAACGTTGAGCATGTAGGTAGCCCAACGACAGAATTTTAATGAGATATCGTCGGAGACGAGCGACAGGCGACAGCAGGAGATGGATTACGAGGAGGAGCAGAGGAGATGGAGCCTCAGCATCTGGATCCCGTTTCAGCCAACATAGATCTTTTCATTCTTTTAACTTGATATCAGGAATTTTATTGTCATTTAAGATTAGCCAAGAAACAAAATACTTTTAACTTTAAAATTCAACTTAGGTATTTTATGCTTATAAATAATTATTTTTAGGTTTAAAGAAGTCACTAACTCCACTTAGTATTTTCTTTTTTTTCCCTTTTTTTCCACGCTAAAAAAGTTTTTATTTTAATAAAAGTCATCTTCAATAAGGTTCTACAAGATCGTGTTTTTAAAAATAAACACAAAACTTTAAACTTGCTGTCAATTCGGTTTGTAAGATTATTTAAAAATATTAAAAAAATAAAGCAATAATAATTTCCCAACTTGTATAAAATTAGCTTTCTACAAAAGGCAAGAGCATCCCCACTTCTTGTAGCACATAACCAGGTGATGTTTTTGCCAACTTTTCTACCCTGCCCATTTAGTAGCAGCAATTTCGCTTGTTAATGAAATTTGCATTCTGCTACGTGCGACACACCATAAAAAAGGAGCAAACTTTCCGGCTTGCTTTTCGGTGATGTGCTATAAATTAGAAAATCAAGCATTTTATGCTAATGCCGCCGCCCACACTTAACTGGCTCAGACGACAACCACCCACCGAAACAACAACTTCAGTTTGACAAGTTTTTGCCACTTTGCATTTTCCCCCATTTTCGAATTTCACCAATTTTCCGTGCTCCCCCCAATTTTTGTGCAACTTCAGCTGGGGGGCAATGTTCGCCAACTATTGAAGCAAATGAAATTACTCATACGCTACGTATTCAATTTTGATAAAAACTGCCAAAACGATTCGGTAACGCATTGTACGAGCCAAGAAAAATCGCTGCAAAGGCAGGACGGAAGATGGAGAAAACTAAGCTGATTACCGAGGAAGAAAATCAAATGAAAACTCGTCGAAATAAATTTCATTGCTGTCTCAAGTGTGTTTGTGTGTGTGTGTGTGGGGGGAAAGGGAAACCGAAGAGGAAAATAAGAGATTCCGCCGACGGTGACGGAGATAAGCGAAGGGTGGTGCTGGTGCAAATCCGCATTGATTTCTTTATTGCACTTTTATTTGATTGTGCTCGCATGAAATTACGCATACGCCATGTTGAGACAAGGCAAACTCTCATCAGTGTTATCGGCGGGCGGCATCCTCTACCCTCTAGGAATCGGTTGGTTGCCAACGGCAACAACAATCAGGCAACACTTACCAGCGACAGATAGAGACATGGCCGTAAAGATGTGGGCATAGAGAGGTTTCTAACGGAGTACACTCAAAACAAAAATAGTTTCTTTTGATAAGAACTACTCTTTACAAACTCTGGCTGAGTTTTTGAATATTTTCAAGAAATATAAGTCCTTCTGCAACTAACGAAAAAACTTTATTCTTGATTTTTAAGGCAAAAATAACCTTTAAATGAAGAATCAAATTCCAAACAGATAAAACTTATAATAACTTTGCATAATAAAAGCTCAAAAATTAAATGCTTTGTCCTCAGTGTAAGGACTAAATGTCTAAAACGTAAATGTGTCACGTAAATGGAGCGTAAATTTCAATAAAAATCATTTCAATTCCGTTGAAGCCCGAAAAGTGCCGTAACTGTTTCCCCCCACTCTTGTCTCCTTTAAGTTTCCTTTCCTTTTATAGAACCATAAAGCCCTCCCCTTCCACTATCAATTACCACGTACCCGGGTAAAGTGGCTTAAAGGGGGAAACCGGGGTAAAAAACTGTTAGCATTATGTCCTTCCGCTTAGGGGAAATTGAATTTTTTCGCTACTGGTTTTTATGCGCCACTCACCTGGCCTTGCGATGCAGCATCTCAGCCAGCGTGGGATTGTCCCTGGCCACATCCGGGGCATTGTCCACGATGACGTGCGAGTACTCGTCGCTGACGAGGTGCTTCTGCAGATCCACATAGCGATCGTGCGGGATGGGTTTCCTGGTGGATATGGTGCCCGCTGTTCCGGGTCCTGCTGCTCCTCCCGAGGCTCCGGCAGCCGCATCCTGGCCACTGGTCGCTCCACCGCTCTGACTCGCCGCCGCCTGCGTGGAGGCCTCCTTGGAGCCCGAGGAGTTGCTGGAATAAAAGGAAAAGTAAACGGAGAGTGAGTGTGTTGTTAAAGCAGCTGCATAAAAGTGAGTTTACGAAAGGAAAAAAAAAGAACATAATTAGCGGAGACCCGAGAGCCGGGCACACTTGACAATGGCCTGGGTGGCTCTCGTTGCTAATTGCAACTGCCAAGTGGCCCACTGGCTTTTAGTGGCAGCCATCGAAAGCAACCAAGCTAAGTGCCCCTGGCCAAGACTCCCCAAGACACGCACTTGCAGGTAAACTGAAACTTTGTCAGACCCAGTTTAAGTTGCATTTATCTAAGACTAGCACACCCACCCACAGCCCCACCCACAGCCCCAGACACACATGGGACTCTTCACTTGACTGCAATAAACTGAAATTGCAGGCACTTCAATGGCCCCCACCACATCCCATATAAGGTTGCACAGTGGCAGAAAATTGGGGATTTCTTATTTAAAATTAGTTTAATCTTAAAATCCACGTTTTTTTTTGATTTTTTGATCTCAAAATATGTCAATAAATATTACTGTAAAGAGTATTTTCAATACCAAATTTAAGCATACAAATTAACTTATATTTGCCTTTCTAGCTTTCTTGATTTGACTTAATATTTTATAATATAAAAACATTGATTTTGATTGATTGATTGATTGATACGTTGGCCCTATAAATGTGTCTGAAAGTATGCTTCTATTTTAAATTTATACATAACTAAAACAAAAAAAACTTAAGTTTTTCGCAGTATACTTTTAGATACCTTTTAAAAGGATTTCAAATCTCCAAAAATAAACAGATTAAAAGAGTTTTATAATAGACATTGAGATAATAAAGTCGCACTTTTTTTTTTGTATTGTGGAAGTAAAACAGAAGCTTTGATTAGGTTTTGTGAAGCTAAAGAACTTGTGAATATCATAAAGTTAACGTTTAATGTTTCCCTATAAAGAACAAAAGGACATCGTTTTGTGAAATTTTATTAAAAGCTTATGAAAAAGCTTTTAAATTCCGTGTTACCAATATCTTTTTTAGCCAAAACAACCCACTGTTGATGTGCTGGTAATCATCAGCCGTTTAGACAGCGCCTGCTTCAGACAAAAAGAGTGCTTGAAAAAAGGAATTAAAGTTTATGAATTTGTTGCATCCATTTTGCTAGCCTTGACTCTTGACTCTCGACGGCGCTTGAGATGCGAAATGCTTGAGATATAAGAGCGCCTGTTTAACCTCCCCTCGTTAGCATATGTGCCGAGAAGCCAAGAATTATGTGGCAGTTGTGTGACCATTAAGTCGAATGACAGCACCTCCTGCCAACGCAAGGAGCTCCTCACTAGTGTGTATGCAGCCTGCAAGGAGCTCACATCATTAGGCCAGGATCTCAAAATTTGAGTTTTTGCACAAATTGTCGTTTTGAAAATCTTTTAATTGCGCTCCCCAACTTTTTGGGGCGAAAGTCTCCTGTCTTATCCGTCACTCAGACAACAGACAGGTGTGCACATGTGCCAGGAGAATGCAAAACTTTTTCAATTAACAGTTGCCAGTTGCCAGTTGCCAAGAACGTCTGAGCCGAGTCAGCAGATAGGCCAACACAGACAAGAATGGCAAAAATGGCAAGCGAGCTGAGCTGCGGAGCTGCGAAGCTGTCAACATTTCCCCCGGGCGGGCTAAGACAATATCTGGCGACAAAGCCGCTTTCACCTGGCTTTCACCCGAGGGCTTATTAAGTATTTTCCGGCGTAACGAGCCTGGGCGGATTTCGCGCGTTTTATTGGCAGACGCATGATGCCACTTTATGTGCTAATAAGTATTTAAATCCCCCCTTTGTGTAGCCACTTGCATGAGGAACGAACGCTTATTTATGGCCCTCGTTCAAAATTGATTCCCCCACAAACAGTGGATCCATGTCCTTTGATATCCTGTCCCCCTGTCTGCTGCATGCAGCACTTAATTACTGTACACCGTGGCGAAACTTTGCTCATTAAAGTGTCACGTGGAGCGCGTAACGCTGCCCACATAAGCTGCCCATGTGCTGCGGTTAATTAACCAGTCAACTGCAACTGTAATGGCAATAGACGGGCTTGACAACTACAACGGCCGCCACAGGATCATAGGTGAAAGTTTATGCACGTCGATAGCGATGACAGTGGCTGAGTTAATGGGACGCATGCAAGGGTGTCCTAATTGGATTTCTGTTCTGTTGCAGGCGGAATTTGTGGTTAATCAAATCAATTTAAATCTACAAGCTTCCTAAAAAAGGTGAAACTTAATTGTATGTGGAAAAGTGTCTTTAATAATTTAAATTTCTCTATAATTTAGTAATTACAAAAGTGTTGTGCATACGCGATTTTAAATTCCATTCCTCAAAGTATGTAATGAAAAGAGTAATATCGTTTTTTTTTGTTTATTTAAAAGACTTCCTAGTATATAATATTCTGTAGCATATTTTACGACACCTTTATATTCATTAGTAATTTCTTAGAAATTTTTAATTAATTTCAACTACTTAAATAATTTGTTAAAATAAAAGGGTGGCCCAAGATCTATATCAGCTGCGTCCCCTTAATAAGAAACTCTCGCGAAATAAACAATATAAAAATAAAGATTGATAACAACCCGAAAAAATGAGAATCATTACTGAAAATGAATTTTCCCTCAGCTTTTCTGACGGCGAACACCATTTGCAGCATTGCCAAGTTGCTGTTGCCACAGTTTTCAGTTTAATGAAATAATTAAAAAATTATAAGGCAAGCCGGCGAGAAGAGTAGACGGGACGTAATCAGTGCAGGGTTTGGGGGTGTCTAAAGACGGAGACGGGCAACATTTGATGCTTAAATAGAATTTATTACGCTTCACAGCCGCGTTGCACGACTCAGTGCATGGAGGCATCATAATTTTGCATTTACCATGGCGCATAAGTAGATAGCAGGGAGTTATGGAAGATGGGGGGGGAAACTGTTTCAGGTGCCCAGGAAGAGGTATTCCACAGACGCAGCAAATGCGGGGGAGCGCGGCTTCCGAAGGCATTCATTTTACGGGCTGGTGGCAGGCGGCAGGCGGCTTATGAATTAATTAAATATTTGCTGGCTAAACATTGGCGTTTTATGTTCCCGGAATGTAGCGGAACCGAACCAGCCCAAGATGTTTGCTGCACCTGGGAGAGAGCGGTCCTGGGTTCTGGGTCCTGGGCAGGATGGTCTTAACAGTTTCCCTTGCGCCTTGCTGCGTCATTTTGATGTTTTATTACTCGACTTCCGCCAGCCGCAGCAAAATGGCGGACGACACACCACCCACCACCCACAACCCACCCACCTACCACTTACCACACGCAACGCAAAAAGTGGCGAACAAAAAATCAAGTGTTCAAAGGTAAAGGTAAAAGTAAGGCGACTCGGTCCGTTCGTTTGTACATATTCTATGGCATGGCATTAACATGGCTCCCGTTCTTGTTCCTGTTCCTGTTCCTGCTTCAGCTTTTCCAGCTCCTTCTTGTGTTGTTGTAGTTACCAAGAAGTTCGTCCTGGCCTGGCCTGGCCTGGGGTTTATGTTTTGTAGCAAATTACGTTTTAATGCGCGGGGCCAACCAAGTTTTATTGCAACTTTTGTTGCATTTCTGCTAAATTGAATTATGTACCCTGCCGTGTTCAGTCGCCTGGGGTCCTCTGGGTGTTTGCCGGAGTCAATGGCCCGACCCCGTTTGCGATTCCTGCATAATTCTTAATCCCCCGGAATGGCCAGCCCTACGGTCGCTATGGTCAGGGAGTTGAGAATACTAAATTTGAACACGCTGCCGCTTTCTCCTTGCGGGGCTCAGAAACGAACTGAGGAAAAAGGTTTTGAAATACCAGCATTTTGTTTTATGGTTTTTCTGAACACGGTTTCTTTTAAGTGTTTACAGTGTCCAGTATAATTTTCGGTTATGTTTAAGATTTTATTAGAAATTTGTATTGCAGCAATAAAATAGTTTGTAAAAGAAAATCAAATTAAATGCAAAGAAAAAAACCTGTACCTGCTACTTGTAAGCTCAAAATAAAGTTTATTTTGGTACTTTAAAAATCAATACTGTACGAAGTAATAAAATAAAATAAATAAATAAAGGGAGTTTTAAATTGTGCTCAGAAAAATTCTATTCTTATTTAAGGCCTAAACTAAACTCCTTCCGGTATTCTAGCTGGTAATAGTCTACAATCCGTTAACATTATCCCACGAAGCTCATTACCTATGCTGATTTAATACTATAATTTCTTGGGCTCATCATTGAGTTAATGAGGTTCAGTGTTCATTACAATGCTAACATTTCACTTCCCGTCCAAAGCCCCCCGTTCCCAACTCAATCCAACCTGGGAGGTATCCACTGATTTATGACTGGACTGGCGCAATAGATGGGTCAGATTTCCCGGAATGTTAACTCACCTCTTTTGCAGGAATTTGCGCTTGAACTCGTGCAGCATTCCGCCTCCGCCGCCACCGCCAGTGGCATCATAGTCGTTGCCCAGACGGATCTTCTGGTGCTGCTGCTGCAGCAGGTGGCGGTTGGCCACCCCAAAGTCCATCTGCACGTCCACGATGAGCAGGAGGGTGAGCAGGACGAGGGTGGCGCCCAGACTGATGACCAGCCGCTCCTTCAGTTTCATAGTGCGCAGGACGGCCATGATGGGATTGGGATTGGAGCTTAAGCTACCGGCAATTGGTGTGTGATTGCTGAGTGTTGCTGCTGATGCAACAGCCTCTTGGTTTTTCCTATTGCTGGACCCAAAGCTACGCAGCCTGGTCAGCCAGCCGAGATTTCGCCCACTGTTATCGGTGGATGTGGTGGTGCTGTTGGTGCTTTTAGTAGGAACCTCTGTGGTTGGCGGGGTGGTGCGAGTGGTGCGCACTATGCGCCGCCTGATCACAACGCGACGTCGTGGGGCTGATTCCTCTTCCTCCGGCTCCGAGTCTGGATATAGCACTCGATCCGGGGGCAGCTCCGCCTGCTCCGCTAGTGCTGAAGCCTCAGCTTCGACTGAAGCGGTCCCCTCGAGGTTCCCCCAATGCGAATTGGCTACGCCTATTTGTTCAGCTGATAAAAGGGCAGCGTAGGGGCTATCGTAACCGTCGATATCAGTGCTTATTTGCTGCTGCTGCAGTTGCAATTGCAATTGCTGGCGGTATCGGAACCGCTGCAGCCGCTCTGCCAGCGGCGTCGACTGAGTTGCCGCTGCCGCTGCCGCCGCCGGTCGATAGCTGCAAAAAAATGTGGAAAATTTCATTAAAAAATCCAGTGAAAATTAAAGGGTGAAGGTTAGTGCAGTGTGGAATTCTCGTGATAGGCAATCAAAATTCATTTATGTTTTTTAACTGAAATGGAAGCTTGTTAGAATTTTCGGAATGGTATTTCGTTAAAAAAAAACTTTTACAATCCACAGCTAAAAAACCATTTTATAAAACGTATTTACAAAATATTTTTTAAAAATAATTTAAGGTACGAGTGTTCTTGAGATAAATAAAAACTTTAATTCTTCAGATTATTTTAATTGTCAAAGAATTAAAAATGTTGCACTGTTTATTAAATATTTTATCAAATAAAACCAACTAAACTAAACTTAAGCCAACAGCAAAATAAATTTTAATTGTCAACAAATACATAATTGGGTTATTTTTATGGTCTGATTTTGTTCAAGAATTTTAAAATATTCTATAAAAATAGTTCTATCATTTCTGCATAGAAAAGGTCGAAAATCAAACTAAAAATAAAAAATCTGGTCACCTGATACAATTTTATTAAAAACAAAATATTCCATTTTACTGATACAGCAAATTCCAAATGATTTTAAATTAAAAATATTTATTTTTTCAAAGTTTTTTATACACATTTCTCATCATGTTCTCGTTATAAATTTGTTGTTGATAAGCTATTTGTTTTTGTTTTGCAATTGATTGCTCTTTTTCGCTCGCTCTACATTGTCCACTTGTGGACCTCCCCATAGCCATAACAAGCTTTAGAAATATGAACCTTTGGATATTTTTAACTAGAGTTCGTATTTTGTGTCTGGTTATTCATAAAGCGGCGTCGGCAGCGGCGTCACGGCATCCGCCATGTTGACTGGCACCGGAAATGCGACAGCAGCCATTTTCTTTTGTTTTTGTTTTTTTTTTCGTTCGCCGGCCACTGATATCGCTGTGTTAGCGTGTTGTTGCTATTGTCGTTTTGCTGATGCCATCTAGTTGCCCGTTGTAGTTCTATTTTATTGTCTCCGTTTTTATTGTTCATGTTTTTGCTGGCCCACGTAGCATGAAGCATATTTTTCAGGGAGCTGAGCTGAGCCCGTTCGTTGCCAGTTCCAGTCGGAATTTGAATTGTAACTACAACAGGAAGGGCTGACTGGTCGGTGCCAGGATCTGGAATTCAGTACCTGCAAAGTGGCCGGTGTCTGTTTGGACGGGTGGGCTGCAAGTTAACGAAGCTTGTTGCTGCTGCCCACATGCAGCAGGCGATAGTCAACATGAAAATTGTGGGCAAAATGTTGAATTGCCCCGGGCAACGAACACTCCGTTTTTGCATTAAATGTGACCAAAATAAACGAGTCTGCGTCAACACTCAAAAAATCAATTTGAAGACTGTCTTTTAGATAATTTTTTGAGACCATGAAATTGTTTTAGTTGTGAATTAAATTCTCTCATATTTTGTTTGTATTAAAATCACATTTAAATATAATAGTTGTACTAAAAATAAATCAAACTATTGTTTATGATTTAATTTACTTACAAAACTTGTATAAAGACATTTGTAAAATGGAGCACACTTAAATCTTTTTGTATTCCCTATTAAAAATAATTAAGTTTATTTAATTCCTTTCTACCTAAAGTACTACAAAATTTAGAGCCATCGAATCTTTTAATTATAACCAAATATACTTCTTTAATTTATGACCTCTGCTTTTTAAACAATGGTATATTTTTGGTACAGTGTAAGGACTTATGAGCTGCAAAGTGAATGCACGACCCTTTGATTGACATGCCTATCGATATGTTGCTAACGTAACTCGGCTCACAAATTAAACGTCAAATTCGTAGTCAAAAATGCTGATTACAAGTGGAGATGATAGGAATAAAATGACAGAGGCGGCAGTAGATTGGCAAACAAAGGGCGGCCAGAAAAGGGCTAAAAAGGGGAGTGAGCCAGAGTGAGCCACCATGTCAATCAAATCACATACCCTGCCAATTATCTATGTATGCAGGTCTTCCTGGCTGAAACTCCGTATCCATATCCATGACGAGATGATTTGACAGTGGGTAAAGTGGGAGGGGGGGACGTGGCCAAGGGGTTAGGGCGTCAAGGCCAGACGAAAGGGGAGTGAGCACATATATGTACAAGGAACTCGACTGAAGAGACGACTTTGCCTGGCAACAAACACAATGGCACATCACTCGCCGTCATCAACGCTGCTGGCAACATCAATGGGCAGTCAAATGCAAAGCACATACGTAATCCGTGGAAAGGGGGATTGGGCTGGGTTGGGTGGTGAAAAGTGGGGTGGAAATGTGGGCTGGAAAAGCGTCATCCACACGAGCTTTCCCTATCAGCCGGTGAGGGCGATAAGCGCTGTGCTGTTGTGGCAGTGACATGGCAAGTGCGAACGCAGTTTACAGCAATTGCTGTCGTCGCACTTTGTTGTTGCTTCATAAAACTGCTGCGTTGCATTAAATTAAACTCATGCGGTGTATTTAAACGCCGCATCGTCGAGGGTCGAGGGCCGAGGTTCGTGGGTCTGGAGTCAACTTAGTAAGAGACGGGTGGAAACAACGACGGCATCGTTTTAATGCAATTGCTGACAACACAGCAACAGCAACAGACACAGCAACAACATCGCCAGTGAGTGACAGCAATTTCCTATCCAATTTGCGCTTTGTTTTTATTAATCAGACATATACATAGCAGAAACAACATTAAAATAAAGAAAGCGAAATTTTACTTAAATGAGCTTGGGCTGGGGGCAATAAATTCAGAGACCAAAGGATAAGGAAATTTTAATGTTCACTAAAAAAATAAGAGTTTACCAAAACTTTCTGCTTAATCTAAATTACCCAAATTATTTTTTTTAATTTTCCTACGTTTATACTGATAATTTGGACAACTGAAAAAATATTTAAGAAATAAAAGCAACGTTTTAATTTATTTTATCGGGTTTATATTCTTAAAAGACATCTCCAGTGTGCACCCAAAATTACAATAAATCGTTTGATAAAACCAAAAAATCATAATTATTAAAAAGACTAAAAATTTGGCTTAGAGAACTATCACTCTTACCCTCGTAAAAATCATTCCTAATACAAATTGAAACACTTTCAGTTCAAATGGGTTATCGTAACCGCTTGTCGATGAAAGCAGGTGCAGTAAATCAAACTCCCTTTCAATCAAACCTGACAAATGCCTTGCCGCTACCTTTCTCCACCTCAATTAGCCTTTGGCGGTCAACGAACCGCATTGAGCACTCTCGTTTAGTACTTATTATATATATATAGTGTGTATATAGTATTTGTGTCGCACTTGAATCGGAGACCCAAGCTCCTTCCTCCATTTTCCCCTCCGCCCGATTCGCGCTGCATGATTGCACTTGGCCCTTGTAATTTTGTTGTTAACAAATGCAATGCGTAACCCGCTTGAAAGTCAGCTCGATTCGAATCAAATCAGCGATTGTGCAACAGCTTGAAATGACACGCTCGGTGCATTCACATCCACATCCACCCAGTTCACAGTTTTCAGTTTTCAGTTTTCAGTTCCCAGTTCCAGTTCGAGAATTCCGCTTGCCGACAAAAGACCCGACTTATTGATCGATTTGTTACCACACTGTTACTGTGCGGAGTGGCTTATCGACCCAATCCAATGCAATCCAATCGAACGGGCAATCAATCGCGATGCAATTCGATATGCAAATGATGGCCAAACTGTTGCAGCCGTGGTGTGTTTGGTTCCATAGTGTCAAGGTTAGTTTGGCTTACACATTTGGCTCATTTACATGGCTCCATCTCCATCTTCATCCATCCGCTAAACTTCTGCAAATTGCGGGTGTTTAAGGCAGCGCAGGCAGGGGAGGTGAAGAGTGAGTAAGGTGGAAATTGGGAAAATAGAAAATGGAAAAGCTAAACGCAGTTGGGTTAGTTGCCTCTCTGTTGCCTTTCTGTCTTTGCCCTCTTATTTCTTGGCCCTTTGTCAATTTACCTTTGGCTGTGCAAACTTTCGCGCTGCTCCGTCTGCTGCTGCTGCTGCTGCAAGTCCAAATCCCACTGGTCGTCGTCGTAGTCCCTGGAAAATCCTCCTCCTCCTCCGCCGTGCAGGTGATTCAATGGCAGCGATTTCTCAGCAGATTTGCCCCAGGTCATTTCATTACCAAAGTCAACAGAAATATCCTTGTGCTCCAGCTGGTCGTTGCTGTTAATAAAATTTTCCAGCTGGCTCGTTGACTTCCAGTTTTTGTTCTCCGCCGGAGAACTCCGGCTCATTGCCAATTCAAATGCACTCTGATGCCAGCCATTGTGGGTGAGTCCAGAGGGACCTGAATGCGGCTCGTTATTGTCCTGGCCATTGTATTGTCTCACTGCCGATTGATTCCCAGTCATTGGCAATTGATTTACGCCCAAGGCGTAATCATCGAAGCTATTGGAGCCATGGAGGCCATGGTCCATTCCCCGTGTCCCATCGTCATCCTGATCCTGCAGCGGGATTCTCTGGAGCGAGAAGCTGCTCTGGCTGCGGCTCCTTTGACGCGCTTCCTTTTTTTTGGCCAACTCAAATGGCGAGGGGGCAAAGAGGTTGCGGATGCTGGCATTCCTTTGCCTCAAATCCACTTGGCTGCCACCCGACTTAACCTGAATCGATGAAGAGACGCGTAATTGTAAATGACGAGCTCTTGTCCAATTTCTCGTGTTCTCATGCTCAAGCAATAGCAAACTCTCCAGGCGGGTTAGTAAGTATAATCGAACAAAGGAACGAATGGGGGGGGGCTTATAGAACAATTGTTATCTTATCTTCTAGTGCAAAAACCAACAATAATTTAAGCCATCAACTCAACTCAACGGAACTCAACTGAACCAAACTCGGGGGAGGCAGAGGACAACGTCCGGTCAACTTGGCGCCCTTTCATAATCGGATGAAAACATTTGTGGAGTGCTACTTACACTCGTCCTCGAGGCAAGTGACATTGAATGAGCCGGACTCGAGGAGGCCAACTAGGAGACTACTTTCTACTCCTTCTTCAACTTCCGAGAGGAGGATACCATCAAGTGGATGTGGAGCGCTTGCTCTGCCGATTTTTCCTCGCTTTTCCTTTGGCCAAGGAGTGACGGAGTGAGTGAGTCTCTCAAAAGCTGGATGAGTCTATTCGAGCGTGTGTGTGTGCGAAGTGCAGGAAAACCCACAGAGGGAGGGCATGAAAATTTCAGAAAACGTTAGACAGATTAGCATAAGCGGATAATTCTGGAAAAACACAGCAATGGCAACAACAGAAGCGCAGAGGCAGAAAAATCGTTACGAATCCAAAGAGAAAAAACGGACGGCATGTGTGAAACGTTTAAGTGCTGATGCTGAAAATTTTGGATGGAAAAAACGCAGGCCGAAAAGGAAAGCTCTCCTGTTTCTCTTCTTTTTTCTGAACTGAAAGGAATGCGGAAGAAAATCCGGCAATATCTTCAAGCACAAAAGTTTCATGTTTTCCAAATACCAACAGCAGTTCTACACAAATTGAAATGAGTGGAAACACAACAGCACATTTTCCTATTTTACGCTTAGCTGCAATGTCACACAACAAAACTTGTTTCAAATGAATAAATAATTTTGATTTTAATTAACTCAATTTTCAAACACATTTAATGGGAATTTAAGAAGTGAAAATATGTCTAAATTATCATAAAACTATTATTCCAGTTTTATGAAATTCAAGTGATTTGATATAATGAAAGGATTATTTGTCAGTTTAATGACTATGGAAAATAGTATGAAAACAAAATCATATAAATAAATTTTTATTTTACTTTATAAACTTTTCTAGCAAAAATTCCCATATGAAGCATACCAAGCACATCTTTATTGATGAATGCTACCAAAAATGCATTGTGGATTTTGTGCCGGGCTGTCCATAAGGGCTTTTGCTGCCCTGGGAAAACCCTTTTCCCCAGCTTCATTTACCCCATGTTTTCTCTTTTTTTCCCTGCTCCTTGGCATTGACATTTTTCAGCTGCAAGACAGGAATACTTTCCATTTTTTTTGTCCCCCTTTCAGCTTCTGTGTGTGTGGTTTTTCAGCCAAAATAATCAAAAGTGGTTGGGGAATCACACAAACACATACGCAAAGATAGCAAAAGGAGAGGATTCCTATCCGATGCAGCGTTACATCTGTTTTGTTTGTCCTGAGACGGAGAGCAAAAAAGGACGAGGAAGCCCACAAAAAATTGCATGTCAAGTGAAATTACTTGTTTGCCAAAGAGAAACGGGTTAGGAATAGGGAATGGAATGGAAAGGATGCGAAGGATACTTGGCTTGGAATGACAACTGCAGCTCACGTACACCAACGCACTCGCACTCGCACACACACACATGTTGGCTACAACAATGCTCCTGTGTGTCCTGGCTGAGACTTTGATATATACGCAGACGACACTTCGATCTGCCGGAATATGCGGCTAAGCACGATAAATTGAGATGAATGCCTGGCATGCAGCTAAGTCTCTACAGCTGTCCATATATCTAGATATCTATCTATCTGTCTATCTATTCGACTGTCTGTATATCCCTCCGGCAGCTCAATGCGAGTCATCTTATGCTCTCCGCACTTGACACATTCCGGGGAAAGTGCATTTGCCTGTTGGCTGTCTATCTTTCTCTCGCTCCGAGTCAAACGATTTTTTCTTTACCCTTTGTTTTTGGAGAACAGGGGTATGATAGACTATTTGTAATAAATTTTTGGTATTATTTTATTATTTTAGGAGTTTAGGATGATTAATGTGTTTCTTTAGGAAGAATATAAGAGTTAAAGCTTTAACAGTTTTTATAAAAATCATTTGACTTGTCACTCCAAATACTAAAATTTCAAAGAAAGTGAGCCTCTTAAAAAATTTGTTTTATAGCTACGTACAAAAGACAAAAAATATTAAAGTCTATTGTAATAAAGACGTTGTATTGCCAGGAAATAAACCTTTAACGGGGAAACTATTTGATTAAATAGTTAAATAATGATGTGGCTAAAACCTAGGTTCAATACTTTCTCACTTAAGATTCCCTGTGTTTCTGCAAAACCAAGCAAAGGCAATTACTACTGAGTATTATTTGGCTTATTCGTTTTTAATTTTGGCTCTGCCGTCTAGACGCATCGTCCACATTCGAGGGTGGCGGCTATAAATTTTCAAAAATGTATTCCACACTACATATGGCCCATAAAAATCCACTCGCGTTCATTTTAACTCTTATTTCCATTCCCAATCCCGGCGAGAACTCGTCTTCGGCTCTTGGCTCTTGGCTGTGGAGCCATTAAAATGCGACACGCATTGCATTGCATAATTTAAGGCGCGCGGGAGTGAGCCGGAAAGTTACCATAAAATATTCATTTAAAATGCAGCACGCAACACTTTTCCATGACGCATTGCTGGTTGCATTTCCCACCACCCAACAGCCACCACCCACCACGCATTTAATTGCGGGCGCTGCAAATGCAAATGTCAGACATTTGCATGCCGATGACAGGGCTCCACTGGACGTCTGGATGTCCAAAGTCCAGGAGGAGCAAGCAAATCCTAATCCCACGCTGCAAAGTGACAAAGTGGCAAAATGACAAAATGACAAAATTACAAACTGACAGACTGACAGTCTTGACACGTGCATTTGTGTATAGAGGGCGTAACAATTCGAACTGGCAAACAATGAACTAATAACGAAAACTTACCCAATTCAAACAGCCCGCCGGAGTCCTTGAACATCCATCAACTGTAAAATAAGGACGAGATTTGATGATTAGAATTTGTAAATGATAAACGAGCGCTTATAGTACTACAACATCAAATGAGAGATGGAAATCAAATCACTTTGCATAATCAACACAATCAATGCTGGGAGCAGTAAATGAAATGTTAATCGAGGACTTGTAAGTCAGTTTGGGGCTGAATTAGATTGAAAGACAACAAACAGTGAGCAGTCGAGCGGGTTTCAATTAAATTGCATTCCCAAAGACGTGAAATCGAGAGTCCTTTTGGATCATTGAACGTCGCTTGGCCTAGCTTTTGATTGTATCATCTGCCGCCATGACGTGGCAGGACCAAAGCCCAAAAGGCCCCAGATAATGCACAATGGGTGTAGGCGAAACAAAAGCATTCGGTTTCAGAGATGAAATCGATACGATGACGATGCAGCTGACGGCATCAATAATAAGCCGCACAATAACACACATCGCCTTTTAAGGGGAAAAGCAAGCAAGACATCCCTAGCACACATCGATTGCAGTTCGATCCATTAAAATTATACGCAATTATCCAATTCATTCAACTGTTGCATCGTCGTTGTCATGATTGCCTCGGCTATAGCCCCAGCATTACTTGTAGTTTTTTTTTTCTACACTTGTAAAATAAACTTAATTTAAATTAAATTTGTATTTTCAAAAAAATTGTTTCATTAACAATGCACTGCTCTGTATTTAAAAACTTTTTTGTTTTAAAAATAAATTTAAAATGAGAAAATAGAAAAGCAAATTTTAAATCCTAAAAATACATCTTCTTAATCTTTTGTTAAACAACTTTTCGATTTGAGCTTAGTTCTATGTTCTTTTTAACAACAAATTTTTTTTGTAGTTCAAACAAATAAACTTAAAATCTAGGTAATGTAAATATGAAAGTATCAACACTTTTAAGTGGCTGTTTTTTTCTGGGTGCATACAAAAAATTAAATAAAAAAATTATGGCTCGGAGGGCTGGGCTATCAAGCTAGCCATTTAGTTGGCCAGGCCGAAACTCACGTTTTACCGAGATTATGAGGCCCAGGCCGCAGTCTCTTGAGTAGCCCACGTTTTTGCAATGGAAACTTTAGCAAAGGCAGTAGGAAAAGCCAGAAAAACAACAACCGAAAAGGGAAATTTTCACGGTGCTCACGTAATTGAATTGCAGTCGGCTAAATTGGCATTTATTATAATAAAAGCAAATATGCAATTTCGCTTTTCACTGGCTGCAAAATAAATAAACGCAACCCAGGGAGATTTCAAAGGCTATTCGCAAGAATAAGTGAGACGAATAGGAAACTTATTAAATAATAGAGGACTCCTTGAGGAGCCACTGAGCCGTTCAAAGAAACACTCGAGTTCTCTCAAGTCTTTAATGCCATAAACTACTATAAATTGCAACTCGGTTTAACCTTTGTGTGAGCGGAAGATTTTTTATACGTTGTTGAGCGGAAGACACAATTTTGTGCATCGTGCTTGAACCGCGTATATCTTAAAAACCTTTATTCAGAAAAGTTTGAAATTTTTACTGAATATAATGTTATTAAACAAAATCATTAAATTAAAAATTTAAATTTTTAAATTAAGCCTACACTAAAAAAATTTTTAAGTTTTACCTTGAAAAAAAAATTGCAGGTGAGATTAATTACGTAAAACTCGCAAACAGATCATACAATTGAAAAACGTGGTATACTACGTTATAGGACTTTTAATAAGCTTTCCAAAAATGTCAAATGTGTCATACCTTTCTTTAGAAGAAGTCACTATAAAAGTAGTTCAAAGGTCTAAAAACGTGCAAAAAATGTTTGCAGGTAGTTTGTTTTACCATCAACCCTTTTTTGGGTCATTCCAAAAGGAGCCGTCGGCAGCTGCACCTGGCGGTCATAAATGATTTGGGTGATTTGTGACCGTTACTTTTATTAGCAAGAGTACCTAAAACCACAAATACCACTTTTTGGACATTTATAGTAATAATTATGGGATTAAAACAATTTATTTTTATAAGAATAACAATTTTGAAATAAAAAATAATACTAGTTTTCTAGTATATTTCTGGTATTATTAATCAAATTAGTATCAAATAAATGTAATTTTTCAACAATATTGGTTGTTTTCTTATAGTTTTACCAAAGAAGGGTATAACACATTTGACCATTTTGGAAAGCTTATTGAAAGCCCTATAACGTAGTATAACACGTTTTTCAATTGTATGATCTGTTTGCGAGTTTTACGTAATTAATCTCACCTGCAATTTTTTTTTCAAGGTAAAACTTAAAAATTTTTTTTAGTGTAGGCTTAATTTAAAAATTTAAATTTTTAATTTAATGATTTTGAGTTAATACATATTCAGTAAAAATTTCAAGTTATTCTGAATAAAGGTTATTAAGATATGCGCGGTTTTAACACGATGCACAAAATTGTGTCTTCCGCTCAACAACGTAGTTAAAAAAAGTTTTCCCTAATAAAATCCAACATTATTAACAGATTTATCTAAAAATCGGCAAACTTGTTTAAAATCGTTGAAGACGAGCTGTCAGAAAATTTCAGATCGATAGCTTTTACACAACCCGAGATATTTACAAGCAAAATCGAAATGGAACAAAAATGTTCCTTCCGCTCACACAAGGGTTAAGCACATCTCTGGCTGACCCATTTTGCTATATTTTATTTATATTTATTCGTTTTATCCAGCCAAACTTGCCCACAAATCAACCGCAAAGAAATTCAATTTAAATAAATTATTTTACAATATCAAACCGCGAAGCCAAAAAAAAAAAAAATTAAAACAATCAGGTAAACATCGATATTTATATAAAGGTATGAGCAGGACAAAGCTGCGATTGCATTGAAAATGAGAAAATTAATCGCATAAATATTTTAAAACTCCTATAGAATTCGATGCGAAATCGCTGAATAAGCCGGATCTTTGTGCAAAATAATTAATTCACACATTAATATTAGTTTACTATAGTCATAAATACATTTATGGACCCAGAGATGTTCATGTGCTATTGTTCGAATTTAATATTATTATTGAGCAGTGACTCATTTAATAGGATTTTCGGTTATATAGTTAAATTTCTATTCCAATCCAACAAGGAAATAGGTGATTCGCTCAATGATAATTCAAAGCGATAATATCAAAATTAAATTAAATCAGCTTTTCTCGTTTTTCCGCTTTATCCACCTCTCTTTGAAATGGCTTTTTATGTGTGATTTTCCAGCTGAGTTTCTAGCATTCAAATTGTAATTTTCTAATTATGTGGTTGAACATTTTGGTGTATTGAAAGCAATTACGCTAAATAATTGCACATTCCCGTTGCGTATATTTGGCGAATGGCAGGCACACACAATCCCGAACCCTCAACTTCCTCTAAATCCCCACATTTCCAGTTCCTGTCCTTAAATAAGTTGTGAGATTTTTGGGTGTCTTACTGCTATTTTGCATACTCTGCAAACTAGAGAATTTGTTTATTCTTTTTTTAATATTTTTTAAAATCTTTAAATATTTTCTTAGGAAATAAACATGTATTTTATTCGCTTTGTAGTTGGATTGAAATTTAGGATACATTTTGAATACTTTAAAAGGGTATTTGCATGTGGAATAGTTTCACAAACAAATCTCTGGCTTTTCTAATGACAACGTCGCCGGTTTCGAGTTCAGCGCCGGAGATGTAGCTAAAACAGAGGGGCGAGTGGTTTGGGGCTGGGTCTGTTAATGGGGCTTCAATGAATCCGTTAACGTCAAGCGCCAAATCAGTTTTGCACTGCGCCAAACAATTTCCGCATTTAATTACATTGATTATGCAGCAGAGGGGCGAATCTGGCTGTCAGTCTCACCTATTTCCCTCCTCTTTTTATTCATAGAAACTTTCGCTACAGCATTGAACTTGAAATTGCCACAAATTGCTTAGTTATCAGGGGGTGGTGGGGCGTGCTGTGCTGGGCACAAAGTGTTGGGGCATTTGCCCAACGAGCGTGTCATTGTTGCCGAATGCTTTTTGCGGTGACAACACTCAACACTTTCATGCTCTGTCAGTGCAGAGGCAAACACACATTGTTGTCAACACTTTTCGGCTTTGTTGCAAATCGTAATAATGCAGCAAGCAATACGAAAAAAAAGATGTATATTAAACAAAATCCATTAACTCATAATTTTCTGCTATGCTGAACACAATCCAGAACCGGCGCTCTGCCCCAAGTGTTCAGTTTGTTGTCGTTAAGCCAACATACTCGCACTCTCGCAAAAAAAAACCCAATTCCGCGCAATTTTACGGCACAGCGCATTTCGCCACCACCCACTCAACCGCCCAGCACCACCCACTCAACCACCCAGCACCACCCACTCCCTGCCGCCATGAAGGAGCACGTATGCGTGAAATATTGTGCAAACAACAACTGCTACAATAGTAACAGCAGCAACAGCTTATTGCACACTCAAAAAACACTGAATAAACATTTGATAAATTCCCAAATTACCAACTTTTTTATTGCCTATTATTTTTTTAAGACTACCAAGTTGTTTGTTAATACAAAAATTTATTTTTAAGTAAAAAATACCTTTTCCTAGAAAACATTTTCTTTTAAGAAAAATATACCTACAAAAAATTACTTGTACCCAAAGATATATTTTTTTTAAATTTATTTAATATATTTACTTGCTACAAATTTTTTTTTTTTAAAGAAAACCTTTCAAAAAAACAAAAATTGGTTAAAAATTAACATATTTCTTAGTTTTACATCAAAATTAAAAATATCTGTTTTTAAGCAAACTTATCAACTTATTAGGAAGAAAGTTTTTGCATCAAAATTGTTTGAGAGACGACCTCATTTTAGGCTCTACATTTTTTTTTTAGGTGCAGCCGCCTGTTAAGTGCATCGCAAATGCAAGACGAAAATCAGTGGCAAAAAAAAAATAGGTACTGTACTGTGGAGACGGAACTCGTTTGTAACCGAAAAATAAAATTCACACGACGTCGACGTCGTTGATTATGGGAAACACTCAAAACGAGTTTGATTGTTGTCGCTGTTTGTTGGTTTGTTTGTTTGTTTGTTTGTTGCTGTCCTTTGTTGTCATGGTTGTTGTCATTGTTGCGGCGGTAATTCACGTGTTGCATGTGACAGGTTTTGTTGTGGAGGAGATGGGGATATCTAATATCTAATGTGTGTGCCACAGACACGTTATAATCAAAGTGTATCCATAAAGCTGCGCTGTAAATGGTATGGGCAATAAATCACTTACCAGCGTGATAGCCCACTGAATCGAATAGATCATAGGGCATAGGAAAAGGGGAAAAACCCAAGAGCAATTTGCCATGATTAAAGTCGGGAACATGTGGCCCCTAGTGGCTTATACAAAAAAATTCAATTATATGGCACAAACACTTTTGATTACTATCACTGTTAGTTAGTGTGATTTAATCAATAAGCCATTAACTATAAGCAGAAGATTGGTTTATAGGGAATGGGGAAATAATCACTATTAAGAAGAACATTCAAGCAATTTTGATGTATTCTTTCTATGATTGAGCAGCTTAAAACTTAATTATAGGGTACTGACCAAGTTGAGTTAACCCGGTAATTGAGAACCATATGGAATAACTGCATAACGCAGCCCACTAATTTACACCTTGCGCTTTTTTCAAGGTTTGGCTAACATTTTGTCTGCGGCTTTATGAACTGTAAATTGGTTGAATTACAAGCAATTATCCATAATGCCATTGGCAGCAACTCACACGATTTGCGACGCGGTGGAACGCATTTTACCAGACAATTTCATTAACAGCAATTGCCGCCGGGTGTGTGTGTTGTGTGTGTGTGCTGTGTGTTTGTGGATAACCGCTTTATTTCCATTAGCCATACAATTTGATTAAGTTCCGAGTGCGACAGGGTCGCAGCAGAGCTCAAATTCAAGCCAGATTACAATAATTTCTTTATCAAGCCAAACAGCCAGCAACGCACCGACACGCAACAATAATAACAATCCACTGAAGGCAGAAGGTCGTTGCATGTCCAACAATGCGGGGGGAAAACCTTAATTTGGCAGGGAAATGGAAATGGGGAGGGGCTCCAGCTCCAGTTGGGTTACTTGGGTTACTTGGGCTGTGGCTGTGCATACGCAGATGGAGACGTGGACAATGACAACGAAACGGAAACTAGCGGAAATCATTAGAGTCTGCACAAATGACTTCAAGATACTTTTGCCCTGCCAGCCCCGAGCACTTTTTTCCTCGCTTCGCACAGTGGGCCGAAAAGGCAGGAAGGCCCAAAATCAACGTCCCAAGGAAATGGCTGTCAGAAGTGGTTGACTCTTGACAGCCCATACACACGGAGAGGAAACTATTTGGGCAAAAGTGCTAGTCATCGCTTAAGTGTGCACATTTTGCTGAAAATACATATTTGGGTAGGACTTTTCCCTTTTATGAGTGATGAAACCCAGATTTTATAAGCAAAACTAAATAGAATATTCATTGTAAATGTAATCTAATCTCTTACACTTTACAATGCAAATCTTTAAAATGAAATAGCCAATTAGTTATACAAATAAAATGCTTTTAAGACATCACATAATATATTTTGCCTTTATAATTGGCAATAAAGAAAGTAATAAAATGATTTTCATTGTTGCCTCACAGCTTCCGAGCTTTTGTTTAATGTGCAATTTGAAACAACTCGTTAGTTATAGTAATAAAGCAAGTATTAAATTACACATAAAATCTATATAAATCAATTAAAACCGAAAATAAAATACTTAGAGAGAAGTAGGAAAGTATTTGATTAGCATTTGTATTTAAAATATAAATGAATATAATATTTAAACAGGTTAAACGCAGATTCAAAAATAAAAAAGTACTCAAGAGAAGAAAAGTAAGTGGTTTTATGGCTATAAAAACATTTTCAAGTAAAGAGTAAATTCACCTTAAACTTTGGAAAAAAAAGGTATGTCCATAACAAGAGAGTATTAAATTTTTTGTACACAAAAATAGAATTATGATTATAAAAACATGGAAATTAAATCGTATTTTTTCCTTAGCCTTCTCTATTTGTAATCTCTTATTTTTTTTGTGCCACAGTGCGGTTCCATTGGGTCCTCTTTTTCTATGGCCTTTGTTCTGCAGGGATATGTATATATGTATAGTGTATTTTTTTTTCGGTCCTCTCTCGCCTGCTACAAAAGTGGGAAAGATGGGCCACAGCAGATTGTACATAGTTCTTGTTGTGATTTTGCTAGTTGCCAGCAGCTTGTGCCGGCATCTACTTAAATATCCGGTATCATTATTATAAAAATCAAGTTGGGAGCCAAGCGGACGCACTGGCCCAGGAAGCAATTAGGGCTGCAAAGCATAATTGGTCGAATTTTTCGCAGCTTTAGCAACGGCCAAGGAAACCGGGATCCAGGCCCCAATTAACACGGATTAAAGGTGTGAAAAGCTTTGGCTTTGTGTCTTGTGATTACCCTGGAATATTTTATAGTGTAGGTGGACACGCAGAGGGGCAGACACAACACAACTCAACAAGCTTGCACATTCGCAGGGTAAAAAATGGGAAAAGAATGAGGCACCCTAAATAAAAATCAAGCAGGCGTCAACGGGGCGTATGCGCCACGTGCAAATGAGATGCCAGGTGGAGGAACTGTAGAGCAGGTAAATAAAAAGCAGATAAAAATCAAATTAACAGAGCGAAGTGAAGAGAAACTGCGCTCAAGTAAATAAAACTGCCCCACTTGGACAAGGCGAGGCCGATAAAAAATGTTTTTCCGCGCAGCGCGAGATGCAGAGACCCAATTTATATATTTCAGCATTTGTTATGGCCCCGCTCTGCTCGTTGGCTGATTGCAAATGAAATGAATTCGGCCACTGAAAGTTTAGCAGGAGCAGAAGGAGCGACATTGGAGGACATTGGATGCGTGGCCGAATAAAAAATATACAATTTCACAATGGGCCGTCGGGACATTCACCAAAAAAAAAAAAAAAAATACATTTAATGACTTTCGCCGTCGTCCACACAGAGTGGGTCTGATAAAAAAAAGGTCCTCGAAATGAGCAAGGCCGAAAAAGTGTCCTTAATCTGCTTAAAAGCACACAGCTCCTATCAGCCAAAACGGACGTGTGCCGTGAGCATCAAAATTAACGGCAAGAAATTTAAAATGTAATTGACAGGCCAACTGACGGGCGATGGGAATGAAAATGTGGAAAATGGGAAAAATGGCAATGGCCAAGGCCTCCAGCTCGATCGACAAACAGCCAACGGGCAGTTATTAAAACACGCAGCGGCGACGGTGGCGTATACGCAATGAGGAAACGGAAATGCAGCATTAAATGAAAATAAAACAGCCTGGCGCCGCTTAAGGACACTTTGGCAGAATGCCTGCCGCTCGTTGTGGTTCGCTCCTGGTAATTGCTCTCAGCGGAGGGCTTAACGCCACCCGCACCTCCAATGTCCTTGGATGTCCTGTCGTCCCGTTTGTCAATGTTTTATTCGCAATCATTTCGCCGGCCTGTTAATATGGCAATTTACATTATTTTTATTACGACACACACACACACACACAGCCTCCCATACGCTTGAAATCCGTTTAAAATATATCCATTTATAAGGATAAATACACACATTCTGTCATAATCGAAATTGTGCACTTGTCAGGCACTCTGCTCGCGGTTATCGCATTTAATTGCTGCCCCCTGCGAAAAAGTTAAATATATTTTAAACGAGCAACAAATGCCAGCAGCCTCAAAAGCTGATGCTGATGCTGATGCTGAATGCTCTGGGCCATGGCAATTAGAAGCAATTGCTACTTTGCCAGCTGGCAAGCTAGCAACTACCAACTGCAAACTACCAACTGCAAACTGGCAACTGCTGACTTGCCACTGGCTGCAATTTCACTTATTTCACGTGCAACTTGGCAAGCGACGACGACGACGACGGGCGACGTCAACGATGACTGCCGCTGCCACTGCCACTGCACTTGGCTCTCAAATAGCAGTGGTCCCACCACTAAACGCTGATGTCCCACTGAAAGGTAAAAGGGAACGCTGTGCCACAGCTGGAATGCTGCATGCCGCATGCTGCATGCGGCAGAGGTAACAATAAACGTAAGCCCCATGACTAGCAGTGAGCGGAAGCATGTGAAGATTTCACTTTCATGTTTAACTTGGACCAACACACATGGTAACACAGTCCCACTTCCATATGTATGCGCTTTTGGAACATTTAAGAACAAGACATTGTCGGTTTAATATTTATGCATGTTTTTATGCACCAAAGAGGTTTCTAAATCTAGTTGCCGAACATTAGTTTAAGTGAAAGCTTAAGGTAAAGATTATTTAACTTATGTATGCAGTGTCTGTCGAGTGATTGTTTAATTAACTTAACACTATAATAAATATATTGATAAAGAAGATCGTGGACTAATATTAATTTTGATAAGACTTTAATACACTAATACATAATAAATGCATATAATAAAGGCAACGAATTTAAAATAACGGTCAAATAATCTTTTAAAACTAAATGAAAAAATTTAAAAATATTATTATTTAGGTACTTTAAAGGTTTAAAGTTTGTTATTGTTTTAAGGGAAAATATTCTTCAAAATTGCTGAACTAAAATAGTTGCACTTACAGACTATAGTAAGGTGAGGCATACAAATATTATCCCAACATCTTTCCCAAGGAAAACTTTGTTTGGGCGGAAGATGGGGTTCGAGTTAGGCAAGTTTGACTGTTAGATTATATATCTCTTCTCACCATCTCCTGGAGTTGCTGCCTCGCACGTGCATTTGTAAATTTGTTTGGCTGTAGCAACAATGCGTCGGTGGCTGCTGCAACTCCACCTCAGCTGGCTCTTCTTGCACCTTTGGCGACACACTTTGAGTCTCGAATTACCCCCAGGCATGCGTGGCGTATTCGGTTGCCGTTTGTCTATTTTTTCCCCCTCGTTTTTCTTTGGGAAGCTGCAAGCATTATGTGACATCTAGCAGCGGGGAAAATTGTGGGGGAGGGGAGGGGGGAAAAGCGCTCTTGTCATAAGCAACGGAAAGAAAACAGGAAAAGCAAGGAGAGCCATGCAACGTTGTTAAAGAAAAGTGTAAGCGACACAGTGTGTCCACTTAAAACAGGCAACAATGTGTGCCAACTTTGGGAGCCTCATGACCATGCTGCAACCAGCAACATCACCAACTGCAACATCAGCAGCAGCATCAGCATCAGCGAACAATTTTGAGGCATTGCATAAGAGGCAGCAGGCACCGAGGAGTCCACGATCCACGAGATCGAGCGTGGGAGAAGCGCTTAATTAACCAAAAATGCAAAATAAAGTCAGGAAGAGCAAAGAGGCAAACCTTTTTTCAATGGACACATAAAGTACCCTGATCGTCTCGATTGATACTCAAAGATGCAATCTAATGTGGGGGAAAATACCTAAGACAATAGTTCGTAAAATAAACATATATTTATAAAATTGTTGTTGATTGGAATGATCTCATTTTTTTGCACAGTGTAGAAATTGTTAAATAAAAACGCTCCATATCCCACAGAGCAATGATTTTTAAAGAACAAAATAATAAAGCTTAATTTAAAAATATAAGTAAAGTATAAAAACAACAAGGGAAAAAAATCCCATGGTGAGTGATTTCTATCTCATCATGTTTACATACATAAAGAAAAAACAAATCATCATAACAATAAATATTAAACACGTAATCGGCTTAAGCGTGTAAAAAGCTTGATCTTTTTTCACAGTTAGTTTTTGATAGACAGTAATTAACTAATTGCAAACAATAAATAAATAAATTCAATCTCTGAGGTATCAATAACAGTTGATGGCAAATCGAAATAACCACAAACAATGCAATTTGTCAGCCACACATTGTGTGTATGCCTTCCCTTTGATATCTGTGCAGCCAAAGAGTTCATCGTCAAATCGAATGATAAGCAACATAATCAATAACTCAACCAAAGTTTTTGCCCCCTTTACATTCCAGACTCCCTGCTGCACAGCCAGCAACAAAATAAACCCAGAAACCCAGCAACACACTCGTTCCACAAGCAAACAAACAAATAACTGCAACTGCAATCAATTGCACCTTCTGCCGCATGAATGCGTGACTGAATAGCAGCACATATGCGATGGACTCATCCTGCGAGGGGTTAGCAGCCGCACTGTCTCCTTTCCCTTTTCCCCAGGGAGTGTCCCTGGCCCTTCTAGCCCCCTGCAACGCACTGACCCCTCTTTCTGCAGCTGACCAGTGCGGCAACAGAAATGGCAGCAACCGAGTTCGGTTTCATTTTTCCATCTCCGCACTCAATTTTTTGTGCAGCTGTAACTGCAATTCAAGTGCATTGCATTGCACGATTGAATGACTCTAGTGCACAGAAAAAATATATGATTTATTTTGTGATTGTGGTGATATTTTGTATCTTAAAGATATCACAATATGTTGTAGTGAAATATATTTACAACTGACTTAAAAGTTACTTTGAATGAATTTCCTTTACAAATATTTTTGATTTTATGGTATTTATTTATTAAATATTTTAAAAACTGGAATACTATATTTAAATATGTAGATCACTTAATTTAAAGAAACAAAAACAATCCTTAAAAATCTTAAAGATTGATTTAATAGACATTAAAGGCAATATAGTTAAGTGCATTATGATTAAACTTTACTTAAAAATATTTCGTATGCAATTTTATTCCATTACATAATAAACCAAATTGTTATCGTTAAAGGATTGAAAAAAAAATACAAATAAATTAAGCTCACTTTAAAATTGATCCTAAATCAGGCTTAAATCTCATTTTCTTTCTGTGTGGAAGGCATGAAAAAGGGAAAGGCAACTGGGAAAGGGGAAAAGGGGAAAATGAATGTAAGTGAATGAATATGGGGGCGTGGCAGGTGAGCGTATCCGAAGGGCGTAAACGTAAGTGCGCGTTATGTTTGCCAACGCCAAATGAAAAGGACCGGAACCATGAAAAGCTGGAAAAAAAAATAAAAACAGGAAAAACGGGCAAATGCAAATCACACACACACAGCACACACAGAGTAGAGGGAAAACCGAGGAAAAGAGATATGGTGGCATTACAATAAAGACTCTTACTTTGTGGCTGGTGTTGCTGGGCCCTCGGGGAACCTTGACAATGATATTGATTTGCTGTCATTATTGTTAGTTTTTTTTTTTTTTTTTTGGCCACCCTGCCGGCGGCCCTTTGCCGGAATGGAGCGTGTGCGAAAACTGTTTGTGCTCACTGTGTCGCCAGCCATCGATCCTTTGGGCTGCTCGCTGCCTTCGTCCTGCGGCGCCGAAGTTACAAAATTTGAATTTACGCTGCGCTCGAAACGCTCGATACGCGAAATTGAAATTGTTATTTGTTGAGGCGACGGCTTGTGGTGGTTGTGGGGGAAAAATAGAAAACTTCGTCGAGTGGCCCAAGGGGATGACCACTCAGCAGTGGCCACAATTCGTGTTTCTCGCACTGCCAAGACTACGGTTATTTTCCAGCACCCCCAACAATTTCCCTCTGTTAGTTTTCTCCGGCAGTTATTGACTTTTTCCAGCGGCAAAAACAAATGCAATTTGCATTTTGATATCATTTCCCAGCAGCTGTGTATTTTAATTGCATTCGTTCGTTCGTCCCGGACAGCATAAGTTTGCTCCACCTTCGACGGTGGTCTCCGGTACTCCGGTCCTCCAGGGTCTTCGGAGTCCAGAGTTCGGGAATAGACGTAACGAAATCAATTGTCAGGTCATCTGTCAATTTATTTGTTATTTCCCGCCAACTGTCAGCTGTCGGGGGCTGCACGAACCCAAAACTAAAGGCAAGGCAGTAAGGCAGCCAGCAAAAAAAAAAACAAAACAAACACAAAACGTAATGCATTTAATGTGCCGAGCAGCAACTTGCAACAAAATTGCAGTCCCGGACAGGCGAACAAGACGTCGGTAGCTCCGACAAAACCAACTCCCCGGTGAACAGTGCACTATGTGTAACAAAAAACGTATTAAACAGACATGGTTTTCGGTGTTTTAGTAAATGATCTGTAAACGTTTAAATTAATTCATTTTCTGCCGAAAAGTACCCATTAAAATAACTTTTAAAGTAATAGTTTTTTTAAAAGCAGCTACATTTTAAAATTTTAAAATCCAATTAGTTTTTATGAGGCTATATAAAAGCAATAAAATCATTCTCTGATCAAAATAAAACTAAAAAAAACTACGACACATATTTTTAACAACTTAGATGACTTTTTTTATTTTATCTCAAAAAAAAAAAAAAAAAAGCATGGTACTTTTTACAACAACTTAAATTTTATTGATTACATTATAAGTATTACTTATTTTTGTAAAGCTCCACATATTTTGTAGTCTTAAACACCTTGTACTTAAAATAACTTCATACAAATAAATGCAAAAAGTGGTTGGTTTTTGAATATTTTTTTCGTACCACTGTGCAGTTTGGGAAAAGTTCAAGAGTTCGCTTTGTCGCGCTTGTGCAAACAAATGATTTGTTTTAGTCGTTCTTTCAATTTCCACTCCATCCAACGCAACGTAAGCCCACCCCCAATCCCCATCCCCAATCCTCCCCAGGTGTAATTGCCACACGACCAAAAGGCGTAGCGAAATTAGGCAAACGTTTTGGCCAAGTTTGTTTTCACTTTTGGCCGGTTTGTTTGCCTTTTGCCATTTGCCATTTGGAAATTATCGAGTTGTCGCCCAGCTGTGTTCGAGACTCATTGGGAATGCAAATTTCCCGGCGAACAGGAGAATCTCAAGTGGCTGGCGCCAAACAAATGATTGGCATTATGTAGTTTGACCTTAATTAGTTAACAATGGAAAGGCTTGCTTTATTTATTTTATTTTTTTTTGGCAGGCTCTGGAGAATTAACCGCACCAATTACACGCACAAAATGCCAAACAATTAATAAAAGGCAAAACGGTTGGGGGCGGAAAATCTGAATTGTGAAAATCTATTTGAGGGCACCGCCATTTTCAGTTTGCCATAAATCAAATTAATTGAAATTAATGGTTCACCTCGCTTCAAGTGCGCTCACGCAAATATTTGCCCAACGGATTTTTTTTTCTGTTTTCTGGGTGTATTTGCGTTGCCTGGATTTTAGTCTGAATGGTGACCATTAAGCATCGGGGGCTGGCCCACTAATTATTTTGGCTTACACTCGGGCAGAGCGTTAATCCCTTTGAAGCCAAGCGGGGGATAAAGGGATAAAGCCAAGGATTGGAGAGGTTTATGCGGCTAATTAATGTGACATCTGATAGGACTTGTAATGGCCATTGCGATTGTTTATGCAAATTTTTGGACTTTCTCTATGCAAATCACCATTCAACAATTGGCTGTAAATTAAAGGGACATTTTAATGAGGCATTTAACAATTACAATAACGATTTATTTGAGGTTGAACATTAAATCCTATTAAATATGGTAATTAAAGTCATGTTATTTTTGTGAATAAAATATTTCAGTTTCCCTGGTTTATTTTTTTTTTATTCTAAATATAATAAAAATTAAATTGGAAAATAATTAAAAACATGTTGGTATATTGCTTAACTGTCAATTAATTAAATTTTTAATTTAATAATTTTTTTAGTTATTCATGTTATGCTCCACCCATAAACATCCTATGCAGTGGCACATCCTTTTCATTAAGCTCAGTCCCGGCTTTATTTGAACTTCAAAGGAACGTTTGTCAAGAGCTGGCAGTGGCGAATTAATGAAATGTTTGTCAAGTGCGGTTTTCTGGCTGTCTGTCCCACTCCTCCGGCTTTGGTCGACTCATTAAAATGATTTAATAAGGCCCAACCAAAAGTCCGTAAACCGATTTCCCCGTTCGATTCAAGAGTAAACCAACTGTTTGGGAACAAACAGACCGACAGCAATGTAATTCATCAGGAATAAACGTGGTCATTATGTAGTTACTGCAGAGGGGGGAGGGGGACGCACCCATGAATAATGAATAAAGCATACAAACAGATTTTCGCCGCTTTTGCCAAATAAGTTCTGCTGGGCCTATTTACATATTCAAAATTCATGGGACCGCCAGCCAAATCGCATTCAAATTCAAATTCATATGGCCATAATGGCAAGACATATGGAAAACTTGTGGGTGAGGTCGTGCTCGTGCCTTCACTTCACATACTTGTGTAAATGTTTCGAAAAACATCGCATTTTCCAATCAATTGAATTTCAATTTGCATAATTTTCTGTATGTCAAAGTAATGTCTACGAAATTCGATTATTTTCCATTGAATTGAGCTGAAGACATTGCGAGTGGACTAAAAGTGGACAAAGGAGAATACCCCTCCGGCCACGAACAAAGGGCGATGGACAGGACACAGGATACAGGACACATAGGACACACACAGGACACGTGAATATGGGTGTGTCATGGAGTGGACAAACATTATTGCAGAATTTATTTGTATTCGCATTTGTATTTGTGTTTGTGTTTGTGTTTGTGCTTGTGCGTGGGCCTTTCGGGGGGTCAAAGGGCCGACAGCCCACCCTCACCCACTCATACATTGTGACCCCAAAGTAACCCAAAACTCGCAATCGTATAAAATGCACAAAAAAGGAATTGTTGGATTTGCGTGAAAATGTTAGGGAGCGAAGCGAAAAGGATCCAAAAGCGAAACAAGCAATAAAAGGCACGGCCTTTTCAGTTCGGTTCGTTTCAACTCTGAAAAACTATCACAAATGCCATAAACAAACACAAACTGGCGAAATTCTAAATATGAAATGGAAAAAAATCGAACATTGAATTCTCTGCAGATAAACTCTGTTTTTCAGATTTAAATATTTAAAGACCAAAAACTGACGATAAATAAATGTGTACAAAAACAAAGCCCAAGCTGTGTTTTATTACTAAAAAAATAAATTAACCAAAAACTTTTAGAACTCCTCTTATAAATCTTAAACTTAAACCTTTTTTATTTTTAAAAAATTGTATAAGTAAAACCTTGATGTTACCTTTTTTGTGCTGATTGGCTTTATTATATTTTACTAATTATATTTAACTAGAGGACTTCTACACGTTTCAGAAGTATAAAAAAACCCTACATAATATTTTCAAAATATTAAGTGACTTAGAAATTAATTTAAAAACTTCCAAAAATATTTCTAAAATTCCTTAAATATGTTGTAATACATGTTACGCCTTTAGTGGCAACACCTCTATACTTTAAGAACACAAATATCAAGAGACATCCCAGGAGCCCCAATCCTTTCGTCACGAATTTCCAATGATTTCATCGCTGCCAGTGCCACTTCGTAGGGAAAATGCTCCAAGGACCTCACAACACAATCAAACAATGTGCGTGTCCCTTTTTTGAGCATTTTACACGCCCACATGGCCAGGGCACTGCCTTTAAAAGAACCCAAAAGGAATTAAATTGGAAAAAATTCGAAAAAAAGGAGAAAGAGATAGACGAGTGAAAAAGGGTTCAAATGTATTTACAGTCGGTGTCGGGGTTCCTGGGGGCTTAGACGCCCCCAAAACTTGTTTGTGGCAATGTGCAGGAGAAATGCAGAAAACACGCCAGGCCAAACACTCTCAACACTCGGACCAAACAAAAATAAAAAGAAAAGAAAAAGAAAAACCATAACAAATAACAGAAAAGAATCCAGTCAGAAGTTTTTGTGGGACAGCCACAAGATACAAGTTTTGACCACTGCCCATTTGGGGCTTCTTTTCGCACTTTTTCTGCGGGCACGCGTGTCGTAAAAATTTAATTAAAAAATAATTTTGCTAACAATAAAAATCAACACTCGGGGAGTAGATGATGGTGATGATGATGACAAAAGAAATGTTGAGCCGCAGGCCAAATAATGATTAAGCATACGCCGGGGTGTCCAAGCGATTGCCACCACGCCTCCATTAGCCGTGTCAAAATGTGCGAATTATGTGCATGAAACAGCGGGCATTTACGGCTTTTACTTTCGGTTTAGTTGGCTTTCGGCCGGATTCCAAGCTCTCCCGCACTTTAGTGTTGGGCTGAACGAAATTATGATGACGGCTTTTTATTGGGCCCAAAGCCATTGTCTGCCGCTCCTGGCTGCCATCCTTGTTGTCCTGACAGCTGAAGTGGCCCACCCGGATGCCTGTGCCTTTGCCTTGATGTCTGAATGCCTGGCTGCCTTTTCCCTGGCTTTTCCCACTCTTAGACTCTCCGCCCGCTTGTCGAGTCAATAAAAATTCAGTAAAAACGCTCTCGACATAGGCTCAAGGATTATTATTGCTACTTTATGACAGTTTATGTATTTTTTCATTGTGTGTGCCAGTGGGCCAGTGACAACGCAGATTTAAAAGGTTATATGCACAGTGTGTGTGTGTGCAGAAAATGGGTAGACAGCCCAACTTGTAAAGCGTTCGGAACGCAAATTGCTTCCCAGGGACGACTGCCAAGTGGAACGTTTTGTAGCCAATTTCACAGATAATTGGGATGCCTGAAGGCGATGAAATATTCACCAAATCCACCTAAATTTTCACTCGACTAAATTAGCTGTGCCCGAGAAAATATTGCAAAATATTTAAAGCCTATTTCTAATGAGTAATTATTTAAAATATACAAATCAAGTCTTTAAGATCGATTTCTGGGGATTAGTTTCAGCTGAATTCTATTTTTTTAAAAAAATATTTTAATAATTTTTTATTATTTTTTTTTTTTTTTTTTTTTTTTTTTTTTTTTTTTTTTTTTTTTTTTTTTTTTTATTAAATAAAATTTTTATAATTAAAATAAAAATGTATATAATCCAAGTCATGCAAACATTTTTTCTTTCTAAAGCGAAAAAAATATAAAGCATTCTACTGTAATTTTTAAAATCCAAAAACACTCACTAAAACTTACTTAATTCTATAAAAGACTGGTTACCAGCTGCGGGATAACTCAAACAAAATACTCCTTGAGACCCCAAAGCAATAAACTTCTAGCCGACCCAAAAACTCAATGACAACAAAAGGCATAACCCGCACAAAAAAACAAAAAAATTAACCAAACTCTGGCCAAACTTTGCCAACAAGCAGCAATAAATGCAACCAACGTGGCCAAGCTAATTATGCGCTTCCTTCGGGGAGGAGGGAAAGGGGTTATGAGCTGGTTTTTGGGGCACAAAAACAACAACAGGAACAGGGCAAATCTGCTCGGAAAAGACAAAAGCTCTAACCTCAAACTTTGACTCCGACTTTTGGCCCAATTATGGCCACGTTTCAATGTCGAGTCGTAAAATTTGCATATTTCCCCGGCCAAAGCATTTTAATGCTTTTTTCCGTTCATTTTGTACGATTTTTTTCCGCCGTCTTGTTATTTTTTTTATTTTGCGACGGGAAAATTTGAGCCGGCCAAATACGTTGACACCTCCGTTTTAATTCGGAAAGGGGCTGGCTCGAAGGTTGGCCAGAAGAAAACTCGCTGCTAATTGCAGTGTCGAGGCTCAAAGCAAATGGCTTAATTACCTTGTATTCCCCCGGTTGCTGTTGTGTTTGACCTTTGGGGACAGAGTTCATTAGCATAATTTGGCGGGGTTTTTAATTTTCGGCATAGGGCATAGCATTTCCCTGACAAGTCTCTCTGCACGTAACATTTGCATAAACAGACTCAACACGCGAGGCAATCAGCATAATTCCCCCTGCAAACATATTGAGCCGAGAATCACTGCACAAACTCCGCCACCGCCAGAGTGAAAACAAATATCTTTTATCGTATTTAACTTTGTAGCTTGGATCTAACCAAAGGACGAGAAAAAATATATGTAAGGAATATGCAGCAAGCTAAGTTTTTCCCTAGCTGGGCGATATTTGCTCATCAAATTAGTTTTCTTGCACACGTTTTCAATTTTCGGCAAACGCTAAAAGTTTCCAGCTTCACTCGATTTTTGAGGGGGGATTTTGGGGGTTTTATTTGCCAAATATGCATGCGTGTAAAATAAGAAGATAAGAAAGAAATAATAAAAATAATAAAAATAATAAAAATAATAAAATATATATTAAACATTTATGTCGTTTACCTTAAATTTTACAAAAAAAGCAGACATTTAAAGCGCTTAAATTCATTAATATACAGAACAAACCTAATATTATATTATGAATGGTTATTTTTAAAAAATCCAAAAATATGTTTATCAAGGGCTCAACATTTTCAAGAATTCCGAATTAATATTACATTTAAAGATGTATGTAACTCAGTATATGTTCTAAGACCCATATTATATTTTTTCATTTCAGCAACGTAAAATAAAAGTTATGTTCTTATGTTACTAATGAACTGTCAATTAAAATTTATCTTAAAATTGTTTGAGTGCAACATATTTTATTTATTGGCAAATTACCATAATAAGCAAATTAAAAATGAATAAAGCCAGTGTCAATCAAATTAATACCATTTTTGCTGTGTGTAATAACGCACAGTCACAAGCGTGTCAATTGTGGCAAAGGTTTTAGCATTTGGAAATTTGAATAAACTGGTAAGCACCCCTGAGAATTCAATTTCAAATTCCTGTAATACCACACCACCCACCCCCCACTCAGTTGAACATTCAAACAACAATAATGAGAGTGTACAATGGAATGCATAAATCAGCTGGCTGGACAATGCCACATGGCAAATGTTGCCAAAAACTCTATTGTATTGTCATAATTGCCAACTTCCTTTTTGGCCATTTCCCTGGCCACCGCCTGCCACCCTCGATCAGTGTCACCAAAGTGGGTCAGATGTGCATAATAATTAACAGCATTTACAGCTCTCAAATGCAATTTCATCTCTTGGTTTCAGAAATAGATTTTTACCTATTTACATACGAATATATTTGACGAATATTACGTATACGCAGCCATGGCAGCCATTTCAAAAGGCAAATAAAATGGACAAATGTTTATTCATTCCGTAGAGTAATTCGAAATTGTTTGCTATTGAATTCAAAGCCTTAATTAATTGTATCGCATTTAAATCCAATACATTTTATTCGTTTCAATTTGTGGCATTAATTAGTCGTTTTGTGATAAGCAATTTGCAAATAAAGCTTAGCTTAACATATAAACAGTTTACGTGGTTGATTTATTGGCGATTATGAACGTAAAAAGGTAAAGGGGAAAAAAAGCATACCATCTTTTATCTGCCCCCAGAACGGAACCCATGTGCATTGGCCGGATTAGATAACAAAGATCCCAATCCCAATCCCAGAGTGCTCGGTTCGCCCAGTATCCGGTTGGTTAGCTGTGAGCCATTGGCAAACATTTACTTAGCTCTTGCCCCCTGCTGAAATATGCAAAGCCAAACAGAGACAGCAAATTCAACAATGTTTATTTGCGACTCTTGTTGGCACAAATGTTGTCATTGATTATGCATGATCAACATAAGCAAGAGTATACGTATTCGTCAAAATTTTAACCCAATTTACGACCAGGGCATATAAACAATATTGTATACACAAATATTAACCAATTGACCAAACAGCCACACAAATCTAGGCAAATGTGCTAAGTAAAGGTAAGTTTATTTGCGTTGAAATTAAGGAAATTTGTTAATGAATTTTTGGCGAGTGTTACAGTCAAGCACGAATTTAGGGTAAGTCGGATTACTTAATAATGGCCCACAAAAATTTGCAATCACAAAACCGCAACTTTGAGTGGGCCAATAATTTGGTTTTAAATTAAGTTTCTTCAAAAAAAATATTTAACACATTTGGTAAAACCTTGAACATGTTGATGTGTTTAATTTACAAAAACTTTTGTGAACTATGAATTTATGACACAATCGTAATTAACATTATAACACAAGAAATAAACTGTAATTGAACTTACTTAAACACTTTCAGAATGAAATTCAATTTATTTGACCTTGAATTAAAAAGAGAAACATCTGAAATAAACTTTACTTTGTAATTTCCCAGCTACTTCATCTTGTTTTGTTGTTAATTTACACAATTTGCACACATTACGTTAATATATTTATTTGCATTTAATTCACCGACAATTGGCTGCCTGAGCCGCAGACCAACTTGCTTTTTTTCTTCGCATTTTGTGGATCAATATTTAGCAGAGGTGTTTACATTCACATGTGAGAGATGTGAAAACAAATGTGTTTCTTTCTTTTTTGTGGTGAGTGTGTGTGGAATATTTTGTAGGTTTTTTCTACCAGCCTGTGACGTGTTAAAGCCCCAATGTGACACACACAGCAGAGCCATGAACCCACAGAAATAGTGTGAACGGTTAGCAAATTATTTTTTATTAGATCCCCGGCACATGACCAGGCCTTAACGAGACTTGGCCAATTATCAGGGGCTTGTTGATGAAACGAATTGTGTGAAAATTTTCCGTAAATAATGGAGTATATCTTGTCTGTTTTTGTGCCTTATTTTGATAAGAGGTTGAGAATCAAAAACAAATTCCCACTCACCTTAACTCGGTTCAAAACACAGTCAGCGTCTCTATTCTGGGAATTGTCTGCAAAGAGAACAAGGAAATTGTAAACTTGATTAATATGCAAATGCCGGGTCGGGTTTTTGATTAACTGCTTAACCCAGTTTGGTTTGTTTTCGTTTTGTACGGGCCAACTTCCGCCTACAATTGAGGAGCGGAGCGGAGAAACCGCAAACCAGTTTAATGCACTTGATGTGACAACGGCTGACAGCCTGAGATTGAGTTTGGGCTTTTGAATGTTTTCATTTAGCATTTGGCAGATGTGTGCCAACCGGTTCTCGCATTGGGAATTGCACAATATTTAGCAGTAAAGTGCATTCCAGGCTAATTTAGATAATATTAATTTCAACCAGTTGTGGGTCACTCTTTAAAGCGGCTTGAAGAAGGGGAGGGGAGGAGGTATGTGGCTACGAGTGCCCAGCGGACTGGGTCACTTGATGATGTTTAAGCGGCTTAGACGTTAATTGAATTAGTTTACAAGTAGCGCGCCCAACGTTGTGTTTGTGCTCGATTCATTGGGGCAAAAGCCTCTGCCTGATGCCTTCTGCCTGCTGCCTTCTGCCCGCTTAACCCACTTGTAAAATTGCACTTGCACTTGATATACAATTAGATTCTTTGTGGCCGCAGAAGGCAAAAGCAACTTCAGCTGCTTATGCAGCTTTTCCCCCTAATGCACTCCCCCCGTCCCCTTCGCTGGCTTGTTTTAATGAACTTTTAATTGTTGGCATCTTGGCAAACTGCTTACATAATTGAACTATCGTGGTCCGCCTGGTTAATTGTTTAATTAAGCCATTAAAACGCCATAAAAATAATAAGAAGGCCTAAGCGAGACTTGAGAGGCTGCTTTGGCTTTGGCTTTGAGCTGAATTACCTCAGTTGGCCAGCGGAGTTCAAGTGACTCTTGACATGCGACACTTGCACCGCTAAAAGAGGCTCTTTTAATTAGAGCCTTAAAGTCAGCCACTTATAAAACACAAGTTAGTTGGACACAACTAGCCAGAAAATGTGATTTAAAAAGCTGTAGGTACTACAATTTCTTTTATTTAAACTAAATAACTTCTTTGTGAATCATAATAAATATGCAATATACCTTTATATTATATATAATACATATTTAATGAAATATTTTTCAAAATAATTAAAACTACAAGTTGTCGATTTTTTAGCTTTACATAAAAAAAATTACACAAAACAAAATAATAATAAACAAGAGTCTTTGTCTTAACATAAAATTGACTCTGCCACTACAACTTTAGTTAAAAAAATTTTAACAAATTTAAACACAAAGAGTTTCCTATTAACTTTTTTTTATTGAATTTAACTTAACTCAAATTGTCTCCTTAATTGAAAATTGCTAAGCTATTAAAGGTGTTTGTTTACTCAACTAAAACACTTACCCAAGCCCAAAATCGATTTACCTAATTCACAATCCTTAAAACTACGCCTAAAGGTCTCAATTAACCTTTGTCAAATTTGGCATTGTTTCCTCCTGTACCTTTGTGCCATCACAAAATTCATTATTTCCCGCCTCTTAGGTGGGTATTAACCCATATTCCAAGTGCTCTGGCACATCTTCCATTTGCGTGACTTGTCAAATTTTTAGACAGACAATGGCTGTGGCAAAGAACTGACATTGATGCGACAAGGCGAAGCACCGAAGGCAACACCTACAACTACCCAACAATTAGATTGCCCGGAGAAAATGCTATCAGCGGTGTCAGAGGCAACAGAGAGAGAGAGGGAAAATGGGGAAAATGGCAACAATTGCTGTCACCATGACGATAAACGATAACAAATTCATTAATTAAAATTTAAGTGCACAACAACAAAGGAAAGATTGCCATGCAAATGGCTTTATCGCTTTTCTGCGCACAACAGAATTGATTTGCATTGCCACAGGAAGAGTGGTTTTTAATATGCAAAAAGAAACAATAAAAACGACTGTTTATCAATAATTTTGCCCAGCGCAAAAGGGTTAAAAAAAAATACTGTTGATAGACGAGTCCAACACTTGAAATTTATCCACCAATTAAGGTTAATTTCAATAAATTTACAATTTGTTTTACCGGTAATTTTATGTCATTTTATTTTTTCCACCTCACTTTTTTCATCAAGCAGTCTGTGGTAATCTCTTTATGGCTTGACTTTGTTTTCACTTTAATTAAATTTTATTGACATCAGCAATTTATGACACCTTTTTCTACATCAGCAAAGGCAACCACAAAAACAGGAAACAATAAATTGATTACAATCGAAAATATTGTTAAGAGGAAAAGGAGCATTTTTTGTGGTAGTATTAAGCACTAAAAAGACTTACGTAAGCTAAAAGAGCAGGGCAAAGAAAAGTGCACTGTGTTAAACCTTTTTTTATTTTTTTAATATTTTTAAGTTTAAAAATAACCTTGAGTAGGCTCAAACATCAAGCTCTTGTGTGTTTGCGTAAGCTGTTTTGTCTGAACTCTTATCTAAAATACGGTAGATAGTAAAGGTATTTAAGCTCAGAAGCTAAACTTATATATTCTTGTGATTTTCCAAGAACAAAGTAAAGAAATGTTTAAACAAAAATGAAGACTTTCCTAATAGCTTTATGTTCTCTAGCCTCTTCATGAAAAATACAATCAAAAGGATCCTTTATTGCCTAAACTAAACACAAAACAAAAGGCAATTAGTGTATTTACCTGTGTAATGGCTCTCTCTAACCTCCATTAAAAATTCATTTGCATATCACCCATACGCCTCGTGTGACAATTTCGTACAACTTACAACCAGAACTGGCAGAATGAAGCGCACAAAAAAGAATCCATTTTTTTGCACCCAATCCAAAAGGCAAAAAATAAAATAAAAGTTTTGAACAATAACAGCGGATAAACCAATTTAAAAAAATACAATCTGCAAACCAAATCTGCACACACAGACGAGCGAGAGAGAGAGAGAAACAGGCAGACATGCGGACAAGAGATGGCTACATTTTAAATACATTCATGCCATACAGTTTTTGTGAATTTTTTGCATAGCAGGCAAATTGCAATGTGTGTGCCATGGGCGCAGATCCCGCCACCTTCAAACAATCCTATTTTAATTGTTTAAGTGTCAGCAAAGCCAAAAACAAAAAAAGCCGAAATGGAAAAAATGCTGAGAAGCAAAAAAAAATTAAATACTGCAATGCTTTTAATGAATTCAATAAAATTCGGATTGAACTTGCAGCAGTTGGCGAATGAGGGTTACATCCCTTTTCCTTTTTTTCTGGGCTGCCGCAAGGCCAAATAAATGTTAATGAGGACCCAAAAGAATTCGCTTGTGTTCGATTCAAGCGATAAAAAAGCAGAGAAAACAGAAGACAAAGCCCTTAAGTGAGACCAAATATATAGTATATACTTTTTTTTTATTCTTTCTGCTGCTTTCTTTATTGTGCTGCAGAAACTTTCGCTCTGTGCACACGCTAATTGAACTTTCATTGAAACGCAAGTCATTAGAAAGCAAAAGCAGAACTGATTTTCCGCCGTGTCGATGAAAAGGAAATTGAAACAAATAGCCAGCTTGCTGGCTAATTCAAAACTTGACAATCCCGCTGATTGTAATTTAATTAAATGCAATTATTTTATCGCCTTTTGTTCGACTAATTGGGTTAAGTGCACTTCACTTATCGGCTTTAAACATCCTGTGACTAATCAATCAGCAAAAATATCTACGCATTAACACACAAAGCTTGTTGCAATTGTGTGAATTCCCATGAATAGTATTTTAATTCTCTGCAATTTAATTAGAGAGAGACAGAGACAGAGTGAGAGCGAGCGGGAAAGAAGGAGTCTGCAGAATGTCTGCAAATTAAAATCGACGCTCCAATTCAATTGACACAACATGACGGCAATTTTATTTTCGGCGTAAGCTAAATAAAAATGGGTACATCATGGGCCATGGGATATTTTATACCCTGTAAGTGTAAAATATTTCATTCCTTTTTTAAATTTTTTTTGTTTCTACTAAAATTTAATATAAAAAAAACAAAAACAAAATATAGTTTACATAAAATTCAAATAAAAATAAAATTAAAAATTTTTTGCTAAACGTACGTACTTTTCAAAATTTTTATAAAGCATAAAGCATTTCAAAAACTTGTTGAAAAGCCAATAAAAGTCGGTGAACATAAAATATATTCAATAAAAAATTTACAGTACTTTTTTAATGGAACTTAAAGTTTTCAAAACTAATTTAACTAATTAATAATGTTAACCAACTTTAAGTAATTTGATGTCACAGGAACATGTAATTCAAATTACAATTGGAAACCTTTTAAGTGTTCTTTACTGTATGCATTAATAATGGACCCGTTGCAAGAACATTTATACGCAATTAAATAACCTAGAAGGTTGTCCTAAATAATTAAATATTTAATGAATATTTAAAGTACCGCTAACTGAAACTGACTGTAAAAATGCGCTAGTCGAATCGACCTAAAGAAAACCTATTAATAGCTGCCAAGTGAAAAAAAAGAGCATGCTGAAAAAGAGGAAAGAGAAACCCCAAAAAATGTCACCTAGCATAGCGCAAATATTTGTGGGTATTTCTACCTACCTACTCGTACTACCGCAATAGTGTACTATCTCTCGTAATACCAACTCCCCGCCCTAGTTGGCCAAGTCCCCGCCAGGTGGCTCCCCAAAGACACCCAAAAGGTGTGAAGAGCGAAAAAACAGCGACCACAAGGCAAACAAAACGCAATCGTTGGCCCGATGGTGGTTGGTGTATGTGTGTGTATTTAATGTGGCTCAACTAAAAAGAGCAGGGTAACAGCCAAAACAAAGACAAAGCAGGCAAAGGTCAATATTGAAAATTGATAAACAGCAGAAGCGCCGGCAAAATCACCAGTGGCAACAGCAACAGCAACAGCAAAGGCAAACAAAAAACAAAAATATAAGAAACCTGAGCTCTATCAGCAACGCTCAGTCCTTGGTGGCGGTTTCATAATTAAAAGCAAACAATTGCGTTTTTTTTTTAATTCTTTTCTAGCTGCTCTCTGGCTCTATTCCATTGACCACAAAACCGAAAATTCAATTTTAAATTAATTTGTTTTGCATCAAGTTTGTGGCAACAAAAATAAAATCATTAGTAGCTGTGTGGGGTAAAAATAATAATGGGAGCCTTATAAATAGGGCGGCTATTTTTAAATTGGTGCAGACCCAAAACAGAAATTGCTCTAATTCGGTTATTTTTATTTGAATTTACCAATAAGGCAAGCACATAGATAACAAGCATAATGAGCTACATTAATTAACTTAAATTTGTTATTAAATAATCGGAGTTTTAATTAATGCAATTTACAGCTCTTAAACAAATTCTGGAAACTTTTTCAATAACTTTCAGACAACACCCTTGCAATATTCCCCATGAATTGAAGTGGAAAGGGTTTCGTTTTCCCATCAACAACTTTACAGCAACTCAATCTCCCATTGAACTTTTTCAAGCTTCTTCGGTTGAAATAAAACAAACTACGTATAGTGTTCAGTTGGTCATGATTCGAGGCCGTGCGTAAAATTAATTTTACGGCATGTTTCGGGCCAACACATGTGGATTGGCCAAGAGGCCGGATCCCAGATCCCAAATGAAACTCAACAAACTCTCTAGTGCTGTTCATGTGTTCAGTTGGTTAAGTGCATTTATTTCACTTTATTTTCAACATTTATCGACATTCTGCAGTTATTTTTCGCAAGCCAAATCCACAACGGAAGTTGCAGGCAGTCAGCGTTTTTTTTTTGTTTTTTTCTTATATATGCAACCGGCAATAAAATGTATTGTATAAGAAATTTGTACAGCTTTAGATGGAATTGCAGTAATGCATTTTGAAAATTTAATTTTGAGCTTGGTCGCGTCACGCTCGAGCAAAGCCAAACAAAAACACAATGCAAAACAATCAGCTTTCTGCTACATTTTTTTTTTCTTTTTTGCTCAGCGTATCATGCGATGATATATATGTGTATACGGAATAAAAAATAGCATATATAGCATCTGCCATATCGTTGTATGTCGGTGTATGTCAGCCGGACACATTTATAGCTACTGGCTGCCGTTCTTTCTCTCAATAAATTTTTATTGTATTATAGTTTCTGTTGCGCAGCGAACAGAATTCAAATTTCAAACGCTCAACATTGAATTGAATTCGTATTTGCCAGAATTTTAATTCTTGCCTTTGCACAAAAATTGTTTGTAAATAAAGATTTAATGGCCACAACAGACGTAATTAAATCAACGCAGCAGAAGCCCTCAAAAGATACACAAATCACGAACCAATTGCATTTAGATGTGAACATTTTACCACAAAAACATAAGACATTCTAATTATTTCAAATATATATTTAATAGAATAAGACATTTTTCTACTTCAACCCCAGTGAATTTAAAATATTAGTTCACCCAGCAGAATTTTTTTCTGTGCACCTAAACTCTTGCATAAACTGAATGGGGAAAGGTAATTCGAATCGGATTTTGACTTTGAAATGCAGTACTTTGAATGGCTCAATAAATTTGCTTACATAAAGGCCTGAACGTCAGTTCGTAAATGCATGTATTAGTAGCACCTGGATGTTAATTTAAAGTTAATCGTGAAATGAATATGCAGAGGCTAGTGAAAAGTACTTGACACTACTCAGCAATTAAGTGTGTAGTCTTATTTTAGCCTGACATCAACCAACCAGTTAGAAGGACTTCTGCTGCTGTGTCCATTTTCATTTATCTAATTATCCAATCTAAAAATATAAATAAGAGGCTGAGATAAATTATCCAATCTAAATATGTAAATCAGTGGCTGAGAACAAATCTAAAACGCTTCTCGGGTGTCAATTAAATATGCATAAAATATTTATTTTGATTATAATCAATAATAAAAAGTAGTACCTACAATTAAATTATTTTCTTTATTTTTATTTTTAGTTTTTTATTCTATGTTCAAGAAAATGAATTCTTTAAATAAAGAATACCAAAGCTTTAAGTAGTCAACACTTAAAAAGAAATAAGATAAAAAAATAAAATGTTGTATCCATATATTTAAGCACTTAAATAACTTAAATATTTTGTCATTATTTTCTTTGAACACAGTTTGCATTATTACCTACAAGTATTTACCTAAAGTTGCCTTTGTTCAGCCTTAAGTTGCGTAAGTTAAGGCATGCAAAGACGACAACTTAAACCATTATTCATTAGGTAAACCAAACTGGAATTGGCTTCAACCAAAAGTGGCACCTCAAGGTGCCTGCCCTTTGTTGCCACACACTCACTGCATGGGATGTGGGGGGGTGGGGCTTTAGGTGTGAGGTGTGGGTGGACGGATGGCAGGGGTTAAAGCTCTAGCCCCGCCCATTTAGGGCTGAGCTGCAGCTGCGCTTGTTAAGTGGATATTTTAAGGCCGGGCTTTGGCTGTGATGCGGTTGGGCTGTTACCTTTTTAAGTACGGGTATTTTAGAACCGAAAAAAAAAAAACAAAATAGAAAAACCAAAACCGAAACCCAAACCCAAGCCGAAAAACTAAAAAAGGCGAATAAAATAATAAAGAGAACTCACTGAAGGGGCAACTCAAGCATGGCCAAAACGATGTTGTTGCAATCGGACACAAACGCACGAGGGAGAAAGGTAGCCACAACACTGTTGGCTTATTTCTATAAGATTTAATTACAACCTGCAAAAAAGTAGAAAAATAGAAGATGAAAAAAAACAAAGAACCCAAAAGAATCTGGCTGCACAGTTACGCTTTTGTGTTTGCAACCTTTTGACTGCCTAAACGCTGCCCCTGCCCCGTTCGTTGGCCCCCATTTGTTGGCATTGTTCTGCTTCTGCACTTCTCTTCTCTTCTGTTCAAAAAAAAAAAGGTTTGACACAGTTTCTGGGGCCATTTCGCTGCTCTGCTCTTTAAATGCCATTTAAGCCATGTTTTCCTCGGCGACCGCTTGCAGATGTCTTCATTCATCAGTTAAGAAAGCGGAGTGAGTGTGTGTGTGTGGAATTAGACAGAACGAAAGCTGTGCCGAAAATTCCGAGTCATGTTCTGGAAAGCGTAACAAAAGCCGCCAGAAACTGTATCTGTATCTGTATCTGTAGCGGTAGTCTACTAAAGCCAAATTATATCTGACACATGAAAATTACACACAGCAAACAAGAGGGGAAACAAGAACAAGAAGCCAGCACAAGACACATAAAGGCATTTTAATAATGCGTATCGTTTACAGTAAGCAAAGTAAGTGCCATAAGTTTTATAACTCATTAACCTTTCCGAGCGGACCAGAACCGAACTTTCCTCCCTGCATCTGCAGATGAGTATCTCTGTGTGTCTCCTGGTGTGTCGTTCTGTGTCACTGGCTTGGCAAACAGCCACAAAGCTGGCAACTAGAACAACAATGACAACAAGCAGCAGCAGTTAAAGTATCTACAAGATACACAAACGCACACACAGCTCCGTTTAATGCGCTTCATTAGCTTGAGCTGCAAGCACATCGCACAATGATTTTCACTTTTCCATCAATTGTATTTCTGATCCATCATGCTCTTCAGTAATATCTATACACTTTGTATAGCCGGTTAATGAATGAATCTTGACAATATAAAATGAATTCCCAAGCCCAGTTAACGGTTAATGCAGTTCACAATATTGGGTGAAACGAAATCAGGGCAATGACCGATTAGAAAACTCCCAGTGATATGGCAGTTTTTAAGGCAGGGTCGGAAATTAAGTGGATCAAGTGGAGGGTTTTGTTATGACTTAAACTTAAGTTTAATATAGGAATACTATAGAGACACTAAGTCATTATTTATACAGTTCCTATAAAATTATTATTAAAAAACTTCTTTTTGTTACTTATCGTTTCTTAGAGATTAAAAACAGAAGCTTTGTGAAGGAATTAATATTTATAATTGTGGTTTAGTTTTATAAACGTTTGGTATTAATTATTAAATTATTTTCAAATCTTATAACCAAATTAGCATTTGAAAATGTATATTTTTTTTACTTAAAAGAATCTTATGCTTTAAATAAAGTTTGAAAAGCTTTTAGCTATATTTACCTACGATTTAAGCAAAATCACATTATATACGTGAACATCGCTACCAAAAATTTGTCATTAAACCCTAATATTTATAACAAGACACCGGAAGTTTCATTTAAAGGAGGAAACCAAACATTTTTATTTAATTTTTCTTGCAAATTTCTTGCAGTGCCTTCATAACTGGCGGCAATCAAAACAAACATAAATCCCCGCTGGTAGCACTCACTCTCCCATAAATGATACAACAACTTTAACCTGACAACAGGCCATCCATACCAAATAGCACTTCCAGAGGAGCTGGAAGATGTGTGGCATGTGCCTGTGGTGGACGGATGCTTCCTGCTAGCCGAGAACCCACGACTTGGCACAATGCTCTGCATACTAATGCCTAGAACCAGAGAGAGCGAGCTATTCGAAATATTTAACACCGTTTTCGGAAGAATTCACTTTGGAATTGGGGTGTGTGTGTGTGTGTGCTCCAAGCTCAATCAAAATGAGCGCCAAAGTCACAGCGACCAGGCGACAAGTTTAACTTGTTTCCAGCTGAATATTTCAGCATAATTAGTGAGGAGGCAAACCAAACGAACAAACTAATTATTGAAAAGATACTCACAGCTCGTCCAAAGTCAATGGGCCTCGAGGCGATGGATCGTATGGAACCAAACTGCGAAACGAGTTCGTGATTCACTCGGACCACAACGTCAGACTTGGGCAGTAAGCTGGGCCGGAGACTCCGGAGACAAAGGTCTGCCAGCCGTTTTATGACCAACAATTGCAGTTTACCCCACGAAAATTTCATTGACACACTTTTTACTTTATAACAGCTTTTTATTTGCTTTATCTTGAACTCTACACTGGCACGTTAAGATTCGGAAAATAATTGCCTTATATGTTTTGCTTATTTTAATAGAGGAATAACTGGTTTAACAAAGTTAGCTCTGGGGAATTCCCTGGTTATTGCTATCTGTAAATTAAATAAAAGCTTAGAATTGCTATTTCTTAATATTTAAAGGGTTTTTCAGTAATAATACCCTCAATCTTTCGACGGTTGCATTGTTCCAAATTTTTCCATTCAGTTTCTTTGGCTAACTCATTAAAATTCAATGCAAATATCCGATCGCACGTTTCTATGTGGTTTACATATTATTTGCATTCTTTTGTGTTTATTTAAGTATTTTTTTGTATTCAGCCTTTGAGCTTGGTATTTTTATTGTTTTTAAGCCTCCGACACTTATTTTGATTGGATTTATGTACGAAGCGTGTTTTTTAAACTTTACCAAAATTAATTTCCTGCTCCCAGTAAAGTCATTTTAAAGTCAATGCTTTTTTTTGAAGAGCAATTGTCATTTGCATTGTACTCTGTATATTTTAATTTGTTGTTGTAGTTGAGCCAGGGAGCTGATGCAATTTGTTATTAATACAGCACAAATTTATTTCGTTCAAACAAAAAGGCAAAAGGTAAAACAAAACTAAATCAAACGAATGTTACATAAAACGTGACATTTGTGAAACTCACAATTTTATTCCAAACCATTTTATTTTTGTTTACTTTTATTCGGTTGTTGGGTGATTTCGGTATCCGTGATTGTAAGTATTAACTACTATTGTTGGGATTTGTGTATTGTGTGTGCAGTGCACGTTTTGTCCCACGCGACGTATTTTCCATACTACACATACATATGTTTATGTATAAATGTGCACGACAAAGGTAAGATCACATTATAAAATCAATATAGCATACCAAATTTAGCATGCTTTAACAAACATTTCATTTTATGGTGACTTCAGTCTTGGGTGCATTTTTTAAGGTGAACGAATTTTTCCTTTCGTGTAGAGTCCCCATTTTTTATCGGCTTTTTAAGTCAGTAATATATATTGTTGTCTTTTGTTATTACGAAAATTTACGAGTTCTTACTAAAAAATGTATTATCAATAAACGCTTGCTTATCAAAAACAAAGCTCCAAGATTGCTGGAAATGCCCTATGAAGTCAACATTTGTTTTACGTTTTTACTCAGACCTAGAGTTCCCATAGAAAAGCGCAACAGGTGAGCTTTTCCGAGGACTTAAGGTCCTTATAGGACAAAGCTCCTTGCGCACATTAGCGCCATCTGGACGAAGCTCTTGGAAGCTAAGAAATCGAACAAAAAATAACCATCAAACTTTCTTTGCCACTTGTAGAAAGTTCATGTGCCATAAAAATCCCATTAAGCACACATGTACAAATATAATAAATAATTATTAAATTTTTTTAAAGCTCATTCATTAACAAACCTTTGTTAAATACAAGCTGAACACTTGAGAAGCGACAAAAAATTACGTTTACACACATTTTTTTACGACCAAAACCGATTTTTGTGTTCACTGAACGAGTTTCACTCGCACTCATCCATTTTTACGTTTCAGTTTATTTACCATTTTTTTATTGTGTAATACTTTAGCAATACATTTTGCAGTAAAAACAACAAAGTTGGTCAAACAGAACAGAATGGGAAAGAAGGGGAAATAAATGTGTTAAAAAATATGGTAATAAACCGGCTCGCGGGTGGGTCAAACTAACTGTAAACCGGACTTCAAAAGAAGACGTTTAATAAATATTTAATGTGCCGATATGTACGTGAATGAGTTTGTCTTTTTAAATATTACCTATATGGCGTGCAGTTAACAATGCCGAGCTTCCCCCTTTTATTTATTAAGTTTCCAGCCATTACATAAACCGTGGCCAACAACTCATCAAATTGAATGCAATTAAACGCTGGCCAACAACATTAACTATGATTGATCAAGTGATATACTTATATATATATCTTTTGATGGATGTTTGACAGATTCCCCATGAAAACATTGCGTGATTCAATGTTATTTATGGACTTTAAATTGATAATGAGTTGGCCAAAACGGTAACAGGGTATTTATCATTTGAATGGAAATGATGTCCTATATACAATACGGAAGGAAGTGCACAATGTGCAGCACGATAATTGTAAATATGCAGGTATTAATTTAATTGGATATATTAAAAGGTAATAATATAAAGGTTTGCAAATACTTAGTTTTCCTTAACATTGAACCTAAAAATAGTGCACTATTTGACTGAAATTCAGAACATAAACTTTATTAGCTACATTTATATAAACCCCTTTTTTCGGTTGTTTTGTTACTTTGTATGATAAGCTGAATCAAAAAGCGTGACAAACTCAGATTTCCCACACGATCACGGCCCCTGCACTCTATAAATATAGAAAATTATAATTTTGTTTTCTTTCTTTTTTTTTTTGTTGGCGGCATATTAAAAAGCCATTAGACAAGAAAACAAAAACAAACAAAAGGTACTCTCAATGAGTTGAATTTGAATTGAAATCGAAATCTGAAATCCGAAACAATGCGGCAGTTCCACGCGATATTTATGGGCAAAAAAAAAAAACTGTCTTCTTGTGTGAGTACTCGTACTCGCAATCGTCGAGTGTTTGTGTTTGCTATTTTGATTTGATTTTTTTTGCCTCCAGACATTCGCCGGCATTGGATTGGGCATTAGACTGGAGTTGAGCATGAATGTGTTGTGTGTAAACAAAAACAGAAACCCCGAACGGGTTGAAATCGTGCTGATTAATGTTCCTCCACTTGCGGCGGCGGCGGAGAAAATTGCAAAACAGCAAATGGCATAGGTCAGTTACACTAATTGAAATAGAATGTTGTCGGTCAGTGGTTTTTCGTGGGTGCTGCTCCATATATACCATGTCCATACGGATAGTACCATATAGCGTGGGCACTTGTGAATGGGAAGTGCTTCTCGGGCTCAAGTGAACATCATTTAGAAAGCATCAACTTCCAGCTGAAGCACGATTCCTTTCACTTTAGAACGCTGAGTACGGCAGCTTACAACAGATTGGAGTGAAAGTAAGTAAGGGGAAAAGATACATATATCTACAAGAGAGGAAAACCCACTCAGAGGAAAACAAAACAAAAATAAACAATTGTCATCTTGATTTATCCATGAAAGTAATTGTTTCCCACGGAATCAACAAGAAATGTTGTTACATTTTAAATCAGTTTAAATATTACTCTTCATATCTGGCTGTAGATTTGAGTTATCTCCAAACTGGTGAAAATATTTAGCTTTCTTCTTTGTCTAAACATCAAATGGTTTCAAAAATTAATGGCTGAAGGTTTCCAGTCTTGAGAAATCACCAAACTGTGATCTTTTTCTTCTATGCATCAAATGATTTAGTAAGCCCCAAAATGATAGAACGCTCACCTCACTAGAAGAAGATTTTAATGGTTTCTTTTTGTCCTATCAATCTGAGATCTTTTTATAGCTACAGGCTAACATCAAAAAATTTGCATAAATTCTTACCGCGAAAAGAACTTTCTAAAGAACTAAAGATTTCCACCCCAAACATGACATCAACAGGTGGTGAAAGACCTAAGGGAAACATTATATCAACAGAGCGGAAGAGCTTTAGGATATGGAAAAGCTATAGTATCAAGCTTTGTGCCTTTTGGCGCCTGGGGAGTTTAACGAAAGTCAAAGTACAGCTGATCGGAATCACGTGGTGGAGCTTTTGAGAGAAAACTCGAGCGAGAAATTGCTGCACAAGCGAGAGAGAGAGACCCAAGGATACGCATGTCCTGGAAACGTCAAAACAAGCAAAAGCTGATTTTAATGCGGCACGGGTTTGGGTTTGTTATTGAGGCCCGACGTTTCCTTCACTTTTGGCCTGATTAGACGACTGTCTGCCACTCCCCTTTCACCCCGCCCCCGCCCCCGTTTGCTGTTGCACTCGGTGACTCGGACTTTGATTGACACGATGAAGTAGTAAATGCATCACTTGAGACCATCAGCGGGGAGTCCAAGTGCCAACGGGAGCGGAAGGGAAGCGGGTGACTGCGACTCGAGCAAACAAACGGAGACTGGGAACCCAACTAATGAGGCGCCAGGAAGCCAGTAAAAGCAAAAGCAAAAACACCAACAAACCGCTCGGAGCGGAGAAAGCAGCGTTCCCACCCAAGGATACGGTGTGTGTACAGTAGACAGTCTAAATCAATTAAAGAAGATGGACATAATTAAGATTAAAAAAGGGACATAGTGATTTATTTTGTTCACTTTTAATATAACAATAGAAATATAGTCAAATGCTTCTCACCTAATCAATAGTTTAAATAATTATTTGGTTGAAAAATGACAAAATTTTACCTATAACTTTACTTTTATTATCTAAGAGAAAATGATTTTTTTAACTTAACTTTAAACTAATAGTTACAACATGTTTTTATTCATTTTTTAAAGTTATAAGACTTAATAAAGTAGGACAGAATAAGTTAAGTTCATACGAGAAAAACTTCCTACCAACTATTTTAATAATCTGAAATCTTTAAATACTTTCTTAGGTTCTTTACTACCCAACAGGAGATTAAACGAATTTAAGCCTAATCACAACTCTTATATTTTGTAAGAGGGTTTTCCTGGTGAAAAAAAAATTGATAAGATAAACTAGTGGCTGCCTTATAAAAATCTTTTACAAAATATATGAGCTGAGTACAGAAATAAATACCTACTCAATTCATAAAAAACCAAATAAAAAACAGTTAAATTCCAAGGATTTAAATTAAAACCAACTTAACTACCGGAAAAGGTAAATACTCGTATTATTCAAATCAGAATCTCCCTTTCAATAGGGTTTCCTAGTCTGCATAGCTTTTGTACTTCACAAAGTGTGTCCACTGTGTGTGAAGGCGTGCCAAGGTTAAGCGGTTGCTCAATGAAGGTGGGGCGGTCAGCAGGGAAGGTCCGCTGCGGGGGGAGTGGCACTGCTCAGGGGCGGTGGGTGGAGAGGGGGCTGAGGGGGCTGTGAGGGCGCAGCTTGTGCAATCAGCTGTTGCTAATGAAAAACGTCGGCGGGTTCAGCCAGGAGTAAGCAAGAGTCAAAGCTTATTGATTTTCAACTGCGTAAGTTGGCCAGGAGAAAATTGTGGCTCACAAGGGGGTGAAGAAGAGGGGGGGGGAGGCGTTGGACACAATTTTCTCGGAAAAATATACTTACAGATAACGGACAACTTAATTAATTTGCTCAACTAAATGGAAACTTACCCTGGCCTTTGATTGTATGTAAATTCAATAATTGCGCTGTGTGTTTTTTTCCTTTATTTTTTTAAATGGCTTGATGTTTTCTCCTTGTTTTTGTGAAAATCTCTTGTTTTATGGCTGTTAGTATTTCCGCTTTAAATTAAATGCAATTATAATAGATACAATTATAAAGATGGCAATTATTTATGCACTCGCGTTTTCTTTTGCATTTTAATTACGTTTGGCTTTTGCATATTTGATAAAGTCGTAAACAAAGCAATTTTTCCGACGATCGCGGGGGCAGGGAATCTAGTTTATTTATGTGTATACATGGGGTACTTTGGCCGAGACAAATTAAATGCGCAAAATGGAGGCAGCTAAATTTGATTTGATGATGTCTAAGGTCGCCGGCAAAGACAGCCACACAAAAAAAAATCGCAGAAAAAACGCTGACAAAGCGGTGCAAAAAAAAAAAACACAGAAATTTAGCCCGTGAATTTGACGCCCTGAGAGAGCGAGAAATCGGGCGAGATAGGGAGCGTATTAGATGGCTTATCAGTGCTTATCAGCGCGACCGCTGATGACGCCAAGAGATACAGATACAGATGGACGTTCAGATACAGATAGAGGTTCAAATTGAACAACACTGCAATCAGCGGAAAACCGGGGCTTTAACTTCTGTTTATCTTTTCCTATATGTGAGTGAGTAAGTGTGTTTGTGTATATATAGCAACAGCTTGTTCGACATCTAGATACATCGAGTGTATCTGTATCTCATAGTTTGCCATGTTCGCCGCGCTGTAGAACATCTCTAAAGATTGATAAGCCTGAAGATTGACTTTTTGCTCCATTTTGGCAATGTTTTATTTTTTAATTTAAGTTTGTTTTTTTCAGTAAAGTTTCCTTAAGATTTTTTTTGTTTATTGGTAATCTTGATTTGTATTTATAGGTTTTATTTTAGGTTACATTTTTTTTTTATTACACAGCAAAATTATATGGAATTTATTTTGATAAGGTTGATTTCTTTTTAAAATGCTATAATTGGTATTTCAAAGAACGATAATATATTGGGTTTATACAACCAAATTAAATCTTTTTCTTAGGAATCAAAGAAATTTAATGGGAACGTTGATTTTATTTTTGATTTAAAATGATTTTCAGAGGAATTTCCCCAATTATTTGACCATTTTTTATGTTTCTTGCTTATTTGCACTAAAATTTCACTTAGAAATTTCTCTAGTAATTTTTTAGTTGTTTATGTTATTGTTGTTGACAACCAAACAAACACCATGAACTTGAGGCACACACACGCACACAAGCCCAAAGCTTCTTTATTGCACTAATGTCGGACTTTTGTTGATTTCCTTGCTTGTTTTTCGCACTGCACCGCGATTTTTTCGAGATTATTTGCGTTTTCTTCGATATTTTTGCGAATTGCCTATTAACGATTTATTCTGAGGGGAGAGAACGCGCGTGGGAGCCCCAAAAAAAGAGAGAGCGCCCAAAAAGAGAGCGGCAGCAGCAGCAGCAGCAGCAGCGGCGCAACAACACAACAACCCACCAAAATAGCGTGAGAAAGAGCGCCCGGGTGCGACTTACTCGACAGCGCCAAGTTCCGATAACGACTAAAAGCAGAAAACTCAACTGAGGCGAACGCTTACACTGCGGCAGAGCGCAGGCAGCGCAGCAGCAGCAAATATACAATACACTTAGAAAAAAGTGTTGTACAAATCGTTTTCGATTTGAGTTTTTTCGATTTCAGTCCGCAAAATCTTTTATATTTTCGAAAATTTTTTTTTTGTTTAGGAATAACATCGTGTTTACCATTATAAGTGATATAATCATCAATATTTATTGATTATTTATAGATTTTTATACATTTTACTCCATTTTAATAATTACTCGTTGAGTTTTATTCAATCGCTCAACAAATAATTATTATTATTGTAAGCGAAAAAAGTATCTATAAAAAAATAATGACTATTTTTTAAGCTTTATTTTTTTTTTGCTCAAGGTGGGATATCTTCTTTTTAAGAGGTTTTTTCGAATAAATGAACTAGTTTGTTTACACGGCTTTTTCAGTTAGATGATTTTTTTTGTTTAAAAAATAAATTGTAAATCATTATTTAAGAGTGAACGTCGAATTAACACTTATTTTTCTTCTATAAGCCAAAGTCAAGGCATTATTTTTTCCGACCACAAAAAAATTTATTTTGAAAACAGCAAAAAAGACCCGAATTTGTTGTTTAATTATTATTTTTTTTTCTCAGTGTACTCTCGTTCACAGTTAAAATGCCTTCAGTTGTTGCTGTTGCTTCGCTCTCTTGTTGCCGTTGTTGTTGTCAATCAATTGACAAAAAGTATCACCAAAGCTGGCTTTACAGTTACATCCTCTCGGCCTCTCACGCTGCTCGCTCTCTCTCCCTCTCTCTGTTACAGTCACCCGCTGCTTTAGGCGCTCTCACTAGGCTAAAACAGCTGATTACGTTATGAAAAGGTAAACAGACCGCGGAGAGACATCAAAGCTTGCTCTCCTCTCACTTTTAGCTTTTGCTTTTGCCGTTGCTATTACAATTGCCATTGCTTTTGCTTTTTCCCACTCTCATCATCTGCACTCTCAGCGGGGGTGTGCGCCTTAATGGGCATGCATTAAAATAGTAATTGACTAAGAAGCTGAAAAGAAACAAAGCCAAGGTGGACGGAAACGAGTTTCCAATGGAGCGACCCTGTTGCACCTCGGGTGGTAAATAGAGGGGGGTGGGGGAGGGGATGGGAGAGCGGATGAAGAAGGCGGGAAATGCACGGCAATGAGGTGTGTAGTTAACAGATTAGCCTGTCCCGAAATTTCAGGTCATTTTGGCTAACACAATTTGGGATACTCTTCATGAGAAAGGGTTATCCGAATCTCAAGATATTCGTAAGGGTTATCATAGACAAACTGGATTAACATAAGGAATCTATTTTAGAATGAAATGATTGTTCTAATTACAATATTTCGACATTGCTTTCCCATATAATTTATTAAAAATATTTTCCTAAATTAATAGCAAAATTTTAAACAAAATAAGCAAAGATAAAATATGATTTAATAAAAAACAACAAACTAGGTAATTTACACTATTTTTAAAAACGAACTTAAACCTCATTACTAAACACCCTTTTTCAAAAATTAAACTGTCACTTTTCTAATGGAAAATGCATAAAAAGTGGGAAAAAGTGTTCAAGAATTTATGATAATTTATGGGAAAAACTGTCTTAAATAAAGGAATTAATATTTTTATTTATCTATGATTCTAATATATTAAAATCGGATGTAGGGCGATAATCAGTTTTGATTTTTCTTGAATGAAAAGTTTTTTAATTAAATTTCTAAAACCTTGTCAAGTTGTTTGTAATTTATCAACACTACTCAATACAAGACCATTACTTTTCTAGACTTTTCCGACGGAAACAAAGTGTTTGTTGTCTCTAACTTATAGTTCCCCCTTGAAAGATCAAACATCCAGAGATCCGCAAGGGTATGTAGATTTCGTCTAGTTAATTCTTCTGGGCAGAGGCGTCAGACAAATTGTAATTGGCTCGCCGAGCCCAAAAAAGTACGAGTATATATAAACGAATATATGTATACTGTTAGTACAGACATATACCATAGTGTAAGTACGACACACAAACCGCAAAAGGCAACAGAAATAGATGGCAAAGAATTTCTAGCTGACTGAACACCGAATGTGGCCGCCGAGCCATCAGCCATCAGTCAGACAGTGGGACGACCTAGACCCAGATGCCAGAAACGCCAGATACCCGATCCCCGATCCCCGCCAGAAGTTAAAGCTATGGTTAGCGGAAGCTGATCATTTTGCTCGGAGGCGTCATAAATCTTGCATCACTCGGGGAGCTGGGAACTCTTTGTTATACTCTAAAGGTGGTACTACTTACCGCTGATTCCTGCCCAGACAATGGCCATTTGCATGGGTCGCATAATTATGCACCATCATTCTAATGGCCATTTGTTGGCCACTGTGCTAATGTGACCAGAGGCTGATGTGATGAAGTGCCGATGCGCTGGAAGTCAAGTGGAGGAGTTCTTGGCCACTTGTTGCTCAACGATTCAAGAGCCCAAAGGAAGTTCTGAGTGCCGTAAATTATTCGCTCTCTGTTTCCGCTTCTTGTTATCTGATCTGTGGAAACAAATAGAAATCAGAAGTGCACTGGGAAAAATTGGGAACTTATTTTAAAGGGACAAAATATGCTGAAGTCTAGAAAAAGTCTTCCTGAATAGGTTCAACATCAGTGAGTTATCATAACAACTTTAAAAGTTTGAAAACTTATTCATAAATTTCTTTGACCATTTTGAAGATCCAACTTTAAACATAAGAAATATAATTCATTGTGAATTTGTTTGCCAAATATTTCTGCTCTTTGGGAATTTGTTCGGGGAATAAATTAACATAATTCTTAATGACTAGAAAGATTTAAAACATACTTTTTGGTAGACTAGTTTTGTGAATACCAGTCAGCCAAGTAGAGAACATGCTCATCGCAATCTTTTGGGTAACTACACTAAAACAAGTTTATTAAGGTTGATTTTACAATAAAATAAAAATAACATTAAACTATTATTGTCAATAAATTAGGAATGTGACCTAAAATAGATTTAATCTATGAGCAACTTATTTGGCAAGACAAATTACCCAAAATATAAGTTCTAACAAACACTTGAACAAACTCATTAGTCATTAGAAATATGACCTATAATATTTTTTAAGAAGTTATTTAATGAATTTCTCCCAGACTTAAATGTGGGTTAAATAATGTATGCCATTGCTTAACTTTTGAGGGGTTTTGCGTCAGTAGTTTGTTCCAAGTGTGGGTAGTGTTTTCTATTTGTTGTTTGCCTTTCCACTTGCTATCCACTATCCACATTTGTATCTCGAAGAATGCTCTGCTCACCGCTCAATCCAATTAAAAGCCCAAAAAACCATCTGTCGGCAGTGCCCTACAAAAAGTTTGGTGCGAAGCTCCCGGCAGTATTGCCCCCGATTTGAGTCAAGTGTTATTTTGGGTGCTACGACAATTATAAATAAATACTTAATACCTTTATCTAGACGGCTACGTAAGTTAGCCCAGTTTAGAAGGTGTCGTAGTGCCGCGGGCGGATATCTTTTCTCGGTATCTGTATCTGTATCTGGACAGCGGCCAAGATTTACGATATACATACTATACTATACACACTAAGGTGAAGTGTGCGTCATTTGGCCGGGTTATTGGCATCGGAACTAACTGTTTTCGGAGCGATCATTGCCTCTCACCTTTCGGCCGGCTATTGCACTCAATTACCAACTGTGGCATAAAGAAAATGGAACTTTACCGCACACATTAGAACCCGTTTTTACCTCCCAGCTAGCCCTCAACTCATCCGTCGACACATATGGTCTAGATAGATGCGAAAAAGCGCAAAAGATACAAGATAATGATGTTCTCTCTCCCCTCGACAGATGCAGATACAGATACGTTGAACTGGATTTGTGGATCTGTGCAAAAACAAAATTGAGTTTGCGACATTTTCTTTTATGAATCCCCGAATCTTTATTGGAATGTCAAAGTTGACAACTGCATGGTAAGTGGAAAACTATGAGATTTATTTGCCTGCAACTGCAACTGCAACTGCATGTGAAAATGCATTTTCGGTGGCGTCATTTTTAGGGTCCATGCTTGGTTGCATGTGCGGCAGATACCCTACGATTTACTAGGAGGTATTTAAATTATGCCACAGGGTTCGCTATAATTTTCCGCAAGAATAACTGATTAAGTAAATTGTTTAACAGGCTAATGACCACTTTCAGTCTGCAGCTAAATTAAAAGAGCAAGCCGACCAAGCTAGTTGAACCACTTGGTGGTAAGCCGATTACTCAAGCCAAAGTCAAAGAGTTGGAGTGGCAAGTTGAAAGTTGAACTGGACACTTTAACAGGAATGTCGAACAGGAAAAATTAACAGGAATGTTTAAACTTTAACAATTTTACGGAAGGTTGATGTACAAAATGAATGATGATTAAGTTAAACCAGTGAAAGAGAAAGGTGAATTTTCTAATTGAAAATATAAGGATGAGGTTTTCAACAGGATAGCTTAAGATACTGATTTTATATGGAGGTCAAGAAGTAAGAGCTACAAACATTTCAATAAAAACTATTTCAGATACAATTTAGTTTATACAAAAACATTTTTACAAAAACTTAAGCTAAGAAATTTTTTAAAATTTCATTGCGAAATGAAAAATAAACAATTGCTAGAAAAATACAAAATTAAAGTTTAAACCGCATTTTAAGGGGTTAAAAAAGTATTTCAACGCTTTTGTAAGGAAACTTAACAAAGGGCTTGTAAAGAGTTATTTCAAGTTACTCGAAACAATTGAAAATTCGTTTGGCTGGCAAATTTGAACCAACTTAGCCCCGCTAATCTCATGGAAACCATCTCGCAGCGATTCTCATTGCAGACCCAGACCGCAGAGCATCTGGCATTCGATTGCCCCAACTCCAAACTCTTTGTTGAGGCACACTCTTTATAAGGCCTTTGCACGCGAGCCAAGACGATGATGAATATCATCATGTAATACCCGAGAAATGTGTAACGATGAGGCAATGCCAGTTGCCGAGCTGGAGATTATAGCATTATGATGATATGCCCAAGAGACCCGAGAGACTCGTACAAAATTGACAATGCTAATGGGCCGGCGGAAATCGGGCATTACCATCCCGTAATTTGCATAAGAAATCACTTGGGATTCGGGATGCACAATTAGATGCCCAGGCACGTTCCCCAGCTCAAGAAGCGGAGGTCCACACTTTGAATAAATCTTGACCATTTACATAGAACTTATAACGGAGATCCAATGGAACCCCGATCCATTGAAGAAAGGAGAAAGGCTGCGGAACAAAAAAAAAAAAAGAAAGGAAAAGAAATGATATGCAACGAAATTTCTTCCTGGCCAGTCTGGCAAAAACTGCAAAACTGGTCCACCGTGACCCACTAAGGCCTCTCTTTTCTTCGAAAATCAGCCACCGAAAGCCGACTTTAACACCTCTTTAAGCCAGAAGGTGCAACCGGACCCACTCTCTTTTTTTTTTTGAGGCGGAGACTTCCGTGAGTCACGTTCCATTCTTACTTCCGTTAATTGCTTTAAAAATACTCCAGAGAACTCATCGCAGATATTTTTAAAGCATGTGCAAAAAAACAACTTTATTTGCAACTTCCACTTTAGTTTAATCAAGGAAGTCCGATAAGATTCTTGAGAACTAATTACTGATTACCAGTGAGATCATTGGGAATTTTATAGTTTATTGAAAAAATGATAAATTGTTGTTTTTGCTTGAAACTAATAAAAAGATTTTAATGGCTTTTTCCCAATTTTAACTTTACACAAGGGTTAAGAGCTCTGGTCCAATGCGTTTTCGGCAACTATACAAGATCAACAAAAAAAGACAACAAGAAAATACTGGCAGCACGGCTTCATTGGTTTTGCGGTTAAAATGTTGCAACAAGAACAGGCAATGCCACAAAAATTGGACCGCAAAAAACACAGTAAAATTAAAGACTTTGAAGTCGACATTTTTAATACACTTCAAATGAACTTAAAGGTTTAAGATAGATATCAACATTAATATGAGGGTTTCTGGATAAATTTGAATAATTATATTACTGACACACAAAATAATTAAAAACATTTTTCAGTTATTGAAATGAATAAGTTATTCTGAATATTTAAATAAATATAAAGAAGATATTTTTGAAAAAATATTTTCAGATTCAAACCAACTATGACCAAATATGAATTTATTTTTTCTCCCATTTGTGTTTTTAATTTTTTGGAAAACTGTGTACGTTCTATTAAGTTAACATTAAATTTATGCTAACAAGTATTCATAAAATTTTTTTTTTTTACAACTAAGTGAATAAAAAAGTTTATAATAGGTAGTTTTAAATGAACCACGTGTGTTTTTTATGCCCGCATCTTAAGAAAGAATCTGAAAAATGCTTTAAATGAGTAGCTGTAAAATCTGGTGCTCCAAATTCCTTCAATTCATTTAGAAAAACCCATCAAAAAATCATAATCAGTGCTTTGCCCACTTTTGCCAACTATAATAATACCTTCCAATAATAAAATCCGACAAAGGGACAGAAAACTGGTGAATCTATAAAAATGCAAATTATCAGAACCGAAAAAGAAGCACAATAAACGACTCCAGAAACTGGAACGGACCAGCTCTGTGATTTGTGATTCGGATTCAGATCGAGGGGCCGCAGATAAACGTTACTCGTGCCATTGCCTCTGGGTTGCAAGTTGCAACTGCAACGGCAAGGGGCCGTGTGATCTATGGGTTGGCCAGCCCAGTTGGTCAAGAAGCAATTTGGGTTAACTGCAGCTGCAACACGCTGCTAGCCAGCCGATCGGGAAACTCTGGCCAATTAATTGTGCGGAAATCTGCGAGACGCGTCGCGTCATAAAATACTGTCGCTTTTTCATCTCTCTTTCAGCACCGGTCTTTAATGTGAAGTAGTTCCTCTGGGATGGAAAGTGCTGCTGTAAACATCTAACAATGCGAGGGTGCACGCAAAAAATTAATTATGAGCTAAAAAATAAGAATTATGGTAAAAGCAAAAATTCAAAAAAAAAATTAGGTACTTACTTAATTCAAAAAAATGTTTATTAATTATAATTAAATAACTTATTATTTATAACTTATTTTTGAAGTAGGTACTATTACATTTAGTTCAATAATTAAATTGAACTTAATGTGAGTAGGCCAAAACAAGAAGCTTAAACAAGCAAAGCTGGGCTTTATCAACTAAGGTAAATGTTTTTTTCTTTAAAAAAATCTTTATTATACATATTTTCAAATTTATATTTTATTTGTTTTAAGCTTTCACATACCAGTTTTTAAAAACATTAAAAATAACCCCAATGCTAATAAATTCATTGTTGTTTTACAGGAAGCTACATTTTAAATAACTAAAATTACTTCAAAAAATTTTTTTATGAGTTTTAAAGTAAAGTACTAATTATACTAAATTCTTTCAGTATAAATTCATTAGCTCGACTAATGTTTAAACTGTCAGAAGGCTTTTAAAACACGTCTGCTAATGACTTACACGATTTTGCAAATATTTTTACCAAACACTGCTCGTTAAATGGATTTTAAAATAGAAAGGAGACTTAATATTTGAATATTCATAGCAAACTGAAAATTGATCTGCGCAGATGTATCACTATCGAGTTGAACATGATCTCTTTAATATTTTTTCGAGGTGCAGTTGGCCGGAGGCATTCTTGCGTGCAAACCTTGACCATGAAACACGCTCCGCGATGAGATGACGTGCCCATAAAGCGGCCGGCTACAATTCCAAACATTTTCCTGGCAATTAAGAGGCACAGAAAATTAGTAAGAAATTGAAATTGCTCAACTGCCTCGCCGGCCACGTTTATAATCACGTTTACGTTGGCGTCCACCTTCAACGGACGTGGACGTGGACGATGGTCAATGGCATTCGCTCGCCTGCAGGTTGAGCAGGCCAGCTTGTGCGACAGTTACATCTATATATGCGCCGCCAACTGGTTTTCCGGCCAAAAAAAATAAGAGAAAAATACTACATACAAAATAATAATAAAGCAAGCGAAACAACCGTTTTGGACCGGCCTCCAAAGCACGCTATCCAAATGGAGCCATTGCCGGTCTGTCAATTAGCAACTCAGCAACATGACAGTGCACTGAACTTGATACGCTTTAAATTGTTGATAAGCCCACTGTTTATGATTTGTTAATGCTCACTGTAATGGCCAACATGCGACACACTAAATTGTGGCAAGCGCACGGTATTGGCCATTAACCCATTTACTTACCTGAAATATAGCTGAAAGTTCTAGGGAAAACTTTACGTCAGAATTTCTTGAACTTGAAATCCAGTTTAACTTAAATTTATGATCCAGTTTTTATAAGTTGCTAAGTCATTCTTTCAACGGAATTTACCCTAGATTTTAATCTGGCTATAATCAATTACTACTTAACAAGTTTAATTCAATTAGTCCATTGGCCAGCATTATTGAATTAGTATGTTTAATCGATTTCAGCACTGTCCTTTCAAACTGCCCTTAATTAACATATTAATAATAAATAAATTAATCTATAAAATATAATATAATAATAAAACAAATAAATAATAGTAATAAACATAATAAAATAATTTTAAAATATACAAAAAAAAGTAGTAAATAATAAACAACTTAATTTCCTTACTAAATAGTGACTGTTAATTGGTAATACTATTGTTTTGAAAGGAAGCACAAGCATAAACTAACTTTAGTTATTTTCAATAAACTATTGGCTATATCTGTAAAAACAAAATAATATAAACGTCACTTAAATTATTTTGTGTAATGTTTTGGCTGAAAGTGATTGACTAAATAGAGCTGTTAGATATTATAAAAATGTAACCAAAATTGTATTTGTTTAATTTATTGTTTTAAACCTAATTTAAAAAAAAAGCTAATAACAAAATAGGGCCAAGCTCTTGTAATAAGTTAAAAAATGTTCGGTTTAAATGTGTTATTAATTGCTATTAATTTTCGGCTTTTAAAAATATAAACAATACAGGAAATGAGAAAGGAAATGCTTTAAAAAATAGGAAAACCATGGTGACAACTTAAATTAAGTTGTGAGACTGATTTCATATGCAAAACTGTCACAATCAGTTCGCACACATTGCTCCTCTCCTTATCTCGTGTCCAGATGTCCAGATGTCCAGGGGTTCAGTGGGTTAGGCGACGTGCTCGGTCAGTCTGATTAGAGATTAGAGATTAGAGATATATGACCAGGCGATGCTACGATATTTGCGGAGAGCAGCTGCTCTTTTGATAATGGGCGCAATGGCAATCGGAGAGAAAGAACCGACATATCTACATACTAAATATTATATATAGTATATATATTCGTGTGGATGTGACAGATGTGCGTGATTGTTTACACAGAGCGGCGCATGTGAAATGGGCAAATGGGAAAGAGCAGTTGTGTTTGGTTTGTGAGGCTGCCAAGAGCGGAAAGCGAAGCGGACGATGAATAAAATATTTGGAATACTTTGTGCGCTGAGTGTGCTGCTGCTCACTTGGCCCACGTCGGGAAATGGACAGTCACCGGAAAACGTCCCGGAGGTGACCCCAACAACTGCTCCTCCTCCTCCATCCAAACTCCTGGTGGCTGTCCACTACGAAGCCCTGTGTCCAGATAGCATGTACTTCATCCGTCGCCGGCTATTCGATGCTCTGCAGGACAACGACTGGTGGCCCCACACTGATCTGAAGCTATATCCCTTTGGCAAGGCAGGGGTAAGATATAATAATAACAATATTATTAACTCATTTTTTGGAAACACATTTTCAATTTTATAAACACACTTTAGGAGAAGGAACATCAAATGAGTTCATTTTTAGATATTTTCAAAACATTTGTATGTACAGAGTCTACATGAGATCTCATGAGTAAACAAACCATTTAACTCAGATGAGGGAAGTCAAGAAGTTAAAACGTTTAATTGCATCGCTAATGACTTAATTGTTTTATTTTAAAATGGTTTTTTAAGATTAAAAAAAGAAGATAAATGTTTGTTTTCTGAATTTACCTTTCCTTGCTTAAACAACTTTACTCGTATATTTTTCCAACAGGTGAAGCAACTTTTTTATTTAAAAATATTTTCTTTTATAAATTTCTTACACCCAGAAAAAATAAGGAGTTTTGAACATATGACACAATTTTTAGTCCATGTTTTCCTAATTTTATATGGGAGGGTCATAATTTTAAGTAATTTTCCTAAAATTATGAAATTTTCATAAAATTATGAAATTTTCCTTGAATTTCTGAGTTTTTCTATGGGTGTATGTTCTAATAAAAAATAACCAAAAAATACAATAAAATAAAACACAGTTAAATTTGTAAATATTATTTTATCTCAATGACTTATCTTTATCTTTTAGTTCTACAACAACACATCCACAGGTGAAATGCAGGTGTACTGCCAGCATGGAGAAGAGGAATGTGAGCTAAATGCCCTGCATGCCTGCATTATTGAGATCCTGGATATTCGGGATGCCTTCAATCTGATCTTCTGCATGCTGCGCTCCTACGCAAATCAACTGAACAGATGTTCCACCCAAATGGGCCTGGATGTGGACAAGGTCAGGGAATGCAAAGGAGCTCGTAAGACCCCGGAAATCCTGGCGCCCTACGGCCGGGAAACTCTAAAACTGGGACTCTCTTTTGTCCCCAGCATTGTTTTCGAGAATGTGTGTGACAAACTGTTAAAGTCTTAACTGGATTCCATATTAATTTATAATTTATTTCCCAGGACTTTGATCCCTACATGCAGAGCAGCATTCGCTACAATTTCGAAACGCACTTCTGCAAACAATACCTGAAAAAGTTCAACGTAACACTGCCCACTTGTGCCTAATTTTATTTAGAATATGCAATGTGACGAGTAATGTTTTTTAATGTGCCAAAGCCAATAAATTTAAATTACACTCCACTGTGAGGAATGTTTGTCTTTTCGCTGACTCACTTTAAATTTAAATAGATCAGCTTATCAGCCGCATTATTGTATACAGATTCTAATCAGGAACAGCTGCTGTCTGGCCGGCTAAAAATAAGATTAAAGCCCAGTGCTCAACTTCCAGTTGTTATTGCCCACTGTGCTCCCGTAATCAGACGAGGTTTCCGTGGGCTTTGTTTTGGACTGACGCGCTCACCACAAATTCCGAGGGAAATGGGGAAATGCCCGCTATCAGCAGGGGCGCCCACCACAGGGGGTACGTCCAGGGGGTTTTCTCCAGTTCCTCATTTCCAATTTGTTTTACTTACATAATTACTCACAAATTAAGTCACAAAATAAGTATTTGTATGAAAGCTACTAATGGCTGAAAAAAACTTAATTTTGTGCCCTTAAATTGATCAATTGATTACATATATCTTGAAAATTAATATTTAAATTATAAATAACCCAAGAAAATGTAAATACTTGAACATACTTGTCAATATTTTCAAAACGAGAATATTAACAGAAAAATATTTAATATTTTAAAATGTATAGGTACCTTACATGAAAAAGGATATAAAATTTAAATTTTTTATAAAATCATTTCATTACAAATTTATATGACCATTTTATTTCCCATAGCCATATTTAGGTAATTTTAAAATATTGTTTCTTAAAGAAATTAAAAGTGAATTTTGAAATTAATTTTTATAACTAGAATACGTTCACATTAAATCTAAGACATGTAGTCTCTTATGGAATAAACCCTTTTTAAATAATTTCTATCCATAAAATTGACTTTCTCAATTAATTTCTAACCCCTTTCCGAGCATTTCCGGCTACGCCTATGTCCGCTTTGAATTTGTCGAAACGCAGCGACGACGCGCACTACGAATCCGGACTTTATTTCAGTTTCGAGCAGTCGCTGTCGTAGAGCGGCTGGGGATTTGGTTTCAAGATCAGCACAAAATTAAATTGGACCTGCCATGAAGGCGTCTGTCTTTGTCTGCCTGCTGATGGGATTGATGGGCGTGGCCACCTCGAGGGTAAGTGACCCAGTTGAGTCAGTTGGAATGGGAACGATCATTGATCTTGACTTTGCAGCGTCGTCATAGTGGACCGGAGGCTGACAGGCTGGCAGTTACCCTGTACTACGAGGCCCTGTGTCCCTACTGCATGGAGTTCGTCACCACCCAGCTGAGTCCTTCGATGGTGCGACTGGACAGACTGCCATTCACGGACCTCAAGCTGGTGCCCTTTGGAAATGCCAAGGTGGGTTTGGATAACATTATCGTACAAAAATACTAATTATTTTCATGACAGGCTTTACTTTAAGGTAACCATAAAAAATAGTTAACCATAAAATAGTTGTTTTATTTTGAGATCCTAATTAATCAATTCACTTAAAGGATGAATTTATTTATTTTCAACTTGTAAAAATTAGTTTTTTTCTTTAAAAGCTACTAAGATACAAAGGCGTAAAAAGATAACAATTTTATTATACACCAAAACTGTTTTTCTTTATTGTTATTTAATAGTTAAATTCAATCTACTTGTAATATATTCCATTGGATGATCTCATATAATTGCATGTATCATGACTGGTTTTTCAGATGCAAAATCTATAAAAGCATTTTGAAAGCTTTTCCTGTTAAACATGCAGGTTTATAAAAATATTATATTTTTCCTTAGAAATCACAAATATATATACATGATTTGTAAATTATAAAGAATTAAATATTTACTTTCTTAAAATTAATAAATTCATGTAATTTAGACAAATACTAATTAACCCAAGGGTGTAATTTTTTATGAAATTATTCAGACAAGGAATTTAAATAAACACCTTTAGGATTATTAAAATTATTTAAAATATTTAAAACTATCAATTTTAATACTCATAAATAACTGTCAACAATTAAATGAGTTTCAAAAACCACGTTTGTGGAAAAACTAGTTATAAAGTCAGTGAAATCTAGTGGTGAATGGTTGAGCTCCTTAGCTTCGATATAGTCCAATTCAATTTAATGATTTTCATCAAACTTAATCCCATTTTAATAACCACTTAATCCCATGCAACTGCAGCTCGATGACGCTGGAAATGTGAGTTGCCAGCACGGGGTGCCGGAGTGCGAGCTGAACGCCTGGCACGGATGCATTCTGGAACACCATGGGATTGGTGAATCCCTGAAGCTGATTGCCTGCATGATGCGGGGCAAGAAGAACAGGCTGGACAAGTGTGCTGACCGCTATAAAATCGACGTGGGCGCAGTCAAAAACTGCAAGACAACGCGAACTGTTGACGACATTCTGAAGAAGTACGGCGAGGAATCAGAGAAAGTTGCGTTTCTGGGAGTGCCAGCCATAGCTCTGGATAATGTAAGCTATTCAATAAAGTACTAAAAACAAATAGCTTAAACCTCTTTGATTTCCAGGTTTATGATGCGGATCTGTCAGCGAATCTAACTGATCATTTTGATACCTTTTTTTGCGCCAAGTACAAGGAAAAGTTCAACAAGAAGCTGGACAACTGCCTGTAAACATCTCGTTCCCTATGTTTTTCCACTTTGTGTTCATTTTCATTTGAATGGAAAAATATAATAAAGACTAATATTAATCTAAATTTTGTATTTACATCTTGAGTTTCCATACATTTAAATATTAGTAATATTAAATATTAGCCACAAAAACAACAAACAGTTTTAATATAATCTTTACTTAAACACTTAACAGAAATATTTTTAAAGTGAAAATAAATGTTTTTTGTTTAAATGTAAAGTAAAAGAAACAAGCTTTTAACATTAACAGTTTTATAAATAGGAGTTTTTTAATATTCAATTCATAGGGTAAAACTAAAATAAAATAAAACACTTATAAATAAACAACTTTATTTAAATAGTCTTAATTGCAATGCAAATTGAATGATGAAAATTAAATAGCAAAAAACTCCCTTTAATATTGTGAAAAATAGTTTAAGGGAAACGTCACAAAGACCCAAGAGGCAGACCCTCAACTCGTCCAGATTAAGTTGAATGATGAATAATTCCACCTAAGGCAAAGGATATTCAGCTAATTATTTTAAGCGAAATTACCACTCACCCTTTGCCAGTCTTTTGGCCCTCCAATCTCGCTCATCTCCAAATTGATATCCCGAATGGCTTTAAATTTATCCACTGCTCCTTGAAAAACCAAACTAAGAAGGAACAAATCGTATATAGTTTTCAGCACCAAAATCCACATCCAAAAGTCATCGAAATGCAATGAAGCTATCATCTGATAAGAGCATACGACGATGTTTAAAAGGCTCTGCATCAAGGCAAAAAAGAGGTACAAGTTGAACATGTCCTGGAAACTGGTGGTAATACTAGTAATTTCTCCAAAATAGGTTAAGACCCTCAGCCAATCGACAAATCCTCCTTCTCCGATTTCTTGGTGGAAAATGCGATCCCTTAATCTCGAAGCGGATATAATCGTTAACCTCGGAGTACAGAACTCCAACGCTGAGGTACCAGATGATATTTATGCGTATAATCATGTGACTCACAATATGAACATACGAATAGTTCAGTGTGCCAATTTTTTTATACAAATTAAATAGAATGATTACATCTAGACCTTGACCCAAGAAAGTAAGGAGAATCAGGATCAATTCCCGTCCACCTCCGAAGCCATTTTTTCGTTTTGTTAAAGATCTAACTCGCTGGAAATGCCGCAGGAATCTGTTGACCAGTTGAATAACTTCGTTTCCATGAAAGATCTGCAATCCTATTGTCCAGAGATAACAAGTAATCGACACTGCCATGTGAATACTGTGAAGTAGCATATCGACCAAGTCTTTGGTATCCATTATATAATTATAGTACCAAAAAGTGTGCAAACCAATGGGTATAAGGCGGAAAATCACTGAGCACCACTTCCAGCCGAATTGATTGCAGTACATATCCTCCATTACAATCCAACCATTTTCTTCGATTCTTGGCCGAAAGAAGACCACGCCCAATAATCGGGTGTAGGTTAACAATCCGCGCAGACAAGCCGCGGACACTTCTGAAGGTCTCATTATTCGAAGGTTTCACTTTAAACTGAAGTGGACCAATATTTGCAACCCTCGAGTTCCCTTGAAGTGCGGGTATACTGAATGACAACTTGATTTGTGATAGCATCTCAGGTGAATGACATGTGGAAATAGATAATCTAAATGCAGTAAAAAGCTCCCATGTCCCCATGTCCAACAGTCCTCATAAATTATTTATTAATGTTAAATGTAATTAAAAATGTCTAATTTTTTTAAGTTTTATTTTTGTTTTGTCTATTTTTTTGTTGTAGAAAAACATCTTCAACAATGCACAGTGGGCCAGAAAGATTTTCCAAAAATCTGGCATTTCTTCCACGGCGTAGTTACCAAACAAGAAAATTCCAGAGTTTTGGATACTTAACATGTGCACAATTTCCAAAATGGACTTTGACAGTTTTTTGCTTTGAGCATGCTCAACGCCTAACTTTAAAAATTCATAAAAAAAAAGAGGCCACAAAACCCGCGCCCCCGGGCGACTTGACAACTGATTAAACTATTTATTAAAAAAGTTTTACTCAAATCGCGAAAGGTACTTTTTGCACAAACAAAGCAAAGTACATTTTTATAAAAAAAACAAAAACCTATAGATTTTTCAATTTTTAAAATTTGTGTTTGAAATAATTTCGATATATATTATGTGAAACTTTTGTAAATGTTTCGTATTGCTGTAGGCAACGACATTTTGGCTGCAATTTTCAAAAATTGTGCAATATTTTACGAAGTTTTAACTTTAAAAATATGCCATAAAAAAACGTACAAATCAATTTGTTTGAAAAGTTGGCATAAAATAGCTTGAAGTATTCTAAACAAGATCTCATACTAGTTTTATTAAAATTCTTTAATAAAAATACGTATTTTGCCAAAATGTAAATTTCTGGCCCATAGTGCAATGTAAATAAAATTCTTCGTTTAATTGTTTGTCATTATTGTGTTGTTTATTGTATGTATTATTATTATTTTTTTTTTTTATTATTATTTTAGCTTGGGTTTACCTAGATTTACAGGAAAAATTTGTAGATCTAATATACTTGATTTTGATTTCAAATTAAGCGCCCACAAGTGGCTCCATCTGTTACTGACATTTTTAAGCTGTTGAAAAAGAACGCAATCGATAAAAGTATGGTACAATTTTATCGATGTTTTCAATGTTTTGCGATAATTGGTATTATTTTGAAACCCGAAGTAAATCAAATATTTTATTGTTTTTATTTTGTTTTTTAAAGTCCAGTAACAGGAATTATTAAACATATCTTCATATTTATAGAAAATGAGAATCGGTTGTGTAAGCTGTGTAATTTCAGTATATATTATTATTTAGTATATTAAGTGCAATCTAATATTAATCGATTTAGTTTTAAGGAAATTGTAAATAATGTTGGACGGGCACACTATCCAAGGAACGCCGATCGAGAAGATCAAAAACGAAAAAAAAAAAAATTTTAAAAATATAAAAAAAAAACCTACAAGTTTATAAATCAGGTGTGGGGTTTGCCCAAGTGTTACGCGATGTTACCATACAGCGATGTTATTAAGATGTCCAAGGACGAACTTCTGGAACTCCTTTCCGAGAAGAACATAACTTTCGGGGCCGATGCAACAATTCACCAACTCCGCGCGGCGTTGAACCGTGCATGGAATCTAGAGGCTATCATCGAGGACAACGAAAATGCAGAGATCGAGAGTCAGGATGAGGAGCAGGATTCTCCGAACACACCGAAGCTTGCAAACCGCATGCTAACGCTGATCGGGGGTGAGGAATTGCAAATGGCCGACGCTGTGACGCCGTTCTCGGAACCTGCTGGAAGTTCGCAGCAAACAGTTATAAACATGTCGAGGCAGGAACCAGTCGAGCAGAACATTCGCGCAATTGCTCAGGAAACATTGGAAATCAATCAGATGATGCAACTGTACACCGCCAGAAAGAAACTAGCCGAACTGAAATTGGAAGTCGCCGAATTGGAAGACATGACTACACCGAATGCTTCCGTACATCAAGTCGATCTAAGGGATGTTGAGGCCATGATCCCGGAGTTCTCTGGAGATGACAACTTGTCAGTCCAAGTTTGGATCCGTGAATTGGAAAAAGCTGCCGAGGTCCATAAACTAAGCGTTACACAATGCCTATCTATTGGCACCCGTCTTCTCCGAGGATCAGCTAGGCAATACATGCTGTACGAGAAGGTGTCTTCCTGGCCAGAAATGAGCGCCATGCTTACTCAAGTCTTTGGAAACAGAATGTCAAACCAGGAAATTGCTAAACAACTGCAAAAACGCACAATTGGGAAGTCCGAAACCTTGATGCAGTATTTTATCACGATGCGCAATATTGCCCAGCAAGGGAACTTTGATGAAGTAGACGTCGTAAAGTACATCGTCGATGGACTGGAGGACCACAGTGGGCGCGCTGCTCCACTCTACTACTGTATCACGTTGGATGAACTACGCCAGAAGCTAATGCGATTCCAGTCTGTACGTCCGGAGCCCAATCGTAAGCCCGTCACCATGATCCCTCGCCCAGGAGCCGTAATTCCGAAGGATATTAGGTGTTACAACTGCCGACAAATGGGGCATACCGCCAAGGACTGCAAGAAGCCGAAAAGACCGGACAACGGATGCTTCATCTGTTTTGAAGTGGGCCATACGCACCGCCAGTGTCCCAAGCGCACCGTGGGCTTCACCTTGCCGGAAGCTGAGGAAACCATGGATGACAAACCGTTTATTCAGTTAGTAAGTTTAAGATTAAGTAGTTTAGCAGGATGCACTGTTATTAAAGATGTTTTCGCTCTATTAGATACCGGAAGCCCAATAAGCTTTTTGGGAAAGTCATATTACCCATATTTAAATGAAGATCATCAGCTAAAGAAAAGCCCCTTTCGCGGAATTGGTGGCACATCAATACCCACGTACGGAAAAGTACCTTGTTCAATTTTGTTCGAGAAAAAGTATTATGATTTAGAAGTCTACGTTATTCCCGATCTCATCCTACCTACAGCGCTCCTTCTTGGCAGAGACGCCCTTAAGTTACTCAATATAAAACTTGTTGTGAAAAGAAATCATGAAAGAAATGAATCAAATTTAATTTCAATAAACAATCGTATTGCTTTCGTTAATGAATCATTCTGTGCATCCTTGCTAGGCGATATAAATAATAGATTAATTTTAGATAAAACACAACCTTTTAAATTAAGTACTGGTTCTGTAAATCCAAATGCTCCCTTGATTCCTGATAATTCCCTCGCTGATTGGCTTTTTGATATGAAAAGCATTTGTGGAGCTATGTCGAATGACCTTGATAATGTAAATATAGGCCTTGATTTTGGTGTTTCTTCGGCCGAGAAATGTAGTGGTATCATCAAGCATTATTTGGATAATATACCTAATACGTACGGGTCGCCTAAATGTTTAATGAGCATACGATTAACAGATTCTACACCGTTTCATAGTGCACCAAGAAGATTATCATACTTAGAGAGAGACGTTGTTTATAAAACCGTTGCCGAGTTGCTAGCTAGTAATATTATTAGACCTAGTCAATCCCCTTATGCATCTCCCATCGTCCTTGTCAAGAAAAAGAATGGAGAAATCCGCATGTGTATTGATTACCGAGCGTTAAATAAATTGACAGTTAGAGATAACTTTCCGTCCCCATTGATAGAAGATTGCTTAGAATATCTCGAAGGCAAAAAGGTTTTTTCAGTTGTAGATTTAAAGAGTGGATTCCACCAAATCGGTATGGACCCCGAGTCCGTAAAATACACTGCATTCATAACACCCGACGGGCACTATGAGTATTTGCGTATGCCATTCGGCCTAAAAAATGGACCGGCCGTGTTTCAGCGATTCATTTCCAACGTACTTCATGAAATGATACGTAATCGTCAGGTTTATGTCTATATGGATGATATCATCCTAGCGACTTGTACAGTAGAAGAACACCTTGTTTTGCTTTCCAAATTAATAGACCGTCTAAATGAGAACCGTCTTGAAATTAATTGTAAGAAAAGTGTATTTCTAAAAAAGCGAATTGATTATTTAGGATACAACGTCTGTATGAATGGTATTCTTCCGAACGAGACACACCTAAAGGCCATTCGTGAATACCCTGAACCTCTGAATTGTAAATCTCTACATTCTTGTCTAGGCCTCTTCTCATACTTCCGTAAGTTTGTTCCGTCATTTTCACGTATTGCTAAGCCACTGTCCGATCTGCTTAAAAGTGGAGGTCCGTTCCCGATGGGAAAACTTGAAGAGGAAGCTTTTACTAGTTTAAAGAAAGCATTGTCAAGTCCGCCCGTTCTTTCCTTATTCAACCCTCATAGTGAAACCGAACTCCATACCGATGCGAGCTCTCACGGGTTTGGAGCCGTGTTGATGCAACGCCAAGATGATGGCAAGTTACATCCAGTCTTTTTCTATTCTCGTAAAGCAACAGCCGCTGAATCTCGTTATCATAGCTTTGAGCTTGAGACCCTTGCGATAATATATTCTCTCCGACGTTTCCGTGTGTATTTAGAGCACAAACCGTTCCGTATAGTTACCGATTGTAATTCCCTTGTTCAGACGTTAAGTAAGAAATCAATAAATCCTCGTATTGCGCGATGGTCTTTAGAATTGGAAAACTATAACTACTCTATTGTACATAGACCTGGTTCTAGTATGACGCACGTTGATGCCTTGAGTCGACAACCCGAATTGTTAGATCCCGTGGTAGATGAAATTTGTGATCCGTGTGTACTTTCAACTAAGCCGAAATCTTTTCATGATATTGTTAAAGAACCGATACAGCCGTATGATTCCTTGAGCCCGATAGATCCGTGTGAATCCGTTAGCCAAATGAACCCGGTAGACCCTCGTAAGACCGTTAGATCCTTGAGTCCGTACGATAATGATAAACCGTTAGCACCGTGTGATTCCTTAAACCAGTTAGATCCCGTTAGTCGTCCCGTGTTAGCTGTCCCCGATAGTTCCATAGATCCTTGTGAATCGCATCAACCGTTTTCCCCGTGTGATGAAAATATCGATACCGTTGTAAATGTAGTGGGGGCTACTCCGGGGATATAGATTTACTTTTACAAACCGAGCAGATTAGGGATCCGAAATTGTCAAACTCCGTGATAAATTAGAAAGAGAAGCCGTTAGTTGTTTTGAACTTGTTGACGGAATAATTTACAGAAAGAATAATGCCGGAAGATTATGTTTGTATGCCCCAACTCAAATGGAAGAACAGTTGATCAGATTAAGCCATGAAAAGTTGGGTCATCTTGGTGTCGATAAGTGTGTCAATGACCTGAAAGACAAGTATTGGTTTCCATTGTTGAGGACCAAGGTTGAATCCTTTATCCGCAATTGTTTGCCGTGCATCCTTCATTCAGTACCTAAAAGTATCCATGACCGTACCCTTCATAGTATTCCTAAAGCCCCAATTCCGTTTGATACCCTTCACATCGACCATTTGGGGCCGTTGCCTTGCATCAATTCGAAAAGAAAACATCTGTTGGTCACTATCGATGCTTTTACCAAGTTCGTGAAATTGTATCCGGTTAATTCTACCAGTACCAAAGAAGTTAATTGCAGTCTTTCGAAATACTTTGAGTATTATAGCCGACCACGACGAATTATTTCGGATCGTGGTACCTGTTTTACATCATTTGAGTTTTCTAGTTTCCTAAGTGATCGTAATATAGAACACGTTAAAGTTGCTACCGCTGCTCCTCAGGCAAACGGTCAGGTAGAACGCATAAACCGAGTGTTAACCCCGATGTTAGGAAAACTATCTGAGCCGTTGAACCAATCCGATTGGTACAAGTTAGTCAACCGAGTTGAATTTGCAATTAATAATTCCATTCAGAAGAGTACCGGAAAGACTCCTAGTATTTTGCTTTTTGGTAGCAACCAGCGAGGACCCGTTGTAGACGAATTATCCGAGTACATTGAGGAGAAGTTTAGCCTTTTTAACCCGTGTGATATTACCTCTGAAAGGATAAAAGCTAGCGAGAATATTAAACTATCACAAGAGCAAAATGAGTTTCGATATGCTTTGAAACATAAGGCACCCCTACGTTATAAGGTTGATGATTTTGTAGGTATCCGAAATGTTGACGTTACTCCAGGATCTTGTAAGAAATTCTCACCGAAATACCGTGGCCCTTATAAAATCAACCGTGTGTTCCCGAATGATAGATACGAAGTCACCGACATAGAGGATTGCCAGCTCACCCAGCTTCCTTACAAGGGCATTCTTGAAGCCGCCAGACTTAAACCTTGGGTGCAATCGTGTACAAAAATCGTTAATCTGTGTAGTTGATTATGTAGTTAGTAAATATGTGAAGATCGAGGTCGATCTAGAGTCAGGATTGGCCGAATGTAAGCTGTGTAATTTCAGTATATATTATTATTTAGTATATTAAGTGCAATCTAGTATTAATCGATTTAGTTTTAAGGAAATTGTAAATAATGTTGGACGGGCACACTATCCAAGGAACGCCGATCGAGAAGATCAAAAACGTGACACAAAATAAAAGATTTAAAAATAT